>LR999965.1:125161535-127561535 GCA_905220375.1 Tachina fera | reverse complement strand
ATAACGTAAAGTCACGTTAAGGCCTTTCAAATTGAATTAGTGACAGCAGTATTTGACAAATTATCCTTGTGATTTTGTCATGATAACAAAAGCTTAAAACTTGTTTATTGCATTTTCATAGGAAAATAACTACACAGGGAATTTGAAAAAAAATATTGATAGAGATATACATACATACTCGTACATATGTACATAAAGATGCATACATATGTACACGTACACACAAAATTTATTAAATTTATCGTAATTTCAGATTTAAAGAGTGATATTATATTACAGCATTATCACTTTAAAATTTCTCAAATGAAAAACCTATTAAATAATTATGTTGAGAAATGCACCCTTTCCGTGAAATTTATATGCCCCTCGAAGAGAAAACTGATATCGGGAATCTCTCGCTATCAGTTCCAGTGAATGTAAAAAAGCGAATAATATTTATAAAGCTGAAAAATTAATTTTCGTACTCTGACCATCATCGTTTTTGAAGACATATGGACCAATGACTCCGCCAGCCCCATAAAGATCACCAAACAGTAATTTTCTGTGGATGTAATTGTGTTTCGACAAAATCTTGTGGATTCTCCTCACTCCAAATGCGACAATTCTGCTTATTTACGAACCCATTCAACCTAAAATGGGCTTCATCGATAATGTAAACCATAAAATGGAAGAAGTGCACTACGACTTTGATGAATAGAACAATTATTTTGATTAAAAATTTCAACAATTTGCAGACGTTGCTCTGATGTAAGTCGATTCACAATGAAATTTCAAAGCAAACTAAACAAAACTTAACTGTCCAACTCAAAGTTGCGACACTAATAAAAAAAAAACACCCTGTACATAAAGCTGTTATTGGATAGAAAAATTATCAAAAATTTGATAAGACGTGCACGAAAAAAATCAATAACCCGAATGAGCAATTGCAAAATCTTTTTAGAACGCAACACTTTAATTATTTTCTTTAGTTTTTTTCACACACGGCAATTTCAGTTGAGCCAAATTATAGTTCATGGCGGAAAGAGGAAAATATAATTGTTCCTCTCCCTTTTTTATAAGCTCAAACGTTGCTCAACTAGAGGCGGAATATAATTGTATGCGAGGTAAGCAACGGAAAATCAAAATACGAGGGCTCAATACGTCTGTGACTTTTCGAACTTCCCTCGTAGTTATATGAAATGCAACACTGTTTCTATCAATTATCAGCTGTCAGTAGATTACGGTAAAATTTTTAGCAAGTGCCGTCATTTACTTTGCGTTTAACTGCTGTTCAAAACATACAACCTCGTGTATTTTTCTAAAAATTGAAAAAGTGAATTTCGAGTGCCCATTAAACAATATTTTTTGCGAAAAAAAAAACAAAACTGTCAATCAAACCAAGGGAAAACTCGATAAATACTATGGGGACTCTGCACTCTGCACAATCGATTTCGGCTGTGCCGAATTTTATATACCCTTTACCAAAGGGCTGTTTATGTAATATAGAAATACATACATAAGCACATAGATATGTATGTAGGTACATACATATTTATTTTGTGAAGAAATTCATAAATTTTGCTCTAGTGCAATTTTTAGTAAGTGACCTCTCGGTATTTTTGGATTGAATATTTTTTTTTTGGATATTAGCAATAAGTTGAATATCGATGCCTTACATAGCGTCTATACCTGATATAATATCAAATATATTTCTATCAGCAAACGTCAAATTTCATAGCAGAGAGAATCATATTACGTGTGGACTGCAATATTAGTATTATATTAATATTATATCAGATATTATAATACTGTTTTCATAATATATATTTAGAAAACAATATTATGATATCAAGTGTCGAAAAACGCACACATACAAAGATACGAGAAGAGAATTTTGTGTATTAAAATGAAAATGAATATTTTTTAGTAAACAAATGCTGAAATGTTTTAATTATACACGATGTATTCAGGAAATGCCAAAATTTTTTATAAAACACAGTAATATTAAAATAAGCGAAGATGTTCACTGCGCGACTGCCTGATAATTATGAAATATTATGATATTTAGAAGAGTAAGTTTTCCCCTACATTGATATTAATATTAAAATAAATATATTTTTCTTCCCATTCTGCCGATGTTCTGTTATAGACGCTATGTTACTTTCTCAACGTCGTATCTTAAAAAATACAAGTTTTCAGGAGAGAAGAAAAGAAACAGTTTATCTCTTTATACTTCGGTGTTTGGATAAAAGTTCATATGCAATTATTAAGGAATTGATTACATATTGTATATATATTAGTAGTAATAATACACTAATCTTTTTCTAGTTTAATTATGAAACGCATTTATTAAGATACGAGTTTGCTGCATTAAGAGTAATTTTAATTCTTGATACTTGATGAATAAGTTACTCGTTTGTTGCATTCATAGCTGTATAAACAAATAACGCCGTTATATCAAAACTATCCAATGAAAGCAATATTTAGTATTTCACTTGACCTGAAATTCGATAAAAACGAATGCTCACTAAAGCGAAGAAATTTCGAAACAAAATTGTTCAATATTTGTTCGCAAATCTAAAAAAATCGAATGTTCACTAAAGCTTCAAACTTCAAACTTCTCTCTTCTTTTTTTAGTAACAATATAAAATAATTTTAGTATTGTTCCTCCATGCCATATTATTTTATTCAATAATCCTTTATTTTACAAAATTGTTAAGTGTCTCAATTTAAACATCCCATTGAAAAGGTATATAGCGCGGTATTATGTAAACGTTTATTCCTAAAGAATTTTTTCGAATTTGTTCAGCACAAAGGAACGGGAAATGAAACAGAACATGTTATTTAATTAATTTTATAGTTATAAATAAATCATCTGCTCTTTCACGAATTTTTTTATGGCGTTTTCTTTTCTGAGCAATATGCTGCATTTATACTGCCTTTTACAATTCTTTGTGTTCTTTTCTGAAAATTATGTGTTATGTGAGAAATTTTTAGATTCTTCAATTGAACTGTAATGAATTTTAATCAGAAATAATTCATAGTCAGGCTCAAGTTCAGTAATTTCAATTCTTATTGAATGAAATATTTGTATTAATTAATGTGAGTTTCTAAAGAAGAGAAGAAAAATTAAACTTAGACTTTAAGCTGGGGGAAATACCGATACTTTTCTGTGCAGCCACGCACTTCATCAGCACCCTAGTCTATCTACTTTGGTAGAGATTCTTATTAACATCAGCTATTTAACTTAAATTTACAATGAAACGGAATATGAGAAACGATTGTTGTGTATACAATTGATTTACCTTTGGTAAACACATTTATAAGTATCACTATTAATTTTCTGTTTTTTCCATTTTTTAATTTTTCTATTTAGGTTAGCACGAAATTATATTATTAAAGCTTAAAGTCTAAGTTTAATTGTTCTTCTCTTCTTTAGAAACTCACATTAATTAATAAAAATATTTCATTCAATAAGAAATGAAATTACTGAACTTGAGCCTGACTATGAATTATTTCTGATTAAAATTATGTGTTATTTTAAAAATGTAACGCGTTCTTTTCTTATGATGTTACCCTTAAAAAGAAGAAAAATGTTACATGTTCAACACTCACTTTCTTTAAAGGGGTATGAGTGCAGCATTATATTAAGAGCTTGGTTTGTTATTGCTTATGAAAAAATAAATCATTTTCTAGTTCGTCATTGTTTTATGCCGAAACTTGTTGTAAAATTTAAAAATATGCTACATTTCTTAAAAATCAGGTGAGCATTTAAAAATTTTGCTAAATCAAATGTAACATATGTGTTACACTTTTCTTTTAGAAAAGAAAACGCTATTGGTAAATGTAATTTTGTATGTAATTTATTTATGTATGTCTGTATCAAAGTTGTATAGCAATTTACTAATTTATTTTAATTTAACTTTTATACATGCATACATATATTGTTGCATTCAATATGCTCATGAGATAAAATGAGCAAATGACCAAAAGTTACATTTAAAAATGGTAAAATAAAATTACAATGTGGTTACAATGTTTTAAAAACTTTTATATACTTCCTGTGGAGTGTATACATACATATATTTTGCCATAGACAGTGGGACGTGATAGTAATAAACCATTTTGGAAAAATATAAATATACATACATAAGGTCTTTACTATTTTATTTATAAAATGAAATTGCAAATGGCAAATGTTAAGTTTTTTAATTGTTGTTTTTAAAAACTTGTTCCACCTTCACATGAATTTGGTTTCTGTCACACAAGCCTGTATGTATTTATAAACCATAAAAAATTTTAGATTTTCAATTCAATTGATTGGCTTTTTCCTACTGTTAAATTTCCTACCAATTTTGTGTGAGCAAATAAATGCAAACATTGTTATTTTCGTCTCCTACATGTATAAAACCATTTGGGCGCACATACAAACTGAAAATACAATAAAGGTATTCACGTCAAAATTTGCACTGTTGCTTGCGGAAAAGCAAAATTGCAAAATTTTCAACAAATATAACAACAACCACATGGAAAATTATTTTGCACAAATTATGCAAAATTGTCAGGGTCTGAGTAAGTGCAAGATTATCAGGGTAAATTTTGCAAAGTTGTGCAACTTTTTATGGCATTGCCAATCCAAACAAATTGACAAAAAGTACTTATAAAATCAACCAAGCACCAAATTACAACGCAGAAATACCGAAATGTTTTTCTTTTAAATGAAAAAACAGAAGAACGCTGATGATGAAGGTTTAGTAGCCTTCGAAAACGGCTGGCTGTTCCGTTCAACTATGTGTTGTCAGAATATTTACAACTAACTTAGATGTTTTTTGTTCATTAATAATTATTACATGTAATTTTGCTTAAAAAGCGTTACCAACTTTAGACCGTTCAAATCATAAATATAGAAACAAATTAAGTTCGAAAAATAATAATTAAAAATTAACTAAGAAAAAACAAGTGGTTGAAGATATTTTCGGACCAAAAAAATTAATTAAAAAATTATGAAATAAAAAACTTTTTAAAAATTCTTTGCTAGAAATTGGAAAGAAATCTTCAAATTCGATTTTAAGATAACAATGACATAATTTTGTTATTTTCGAAAGACCTACATATGTCTCAAATCGTTATAAAAATTTTGTTAAATAATAGTATTGGTATAATATTGATATTTTTATTAGTGAATTAATTACATAACTAACCAGCGAAAAGAACAACAGCTCTAGCCCAACATGTGAAAGAAACGGGACATAAAATAGATTTTAAAGGGGTCAAATATTAGATAGAGAAAAGAGAGCGAGTAAAAGATATACACTGGAAAGCCTACGAATACAGCAACGTATTAAAAAATCGATCAATACAAAAGAAGACAAAGACAACACCAAACTGCAATATTCAATTGCAATAACTTGACAAGTGAAGTTCTGTGATATTAGTTTTAAGTTTGCCTGTGATGTTTTACATTAATTTTTATTATTTAAATTGTACAACTAATTGTTCGTGCTGTCCAGTTTTATAATTTATTTAATAATGTAACTGAAGATCGTAAGTCAAACATAAAAATTAATATTACAAAAATATGACAAAATATAATAAAAAACTTGTAATTTGTTGCCAGAATCTAAAAATAAAAATTCTCCTGAAGACGTCGGAAAAAAGCTGACGAAACATTGAGAAAAAAAAATAAAATAAATTGGTTTTATTTGCATCCTAAAAATCAAGAAATCTGACCATAAATATCCAACGTGAAACACAATAAAAACCATAAACAAACAAAATTGGTCACAAAACATAAACACGAAGTTCCAACACTTTGTTTCAGCATTTAAACAAACTCTTTTAATAATTACGAAACATACGAGTATAATATATCTTTGCACATATTGTGTTGCTTTATAGACAACTAAACAAAATGGTTTGCTCACGTCAGAAAGTTCAATTATGCTTTTTTGCACAGTTGCAAGAGTTGACGTGAATACCTTTAATATGTACGAGTACATGCACACAGATAAATTGCGTACATTAAATTCATTAAATGCCACAATTATTATAATTAATTTATGAAAGAAAAATATTAATTGATAAAAACATCGTTTATTCCTGTTCCTGGCAAATGAATAATATGACAAGCATTTGCATGTAAATGCATATGTGTATGTGTGTGTTGGTGTATAGGTGAGAGAGCATGTGGATTTTCTTTTCGAAGGATACTCGTATTATGCGTAAGTGGTAGTAAACATTTACTATGTTGTATTGAAATTAAACAAATATAAATTTTACGTTGCTATGGTAAGTTTCTACTTTCGATTGATAACGGAGACAAAAATGTTAATTTGCTGTGAATGAACGCATAAGTGAACGTGCATAGATTTAAACATACATATGTAGTTAAAACATATATATATATATGTATGTATATTAAATAAAAATATGTGCAAATTTTTATTGTCAAACAAATGTCAATGTAAATTTTTATTTTAATGCGAAACTTTGGGATACTGATTAACATAAATTGATGCTATGAACTTTTTATTGCAAATTAATGCTCTTATGCAAAAACTATTGTTAAAGTTAAAGCATGCTTTAAAACCGGTTTTGCCATACAAAAATCGTTTGTTAAACCAACTTTAAATTTACCATTTTTTTTGCATAAGGGGGTAAATCGGTATAGTAACATTTTCCACAGAAATATGTATAAACTTCTTTCTATTTTCTTACGAAATTCTGTAATGGATAGCACTCTTTTAATGTCCTACAAAGTAATGAGTTGTAATTGTTTATCTAATTATTTTGTAATTACAATAATGACTTCTCCGTAATGAATTAAATAAGCGATTTCCGCTTTATTATTTTCCAGTTATAAATGAAATATTGATCGTGAAAATAATTTTTTAAAACAATGAAGATTACTACATTAGTTTTCAATAAATCAACTTTTAACTTTATTTTAATAATTTTTGTTAAAAAAAAAAAATAAAGTATCTGTATGCAAAACGGAATCCATTAGTTTTTGGGAATTTGTAGGACACAAAAAATACACATACTGTGATATTTGCATTTGAGGTAAACAGCTTTGAAAGCTCTTAAATTTTGTTCTTGTTTCTTTGCAAAATAAGAGCAAGCATTGTTGTCGCAGAGATCTGGTTGGCTGTTGTGCTGTCGTCGCACAGTGTCAGATTTTACAAATTTAGAGGAACTAATTAACTGCAAATTTTTTTATATTTTTTTTCTCTTGAGCTTGAATTCAGTATGAGAGACAATTGTCCAAATAATAAATAAATGCATGTCAAAGTTGAAAATGTGAATCAAAACAAAGTAAAGGTATTTCGAAGGTCATGTTTATTACAGAAAAAAAAAAGAATTTCTACTTGCTGTATGTTCGCTAACTTGAACCACTATAACTTTTTTGTTGGTAAATATTTTTTGCCAAGTTTTTTGTTTTTTTTTTTTAAGTTATTATTCTATTTAATTTTAGTAGTGAAACTTTTTAATAAATAAGTGATGTTTTCTGTGCCGTTTTTAGAAAATCGTTTTATTGTAAGTACAGTGAACTCGCGAAAACGTGATCTTTTTCGTTCTTGTATAAGCATGTTTATACAATAATTTCAGTGTGGATGCAGGCTGCTTGTTAACATATTGATTAGAGTTCTTGTCTATCAGTCAGCAGGTTGCTGGTTCAATACTTTTCTCATTCCAAGTAATAAATATGTACATATGGTGAGTTAGTTAATTAAGAATATAATATAATATGTGTATAAATAAATAACATCTAAATATACTACATACATACATATATACATATATGTATATCGTACAGAATTTAAATGAAAATACATAAGTACAATTTTTTTTATTTTCTATTTGGTTGCCTAATAAAATCAAGAAGAAAACCTTTTTGAAAAAATCAATAAGATAAGCTAATAAAAACTAAAAGATTTCTTTTTGATTTTTTCAAAAAGGTTTTCTCTATGAAACTAATAAGATTTCCTTATTGAAAAAAAACCATAGAGATATCTTATTATTTTTGTTCTACTTTATGAGGTATTTATTAGGCACTGTTTTCTCTGTGTACGGAACCTTTCGTGCGCGGGTCAAAGTCGCACTTTACTGAATTTATTTTTAGTGTTTTTGTGAGTTGTAAGTTCAAAAATAAATGATTTTGTGTGTATGCAAATATGAATCTACAAAAAAGGCTACACGATTATGTTTCCGTATAGAAATAAATGTAAGCTTACAAGCGTGAAATTCCGTAAGAACTCCCTATATACGTAAATCGTCGGTATATGTAAAAGGGAGAGATTTAAAAGCATTTGCATGAACTAAATATATTTTTAATATTTGTTATTAGTTGTATTTATTTGAACTATTTTGAATTTTCAACTCTTAAGCACGCTACGGAGTTCTTAACGGAATTTCACGTTTGTAAATTTACATTTATTTCTACACGGAAAAATATTCGTGTAGGCTTTTCTGGAGAATTGTGTTTGCATACACACAAATTCATTTATTTTCCAATTTAAAACACACAAAAACACTAAAAATTAATCACAAATTGATGAAAATTAGAAATGTCAAAAATTCCGTGACCAAACAATTGTTTGAACATTAATTTTTGTTACAGTTGACTGCGAAAGTCTCCAGTTATATTTATAACATCCTTAAGATAGGCAATAAATTTAAAAATTTCATATTTTTATTTTTCTTTTGAAACTCCCCTACAAGAACACTACCAGTCAATTGACTGCTCATTTGATCGATAGTCAGGCAGGATATATTCATCATTGCGTAGAACAAAGTTTCCATCACTTTATTAAGGGCAAAATGAAAAATGTGATGGAAACTTTTGTGTACGTGTGATCTTGCGTCTCTCTCTAATTAACGAATATAACATATAGTTGAACTGCTCTCCACTGCACTCCAGTGCTTTTTAATAATCAATGATAGCATAAATATTACTCAAGTTTGACTCATCATAATTGATTTATATTTCCCCCACAATTGAGTAATCATACATGATTGATATAATGACAATATAGTTTTTATTATTTTAATTGTTTTTCTATTATAAAATGATATAAAAATAAATAAATAATTTAAAATACTAGATATACTTCAGCAAAAAAAGAATAAACCAGGCGGTATACTGCCTTCTTTATACCTTTTCACCACCAACGCATCTTGCTTTTTACAAATATATATCTAAAATTTTGAAAAGAAATATAAATTAAATTAAATTTTGTAAATTTCTTTATTAAATAATGTTTTTACTTATCTTTTTTAACACTTTTAAATTTTACTTTTCACAGACAGAATTAATTTTAGTTTTCTTTAAATAAAACTCGATGTAAAAGTTTTGGCATATGTACATTAGATGTCCCACTCTAACATATATGCTAGAGTAGAACAACTATAATTAATAAATAAATCCATCATTACTTCGTATCAAATGACTAGTCAATTGACTATCAATATTGAATTCAATATAAATTGCTGCAATTGTGTTAGTGAAAAAATTTTGTTTGTGTTAGTTTCAGTCATTCATTTCTTGTAGGGTCCGTACTAGCAAATGGAAATTTCTATATGAAACTTAGCATTCCGAATTTCCGTAATTTCTTTTACATACAATTTTTTTGAGAACCTGAAATTCTGTATGAACTCCGTATCAGGTTTAAAAGAATTAAAAATTCATAATATTTAAAATAAATACAACTAATAACTAAATAATAAATATTAAAAATATCTGTGGTTCATGGAGATGCTCTTAAAACTTTCCTATTATGGACCGATTTACATATGTAAGTTATTTTAAAAGCAAACATGCCTGGAATCACCGCTTAATTGGCACCTCTTCTTGCAAGTAATCACAATACACACACATGCATATGTATGCATGCATTTGTCTACAATGTAGATTGTACATACCTATAATATTGTACAAAATTATAAATGCCCTTTTTCCGGTCTGCAGTGCAATGATTTTTTTATAATGAATTAAAACATTCTTTAACATGATAAATAAACAACAAACACAAATTTAACTTCATCTATTCACATACATACATAAATACTTATACACATACATATACATATACGAGTACATGCATGCATATGCATGTACATGTGTGCCTTCACATGATCTTAGCATTAAATATATAGTAGAAAGCCAAAATCGAGAGAATATAACCTAGTTAAGCCTTAAATAACACACTAATTGGGGAATTACACATGTAAGCAACAAAATAAAAAAAGTACAAGAAAATCGACAAAATGTTGCTGATGAAATTTTTAAGGACATGTATTTTATTTTTTTTTTTCAAAAGATTTTATGTAGAGAAAAGAGAAAACATAAATCAAAAGTATAGTTGTCGTTATAGTAAGTTTGAAAGAGACAAGCATATGTGCGTTAATATTTCTAACAAAAAGTGGGCGTCAACAGTTATTTCATGTTAATGTGTGAGTGTGTAATGTAAATGTTTTGCTTGTAAAAAGAGTAAAAGGGGATGATATTTTCTAAAGAGATAATGGCTGATATAAAGCGTATAAACTGCAGCATCTTACAGAGTTATTAACCCGTTAGGTCGGCTTTGAAATAATCATAGACTGCACAATATTGTTGAGTTGTTTATTATTATACTATTATTATGGTCAGTTTGCTAAATACTATTCAATAGTTTGCACAAGATTATAAAAATATACATGGCACAATTTTTCTTACAATATACATATCGCTCATTTACTTGAACAATGCCATAACTCAAAAAATTAGTTTTTATTGAATAATGCAAAATTAGTCATCATATCGTTATTTATATTGTGCAAAAATAAGTCAACTTCAATTTCAACCACATACATTGAATAGCCACAAACCTCTTAATTTATGCACAGACTTTCAAAAACTATTCACAAATAATAATATTTTTGAAAATCACAAAAGAAAAATAAGAGTAGTAGTAGGCTTAGAAAATCTAACAGAACCCAGCAAATCATTTATATTCGATATGAATCTTTTTAATTTTTCTACAACTTTATACAATTAGAAATTTATTGGATAACAATAAAAAAAGTATTTATAAGGCAAAATGAAAAATAAAATTTAAATCCAACATCCAAGATATTTATTATTTGCTGGTGGTTAGGTGCACAATTTGTAATATCCTGCAGAAGCCGGACAAAGAGTTGGCAAAATACCGGAAGTATAAATAAAATTTATTTTAATTTTTTGCAAAAAAATAATTCATTTATTGCTTAATATAATATAAAATACATATGTAAATTATACCAACAAAATCCTGCCAACATGGGTTAATAAAATGTTTGCTTTTTAAAATGTGGGGGTTGCAATAAACTAAAAGGATAATTGAACTGCACACTCACGCAGACCGTATTTGGGTTGCTTTCCTAACGTTTACTAAGAAGGAGTAAGTGTGGCTGTTTATTTCCTCTTAATATTCAAGAGATGCAACAAAAAATAGAAATGAAATATTAAAAAATTGCTGAACGTTAAAAACTCAAGTACAGATTTTGTGGTATATTCTTGTTAAATCACTGTTAATGCAACCGTCAACGAGTAAACAAGTAAAACGGCTATTTACCAGCATTTGAAGCAAATAAAAATAATATGTAATGAAAAAAATAACAAATGAAATTATCATTTACTTAATTACAAAATAATTTAATTATTAAATTAATTTAGTGCAGCAAGCTTTAAGCAAAAACGCCTAAAATTATTGCATATTGTAAAAATAAAATGTCCATAGAAATAAGTGAAAATTTAACAGCATCTTGTGCAACAAATTTAATTACAAAATTGCCTCAAATAATGCATCACAATCTTGGTGTGACACAACAGCAGCAAGCGCATCATCAGCAACAAACTCAAACAACTTCGGCAACAACACCAACGGCAGCAACAATGGTATCAGCGAAAACTCCATTTTCTATAGAGCACATTTTGTGTCAAAATTTAAACAATAACAACAATGTTATAAATAAATTAAAGTCGTCGGTCAAAAGTTCTTTGAAGACATCATCAAGTGATAGTGATAAGTTAAAAAATGCTTCACTGCCATCAAGTGAATACAATAATAATAATAATAATAATAATAATAGTAATAACAACAACAATAATTCTCATTCAAAATTAAATTTAAATAACACCAGTAGTCGCCAAGAATCAGAGGAATATCAAAGGATTATGCTTCGTGAAAGGTAAGGAAAATATTCGCAGTTAAAATAACTGAGTGAGCGTTTCACAAAAAAAAAACAGCTGCCGGAAGTAGAAATCTCAATTTATTTTATTGCCAGCTTTTGCACTACAATTCAGTAGAAGAAATAGTTCAACAGAGAAAAGTATTGTCTACTTTTAGGCGCAAAATATGTGCGGTTGTTCTTAGTTGATGCCATGAAAAAATACATAGGGTCAAATTACGGTATTCGATATCGAATTAAATTCTAAAATATTGCTATTTTAAAATCTATTGAATCATTTGCAAATTTCGAAAGATATCGAATGATGTAATTTGTCACCAGTATTCTTTTTTAAAGATATTTTCTGGTATGTTGTTCAATGATGCCGTTTGGTTGCATTTGTTAAATTTTTCGTAACGTAAAACTTTATATTTATGTATATGGACGAATTTATGGTACATGTTCTGAAAACAAAGCGATTTGTTAATGTTTTGAAGGTGTGTTGGAGCAATGAAAACTTATGGTCATAACAAAACACAAGCAAAATTAATAAATTTAAAATTAAAGCTCGGTACGGAGTTCTTAAGGAATTTCACATTTGTAAATTTACATTTATTTCCACACGGAAAAATAATCGTTATTTGTAGGATTATGTTTGCATATACATAAATTCATACAAGGCGATACGAACTTTAGCCTGTTAAATATAGAAACAATGATAATTAAATTAACTAAAATTAATAGTCATGGGCTTGTGGCAAAAATTAAATAAAATATACTTAACAGAAACAAACCAAAAAAGTTTGTCTTAATTAGATCAAAAAATAAGCAAATTAACTAACATGTGCATAATTAGTAAATAATAAAACGACAATGGTAAGTCTGTTGTAAATTAGAGATAGTAAATTTGGGCATTCATTACAAAACACGTTTCAGTAAATTGAAATACGATGAATCAAAACAATTCGCGTATTCCGTTTGCAAGAAAGTTTCGTATAAAAGACAGAAATCTACATCAACTGACACCACACACAGTGGACCAACACAGAAGAACGCTGATGATGAAGGTTTAGTGGCCTTCGAAAACGGCTGGCTGTTCCCGTCAACTGTGTGTTGTCAGAATATTTACAACTAAGAGTCTAAACACAATGTTTGCAGTGAGGTGCGATTTTTCGTTGCGGGAGAGAAAAATAAACATAATACAACGGAAGACGGCGCCGGCAATACTTGTCATTGTTTGTTTAAATTTTTATTAATTTTATTGTGCATACATTTTTATAACTAAAAACAAAAAATGATTAACATTTTATACATTCGCAGATATAATTGAAATGTTTTTTAAACTTTTATAATATATGACAAAAATGTTTAAACTTCAAAATCATGTTTTTTTTACAATAATGTTGTGAACACAGCCAATTATTCAAAAACTACGGCAACGTCAGCAAGAGAAAATTGAGGGAATAAGAAAGTCCGCAATGAAAATAAAATAGATTTTAATTTTATTCCGTCCCGCACTGCGGATTTTTACTTCAAAATCGTATGGAAATCCGCACCGCAATAAAAAATCGTTACATTGTGTTCAGAGTCTAACTTTTATGTTATTTGTTCATCAATAATTATCACATGTAATTTGGCTTAAAAAAGCGATACGAACTTTAGCCCGTTCAAATAAATCATAAATATAGAAACAAATGAAGTTCGAAAAATAATAATTAAAAATTAACTTAAATTAATAGCCAGGGGCCTGTGGCAAAAATTAAATAAATATACTTAATTGTAATTGTCTTAAGTAGAACAAAAAATAAGCAAATTAACTAACACGTGCATAATAACTAAGGAACAAATGACAATGGTAAAACTGTTGTAAATTTAGAGATGATAAAATTGAGCTTTCATTACAAAATACCTTTCAGCAAATTAAAATACGATGAATGCAAAAAAGTTGCGTATATAAGGCAGAAATCTACATCAACTGATACCACACACAGTGGACCAAACTCAGAAGAACGCTGATGATAAAGGTTTAGTGGCCTTCGAAAACGGCTAGCTGTTCCGTTCAACTATGTGTTGTTGTCAGAATATTTACAACTAACTTTGATGTTATTTGTTCATTAATAATTATCACATGTAATTTGGCTTACAAGATGATACGAAATACTGTTGCCAATAGATTTCTCGAAAAAATACCTACACATGCAAAAAAAATCTGATTTTTCTCTACACGTTGAAAAAATTTCCCCTACAAAAAGCCCTACGCATTTTTATCATTAAAATAGAAGAAACCCATTAGTTACAAAAAATATATATATGTTTATTAAATATTTAATATAAAAAAATTAAAAAATAAAACATACATACATACATTAAATTCAATTAAAGCAATATAAAGTTTTTTATTTATTTATTTATAGTACATATTCTACAAAGTAATATGCCCTCACATAGGAAGTAGCAATGTGGTTGTCAAGGAAATTCCACAAAGTACTAGGCAGATTTTGGTATATGAATTTGCCTTGGCATGTATATACATACATTCATATTAGTGCACAACTTTTTAAACCACAAAAAACTCTGGAAATATATATTTTTTTTAACGAAAAGAAAATTTTTGAACCGTTTTGAAAAATAAAATATTACTAAAAAAACATTATGTTTACATTTATTTCATAAATAATGCGACATGGCGGAAAAATCCCTACATTTTGTAGGATATCAAAAATCTGTCCGATTTTCCCTACGCTTCTGTTTTAGTTAGATTTATTTATTTAATATACAACACACATGAGCACTAAAAATTATTTACAATTTGCTAAAAAAAAATAAGAAATGTCAAGAATTTCGTGATCCGTGATCAAACAGTTGTATGAACATTAATTTTTGTTTCAGTTGACTGAAAAAAGTCTCCAGTTACAGTTTGTAGCATCCCCAAGATAGGCAATATACATATTTTAAAAATTCTATGTACTTTTCTTTTGAAAGTCCGTACTAGCAAATGGAAATTTCTTTATGAAACTTAACAACCTGAATTACCGTAATTTTTTACATACACTTTGTATGAGAACCTAAAATTCCGTAAGATTTTTTGCCAGCCGAGTAAACACTATGACATTTGGGAAATCGCTAGAGTGTATAGTACTGGCAACGTTTGTCATTTTCGATATTTATCGTTGTGTGGAATTGCTTTCTATATAAAAAAAACATAATGTAAACGGCGATGCACACATTTTGACACCACACAGTGACAACAAAAGAAATGTCAGATATGTACACAGCATTAGGCCGGGTTTACATCTATGTGCCAAATTCCACACAAGCGTAAAAAGAGCGTGACCAACTAATTACTTATGAAAAACAATTTTATAGAATCCAAAATGATTGCAAACTGTTTAAATCAATAAATATATGTCTGAATCAAACAGTTTTTCATTAGTAATTAGTTGGTTGCGTTTTTTGGGCATATGACACACAAGAAATGCCAGATGTAAACTCAGCCTTAGAAGTAAGCATTCTAAAAAAGGCTTTAAAATTTTAGAGGAAAACTATTATATAAATAAAAATATTATATTAAAAAATAATTAAGATTGAAAACTTGGTTAAAGGGACCAAAAAATCAAAAATTTACCTACACAGAGAAAACAGTGCCTAATAAATACCTCATAAAATAGAACAAAATTAATAAGATATCAATATGGTTTTTTTTCAATAAGGAAATCTTATTAATTTCATAGAGAAAACCTTTTGAAAAAATCAAGAAGAAATCTTGTAGTTTTTTATTAGGTTATCTTATTGATTTTCTCAAAAAGGTTTTCTTCTTGATTTTATTAGGCAACCTAATAGAAAATAAAAAAAAATTGTACTTATGTATTTTCATTTAAATTCTGTACGATATATATGTATATATGTATGTATGTAGTATATTTAGATGTTATTTATTTATACACACATACGTACATATTATATTATATTCTTAATTAACTAACTCACCATATGTACATATTTATTACTTGGGATGAGACAAGTATTGAACCAGCAACCTTCTGACTGCTAGACAAGAACTCTAACCAATATGCTAACAAGCAGCCTAAATCCACACTGAAATTATTGTATAAACATGCTTATACAAGAACGAAAAAGATCATGAAAAATATTTTATTTATAGATATGAAATAACAAGAAACCTAATAAAAACAAGATTTCCTTATTAAAAAAATTAATAAGATGCTTTACACATAATCATATAGGAACCTAATGAAAACAAGGAAAATTTTATTGAAAAAATCAATAAGGCAACCTAATGAAATCAATAAGAAATCCCTATAGTTTACAATTTATAAGAAAACCTAATAGAATCAAGAAGATTTTCTCTATGGATTGTTTTTTTGGTGCCAAAAATAACGGAAATTGAGTAAAAAAAAGTTGTGAATAATAAGATTTCTTCTTGATTTTATGTGGTTTTCTTCTTGATAAAATTAATAAGATTTACCACATAAAAACAAAAAGGAATCTCTATGAAAAAATCTTCGCTTCTTTCTGCTGGTATACCCCTTTGCCACAAAACGTTTCATAGAGAAAATCTTATTGATTCTATTAGGCAGTTTTTTCTCTGTGTTGCTGATTGCTTTACTTATGTTAAGGCTATAGAAAATCGTATCTCATAATGTGGAAAAAGGGAAGGTGCATAACAAAAATATAATTCGCTTGTAAATATCTATTTAATCGAGCAATTTTTTATTTACATATATTAACTTATTAGGGCTTGTTCCAAACGGTAGAAAAATACTATGGTAAAAAAAATATTTACCTGTGGGGAAAAAATTTCATATTTCTACTGTGCCAAATGATATCTTTTTTTGTCAATGTTAAACTTTGACAATTTTGCTTTATTATAGAGAGAGGCTGATGAAAAAATTTCCGCGTCGGCGAAGCAAAAAATTTGAATACACAGAAAAAAAAAGATTTGTAAATACAAATAATTTATTTGTGAATACAATTAAAATATTATTTAAAAAAGCACCTACAACGATTTTTGTAAATACAAACACACATTTTTACCTTAAGAAAACAAAATCAACTCAATTATTTCCAATTAAAATTATTGTGTTATTAACAATTGAGTTAACAGAAGAAAAAAATTTTTTAATGAATTTGTTTTTCAAATTCTAATGTGTTGTTTCTTTGTTTGCATTTTTTATATTTTTTTTAAAATTTTGTTTTTGTTAAATTTTAAAGATGTTTGGATGAGTCGAACCGGCAATGTTTTGATTAATAGACTCAGCTAAAGAGCAAATCGTTATTACATACGCAAATAATGAATACACACAAAATGTGAGCTCTTCTGTTTCTTCTACATGTGCGTATTCAGTTATGATATAATTTAACAAATAATTTTTTTTAGTAATTTAAACGACTAGAAAAATTTTAATTTGTTATATCAACAATGAATTTTTTGAGTTTTTGCGCCATGTATAACATAAAATTTGGTTAATTCAGTTTATTGAAAAAATTTCTGTGTTTGTCATATCAACAACTTAATTTTTTATATTAACTAAATATATATTTCAATTCAAATTAACTATTAACAATTTTTTTTGCTGGTTGCATTTTGATGATATTTTTGTCTGTGCACAAAGCACGCCGCGCCGGCTACCACCAATTTTTTAAAAGGAAATTTTTATATAAAACAATGTTCTTGTATCAAAAAATTATATAATATTACGAGTATATAAATTATGCAAAATTTGTCGCTAATTAAAATAAACAATGTATTTTTCAGAGTCTAACAACATTTAGAGACCTTTTATGATAAACGCTTCAAAAATGACTGCAGTTGAAATTTTAAATTAATTAAGTCCTGCACGCTCCACTTTCTGATTTGGAAGCACTAACAACTGAAGGAAGCAATGTATTGCTTACTTGATAACAAAAGTTTCCAAAAAATGCTTCTGAAAACAGCACTAACGTAAGGCGGGCTCTCTAACAAAGTAGACATTTATCGCAGACAACTTTTAAACCCGCATCTGAGTACACAAAAATTATTTACAAATTATTATTTACTTCTGTGAAGCACTTTAGTAAGGCAAAAAATGCATGTCTTTTTGGAAGCTGAATGTATTGCTTGCTCACCTCGAACAAAAAAAAATGCCTTATTCATGCGCAACAGCAAGTGATTCTGTAACATTGTCTCCCTTACAAAAACTATTCTGGGAAGCAGTAATTTTTGCTGGTACCCAGCATTGGACGAATATAGTGAATTTTTCGTCGAAATTTTCGTGAGTAATGAGCTTGCCTTGGAACAGTCTTCGCCTTCTTTGGAAACGATTACCCCATTGCAGCTTTGGCTGTTTCCATGTCTAATCTATGATTATAATATAAAGCCGTCATTCTTATTCTTATTAGGCGTCAAAATCTTTATGTGCATTAGAAAGTGCCTAGAGAATTTAAAATATTAAACGTTTCCTGTTATTTGCCGCTATATTCACGCCAAATGCAGCCATCGTACGTGCTAATATTTAGAGCGAAGTCTTCAATTTTCTTTGCGAAATTAAGTACATACATACATAGAAAATACTTTTATAGATTTGTAATGTTTTGAGTGCTTTGAATTTTATTAAAGAACTGTTCCACGATGTCGACAGAAAACACTCGATCGATTACTTATCTTGAAAACAAAAACAAATTTTCTAACTTTATTGCTGTTTTCAATACAAGTTCTCGATCGAACGTTTTCTGTAGACATTGTGGAACAGTTGCTTAATCCTGTTCATCAGAATCAGTTTAATCAAACTGAATTTATAACATTTATATTTTTTTTTCCTTTTTCCTAATGCCTTTTAAGAGCTCACAAATCGTCTTCTGAACGTCATGTATCGTCTAATGCGGGCTCAGCAACACCAGCACATGCATCTTCAACATCTGCTGCAACATCCGCACCGTCAATTACAAATTCCCTGCTGCATAATGTGACGGGTCACAGTTATGCAGCCGCTCATCATACACAACAAACATCGCTTCCAGCTCATACACATCCACATGTAACAGCACCACCGCCTCCGCCACCCAGTAATGTTTTATATCCCAGTGCAGCCTACAGTGATCATGGATTTTTACAAATGACTCTGGGCTATTTGTCACCATCATCTGGTGCTTACAAGTCAGTGGATCCTTATTTTTTATCACAAGGTATACATATTTGTTTTATACAAAATAAAAACTTTACACTTAGCAAAAACAAATGAATTAACACTTCCATAAGTATAACTTTGTTTAGGGAAAACTAAACTAAACTAAACTTAACTAAACACACAACATAATTTTATAGAAATTGAATTTCATGTAATGCGACCTTTTTTGATTTGATTATTTATTGGTTTTTAATATAGAAAATATTGTTTTTTTGTTGTTGTTTTAGCTGGCCTGTTTGGTGGTGGCCATTTGTTTGCTGGTGGTTGCATGCCAGAACTTGCTTTAGGCTTGGGCATGGGTGTCAATGCTTTACGCCACTGCCGTAGACGCAAGGCACGCACTGTCTTCAGTGACCCTCAACTGTCGGGTTTGGAGAAACGATTTGAGGCTCAAAGGTATTTATCAACACCCGAGCGTGTAGAATTGGCCACTTCATTGGGTTTGAGTGAAACACAAGTAAAGACATGGTTTCAAAATCGTCGCATGAAGCATAAAAAGCAATTGCGTCGAAGGGACGTCATGAATGGTGAGTAATGGAAATGTTTTAATTTATGGTAGATAATAAAAACATTGAAAATTAAGGTTACATATTAAAGAATAGACAAAAATATTACAAATTTTATTATTGAATTACTATTTATGAATTACATATCGATGGCTTAATATAAAAAGGGCGTGTAGCAATTTTTTTCGAAACTGCGTTTTTAACGTTTTCTGGTAGCCACAGAATAATTACATCCTCCTTCAAGAACGAAGCAAGTAACATTTAAAAATAAAAGATTTGTTTAATTTTAAAAAATAGTTCTTGCATGTAAATGCTTTAGTTTTATTTAGTTTTTTTCATTCTACTGTAAAATATGGAAAATTCGAGTTACATCTTTCTTATATTAAGAAATCGATATGTACATTTGTACATGTTAATAAAAAAAGGTTTCTGGCCGCAAATAATCTTCGATTATTGTGATATAAATTCAGTTATAAAATTGATTTTACCAAGAATGTTCCGTATTTTTTTAATTCGAAAAATCTATTGAGGTTTTTTAAAATGTCTTTTTTAAACTTATTCGAATTACATCACTATTTGTGATTCGTGTTGAGCCAAAATTTTTGCATAAGTTTAATATTCGAAATTCAATTATAATAAATATATTAGTTACATAGACCTTAAAATCGATTGAAATCTAATCGATTCGAAAATAACAAATTAATTTTGAATTTTATATCGTTATAATTTTTGCTAAATTCGAAAATATTTTCGAAATTTCAAACATTACTAAATTGCATAAATGTACTCATATTGCACGTCAATTAAGCTGGAAATTTCAAAAATATTTTCGAAATTTCGAAAAATGCTAAAAAAAAAGTCAAAATATTCAACTTTTTTGCATTAATATGCAAATTAATTAATTTTCGAATTTTCGAACATACGCTATTTTATTTTAAAAAGATGAACTTATTCAAAATAATACATTATTAACTTCTACTTGATTGCGAAATTTCTACAAGAGTGTGTTGGCTCTATAATTCAAGACACTATTTTAGTTTTTAGCAATAAATTATAATGTCATAAAGAAAAACCAGACAAGACCTTTGTTTAATTTTTCAAGAATTTTGTATTCTAAAACCAAATGCACATGCACAAAAATATTTTATTTATGTCTCTTGCATTATTTCACTGCAACAATAGTTTAGTCTTTCTTTAGTCTTGGTTTATAAACTTTTTGTCTAAACTCTTTTTCAAAGAGAACAGAAGTACACAATAATTTTCTTTAAAAACAACTTTGCCTCAACTAAATTATTTGACCCCCTATTTTGTAATTTCTGCAACATTTAATAAACTCTTTCAAAAGACAACTAACCACAAACAATTATTTGAGCAATTGAAATCCATTAACGACAAAACTGTCGCACAAGAAAATGTTCTTTCTTAAGAATCCTTTATTCAAACAAACTGAACGACGGCCATCTTTTCTTATAAATAGTTGAAACAAAGAAACATAAAATGTAAATGGGGAAATTATTTTCAATGATGGCCGTCTTTTCATCAAACTTACTTAAATAATTAAATTACTAAATTTCTTAATAAAACAATTTAAGGCAACAAACTTTTTCTTTGAACATTTCAGAACCCGTTGATTTTTCACGCACAGAAGGAAATGCAAATAATGGCAGCGTTTGCAACAATAATAACAACAACAGCAGCAGCAGCAGCAATACAAACAAAAATGGCTCCATAATTTCATTAAATGCTTCGTCTACAAGCTCCTCAACGTCTCATGGCAACAACAAAACAGCAAGCACAACAAATGAAGAAAAATCTTCAGCCTCCCATCACCATCACCACCACCAGCACCAGCACCAACACCCTCAACAACTGAATCAACATCCCCATCACCAGCACTCGCAACACCATCAATTGCAAATGTTGCGCAACATGTCGAACGGACACAATTTGGATAGCGGTGTGGGATTTTTGCATCACGATTACTCTACTGATGATTATTCGGATTTGGATGATGAAGACTTGGACGATGATGAGGGCAGTGATGTTGATATAATCGGCGATACAAAATTATATAACTTAACATAATACTCGAGCAATTCACACGATATTGAAGATATTTGAGCGAACACGGGGCGGCGACAGAGCATTTTAAAATAAACTGTAAATATTTTTTTTAAGGATTTTAGCTTTATATCAAGCCAAAACAAAATAAAATTAAAGATGAGTGTGTAGTCCTAGTCATTTTTTATTTTTATTTTTTTATTTTAGTGATAATTTATGAAATGTTTAATTTATATTTTTAAGTTTTGCAAATAAGATAATAACAATTTAATAATAAGAACTTCCATGTTTATGAACAAAAAAAAAAGAATTAGATTAAAAAAATTTTATGAAATGTAAAACGGGAAAGTGTTTAATTTGTCGAAGGCATGTGCAAAGCGGTTTCTTTCACAAGCTTTAAGCCATTCGTAGCAATGAAAGCTCAAATTCTTAAGATTTTCATGTTTATACGTTAATTACTTGAGAAAGTGTAGTAAGTATCACAACGTCAACTTTTATTTCCTATTCGATAATGTTCATCTATTGAATAATTATAAAATACTCCATCATATGAATATATGTAAAGGGTGATTTTTTAGCAACTTTCTTTTTCGCAACACTGTTTTTAGCAACTCAGCGTGTGTCATGTTATGCTAGGAACACAATTGGGACGAACGACGAATTTTTCGGTGCAAACTTTCTTCATAAAAAAAACACATTTGTGCATATGGAAATGAACACAACACCACCGTAGAACGAAATTTGTCTTGCGTGACGAACTCTGAGATAGATTTATTTCTATTTTGTACGCCGACGAACGACGAAATAATTTTCTCTCTCTCACTCTCTGTCTTTGTACACACAACAACCAATTTTATCAAATATGAGAGACGAATTCTGTGAGTAAATTCGTCGTTATTGTGCTTCACACGACGAATTTACGAAGCCAATGCTTATCGACGAATTCGTCGACGTGGGGAAAATTCGTTGTTCGTCCCAGTTGTGTTCCTAGCATTACTGTTAAACATGTTCAGTTTGGTCTATAATTTAACCATGAATCGACTTACAAATGAGCAACGCTTGCATATTATTAAATTTTATTATCAAAATTTATGCTCTCCGTGCACTTCTTCCATTTTATGGTCGTTTGCGCAACCTTCTCAGGCGGCTCTGCGGAATCTTGTGATTAAGTTTCATACCAAAATTACATTATTGAACATTAAACCACAAACACGCGATACGTCGAGTGCGGAAATAGGAAAATATTGCAGCTGTATCCGCAAGTTTTCGGCGCCCAAAATGAAAGAGCTGGACTTAGCTGACATGTGGTTTTAGCAAGACGGTGCCACATGCTACACATCACGCGGAACAATGGCCGAATTGAAAGGCGAGTTCGGTGAACAGTTTATTTCACGTTTGGTGTCGGTCAATTGGCCACTTATGTGGTGCGATTTCATGCCTTCAGACTATTTTTGTGGGGCTATGTTGTTAAAGCTCATATCTATAGGGACAAGCTCGCAACGGTTGACGCACTGAAAGATAATATTGAAGAATTTATCCGTGAGATGCCAACGATATGATGGAGAAATTATGATAAAATTGGACCTAGCGTATGAGCCATTTTATATATGTCCGCGGTCAAAATTTACATTAACTCATATTTATTATTTATTATTTGAAAGCTCTTAAATTTGTTTTTGTTTCTTTGCAAAGTAAGAGCAAGCTTGCTGTCTGTTGTGTTGTTCTTGGGATGTTGTACTCTCGTTGGTGTGAAAGCACAAAAAACTATTTCTAAAAGTTTGGACATTGTGCATATGGGTTGGACGTAGCTGCTCTAAATTGTAAGTGTTTTTATATAAATCCAATCCGAAAGTTGTTAAAAAATCATTAGTGCAATGGATTTAATGACGGAAAAAGTGTGTAACAACAAAAATTTCATGTACGTCCACCTCTTTACTCCGAAAACTTACAATCTGAAATTCAGGTTGACGGCTAAATGAAATGACTCTTAATTAAACGGGTTTTCGGTTTTTTTTGGACATTTTTTTAGTTTTGGTGTTTTTTCTTAGTTTTGGGGTTTTTTTTTTGTTTTTGGCGATTTTTTTCGGTTTGACGATTTTTATCGTTTTTGGAGATTTTTTTTTTTTAGTTTTTTGGCGATTTTTTGCGATATTTTTAATATTGGGAATTTTTAGTTTTAGCGTTTTTGAAAATTTCAAAAGTTTGCCTCTCACGGTTTCCAAGACACAGCAAGTTGTCAAAATAAAGTTAACTGATAGAATAACCTTTAATTTTAATTTTTTAAATTTTAGTCTTAATTGGTATAGTCGGTATAAAAATACACTAAATTCTAAAATTTCAAGTGTGGACTGTATATATAATTTTCGGTATATTACATTAGGATTTCGCCATATTTCTTTGCTGGTTTAAGAACACCCTTTAATTTTTAACTGCCATATATTTGTTTACGTATTCTGAGAAAATTTCAGGTCTGTAGCTTTTACGGTTTTCGAGAAAACAGCTTGTGACGAATAGCGGGACATCGTAACGAATACAAATGGGGTTCCTTTTCACCTACGGGAACCAAAAAAAATTTAAAAAATCCATGCATAATTATTAAAGAATAAACAACAATGGTAAGACTGTTGTATGGTAAATTTGAGCTTTCATTACAAAACACGTTTCAGTAAATTGAAATACGATGAATCAAAACAATTCACATATTCCATTTGCAAAAAATTTTCGTATATAAGGCAGAAATCTACATCAACTGACACCACACAAAGTGGACCAAACACAGAAGAACGCTGATGATGAAGGTCAGTGTTGCCAAAATTTTGTAGGCATTTCCCACTATATAACCCCTGAAAACCCGCTAAAAACCGGTCCCCACCTTTTAGCCTATCCTTTAAGAACAGGACCAAACATTTTGATTTTCTTTTTTACTTATTTACCAGATATGGCGACAAAACCTTCCAAACATCATCTGAAATTTTATGTAGTGACAGTTTTTTAACTCATCTCTCTTCTCTGCCGCTCTCTCATTTATAAATGAAAATGGATTTGTGGGAGAAATTTCTTAGGGCGACTTTTTGGGTTCGAGATTAAGATTAGTGTATTTCTCTAACTAGCTAATCCGAAAATTAACTTAATCTCACATAATTGAGTTTGATGTTTTTGAGTGGTAGTTTATACTTCTTGTTATGTGTAGTATTACCATACTGAGGAACAAAATAGTGGCAACATTATCTCTGCAAAAGTCGTACATGTTATCAACACATTTTGATTTTTTTTGGGAAGAAGAAGAAACTGCCATATTTTATTATTTACAAATAAAATATTGCGCGTGTTAAAGGAAATATATTATATAAAATATATATATGTATTTATTTAAGTGTTTTTAAATTAGTTTACCATATAATTTTTACAAAAAGTTATATGTTTCACAAGTGCTTGTTGTCAATACTAAAGTAAGATTAAACCACCACGATTGGCCGCTTAAACTAGCAAGTAAACCCATATAATCGACTACCCAAAAATTGCAAATGAAGATTAAGGTTAATTTAATCTCTAATATTCAACTCAAAAAGTCGCCCTTAGTGTAAAACAGACTAATTTATATAATTTTAATGAAAGGTTTTGTTGAATTTTTAAAAATTTATTTCGAAACTTTGACTATTTCTGGATTCCATAATATTGTCGGCAACGCCTTCGTACAAAAAAATAAACAATAAAAATTTAAATACATATGTATGTCCACCCACTTAAAAGCCAATAGAAATGTTACCACCAAATCATCGGGTGGGATTAACATCCCTCATTTTGCCAGCAATGCAACTGACTCATTTAACAAATCAACAACAATGAATGACACAATAACAATTTTTTTTTGTGGGCTGCTTTTGAGAGTCAATTAAATGTCACTTAATACTGTGATTTCGAAATTTGGGAAATCATCCTTTGGGAAACCAAATTAAAACATAAATACGAAAGGAAAAATATTTTTAGGACAAAGCAACTCAATCACACATGCAATATGTAATTGTTTTTGAAAAAATAAGTACATAATTTTGTACTTTGTAGGCAGGTTTATTGGACTAATGAGAATGAGTTTCTACTTCTACTTTTTACTTCTTTCAGAAACAACGTGTGTACTCTTGCGTTTAAACTAATTTAACATCGAGTAAATGTTGGATATATGTATAAATATAGAAAATGTTAAATAAATATGCAGTTTTAAAGTGGGTCATAAGATTTTCATAGAATTTTACATCATTCTAAATAAAATATAATTGAGCTTACGTTAAACATATATTTTATTTTCTTCTATTAGAACCGTATGACCTATTTAGACAAAAAATAAGTAAGTAGATAAAATCACAAAGTGATTTGAAACCTTGTGATTTACAGAACATGCCTGATAACGATGCTACTTCAAAATTATATAAATTTTGTGTTTTAGAACACATAAATGTGTATATACAGTAGTTTTCCGATTTAACGAAGCTAATTGTTGTCAGGCCTGTTCGTTAAACAGAATTGTTCGTTATATCCAGTACTAAGTCAAAAGAGGAAAAGCGTCCTAGTATTTTATTCACAACTCAAAGAATATGTACTCGTTATATTTTCAATAAGTTCTTTTAATAAAATATTAAAAATACTACGATATGTACATATTATGTAAAATATCAGTAAAAGAAAAATGCATAAAGCACTATACTCCAAAAGTAATTTATTTTAAAAAGTTGTTAAGCACAGCCCGTTTTTTGGAATTAATATCTTTCTCTTGATGACATCTTATTGAAGCTCTCCAAAATTTGAGCTACTAACTACATACATGGGCATACTGCATTACTTTTTTACTGCATTACGTGTTTCAGTAATCAGTAAAAAGTACTGATTACTGAAAAAAAAATCAGTATTCAGTAAATTTTACTGGTTACTGAAAAGAGAAATCAGTATTCAGTAAATTTTATTGATTATTGAAAAAAAATCAGTATTCAGTAAATTTTACTGGTTACTGAAAGAGAAATCAGTATTCAGTAAAAAGTACTGATTGCTGAAAATAAGATCGGAATTCAGTAAATTTTACTGATTTGTGTAAGAAATGCAGTAATCAGTAAATGACTGATAGTAGATACTGTGTGTTTTAAAAATGATATGTACACATTGCTCACATGCAAGGACCCTTTAATTTTCTTGCAGCAAACTTGGCAAACAGCAATTAAGCCACCCATTTTCCGTTGGTGAGGGGTTTTGTGCATCTTAGTAAAATTGAAAATCAATAAATAACAATTGGGAGTGCTATATTATATTAAGACTATAAAATATGCTTATGTATACTATATTTTTTATTACCATTTCAACAATTTTAAAAAACTCATCACTAAAAAGAATTTTATTAACACCATTTAGTTCTTCTGTTTTCAAGAAGTCTTTTGTGTCTTTTGGGGTTTCACTAAAAAACTTTGAAGATCTTGGAAGGTCTTCTTCATACAAAAAATCTGGTCTCTAACCGAGTCATCACTATCAAAATCGAAAATATTGCTCATTTTTTGAATATTTTTTTTCACAACAAATAAAATTTTAGAAAAATTTCAAATATCTTCCGGACTTCTAATTTGTTTTTATGTTTTTATTACTTGCAATTTTTTCAATTAATAAAGTAATTTATAGCACAGGATAGTTCACTTATGTATCAATATTAATTTACAATTTATATACAGTCCACAAGTTCGTAAAATTAACACATATTTATATATTTCGTTTTTTTTTGTATTTTTTTTACACAAATCAGTAAAATTTACTAAATTCTGATCTTCTTTTCAGCAATCAGTACTTTTTACTGAATACAGTTTCCCTTTTCAGTAACCAGTAAAATTTACTGAATACTGATTTTTTTTTCAATAATCAGTAAAATTTACTGAATACTGATTTCTCTTTTCAGTAACCAGTAAAATATACTGAATAATGATTTTTATTCCAGTAATCAGTAAAAAAAGAAAATACTGAAAAAGTACTGGTACTGAAAAATGCCCATCTATGATTCTTGAGTCCATTTAATACAAATTTCAAAATGACATCTTCGTGTTTTATTTGGGCTCTTGAATTTCGGTTCCATCCAGCTCTTCTTCACTTTCATTTTGTTCATCGGGTAAGGGGCTATTTTCAATTCATCTACTCAAATTTAAATTGATTTTTTTTTTAACTATTCTCCATAAATTTTGTTGTGAAGTTCTTTGGCTTTGTATTTGCAAAATGGCAATTGCGATACATGAGGAATCATTGAAAAAGTTTTTTTCAATTCTCGGGAACTCACCTAGCTTTGCAGCTCTTCTATTGCCATACCAAAAATTACCGTTTTTAACATTCCCTAAAAAAAATTCTTTTGATTTTAGGTTTGCAGGCCATATTTTTCACATAAATATGTAACTCGCAGACTATTTCGATAATCACCGATAATTTTAGCTTTATCCCTTAAGCACAATCTGAACAATCTATTTCTTTTACCCATTTTGATGTTCGTAGCAAACATTACTTCACTCAACTTACTCTCAAATGATATCAAACGAAACTATGAAAAGAAGAAAACTAACGGTACATTTTTATTTACACCATTTCTTAGCAACTTTCTGGTAGCAATTATGTTTCTTATTTAATTTTACATATGTTCGTTATACCGAGTAAAAAATATTATTTTTGTTCGTTATATAAGGTACTCAGTAGAAAAAAATTTGATGTTCGTTAAATGCGATGTTCACTAAATCGAATGTTCGTTAAATCGGAAAACTACTGTATTTACACAATTTCTTCTTCAACAGAGGTTATTCAAGGTGAAGGCATATCAAAATTATTTGAACAAAATTTATTGAACAATAAAATAACATATGTATTTACATATCGAGCCATAACCGCCAAAAAAAGCTTAACCGACACATTTTTTGGACATCGTTTTTTTTTGACGAAAATCGATTATTTACGATCGCAAATAATCGATTTTGGTCAAAACATCAAGTTCGAAAATTATGTAGCTTAAGCTTTCTGGTGGTTATGGGACGATATGTATGTATTTATATGTAAGTATATGTACATGTTAATATTTACGTACAGACTCGTACATATTTCTTTTTTCCATAAACAATAAAAACCAACAACACTCACAAGCCACAATACCAAATTAAAAATCTATGATACGAGTACTTCGCAACCAACTGATAAGAAATTTAAACTAAAACCAAAATTAAAAAAATTAAATCAAAACAAAAATAAACAAATGAGACTAATAAATAATTTCCTAAAGATAAATGTTCCACGTGTTCAAAATATCAAAGAAAAGGCCAGGCCCCTCTTTCTATTAATTTTATAATGTATTTTGTGTGACTTTTTGCGTTTATAAATACACGTTATGAAACTACATAATTATGTGTATATGTATGTATGTATGTACATATGTATGTACATATTTATGTATGTATGTGCATACATTTGTAGAACATTTGATGTAGCAAAAAAAACTTGTTTGGATCTGGTATATACCTCCACTAAAGTTTTTGTATTTATTCTGCATACGAGTACCTACAACCAACTAGAAGATGTTTTGAATTTCCAAAATTTAAATTAACACTCGCAATTTATGATCTCACTTAATTGAGCCCTTTGTTTTGAAAGTGGCATAAGTCACTTTGTTTTTAAATTCATATATTTAAGAGAACTCAACACTTTTACTCAAAGATTTTCTAAAATTTATGAATAACTTTTCTATAGAAATATATAGAAAAGAGAAAGGGAAAAATGAAAAGACCTTAAACTTGATTAATGTCCTAATACTGTTCGACGATTGTATCGCCTTGTCTATGGACGAAAAAAAGCAGCAGTTGTGATTCATTAAAACAATTTTAATTTATTGTCTATGCTAGAAGGTTTGTGTATTTGCTTTATGATTTTGTTCCAAACATTATTTCCAACAAATATTTTTTCATATATTTTTCAAATTATTGAATAATAATTTAATTTAATTTTTATGTTTTAAAAACATGACAATAATAAAGGTATTCATTACAGTTTTTTTCCTCGTTGGAAAAATGTAAGTTTTTACAACAAACACAGGAAATAAATTTGAAAAAAATTTTGAATTTTTTTTCCTTGTGTTTGTTGTCAAAAATTACATTTTTCCATTTTTCCAACGAGAAAAAAACTGAAATGAATACCTTTAATATTTTTATTTTTCATTATCAAAGACAATAACTATTTTTGAAGAAAATAATTTATAGAATTCAAAGACAAGAACTCAGAAGTATTTTCAAACAAAAACGACCTAAATCTTCTTACTGAATTAGGGCATTAAAGTATTATACAATAGTTTGAAAAATATATGAAAAAATATGTGTTGGATATATGGAATGTTTGGAACAAAATCATAAAGCAAATACACGAACCTTCTAGCATAGACAATAACTAATAATTGTTTTAAAGAATCACAACTGCTGCTTTTTTTCGTCCATAGACAAGACGATACAATCGTCGAACAGAATTAAGGCATAATTCTTTTCTTTTTCTTAATTTGATTACAATTTTTTTTTTATATAAAGAGATAATTGTAATCAATGTTATTGATTTTTTATAGGTGACTTATACCACTTTCAAAATAAACGGTTCAGTTGTTTTATATTTGTTTATGTAATGTTTATCAAGCGTTTTTTTACCAAATAAAAAACGCAATTTAATGATAATTTTTATTTTTGAGTAATTTCCCAGAATATGCTTCTTTCAATAAATACGAAGAGCATTAATTTTTTTAAATCAGGCAAGTTCTGAAAATCACATTTTTCAAATCACTATTGATTTTAAAAGTAATAATGGTCCTGTAGACGATTTTAAAATCACATACGATATTAAAATCACATACGATAAATTTCTTTCCGAAATGATATTTGATGTTCTATATATAGAGTATAGTATATATGTATGTATATAGTATATATATATATATTATATATATAGTATATATATATATATTATATATATAGTATATATATATAATATAGAATCTATACAATAGAAAAATTAAAAAAAGAGCGAACAAATATCTGCATGACCATTATTACTTTTAAAATCACCAGTGATTTGGAAAATTTGATTTTCAGAACATGCCTGTATATGTATGTATGTATGCAAAGCTTGTTTTCTTTTAAAATCCCATTTTTCAATTGCCAAATCTGACAATTTCATTAAAATTTAGGTTCAAAATAAAATGTTTAAATGTTTAAAAAAAGATTTTCTAAAACAATTAAATTGTTTAGTTTTTCTCAGACGACAAAAATCGCGAAATGGTCATTACATTTTCTTTATTTAGCTAAAGAGTGTTTAAATAACATACATATGTACATATTAGAAGTGAGCACAAGATGTTTCACTAGTGCACACCGAATGACAATTGTAAAATAAGCACACAAGTGTGAAAATATGTGTATGTATGTGCAAAAGAAAAAACAAACAACGTAGATTATTTGAGAGTGTTAGTTCGTATGCAATACTTTCCTAAGTTTTTTAATTTATTAATTTAAGACTAAAAAATTAAAATAAATAATAAAATAAAAATAATTGTTTAATTCACAAAACCTCTTGTATCTCTGTATCGATTGGATTGTCATATTAAATACAAGAGTGTAACATTTGTTGTATGAAATTTTCATAAAAAAAATTAAATACACTATTACGCAGGTGTTCACAATTAAAAACAAAAAGTGTATTTGATACACAAATACCCGATAAAGATTGTTGTGAATTAAGCAAATATCTTTCACATAGGACATAACTGTAATAAGTTTTATTATCACTTAATTTTTTATGAAATTTTGAGTTTTTAAAATGAAGTATTGTGCACTATGAAGTGTACAATAAATATATTGCGCGCGCACTTGAAACAACTGTCGATTCAACTGTTGTACAATCGTTTTGTGTGTTTTTGGTTTCATTGTTCTCTATTTTTGCTTTACCCTCAATTACGATCAAAACTACAAACAATATTCGTTCTTGAAAAATATACAATACTGTGCACTTTTTCACGGCTTGTGCTCACTTCTAGTACATACATATGTATATACATACATACAACATTCATAGCGCTTTATCAGCATTTGCCTGGCTGGCCCCCTCCAATAATTTGGTATATTTATTATTTAAGTTTTTCAATAAAAAAGTTTAGTCTGAAATAACAACTCGTGGGCAACAGAGCCAAAAGAAAAAAAAATAAGTTGAGTGAACTGTAGCATATTGGACAAGATTTTTTTATATAATTTATAAAAAAAACTACAACAATTTGTAAGTAAATGGTACATAACACACTTGTCGAATAGAAATGATAAGAAATATTTGTTAATAAATATGTAAATACATATTAAAATCTATACACTAAAGTAATATTTTTCAAGAAAAACGAATTTAAGAATTAAGTAATTTAAATAAACTAAATAGTGTATTTTTGTTTTTAATGGAAAAATTTTCAAAAAAAAAACGAATATAAAGCATATGCTAGATAAAACAAAGAAAATGAATTTCCACTTGAGTGGGTGTGTGGAGTCCCCATAATGCCTGCCACGGCGTTAAAAAAATAATAATGAAAAGAAAAAATGTTTCCTACTACGTGGTCTATTTTGCTAAAACAAGAAACAACAGAAAAAAAATTAATTAGTTTCTTGAATGACAGCTAAAAGCCGGCTTATCATTCATGCAGATTATTTCACATTATCATTGCTCTTGTCTATGTTTTCGTTTCAACAACATCTTCAGGTTGATAACACAAATTTTGGGTTTTTTATGATTACTCGTAAATAAAACCCGTATACCTACAGTCCGTGCCTTGAAATTCAAAATAAATATCGATGGTATCAAGCAGGAAGGTCCTAATGCGAATTTTTACGAAACACATTTCATACACCTCGTCACAAAAACTTATTGCAATAGCGTAAAAAATAACGCTTTTACAAGCAATTGTGCAAAACAGTTGTGCAGTTTCTATTGTGTTTTTACCTACTCCTGCGAAGTTACAATTATTTAAATTAGGCCCTTTCTACTTACTACAAACGATATGTTATATTATGATCTAGGAACTTCCCTTTAAACCTTTAATTTTTAATGACAAAAAAATTAAAAAAAATATTACCGAATCTGTAGACTCTTTGGGCAGGAAATTTTAGAGAGCATACAAATGCACCTACTGATTCTGCGCATGAACTTCCATTACTCTCGATCTTGAAACAGGCGGGAACCAGGGGAAAATTAAAAAACTGTGAGTTTAATATTTAAAACTGAGGTTTGTTCATTTTTATTCATAAAATATATTTTTGATATGTAAAAGGTTTATAAAACAGATTTCTACACAAAATTTATAAAACTATTTATAAAACAAAATTATCTTCTATGAATAGAGCAGTAAGGATTTAAGCAAATTAAAAGAGAGACTTAAAATATCTCAAACAAAATCAAGAGTTTCTTCTTGAACTCCTTATTTTTATCGCTTTTAATATTTTATTTATTCAGTAAAATATTGATTCGATTCTTAATAATACATTGAGATCATAGTAAGAAAATAATCAATAATATGAAACGTTTGTTCAATGCAATGAAAATTTAATTGTTTTGAGAACGAATAATTCGCGAACGTTTGCCGATTGATTTCTTCATTGTAGTAGAAACTGTATTAGCACGATATTTTTTATTATTTTATGAATATTTCGACTACAATAGTAATGGGAACTAAATGCATTATTCAAAACAGTTTTTGTTTTTTTTTCTCGCAAATGTACGATTGCAATGATAATGAAGCACGTAGATGCGTGAAAAGCCATTATTTGCAAACGTTTCGGTTTGGATTTAGCTCATGTGCAAAACGATTAAAAAACCTTTTTAAAGATTTTTTTATTTGCAGGGAATGTTTGTTAAATATTTTATTTATTTGCATATGTACACTAATTGAAATTGATTATTGAAAGGTTTAGTTAGTTCAGATCATCAGCCCTCGTATTCTGTAAGTCGCTAAAGCTAAATCTCTATCGCTAAAAATTTATATAGTCGATTTTTCGATTTTTGGCTACAAATGCAATTTTGAAATGTGTATTGCTAAATCAGGCCAAATTCGCCAAATATTTCACGTTTTATGTCATCGTCAATTTTTAATTTTCTATTTGTTCAGTATTTTGACGATAAAGTTTAGCTTTAGCTTTAGCGACTTACAGAACATGGGGGCTGGGAACCTTTAGCCAAAAAATAAATTAAAACAGTCGGAGTGATTATATTATTTAAACAAATGTGAAGTTCAGCTAATATCATAGTTGAAACAAGAACTCAACATATTTTTTATTTTCTTAATTTACCATTCATTATTAACGGTCCTATGTATAAGCAAAAATTGGCATGAAGTTAGCATAAGTGACGAAATTGAACGTGATCTTAAAGAGTTTTGCGATGAAACTTCACATTAAAAATCATGCTAGGTTAACATTAGGTAATGCTACCATTTTTAATGTCAAATTGTATGGAGGAATTCGTTAACATCTAATTCAATTTTGTCACTTATGCTAACTTCATGCCAATTTTTGCTTACACATAGGGCCGTAAATATAAAGGCTGAATTTATTTTAGCTCAAATTGTAAATATATGAAATGTGAAATTAAAAAAAAAACATCAACAGCTATACTACATTGCTTTTGCATGAATAGAGTGTTGCCAAACGAGTATTTTTGACAGGGTGATGTCGAGTTAATAATCATTGCCTTTTTTGAAAATTTTAGATTAAAGTTCTTATTATTATTTATTTATTATTTAATATTATTATTTGTAAATAGAACCGCACTTAGGTAGCCGCAAAAGTGAAAAAATTCCAAACAAATGAAATTAAACAATTTTCGGAATATTTTCCACTTTTGCGGCTACCTAAACGGTGCTAAAAATCATTCCTAGGAAGTTCATATCTTCTAGAAAGTTGTTTGTTGAGATCTTAGGTATATTTTTTTTAGTTGATTGTTTACTTGAATTTTGAATGGACCTAAACAGGGGAAAAAAGTTTAAAAAAATCTTAAAGATGAAGTTTTTTTTTTATTTTATATGTTCTTTGTTCTTCACGACAAGAGCTATAACTTTGCCTGAGAGTAAATCGAAATTACGAACGGTTTGCAAGATATGACACCGAGGATCTTTTTTTTTGTCTTTTATCGCGTAGTGGTGTCCGTATATTGTTATAGTTTTTCGTGTTGTACTGTGTTATTATAAAATTTTTTTAAATAAACAAACACAACGCGCACAAAACACCCAATCTCTATGGCGGGAATCGAACACACAACCTCTGGACTGAGAAGCAAGCATCGCTACCACTCAGCCACAGGGGCACCTTCTACTAACTAACCTAATTGCGTTTTCTTTTCTGGAAAAAGTGTAACATTTTTTAAATTTTTATTAAAAAAATACAATTTAGCATTCGTTTAAAGAAAAAATTTAAGCTCGCAAAGGATGATACAATAATTTCTAATAAAATGTATATCGCAGAAAATCATTTTATTTCGAATTTTCATTGAAAAGTGCAAAAAGTGTAACATTTTTTCCAGATAAGAAAATATCATAACACAAGACATTTTTTTCTCTAATATTTATAAGCCGCACAAATTCAATTTTAATGGCAAATAATTTTTTTGTTTCTCCTATATGATCAGGGATGGAAAGTGGCATTTTTATATTTGTTAAAGAATAAAATTAAAAAATTACGAAAAATACATAAAAATGCATAAAAATAGTAAAAATACTTAAAATTTTTAATGAATTTCATATTAAATGTAAATTTCTAAAAACAATTGCTATTTAAAATATTATCAAACAAAATACATCAGAATAAGTACAATTGTATTATGATTTCCATCCATGGATCAGATACGAATAAAATATTCTTGCAAGTTTTTACATGTAAATCGTTCAGTTATTTACTTTTTCATATTTAGGGGAGTAATTTTCTAAATTTCTGCCTTACTCCTCGTTGCTAGTTTCTGCTGGGAAAGTAAATGAACAGATCTAATCTTGTAATTTTATTCTGTTTAAGAGTCTGAACACAATGTAACGATTATTTATTGCGGTGCGGTTTTCCATACCCCCCCCCCCCCTAGACTGACAAATAAATGTATTAACATATATTGCAGCAAATGTCAAATTATTTATATTGCCAATGGAGACTGCTCATTGCTAGTATGTATATTAAAAAAAGAAAAGTCTCTTAAAAAGGTGTGTAGTGAAATAATTTATATTCTTATAAGGTTTTAAAAATAAAAAATTGTTGGATTAACCAGATATTTACAAGTGAATTATATTTTTATTCTGCACCTTTCTTGTTGACTTTTTCCATATTGAGGCTACGATTTCCCATAGCCTTAACATAAGTAAAGCAATAAGCAATTGTTCCGCTATTCTGCCGGCGTTATTGCTATATTGCCAACATATTTATTGCCAGTCTAGACGGGGGGATACGATTTTGAAGTAAAAATCCGCAGTGCGGGACGGAATAAAATTAAAATATATTTTATTTTCATTGCGAACTTTCTTATTCTCTCAATTTTTGATACTCTTTCTCTTGCTGATGTTGCCGTAGTTTTTGAATAATTGGCTGTGTTCACAACATTATTGTAAAAAAAACATGATTTTGAAGTTCAAACATTTTTGTCATAGATTATAAAAGTTTAAAAAATATATCAAATATATCTGCAAATGTATAAAATGTTAATAATTCTTTGTTTTTAGTTATAAAAATTTATGTACAAAAAAAATCAATAAAACTTTAAACAAACAATGACAAGTATTGCCGTCGCCGTGTTCCGTTGTATTATGATTATTTTTCTCTCCCGCAACGAGAAACCGCACCGCACCGCAAAAATTGTGTTTAGGCTCTAATATGAAAATATTTTTTTTTTCTCATTTATAACGTTTTGTTGTCATGTAATTTTAATTTTAATTTTTGTTTTACAGTTTAATAGGGCGTTTACACCTGCACAAAATGTAGCAGATTTTAATTAAAATCTTTATGAAAGTATATAGCGTTTACACCAAGTTTTTCTTTTGTCATTTATTACAATTTTATCCAAAACAAAATCCATTAACTGAAAATTTTCTAAAACTACAACCAAACAACTGCAATTTAGCCAATTCACACATCTTTTTAAGCAGCCCGTAGTTAATTCACTCATATTTTATATACATATGTACGTTGTACAGGGTAGTAAATACAGTGGCATCTCTCTTGAGCGGACACCGAAGGGACCATTGAAATGTGTCCGCACAAGGGGACTGTCCGCACAAGAGAAAGCAATGCTTTGCTTATGGAGCTCGGGACCTGTCAAAAGTGTCCGTCTAAAGGGGGTGTCCGCCTATAGGAAGTGCCCGTTAAGGGAGATTCCACTGTAACTAAAAATATTAGATTGGATTGGAGATACATATCTTGTAGTGCAATGGAACTCTGATGAATAAAAAACTATTTATATTTTTTCAATTGATATAAAGTATGAGTTTTAGCTGTCAAATTATTTAACGGCCTGTCCCGCGAACGCTTTCTGTCGATATCGTGGGACAGGCCACAAAACTTGGACTATATAAAGAAAACTTACAAATACAAAAAATTTCTCTTGAATATTTATTTCACTGAAATTTTCTATTAAATCTTTTGTAAATTCTATTTGTATATTTCAAACAGGTTAAGAAAAAAAAAGCCAACCAAAAGCTTTAATACAAAATGGCCGACAAAGGTAGTACGTTTCAAATATTGCATAATTTTGCACTAGAACTTGAATGTTGTGTTAATTTTAACAACTTTAATTTTTTCCTAATTCAAAACTACTCAAAACTTATTATTAATTCTCTTAATTAAAACCACTCAAAATTTCTATGCTGCTAAAATTTAAAAATTTGACATACCTTGACAAAAATTGATCCTTCAAATCTCTTATATTTTATATTTTTTATTGTATTTGCACCTTTCTGCTTGTTAAACCTGCTATTCTGTTCCTTACGTTTTTAATTAATTATGTGTAGTTAATACTTTAGTGGAAGTTCTAAGGTTATTTTGCTTTTTCTTTTTATCCCTTTAGACAATATGACGCAGCAAGGTCAAGTTTTTGATTCGAATGCCATGACCTTAACGCGTTTTGTGTTACAGGAGCAGCGTAAATTTAAAAATGCCACCGGTGACTTGTCTCAGTTATTGAATTGTATTCAAACATCGATTAAGGCTATTGCATCGGCTGTAAGAAAGGCCGGTATTGCAAAATTGCACGGCATTGCCGGTGATGTTAACGTTCAAGGTGAAGAAGTTAAGAAGTTGGATGTTTTGTCTAACGAATTGTTCATTAATATGTTGAAGTCATCCTACACCACTTGCTTAATGGTTTCTGAAGAAAACGAAAATGTTATTGAGGTGGAGGTTGAAAAACAGGTGAGAATTATGAATTTCTTACATTTTTTATTTTTTTTTTATAGAACTTGTGTTTAATAGGAATTTTCTTTTCTCTTTCAAGGGCAAATATATTGTTTGTTTTGATCCATTGGATGGTTCTTCTAACATTGACTGTTTGGTCTCGATTGGTTCTATATTTTCCATTTACCGTAAACACTCCGAAGGCACACCGAGTGTGCAAGATGCTTTACAGCCTGGAAATCAAATTGTAGCGGCCGGTTATGCTTTGTATGGTTCAGCAACTGCAATTGTTTTAAGTTTGGGTTCCGGTGTTAACGGTTTTACATATGATCCTGCTATTGGTGAATTTATCTTAACCGATCCCAATATGCGAGTGCCCGAAAAGGGTAAGATTTACTCAATCAATGAAGGTTATGCCTCTGATTGGGAGGCTGGAGTTTTCAATTACGTTGCTGCTAAAAAGGATCCCAGCAAAGGCAAACCGTATGGTGCCCGTTATGTAGGATCCATGGTAGCTGATGTTCATCGCACTATTAAATATGGTGGTATTTTCATCTACCCTGCTACCAAATCAGCGCCTAATGGCAAATTACGTTTGTTGTATGAGTGCAATCCCATGGCCTACATAATGACGCAGGCTGGCGGTGTGGCCAGCAATGGAAAAATTTCAATTTTGGATATTGTGCCACAAAAGATTCATGAGAGATCTCCTATTTTCTTGGGCTCCAAATTGGATGTCGAAGAAGCTTTGGACTACTATCAAAAATCTTAATTTATCAGACTTAAGCCTACGCACACACACACACCCTTTTATTGTGATTACTTTTTAAGATTCTTTTTAATTTTAATTTAAATGTTTTTCGTTCTACAAAATATTTTAATATACATACTATTTTCTAAAAAAAAGGAATATATAAAAAAAATTTAACTTGCATTTTTCAAAAACAATTGTACATTTTATTGTCTTTTTACCTTAATTCATTAATATGAATTGGCTTTATGCTTTGGCACGAATGTGAAACCTTCTGGCACAGGGCCTAGCAACATTTCACTTAGTTTTACCCAATCTTGGGAATTGGGGGAACTCATTAATGTTTCCATTTCATCGCGTCCTCTAAATGTTTGTGGCCTTTGATTGATTTTCTGTGGTGGATGCATTATCAGATCGTAGGGTATATAACGGTATAAGAAAGATTGCCATTCCAGCAAGAAACGTCTGGTATTTTCTACACCTTTAGTATCAGAGCCCCAATGTTCCAAACCGTAATTAACATATTTACGCATTATTTCAAAACGCTCAGAAGATGAAGGATCTAGAGTTTTTTGCTCTTTAATTTCTTTGAAAATCCAAGGTTTTATCAGGGCACCACGACCGATCATTACTGAAGAAACGTGTGGTGCGATTTTCTAAAAGAAAAGTAAATAAGAAGCATAATTGAATCATTCAATAATAAACAGGTTTACACTCTAACCCGTTGATATATGTATACTACATAAGAACTTACCCTCTTTTCCATGTAGTCTTCATAACTTAAAATATCACCATTACCAATGACTGGTATATGTTTAGCTTTGGCAGCACATTCCTCAATATATTCCCAATTAGCATTTTTTGTATAACGTTGTTCACGCGAACGTCCATGTATCTGAATTAAAATAATTTGTTGGTTGTATTCAAGATTTTTACTTATTACAATTTATTATTCACCGTTACAGCTGAGGCGCCCCATTCCTCCACTAAAGGCATTAAATCGTGCGCTATACTTTTATCTGCATATATGCCAGTGCGCATTTTAACTGTAAATGGTATTAAAGGATTCATAGCCGAACATGTACGTACGGTCAATTCTAATATATTAGTTCTTCTCATTAATGCACTACCACCTCCTTGCTGGTAGATTAAATCAATGGGGCAGCCAATGTTTAAGTCTAGATAGTCTACTTTTGTGGTTTCTTGCAACAACTGAGCTGTTTGTGATATAATATTAGGATTATTGCCGCATATTTGTACCCCAAATACGTCTTCCGATTCATGACGCTTAGTAAGAGCCCATTCTTGGATCATACCTTTGACTAAAGGTACACAACAGGCCATTTCTCCGCATGTAATGTCAGCACCAAACTCTTTACAAATACGACGAAAAGGCAAATTTCCCACCGTCGTCAAAGGGGACAACACTAATTTTTCCGCAAAGTCAACGGGTTTTGATTGCTTAACATCTCTCCCCTTAGTCTCATCATCATCCACACATGATCCTAAAGCTTTTTGTTCATTGACAAACTTATTTTGTCCTTCTTCTATTTTTCTAGCATCATCATTCACACATGATCCTAAAGCTTTTTGTTCATTGACATCCTTATTTTGTGCTTCCTCTATTTTTCTGGCATCACGCAGCTTTTCAGATTGTATTACAAATTGTTTACTTTTTGAAAAATTATATTCCCGCTTACGCAATCGTATTTGTAACTCTGATGTAATGCCATTGCAAGTAGATTTTGAGGTGTTTTCATCATACTGAAGACTTTTCATGTTACGACCTTCGGCGTCAAGATGTGCTTTGGCAAAGCGGCATGTAACGCCGCGAGGACAAAAACCTTTAGCTTTAAAAACAGGACACAAATCGCCTAGATCTTCACCTTTATCAGCCATATACTTCTCCAAGTCATGAACATAACGACAATTTTCCAAAGAACATTTTGTTGCGGTGGCACCATTAATTAGTGAATTGCAGAGGTGCGAAGCACGATCATCTTTATAAACGGGACGATGCTAATTTAAATTTTAATATTAGAGATTTGTTATTTATTATTAAGCTTTAGATTCATTTTAATATTACTCTGCCACAGTTTTAAAAGAAATATTTGCAAACTGAAATATTACTTTTATATGAACAAGCATTTTCAATTAAAGGTTTTCTATATTATAATCATACCCAGCAGAAAATTATATGTAATACAATCCATAATTAAATAATATATACTCTTTTTTTAAATTTCCTTCTTCTTTTCAATAGATAAAGAAGTTAATTTCACCTGAAAGTAATTTCACATTAATTACTATATTGATGAGAAGGAATGCATACACAATTCTCATATTCTATTTCATTTCAAAAACTTGTATATAAGGATGAAATTTTCATCGAATTTTTTTTGGGAATATTTTTAATTAATAAGCATATTTAAATGGATGTAGCTAAGCTACTTATAATTAATTAAGATAGAAAAAGCCTTTGGAAAACACGAAAATAATATGAATTTAATTTTTAAGAACTTAAAAAAATGTAGAAAGAATGGGAAAATAGACTGAGTTGAAATTGAGACTACAACCAGATGATCAATTACTTAAACACTGAGGATGAATATGTTATTCTTTTTTGAGGAAATAATAATTATTTAAATTGACTATTGACTAGTTATAATTTCTTTTGGCCAATTCGTAATATTGGTGTCTATTCTGAAATACGCGTCGACTTGGTGAAAGTTACATGGAAAACAAAAATAAGAATGTGTAAATGTAACAAATTTGTTTTTTTCTCATACAAAATTAGCCGTTTTTTAAAGATAGAGAAACGCGTTGAAATTCTCGCTTTTATTTTATTTCAGAAATGTATAACAAACAAAAACAATTTTTGAAAATTTGTTTTTGTTTTAATGTAAAATTTCGCTTCTTCGACGCGTTTTCCCGAATAGCCACCATTATTTTTTTATATCCAACATTTCGGTAACAAAATTACCTAATATAATATTACCGTTACTTATTAAAATGGACTTCGTGTTCTTTACCTACCAGATGGTTTTGAAAAAAAAGTGGCTTGGTGTAGCTTATCTCCCACCAGTGATGCCAATTTAGCCATTTTCTGGCTGAATTTAGCCATTTTTCATTCCATTTAGCCGGAAGAAAAGTGAATTTAGCTATTAGCTATTTTTTTATCCATTTTTATTTTAATCTAGCTATTTTTTAGCTATTATTCCAAACATTAAATTTGTTTGTGATTTTTCATAAACAATTTAAACTCGCAACAAAGGAACACTACCAAAAAGCACAACAAAGTAATATCTTATTATTTTCGCATTAATATCAATAAATCTCGGTCCAAACTTGCAAATTTTTGTTGCAGCAACTTTTTATTTTTGTATGAAAAAGATATTGAGAGGAATAGTAAATATATATGTTTTTATAATTTAATACTCTCCCACATATTGAAGAATTGCGGCAACAAAAATTGCAAGTCTACAAGAGCTTATATGAAAGAGATGGATAAATTGGTAACAATAAAATTTGCTAATCCGTTCTTATAATCGTTGCAATGTTGTTATAAGTTGTCGGTGATTGGTGGTGGTGGTTTGTGATAGCAATCAAATAGGGTAATTTTTTTTTACAAGTGAAAATTAAATATAAATTAAAGTTCAAATGAAACCTTAAAAAATATAAAATTAACAAAAAGTACCTAGCAAAAAAATTTCAAAATTTTGTAATGGGTAGTACTCTTTTAATGGCTTCCAAAGTAATGATTGGTACTTATTTATCTAATTATTTTATACGTATAATAATTACTGTCCTGTAATGAATAATAAAACAAGTTATTTATATCATTACGTGAAAGTACTTATTGTACTACGAGTTCTTTCAAATTAATAATGAAATATATTTAGAGAAATATTTATTGAACATGAAAATGAGCTTTGAAAACAACAAAATAACTTTGGTTTACTATAATGTTTATTACAAAATTTAAGTTTTTTTTCGGATTCATTTATTTTCTTTGTAAAATTATGATTTTTAGGGCCTGTTTCTCTAAATGCGAACGATAAATTCGTTCGAACATTTATATTAAAAACAAAAACAAAAAACTGACATTTGTTTTTGTTTCCAATACTAATATTCGATCGAATATATCGTTCGCATTTAGAGAAACAGGCCCTTAAAAATCCCAAAAACGTTAAAAGTTTTATAATTATGTTACAAAATTGTATTTTTTTTTATTAGGAAAAAGAGCCAATTACCTTTTGAATAATTTTAGGCAAAAAGAATCTACTAAATGTTGCATATTTCTAAGCAAAAACTAATCCATTACACTTTGAATACTTTTAGGCAATTAGTAATGTATTAACTTTTGGATATTTTAAGGCAAAAATTATAGGGTACCGCATACTTTTTTAAAATCTCAAACAAAAATAATGGGTTATTCAGACAAATTGTAATTACTTACGACTGGGGAGTACATACTTTTTTTGCATTCTAGTAGGCAAAGTTTTTTTGCTGGGTATAAACGAAACTTTCGCAAGGAATGGATTAGTAACCAAAAAATTTAAATACTGAGTAGCAGAATGTACAAATGAATAGAAGGCGTACTGCAAGTATTGCAAGTATTGCAAGTTTTAACTAAATGCTCAGTTTTTTGCTTGTTTCTTGATTATCTTAACGAAAAGAATTTTATTTATTACTTCATTGATAAATTTATTGATTTTAATTACTTTAAAAATGTTCCCAATTTGCTTAAAAAATGCCATATGAACTACCTTTTTGTTTTTGCTTTAAAATCATAATTTTTGCATTCGATAGCGCTTAGCCATTTTTTAGGGTTCCGTACACCAAAGGTGAAAAAAGGAACCCTATTGTTTTCGCTACGCTGTCCGTCTGTCCGTCACACGGTATTTTCTCAGGAACCGTAAGAGCTACGGACCTGAAATTTGGACAGAGCATGTAGAACCTTGGCCACTACAACAACAAATACATGAGAATTAGAAATTAAAGGGTGCTTTAAAACGAGAGACGAAAAATGTTAAAATCTCATGTAATATACATACAATTGTATGACCATGTGTATATTGACACTTGAAATTTGTAAAATTAGTGTATTTTTATATACAGGCATGTTCTGAAAATCACTTTTTGTGAAAGTGATTTGAAATCACAAGAAAGGTGTTCTGCACACAAAACTTTTTGAATTTTTGTGATTTTAAACCGGTCAGCTAAATGCCTACCGATTTGAAATCACTTGGTTATTTTTTCAATCACTTTATCTTGAAATTCGAAATAAATTAATTAATTGAATAACTTAATATCTTTTTTATTGTTTTTTAAAGTAAAATGAGTAATTTTTTATGAAATAATTTATAAAATTATGAAAAAATTAAAGACACTTTTTTTGCAAGAAATGTTGTTACACCAAAGGTGAAAAAAGGACCCTATTGTTTTCGCTACGCTGTCCGTCTGTCCCTCTGTCCGTCACACGGTATTTTCTCAGGAACTGTAAGAGCTACGGACCTGAAATTTGGACAGAGTATGTAGAACCTTGGCCACTACAACAACAAATACATGAGAATTATAAATTAAAGGGTGCTCCAAAACGAGCGACGAAAAATGTTAAAATCTCATGTAATATACATACAATTGTATGACCATGTGTATATTGACACTTGAAATTTGTAAAATTAGTATATTTTTATATAGACTACAACAATAAACATTAAAATATTAAAAAATTTAAATCAAAGGGTGGTGCATTAGTTAATGCAATTTTGACTACGTAATTTTGACAAATTGCTATATCTTGGAGACCGTAAGAGGTAAACTCTTGAAATTTTCAAAAACGGTAAAACTAAAAAATCTGAAAATAATAAAATCGCCAAACCGAAAAAAATCGCCAAAACCTGAAAAAATCGCCAAAACTTAAAAAAAATCGCCAAATCGAAAAAAATCGACAAAATTAAAAAAAAAAAATCTAGCACTAAAATAAATCGCCAAATTCGAAAAAATCGTTTAAATAAAAACAAATCGCCAATATGAAAAAAACGCCAAAAACCGAAAAGAAATCGAAAAAAAGGCGAAAAATGCGCCAAAACCAAATTAATTGTTTATGTGAAGAAAAAAAATCGCCAAAATGAAAAAAAAATCGCCAAAGTTAAAAAAAAATCGCCAAATTTAAAAATAAGCTCCAAAAACTGAAAAAATCCTCAAAACGAAAACAAGTGCCAAAACCAAAACAAAATCACCTATATGAAAAAAACGCCAAAATTAAAAAAATCGCCAAAATAAAAAAATCGCCAAAATAAAAAAAAAACGCCTAAATAAAAAAATCGCCAAAATTAAAAAAACTTCAAAAATCAAAAAAAATCGCCAAAACGTGAAAAAAGTGCCAAAACTCAGAAAGCGCCAATAAATTCAAAAAACCCCCAAACTAACAAAAAAAAAAACGCTTAAAACCGAAAAAACCCAAAAACGAAAAAAATGCCAAAACTATAGTTTATATTGTTCGTATTGAATTACATATCTCGTGTCCGTACGGCACCCTTCGTGCGCGGGTCAAAGTCGCACTTCACTGAATTTATTTGTCTACGTTTAGCCATTATTGGTAAAGGAATTCTAGCATCACTGTCTCCCACCTACAGATTTATAAAAAAAAATTGTTTACGATTTTTACGTTGAAATTTACGAAAAACGTCAAGATAAATCTTGCAAGTTGCAACGCAGAAAAACAAGCCAGCCGATTTCGCGCTGCCGCCGGTTACTTTTGGACCGATGTAATCGGCCCATATCGGCTCAAAACAAGCCGCCGATGTAGGCGTAGAGTTGAACATAATTTCTTAAATTAAAATAAAAATCTAAAAATTGAGCCGCCGAAAATTTTGCAGGCGCGCCGCCGCCGCCCTCAAAACGACCCAGCCGCCGCCGCCGACTTTTTTGCCTCGGCTTGTTTCTCTGCCCTAGAGCTATCATGAAATAAAAAGGGAGACAACGCCGACGGTTTTCTTAGCACCCACCGCCGAGAAGAGATCGGCGCCAGTCGACTTTTATTGCCGCCGATGACATTTTTGGTCAGCCGCCGTCTTCGACAAATCAGTATTGGCTTCGTTCCATGATTGTCTACAAAAACACCAGGGGCCAAATTACGGCATTCGGTACGATTCGTAATTCAAAAATATTTCAATAGTTTATATGAAAATATTTTTAAATTACGAGTCGTATCGAATGCCGTGATTTGCCCCCAGAGAGTCAGCATAAGGCTACGCCTTTAGCCATACAATTTCAAATCAAACTAGGATTTAAAAAGGGGATTAAAACTAAATTCCCCGATTTTTAGTGTCACATTATATAGAGGACCTCGTTAAGACCCAATTTTGCCACGTATTCTAACATGAAGTTTTTCCTAATGCATAAGGCTTAAGCTATACATAGATTGTCATCTCCTTTCCTATTATTATTTCCCTGCTAGTTATACTATTATCCTACCTTATTCTGTCCCCGTTTCCGATCTTTCATATTTTTAGTTTTTTCATATTTTTTATCTTTCTGGTTTTCAGCGTCTTTTTGTTGCTTTATAGGCGCACTGTCCCCTTCAGAATGTTTTCTTTTGTTTTTCTCTTTATCATTGTTCTCTGCAGCGGAGTCATATTGCTGCTTGTCAACCACTAAATATCTGTAGAAAAATTTATTTATATACAACATTTCTATAGAAAGTGTTGAGAATACATACTCAGATTTTATATAACATATGCCAGGTTCCATTTCTAATAAACTTATTTATTAAATAATACTTTAAAACCCATAAAACATCCAACTACTTGAAATGGCTTAAGAAATGCAGCAGCACGTGCTTCTTTAATGAAAACCACAGATGAAAACAAATCTGAAATGAATGAGATAAAAGAGAATTGAATACAACAGGATGTATCAAAACTTATAAAGAGTTAGGAGGAACCTTTATATTAATTGTATTCATTTATATATCTACATTTTTATAAAAAGAAAGAAATTAGAGGAAACCAAAGTTTTAATGGACTTTTGTTTCATATATGCATGCATTAATTAAATTAAAACCACAAATCATTTTTGTTTTAAAACTACTTTTAATTAAGCGTTAGGTATGGCATCACTTCGATGAGTACAGAAGAGAATTCTAAATCAGCTGTGCTTTGTTTACATTTCAACTGTCGGTGAATGTGTGTTTTCTACAGCGCCGAAAGTGTTTAAGGAATTTTAAGAAATTTCAATCTTATTTTATCACTAATAAATGTTTTATTAATATCTAAATGGTGAAATTATTTAGTTTCTTGCAGAAAATTGCCAAAAAGGTAAATAAACTTATTTCCATGTGAATTCAATAATTCATTTAATGAAAATGTTTTTTCACAGACGCCCAGAACCCATATGAGGAGCAGCAATGTGTTCTTGGACACCTTGCGTCTAACAGTTAAAGGAGGTCATGGAGGTAATGGCATACCCAGATATGGTGGAATTGGTGGCCAAGGTGGCTGTGTCCATTTAGTTGCCAAAGAAGGTGTAACGCTGAAGAACTTGGCACAAAAATATAGGGAGAAAAAAGTTTCTGCCTCAAGTGGTGAAGATAGCAGTAAAGTTCGTATTTTGGGCAAACGTGGATTGGATGAAATGATTGAAGTACCAGTCGGTGTGCAAATCTATGATGAAATGGGCAAACTAATCGCAGACCTTAATGAGCCTGGTTCATCGTGTATTGCAGCGGGTGGTGGTGTGGGCGGTTGTACAGGTAACAATTTCATGGGCAAGGCGGGTGAACACAAAACAGTAAATTTGGACTTAAAGTTAATAGCCGATGTTGGCTTAGTTGGCTTTCCCAACGCCGGAAAAAGTACATTCTTGAAAGCAATATCAAATGCCAAGCCCAAGATTGCCTCGTATCCATGTAAGTGAGAAGTAAAATATACACAATCAAAAATTAAAGATTTTTAAAAATTACTATAAAAACTACATACATACATATAACTTTTCAACATTGTTTTTGCAGTTACAACAATCAGACCCCAAATTGGAACTGTAAGTTATCCGGACTTGCGCTCAATTACTATAGCAGATCTTCCCGGGCTGATTGAAGGGGCGCACGCTAACTTTGGCATGGGTCACAAATTTCTCAAGCACATAGAGCGTACACGTCTTTTATTATTTATGGTCGATATATTTGGTTTTCAATTGAGTTCAAAACATGAAAAACGTGATTGCATACAAAATATATTTGCGCTCAACAAAGAACTGGAATTATACGATCCCAATTTGTTGGAAAAGCCGTGTGTTTTATTGTTAAACAAAATGGATGTAAATGGAGCTACAGAAATACTAAAGAACAGTAAAAGATTTATAGAAAATCTTGAAAATAAGCTGAATGAATGCCCAAATGAAATTAGGCCAGAAAAAGTTATAAAATTTGAGCGTGTAATAACTATATCTGCCCAAAATTCTGCCAGGATAACCGAAGTGAAACGAGAGTTAAGAAGAGTACTTGATGAACAAGCGGAAAAAGAAAGTTTGAACGATGAATTTGAATTGAAAGAACTACTAAGGAGGAAAGTTGGTGAAAGAGGACCTAAAATCACGTAGTATTTCAGTGTTTTTTTTTCATTAGCCTATTAAATATTGAAAGTTTTGTAGTTGGTTCAATAAAAAGTTTCATTTGTGTTTATATTGCAGAAAGATTTTTCTAAAATTTGTTCAAAAAAAAGATCCAAGTACATTTTTTTTAAATTAAACAAATATTTTGTTATGTGTGTATGTATGTACATACTTATGTATATATGTATCCAAAAACTCAACATGTAATAAAATTTTAGTTTAAAATAATAAAAGTGGTAAATCCAAACTACTCAGATATAAAATTTATCAAACTTGTCAAAAAAGGTAAATTTTCAAAATTTTAGCAAAGTTATCAATTTGTTAGTTGGTACAAATTTATTTACTTTATAAAAAAAATGTCAAGGAACGTGTTTTCTTCGGCAATTGCAAAACTTTGGTTCCTTTGTAATATGAGCATTGCAATAAAGGAGCGGTATGTGATATATGCACATGTATGTACTCAAATTGCTTATGCATATTTCATTGGAGCCTTCGAATCATGAAAATGTTATACTTAAGCTCATACACTTTAACGTGATTGAAGGGTTACTTACGGTCATGCGTAATTATATATGTACATACATATATCGAGAGTATATCATTTTTACTACACATATTAACTTTGATTTTGTCGTCGAAACGTTTTGCTAAAGGTGAATGAGGTGATCATGTATCGTTATATATGTAAATACATACATATGTATGTACATATTGGACCTAATTACGAGTGTCGTATTTCGGCTACGCCTGCAACGATTTTGTACTAGATTAAAGAAAAAGTATTGCAATGTTCTAGTACAAAACTGTCGTATTTGAAGTCGAAATACGATACTCGTAATAAGGCCCATTAATATATCGTTGGGTGTTTATTGGTCTGTCGCAGTAATAATGTATTTTTGACGATACTCGTTTCACAAAATTTAAAAAACTGAGGTAGATCAGTTTGATTTATTCGGTATAACGATGTACATACATATGTATGTATGTATATTAGACACTTTCTAAGCAAGCAAACCTGATGTGTGTGAACCAAATCTTATATTTTAGTATAAGTGCCAAAAGTTTTTAATTTTTAAAGTTTATTGAACATTGTATTTGTTAAAAACTCATAAATACTAGTGTTTCTATAGGCAAAGTATTCGAAGTGACCTTATGTACATAAAGCGATAAATATGAAGCCAATGACGTACACTGACGTACAATTTTTCTTTAGGCTTGAGCAATATTATGGGTAATATCTAGAACTATTTAAAAAAGATCCTTCTTAATTTGGTCACGGTTCACACTGTGGAACTTGATTTCTGAAATTTTATTTAATACTATTTTAAGCTTTCATTCGCATCTGCACATCGAACTTATTTTAATAAATTCCATTTAAATATGTTTAAAAAAAAAACTTTATTTTGCTTACAAAAATTTTATGAAATATACCATGTATACTAAAGTTGGGCATAAAGTCTATGTACTCCACCCATATTTCTGCAAATTTACTGAATATGAATTAATAAGTAAATAAATAATAAATATTAAAGTTTAATAAAAAATTAAAACTTCAAAAATATTTTAGTTTTCAACAACGAATTAGAAAACACACACATCCAGGGTGATGTATTTTTATATAATTCACTATAAAAAAGGGAAACAAAAAGTGGCAAGGCAGTCGAAAAAGTGGCAATTTGCTACTTTAGTCGGTCAAACGGTCACGCTGACCACGTCACATTATTCTCTGCCCTCTCTCCCTGGCTGACTAAAGTGGCAAATTGCCACTTTTTCAACTGCCTTGCCACTTTTTGTCTCCCTTTTTTAGAGTGAATTAAATAAAAATACATTAAAACTAGAAACTTAAGTTTATTTTTCTCTTTTTTTTTTTTTAATTTTGCCCCTATTTTAATAAATCCTTTTGTTTTTGGTGCCTCTTTTGGAAAAATGTCATCGGTCACCCTGACTTTCGAGAAGAAGAATTCCAATTACATAGTGTAAACAGTGACATGCAAACAAAACAATCCTTTTGTGAGCTATAAATATTTTTTGTTAATTCTCAAAGAATTTGATAAGAAACATCGATGTTATAAGATGGATACCTTCAAAACGACCAGGTATATTTTTCTTGTCAACGTTTTGTAAAAAGTTAAGTGAAAGAAAATAAAACAAATAATAATAGTTCTGAACTTCACTTGGTACATTACTGCAAGTGTGGTACTTTTCTCATGCACAATTGAATGTAAATTGAAAAAGTGAATTACTGAACAATCACAATACCAACACTTATTTTCATCAGTTGTCAATGTGACACCAAAGCGAGTGGTTGTATTTTTTCGTGTGCGGCAAATCCACGATACTTTTTTATATAAAATAATAAAATCAAAATAAATCATAAAAACGCTTTTAAAACAAGATAAATTTTATTTACAACAATTTAGTGTTAAGAAATCAGAAGAAAATTGTAAAAAATTTGCCGAAAATGTGAGATTTTAAATGGAAAATCCAAAAGTGAAAAAATTTTCTAATTGGGAAGTCAGATTACAAAGCCTCACACGAACGAAGGAAAAAAATTCGAAAAATTAAAGCAGAAAAAAATGTGAATACATAAAGCAGAAATAAAGAAGAAATGGTATATAGAGAGAGTGCAAATAAATAAGAAGAGTGAAAAATGCAATGAAATAACAAAGAGAGAATAATAGTGAGAGTGTTATGTTTTGGTTTGGTTTCCTAAATAAATAAATAAAACCAAAAGCAAAAACAACAAAACGAGTAGCGGTGTTTTTTTGCTTTAATTTCGCCGGCTTGTTTGTTTTTCTTTCGTTTTTTATTTTATACATTGTGTTCGTAAGTGCGTGTATGCGTGAATTGTTGTTGTAGTTAATGTTTACAAAATGTCACAAAATAATCAACGTAAACATTACCATATTCATGCTCCCTATCAGCACCCCCAACAGCAGCAACAACATCAGGCTCAACAGCATCATCATGGCCACCATTTAACGCCGTCGCAGCAACAGCAGCAACATCAACAGTGGTACTCGCAGCAACATTATCAACATGGTCTTCATCTAAGAGATTCGCGCCATATTCAGCATCATCCCCAACATCTCTCCCATCATCATCTTAATCAACAGCAGCAGCAGCAGCAGCCGCAACCACATCACAGCCACACAATGTCACCACACATGTTTACAAGTGGTTATGTTGGAATGGCAGCAACTAGCGGAGTTGTGAGTGGTGTTGCGGGTGGCAGCAGTGCTGGAAGTGCGATTGGAAGTGGGGTTGGTGCAACTAACTCAGCACATAATGCGGCAACAATGGCTGCTACCTCACACAACATGCCGGCTTCGTCGTCCTCTGCACATCATTATTCTACTGCTTTGCCGGCTTCTGGTGCGAGTGTGGGTGGTAATGCTGGTAGTGGTGGTGTTTATCCTGGTCGTAGTAGAATCTTTGACCTTGAAATGTTAACAACACAGCAACAACAGCCACTTTCACAGCACAGTACAGCATCTGCTTCGCATTCACATTCCATGTTATCGACCGGAAGTTCGAGTGTACGATCCGGATTTGATGCATATTCTCATAACAGCCTATATGCACAACAAAATCAACGACATCTTTTAGCTCGCAGCTCTTCCCACCATCATCTTGCAGCTACACACCATTCTGCAGCAACTAATTCCTTGCAGCCTCATCATCATACCCAGCCATTACATCGTCCACACCAACAGACACCGTCTTCTCTACTTCATCATCAACATCAGCACCACCAACATCAGCAGCAACAGCAGCAACAACAACAGCAACATTATTATCACCAACCCCAACAGACTAGTGCTCTGCACCGAGCACATACTCAAGTTATGCCACCAATGCTGCAGCATATTAAATCTGAGCCAGTGGAGCAAATAACCACAACACCGTCAATACAAACCGAGGAAATCATCATTAAATGTAAGTTGTTTTGTTATATACAAAGTATGTACATAATATGTACATATGTATGTATGTAGGTATGTGTACATAAATGGATTTTTCTGGGGTATTTTATTTGAAAAGGAATTTCGGCTAATGTAAGACTCAGACAAGTGAGAAATTTATTTGGTTTTCAATATTTTTATATAATCTGCCGAACTATTTATGTATGTATGTAAATGTATACATGCTGTATATTAATTAATTAAATTATTTTTTTTTAATAACTTTCTGCATTTTTTTTAATTATCACGTTTAATCAACATTTTTGTTTCTTAATGAAAAACATTTTAAAAAAGCGAAATCAAATCTGATATTATGAAGAATGATATTCCTTTCAAAACAGAATCAGAATATATATACATATGTACATATGTGACAGCGCATAGAGAAAGGGACCTAAGGGTAAAAAAAATCAATTTTCACTTTTTTTTTGATGTGGACAACATCTGAGCATCGAATGAGATCGATCCCATGCCCCAAAAGTGTTCCCTCCCAGAGATATGCGCATTTTATGAAATTGAAGTACACCAAAGATACACGTATTTAAATCTTTAAAATGACTCTCCTGAACAAAACCGGTTTTTACCCTTAGGTAAATTTCTATTTTGCGCGTCACATATGTATACATAGGTATGTACTTATGTACGTAGAATCTCTAAACTACTTATGTGAATATTTTTCACCATTTCGTTTTACTATTTACTTCATTTTTGAATAAAGTGAATTTTGAAACATATTATATGGCTTTTTGTCAGTCGCTTTGGAATTAAATGTCAACTATATTAGAATAATTTTTTAACTATAGTACCCGTTGAATATTTATTTTCCATTGCATGTTAGGAAACATATTTATTGCGCATGGTTGTTTGCTCTTATTTAGTATGCTATACGACGACTGTCTAGGTTTTTAATAAATACAGAATTCTTTAAAATAAGATTGTCCATTTGATTTATTTCTAGAGGGTACATACTCACTTCTCTAATTATTTGATAAATTTTTTAGAATGCTTATTCATGAGTTTTATTCATATTAGATTTTTATTACAGTTTTATAGGGAGATTCGGAACAATTTCCTTCAGTACCCAGCAAAAAAAGTAATGAAAAAAAGTAGAAAAAGCACCACAACTACTAATACGAAGCACTTCAAACTCCGAGCAAAAAGTAGTGAATTTTACATTAGCGTGTCATTGGAGCGAAGTGGTCTGTTTTTGCCAACCCATGAGCGCATAAGATTTACTTTTTATTTGCTATAAAAACTCTAAAATAAGGTGTGATTTTTTATTGGTGAAGTAAATCCAATATATTTTACATTTAGGATGTGGTTATTAACCACTTTTCCAAAGCACTTAAAACAATTTTTTAAGAAGTGTTACTTATTCACTTGTTTTTTAGCCCACTTGGAAAGCCATTTAATTCCTAAAAGTATTCTATTAATTAAAATAATTGTCTCACAAGAAATAAGAAGGGAAGCCTATTCTATTTTCTGTTCGTTTTTGAAGTTAAACAATTTGTACTTTTAAGCATTTAAATCAATCAGTCAATTTTATTAGCTAACGGGCTTGCTGGAGTTTGAAGTGGTTCGTATCAGTAGTTGTGGTGCTTTTTCAACTTTTTTCATCACTTTTTTATTGGTTTTTTATTTTAGAGGATAATAATAGTAAAATAGGGGATTTATCAATATTTTAGATATGTGATCAAAAATAACTTCTTTAAATCAGAGTAAAATGCATAACCTATTTTAGAAGTAATTAAGAAGTGCTTTCTAAAGAAGTACTCATTTTATTTATTGCTGGGTACTTATGTATGTGACATTTTTTTCTCGCTCACTTAATAAGTATAAAATAAACTTATATTAATCGAGACTATTACAACTCTAAATTAAAATATTACATTATATGTACATATATGTAAAAACAGTTTTTGATTTCTTCAAATGTAATCTATTAAATATCACGACACAAGAAATATATCACTTGGGCACATATTAATCGTTGGCAATAAGGACTAGCAGCTTAAGTAGTCTTAAATAAGTTTCGCTATATAATGCCGTATTATGTTACTGTTGCAATTTGCGGTGGTTAAAATGCAGCATATGGAAAGAAAGGTTCACACGATAGTATAATCATGCGTTAAAGCCTTTTAATGTTTTAGCGGGGCTTTGCTTGAGTCGACTTAAGCTATTATTATATTATATACTCACTTATCGATCATTTACTAAAGTTTTCAATTTACACACAACTTAATGGAAAAAGAAAATTTTATTTTGCTTTCAAGAGTTGAATAATCAAGATATTTTAAGGAATTACTTCGTTATAAATTTTAATTGTTGTATGAAGTTGCTGTTAGCGTCGTGGTCATGGTCTCGGTTAATAAAATGAATTTAAATAAAATAAAAATTAATAAATGATTTTCCAAAAGCTAACTTTTTGAACCAAAAGGTATTTGATAAATGAAGGCATTCCGATAAAGATTCGAAACACACCAGAATTATTATAACGTCTGGAATTTCAAACAAAATCTTAGGCACTATGAAATTGAATATGTATAGAAAAAATATTAATTAAAGATTTCCAATAAAAATATAAAATGAATTTCAATTGATTTTATCATTGAGTCAATTGCTCGTATAATCAAAAACAAAATCGTTTAACAGATAATTGGAAAGCAAAAAAAAAATAATTTTCTCAATTGAAATCAGGGATGTTACTTATTAATTTCATATGAAAGTTTACCAATTTGTTTGCTTTTTATATCGCGATTCGAAGTGTTTTTCCAGATTTCAGTTAATTTTTCGAAATTTATATGTCCATATGTGGTATATATGATGTAATGTAATCTGCTATTTACAATATAATATTTTATATTATATCTATACAATGTGTATAAATTATTTTAATTAAAATGTTTTCAATATACACGCTGGCATATTAGTTAAACATTGTTTTGGGTATTATTATTATTATTGTAAATGTCCATTAATTTTTAAATTTTAAATAGATTTTTCTTAAATGAACTGATTGTTTATACGCTCATTTTACCCATGTTAAAGCTAAATTACGTATCACATTAACATGTGCCCATAATTATGAAAGTGGTCTAAATTCTGTCGAGATATTTAGTTGAAATAATTCAAAAATATTTTCATATTACATAACATAGAACAGGAGAAGGTTTTTTTTTTAAATATTCAAATTTGTTTTTGTACGTAAACTGTCGCTTATTTATTCATTTCTTTATGTTTTTATTTATTAATCAATTTATTTCTTTGTTATCCTTATTTATTTACAAATATTTTTTATTTATATACATATATTTATTGATACCTTACATAAGAAATAATTCGTCGAAAAGCATTCGGTCCGAATCCGAGTAAATTTCTCGGTTTCATAAAATGAATAATGGTTCTGCAGACGTGTTTAAAATAATACACCATAATTTTCTTTCAGATATGATATTTGTAGAGCTGGCGAACAAAACTAGACATGTCCTCAGTACATGATGTTTTTTAGTTCGATCCTACCTTAAAAAAAAAAGAAAACTAACTTTTCCTTACTAGTCTCTATCTAAGTAGTTCAGTTATTTGCCTCTCCTGTACAAAATAGTTAACGGGACTAGTCTGGTTTTGTTCGCTAGCTCTACATTTGTGAATCTATATAATAAAAAAATTTAAAAAATATCTAAAAAAAATATATTTTTATTGTCGGAGTTAGTTTTCTAAAATCGTGCGGTTTCAAATCGATCGGTTTACAGAAGAAGGCCGATTATTTTACAAAATTATTTCTTATAACTAATTTATATTTTTTCTTATATACATAATTCTTTATTTGTATATATATATGTACATATATTTATTCAATTATCTATTTATTGAATTTACCTTAATCACCCTTATTACAGTTGTGAACATCAAAGTCACGTCAATACAATATCAAAAAATTGGTGCCTGTCTACCAGCTCTCGAAAACAAATTTGGGCTATAGACAGCCTACTTCTGTTTCCTAAGGTCTAGAAAAGAGCATGAAACTGTCGAAAGCAATCCCTTGTTTTCGTCAACGGGTAGACAAGCCTCAATTTTTTGGTATTGTTTTGATAAGACGTCGATGTTAACAATTGGAATAATGAGGAATGTAAAAAGTCTGGTAGATCAATTAAGCCTCTATTACGGAGTTAATAAAAATATCAACTCAAGATTTATGTACATATGTAAGTATGTATATTAAATTATTTCCTAATAAATTCAATAAGTATTTTAAATTTATTTGCTGCTGGCTCAGCCTTGCCTATATGCACTTCATTGTTGCTGTAACAAATCATCAGTTGACTTCAATGAAATGCATATAGACAAAGCTGAACCACCAGCAACTAAACTTCAAATTAAAATATAATTTTGATAATATGTCGAATAATAAATTTCTTCAATAATTATTTTAAGATTAAAGTTCTCTTAATTATACATATGTACATATGTATGTATATACATATATGCATGTATGTATATACATACAGATCTTTATAGTAGATATATATATGTATGTACATATACACATGCATATGTACACACCTAATTATAAAATGAGTTTAATTATAATTTAAAGTTGTAATTAAGAAATTAAAAAAGGAAATTTTAATTTACAAACAATGCATCGGCGATAAAATAAAACGCTTTCTCAAATAATTCAAAGGTATGTACATAAAGAATTGCATACGTGGTAGGTATGTGTGTAGATGGAAACATAGACTTTAACCAAATTTTCCTTGTTACTTAATTATTATGTACAGTACACAATTTTATTTTATTATGTCTCGAAACAAAAGAAATTAAAAACTTAATTTTATTATATGTAGATAGTACCAAAAATTTTTGCAAATTCAATTAAAAAATAAAAAATAAAATCAAAAATTACAAATTACAAAATGGGTAGCAAAAACAGCAAAGAAGAAAAACTAAAAACTGATGATATAATCGAAAATAATGTTCTACATTGCATTTTATATTGTTAGGTAGAGAGAAATACATTGAAAATTTTTTGTAAATGGAAAGAAAATAATCTATAATTTTTAGTATGTATCCAGCAAGAGCTGAGTAAATATTTACAAAGAGCATCATCGTCATCGTCATCAACATCATGAAAACGATGAATATGTACTGGCGGTGAGGGACGATGAATGCTACTACAACACGACAAGCACAGCACATAACGATAGATACGACTTGTATTAGCACAACTGCTACAACGACTGTTATTACTTCCACTTGTAAAGTGACTGACCTACCTATCCATACATCCATCCAATCCAATCCAATGGCGAAGTGAAATGAATGGGAACATAATGTGCAAAGACATACAGAAAACAAGAACTGAACAGAGAAAACACACATAAAAAATTAAATAAAATAAAATAAAATATAAAAAAACAAATAACTCATGGCACTCAACTGCACACAGAGCAAATGAATATAAAAATCTATCCAACTATAAACCAACTGAAATTCATGAAAACAAAGTAATCAATTTTGATTATATTTCATTTTATTTTTTGGATTTTTGCAATATTTTATAATTTTTTTTTCTTAATTTTTTATTATTTTTATACAACATTTCTAATTTATGGAGCTGAAAGGCAATACGATGAAGAGGGTATGATGGTATCATTTGGGGCTGGGTTGTTGGATTATTTTTGTTAATTTAAGCAAGGAATAGGAATATACCTACTCTATAGTTATGTACTATACTTTAATAATGTACTTTATAAATATAAAAGCATTAAAGAGCAACTTTAATAAAAGTGGGAAAAATACATAAAAGTTTTTAATGCCAAGAAAAGTTTTTGTTACCACGAGAGTACGAATATATTGCCAAGAGCCAAAAAAAAAATTAAAGACGAACGAACAAAATAAAATTACAAAAAAGCACGTAGAAACAACAGTGACTGGTTTGTGGCAGGCAGCAGCACTTGGAAATTATCCATCTATATATATATATATATATGTATACCTACCATATTTGTAGTACATACAAATATTTATATCCACACGATGTATGGCTGTATATGTACATATATGAAACCGAACAGCACTCAATATATGTATGTATGTATGTATGTATATGTACGTACTAACTCACACTAACTTAATACTTGCAATGTACATTGCACGATAGTATACACACCCAAAATTATTGACTCGTTTTAAGTTGTATCCCTATAAATGAATGTAATACTATCCATTTATATATTTGGACGACAACTATGACCAAAGTATCATTCTTTGTGTTTATGTACAATAATATTTCCTAAACGTATGAAGAACGCTCTAGAAAATTTATTTGAAAAATTATACTTATACATACCTACATAAATTGCAATTGTTAGAGTTCGTTTTCACTGGAATTTGTAAGAAGTTTTATAGCGTTTTATAGAAAAAATATGTACACATGTACATGCATACATATCTGTAGATACATACTTACTTGCATACTTGCAATCGTCTTAAAGATAATTGGCAGTTTTTCGCATATTTTTATTTAGATAGATAGGTACATATTTTTAGAAAATAAAAGTGCAAAGTCCACCTCTTTACACTTTTATGACAGCGGTAAAATTTAGAGAAAAAAAAATAAAATTTTATTAAATAAAATTATAGGAAGGTAAATGAGTTTATATAATACGAGTATTTGAGGTACACGACTCGTGTAGGTACATACACACATAGTATGTAAGTAGGTTCCTATGTACATATGTATGTATGTATGTATGTTTGTGTTTTATAAATACATTTTTTTCTTCTTCTTTCGTAAGGTTGTTTGAGGTCATGTTGCGATTTTTTTTTGTTTGTTTTTTGTTTCCATTTTGCTTTTTCCGTAAAATGCCAAGTTTTAATGTTATTTAAGCAGTGAGCGAATTTCCAGCTTTAAATTTCGTTAATGTTTTATTTCTTTTGGCATTCGACACCTCTGGGAGAAGGGAGTTAATACCTATGTATATACTTATGTATTTGAATAAACTTATTTATTTCTTAATTTATAAAAGGGTGGTTATTTTGCACAAATAATGTATCTACATATACCTATTTAAAAAGAATTCCCAATTTAGTAATGGAATAAATAGGTACATACCTATTTAATACCTATAATTTAAAAATTTATAAATCTTTTTTCCGTTCCACTTTAATTACTTACATACATACATATGTACATACATATCTATGTACTATGTACATATGCACAAATGTATTTACCTTCATAAACATATAAAAAAATTAAATGTAGGTACCTACCTATGTTTATTATTTATTTAATTATTTTATCAATTCAGTAACATAAGGCCGAAATATTTATTACATAAGGGTTAAAATAATAAACTGCATAGTTACATACATACATATGTACATATGTACATATTAATAGGAATTATATAACAGGCCTGTTCTGAAGAACACGTTTCACCGGAAGAGATTTCAAATTATGCTAAGAACATGCGCATATAATAAATTCTGAAGCACGTGTTTTTAGGCCGGTTGGGTAAATTAGTGCCGATTTCAAATCATTTGATTATTTTTGGGAGCAAATACATACATATTTACATACATACATATGTATGTACATGTGTATATGCATTAGAGTGGCCGTTAGTTGTATGAATAATTTTTTTTTGTTTGATATCTCTCCCCCCAACAAATCGGTTTAGTTTTATGTAAAAAAAATACAAAAAATGTCGTTGTATTTTATGGGGGTGCGTCCTTCAAAGTTTGCCTTCAAGCCCATTTTCAATGTAATTTTTTGCATATGACTATCTTTTAAAAAAATCATTTTACAAGAATATGATATAGGTACATACCTATGGCAACATTTTAGTTCTTCTAGTCAACAACATTAGTCTCACAGAAATTTTGTTGCTGAAATTAATGTTTTAGAAAACAATGAAGAAAATAGCCAACGAAATATAAAAAAATGTATACATATACCAAAAATATAGTTATATGGAAATTATTTCTCTTATCTCTTCTTCTCTTTATCTTTTTTTGTAATCCCTTTTACGCTGGTACTACTGCACCGATTTTAAAAAAATTTATATGCCCAGCTAAAAAAATTATATATGGTCCATATATTTTTAATATATGAATGTATATAACTATATATGAATATGTATGAATTCATGTATGGAAATATATGGAATTATAGATGGCAAAACTATTATATATGAACTAATATATGGACTAATATATGAAATGTATTATAACATATGAGCTCATATATGAAAATTTAATTATTAAGCTCTTCATATGTGGATCCATATATAAATATAAGATTTTATGTATGGAGCCATATAAGAATGTATGCATACATGATATCTCACAGAAGATCGTTTTTGCAACTAAAAAAGCTTGGAATTTTATTACTGCTGAATTGGAAATCCATTAGAAAATACATACGGTATGCACAGTTTATATGCGTACCCTCAACGTTTAAAAAAACTTTTTGTAACAAAAAAAAACCATTCTTGTATGATTTTATACATTGTGGCCCCATTTAATATATCAAATAATCAAAATGATAATCCAGTCATTAATTTTACAGAAAATAACAAAATTCTCTAAATAAGAAACAAAGTTCATATTACTGTATTGAAAACTATTGTAAGACGGATTATTTTTTCTTTTATAATTAATTGCATTAGTTTTTAATCTGATTTCTTAAGCTAAATGCTATGTACGAATATGATTTATCTGTTTTTTTAAATAATTGATTCACCTTTTGATGAGTGAAATAACTTTTAGTTCGTTTTGAATTATTTGTCCAAACAAATGTTTCATTAAATACAACTCTCTCAAGTCTAAAAAAAATTAATTTTAGTAATTTAATTTATTGCACAGCAGTGCGCTTTTGTGAATCAAGAGTGTATGAATATGAACTTTGCATACTGTGGAGGGAATTTACACATACATGTATGAAAATGTATGAATATTATATAATCATATATGCCCATATACCCTCATTTTTCGGATCGTAACCATATATGGGATATCATATATGCTCCATACATATTTTTTTAGCTGGGTGGTTTTAAAGGATTTTCAGTACAGATGTGCAGAATCTATATTTTATTGAAATCGGTTTAGTATTTTGGGAGCTATAAGCGTTTAAAGTTGCTACTACTACATGCACACATATTACACACACATTTATTAGCTTACAAGTAAACAAGAAACAAAACATGAGATTGTGTGGGTGTTTGTATTATTTCTCTTGATCTAAAATTTTTTTTCTCTTATTTGTATTGTATGAAAGCCATAATACTTAAAGGAAGAGAGTTCAATATTATTGAATTAGCTTAGTTAAAGGGATTTCGTCAGTGATGCCAACAATTCAAAGGCAAAACGAGCCAACTGAGTAGCCAAAAAGAGCTAAATTTAAAAACTCAAGATTTTTCCGATTTTATTGAAAAAGAGCTAAAGCGAAAAATTTCGAGTTAGAAGCAATCAAAAAGAGCTAAATTTAGCTCTAAAATAGCTAAGTTGGCATCGCTGGATTTCGTTCGTGTTTTTAATTTCATGTATTATTTAATTATGCATATGTGTGTAAGTATGTGAGTGGCTGTGTTTTAATGCATTTTGTATGACGTTTAGATACATTTTCATTGAATATTTAAATGTAAATATTTAGATTCTAGAATACGGACGATTGTGTCGTCCGTTCGTATATCTAGTGTATATTAATATACATACTTTGTATAACTACCATAATTATGTATATGCTAAGATATTTCTTCCAGAAAAAGAAATAAGATCTTATACCTATTTATTAAATTAATTCAGACATATACATACATATAGTCAAAAGAAAACAAAACAATAAAAAATACATTGAATATATGGGCTTGAGGGCCAACTTTGAGGAACGGACTCACCCACCAAAAACACAACATATCGCTATGAATTTTTTTTTACATAAAACAACCGATTTGTGGGGGAGAGAAATAAAAAAAACTATTCATACAACTAACGGCCACTCTAATGCACATACCCTGCAGGAGAGTAGGCGCTAATTGTCTAAAAGCTCTTAATATAATTACTAAAATGCACTAGTTGCAAAAAGGGTTAACGTTTTTGTGTAAAATTACTATTTCTGATGAGTACATGAAGTAGTTCAAAGACACCACATTGCAAAATAAATTTTGACTGTCTCAACAGGGCCCTTACAGTGTATGCAAATTGGTACCTATAATAAAATTATTAACATTTTAGGTTGATCTAAAAACAATTATAGTTACCCTTTTGTATTTTTGAATTTTGATAAATAATGACGAACTTTAACTAGCAGTTGTCACTGGGCAACAGAGGTATAGAACCACCAATTTTATAGAATTTTTCTTTACAAGAGAAATCAGAAAAAAATTATTTATTTTTGTCTATGGATAGAAAGTCCTTTCAGGCAACGATAAAAAGGTAAATTTTTTTATACATATGTACATACATATGTATTAAATTGGTGTAAATGATATACATGCATACATATCGTCACCTTAAATGCAAACGAACGTAACTACACATAAATTCGAAATCGAGTTTTTGATTGATTATGGTTCATTTTATCAAACTACATGTTCACGCAAAAATTTAGACCTCTGTGATCAGAAATGACGTATTAAATATTTTTAAAGAAATTCAAACAGACGTAATTACGAATGCATCTAATTTTTATTGCAAATAACGTAACTAACATAAAAGCTTCCATATATGTATATAAAAAGGAAATAAATGGTTAAATAGATATAAGTAGCCATACCTTAAGTAAATTTCGATGACAATTTTTATGAACAGTTTTTTATTATTGATTCTGAAACGTGTTTTGCTTCTGCTGTTAAAATATAAAAGTAGTTACGCTCGTTTGCATTTAAGATGACGATATGCACATACATACATAAGTATGTGCATACATACATACATGCATATGTATGTACATACATGTATGTACGCTTATTTTTGCCCAGAAGGGTTTTGAAAATCGAAATTCTGCTGTGTATTTTTATGATTATGACCATTAAGAAATTATTCTTTATTTACATATATGATTTGAACGGGCTCAAGTTCGTATCGCTTTTTAAGCCAAATTACATGTGATAATTATTAATGAACAAATAACATCAAAGTTAGTTGTAAATATTCTGACAAATCATAGTTGAACGGAACAGCTAGCCGTTTTCGAAGGCCACTAAACCTTCATCATCAGCGTTCTTCTGTGTTTGGTCCACTTTGTGTGGTGTCAGTTTTATTTTTTGTTGATATTTTACTATTTATATAAGTTATTCAATCTTAGTTATAAAGAATAATTTTTGTCTGAAAGGACTTTCTGTCCATGGACAAATAAATAAATAAATACGGGGGTCAGTCAGCATTTTAGAAATTCTTAATCAGAGTAAAGCTTGTTTCGGCTCCTCCGCGCGATTTCGAGGCATTTAAAGAAATATTTTGAACCCCAGACCAAAAAAAGGGTCTGAGGTGTTAAAAGTTTTCAGTGTGTGTCTGTACGAGTGCTCCTACAACCAAACGGCTGTACCGATTTTTAGTTAGTTTTTTTCTGTTTGAAAGCTCGGTCCAGCCGTTTAGAAAATATCACATCTTTTCTAGATACATACCTACATATATTATGTTGAATATGTGTGTGTTTGACGCCGTAGCTCCTAAACGGTTAAACTGATTTTAGTTTGTTTTTTTCGTTTGAAAGGTAACTTGATCTAATATCTTCTAGTAAATACTTCAAGAAAATGGATCAAGCCGTTTGTAAGTTATAATAAATTTTCTTGTTGATGAGTCGATAATATAATTTCTGAGGTGGGGGTTTTTTAAATTTTTAATTTTTGTTATCTTTTTGACGAAACTTGAAAATAAGAATACAAATAAATTAAAATTTGTCTGTATTTACACGTCTTAGGTATAAGCTAAAATAAGTTTTGTACAGTTTATGAGATGCTACAACAATTAAATCTTATAATTGAATAAAGAAACTATTAATAGTACAGACTTGTGGAAGAACTGTCAAAAACCTCTTACAAAGTTTTAAATGTTATCATAAAATTTGATAAAAAAGCACGTTATCGTTATCTTGAATAAAAATAAAAACCGTGTATGTAACTGACAAACATAATTCAAAATCGAGTTTTCTTGTTTATTATTTGTTATGTATTATATCAGAAAACATTAACAGCCCAAAGTTCTAAACTTGATTCTTAAGAAACAAAAGCAAGGTTTAACCAAAATATATGTACAAGGCCCATTTATTAGGTCTATGCAACTCTACAAAAACACAGCAATACAAAAAACAACTTTGTGTTTAAGTTGTCAGAAACACACACAAACATGAACTAAAGTATATGGTGCAAGCAGCTTTTGACAGTTTAAACAAGAAAACACAGAATATCATCAGGACGATTGCGTTGACCTAATAAATAGGCCTTGTATATGTACATACATATTTATGTACATACATACATATGTATATGTATATGTATGTATGTATGTACAGTTACTTTATAATTTCATATCCTCTAAAATTAAATGTTTATCCCTTCAGCTGAGCCGGTTGATGATATTGGTTATCATCATAAAAGTGCCCCACAATTTGAAAACAAATCTTTTCAAATTGAAGAAAATCGCAAGCAACATGAACAACACCAACAACATCTGCAACGGCAGCAACAACAGCAACAGCAGCATCAACAGCAACAACAGCTCGCACAACGTCAACATCAATTACATCAGCAACAACTTCACCAACTACAACAGATTAAGCAAGAACATTACCATCATTCACAGAGTGAACATATTCGTAATGAAGATATTTCTCAACAAAAACAACAACATACAAATTCCGAGAATTCTTCTATAATGCAACCAGCAGCAACAGAAACAGCAGCGGAAGAAGAAAAACAACAACAACAACAGGAACAAGAACAACAACAGCATTTGCAAATATCCTTGGCTAACATAAAAACAGAATCAAAGGTAAAAAAGAAATAAAACCAAAACAATGTAAATACAAAACAAGAAAAAAATTGCAACAAGAAAAATAAACAATAACATAACCTACAATACTTATGCCATATAAAGCTATACAAACATATAAACTTATGTAGGTATGTAAATGCATATGTATACAAATTTATATGTATGTATGTATGTACATTTGTGCATGAATATTTTGTATATAATCGTGTACACACGTTTACTACGGTACCAACATACACACATACTACACAAATATGTATTTTCATTCATTTCTTGTTTTGCTACACACTTATTGTTTGTTATTTTCACTCATTTGGTATTTTTTCTACAATTTAACATTCTTTTATTTTTTTTAAACAGCCCCTTAACTTTCCACGTCGCAAATTACAAACGGAACGTTCCTCAACTCTGCCCATATGTCAACGATGTAAACAAGTTTTTTTAAAACGCCAAAACTATTCACAACATGTTGCTCTATCCAGTTGCAATATTGTTGAGTACGACTTTAAATGCTCCGTATGTCCCATGTCCTTTATGTCTAATGAGGAACTACAGACACACGAACAACTGCATCGTTTAAATAGATATTTTTGTCAAAAGTATTGCGGCAAGTTCTATGAAACAATTGATGAGTGCGAACAACACGAATATGGACAGCATGAATATGAAATGTTTAAATGTAATGTAAGTATTTTAGAGAATATGTTGTAAAATATACATACGGATGTACATAAGTATGTACATACACACATACATACTTATGTACATATGTATACATACTTACGCACTTACATACATATGTACATATTATATGTATGTATGTACTTATGTATATTACATTTTTAACTGACTGTGGGAAATGTTGATCTCTGCAACAAGGTGCAAAAGAGGAGGGAAACTTCAAATCGTTGCGATTTTATATGTAAGATAAGTAAGATAAACTTTCTGAAGGCCGAATTGCATATAGTTTATCTTAACGTTCTGTGTCGTTAAGAGTCTTCTTATTTTTGTTGTTGTTGTCCTTGGCAAACTGGAGACACTCATACATACATAAATATATATGTATGTATATAACTGAATTAAGTAGTGATTATTAATCGTACTGATTACTGATTTGATTAATTTTTTCTTTAAATGTGAAGTAATGATTAAATTACGATTATATTATATACTTGAAATTACAAAAAAATAATCAAAAGGAATCAAAAATAAATAAAAATGATCCGATTAATTTTAAAGATTAATTCTTTTAATATTCAAAAGTAATCTTTGAAAGTAGTCGGATTATTTTTTGATTACTTTCGATTCTTCTTGATTATTTTTTGTAATTCATATTACTTTCCCATTATTAGTAATCGTAATCAATTATTTATCAGAAATTCTTTTAAAGGGAAAATTATTTAATCAGTACAATTCTTTTTAAAATGTAATTTAATTGATTACTAATCGTAATCGAAATTTAACAGCTCTGATATATTTAGATATCCACAGTTGCAAATTCTAAAGAACTCTTAAATAATTTTCACTGTTTCTCTAAAATATTCTTATACATTCTATAGAAGCCGTTAGTATGTAATGGTCTTAAATCAACTTGAACTATTTTCAGATTTGTTGCATTAGTGTAACACAGCGTGATCAATTATTAGCACATCTCAATGATCATAAATATCAGCCACGTTTTGATTGCTGTATATGTCGTTTATGTTTTCAAACTTCTCTTGAACTGCATGATCATTATATGGCTAATGAAGATTTCTGTGGTAAATTTTATGACAAAGAAGGTAATTTCATCAAAATTATAGCTGAATATCTCTATATTAAATATATTGAATGTTGCAGCCTTTAAAAAACCCATTACCTCGTCCTCGTCACCTTATCTGGGTAAGCCTGAAAGCTCGAATCTGGAAATAGCGAACACATTTTCCTTAAAAGGTATGTATTATATAAAAAATGTATTTAATTATATTAAATATACATATTTACGTTGTGATCAATTTTTAGACATACCTCCCGGCAGTAGTCATCATTTGCAAGATTTATATGCAAAGCCAAGTAGTTCAAAAACTTCCATGGAACCACCTAATACACCAACTACACCGACATCTTCATCGTTTGGCGCTGCAAATGAGTTTGCCGCTTTAGAACCCCACATTGAGGTGAAAACAGAAATTAAAGTAGAACCAGATTTTTATCCCCCGATGGATCCGTCTGACTTTGCTACTTATGACAATGATTACTCAACACCCGACTATAATACATCTAGTTCTAATCAAAATTTTGCATTTATGCATGATTACCAAGATAATGCTTCCAGCTCTACCAATTCATCGTTCTCCCTTAATAATAGCGATGCCATACAAGATGATGAAGCCATTTGCTGCGTACCCAAATGTGGTGTACGAAAACTTTCGTCGCCATCTCTGCAATTCTTTGGTTTCCCCAAGGAGGAAAAGTATTTGTCGCAATGGTTGCACAACTTGAAGATGGTATACGATCCCAACGTAAATTATTCCATGTATCGTATTTGTAGTTTACACTTTCCTAAACGTTGTATAGCTAAATATTCATTAAGTTATTGGGCTGTGCCCACATTTAATTTAGGTCACGACGATGTAGGCAACTTATATCAAAATAGAGAAAGTTCGGGGGGGTTTCCTGGTGGTGAAATGGCCAAATGCAGTATGCCTGGCTGTCCCTCCCAAAGAGGAGAAACCAATGTAAAATTTCATGTATTTCCTAGGGACTTAAAAACCTTAATAAAATGGTGTCAAAACTCACGTCTACCAGTACATAGTAAAACTAATCGATTTTTTTGTTCTAGACATTTTGAAGAGAAATGTTTCGGCAAGTTTCGCTTAAAACCTTGGGCCATACCTACACTAAATTTGGGTACGGTTTACGGTAAGATTCATGATAATCCCAACATTTATCAAGAAGAGAAGAAATGCTTTCTACCATTCTGCCGTCGTAGCAGATCCTATGACTGTAATTTGTCTTTGTATAGATTTCCACGAGACGAGACATTGTTGCGCCGTTGGTGCTATAACTTGAGGTTAGATCACAACATGTACCGAGGCAAAAATCATAAAATTTGCTCATCACATTTCATTAAAGAAGCCTTAGGCTTAAGAAAGCTTAACCCTGGAGCGGTGCCCACTTTGAACTTGGGACACAATGATAGATTTAATATATATGAAAATGAACTGTATACACCGCCGCCACCGCCTCCCCCACCACCTCAACCGTCGACGTCGTTGAAGGCCCACAAATACGCCCAATTATTAAAACACGAAAGGGAAAGCTCTTCAGGATCCCACATCTACGATGGTGTCTTTATGGGCTCCATGGTGCAAAAGTTCTCCTCTGGGTCTTCTAACAGCTCTAATAACTTGGATTTGGGAGATGTTTGTCTCGTGCCATCTTGCAAAAGAACCCGTCATTCCGATGACATTACTCTACATACTGTTCCCAAACGGGCAGAACAGCTGAAGAAATGGTGTCATAATTTAAAAATGGATTTAGTAAAAATGCATAAAAGTGCTAGAATTTGTAGCGCTCATTTTGAAAAATATTGCATAGGAGGCTGTATGAGACCTTTTGCAGTACCCACTTTAGAATTGGGACACGATGATACAAATATATTCCGCAATCCGGATGTTATAAAGAAATTGAATATTAGAGAAACCTGCTGCGTACAATCTTGTAAAAGAAATCGTGACCGCGACCATGCCAATTTGCATAGATTTCCTACTCATCCGGAGTTGTTGCAGAAGTGGTGTGAGAATTTGCAAAAGCGTATACCGGATGGCACTAAACTTTTCAATGACGCAGTATGTGAAGTACATTTCGAAGATAGGTGTTTGCGCAACAAGCGTTTAGAGAAATGGGCCATACCTACATTGAATTTGGGTTGGGACGGCCCTCCCCATTGTTTGCCTTCAGAAGAAGAAATCAACGATAACTGGGTGAAACCTTTTGCACCTAACAATGGAGATGAACAGGGCGAATGCTGTGTTATCAGTTGTAAACGCAATCCTCAAATCGATGATGTCAAACTATACAGGCCGCCAGAAGATGCAGAGCAATTGGTTAAATGGGCCCATAACTTGCAAGTAGATGCCATGGAGTTGCCGAACCTGAAAATCTGTAATTTGCACTTTGAACAACACTGCATAGGTAAACGTTTGTTGAATTGGGCTATGCCCACATTAAATTTGGGCGGTAAAGTAGAGCATCTATTTGAAAATCCTCCGCCTATGCCTCCCATTTACAAAAAGAAAATCAAGCCCGATAGAATTTTAAACACTCAAGAGGGCATTAAATGGTCTCCAAGATGTTGTCTGCCCCACTGTCGCAAAATGCGTTCCGTGGACAAGATTCATCTTTTCCGTTTTCCCTACAGCAATCGTCCGACTTTGGCAAAATGGTGTCACAATTTGCAACTGCCTGTGGTGGGTAGCTCGCATCGACGTATCTGTTCCAGCCATTTTGAGGCATCCGTTTTAACCAAGCGCTGTCCTATGACACTGGCAGTACCTACACTAGACCTCAATGCTCCCCCAGGCTACAAAATCTATCAAAATCCTGCAAGACTTAAACAAATAAAAATAGGCCCTCAAAGGCACTGTGTAATAGAATCGTGTCGCAAAACTAAATTGGATGGTGTAACGCTATTTCGTTTCCCTAACAATAGGTCGATTTTGTATAGATGGCGTCATAATATTAAAAATTGGCCTAAGGGAAAATTAAGCTCTCAAATGAGAATTTGCTCCGAACATTTTGAGCCTCATTCAGTGGGAGTGAAGAAACTATCTCCGGGTGCTATTCCCACTTTGAAGCTGGGACATGATTTAAAGAACTTGTATCCCAATGAAACGAGATCTTTCTTTGATTTGCAAAAATGTGTAGTTAGTGGCTGTGACTCTCGCAAGGAAATGGAAGATATAAGACTTTTCCGTTTTCCACGAGATGATGAAGAATTGCTTAGGAAATGGTGTAACAATCTTAAAATGGATACCAACGACTGCGTTGGCATTAAAATATGCAGCAAGCACTTTGAATTGGAATGCTTAGGTCCAAGAAATCTATACAAATGGTCTATACCCACTTTACAATTGGGCCACAAAGAAGATGATTTGGTGGAAATAATACCTAACCCTCCACCTGAGCAAAGAACCGGAGAAGTCCTTTTCAAGTGTTGTGTACCTTCGTGCGGTAAGACTCGAAAATACGACGAAGCACAAATGAATAGCTTTCCCAAAAATTTTAAACTATTCCGCAAATGGAAACATAATCTAAAGTTAGATTATCTCAACTTTAAGGAAAGAGAAAAATATAAAATTTGCAATGATCACTTCGAGCCAGTTTGCGTGGGAAAAACTCGACTCAATTTTGGAGCTCTACCCACCTTGAATCTAGGGCATGATGAGTTAGATGATTTATATCAAATTAATCCTGATAGAATAAGACCGAATTTGTTTATTAGACAAAAAGACGTAGAAAGTTTGGAAAGGAGAAAGTTATTAAGAGAGGAGGATGCAAATGCAGGACAGTATGATTACGAGGAACAAGACGATGATATGGCCGATCCCTTGAGCTTGGAACCAAGTGATATAAAATGTTGTGTTACTGAATGCACAGCCCCTAAATCAATAATGAGAGAGCCTTACGATTTGCCGCAAACTAAGGAAATTAGACAGATGTGGTCCAAAGAACTTGAGAAGGGTGAAGAGGATGATTTTCCACCAGAAGCTAAAATATGTGGTCTACATTTCCAGTTAATATTTAAAAATATCAAAGATAGAATGCTAAATGCGATAGAGGAAAACGAGAACTTGCAATCCGATTTTAATAAACTGCAATACGATTATCAAAAGACTAATATATCCCTGGTTATAAACAGTTATCAGTGCAGAGTAGAAAATTGTCCCACTAACTTACTAAATTCCTCTATACGGCTTTACTTTTTCCCTTATAGTAAACACCTGGTAACGAAATGGTCTCAGAATACCGGCATAATACCCGATGAACATCGCAGATATATGAACAAGGTATGTGCTTTACATTTCGAGTCTTTTTGTATCACAGAAAACCAAAGATTGAGATCTTGGGCCATACCTACACTCAATTTACCTTCCTTCGAGGGGGAAAAGCGTTTGTATAAGAATCCTGATTTAACTAAAATCGACAGAAGAATGTTGGGACCTCAAATTTTGAAATGTGCCGTCAACAATTGCAATTATCTCAAAATGGTAGATGATGAGTCGCTCAAACTTTTCAATTTTCCCACTGATGATAAGTTGTTAAAGAAATGGTGCGATAATTTAAAAATGTCTCATCACTTCACACCTTTACTCAAAATATGTTCATTGCATTTTGAAAAACTATGTTTTGGCAGCTGTCGTATTCGTTCTTGGGCCATACCTACCTTGAATTTGGGCCACGAAGATGCACCCGAACATCTAAATAAAACGACTATAAGGCAAGAAGTGTATGATGCCTCCGAAGATATTTCAGAAATACAGTTGAAACAAGTTAAAATCAAAAAGTCACTGGATAGCACCAAATGTTATGTACCCAGCTGCCGCAAGAGCAGACTAAAACATGGTGTGCGATTTTACAGCCTACCCTTCAACGCGAAGATGAAACGCAAATGGCTGCATAATTTGCAAGTCGCTCATCTGAAGCCTAGCCAAAAGTTACATAATATTAAAATCTGTAATCTTCATTTTCACAAAAGGTGTTTAGACGGCAAAATTTTAAAGCCTTGGGCAGTTCCCACGAGACTTTTGGGACATAAAGAAGCCGTTTTTGATAACCCCCGAAAAGTAGGAGCATTGCACCCGTTACGTTGTTTCCTCACACATTGTAAAAACCGTACAGCACCAACGACAGTGCGTACATTTGGATTTCCAAAAACACCGGAGTTCTTGGAGAAATGGTCGAAAAATTTAAAATTGGAACTGGAAAAGTGCAAGGGAAGAATATGTTATGAGCATTTCCAAAAGGAAGTTTTAGGTTTGAAAAAGTTGAAAACTGGTGCTGTACCTACAATTAATTTGGGCCATAGTGATAAGGTTATTTACGATAATACGGAATTGTTAGATAAGCTTAAATTAAAACAGATTGAAAAGGAACTAGATAGAGATGCCAGAGAAGTGAAAATTATAGAGCAGGAAGACTTAGAAGAGGAATTCGAGCACGTGACCGAGGATGAAGAGGAGGAAATATGGGAAACAGACGAAGCGGCGGAAGAAGAAGAGGAAGAGGAGGAAGAACAAATAGATTATGATGATGAAGAGGAAGAGGAGGAGGAAGTGGAAGAGCATGATGAAGATGCTAAGGAGGAGAATCAGCAAGAAGATGATGAAATCAGCATAACGAATTCCACAACCGACTGGAGTTCAATTAAATTTAAAGAACTTAGAGTCTCAATAACGCCCTTAACTCCTGAGAATTTAATGGACTTATGCTCACGTTCTTCCTACGAAAGAGAATTTGGTTCTTCAACACCGGCAAGCAATCTAAAGGGTCGCAGGTCTGTTACTCCAGCTTCATACTGTAAAGATGCGCGCTCAGAAACTGCAGAATCAAAGTCCAACAATTTTGATAATACTAATAGATCCGAAACACCCGAGAAAAAATCATTTAATTGTTTTAGAGAACCTGGCTCTAATACACCTGAGCAAAATATAGATAATTTCCTAGAGCCTAGATCTCCTGAAAAATTAGTCAGTCCAAAAGATCCTCTTGGTGAAAGCTTAGACGATTTGTGTGGAAAAACCTCCAACCAGATCGAATCACTGGTTTTTACGGCAAAAACAAAGTCCGAACTTGAATTAAACGTTAACAGTTTGAAGAGGGAACATTCGCAGGCAAACGGCGACAGTTCTAAAAGGGAGTGCGTGCAAATCACGGAAGATGACACTATAAATACTTCATTAAAGAACAAAATTGGACATACCACTACCACCAACCTTAGAACAGATAAATCCCTCAATGCAGTCGCTCCCATTTGTTGCTTGAAACACTGTGGCAAGGAAAAAACCCCGGAACAACATTTGACCACCTATGGCTTTCCTAAAGATCCTCAGCTTTTACAAAAATGGTGTGATAACTTGGGCTTACAACCCAAGGAATGTATTGGACGTGTTTGCATTGACCATTTTGAATTAAGGGTTATCGGCACTCGTCGGCTCAAATTAGGAGCTGTGCCGACTTTGAACTTAGGGCCAAATCGGGTTGCGAAGCATCCCAACATAGAAGATACACCACAAAAGAAAAGTGTAACTAAGGATTTTTCCGAAACGGGAAATATGCAAGAGGCAGACTCGAGTTTAAAGCCACCGCCACCATATAAAACACCCAAACCGGGGAAGCAATCGGTTTTTCGGCTATGTTGCCTCAAACATTGCCGGCGCAAGAAATTTCTGAAACAAGAGAAGAAAAGCAAACAACAGCTGAAGGAAGAAACGGTTTGTCAGGAGAAACCAGAGGTTCTATTTAAATTTCCTACTGACCAAAGCATTTTGAATAAATGGTACAAAAATTTAAGATTGCCCGAGACTCTAGGTATAGCAAAAGATTTACAAATATGCTCCAAACACTTTGAATCCAGTGTTATAAAAAATGGCAAACTGCTACCTAAAGCCGTACCCACTTTATATCTAAGCTATGCCAATCGTGCACCTATTTATACAAATAATCAACACGATTTCAACTACACGGACTTAAAAATCAAACAGAAGCCCAAACTAAAGTGTTATCTTCCTCACTGCGGCAATAAAACGTCGGATAATATATTTTTACTACCACTTCCCGAAAATGAGCCTTCGAGTTTGAGGAAATGGTGCAGAAACTTGAAACTAAATCCCGAGCTGGTAAAAAATAAGAATTTGAAAATATGCTGTGCTCACTTTGAGCCTTACGTTTTCTTTAAAAAAAGATATTTACGAGCGGGTGCTTTGCCAACACTTAATCTGGGACATACCGATGCAATTCTCAGGAATAATCGCAAATTGCGCTTAAGAAGAGTAAATGTTAGCGTTGTTAAGGAGAAATGTTGCATAGACGACTGCCAAGCTACGAACACAAAATTCTATCCATTTCCCCGCAGCTCAGAATTACGCAAAATTTGGTGCAATAATTTGCAAATAGACTTACGCCAAGTTCTTAATAATCATTATAAATTATGCGCTCGCCATTTTACAGTGGACAGTTTCATATTGGGCACAGATAATCTCAAATTAAATGCTGTGCCTGTGTTAAATTTGGGAGTGAAAAATGAAAGTCATCTTTTAATATCAACAAACCCTGCCGAAAGCAAGTGTATAGTGGAAAACTGTCAAAAAACTCCCAGTGTGGATAAAGTGAAATTGTTCAAGTTTCCGCAAAAGCAGGAGATACTCAAGAAATGGCTTTTTAATTTGAATTTATCAGCAGATGCTCTTAATCCATACGATGTGGTGTGCAGTAAGCATTTCGATAAAAACTGCATTAAAAATGGTATTTTGCACGAAAAAGCCATACCTACCCAATTTCTAGAGGTTTCTCCCAAAGGCTGGTTTTACAAAAACAACGATGATTTGTATGAAATACCAAGAAAATGTTGTGTCTTTAGTTGCCAGCAAACTTCGGAAGAAGCAAAACATCTGTATAGATTTCCCAAGCACAAAGAGGACTTAGATAAATGGCTTTACAACCTGAAATTGCAAGTAGAGGAGGCGGATGTTAAGGATCTCCGAGTATGCGATAGACATTTTGAGCAGAGTTGTAAAATTTCAAACAAGGACTTGATAACACAGGCCTTGCCTACTCTTAATCTGGGCCATGACGATACCGACATCTATGGCAATAACTTTATTAAATGCTGTTTGGATAACTGCAGCATAGAGGGATTTTACTATCATAAATTGCCCGAAGATTTAATGCTACAAAGCTTTTGGTTTCAGGAACTAGAAATGGAGACGACTTACAATAATTCGTTGTATATATGCTCTGTGCACTTTGTGACTTTCTTCGAGAGAGTATTGGAAAAATACAGTGCTTTTCTTAAAGAGTCCAAGGAATATGTAAAGCTCTCTGTAACCTATACCGAGCTTAAGGCTCTACCTGCCTTGCAATGCTACAAATGTCATATCAGCAAATGTAATTCTGGTTTCAAACTAATCTGGAAACTGTTTAAATTTCCGAAAGATGTTACTCTGTTTAACAAGTGGCTGCATAATACTGGTCTAAAATTCGATTATGAGCAACGTAATTGTTATCGCATTTGTTCGCAACATTTTGAGGAAAGATGCTTAAGTGAGAAAAAACTACATCGCTGGTCTCTACCCACCCTGAAATTGCCTTTCAACAATAGTTTATATGTCAATCCCCCCGAAGCTTTGCCCTCCAATCATGAAAATCTAAGACATTGTTGTGTGTCCAATTGCCCTACCGTTAAGGGGCCATTTTACAAGTTCCCTATTAAGCAGTTGGAGGTAAGGAAATGGATACATAATTTAGATTTGGGCAACCAACAATGTACCCTAAACTTGCGTGTTTGCTATAAACATTTTGAGAACTATTGCTTCTCCAAAGCTGTAAATAGAATTAAACCTTTGAAATCGTGGTCAGTACCTACTCTCAGATTGAAAAGAAGAACAGATCTTTACCTAAATCCTGCGGACAAAATTGCCTTATATGTCTGCTGCATAGAAAGCTGTAGGCAAATTCTTAACAAATCCAAAGAGATCTATCTATTCAAATTTCCCTTTAGCAACACCTTAAAACAAAGATGGTTGCACAATTTAAATTTTGCCAAAGAAGACTACAAGGAAACGATGAGAATTTGTTCTGCCCATTTTGAGATGGATTGCTTTTACAAGGGTTTTAAGTTATTGCGCAAACACTCTGTACCCACTTTGGCACTACACAAACCGCCTGCTGATCTCTATACAAATCCCGTTAGAAGGGCCTATTTCAAATGTTGTGTTAAGCTGTGTAAGGCGCCCTGGGAACGATTGTTAAATTTTCCCAAAGATAAAACACTTTTGAGAAAATGGTGTCACAATCTGCAGCTGGATAAAGAAATAAAACTCGAATCTCTGAGAGATTGGAAGATATGTAGTCGGCATTTTGAAGAGCAATATATAAATAAAATTGGTTCAATCAGGAGTATGGCAGTGCCAACTCTTAAATTAGGACATCGCAAGAAATTGTTTCAAAATCCCGATTTATCAACGAAATCTAATAACAAAGAGTTAAAAGAAAATTCAAATGAAGAGGACAATCTAAAGCCTAACGACGATAAAACGTTAGATACTGAGAAAGAAATAAAAGCTAATGAAGTTTCGAAAGAAGAACAACATATGGAGCATATAAATACAGAAACTAATCCCGCCAAAGGTAGATGCTTAAGGCCTCTTAAAGCACTAAGAAATCCTACAACAGTGGTTGTACAAAAGTCCAAGATTACAGCCAAGAAAGGTTTTAACAAAAGAAAACAAAAATTTAAAATTCTAAATAAAAAGAAAATTGAAAACGAATCTACTTCAGCTATCCAAAAGCCAGAAGAAGACGAAACCTTAGAGCATTTAACTTCAAAAAATGAAGTAGCTAAAACTTTAACAGAGTTTAAAAAACCTGAAGCTCTCCAAGAAACTAAAAGCTCATTGCTCACAGAAGTTATAACAGCAAGACCAACAATTTCAGAGACTTTAGTGAACGAAAAAAATAGTTTGGAAAGCGACTTGCAGGAAGACGATTATCTAGAAAATTTATTGGAAATTTTAACGGAAAGTTTGCCCGAAAATGACAATCTAAAAGAAACTCCAGCAATATTTAAACAAGAACTCGATGATACAAATGCAATTGAAGAGCAGCAGCATGAAAATGCAAAACATGAAGAAAATGCCACATTTAAAATGTGCAAAATAAAACAGGAATTAGATATTCAGCCAATGAACGAGTATCTAGAAGCACGTCCTGACTACGAACCCAGCGAACATAGCGAAGACGAAATGCCAGAAGAGGAAAAAGAACAAGTTCTTAGTGTCAAAAACAAAAATGTTATATCTTGCTGTATAAAAACCTGCCAAAATTATGGCATTTTTAAGCCTGATCTGACGCTTTTCAAGCTGCCTTTTGTACGTAAGCTCCGTGATCAATGGCTAGAAAATTGTAAACTAAATCAACGGCAATATTCGGCAAATGGTATACTGAAAAGACTTCGAGTTTGTATAAAACACTTTGAAAACGAATGTTTGAAAGACAACAACCGTTTACTGCTGGGTTCAGTGCCAACACTACATCTCGGAAGTAATCTCGACTGCACGGATACCTTAGCATCATATCATTATTTAAGATGTAAAATAGCCAGTTGCCAACGTTCTGCTACGTATGATAAGATTAATCGCATACCATTTCCTCAAGACACTTTAAAAAGAAAATGGTGTTTGAGCACGAATATTAAAGAAGAGACTATTGCTGCGGACGATTGGATATGTCATAGACATTTTGAAAGAAAAGGTTTAATAGATTGTCGCAAGCCCAAACCGGGCATACTGCCCACCTTACTACTGGATAGTGTGGATTCGACAGCCATTGACGATAACTGCTCGCTTACTAAACCAAACGATAGTGAGGTGAAAAAGCTTTCTCGGTTAAAAACCCACAAAGAAGTAAAACTTAAATGTTCATTTCCATTGTGTAAGGATAAGACACAAGTTTTACACGATTGGCCGGATAAAGGCATTTTCGGGCAAATATGGCTGGTGGTGAAAAAACTAAACAGACATGCCGAAGATTTGAACGCTTATAAGAAAATGTTTGAACAAACTTTCAGGAATGAGGAAACAAAAGAAAATTCGGAAGAAGATAACTCCACAAATAACACTAAATTGTGTGATGAACATTTTTATTACCTGTACAAAACAAATGAGGAAAACATCAGTGGCGACGAAGCAACTGTTGATTGCAGGCAAAAAGTTCAAAGTACTTTTGATTCTATAAATTCCTTAGAGAAAATCTATACAAAACAATGCGCCGTGCCGCAATGCAAAACAGATCTAAATATCAAAGCCTGTAGCAAATCATTGAAACTCTTTGATTTTCCTCCCGATCAAATGGCTAAAAAATGGTGCCATAATATCGCTCTGGATTACAGCTGCCTCACAACAAAACCATCCATTAAGATATGTGAAATACATTTTGAAGACTATTGCTTATTAAGGAGAAACCTGCTGGATTGGGCATTACCTACTTTATATTTACCCGATAGTAAAGATCCCCAAGATGTGAAACAAAATGATACTGAAAAATTTTTGGGTGCCAGAGCTAAGTGTTGTATTGAATGGTGCCCTTCTAATCAAGCTGTGGGTGCAAACACCAACTTAAAACTATATAAATTCCCCAAAGATCCTTGCCTACTTAAACAATGGCTGCAAAATACAAATTGTGAGCACTCATTTGATGAAAATGTGACACGCATATGCGCCTTACATTTCCAGGCATCAGATATAATTAATAAGAAAACCGCTTTAAAAGAACAAGCCATTCCCAAATATTATTTAGATCTCAATGCAAACTGTTCCTACTCCTCACCAAATAGCTCGGTAATTGACGAGCACATACAAGTTAAGCAGGAATTGGATAATAGTGAAGAATGGTGCAGTTCTTCACAGCAGGAATCCTTTAAAATTCCTGCCAGCGAAAATGTATACGAGCTCAAGTCGAAGGAAATTAACACTACTAAGGAAGCAGATTACAATCAATTCACGGAAATAAAGCAGGAAATTATTGAAATTCAGGAAGAAGAGCCTCAAACCTCTTTATATACCATACAGAAATTTGAAACCGCCAGTCCACCAGATTTCAAATACTATTGCCCCACTGATGATACGACGTCTAAGAATAACAATCAACCTTCTGCTTTTGTTATAAGCGATGTCAAATCGCAAATATATATGTGTTGTGTGCAGAAATGCAACAGCAATTCGCAAACACCCGGCATTCGTATATTTAACGAGTTTCCCCATGATTCGGAAATTTTCATTAAATGGTGTTTTAATTTAAAAATTGATCCTCGCAACTATAAAGAAAATCAATATGCCATATGTGATCAACATTTTGATTCAATATGCTTTACGGAAAATGGCCAACTGCACAACTGGTCGGTACCCACTTTGAATCTTAATCTAAATGAACATTCGTTCATACACCAAAACGATATTCCCAAACATCTAAAACCTTCTCATGAACAGTGTATTGTATATGGTTGTATAAATCCCTTACAACCTCTTTTCAAATTTCCCCACAATCCCGATATCACCCTTAAATGGTTTTCAAATTTAAAATTAGACTATACAGACTTTCGTGCCCAGAATTATCGTATTTGTAGAAGACATTTTCCCGCAACATGTTTCGAAATAAACAACATCAATACATTGACAAGCGAAGCTGTGCCCACACAGTTCTTGGGTCACACGGATAAAATATGGCATTTTAACAGTGCGGAAGAACAGCAGTTGCAACAGGATGGTATGGCCGCAGGTGTAAGTAATCAGGATAATAGTCGTGGCAGCAGTCGGGGATCCTTAGCAAGAATATTATCGCCACATAATCTAGAAGATCATGATAGTAGTTATTTTGAAGATTTTGAAGAATATTACGGACAAGATGAATAAAATTATTACATACATACATATGTATGTATGTATACATACATACACACATATTACTACAAACATATTAAATTTAATCTAAAAGAAAAAAGTATACATAAATATATGTATGTAGTTTAAGAAAATATTATTATAAAAAAAAGGAATTAACACAATCCAATTTGCAAAAATTCAATCTTTCTGTTCGTTACTTAAAACACACAATTTAGTCGCATTTAGATCAAAAGCACAAAAACATTAATGAAAAATAAAAATTAGACTTTATTTTTAAATGAATTTCAAAAATTCATATTAAAAGTGTAAAAATAACTTTACAACAAAAGTAAATTCATATATACATACGTAGATTTGTAATTAATTAATTAAATAAATATTTGTTATTTAAAGCAGTATTTTTCTAAACCTAAACTCTATTTTTAAAATGTTAATTTTAAGCAACGTTAATTTTTTTTGTTATTTTCCACTTTTACGTAATTAAAAAAATTTTAAGTTTTTATATCAAAACAAAAAAAAATAATAATAATAGCTAAACCGAGTTGTAATATAAAAACGGTTTTTACATTATTATTTATATACATATTTATTTATCTCTCACTTCCATACTAAACAATCTTTAGGACCATTTCACGTGAAGCGTATAATGAAAAAAAAGTAAAGTTCTGAAGTTCTTTAAAACTGCATTTGAAACACGTTAAAAATTATATAAAAATACTGAAGTATTCAGTCTTGGGGGTCTACTCTGTAATTCGAAACGAAAGGAAATGCTTTCGAATTTACATGTTATAAACATGCAAATTCGAAAGTATTTTCGTTCGTTTCGAATTACACAGTAGACCCCCAGTTCTGAATAACATCTCATTGTTCCATCATTTTAAAGTCATTTGCAAGTTTTCAGTTAAAATAAAATAACTGAAAATAAAACAGAGCTGATTTCGAAAAAAAAAGTTCTCTCCCTCAAATTTTAATTTTTAGCTCAATCTGTTTAAGATAGATGGATTTTATTTTTAGAAAAAAAAAATTAATTCGCTGTTAATTATTTCCCGAGGAATATTTGGAATTGGTTCATAAAAATTTTTGAGAGCGAGTAGACAAGCCCCAATTTTATCTTTTGCTATTGTATTGATGTTGACAACTGGAATAAGGGTGGATATTAAACAATCAAAATTCTATCGCGCCTTATGCAAAAATCGTAAAGAACGGTAAATTGTATACGCAAAATACTGACTGCAGTTATTCTTTGCTTATAAATTGTTTCAATGTGAAAAATAAATTCCAAAGTAACAATAAATGATCAAACAGAATTGCGGCATAAACACATTTTTCATACAAATTGACACAAAAAACAGCCCCAGACCCCAGTCGTAAGATTTATTTTATTTTGAGAAAGTTTTTTCGTATGCTGTCACATATCAATACTCATTCTATTAACAATGCTACCATACTTTCAATAAATTTCATAAATTTTGTAAACAAAACTACAAAGAAAATAAAACAAAAATCAGAGAGCATTTGAAGTTGCTGCCTTCGATTTTATTATGGGCTTTATTAATTTGTCAGCGATTTTCCTGAAGTTGCAGACTTTATTCTGTTTCATCATTTATTTTGACAACGTTTTTTCTAATGCTCTCACATATAAATACTCATTTTCTCAACAATGCTACAATACTTTCAATAAATTTCATAAATTTTTTGAACACAACTATTTACAAAGAAAAATAAACACAAAAGAAAATAATACAAAAATTGGAGAGCATTTGAAGTTACTGCCGTAGATTTCATTATAAGCTTTGTTAATTTGACAGCGATTTTTCCTGAAGTTGCGGACTTATTCTGTTTGATCATTTAGTCTGGTTATTTATTTTAGAATCCCAGAATTAGACAACTAAACCTAATCTAATTATTCCGTTGTACTCTTCACGCTAAATGAATCCTATGTGCTTCCTGGTTAGACAGTTGAAATTAAATTGTCTCTGTAATACGCGATTTGTATAATGATTTTCGCCACTACCCCTTTTTTATTTAATATATCATTGAAATTGTTCCCCAGGAAAAATATCTCGCGGAACTTTATTCATTATTGCCCTTAATATTTTGGAGTTTTATGTATGAACATAAAAACATATGGCATGGAATCTGATTGCTGTCAGAATCAGAATTGAATTCGACAATAATTTGATGTAGATGTTATGGAAATCGAAATTATCGTTTTATTTTTCGTCAAAGAATTTTGTTTGTTTCTCATATCTGATCAGGGATGGAAAGTCGCATATTAAATGTAAATTTGAAGAAAAAAAAATCAATTTAAGACATCAAGCAAAATACATCAGAAAAATTTCAACTGTATCACGATTTCCATCCATGTTTTTGATATCAATAAAATTTTCTTTCAAGTTTTTACAAGTAATACGCGCTCATTTGTTTTTCATATTTGGGAGAGTTTTGTTTTGAGAATTTTGTAAATTTCCACCTTACTCTCTCGTTGCTAGTTTCTGCTGCTAAAGTAAACCAACAGACCTATATTTTTATAACATGATTTTAAGTTTACACAAAATTTCCAAAAATTTATTTCTATAGAAATATATATTGAGTTTTTTTAAAGTTCCTTAAATTTCAAACACATAAGGCCCTATTTATAAAAGATATTGTTTTGTTTTATATAAAAGATTTATAAAACAAATTTCCATATACATATGTACATAGAACATACATGAAATTTTTATTATAAATCTTTTATAGACCACAAATATATTTTTATAAATAAGACAGTAACTATATACAATAATTTATTATAAAATCTTTTGTTTTCATTGTTAATAAAATTAAGAAAAATATATTATAAAGGTAAAGAATAAATATAGAAATAAGACATCTTTAGCATCAATAAAGGAGACTTTTTTGGCTAAATTAGTATTTAAAAATAAAAAGCAAATGGCAAGAGCTGGAAAATGTTATGAATATGAATATAAAAAAATCAAAAAAATAATAATAATAAAAATTAATTTATAAAACCTATCTCCTCTAACTTAAGTTCTTTTAGTTTAGAATGAAACAAAAACGATATACATATTTATAATTATAGTGTATATTTTAATAATATTATGTATTTAATATCTAAAATAAAGCAATATACATAAATTATTCTCACAAAAGATTGCTTAGAGACAGTGAAGTCAACCACTTTCTTTCAATATTTAGCAATAGATACAGTAGAAAATTCGCAAATATTTTTGAATGCTATCTTAACTCCAGTTTTGTTAAATTTTCTTTTATTTCAATCTGATAATTTGGCAAAACAAGAAAGTTCTTTTGTATTATTATTTTTTTAATATTCAACAAGTATACTTCCTTTATATTAAATATAATTAAAATGTATATGTAAGTAATCCTTTTTAGAATGTACTAACAAAAAAATATATTTATAACATATGCTAAAAATCGAAAATTATTTGTTAGAAGAAGAAATTATATCCATATACATACATATTATACATACATAAAAAAACATAATCAGACATTAAAAAGTAATTACTTATCTATGGAACACATATAACATTAGTTTATAAAACAGACACTTGATACAAAAACAAAATTTTATGTAACCCACATAAACTTATAAAAAAATAAATAAAAAAGTATAATAAACAAAAAAGTTTTTAATTAAAGTTAATTAAATACAAGATAAAACCGTCTTGAATTTAGAGTTCAAATACATATGCTGCGAATAATAAGTAAAACAAATTGACAAGCGAGAAACCGTTATCTTTTATAATTTCTATATTTAAAAAAATGCATAACATTTCATAAGCGCCAAAAAACTTAAGCGACATAATTTTCAAACTTAATTTTTTCACTTAAAACGTTTATTTAAGTTCGTAAATAATCGATTTCCGTTAAAAAAACGAAGTTCAAAAATGTGTCGCTTAAACTTTTTATAGAGGTTAGGCCCCTTTCACATTAGGCAACTTTACTTGCGCAAGTATAATTTTCATTTTTATTTATTTTCTTTTGAACTTGCTTCTATGTTCACATTCAGTTCATTTGTTGAGCAAGTTTAATTTTCTTATGCTCGAGTTTTCTTAATTTGTTGACGTTTTGTTTCTCATTTCTCATTATTTTTTAACTTTTTATTGACAAATAAAATTTTTTTAACACAAAATTAATTAATTAGACAACACACCGAAGAAGAAATAAAAGACAATGTCAAAAACAAATCAATATCCCAAGCCAACAATGACAGCTGAAACAGAATTGTGGCAGAATTGCCAAGTTCAAGCAAGTCTGTACTCAAATCTCAGCAATTCTTTCCCCTTCAACCGACCTTTCCTCTCACACCCACAAACACAAGACTTGCGCAAGTAAAATTGCCTAATGTGAAAGGGGCGTTATGGCTCGATATATGAAAAAATATAAATATTTTACTTTCAGGCGAATATCTTAGTGCTGACTATTACAATTTCTAGGCTTATTTTATTTTTCGCTTCTCTGCTACTCCATTACATAGTGTCCACACCTGATGGACTTATATCATGATGAATGTCAAATTGATATCATGATGAAAATTCATCACGTATAGACTCGATTAATTAATATTATGGTAGCGTTATGATATAATCATCAGAGCTCACGGCCTGATGAATTCATCTTGATATCAAACGTCATCTTATGTGTTATTGTGCATTTATCGTTTATTTATTAAACAATTTTCGTTTAGAAAAGGCGGCACAACAATTATTTGTGACCAAAAAATTAAACAATACTCAAATTAATTATTTTTTGCAAGTATTTTTCAAATATTTGTTTGATTCATCATAATATAAAATCATCAACGTCTACCTACCCCTTTGTGTTGATAATGATGAAAAAATTACAGTTGCTCTGCCGACGTGTCATATTACGAAGTATGATATAAAATCATCAGGTGTGGACGCTATGTTATAGTTCGAACTCAATTTCATCGCATGGTTCACTATTAAAGTTGCCATTCGAAACTTTTTTTCAGTGTTATTCGAACGAGCATTATATCGTTAGCTAAAATGCAAAACGGCGTAACTGACAAAAAATTTTAAATCAAGTTTTTGATTGATTATTATGAGTTTAATTACCCAACGTCTACACCTGATATATTTTTATAACGACAAAAGTCAAATTCCATATAGAAAAAAGAGCTAACATAAAAAATATTATTTTTTAATATAAAGTTTGACTTTTGTTATGATAAAAATATATCAGGTGTAGACGTAGGGTTAAACTACAAGTCTTGAAAAAAAATTTACACTTTGCGATTAAAAATTACGCTTTAAGAACCGCTTTAAATTAATAAAAAAAACAAGAAGGACTTATGTCGGAGTCGGAGCCATAATGGCTCGATTATGGATGGCAACCGAACTTCAGTTGCCGAGTTAACTAGCAACGCAACTGAAACTAAAATTGGTATTATGTATGGCAACTTCCTCCAGTTGCCAAAAAGTTATCGAAAATACGATTATGACTGATTGACAACTGAAATTAATGTGAACAAAAATGCAAAATATAAGAAATACAAGTGCTTAAAGCAAAATCATTAAGTAAAAGTGCTAAAAAAATACTTCTCTTAAAAATTATTAGTTAAGTGGAATTAATTGCTGATGAAGAGAAGGAAATGCAGAATGTTAAATCTATTAGACGGCCTAAAATAGGTTTTAACAATCTGTTTTAACTTTAAATCATATTTTCTATTTAATATGCAAAGAAGAAACTCAAGAATAAAAATAATATAGCACATAATTTGTAATTTTTTTCACTTTTTACTATACAGCAACTACAAATTTACCAGCTGTTAGTTGACAGTTGCCATCCGTAATACAATTTCGGCAACTAGCAACGCAACTACAGTTCGGTTGCCATCCATAGTCGAGCTCTTAGTTTTTTTTAGTGTTTTGCTTTTCCTGTAAAATTAAGTGCGAGTTTGCTTGGTTTTTTTTCGTTTTTCGCTTCTCCCGTAATATTATAAGTTTGTTAGTTACGTCTTTTAGCATTTTAGCTACCGATATGTTTTAGTTCGGCCTAATGAGAGTAAAAAAGAAAATTACTCTCTGAATGTGACAAGTTAGTCAAAATTGCTGGAAAGCAAAAGCCCATAATTGCACATCTTGAAATACTAATGTTGCTTACTTTTTATATTAAATTTAAGTTTAACAATAACAATTTGCCTTATTGGCAACAGCTTCAACTGATCTGTAAAATAATTTTAATATATTAAGGAAATGTACTTGCAACCTTGAAAGTTTTTTAAAACAAACCTTCCATTTCGCTTTTTAATAAACTTTTAAATAAAAAATGTTTCTTTTATTTAAAAAATGTCTGCTTAATTTGTCAGTTTCATATGTAAACAAATAACAGCTGACTATTTAATTTTTGTCTGGACTTACCCAAAAGAAAGTTTGTACAGGAAATTAAAAAAATTACTCTCATTCGCTCTCAAAATTGCTATCTGGAACGCTTTTGGATAACTTTGTACAAGTTCGGACTGTTTTGTTATGCATCTGGAACAGACCTAACATTTGACGAGTAGCGTTCGTATTCGAACAAACTTTTGTCGACAAGTATTAAGAACCCCGCAAACAAGCCATTAGCGTATCGGTTTCAAAGTTGATGCTCATGGTTGCAATCAGCAGGAGGTCTACTCTGTAATTCGACACGAAAGCAAATGCTTTCGAATTTGTATATTTATAAGATGTAAATTCGAAAGCATTTTCTTTCGTGTCGAATTGCAGAGTAGACCTCCAGACCAAATTCAATCGAAATGATTTCAATTCGGTAATTATCTTCTTCAGAAAACGGAAAATTTCCTAGGAAGAAAACCACTTTAAATATAATGCTTAGAATTTTCGTTTTCTGTACAAAAATCTATTTGAAAGAACTTTATTTCAACAATGAAACATTTTTTTCAACAGTTTTTTTAAGATTTGTATTTAATATAATTTTTTATACATATATCGTTGGCTTAATATGTATAAGAAAGACGGAACTCGAATTTTCGATATTTTATAGGAGAAGCCAAAAACTGAAGAAAAACATATGTACATGCATTTTTTAAGTTGCCATAAATCCTTGATTTTTAACTGCAATATAAGTAAGTTATTACTAAGAAAACGTTAAAAACGCAATTTCGAAAAAATTTGAGATACGTCCCATCGATATGTAGATATGTAAGTACCCAGCAAAAAATGACATGCAAAAGAAATAGTTAATGCATGGGTTCTATTGCAAATGCATTGGTTCAATTTAGGTGCAGAACGCATGATTTTAACACAGGCGTGTCACTGACGAGCATGAGTTCAAATTTAGCAAGAATGCTCATCATTCGAATGAATGAATGCTTAGAACCCATGCAAGAACGCATGATTCGATGACGTTTTTTCACGTAAATACACAATGAAAAAAAAAAATTCCGCAGCCAGGGATACGAACCGTGTTGTTTTGACTGTTAAAGCATACTCTCTACCACTGAGATATTGCACTCTTGTTATTTATTGGAGATAAGACTTGTTTTATGAGAATGTGTCAATGTGATGATTTAATTCCGTTCTTTCGTTCGTCGCATGCTTTCAGAACGCATTCGAAGAAACACATGCTCAAGAAATCATGAAGCACTACTTCATTTTGAACGCATTCATATATTTTTTTTGGGGGGTACATATAAGACATTTGCTCAAGTCTTACGAAGAATTTGAAATTTTTTCAAAAGCTGTGTGTGTTCGTAAATGTATCACGGCTCTGCATCATACGTGCAAACTTTTATTTAAAATGCAATACAAGTCCGCTGATAATCTGTTTTAGTAGTAACCATGTTTGTACACCATATTTGACATTTATTTGCGCGTTATCTACCTCAGTTTGGAACATTTAAATTTCCATTTGCAGCGCAGTGATGCATTTACGAACAGACCCTCTATTTTCTCCTGGTTTCATAAAAAAGACAAAATTCTCAAATTTTGTCCTCTAACGATATTATATATATGGATAAAAGTAATAAAACTTTAGGTACTCCTTCAAAGAAATTAGTTATTTTTTTTTGAAACCTACTTTTTATTTGATATATTTTTGTTTTTTATTTTAAAAGACAAAATTATTGCAAAAATCATTTTCCTCTTTAATTTGTTGCGACCACTGCTGTGCTGTTTGCAATATCTGAGTCGAATGCGGCTGTTGTTGATTATTTTGTATTTGTTGAATTTCCTGCTGATGTTGCAACTGCAACTGTTGCTGCTGTTGACTTACTTGTTGCATTAAATCTTCCGTATTGAAGATGATCATGTGATCAGTATTTAAAAGACCAGCTGCGGATAAGTCATTGGCTTGAGTTGTCACTACAGAATTTAAAATCTGATGATCCTGTTGCTGGTCATCCGTATTTAGGTCTACTGCGGTGCAATATGTATTAGCATTAGTTTTGCGAAAATTGCGTAAGCTTTCATGCTGTTCTGTTAGAGAAAACGACGTAGGCGATGATGATGTTATGGTGGACGATGTAACCGTTGGTGTTGTTGATGTTGTGCTGGAGGCGAAGGAGCCTGAGTTGGTTAAAGCCAAAATATTGCTGTTATTTACAAGATTTTTTAAAGAATTTTTATTAGCATAAGTACGCAAAACCGGCTTAGTAGGCTCGCCTTTCGTTTGAAACTCAATAAAGTCTTTAGAAATTTGTTTGCAATTTGTAGAACTAGTATCGTTAGAAGCATTGGAAGTATTGCTATTAATATTATAGGTAATGAAATTAAGGGAATTTTGTGTGTTAATAGCGCCACTATAACCTAAGGCAAGAAAACATTAGTTGAAAAGGATTAAAAGACAAAAATAAACAAGAGTTCTGTTAAAAATAATTTGAGTTTTATTATTATTATTTTTTTTGATTTGTAAATTGAACAAAAGGAAATTAAAAACAATTTAATAAGCTTAAAATTTATATAAATTATAACTAATAAATGTTTAAACAAAATAAGCAATAAAATTTAATTTGAAAATTAAAATTAATATGTATGTGTGTGTGTGGGTGTGTGTATATGTATGTGTCTCCTGTGTAAGATATTTTTTTTTAAAGATTGGTAGATGGCAAAATTATTAGTGGTACATAAGTGTAGATTCATTTTGGAGTCAACGTAAATATTTAAAAAATAAAACAAATATGTATATGTAAATATGTAACAATCTTAATAAAACAAAATGTGTGCTCTACGTTTTGATTCATGTCTTACGAATATCACTGGAAGAGTCATCCTGCAATATAGAACTTTCGCTTAAAAGATTACGATCACATTTTGTGGCCTAAAATAGATGAAAAATATACATACACACATATGTAAATAAATAAAAGTATTTGACAAAGGTATTATAATAATTTATTTATGTTTAAATTTTTATTGGCCCTGTTCTGTAAACCGCTCGATTTGAAATCGCAAGATTTTAAAAAACTAACTCCGAAAATACAAATTTTTTTATTATATATGTACATATACCCAATTCACAACCTAATGTAGATTGTATTAGCTACAACTATGGTAGTTGTGAACGGCCTGTTGTAGGTGTTGTTAGATTTTTAAAAATTTCGAACATGTAAAAAGAAAAAGAGAGAATAAAAATAAAGAAAATAGTTTGAAATTAATAAAAGCAAAAAAAAAACAGACAAAAAATTTGCATTATGCGAAAAATATACTGCAGAAATGTTAATGGTGGATTCGGGTGATTAAAAAATAAGGAAAATTACAATTTCACAAAGAATCAAAAAATTTCCGACAATTCTGAAGAAGAAAATCACTCTTATTCCAACTTGCTTCCGATTTTGCAACTTTTCGCGAATTTATGCACACTTCGCGATAAAAGCGAATTTTTGCATGTTCTAAAAGTTCTGCCGATTTTTAAAAAAATATTAAACTTTGTTATCATCCCGCTGTTAGTAGATTTTTGAATCAAAAAAATTCAGGCAATTCTGAGGAAGAAAATCACTCTTATTCCAACTTGCTTCCGATTTTGCAACTTTTCACGAATTTTTGTACACTCCGCGATAAAAGCGAATTTTTGCATGTTCTAAAAGTTCTGCCGATTTTTAAAAAAATATTAAACTTTGTTATCATCCCGCTGTTAGATTTTTGAATCAAAAAAATTCAGGCAATTCTGAGGAAGAAAATCACTCTTATTCCAACTTGCTTCCGATTTTGCAACTTTTCGCGAATTTATGCACACTTCGCGATAAAAGCGAATTTTTGCATGTTCTAAAAGTTCTGCCGATTTTTAAAAAAATATTAAACTTTGTTATCATCCCGCTGTTGGTAGATTTTTGCGAATTTTCGCGATTTTTATTGAATTTTTTGTATTCCTTACATTTTTTACGATTTTTAATCCATATTATGCATTGTTTAAAATTTTGCAAATTCTCGCGATTTTTTACAAAGTTCGTGATAAAAGCGATTTTTGCATGCTTTCAGCCTCCTAACAGTTTTGCCGATTTTTACAAATTTTTAGACTGTTAGAAACTTTTTGCGAATTTTCGTAATTTTCGCGATTTTTATTGATATTTTTGCATTCCTTACATTTTTGGCGATTTTAAATCAATATTATAGCTTGTTTAAAATTTTGCAACCTCTCGCGATTTTTTGCAAATATCGCGACAAAAGCGACTTTTTACATGTCTTCAGATTCTTTGCAAATTTTGCCGATTTACAAAAATATCATCCCGCTGTTAATAAGTTTTTGCAAATTTACGTAATTTTCGCGATTCTTGCCGAATTTTTTGTATTCCTTACAGTTTTAGTGATTTTTATTCTATATTATGGTTTATTTAAAAACTTGCCAATTTTCACGCTTTTTTGCCAAGTTCGCAATAAAAGTGGCTTTTGCATGATTTTTAGCGTCCTAAGAATTTTGAAGGTTTTAAAACATTATTAGACTTTGTTATCATCCTGCTGTTATTAGCTTTTTGCCAATTTTCGTCATTTCGCGAATTTTTTTATTTATTTGCACATATAATTGCACTAATTTTTATTAATTTAAATTAATTTAAGAAAAATTAAGGTAAATTTAATTAAAAAACGTTAGCAAATGTTGTAGGTGTCGTAGCAAACTTTTCTATGGAAATTACCTACAACATTATACAACTATTGTACAGCTTGACTACTTACTACTACACTTACAATAGGTTGTGAATTGAGCAATAGATTGCCAAATATCATATCTGAAAGAAAATTATCGTGTATGATTTCAAACACGTAGGCAGGACCATTATTAATTTTTTGAAAACGAGAAAGTTACTCGGATTCGGTTTAAAGAACAGAGACGATTAATACGTATTATACAAAGTAAAAATTTCCATAATATCGTTGCACAACGATAACGGCGGACTAACTAGACTAAGATGTTATTAACGGTATGTATTTTAAAAAATTTTGTCCTATGCCTTCAACACAGGAAGTAGCAGCGTGGTTATTAAAGAATAACCGCAAAAGAACTGCAAGATTATACGAATATCCGTGGCAGATCAGTCAACCAGCGCTAGCGAGACGAAAAACTCACGAAGGTCAAACAACACACACAAGCCTGACCGCACTTAAGAAATAATTACGATGACGCGAAAGCTGTTCTTCAACCCAGAGCTGCTTAACGTTAGTGGCTTTTATTTTTAGCGAATTTTTCTGTGGGTCCTTTGTCGTATTAAAAATAATTTTTTTCCTGGAATACCCAATATGCAAAAAAAATTCAAGTGTACTTTAAGTGTACGTTAAGACAAAATTTCCATACAAAACCCGTTTTAACGTACACTTGAAGCATACGTTAATTTGTTTGCATATCGGTGTATTCTGCATTGCGATGCGAAAGACAATGCGACTCGAAAATATACAAATGCGAACAATTGCTATTATATGTTACGATGTTCGCAAAGTTCTTTTCATTGGCATTTAAAATTCGAAAAAGTCGCTATTCTGTAATTCGAAAATATTCATAAAAAAATATTGTACTATATAAATAAATTAAAGTTGATATATTTTACAATCAAAAGTACAAACAAAATTAAGTTTAAATTTGACGTTTATTTGTTATTTTTGACGAGTGTTGCCCCGGTTTGAAATAAAATTCAAATGCGATTACGAATTTCTTATAGAATACCAAGTTTCTTTAGCATCATATTTTATTTGCGCATCGTATTGATTTTCACATCGCAATACAGAATAGGCCTCCTGCTGTAATTTTTTTGCAGTGAGTCAAAATTGCAACATGTTGCGTAAACATATTGCGAGGTATGTACTCGCCAAAAGAATTCGATACGATAAGTCTAGGGCTGCCTTTTACTATTCGGAGAAAGAGGATATAACCGATGCTTTTTTTTAAATACATTAATTAAAAAACAAAACAACAACACATGCATACATACATACATGTTAAGAATTAAAATTTAATCAATTGAATCTAATAATAATAAAATTGTAAATTTTTTGAAGATCATATGTATCTTTATGCTCCTGTGACAGAGAAATTACATTTTCTGCGAATTTTGTAATTTTATATATTTTTTTTTAGTTTTGAAAATTTATAAGGCACAAGCACAATTGATTCGATATTTCGGAATCGCTTAAGTGGATTCGAAAATAGTATACCGTTATTTGAAAGTGACTTTGGTAAGAAATTTCGAATTAAGACTGATGGAAAGAAATGGATGGCAAATTCGGATTCAGTAATATAAGAAACAAATTGCTAACTTTGCGGCACTAAAAGTTTTTGTCGGGTTATTATTTACCATATATTTCGAATATCAAAAACTGCAAATCAATAGCCGATGATTTTTACACGACAAGTTTGTATTACGACAAATTTTAAGCTACATAAATATAAAAAGAGAGGGTTATTATGAAATTCGTTTCGAAAAGAAAAATGTTCGAATTTTTATGTCATTAGCATTAAAATATGAAAACATAACCCTCACTGTAATTCGAAATGAAAGAAAATACTTAAAAATTTTACTGTTAATTACAAGAATATTCGAAAGTATCTTCTTTTGTTTCGAACTAGCATTAAAACATAAAATTTCACATATCAAAAATGTATGATCAATGTAAGATGTTGACATTAGAAATTTTGACGTTTTTGTAATAGATTAAAGAAGACGTGTACGAGTTTCCTTTAATCTATTACAGAAACGTCAAAATTTCGTCTTACACAAACAGGCTGTAACAAAAAAAACTTATGGATAAAAACAAAGTAGGACAACGCCGGATACTTGTAAAAATAAATGACTGCCTCGGACACTAAAAACGAAGACAATTCACCGTAGAAAAAGAGGACGAATGGCAACTATAGATAAGTCTGGTGATTTACTCTGTAATTCGATATTAATAAATTACGATAGAATTTGTATGTTAATTACATGCAAATTCGAAAGCATTTCCGTTCATTTCGAATTACAGAGTAGACACCTTGACTTCAGAAAAAGGCGTAACCAAAAAATAACTTCGATTTCGTGTGTACTTACCTCCCTATATTTATGCAAATACACCGACAACGGCTCTACATAATTATCAAACCCCAAATTTGCAAACGCGTACAGCAAATCATCGCCATTTACTGTCTTACGATTTTCCGACATGCTACGTTCTATAGCTTCCGATGTAATAAATGATATGAACTCGGAAACACATTCCTGTATGCATTCACGGGCATCTTTAGCTATTTTACCATTTTCGGGAACAGGAATTTTCATTATCTTTATAATATTACATATTGGGAGGAATCGATCTTGCTCTCTTAGCATATAACTGGAGTGTGTTTGGCGATTGTCCGAATCCTCATCTAAATCGAAAATGATAAAATTATGTATTTACATATATTCCAAATTTTATGTATGGATGTAACTTACCAGCCGACATTTCTTCATCTTCCCGTTTTATATAATCATTAACATACTGTTGTGTGTCGTTGTTAGAAGACATTTTAATTGTTTTTAAAATAAATCTCACGTTAATTTTTTTTTACAAATCTAATATATATATCCAAAATAAAACATGTATGTATAAATAAAAGAACAAACTTGATATACTGATTGTCAAACCATTTCTTTTGTTTTCACTTTGTTATTCTCTTCTTTGTTCACTTTACAACACTACAATTTTAATACAAAAGGTGTAAGCGTTAACGATATAACTTCTCAGCAGTCAAACACGATATACTAAATTTACTTTGGTGTTACAAACGAAGCGTTTGACTTTCTGTGTTGTGGAGCATTCGGGTTAAATCTAGCGATATCACCTTTAATTTAACGCCCAAGATATAACCACGGTTGGAATAATTATGCAAAGGATTACAACCCTTAAATCTGTAGAAATTTTAAGACCTTTTTTAAGTAGCGCACAAATATGAAAATATTTAAAGGTAATTATTTTTTAATCTCAATCAAGTCTCATTAATATGGCTTTTGCATAAATTCTTTTATTTTCAAATACTACATTTCTTATAGTTTTTTGCTTTTAAAAAACAATCCAAGGCACATTTAATACAGGTACATGCATTAGGCAAAACTCTCTGGCAACTGCCTGCTAACTATCTGGCAACTCTCTGCTTCTCACATAGCTTTACATGGTAATTGTCAAAAATTTGTATGCATAAAACAAGGCACATTTGATATTGTCAAATGAATTCTTCGTTATAAACTTGTAAACAAAAAATCAGCGGATGAGCAATATGCCTGATACGTGTACCTGTTTGATATGCCTTGAAACAATCATCTTGCATAAATAAAGTTTCTTCCATTTTGTAGTCGCAGCAGAGTTGCATATTTCTTACGAAAACGTGCCTCAGTGTATCCTCTATGCCTCAATGTCAATTATTTCATTAAAGTTATAATACATATACTGCTAGTTTAAATAATGTCGCCTTTATTAGCGAGAGAACCAGTCCATAATAAAAATTTATTCGTATTGAGTATTTATGCTCTTATTATGTAATTTTCCTATTTAATATTTTGCCGCAACCTAATTTACTTTAACAGTCATTTTCAACGAGCCTATTTAATACAACCATGTAAAGGAACGCGTTTTTCATTCTCTTTTGTGCTACTTTTGCTTGAGACGGCAACCATTTGAGTGATTATTCTTTGACGTTCCTTTTAACGATCTGTGTATACGATCTTTTCATCGTGTTATTATCGTTTAGAGTGGTTGTAATTTTTTAACAGTAAATTTGCTACACTAAATTAAAAATACAAATAAATAAAATATAATTTCATAGCAAATTATTAAAAGTTTATGAAGAATACTATATATATAATCTAAGTGCATGATAAATAAACTAAAAAATGTTGGCTGCGATAAAAATTAAGGAAGAGCCTCTCGATGAAATTGAAGATTCGCAGGAAACATTTAATCAAGAAGAAGCTTTTATAAAGCAACAAACTAATGGTAAGTGGTAAATCGTAAGTAATAAGGGATGATTTTTTCGTTCATTAGTACCTATAATTATATGAAATAATTGTGTTTTCCCAGTTCTTTTGTCCAAGTATGTAAATAAAATGACGGTAATCCATATTATGTATTATATTTTGGCAACTTTCTTTGCTTTGAAAGAATACGGACAAGACAAACGCAAGAAGAACCTTTATTGTGTATTTAGCGTCGATTTAGCAGTCTAACAGCGTTTAAATGATCATTAAGAGTTTTGCATTGTTTTGTTGTTGTCATAGTTCATTTTGTTTCTCTATCATATGTAGGTATTTTTTTCAATCTTGCGCACTTTTTCTGTTTTGTTTCCCTCCTTAGTTTATTTACACAATACAAAAAGTAGCAACTCTGTTGGCAAAAGAGCTACCATACTATTAGTAGATATAAAAATTTTTCGTTTTTCCGCTACAGTTACACGACCAAGATATGTTTTCAAGTTTTTCATACATGCTGGTTGTCAAAAGTTGTTTAAATTGTAAGCTGTGATGTAGGCTGAACGCAATCTCAACGCAAATTTATTTTAAGTAGATAGTTGTCAAGAAAACAACTTAAAACAACATGAAAAAGTGTGTGTGTGTTGAAATCGTGTAACCCTTAAGTTAAAGCTACATGAACAAAATTTTCTATAGTTTTCAGAAAGTCACTTAAATTGAAAGCTGTGACGTAGGCTCCACGCAATTTCAAAGCAATATTATTTTCAAGATGCCGTCGCCACACATTGTAATTCTTGTTGCATTCAGAAATATATATATATATATTAGTTAAGAGCCCAATTTTGTAAAACGCAACGCTTAGCGTTGACAAATTTTGTATACATGTATTTCGTTTTTGTAGTTAAAATTTTTTTGTATATAAAATTTGTCAACGCTTGGCGTTGTGTTTTACAAAATAAGACCTTAAATAATTTAAATAAAAGAGCACAAAAACCTACAGATAACTGCAGAATATTTGAAAACAATTGCAATTATCATAGAATAAAAATAGTTTTGAGAAACTGTCTCAAGGCCTTACCCTACTTCTAGACCTGATATATTTATATAATGATAAATGAAATATATATGTATATAGGAGAAATAGCTCGGTCATCTTTCAATATAAGCAGCAGCACACTGAGCGAAGCTACCATTTTGTGTTGCTCTTCGTGGGAGGCATGTATAATATAATAAAGTTGATCTCACTTTGTGCCACTGCTATCAATTTCATGAAATTTTGTCACGCATTGTGTAATGAAATTGAAAGCGATTTTTTGAACGTGTAGCTGCAGCGCGAATTAAATTAGTTTGTTAATCATTATTTCCTTGTGGCATCTCTACTAGACACTGTAATGGCTGTGATGTCAACAAAGAACCGTTATATCAAGGAAGCATTAATTTTGTTGTGGTATGGTGTGATTGAATTACATTCTATAAACGTAAATTAAATTTAATATCAGTAATATTTCAAATGTGCTATTTTAATAAGTAAAAACTGTCAATACCATAAAATTATTATAATTTGAAACACTTTTAGCTGAAGTTGGAGAGCAATCCGTGCCATCTAATTTTCGCATCGTGGAGGAACAAGACAGCATAATTACCGTTAGTGCTGCCGACATGAGGTCTGATGATGAAATGCGTTTCATCGATTCCATAAACAACTGTGATGTAGGAACTTTGTAATAATAACTGTTCGGAATTTTGTTTTAACTTGTTGCTTTTCTTGTAGCCAAACAAATTCAGGGGTGTGTGTTCGAAATGTCTTAAGTTTTTTACAAATCGTTCTCAATTTTTAAAGCATACTAAACGCAATCATTGTGTGACGAAACAGAAGTGTCCCGTATGCCCGGTCACATTCATTGATGCCACCTCTATGTTAAACCATTTAAATTTACACCGGGAGAACTTTTTCTTTTGTTCCCTTCACTGCGGCGCAAATTTCGCTACATTACCTTTGTGTGAAGACCATGAGTTAAAGGAACATAAAATTGTAAGTTAGCAAATTGTAAAAATCGTATTAATATCTATACATGCTAAACAAATCCTATTGATTACTTTTTTTTGTAGCAAGCCACACCAAAAATCCGGTATAAACATTTTTGTTCATTTTGCCGTGAAGGTTTTAAAACCGAACTCCAAATGCATGTTCACTGGCTGCAGCAAACACAGGGCTGCGGAAAATTAATGCAAGATGTTGTACTACATTCCACTACCGTTGCAAACAATTATGATGACCACATCAATAAGTCGAAAAATCTTTTATTGGACAAACAATTACAATCACCCACAACAAATTCCGTGTCGACCATACCCATCACAAAACTTAGATTGAAATATGACACGACTTCAACAAATCGAACCAATAAAAGACAAAATAGCAATGACTATGAAGATATATCTAAAAAGCGTTTGAAACCGTTTGAGAAAATAAAGTCCGAAACTGAATCTAATCAATTGCCTTTAAATTTTGAGTCTGATATTAAAATAAAAGAAGAACCAGCAGATGATTATGAAAGTACCATAACGTCACCTTTAATACCTGAAGTCATCATAAAGACAGAGGAAGAAGACAAAACAGAGGAAACAGAAAAGATTTGCGAGAAACGCTCCGTGACGAACTTAATAATAAACAATATGATTGGCCCCGAGTCAAACGGTAAATTTATACCAATTGAAGAGCTTGTCACTTCGGAAAATATGAAAATTGAGCCTCATTCTCAAATGAAAACCTTTTCCATCAATAGTTTGGTTAATTCAAATACAAATGGTAAAATAATTAATGTGAACAACACCCAGAACTCTCCTGTGTTACAAACAATTAACAATAACACAAGCAATCTAAATGGTAAAATAATTACTATGAACAACAGCCAGAGCTCTCCTGTCTTACAAACAATTAACAATAACACGGGCAACATAAATGGTAAAATAATTACTATGAACAACAGCCAGAGCTCTCCTGTCTTACAAACAATTAACAATAACACGAGCAAAATAAATGGTAATAGTTCCATAAACAAAACAATAAAGATTAATGAAGGTAACTTGCGATTAGTTAAGATAGCACCAGCGCCTTTGCCTGTGAAAAATAAATCTTTTGGCAATTTCAACTTCACAAGTATTAATAAATTTAACACGGGCACTATATTGCCTATTAAATTTGCCAATGGCGATATTAAACCCCTACCCCGAAGTGGTTTACAAATTATCAAATTGTTGCCAAACACTCATTTTATAAGCATGAAAGTTAACAATAACAACAATAATTTATTAGGCAATAAACAGCCTTTGGTGCTAAAATTAAAAACTCCTACAGTAGAAACTTGTAACAACAATAACGCATTGGGAAGCAAACCTCCTGTAGTCTTTAAATTACAATCTTCACAAACTGCAGCTGCCGAAACAACAAGCTTTGTTTCAACCTCAACACCTATCATATCAAACTCAACACCTAAAACTGTAGCATGCAATACATCAAGTCTTAACAACAGTGCAGTTTCCATTAAATTGAATTCTCTTGAACAAAACACCACCATTGATGCCGAAGACTTTAAGAAACTCCAAGCTGAGGCCCTTATTAAGGCTGAAGAACATCGCAAAAACTTTTATATCTCCAAAACACGTTTAATGATGATCGAAAATATTCCCGAGAAAAAACAATTGATTGATAATATGAAACAACAAATAGCTGAGGTTGAAACTAAAACAACTGAACAGATCCAAAGCAAGCCCGGGGGAAATTTCATTTTAAACACCAAACAGACCGATGAACCGGTTTCATTGTATTTACCCATATTAACCACTATGGATGTTAAGCTAGTACAGGCTCGCTATAAAAATCCTAATTACAATTACAAATGGATTTGTCCATACTGTTTAAAGGATTATGAAATCAAAACTGCTCTCAAAATGCACTTGATAAAGGCGCATAATTTAAATTCTCGTGATATGGAAAAGATAAATGTGCAGGCGAAGCCCTATTTAATAGATGGTAAGTAATAAAAATATGTATATTTAATTTTAAGCTCAGTGTTCATTAGAGAAGGCAAAAAAAAAACTATTCATTAATTTTTTTAAATGAAAATCAAATATTTGCTAATAATATGCTGTTATAAAAGAAAGCAATTCTTAAATAGTAAAACAAGTAAATACATAAATGAATATTATTTGCGACGAAGAATCTTCGCAGCGAAATGTTCTTTATTCGTCCCAGTTGTAAATATATGTATATTTTGTTTGTAGTATTCGGAAAAAGTTATTTATTAAATATTTTTCTTTAATGCACTCAAGTTATAGACGAAGTCGTTGAAGATATAAAACCCGAAATTAAGGAGGAACAACTTTCACAGGATTCTCAAGATTCTCAGTCGTTGGAAACATATAAAATTGTGGATACTACATCGCCCTCGTCACCACAACTTCTTAAACTACCAAACATAAAACAGCAAAGAGCACGTTATGTTTGTGATAAATGCGGTCGTACGTGCTCTTCCAAAACAATGCTTAGCGATCATATCTTGGCAAATTGCAGTCGTGAGCCACAGTATGGATGCACAGAATGTGATAAGAAATTTTATTCTCACGGAACTCTACAATGTCACATGACTATACATACGGGTGAATTGCCTCACAAATGCAATTATTGCGATAAACGTTTTCGTACCAGGGGACAAGTAAAGGTACACCATCGAACACATACAGGAGAGCGGCCATTCTTCTGTCAGGTAAGGGTGAATAACATAAATTATTTAGAAATATTTCTCTTCATGTTAGAAAAATACTTTGTTGAAAATTATAGGTCTGCTCGCAACGCTTTACGCACCGTGAAACTTTGATAGCCCATTTGTCACGTCACATAGGCATGAAACGTTACAAATGTTATGGCTGTGATAAACATTTTTCCTGCATAAGTGCTTTAAAAACACACCGCGAGATACGTGCTGACACCTGTGGCCGAGTTAAGTTTAATCCTCGTGCTATTGGTCCTCGTGTTCGTGTCATACGTGGCAATGTTATATTTGAACCTCAGCCAGTAATTAATCCCTACCTAAAGTCTGAGGATCCCAAAAATGTATTATCTGAGTTACAAAATCACTCTGAGGATTCGAAAATTGAATTGCAAAGCCAATTCGAGGATAGCAAAAGTGATTTGCTTCAAATACAAAAATTAGCGTGAGTCATACTCATCTTAATAACAAACAAAAAAAAAAAAACAACAAAAAAGGGACGATTTTTTTACAACAGAATATATTTTCTGTTATTAGTTTTAAAAGGAATGCTAAACGACTGTTATTTTATTTAAGTTCTTAAGCCGAGATAGCACTATCGGCACAATGTACTGATTTTCGTCGGCTCACTGAGATAAAGTCATAAGTATTAAGCTAAATTGATCTTATTTTTCAACGGATTAAAATATAAGAACATGATTGCACCACACAGCATTGGTAATAGACCAATATAGACTTATCCTGGCATTAATTGAGAAATAAAACTGTTTTGGTTTATTATTTATGACTTCATTGCAATGAGCCGACGAAAATCGGTACATTAAGCCGATAGTGGGATCCCGGCTTTGCTTGTTTATTTTTGCTAATAAAAAGCAATTAATTGGAAAGTTATGTTAAAATTAATTTTAATGTGTATAATATTTCAAAACTTGTAAAGAATAAAAGAATAAGTTTTATGTTATATGGAATGAATGAAATTCACTTATAACTCTATATACACGAAAATACATCATACATCCATATTGTATGTACATACATCCATACATACATACATATGTATGTATGTATTTCCTAACTATTTTTTAACTTAAATGTGTAAATTTTCCCTTTATTAATTTTAAATATGCTTGAGTTTGTTATAAAATTTAAAATAAAAAGAGAAACCTTTTTAAAAATGTTGGTTTGTTTATTACATTTTGGCAATTTCTTATGTATATGTATTTGTCGAAAAGTATTATCATATACCTGATTTACATTAAGCATTATTTTCATGAAATTAGAGGAGGAATAACTTATGTATATCAAAAAAGGTGCTAAAATTTCATCGGAGATTCATTATACGTTGTATTTTATATAACATTCTCTTTTATATCGCTACAATTAGCAAATAGAAAAAGTTTCATGCAACAAAATTCATGAAATTTCATGAAAAAATGCTTAATGTAAATCAGGTAATAGTGAAGAAATTAGTACAGTACGACTACTGCAACATCCCACTTAATATCCTTATTCAACGAAAACAAGCTTTCAATAAATAAATAAATAATTCAGTATAAATAAAAAAAAACAAACTTTCATAAAAAATAACTGCTTAACCATTTCTGACGTACTGCTCATCTACGTCATCATAGAATACAAATGAGTGTTTGTTGTAAAAAGTGTGTGTGAGAGAGCACCTCCCATACACAAACGTACTTTGTTTACAATACACAAGCAGAATTCTGGTTCGTCCGCCATATTTGTTTTAAAATTACGGTAGTTTATTGTTTGCAGAGACGGTAAGTGCTATGACTTAAAATAAAAATCAAAGGATAATAGCTATTTTTTGATTTTTGTATTTTTGAGCAGAAATAATTGTTATTTTTTGCTTTTATTTTTTTTTCGAAAGAAAATAATTGTTATTTTCTAGTTTTTATTTTTTCGAGCAGAATTAGAAGTTATGTAGTGAATTTTTATTTTTTCGATTAGAAATATTTTTAAACTGAAATTTATTTGCTGGTGGTTTAGCATGTCTATATACGTATTTCATTGGCGCTTGAACCAAATCATCAGTAGACTTCAAACACAAATTTTGAACAGTCAAAAATAAATTTCAATTATTGTAGTATTTACACTTCTGATAATGTCAAATAAATAAATTTCATTCAAGAAATATTTTTATTTTTTCGAGCTACTACAATGAGGTCAGTGTAGGAATTCTACCAATATCCCGTTCATTTGACACCCACATCATAAATGTGATAAAAATAGTGGTTCGCCGCTACGATGTTTTTTTCCGGCTGAGGAATCTTAACTACCACAACTTTAATTTTTATTCGAAAAAGTAGAAATAAGCTATTAATTTTTATTTCTAATCGAAAAAATTAAACTTAGGCTGAGTTTACATCTGGCGTTTCTTGTGTGCCATTTGCCCAAAAAAACGTAACCAACTAATTACTAATGAAAAACTGTTTGATTCAGACATATATTTATTGATTTAAATAATTTGCAATCATTTTCGATTCTGTAAAATTGTCTATTAATTATGTATGAAACTGTTTAACTTAATAACTACACGTGTGAATCAAATAGTTTTTCATTGGTAATTAGTTGGTTACGCTTTTTTACGCTTGTGTGGCATTTGGCACACAGATGTAAACCCGGCCTTTCGAAATAAATTTTATTATTTAATTTGGATAAAAATTCAGAAAATATGGGCCTGTTCTGCAAATCACGACATGTCAAATCGCTGTGATTTCAAAAAATTAATAAAAAATAATTCATTGCTTTTTTAATTGCACGATTTTTAGCATTAAAAGTTGAAAGAAAATATTCTATTATAAATGACAAAAACTTAGTATAGAATTAAATCCCACCGTGAAATCACCGTGATTTTCAGAACAGGCAGCAAATTCAGTTTCTATGTTCATTTAGGTTCATAGATTTAAAAAAAACTCGTACACATTTTCTTTAATCTATTAATCACAAACAGGCTGTTATTTTCGCGTAAAACTAGCTTTTATGAGTTATGCCACTGTTGCAATAAAGGAGCTACATGTACATACATATGTACATATGTATATAATAGATCTTTCTGTATGTTATCTTATCTAAATAGATATAGTATGTACATATCTTAAAAAAAAACTCTCAAAGCTATAAATCAAAATGATTTATATAACACTTTCTCATAAACAAAGGCAAGTATGCATAAATACATATGTACATATGTACATGCATACATACTCGTAAGTATGTACACTTATTTGCTTCTAATGCTAAGAAATTATAGTATAAATTAAATGAAAAAAGTTTAGTTTGTCTAGTTTAGTTCTTATTTTAGAACGGATCCCTGATAATTTCACGTACATATGTACTTAATGTATTTTAACAAAAAAATTCAGTTATTTTGCTTAACTGTTCTAAGTCTGATTGTAGACATACGATCAGGCTTTATTAAGATTCCCTTTGTTAGGGAAGAAGGGGTGCTTTTAACTGAAGGTAATCAATTTAACAAAATATCAAATTTATTTTATTTCAATTCATAAAATGATCTATTATTTTTATAGGAAAGATTAAATGTGACAAAATAATATGCCCACCGAAGACTGAACGTTGTTATTTTTTGAAACATTGTGATCAAGATAATTCCATTGCAGAACGTACAAACATTTGCTATTCCAAAAACAACACGATTTTAGCTAAAAATATTACTTCGTCGAATAGTAACTGCTTTGATCTAGATCTTGAATTCTCTCTTAGACGTGATGATTCCTACGTTATCGATTACATCGGGCCAAGTCGGAAACCAGTGAAAGAAATAGGTGAAAGAAAAGAAGAGGATGAAGAGGAGGGTGAATATGACAATGAAGAAGATAATGAACCAGAGGATGAATATGATAATGAAGAAGAGTATGAAGATTAGAATGAAGTACAGAGAAGAAGGGGAAGCATAAATCGTACTATATTGATACATACATACATATGTACATATGTATGTACATTGTACATACCTATCGCTCATTTACTCAAACAACGTCATAACTCAAAAAAAAAAACCATTTTGCTAGAAGACGAGCTTGAAGTTTTCAATTTACACACAACTTTATGTAAAAAAAAACTTTATAGTACTCGTATTTTGCAAACAAGCTTTTGGAAAATAAAAAAATTTTACTATCGTTTTATGTTTTTTTCTGATAAAAGCTAATAAGCAGGGAAACCGCAAATGCGCAATTGCATGTTTTTTCTTGTTTGAAGTAGTAATGCGGCAATAAGATATTTATCCGTTTCAGAACTTTGTATGAATTTCGGCATTGATTTTTTAGTGCATATTGTTGCATATTTTACCCTTTAAAGCATGTTTTTGCAAATTTCAGTCTTACATGCATACTTTTAGCATTTTTGTTTTAGTTTTTAGAGCATATTTGTCGCTTTTAGAGCATATTTTGATACTGTCTATAGTTTTTTTAATTTGCTTACAAGCCATCTATCTTTTGTTCAAAATGTTTATTTTCATTTTTTGCCATCTAAATAAATCTCAATTCCAATAGTGTATACATTTTTCTTATTTATTACGCAGTTATTACGGGCGTTAGTTTCAATATTTTTTTTTTTTTGGTATTTGTGATGGACTCTGTTCCGATTGCATTAGATTTACCGTAAATGCACTAAATGAGAGTGAATTAATACTGAATTTAGCTATATGATAACACCGGCGTAATGTGGTAACACCGTCAACAATGATTCAAATGCTGGCAAATTATTTTCGTTTTCAAAATTGAAATGGATTCAAAGTCAGGAAATAATATATGTAAGTTATTTTAATTAATTTTAAAAAGAGAAAAAATAAATATTAACATCGAAATATATGTATGTATATTTTCCATTTTAAGATTTCCAAGGAAAATAATCGAAGTGTGGTACGAAAGGGATGTACACATTTTATTTACTTAATGCAAATACTGTCGTCGGTCAGGGTAAATTTTTAATTCACATTAGTGAGATTTTAATTAAAATTAACTTGTGGATTATCCCCATTCGAATGCGTATTTGATTTACCGTAAATGCACTAAATGAAAGTGAATTAAAACTGAATTTAACTATATGATAACACCGTACTCATATGGTAGCACCATCCTCACATGGTAACACTGCCAATAATCAATCAATCAAATCTTGGCAAATTGTTTTCGTTTTCAAAATTAAAATGGATTAAAAGTCAGGAAATATAAGTTTTTTTAATTGTTTTTAGAAAAAGAAAAAAGGAATATTAAAATCAAGGAAAATAATCGAAGTATGTGGTACGAAAGGGATGCACAGATTTTGCTAGTTGTTTACTTAATGCAAATAACAGTTGTCTGTCAGGGTAAATTTTCAATTCACATTAGTGAGATTTAAATGCAAATTAACGCTGTCGTCTGTCTAAGCTATAAGCTATTCGGGCCTATTCTCGTTCCAGAATCGTTTTAAAACGACACATAAAAACGAAAATTTTACATTGAAATGGTAATACGTGCTCGGGTAAAATGGGTATATTTTCAATGTAAATTTGTCGTTTTTATGTGTCGTTTTAAAACAATACTGGAACGAGAATAGTTCCGATTATTTGCCCAAAATACAGTTCCAAAGTTTTAATTCTGATACCGTAGTCTCTTTTAAAGTTAATGTTACATTTTTACGTCCGTATCAATTGCGTATTGCAATTTTATTTTAACGTACACTTCAACCCAAATTATTATTATTTTTTAATTTTTATTATTTCCTTTTTTATTGTATTTTATTTTTGTCTTATTTTAAATACATATATGCAAATGTTGTTGAATTAAAAATATGTTTTCATTTATAAATAAACCAATTTATGTTATATTTAAGAGCATATTTTTGGGTTTATAATGCATATTTTTAAGTTTTTACTGCCCATTGAATGTGCATAAAATACTGTTTTGAGCACATTTCTGGTTTCTCTGCTAATAATAAGTAAAGAAGTTATCAATCAATTAACGATCAACATATTGGTAATGCAGTGTGTCCTAATACCATTTCCCCGAATCAAATGTGTCATAGTTTACTTCATGAGCTGCAAATAGCCTTCTATAGATTTGTAAAGGAAGTAGTACTTTCCAAGATCCAATTCTAGAATTTTTTATGGTCTTCACTACCTGCAAATCGTATTAAAAACGTTTGCACTTGATAATGGAAAATAGTAAAAATGAATACGAACTGATGCTCAAGTAACTCATCATTAGATTTCAACAATAGCTTATAATTTCAAAATTAAATTAAAATTCGGAAACTCGATTACGAATATTCATTCGCACATCGCATTTCATCATCTCATTAGTATATTTATATGTAAGTGACTTTTCCCGTTTTTATTGCCTTAAAAATATAATTATTAAATAAACACTGCGATTGAAAATCAAGCAACAAGTATGTACCTACAATTTTCAATAGAATTTCAAAACGTGTTCATACATTATGGATAAAAAATTTAAAATATAATTTAAATAACAACGATTTAAAGCAACAATTTAACATAATAGAACAATAACAATTTTAAGGTGGCTACTTTAAGAATATAGTTTTTTTGTGCTATAAAATGCCACAACAATTTTTGCTATTAGTTTAGTAATTATTTCAAATTAGAAAAAGTTTGGTCCTGTCAAGCGCAACGTTTTATACTAACAAAAAAAAAAAAACAAATACAACTGAAAAGGATTGCATATACTTAAAAGCGTAACGATATTGGTGACATATGGGTATGCTCTGTGTTATACGGGAAATTAGGCTCCTTTTTCCAAAATCCAAACGGTCCATTTGAATAGAAAATTTATATGAAAAGCACTAATTTTCTTTAAATGATTTTCATATTGAAGTGGCGTCAATGTTGACATCCGGAAAAAATGTGATATACTTCGGTTATAACGAACTACGCCCATAACGCAGAAAATCTGTAGATACCTCGGAGTTCGTTATAACCGAACTCCACTGTAATTTTAACTAAAGGCAAAATGACTTTGAGTAGTCTACTGATTGTTTTCCAATGAAACTCAGATAAATCATCATACTAAATGAATTTTAACAAAGGAACTCAATTGTTTGTCTTAACTGTATTGATTCTGGTGGCATATATAGAAGAAGCGAATACTTCTCCTTATCCTGCGAAGAACAAAGGATCATCTAAGAGTCACGGATCGAAGAAAACCCATGCTTCCTCTAAAGGGAAGGAAAAACATAAAGAGCCAACCAAACATCCCTCACATATTGCTACATCCACTTCAAAACCACGAGATAATAAATCAAACAAACATTTGGACTATGCTCCATCTAACGCGAAAAAGGAATATAATGGCTCAAAAAAGCCTCTAATGAGCCAACATGAAGCTAATACTGCTGGAGGTAAATAATGAACCGTAACTAAATTCTACATATTTTAATTCAATTCACGCAAACTCAGGAGATAAAAGATCGAATAAACATTCAGATCATAACCCTTCCATTATGAAAATGGAAGATAGTGGATCAAACAAGCCTCAAATGAGCCAACATGACGCTAATACCGGTGAAGGTAAATAAAAAACCGTGACTAGATTCTAATTTTTTTAATTGAATTCGTAAAACAACACTACGAAACCAGGAGATAGAAGATCAAACAAACATTTGGACAATAACCCTTCCCATTCCAAAAGCTTAGATGATGGATCCACCAAGCTCCTAACTAGCGAACGGGAAGCTAATAGTGCTGCAGGTAAGGAATAATCAAAATATTTATTCTACATATTTTAATTCAATGCATAAAATGATACCACGAAACCAGGAGATAATGGATCAAATAAACATTCCGGCCATAACCCTTCTATTGCGAAGAAGGATGATAATGAATCAAACAAGCCTCTAATCAGACAATATTCAACTAATTCTGCTGCAGGTAAATATTCAACCGTATATTAATTCTACATACTTTAATTCAATTCATAAAACGACACCACAAAACCAGGAGATAATAGATCAAATAAACATTCCGACCATAATCCTTCCATTGCGAAAAAGGAGGATAACGGACCCAACAAGTCTCTAGTCAGCCAGTATGAAGCTAATGCCGATGCAGGTAAATAATAAACCGTAACTTAATTTCACATTTTTTAATTGGCCTCATAAAACATCACTACGAAACCAGAAGATAATAGATCAAACAAACATTTGGACAATAACCCTTCCAATTCGAAAAGGTTAGATGATGGATCCACCAAGCTTCTAATGAGCGAACGGGAAGCTAACGGTGCTGCAGGTAAAGAATAATCAAAATATCCATACTACATATTTTAATTCAATTTGTAAAACGACACCTCGAAACCAATAGATAATGGACTAAATAAACATTCCGACCATAATCCATCCATTTGGAAAAAAGAAGATAACGGACCCAACAAGCTTCTAATCAGCCAGTATGAAACCAATACTGCTGCAGGTAAATAATAAACCGTATTATATTAATTCTACATACTTTAATACAGTTCATAAAACGACACTACCAAACCAGGAGATAATAGATCGAATCAGCATTCAGACAATGCACTTTCCCAGGCGAAAAAAGAAGATAATGGACTCACCAAAGCTTTTATCAGCCAACAGGAAGCTAATATTGCTGCAGGTAATGAATAATCCAAATATTTATTCTACATATTTTAATTTAATTCGTAAAACAACAACACTGCAGAACTGGGAGATAATACGTCAAACAAACAATTAGGCAATAACCCTACCATTGCAAAAAATGAAGATAATGAAGCAATCAATGCTATGATCAGTCAACCGGAAGCTGATTATGCTGCAGGTAAATACTAAACCATATCTTAATTCTACATATTTTAATTAAGTTTAAAAAAACACATATGCTTTTCCAAAGACAACGAACGTTTCGAACAACAAAATACTGGTTTGTCATTTATGGAAAAACATCCAAATCTCAATTTGCTTCAAACTAGTTTAATGGAGATAGCTACTACTGGAATAACCCATGGATTAACTGAGGTAATAAATCATGAGATTAATAAACTGCGTTCACAGGATGATAAACAACCTCCAGAGTATGATGAACAACCGCCAGAGTATGATCAACAACCTTAACAGGATGGTAACCAACCCTAAGAGAATGGTAAATTCTAATAAGTTTTTTTTATAGAAATAAAAACTTTTTCGAAAGTCAACCTTTTTGTGTGTTTCTTGCAGTGTTCTCAAAATAAAACAAAAAATTAAAAATATCTTTTCAATATCTTCTTCTACTGTATTTGCATTTGGTTTTCTTTTTCACCAACTATAATTAGGGAATTTGACATTTTCACGTCCATTAAAATTTGTTCTATGTTGTCATGATACAATTATACTGAATTATATTGAAGAAAATAACACTACACATCTTTTGTGTAGGTTAAAATTAAAACAAAAATAAATAAAAATAGACCCAAACTAGAATTACACACAGATTATACAAGAATTTAATTACATGGCGTACACATAGGAGTAGAAATTACTCACTGTCTAACTACACCCAGATTGGCAACACTGAATAACTATAATCATGCAAGGATGCCGTGTCTGCAATTGTGCTTTAGTTACCCTGTAATTGTTATTTTTATAAACAAAAGACATTTGTTTCTGACAATTGTTCGCTTGTTTATACCAACAAAATACATGTGTTTTTTGGTGTTGTAATTTTGTTGTGGTTCTCCATGTACCTAGTATAATTGTATCATGTATGTTATGATGCACTCCTATCTATTTTATTTCTATGACACTTGGTTTAGGTTGAAATTCTTATTTGGTTCTTCAAAAACTTTTCACAAACTTTTTGTGTTCTATGATAATATATTCATCTAGGAAAAATTGTAAATAGTTATCTATTTTAACAATTCGTTTCTTTTTATACCAATTTAAACCCGAAACAGTGTTTTCATGTAAATTTAAACAAATAACTTTTAAATTTTAGACTAAAATTAAAAAAATGATTTTTTTTAAATTCTGGTGAGTATTTTCTAACACTATGGAGGAGTTACAAGGTTTTGTATGGCTAAAATAAGCTTCTATATGGTTTTTAGCTCCCTCTCGGCAAATTAAAAATATCGATTTTTTGGAAGCAATGAAAATGTAGTTCCACTAGAATGACTTCCATTTTTTTCACTGGGGTGTGTAACAAATCATCAGTAGACTTCAGCCACACATTTTGAATAGTCACAAACCTCTTATCTTATTCACAGACAATATTCGAATAATAAATTTCTTTATATTATTATGTTAAATTATATTTGTATAAACTTGTTTTAGGCGTTCTTATATACTCGTAGTCTATTAAAGAAAACAAAATAAATACAGAATAAGACGTTGAAAACGTTACGTTCAAAATTGGAATTGGGATTTTTCAAAACTTCTTTACAAGCAGCCTTTTTATTAGAGTTCCGTACACCAAAGATGAAAAGGAATCCTATTGTTTTCGCTACGCTGTCCGTCTGTCCGTCATACGCTATTTTCTCAAGAACGGTAAGAGCTACGGACCTGAAATTTGGACAGAGTGTGTAGAACCTTGGCCGCTACAACAACAAATACATGAGATTTAAAAAATAAAGGGTGTTCTAAAACGTCCAACGAAAAATTTTAAAATCCCATGTCATATACAATTGAAATTTTTACAATTAGCGTATTTTTATATAAACTACAACAATTAACACTAAAATTTAAAAAATTTAAATTAAAGGGTGCCCCTATGTAATTTTGACAACTTGCTATCTATCTTGGAAACCGTATCTTGAAATTTTCAAAAAACGTTAAAACTCAAAAATCCGAAAATTATAAAATCACCAAACCAAAAAAAAAATTGCCAAAAAGAAAAAAATCGCCAAAAATTAAAAAAAAAATTCTAAACACTAAAATAAATCGCCAAATTCGAAAAATTCACCCAAATGAAAAAATCGCCTAATTGAAAAAACTCCAAAAACCGAAAAAAATCGCCAAAACGCAAAAAAGACACCAAAACCATTATATGAAAATAAATCGCAAAATTGAAAAAAATTCACCAAAATGAAAATAAATCACCAAATTGAAAAAAACGCCAAAAACCGAAAAAAATCTTCAAAATGAGAAAAAAATGCTGACTAAAAAAAGCGCCTAAAGGAAAAAAAGTAAAAATGAAAAAACGCCAAAAAATTAAAAAAATCGACATAACCAAAAAAAATCGCCTAAATGAAAAAAAAAAATAGCAAAAACGAAAAAATCGCCGAAATTAAGAAAAAACACCAAAAACCGAATAAAATCGCCAAAATGAGAAAAAAGTGTCAAAACTAAAAAAAAATCCATAGTAAAAAAACGCCAAAAACCGAAAAAATCGCCAAAATGAGAAAAAAGTACCAAAAACAGCGTAAATAAACGCAAGAAACTCCTAAACTAAAAAAACGCTTAAACCCGAAAAAACTCAAAAACGAAAAAAATTCCAAAACTATATTTTATATAGGCTAAAGTTCGTATTGAATTACATATCTCGTGTCCGTACGGAACCCTTCGTGCGCGAGTCAAAGTCGCACTTCACTGAATTTATCTAATTTATTAACATTCAAAATGAAATGAAAATTTTAATATGTTCTAACCCTCACATTCATAAAATTTAAAATAAGTTTCACATGTATTTGATTTAAATTTTTTCATAACAAATTTGCTTAAAATGGATTTCAAATACATTTAATTTTTTATGAATATGGATGCACATAAATATTTAAAATAATTAAAAAAAATACTTTATTGTTTTGAAAACTAGCAAATAAAATATTTTTTCTTAATAACATGAAACACTGCACGTTTTTTTTCATTTTTATTTTGCGGCTAATTTTAACAAGTTCTATTTAGGAGTGCGAAGTGAAAAGTTATAAGACAGAAATGCAAAGGTGGTTAAACGTTTTCAGGAACAAACACAGTGTGCAACTCACTTTGCAAAGAGCGCAAATACTTGCAAGGAATTTACAAAGAGAGCAAAGTACATATTTACAAAAATATGCTTAGTGCAAAGAGAAATTTGCAAAGAATATTGTGGAACAGAAAGACATCACTTTGCCAAAAAATGCAACAGTGCCCAGATGTATTTGTGTAAAATGAATTGGAATCACTACTTGTTACCATTGATATAAAAAAAATTTGCTCACATTGTTTATGGAAAAATGTTGCAGAAATAGTACTCTGTTTATCTTGGGAAAAACAAACTGAAATGCATCTACAACATTTTAAGTTTTCATGCGAAATAAGTAGAGTCTCACTTGTTTCGCATGGAATTTACAAACATAAGAAATTGTAGCATAGTTTCAGGTTCCACTTAATATTGTTTACATGTCAAATTTTTCCTACGAATTAATTCATGTTGATAAACATTTTTCACAAATTTGAACAGAGTACTATGCTTATAAATAAAAATTATTAATTAAGGTAACAAATCAAATCATATCAAGTACTGAATATGCAAACTAAAAACTGAACACAAAGATACAGAAATATGTATATATTTACTTATGTTTGTATGTAGGTAATTTTTTATTTAAATAAATCTTCATCATTATCATCATTATTAAAATCATTGTCGTTTTTTTCACAGCTATTTATTCCAAGAAATTTTAAGAACTTCTTAGAAATTTCATAGCCGTAGCAACAGCTGTATAATCTTTTCAATACAAACCTATTGTGCCCATTTTTTTTTATTTATTTTTATCTTTTATTTCAACTTTAATTACTATTTTATTTTCAGTTGTATAAAGTAAGAATAACTTTTTTTTACTGACATCATAAACCACCAACTAGACTTGACATTACCGCTGTTATTCTATTATAAGAAATGATTAGCAAATCTTATTTTTACCAATTGAGATACATGTGTATCTCTTTCATATTATGATGTTAATGGAAAATTTTTTATTTAAAAAAGCATAACAAAAGATTACAAACTTTCCTCAAAGCAATTTTAGCGTATTCTGTTACTGATAATGATGCGAAAACAATAACACATCTGTGGCAATAAGGAAAAAGTGCTTAAGTCATATTCTTACTTTTTTGTTGCAGGAGAGCACTTTTAAGCGTTCAAGTCTATTTAAAAAAAAATTGATTTCTTTTGCAGTTAAATTGAGAAATTCTCTGATAATCTTTATTTTTATACTTTTAAGTTGAAATATGTATACAAAAGTAAAACCTAAATTAAACTATTATTCCAAATGAGATTAGAATATAGTTATAACTTCCTGAAAAACCACACAAATTAAGTGAGATTTTGACCAGGGGTACTTTCGAATACGCAGATTACGGAGGTACTATTACCTCAAAATAGGCTTATCTAGACTTAAGCGCTCTTTTCTTTTCTCCTCGCCACAGATATTACTCTGTTGTAAATATTTTATTTTGGTATGAGTTGTTGCAAGTTAAAATTTTTTATGAAATATCTCAAAAGATTTAAGGTATGAAAAATTGCTGAAAAAGTTGCTAGATTAAAATAAAATGACTAAAAATGGTTAATAGCTTAATTACTTTTTCTTCTGGCTTAAGGCCCAACTATAATATGAATAAACTAGCTTAAGCTAATGTCAGAGTTAAAGGATAAGCCAGTCAAATTCTTAAACAATTCAGCATTGACTTTTAGGTGGCCAGAATGTACTTACATGAAATATACATACATAAGTAAATAAAGGTGTATGTGTGCATACGAGTATATGTATTGTAAAACAAAGAAATAAAATAAAACTTTTGCTTTATTATCTGATGTTTAAAATAAGCACAAACAGTGCTTTCCGTAGGAATGTGCGTTCAGTTTGCCACTTTGCTTAAGCAAAGAACATTTGACGAAACTTGACGAAAAGTTTCATTAAGTAGATTATAGTTTGCCACATACGTTTTATATGCAACCGAAAAGTCCCTTAAGCTAGCTTATGTATATTATAGTTTGGCCTTTAATGGGACGAAAAGTGGCTAAATTTAGTTAGAAAATGGCTAAACTGGCACCACTGGATCAATGAATTTTTTTTAGCACTTTAGTAGACCATTGTGCAATGTTGAGACTTAAGGCCGGTGTACAATGAATCCCTCTAACGTTAAACTTCGCCTTTTTCAACTGACATTAACGCAACGACGGAGAAAGTTGGCACAGTGAGCGCTTTACTGACGAAAGCATTTGAAAAGCTTCTCTCTGTCCTAGTCCACGTACAGGCCAAACGGCCGACAGATTTTGATTTAGTTTTTTTTGTTTGAATAGTGACTTGAATGAGATATTAGATATCACATCTTTTCTAGTTATATTCGGGGGTTTTTAAAATGTTTAATATTTGCTTTTGCTGCCACAATACACAAAAACCTAAATCAGAACATACTAAAAAAACCAACCAATATCAAACTACTCAAGGTACGCAAAAAGTTAAATATTTAAAAATGTTTAAACTTTGCGTTGACGGACACGTACTAAATGTAACAGACCTAATAAAAAACCATGTAATTCAATTTAGCTGTTAAAGGCGAAGTTTAACGTATGACGGATTCATTGTGCCCCGGCCTTTAGTGACAGTTCGGGTAAAGGCTCAGTTAGCCGACTGTAATATAATGTGACTGCAATGTAGGAAACAGCTGATCGGTATTTTTATATGAAAAGTATGTTAAATTCTGAAATATGTAAATGATTGTGAAAAAAGGGATGAATTTATCAACGTTATCATTGAATACGTTATCAAGAACAACAAGGTTCTGCGTACGCACGATTCTGTATGGTTAACAGATGAAATTTGCTCAGTGTTTCCGTGCGAAAACAATATGAGGGTATGCAATTAAAATTACTTCTTTTATACATATTGTGAAAATAGAAATCTTTACGGAAATATTTTGACACATTTATTATTTAAAGATCTTCAAATAAAAGCATTTATTTAAAACCAATCATTGATTTTTTAAGTTTCCCTTTCCATTTGTATGCAACAAATAATGCTAAGCAATATTTTAAAATTAAGGTCCAATTTCACCAACCCTATTTAAATATCAATTCATATTTAAATGTCGATTTTCATTAATTTTTGTATGGAAAAATTACTTTTAAATATGAATTAATATTTAAATAAGTTGGTGAAATTGGCCCTAAGTATGTATTCTTTTTTAATTCATAAAATAATTCATACATGTACACTCAGAGAAAAAACAGCTTAAAATCAATAAAAGCCATATTCAATTAATAAGAAATATTAATGAAAGTCTAGTCATGTTGAAATTTCTTATTTCAATATGGAAGAATATAAATTTACATCATTAGCTTATTAGTTTTATTTATTTTTAAGTATCTCAATATACATTTTCTATTGTATTGAAAATTATTGAATTAATGTGACGCGTTCTTATTTTTAAGTTTCAGCTTTTCCCTGAGTGTACATATAAATGAAAGTGTTTATATTATATCTGTCTTTTTATTTTAATACGGGTTCGCAATGGGTTATCAATGTTAGAACGAAGTGTTGTCAAAATGAGAACGAAGCGTTGTCAAAATGAGAACGATTCGTAGCCAAATTGAGAAAGAAGCGTTGTCAAAACGACAACGCAACGTTGTCAAAACAAGAACAGTTCGTTGTCAAATTGAGAACGAAACGTTGCCAATTTGACAACGGGCATTTCTTTGTCAAAATGAGAATGCTTCTTTGTCAAAATGAGAACGATAAGTTGTCAAAATAAGAATGAAGCGTTATCAAACCAAGAAAATTTGTTGACAAATTGTGAACGAGTTGTTCTTAAAAGATTGACAACATCCATTGCCAAAGTGACTACAAACGTGTTTAACTCACTTTTGTTAACGGATGGTGTCAATTTCGGTGTTTTTCGACCGATTTTTTCCCTCTGTGTATGCTTGTTGTTTTATATATGTATATATTTTGTTAAGTTCGTTTGTATATAAAATTAAAATGCGGCGTAAGAATCCATTTATTTTATTATAAAGATGTATTTTATAGTTTGTAAATGTTTTTAATGGCCTTTAAAGTTTTTGGATATTTTTCATAGCTTAACTTTAATGTACACGAATAGGAGTATGAAGTTCTTTTTCATAAAAAATTTATCATATTTCATTTTGCAGACATAAATAGGACCTCAGTTAAATGTTTATAATTTCACATAAAATGTTCGTATTCGCATTTGCGAATATCGTTTCAAATATTCGTATTCGTATTAGCGAATATCAAAATTTGACATTCGGCTCATCACTACTACATACATAATCTCCCTTTTCCAATTAGATTTTTTCCCCATTACTTACTATTTTTTGTAATTTTCCCCCGCGAATTTCACGCTATTTTATTCATGATTGCCCTTAATAGATCTCTCTAAATCTTATCTTGTCTAAGTATGCACGTACGTATGTACGTACTAGAGTTTCTACGCGGGGAAAAAAATCCCAAGAATTCCCGGCAATTATTTTTTATACAAATCCCGGGAAAATTTCAGCGGGTATTTTCGGGAATTTGATATTTACGTTTTTGGAATTTGCCTTTTTTACATTGCTGTTCGTTGTTTTATTACTTAAAAATATAACTCTGTAACGATGCATACAGCCCAATCATGAATATTCCCTCGGATTTTATTTCTCACAGGAAATAATTTTCTCGTGAAAACATTCCTCCAATCATTATTTCTTTGGGAACAAAAAAGTCTAATATGTGGCATCACCGCATTACGAAGCTCGTTGTTTTGATTGTTTGTTGACATTTTGTTTCTCCTTTTTTTAGTGAGAGAGTAAACAACATTATTAGAATTTACCAACTTGAAAAAATATGTAAAAGTAAGTTCATAAATGATTTATTTAGGCATTATTTGTGTTTTTATGTAAACTCCTTTCTGTTTTGCAAGAGAAAGATTTTTAGTGAAAAAAAGCAAGTTCAATTGCATTCATAATACCTACTCTTTTCACCGGGGAGTTTTTTTATTCCCGTATTTGGTAATAACAGGGAAAAACTAATTCATAATAGAAGAAAAGAGAAAAGTGAATTTTTGTTTATGATTGGGATGATAATATAAGCAGGGAGCAGATGTAAAGAGGGTTTCGATGTGACTCCAAACAACTTCAAGCGTTACCAAATATTTTCACAAATTAAAGTATCTGGATTGAGAGACTTAGATAGAATTTTCATCCATGCTATAACTCAAAGCATCCCAGTAAAAAAAGAGACTCCAAAAAAGTCATGAAAATGTTGAGTTTACGATGCGGAAGTAGTGCAAATTTCGATCCGATATAATGATTTTTACATAGGGTTGTCATTGCAAGAAGTTCTCTTTTTCGATGCCTGGTCACTTAATTGGAAGCGATATTAAGAAAAATTCCCTTTTTTGTGTTCTATAATAATATTTTTATCTAGGAAAAATGGTAAATAGTTGCCATTTTTAACAATTCGTTTCTTTTTATACGAATTTAAGCCCGAAACAGTGTTTTCATGTAAATTTAAGCAAATAACTTTTAAATTTTAGACAAAAAAGAATTCATAAATTTCTTTAAAAAAATAAATTTTTTTAAAATTCTGGTGAGTATTTTCTAACACTATGGAGGAGTTACAAGGTTTTGTGTGACTAAAATAAGCTTCTACGTGGTTTTTTGCTCACTCTCGGCAAATTAAAAATATGGATTTCTTGGAAGCAATGAAAATGTACTTCCGCTAGAATGACTTCCATTTTTTTTCACTGGGATATTAATTTAATTGCTTTTGTTTTGTTTTTTAAATATTGTTGTTCATCAAATCAACGAATAAAGTTGTTTTGTTTTGAATTTAAATGTTGTGTGTATGTTTTTTTCATAAAATCATATTTTTTATTGAGGTCATTTAATTAAATTCATAAGTTTTTGAAATTCCCGGGAATTTCCGGGAATAAAACATTTTACTTCTCGATTCCCGGGAATTAGAAACCCTAGTACGTACGCATGTATCTTCAAAAATCTTGTTTTATGCTATTTATACGTATCAAGGGTATTTATAGAATTTTTAAGCAAAATAACTAAATTAATAAAGAAAGATATGTATGCATACATACATATATACATACATATATACATACATACACAAATTATAGTATAAATAAACGGAGAAAAAAATTACTTGGCTTAGTTTAGTTTTTGTTTTAGAACGGATCCCCGATAATTCCCGCTACTTGATGTATTTTAACAAAGAAATTCAGTTATTTTACTTAACTGTACTGTTAAGTCTGATTGTACACATACAATCAGGCTTTATTAGGACTCCCTTTGTTAAGGAAGAAGGAGTGTTTTTAACTGAAGGTAAATAAATAATTTAACAAAATATCCCGTTCATTTTATTGCAATTCATAAAATTATCTACATATATATTATTTTTGTAGGAAAAATGAAATGTGACAACATAATATGTCCACCGAAGGCTGATCGTTGCTATTTTTTGAAACATTATGATAAAGATAATTCCATTGCAGAACGTACAAACATTTGCTATTCCAAAAACAACACGATTTTAGCTAAAAATATTACTTCCTCGAATAATGCTAAATACTTTGATGTAGATCTTGAATTCTCTCTTACACGTAAGGATACCTACATTATACATTATATCGGGCCAAATCGGAAACCAGTGAAAGAAATAGAAGAAGGAGAAGAAGAGTATGAAGAAGATGCTGAATATGACAATGAAGAAGAATATGAAGAATAGAATGAAATTGAGAGAAGAACAGGAAGCATAAATTTTACTACATACGGCATACATACATATGTACATACATACATACACACACACACACATGCACACATACATACATACATATATATGTAGGTAAGTATGAATTATGCTTTCAGCATAATTTTGATAAACTCAAAATATTTCATGCTTAAAATATTAGAAAAATTATTTACATTTTACGAAAATATTTGTAGCTTGTAGATTTCCTAATTTAAGTTAAGTTAAGTTACAAAAATTATTTCCTACAATTATTTTCGTATATAAGACTCGTACCATATTTTTAGTTTATTTTATTGAATTTAGAAGAAAATAAAAATTTTTCCAACGAGAAAAACCTGAAATGAATACCTTTATTGTGTTTTGTTATTATTTTGTTTACAGTACAAAAAATTATTCCTAGATCTTTCTTTTCAGTTTCAATAACAAAAATGAGAGTGTTCAGCAACATTTTTATTAAATTTCCTGTGACAGAAATACTTCCAGATTTGATAAGTACAATTACAAATAATTTATTAGATATTTAGTTAAAAAAAATTAGTTATTGAAATCAAGAGAATTTTTTTCAAAGAGCAAAGAATTTTCAAATCGTTTTTTTTTTGTAGAACTTCATAAGATTTAATGTTGTTGCTGTATATCTTTTTGTCAAATCCGTATTTATTTTTTTAAATGTATGAATATACATATTTGATAATTTATTTATCAAATAGTTTTATTGAGTTGTTCTGCGAAAACTCGTTGTATTGATAAATATTATTATTGAATTAAAGGATAAAGTTTTCAAAATTTCATCTCCGTAGCCAAAGACACATAGTTATTGAATCTAAATTGTGACTATTTTTTCTGTGTGCGAAAAATATATTTTTTTTTTGAAATATAAGGATAACAACTGTTTTTTGTTTTATTTTTTAATCACCCTTAACGGTAATAAAAGGCGAAAAATTTTTTCTAGTGAAATATTTCCCATGAAAAAAATGGCGAACAATATTAGATAATAGTATACTGATACAACAACAGCGCCAACATTGACGATCGCAATTTTAACGAAAGGGAACTCATTTCATAAGAACTTTTATTCCCAATAAATTAAATTATTGTAATAAAAAATTAGTTTTTGTGTTATGCTGGGGAGTACCTCACATTTCGTCCATGGCAACGAATTCGTTGATAAGAATACGCTGAGTAAATTTGTGCGAAGCACAACAACGACGACTAAGTGACAGCCCAGCAAAAAATAATATGAGCACTTCTTTAGAAAGCACTTCTTAATTAATTCCAAAATAAGTTATGCATTCTATTCTGGTTTAACGAAGTTATTTTTAGTCACATATCTAAAGTAATAATAAATTACCTATTTTTTATTATTATTATCCTCTTAAATAAAAACCCAGTAAAAAAGTGATGAAAAAAAGTAGAAGTTGCACCACAACTACTGAAACGAACCACTTCAAAGTTCGAGCAAGTCCGTAAGATAATGAAATTGATTGGTTGATTTAAACGCTTAAAAGTACAAATTCTTCAACTTAAAAGACGAACAGAAAATAGAACAGTAGAGTACTGTAAAATATTAGAGGTTTTGTAGCAAATAAACAGTAAATTTTATTCGCTCACGGGTTGGCAAAAACAAACCACTTTGCTCTAATGGCACGCTAATGTAAAATTCACTACTTTTTGCTCGAAGTTTGAAGTGCTTCGTATTAGTAGTTATGTCTCTTTTTCTACTTTTTTTTTTTCATCACTTTTTTTGCTGGGATCTTATAATTGATAAAGTTGGTTATTATTTGTGCAAAGAGAGAGATAATTGTTTTTTCGTCGTTCATCGGCGTAAGAAATAGAATTGAATCTATTGCAGAGTTCGTCTGGTTGTATGACGAATTTCGTTTGACGGTGTTGTTGTGTTAATTTTCGTTTGAATAAATGTGTTTTATTTTCCATAACGAAAGTTCAAAACGAAAAACAAGTTGTTCCAGTTGTATTCCCAGCATTTCCATTATGATTCCTGAGTTTCAGTGCAAAATATGTACATATGTATGTATGTATATGATGTGTGAGGAACACATAGGCTGTAACAATTCCCTTAAATTATATTTTTCTTTTCATAATTATTACAACCTTCAATTTCAAAATATATTTTTTCCAGATATTTGTATTTTAAGGACTTACAGCCTTGATTATAAAAATTTTTTAGGCTTCATAAAGTCTTCTTAAGAAAAATGTTTTATGAAAATTAGTTTTAAAAAATATCTTTAAAGCTTTAATAAGTTTTATAAATAAGGCTGTTAAATTTCATACAAAATTTCGTATGTATGTAACACAAAATTGCATTTCATGGTTCACAAATTTATTTTTTAATGTAAATATTATTTTTCGTAAATTTACGAAAAAAAATATTTAAAAAATACAATATGTTGTAATTAAAAGATGAAAAGTTTTTCGTAAAATAAAGAAATACTATTTCTACTATCTACGAAGCATTTTGTTCGTAGCGTAAAAATAACGAATATTTTTGTAAAATATTTTGAGTGTTTATAAAATACAATCAGCGTTGCCATAATATTTTTTTGGAAAACTGAAAATTGACAAGAAAAAAACTGATTTTCAGGTGAAAAAACTGCTTATAAAACATTCTGTAGAATTTTTTATATTTTAGAGGCGTGTTGTGGGGGGGGGGTGCTGATATATTTTTATCATGACTTGATAATGTTTGTCAAGTTGTTATGATTTAAATTTTTTTAATTAATTGAAAATGAAGTGTTTCAGTTGCACTATGGGATATTTCGCATTAAATTACACACAAAAAATTCTTTTTTTCCGAATCATCTTAAGGACGTAAGTGGATCAAAAATTCAATAAATAATAATAAATAGTAAAACTTTTGCTACCGTTTTTTAAGATTTTATTTTATTTGAAGTGTACAATGATTTATTATTTTAGCCAAAATAATGTGATGTTTTTTTCAGTGAATTACTAAAATTTCCCTAAGAAAGTTCTGAAAAATTTTGTATGGCTTCAAATTCTATGGGATCTACCCTTTAATTTGATATATATTTTGTCGTGTTTTATCTCATTCTATAATAGATCGAATTATTTCAATAAAAAATGTGTGAAACTTGTTTTTCTTTTTCAATAAGACAAGGCGAATTAATACGATATTAATACAGGAAGAACTACGTAAAAGATAAAGATAGACACAACTCTCGTGTGAATTCTCTCTTAATATTTGAAAAAGTATTAATAAACTGTTATATTAAGCAGAATGGGTAAAACTATTGCTTCAAATATCGGAATTAAAATAACAAAATTGAGATAAAGTTAAAATTAAAAACTGCATAATTTGTAGAAAAAATTATTTTATAATAAAAAAAACTGCAAAACTGCTTTATGCTTAAAAAACTGCTAAAATCAGGGAAAACTGCACATCGCTCATTTACTCAAATAACGTTATAACTAAAAAAATTATATAATTTTTGAATTACTGATAAAGAATTAATCCTCCTCACTCATGTCGTTTTTAATATTTTGTAAAAATTTCATACAAATATCCACTCTTGAGAGAAAAATAAATTTTTCTTTTTTCATTAACTCGTTTTCAGGAAAACTGTTTTTTTTTAGTTCTGACGCTGCTTGAGTAAATGACCGATATGTAACCGCTAGACTAAACAAAAAATAATTGTCATGAATTTGCCAACATTTTTAATATAACAAAAATTTTTACTTTCGCTTAATTTTTTTTTCTTTTATGCCTAACAAAATTTTTCCTGATAAAATGTAATAAGTTATGAAGTTATCAATCAATTAACAATCAATATATTGGTAAAGCAGTATACCCGAATACTATTTCCCCGAATCAAATGTGTGTCAAAGCTTCCTTCGGCAGCTGCAAATAGCCTTCTATAGCTTCGTATAGGAAGTAGTAGTTTCCAAGATCCACTCCGAGAATTTGTCGTGGTTTTAACTAGTACCTGCAAATCTTATTAGAAAAGTTTGCACGTAATAATGAAAAATAGTAAACATTAATACGAATTTAAAACAATTTAAATTAGTGTGTTTTTATAGAAATTGAATTTATTCAGACTTTAAATAAGCATAGGATTCTTGATTTAGAAAGAAGTTATTCAAAATATATATATTCCATACCTAACCAATTTTTTTTAAGAATGGTCGGTGGAGCAAAACTATTCTGGTTCGACGATATGTAGATGCATTTAGTTGATGCTCAAGTAACTCATCAGTAGATTTCAACAATAATTTATAATCAGAAATAATTCATAGTTAGGCTCAATTTCAGTAATTTCAATTCTTATTGAAGGTAGAGTAATATAATTTCGTGCTAATCTAAATAGAAAAATGAAAAAAAAAAATAAATGGTAAAAACAGAAAATTAATAGTGATACTTATACATGTGTTTACCAAAGGTAAATCAATTGTATACACAACAATCGTTTCTCATATTCCGTTTCATTGCAAATTTAAGTTAAATAGCTGATGTTAATAAGAATCTCTACCCAAGTAGATAGACTAGGGTGCTGATGAAGTGCGTGGCTGCACAGAAAAGTGTCGGTATTTCCCCCAGCTTAAAGTCTAAGTTTAATTTTTCTTCTCTTCTTTAGAAACTCACATTAATTAATAAAAATATTTCATTCAATAAGAATTGAAATTACTGAACTTGAGCCTAACTATGAATTATTTCTGATTAAAAATTCACTACAGTTCAATTAAAAAATCTAAAAATTTCTCAATAATTTATAATTTTGAATATTTGGAAACTCGATTACGAATATTCATTCGCACATCGCATTTCATCATCTCATTAGTATATTTATATGTAAGCGGTTCTTCCCTTTTTTATTGCTTTAAAAAATATAATTACGAAATTCACAATGTAATTGAAAATCAAACAAAAAATATGTATGTGCATACAATAGAATAGAATAGAATCTCAAAACGTGTTCATACATTATGGATCAAAAATTTGAAAATATTTAAATAATAATGGTTTAAGGTACGACAATTTTACATGTTAGAACAATAATAATTTTAAAATGGCTACCTTAATCGTTTATTTTTTTGTGCTATAAAATGCCACAACAATTTTCGCTATTAGTTTAGTAATTATTTCAAATTAGAAAAAGGTTGGTCCTGTCAAGCGCAACAGTTTAAATTAACAAAAAAAAAAAAGCGTAACGATATTGGTGACATACGGGTATGTTCTGTATTTACGTGAAATTAAGCTCCTGTTTCCACAACCCAAACGGTCGAATTGCTCCCAACAGTTTTGCATTCATAATTCATACAAATTAGTATCCTCATAGCGAACTCCGTTTATAACAAATTTTTCGCTTCTAATCTAAAGAGTCTTTGAATAAGAGGTCACATTTTGATGTTTAAAAAAACTACTACTTTTAAGCGAAATAATTGGATGTTTATTTAAGGCCAGGATTCGCCACTCTACATAACCCTGGTATGATGGAGTTTATGATGAAAATTTTCAAAATTTTCAGGCTTGTGTTTGTTGTTTGGCCTTCGAGAGTTTTTCTTCTCTGATCGTCGTTGACTTATCTACCGTATAATCTTGCGGTTTTTTGTGGAATTTCTTTAACAACCACGTTGCCTACTTCCTATGTGAAGGCATAGGTCGTGTACAGTCAGTCACAAAACCTTATAAAATACTGTTAATACCATCTTGGGCATAAGGTCTACGTTACTCCGGCCATATTTGTGCAACACCAATTATGCAAATTTACTTTGCATTAATATGTTTAATAAATAAATAAATAAATAAATAAAAAATTCATCAGATCAGACAGAGTTGTATTTTTCGTAAGTCGGGCGATCGTGTAGGATAGTGAGTCATGTCAAGAGAAGGGTATGTCATTAATATTGGAAAACAATGTTAGCCAAATTGCCGACACGGTTACACTTGCAGGATCATATTATTTTCATGAAAATTCATCAATTCCATATTTGGGGCCTTCAATTGATTATGTAGCCTTAAAGAAAACGTAGTAAATCTGTTGAAAAATAAATACCAGATAACTTTTAACAAAAAGCGATAACGTCGTTCCTTGTATTAAGTTTTGCGAGCTTTGACTCTGAAATTTAATAATTTCAATCAGGGGCTATTGACATTAAATTTCTTATAGCTTAAATTCTGTAAACAAAAGAGAAATTCAAGAAATTTCAAACCTGAATTTCAGTTTGCAACGAAGAAAAAAAGCTATTCACCCCTATTTTCCCTCGAAATATTTCCCTCTGTTCTAAAGTTGCAATCGTGAATTATTTCTAAGTGAAAAAACTCGCATGTTTGATTTTTATTTCCGTGGGGTTTTCCCCAAAAATTCACCCTTATCGTGAATCGCAAGGAAATAATTATTTTATTCGGATTTAGTATATTAAAAAAATAAAAGTTCGAACTACAACTTGTATGGCAAACAAGAATAACATTAGAAAATTTGTTGTTGTTTGCCATACAAGTTGTTGATCGAAAGATTGCTGGTGACATCGTGGTACAGGCCGTAAAATTACATAAATTTACTTTAACGTCAACATCAATTCACAATAGCATGATTAACTTGCAACAGATGTTTATTTTAATTCCTAAAACTTGGTGATGCCCATTTGTTGTTAATGGTAATAAAAAATTTATTCCCTTGAGATTCACGATGAGGGTGATTGTCTGATGTTTTTTAATACTATTCTCCGAACTTATTGTTAAGTTATATTTCGTTGCTTAAATGTATTATTATTTTGATGTTTTGTTGCTTTCTTAGAATTGTAGAATATATTCACACTTATTCCAGTTGTCGTCGACATTGACGTTCTGTCAATGAAATACCGAAAAAATTTTGGGCTTGTTTACTCGCTGTCGATAATAATTTTGTGCTACTGACAATTTATTTCTGTTCCTCAAGGTTAAGAGAATAGCATAAACCTGCCAATAGGAGTGAGTTGTTTTCAATAACAGCTACACAAGTTCCAATTTTTTGGTATTGTATTAAAGTGACGTCGATGAAGATATTTGGAATAACGGTTAAGGGTGCTTTACTTCGGCTATAAAGAATTTCGCGCATAGCTAACAAAATCTGTAAGTTCCTACGAGTTCATTATAAGTGAACTCCACTGTAATTTAAACTAAAGGCAAAATGACTTTGAGTAGTCTAGTGATTGTTTTCAAACGAAACTCAGATAAATCATCATACTAAATGAATTTTAACAAAGGAACTCAATTGTTTGTCTTAACTGTATTGAGTCTGGTTGCATATATAGAAGAAGCGAATACTTCTCCTTATCCTGCCAAGAACAAAGGATCATCTAAGAGTCACGGCTCGAAGAAAACCCATGCTTCCTCTAAAGGGAAGGAAAAACATAAAGATCCAGCCAAACATCCCTCACATATTGCTACATCCACTTCAAAACCACGAGATAATAAATCAAACAAACATTTGGACGATGGTCCATCTAACGCGAAAAAGGAATATAATAAGTCAAAAAAGCCTCTAGTGAGCCAAAATGAAGCTAATACTGCTGGAGGTAAATAACAAATCGTAACTAAATTCTACATATTTTATTTAAATTCAAACAAATTCAGGAAATAATAGATCGAATAAACATTCAAATCATAACCCTTCTATTGTGAAAATGGAAGATAGTGGGTCAAACAAGCCTCAAATGAGCCAACATGACGCTAATACCGGTGAAGGTAAATAAAAAACCGTAACTAAATTCTAATATTTTAATTTAATTCATAAAACAACACTGCTACACCAGGAGATAATAGATCAAACAAACATTTGGACAATAACCCTTCCCATTCGAAAAGATTAGATGATGGATCCACCAAGCTTCTAACTAGCGAACGGGAAGCTAATAGTGCTGCAGGTACAAAATAATCAAAATATTTATTCTACATATTTATATTCAATGCATAACACGACACCACGAAACCAGGAGGTAATAGATCAAATAAACATTCCGACCATAACCCTTCCATTGCAAAAAAGGAAGATAATGCATTAAACAAGCCTCTAATCAGCCAATATGCAACTAATTCTGCTGCAGGTAAATATTCAACCGTATATTATTTGTACATACTTTAATTCAATGCATAAAACGGCACCACAAAACCAGGAGATAATAGATCAAATAAACATTACGACCGTAATCCTTCCATTGCGAAAAAAGAGGATAACGAACCCAACAAGTCTCTAGTCAGCCAGTATGAAGCTAATGCCGATGCAGGTAAATAATAAACCGTAACTTAATTTAAAATTTTTTAATTGACCTCATAAAACACCACTTCGAAACCAGAAGATAATAGATCAAACGAACATTTGGACAATAACCATTCGAATTCGAAAAGGTTAGATGATGGATCCACCAGGGAAGCAAACGGTGGTGCAGGTAAAAAATAATCAAATTATCCATACTACATATTTTAATTCAATGCATAAAACGACACCACAAAACTAGGAGATAATAGATCAAATAAACATTACGACCATAGCCCCTCCATTGTGAAAACGGAAGATAACGGATTAAACAAGCCTCTTATCAGCCAATATGCAACTAATTCTGCTGCAGGTAAATAATAACCCGTATATTAATTGTACATACTTTAATTCAATGCATAAAATGACACCATGAAACCAGGAGATAGCGGAACAAATAAACATTTTGACCATAACCCTTCCATTACAAAGAAAGAAGATAACAGACCGAACAAGCCTCTAATCAGCCAGTATGAACCTAATGCTGCTTCAGGTAAATAATCAACCGTATATTATTTGTACATACTTTAATTCAATGCATAAAATGACACCACGAAACCAGGAGATAATGGACCAAATAAACATTCCGACCATAGCCCTATCATTGCTAAAAAGGAAGATAACGGACCAAACAATCTTAAAATCAGCCAGTATGAAGCTAATGTTGCTGCAGGTAATTAATAAACCGTGGTATATTAACTCTACATACTTTAATTCAATGCATAAAATTACACCATAAAACCAGGAGATAATGGAACAAATAAACATTTTGACCATAACCCTTCCATTACAAAGAAAGAAGATAACAGACCGAACAAGCCTCTAATCAGCCAGTATGAACCTAATGCTGCTTCAGGTAAATAATCAACCGTATATTATTTGTACATACTTTAATTCAATGCATAAAATGACACCACGAAACCAGGAGATAATGGACCAAATAAACATTCCGACCATAGCCCTATCATTACTAAAAAGGAAGATAACGGACCAAACAATCCTAAAATCAGCCAGTATGAAGCTAATGTTGCTACAGGTAAATAATAAACCGTGTTATATTAACTCTACATACTTTAATTCAATGCATAAAATGACACCATGAAACCAGGAGATAATGGATCAAATAAACATTTCGACCAGAACCCTTCCATTGCAAAGAAAGAAGATAACGGACCGAACAAGCCTCTAATGAGCCAGTATGAACCTAATGCTGCTTCAGGTAAATAATCAACTGTATATCAATTCTATATATTTTAATTCAATACATAAAATGACACCACGAAACCAGTAGATAATGGAACAAATAAACATTCCGACCATAATCCTTTCATTGCGAAAAAAGAAGATAACGGACCCAACAAGCTTTTCATAAGCCAGTATGAAACTAATACTGCTGCAGGTAAATAATAAACCGTAGTATATTAATTCTACATACTTTAATACAGTTCATAAAACGACACTACCAAACCAGGAGATAATAGATCGAATCAGCATTCAGACAATATACCTTCCGAAGTGAAAAATGAAGATAATGGACTCACTAAGGCTTTTATCAGCCAACAGGAAGCTTTTTTTGCTGCAGGTAATGATTAATCCAAATATCCATACTACATATTTTAAATTAATTCATAAAATAACACTGCAGAGCCAGGAGATAATAGATCAAAGAAACAATTAGACAATAACCCTACCATTGCAAGAAATGAAGAGAATGAAGAAACCAATGCTATGATTAGTCAACCGGAAGCTGATTATGCTGCAGGTAAATACTAAACCATATCTTAATGCTACATATTTGAATTAAGCTCATAAAACCACATATGCTTTTCCGAAGATAACGAACGTTTCGAACCGCAAAATTCTGGTTTGTCAATTGTTGATAAAAATCCAAATATCAATTTGCTTCATACTAGTTTAATGGAGTTAGCTAATACTGGAATAACCCATGGATTAACTGAGGTAATAAACCATCAGTATAATAAACCGCCTTCACAGGATGGTGAACAACCTCCAGAATATGATGAACAGCCTTCAGAGGATGATGAACAACCGCCAGAGTATGATGAACAGCCTTCCCAGAATGGCCAACAGCCTTCACAGAATACCAAACAGCCTTCACAGTATGATGAAAAACCTCCAGAGTATGACGAACAGCCTTCAGAGGATGATAAAAAACCGCCAGAGTATGATGAACAGCCTTCCCAAAATGACCTACAGCCTTCACAGAATAGAAAACAGCCTTCAGAGTATGATGAACAACCTCCAGAGTATGATGAACAGCCTTCAGAAAATGAAGAACAAGCTTCACAGAATGGCCAACAGCCTTCACAGGAAGACAAACAGCCTTCACAGGAAGGTAAAAAGCTTTCCGAGGATAGTGTACAGCGTTCAGAGAATGATGAAAAACCTATAGAGTATGAGAACCGGCCTTCAGGGAATGATAAACAAACTTCAAAGAATGGCAAACAACCTTCACAGAATGGTAAAAAGCCTTCCGAGGATGGTGTAAATCATTCAGATAATGATGAACAGCCATCAAAAAATGATAAACAACCTTCACAGGATGTTAATCAGCTTTAAGAGTTAATAAGTTTTTTTTATAGAAATAAAATCTTTTTCGAAAGTCAACCTTTGGCTCTTTCTTGCAGAGTTTTCAAAAAAAAACATGTAAAGAAAAATTTCTCTTCAATACCTTTTTTTCTGTATTTGCATTTGGTTTTTTTTTCACCAACTATAATTAAGAAATTTGAAAATTTTCACGCCCACTTAAATTGATTCTATAATTTGATTTATATGACACTTGGTTCATGTTTTAAAAGGGTTGGAGCCACTCCTATTAAAATTTAACATTACATTATTCACACTGCTACTTATTTGAATTTTAAAAACTTGACACACACTTTGGGATAAATGGGCACGTCAACATACAAAATTGTGGAACTTGAGATGATACTAATCCGCACGAGATTTCAGAGAGTCTAATGCATCCCGAAAAAGTCATTGTTTGGTGTGGTTTTTGGGTTAATGGCGTCATCGGTCTTTATTTTCTTTTGGAACAAGATTGGCCAGGCAATCACCATCAATGGCGTAGGTTATAGATAGATGATTACTAACTTTGTTTGGTCAGAATTGAATGATATGGGACAAACAAAATGGTATTACGTCCATGCATGTCATGCCACTTGGACATTTTGACAGGAGAAATTTGAGGTCCTGGTCATCTCACGTGGAAATGATGTGAATTGGACAACGAGTTCTTACGATTTGACTCTGTTAAACTTTTTCTTGTTGAGGTGGGGGGGGGGGGTTTCTGAAGTTCCAACTATATGCAAATAAGCCAAAAACCACTGCTAGCAAGATCTTACGGTTTAATCTTATTAAGTTCCAAGTCTATCTCAATAAGCCACGAACCACAGCGGTCATCAAATTCATTATAACTCCCATGCTACCGGTCAAATTTAGCCTGATTAATGCCTGAGGGTAATGGAAATTTCTGATGTTGAAACTCTCATTCTCTTTTTCATTCTCTGCTATAAACTCAAGACTTTGCAAATTAAACTTTACACGTGCAAAAGCCGTCTTAAGAATGTTTTTTATTATATATATTTTGACGCTTGGTTTACAATTTTTAGTTGTCAATTAACTCAGTGTCTTTTTAAATGTCCCGCCTCTTAATTTGAATGGCAACACTGCTCCTGTTAAGAAGCGACTCAACAGTTGACTCCTGTCTAAATCAAACCAAGGCTAAGCTTGATAAATATTCTGGAGACCCTTCAACATCAATTTCAATGCTAAAAAAGTGGTTTACTGAATTTCGTTGTGGCCGTAAAAGCACGGAGATTCCGAACGTTCTGGATGCCCTGTTGAGCTCTCTAAGTCCGAAACAATTGAAAACATTCACGATATGGTTTTTACCGATCGGAGATTGAAAGTGAGAGAGATAGTGGATGCCACTCGCATCTCTTAAATGATTAAACAGAATACCGGCATAAACACATTTTCCATACAAATTGATACAAAAATCAGCCCCAGAAACAAGTCGTGAGATAGACTATATTTTATTTTGAGAGCGTTTTTTTCTTATGCTCTCACATATTAATACTCATTCTCACAAAAATGTTACCATACTTTTAATAATTTTCATACATTTTGTAAACAAAACTACAAAGAAAAATAAGCACAAAAGAAAATAAAACAAAAATCAGAGAGCATTAGCAGTTACTGCCGTCGATTTTATTATGGGCTTTATTAATTTGTCAGCAATTTTCCTGAAGTTCCAGACATTATTCTATTTCATCATTATGGCTTATTTGTTTAAATTTTGAATCCCCACTTGGGCATGAGAAAACTTTCCGCAAAATGAGTGCCGCGTTTGCTTACAATCGACCACAAATGCAATTGCAGTTTCCATTGCGAAAATGCATGAATTTTGCAATTTTTTGTCCCTTATTCACCCTATTCTCCAGATTTAGCTACGCATGTCTATTTTTAGTTCCCAAACTTGCAGAAATGGTGCGGCGGAAAGAGATTCAATTCCAGCGACTAATCATCTCACAAGCAAATGCTAAATTTTGATGACCTCAACAAATCATATTTTTCGGAAGGGATAAAAAATTTTTAAAAACATTGGACTAAGTGTATAGAACTCAAAGGAGACTTTGTTGAAAAATAAAACAACTTTAATTAAAAAAACGGTGTTTCTTCACAAAGTCACTGAGTTAATGACTACTAGGGTTATATTAAATAAATTTTTGGCAACTGGAGAGAAAGTTGCCATACATAATAGTAATTTGAGTTGCGTTGCCAGTTGATACGTCAGCTGTAGAGAACTTCAGCTTAAGCCATAAATAAAAAAAGTCCACATGGCATCCACAATCTATAAAATATTTCTTACCCTTTCTATTTCTGTTTCACTCAAATAAATAGACCACACAATTTTTGTTGAAATTCGAAATTAAGATATACTTTCCCCGTAACAAACAGCCAATTTGTCTAAAAATTACTGTTTGTAATGTCGAAACTATAGTTATTAAATCGTAAAGAAATATTTAACTATTTAAAATCGATTTTCAAGAATCTTGTGCATTTAAATTTCTAATTATTTTTTTTCATCGTATTTGTTTATATTTTGAATTAATCATTTTGTTATTTTGTAGTTAAATATGCTTAGATAATATTAATTAGGTTTTTATTTCACTTTTTTCTCTTTTAGAATTTTTACTAAATATTAATGTTAAAATAATAGAAGATTTTTGGTTAGTTTTTCTTAAATTTTTTCCTTGGATATTTATTATTTAGTTACAATTTTGTTTGAAAGTAAAAAGTGATATTGAGTTTTCAACAAAGTATATATAACAAAAATATAAAGGATATTTGGTATAATTTTTATTTTTTTTTTCTATATAAGAAATTGTTCAATAGTAGTTCGAAAGAAAATATACCTTTAATAATAAATTTAGTAATAATAATAATTATAACATTTATAAAATTTTTAAAAAAGCATTTGCTTGTTGTTGTTTTTTAATCCTTTTAAGTATTCTATACATACATAATTGTTTCTAACAAGAAAGTTAACATTTTTGTTTGAAAATTATTTGATTATAAGGTATTCGTGGTTTTAATTCAAAATGGAGAGGTGAGAGTTATTTCAGGAAACGATCATAATTTAGGACATAAGTAAATTTTTAATATCTAAATCTTCACGAAACCAATAACCGATGAAGTTGAAGGTTGTTATAAAAACCAAACATATCAAGCTATTTTTCCGACTTTATTGTAAGCGACATGTTATCATGTGGGTCATGGGTCTACCCATAGTTTAGAATTATCAAACTGCTAAAATTGTTGATAACTTTTAAGATACGGGCTGTAAAATTTTATCGTAAGCGACAATTTGCGTACAAAAACATATTTCAATATTTTGAAAAACTTTCTCTTGAATAATTTAATTTTTTTCGCTTAAGATTAAATCGAATCTAGGGCTCGATATGACCTGTTTGTATGAAAATCACTCACAACAAAATAGTGCTGCTGCGCACGAGTGCCTTTTGGGGTTAAATAAACAAAATTCATAAATTTCATCACACTAACTTTGGATTTTGGTCAAAAACTATCTTCGAAGTAATAAAAATATATCATAAGAGATATTTAAGTTTATCGAATAAAATTTGTCAAAGAATCATTCTGGTTAAATTTCGAAAAATTAATTATATATCGCTAATGAACATGAAAATTGATGTGATAAATTAAAATCTTTAACTTAACATATCAAAGTGTTTATTCTTGAAGTATATTCGAATATTCGAATAATTTTTTTTACATATATTACAATAAAAGAAAGCAGCATGTTCGAATTTATGAATGGCATACATTTTTTTTCCAAAAATTTAATTTTTCATGCAGAAATTAAAAAATCGTACATATTACAATTTCGAATTTTCGAAGCTTGGATTAAAATCAACAATCATTTTCGAATTTTCGGATATACATATATAAGACATCAATTATCTGTGCTAAATTTAATTTAGTTTTTCATGCATGAACTGGATAAAATAAGGAATTTAGAATTTTTAGAATTTAGTATAAAATCTTTCTGGTAAAATTTTATGTCTTAAAAATCTTCAAAATCTAATTATAATCTCGAATTTTTAAACATGATTATAAAATAATGAAGCAGTATCAAATTTTAAAATTTCGTCAAAATATACCTATTCTTTTTTTAAGGAAATCTTTTTTTATTTAAAAAAAAAAGTGAAAAATTATAATTTCGAACTTTCAATTTTCAGATTGAAATCATGTGTAATTTGGAAATTTTCGAAAATCAATTTTCTTTGGTAAAATCTCTCTTTTAATACAGAAAATGGAAAATATATTATAATTTGGAATTTTCGAAGATTCATTGGCGAATTTTCGAATACATTGGGAATACGAATTTTCTGTGCCAAAATTAATTTTTTTATGTAAGAACTGAAAAAAATAAGAACTTTGAATTTTCATAAAGCTTATTCGTATTTTCGATTTTATGTAGTTCTTGCAAAATACAGAAAATTTAAATACAATTTCGAATTTTTAAGTTAATTTTATAAAATAAGGAAGTATTTCTTTCTTTAGAAATCTCACTTTTCATTTTAAAAAATTGCAAAAATTACTATAATTTCAAATATTCAAAAATATATTTTATTTCGGAAATTTCATTTTGTTTTGGAAAAAGTTGGCCAAAATTTAATGTTTTAAAATTCAAAATTTAAAATAAAATTTTGTTTAAGTTTTTTTTTTTAAAGTGAATGTATTTTAAAAATCTTGAACCGTCTCATATTTCATATTTATTATTTTTTTTTATTTTTTTTCCTACTTTCAACAAAAAGTTCAACAAGTTTGAGTCAGTTTTTTATGATAAATGTTTAATTATTTTTTAAATATTTATTTAATTAAAAATGTTGTCCTTAATTTAGAATTCAGATTGAAGCCATTTTCAATATACATTTATTTGTATTTGTTTTTATTCTTTAATGATGGAAATTTTGGATTTTGAGTTTTTGTATTTAATCTTTGCATTTATAATAATTTGTTTATATTTTATTTTCAGAGTGCAGTTATTTCTTTGGTTATAAACTTTTAATAGTATTTTTTTGGTATTTAAATTGATTTCTTTTTCTCTTTATAATGTCCCAGCTAAAAAAATATGTATGGAGCATATATGATATCCCATATATGGTTCGGATCCGAAAAATGAGGGTATATGGGCATATATGATTATATATATTCATACATTTTCATACATGTATGTGTAAATTCCTTCCACAGTATGCAAAGTTCATATTCATACACTCTTGATTCACAAAAGCTCACTGCTGTGCAATAAATTAAATTACTAAAATTAAATTTTTTAGATTTGAGAGAGAAGTTGTATTTAATGAAACATTTGTTTGGACAAATAATTCAAAACGAACTAAAAGTCATTTCATTCATCAAAAGGTGAATCAATTATTTAAAAAACACATAAATCATATTCGTACAAAGCATCTAGCTTAAGAAATCAGATTAAAAACTAATGCAATTAATTATAAAAGAAAAAATAATCCCTCTAACAATAGTTTTCAATACAGTAATATGAACTTTGTTTCTTATCTAGAGAATTTTGTTATTTTCTATAAAATTAATGACTGGATTATTCTTTTGATTATTTGATATATTAAATTGGGCCACAATGTATAAAATCATACAAGAATGGTTTTATTTTTAACAAAAAGCTTTTCTTTTTTAAACGTTGAGTTTACGCATATAAACTTTGCATACCGTATGTATTTTCTAATGGATTTCCAATTCAGCAGTGATAAAATTCCAAGCTTTTTTGATTGCAAAAACGATATTATGTGAGATATCATGTATGCATACATTCTTATATGGCTCCATGTATAAAATCTTCTATTTATATATGGATCCACATATGAAGAGCTTCATAATTAAATTTTCATATATGAGGTCATATTAGTCCATATATTAGTTCATATATAATAGTTTTGCCATGTTTAATCCCATATATTTCCATACATGAATTCATACATATTCATATATAGTTATATACATTCATATATTAAAAATATATGGACCATATATAATTTTTTTAGCTGGGGTTTCAGATTTTATTTTTTTTTTTAATTTTTGATGATGATTTTATATAAAAAATTAACAAAGGTTTCATTTTTTTATATATATGTATGTATATATTTTATTTAATTTTTAAATTTCTATTTAATATATTTAATGTTGTTTTCAATGTTTTATATTTGCTGTTATTTTGTTTGTTTTATTTTTTGGTTGTTGTTGTATATAATTATTGCCCTTTCTCTTGACGCATGATATTTTGTCATTATTAGTAAACTCTTCTAAAAAAGTAAATAAATAAATAATATAAAATTTTTATTAAAACTTAATTTATTTTGCTTAATAAAGATCTCTGCTTTTAAGTCGTTGTTTATATGTATGTATATATTTTGAAACTATTTATGTTTGTGTTGTTGTGAAAAGCAAAGAGAGTGAAATTGAAAATTTTTTAAATATTCAAATTATGCAACTACATATATTCGAAAAAGTCGTATATCAAGCAAAACATTATGTGAAATTTATATAATTTACATATGACTTTCTTATATTGAAACGCCAAAAATCGGTGTTTTGTGCCAATATTGTGTTTCAGGCTTAAAACTCTAGCAAGTTCTAAAGCTCAAAAATATTTCGAAAAAAATTTATTTATTTTAAAAGCTACAAGAGTCTTAAATCTGTCTTAAATCTTTTAATCTGCATTTCCTTTTTTTGAACTTGATAGTTACCCCTATTGTGAATACAATGTAAAGTTTTTGTTCCCATGAAATTTTGATTCAACATAAAGGGAAATTTACTATCGTGAATTTCATGGGAACGTTTGTTCCCGCTATCAATGCGTAGTGAATGTAAGCAATGGGAAGAAAACTTGTAAAGGTTAATTAAATTAATTGAAAATCAAATAAAATAAAATAAGTTTAATAACACAGAAAAAATTGTTCACCAATTAATATTTTCAATTAAGAATTTAATTGTATTAATTACATTTTTAATTGTATTAATTAATTTGAGTGGAAAAACTTAACTGATATTATTAAATTGTTTATAGGTGAAATTTAATTAATTTTTTAATTGATACTACAAATATTTTAATTAATATTACAAAGTTATTCATATTATTTTTTTGTATGAATAAAAAATACACACATTTTGGGTTTCAAATAAAATGTTTTCAAATGTAAAGTCATTTTTTAAATACTCTTACACATAAAAAATCTTCCTGCAATAAACAACTTTAATTGAAAATAAAACCAAAGATTAATTAAAAATGTTATTGCATTCAGTTAAACTTTGTAATTAATTAAAATTTTAATCAAAAGTACAATTGACCTAAATACATGTTTAATTAATTTTTGGTTTTATTTTCAATTAAAATTGTTTGTTGCAGGAATGTTTTTTTTCTGTGTGCACCACCATGTGGTCGTAAGAGGTTCATACTCCATGCAAAAATTAGTTGCAGGGAATTATTATTAAAAATAGTGAACTTTATTTACTGATCTTGTCCTAAAAATAATCAGCACACTTTTTTAAAAAATTATTAAGGCTTCATAGAGTTTTTAAAACAGATTTCCATACAATAATTTGCTTATTAAGCTTTTGTAAACCTTAATAATTTTTATAAATAAGGTTGAATATTTATAACTTTTAATATTAGTTTGTTTATTATTATTAATTATTAGTTTGCCTGCAAAAATAAAGTGAACAAACCAAATAGAAAAGCGAAAGAAACCCTGTGAAAAAATTATTCTTGATGAGGGGAATAAAAAAAGATTAAAATAATTCACGATAGAGGTGATTAAGTTAAAAACTAGAAAAATACAAGTAATTTAATTCACATTTTTTTTTTGATGAAGGGATTCAGATTATTTTTTGTCAAAAGAAAAATATTGAAATATTGCACATGATGATATTTTAGTTATAAGGGATAAGGGGAATCAGAAAACGGAAAAATTACTCACGATAGTAATTTTGGCGAAAAGGAAAGTAGTTCGAGGGCAAAACTATTCATGATAGCGTTAAATATGTGGAAATTTGATGTTAATCAGTAAAATAGTTTGACATTTTTCGAAAAATACTATTTAGTTTTTAGTAATGCAAAAGCTTTTGTCGATTTTTCAATTTTAGAAAATTTTTGAACTTAACTAGAACTTGTATCTCAAAAATTTTAAAAGATGGAAAATCCATAAATTTTTTAAAACCTTCGAGGATCAGCTTAGCCGGAAGGTGCAGGGAAAGCTTGCATATTTTTCAAATCGCTTAATAAGTGACGAAGTTCTCAAGTTTATTATTAAAAAAAATAAAAAAATCAAATGAATTAAGCACCGCTTTTTTTTAATGAAGTTGATTAAGACATGACAAAATGATATCCTCAAATTGGGCTTCAAACTTCCACCAAAGTATTTCAAAAGTATATTTTTGCTAGCACATATTCTGTAACACATATTCTGTAATAACAGCTGATACGTTCGTTGACAGCCTCATGTTTTTACTAAATAGCTGACTTAGGCGACTGTAATAGAATGTAACTGCAACAGTAGGAAACAGCTGGTAGGTATTGTTATGTAAAAAGTAATGAATATGGTTATAGAGATGTAATGTAACATAATCTACTTTTCTTATAAAAAATATCGATCATCTGTTTCCTACTGTTACATTTACATTGCATTTTTCTATGTGTTTAAATAAACAGTTTTACTCTTGGAAACTTTTTAAATGCACAAAAGCCGATAGAGGCTGGTTATCATTTTATTGCTACATATTCCGATAAATATTATTTGTGCACGATTTTGAAAAGCTAGAGATCCGATATATAATGATTTCACCCTCTTTTACAATATTTAGAGTGTTATGTAAAAATTTAACACATTGATAAAACATTTTTTCTGTAAAAATATTGACCAATTTTTTGTGTTTCTTATTTATTTTGAAAATCGTATATTTTTATTAAAATTGCCTAATTAATATTCTTATTTTTCCACTTAAAAACAAATAAATTTTTCTATATATATAAACATATATTTTTTTGCTTTATTGATTTTTATAAATTTTTTTTCAACTATATTTAATTTTTTCTTATTAATTTCAATTAATTTTAATTTTTTAACTCTTAAAGGCTAAAAGCGTATTTAATTACCTTAATTTACATAACTTTATAAAGTAAAATTTTCAATTATTTGTTAAACATATTTAAACATTTTAATAATATCTAATTATATATAAATTACTTAATTTTTTTTTAAGTAAAAAACCAAGAACCAACAAACAAAAAAAACAGTTTAATATTTCTTCTAAATTTATTTTTTATATTAAAAAATAGGTGGGAAAATAAAATCTGTTTTTATTTTGTTTACACTCTAATACAAATATTTCTCTTTTGCTTATGAATAAATTTATTTCTTTTTATATGTACATAATTTTTCAGCACGAAATTTTAAATTTTTTTAGCTAAATTTTTATTACTTTAGTCCTTTTTAAAATAAATATATCTATGTATTAACAATAAAAAATGTCTGTAAATAAATTAGTCGGCATACGTGTTAAGTATTTATTTATTTATTAAATAAAGGTGCGCATGAAAGTGAAAGTGAGGTTATTATCATTTTGTTATGCATATGCAAAAACACAAAGAATTTTAAATTATATAATAAGTTCAATATCAGATGACAAAATTATCACCCCTATCGTGAATGAAATGTGAAATTTTTGTTCCCGTGAAACTTAAACTCCCCATAAAGGGACATTTGCTATCGTTAACTTCATGGGAGCGTTTGTTCCCGCTATTAATTCGTAGTGAATGTAAAAAACATGAAGTAGTAGTAATTGAAAATCGTACAAATTTATGTTTGATAGTAAGAAATACACAGATTTTTTGTTTCAAATTCAATATTTTTAAGTGTAAAATAGTGAGGATATTCATTTCAGTTTTTTTCCTCGTTGGAAAAATGAAAAAATGTAATTTTTTACAGCAAGCACAGAAAAAAAAAATTTTTAAAAAATTTTTGAAAAAATTTTTGAATTTTTTTGCCTTGTGTTTGTTGTCAGAAATTACATTTTTTCATTTTTCCAATGAGGAAATAAACTGAAATGAATACCCTCAATGTTTTTAAATATTTTAGGTACTGTGGAAAAAATTCTTAACTATGCCATTGCCATAAAATTTACTGCATGTGAAACAAAGAGTTTTATATTCAACGGAAAAAAGGTGTTGCAGGGAGTTATGGATATTAATCGTGGGCATTATTTACTGTTATTATGCTAAAATAAATTATTTACAACTTTTATTATATAGTTGAAAGTTTAATAATGGAATTAGGCGATGTATTGATTCAGTTATAAAGTGAACAAAAACCAGGGAAAATTGAAAAAGTACATGTGAAAAATATCATTCACGATACGGGTAATGAAAATAGGGAACAGCTTTCTGGGGGAAAATTATTCACGATTGTAGCTTGGGGAAAAGGGAACATATTTTGAGAGAAAGGCTGTTCACGATAGGGGTGAATAATGTTTATTTTTTCATGATTCCTTGATCACATTAAATCCACAAAATATTGCACACTTTTTAATTAGTTTAATAATGCAAGGGTTTAATGATTTTCTATTAAATTTGGCAGAGCGTTAGTTAAACACTCGTTTTTTTTAATCTACTTTGGTAGAATTAGTCATTAGAACTTTGTTATTTATTTTATGTCGTGAAATTGTAATATATGGCTTGAATAAAATAATATTTATGTCAAGTACATGCAACGTTACAACAATGGAAATCAAGCAGACATTGTTTCAAGTTGTCAAAAAATGGACAACAACAACATAAAAATTTATTAGTTAGTGGAAAAAGGGTAATGAAAAATGTAGAAAGACGATCGAAAAATTTAAAAAAAAAGTCAATCACCTGTGTTCTTTAATCAATCTTAATTAATAGACCTTGATCTGAATTAATACCTTAAGGTTAGAAAGTTAAAAATTTTAGAAGTCAATAGAAAACCGATAAAATTTTTTAAACAAAGAACGCATGTGAAATCCAGGGTAGAGATCTGATTTCTCGGGAGTTCCGTGCTCCAATAGCTTACGCAATAACAAGCAAATATTCTCATAATTCTGACGTGCACCTTCTTTTTACGGTTCCGTACGCCAAAGTTGAAAAGGAACATTATTGTTTTCGCTACGCTGTCCATCTGTCCGTCACACGCTGTTTTCTCAGGAACCGTAAGAGCTACGAACCTGTAATTTGGACAGAGCATGTAGAACCTTGGTCCATCAGTTAATGCAATTTTCACTATGCAATTTTGACAACTTGCTATATCTTGGAAACCGTAAGAAGTACACTCTTGAAATTTTCAAAAACGGTAAAACTAAAGAATCGGAAAATTATAAAATCGCCAAACAAAAAAAAAATCGCCAAAAATTTTAAAAAATCGCCAAAACGAAAAAAATCGCCAAAATTAAAAAAAAAATCTAATACTAAAATAAATGGCAAAATGCAAAAAAAACGCCCAAATTAAAATAATCGCCAAAATGAAAAAAAACGTAAAAAACCGAAAAAATAGCCAAAACGCGAAAAAGGTGCCAAACCCAAAATAATTGTTTATATGAAAAAAAAATCGCCAAAATGAAAAAAATCGCCAAAATAAAAAAATTGCCAAAACTAAAAAAAAACGTAAAAAACCGAACAAAATCGCTAAAACGAGAAAAAAAGTGTCAAAACTAAAAATTTACCAATATTAAAAAAAAATTCCTAAAACCGAAAAAATCGCCTATATGAAAAAAAATCGCCAAAATTAAAAAAGTCGCCAAAAAAACGAAAAATTTTTTCCCCTTTATTGACTATCACTACATGTGTATTACTAATAACTATCAATAAGTTTATGTCCGACAGTGGTCGGGACTAATAATTATGTTTTGGATTTAAGATTTGATAACTTATTGTTAGTTAATATTTGAAGATACAATAAATAAATTAAAATTAAAAAAATGGTTAGAACCGAAAAAACCCAAAAACGAAAAAAGAAATGCCAAAACTATATTTTATATAGGCTAAAGTTCATATTGAATTACATATATCGTGTCCGTACGGAACCCTTCGTGCGCGGGTCGAAGTCGCACTTCACTGAATTTATTTTAAAGAAGTGATAGAGTATATAATTAAATAAATTTTCAAGATAAAAATATATGCTGCATATGCATACAACGTACATACGAGTATGTATACATATAGAAAAAAGAAAACATTTTTTATAATAAAAATATGTTTAATTTCATGCGATTGATGTTTATAAATGGACGCCAAGTTTGAACAAAAATTTTTATATAATTTTTTTTTAATTTTATATATGTCTCTATGACTTACTCGCCTACATAATTGTAAGACTTTTGTTAGAAATCTCTCCCTGATATGAGGAGCTGTTATTGTTTTTTTTTTGAAAATATTCAGTAACTCAGTAGATCAGGGTTGCATTTTCTTTATAAGTTTAAAGATTACATAAGATAGTAAATCACGATGTTAGTACATTTTCAGACTTGCAATTTTTGTTGCAACAACATTTTAATTTTTCATTTAAAGAGAGAGAGAGAGAGAGAGGAATACAAAATCCATATATTTTTATTTCAACACTCTCCCATATATTCAAGCATTAATGCAGCAAAAATTGCGAGTATGGACAGGGACTTATATGTAGTGTATTTTTGTGAATAGTAATTTTCATAACTTTGTTGAAATATTTAAGTTTATCTACAAATCTTAGTTGCTAAAGCATTTAAAACATATTTCTTAATGTTGGATTTCTTTCTTTCTTTTTTTAATTATTTAAAACTTATTCTTTAAATTTTCTGTTAATTAATTATTTAAACATTTCATATGTGGCAGTTTATATATATATATATATGTATGTATGTATGTACTTTTGTTTTATGTTAAAGAGAAATTTATAAAATATATTACCATTAATTTTCTCATATTATTCGTGTATTGTTTTATTTAAATTTCTAGAAATCTGGCAACCTTGCTTTCGTTTTAAAAAGTTTGTTTATTTTTATTCATTAATTTAATTTTTGTGTGGGGGAGGGAAAGTGGACCTGAAAATGTAAAAATTAAATTGAGAATCATGTTTAACAACTCAAAATATTTTATGAAATACAATAAAAAGTAGTTAAATGAAACATACCTGGTAGTTGGGGAGTCTAAATAAATATTTTCTACAAAATAGTTAAATTTTAGCCCCTAAATTCATAAAAAAATAAAATATATTTGAAATCAATTTTAAGAAAATTCTGTATGAAAAATTTGTAATAAAATACATTTCAAATTCATTTTAAATTTTATGAATATTGGTATAAATTCTAATCATAAAAAAGCTGAAAGAAATTAATAAAATTTTAAAGTTAAATTTAAAGTGGCAATAAAGCAGCTTTCCCTAAATAGGATGGTAAAGAAGAAGAAGAAGAAGGAAAGAAAAATAGTAACTTACATATGTTCATAAATAAATTTTATATTGTAAAAATTGTAAGAAAAACGAGAATTTAATAAAATAATAATTATAAAAACTTTGATTTTATGTTTGAAGTGCTAAAAAAATCCCTTGGGGCCATTATTACAATTTAAAGTTAGTTAAAAGTAGTATTTTATCGGACGTATAAAAAGTTTTCCATCCGTACAACTTCAGCTTAACCTAAAGTGAGCGCTAAGTTAAGTGCAAATGTATCCTTCCTGGTAAGTTAAATTAAATTTATAATAATGAATAGCGTTTTATACGTCCGACAAAAGTCTACTTTTAACTATCTTTAAGTTGTAATAATGGCCCTTAGTCTTTGTTTACAACTTACAATGAAGTCATGGTAATAAAGAATACATATACAAGTCACCGAAAAGCAGTGATATTTATCTGATGTGATGTAGGCGCTCAGCAGTAGTTATGACAAATCATATGGTAAATAAAATACTTAAATATTTTCGTGGCGCTTATTAATTCATGATTTTAAAATAAAAGTCGTCGAAAAAGTAATCAAATATATATATTATTTAATATTCTAAATACTTTTATAAAAATTGTTTTTTCAAAAATTTGTTTTGTGTTGGCAATACCCTTTATATTCACAAATATGTAGGAAGATCAATTTAAGTTTTAGTTTTTTTCTTTTCGATATTCGAAAACACATCAAACTGTTCAAGTTTTCAAGTCACAAGATTGCTCGAACTTGGCCAATACTTGTACTGTCTGAGATAATATTCATGATTAAGTTATTAGATGGAATAAAATATTATTAAATAAATATTGGGGGCCTGAACCACGATATCGACAATGTTCCACTTGTCGCACACAGAAAAAATGATTCTCAAAAAATGTTCCAACAAACTTGTGTTATGAAATAAAAGTTAGTTTCAGTAAATATTTTTTACTATTCCAGGAAATTATTTGTTTCAATTTTATTTTATTTAAAACAAACTGTATAGAGTGAACATTTTTATTCATAAAATCTATATAAAATAAAATTTGTAAAAAATTTTTCTAGAATTATTTATATATTTAAATTTGTTGTTATTTTTCAGTTAAATTTATTTTTTTTTACCGGGGTGCCTCGGTAGGCTACTGAGTAGTGTGCTAGCCTATCAGTGTGGAGGTTGTGGGTTTGATTCCCACGATAGACTCTGGTCTGTTTCACTACAACGAGTGAAGGCCCTTGTTACTATTCTCGTTTAAAAAAACAAGCTATTATATAATTTTTAATTGTATTTATAACGTTTATAAATATATGAATAAAAAAATATTTTTATATACTGTAAAAAAATTTTCTGATTTTTTTAATTTTTTCTACAAATTTCTAAAAAACATTTTTTTAATAAATAAAAATAAATAGTTGAATCATTTATTTGATTCAGATATATTTTGCTGAAATATTTAAATTAGTTTTTGCAAATTATTTTTGCAGTGCCAAATAAAACTTTTACTAATTTTTTTTAGAAAAATTGGTAAGAATTATTATTGATTCAGTTAATTTATTTTCTGATAAAACGAAACATTTTATTGAATATGCTTGTAATTTATTTAAAAATTTGCTGCATTAAAAAAATATTTGCAAAAACGTTTTTCTTTTACTATTAATACATTTGACTGTAAATATTTTGAAATTCAGCTAACTTTTTTCTCTAATGCCATAATAAGTTAACTAAAAATAAAAATTGTTATCAGAATCTACAAATTTCTTTGCATTCATACAAAATATTTACTGATTCAATGAATTTGGCCACTGAGAACGAAATTTAAGAATAATAATTTGTTTCTGTTTTGAATTTAAGTGTGCGACAAGAAGTGACATCGTGGGTTTGGACCTTAGTTATTATTAGATGGAATAAAATATTATTAAACAAATAATTATTAAGTTATTAGACGGAATAAATATGACGGAATATATTATGAACTTTGAAAAAAAAGTTTGAAATAAAATCCAAAATTTTTTTAGAATTCTTCTAAATATATATTGCAATCTTGTATTTAATTAAATCAAATTAAAAATGTAATTTAAAGTGTAGCTACTAGCCGAGTGAAAATTATCATTAAATATTTATTCCAAGGAATTTCCTTAAAATTAAGTTCGTGTCTTAAATCTTTAGATTTTTCTATCAGCTGAAGCTTCAATAATGAACGACTTGATACACATACAAACAAACTATGTATGTGTCTTAAGTCTTTTATACTTTGTTATAGCAAAGAAACAAAAGATTTAAGACACAAACTCGATATTCTTTCAAATGTTTTCGAATTCCTAAATTGTATGTGTCTTAAGTCTTTAATTCCTTGTTATTGGAAAAGACGAGAGACTTAGGACACGAAATCGATATTCTGGAAAAGATGCAAAAAACTTTATTAGTTTTTTTGAGGTCATTTGAAACATTTTAATAAAACATTCAATATTTATTACATAAAATTAATTTAAAAAAATCACATACTACAATTTTTTTTTCTATATTTTTAGTTTATGGTTGAGAGAGAAAAATATAACGGCGCGAATACTCATTATCTTCTCTCTCCTCCATAACTCAAGAATTGCTGAATAAAAATTGCTATGCATGAAACCAATAAAAAGATTTACCTTGGCTTTTACCAGAACAGTCGGCTAAGATAGGTCAAAACATTTTTTTCTAAAATATTTACCTCTGATAGGCAAATAAAATTCTTTTAATTCCCAATAGTAATAAAAAGAGTTGGGATCTTTGCTTTTAGGAATGTGAAGTCTATATATATGTATATATATATATATATATGTATATATTGTGCATTGATATGGTTAATGATACGTGAGCTGTAAACTTTTGACGTAGACTTTTTGCACGAGCTTAAAATCTATATTGCAAGTTGAAACTCTTCGTTTACAGTTTCATTTCTTTTGTATTCTTCTCATGTTGGGTGTGTATCGAGGCGTTCTTGCCAATTTTCCTAATTTTTTATTAGATTTGGCATATTAAAGAGTTTTCTATTTATGGCAACACTGTATCGAATGAATGATTAAAAATGAAAAAACTATGCTAAAAAAGAATCTCAATATACAGGATGTTCTGACACTCGCATGGTTTCTGCATGTGAGTTGCAAATCGCCAAACTTGTTTCTGAATGTGCTGTAACTCATGCGTTTTACTGGTGACTTGCCATACTAATTTAATTGTATAAATAAACAATGCAAATACAAAATTAACAAAACAAAAAGACATTTTATAAATTATAATTTTGTGATAAAAATTTTGCCAATCAAAAGAAACCAAATTTAATTTCATTTATTAACCAGTTTAGTGTTTGTCTACAATTTTGCTTAGGCTAAATTCATCTATTCACTTCATTATACTCTTACGATTTGAGCTCACCAAGAACCTTGTAATTGCGATTTGCAGAACACCTATCTTGCGAGTTCAAGTCACAATCGCAAATGTTATGCGATAAGTGAGTGTCAGAGTATGCCCGATAAATAAATTAGGGTTTTTAAAGGGACACTAATCTAAAATTCAGCAGGTAAAAAACCCGAAATGTAAACAATCATAAAATTTTTGAAATGAATTAAATTTTGCTTAGAAATTTTTCTATTGCTCCTGCCAAATAGAAGGGAGAAACATACAAAACTTAAATCAACAATTGTATGGAAGTTGGTGCAGCTCTAACATGAAACCCAACACTGATGATATTTGCACATTATACAGTATTTAAAAGAAAACACAAAGAAAAATGTTACATAAAAAAACAATAAAAAATCAAATACATACATATGTATTAGCATTTATAATAAAAAAAGCAGTAAAGGTAACATTTTTAATCATATTTTTGTTATTTAATTGGTAAAGCAGCCAAGGAAAAGAGAGTCAAGAGTGTGAGAGATAGAGGAATAGAGGCAGAGAGGGAGACCAGTTGTTAAAATAATTCAGTTAGTTTTGATTTTTATGATTATTTTTACATTCTGACCTTTGAGTTACAAATCTTAGTGTTTAAATAATAGATTAAAAAAAAGTTGTACAAACTTCCCTTAATCTATTACAAAAACGCCAAGATTTCTAACTCAAACGTCTTACATAAACAGAGGGTTATTTATAAAAATTATTAAGGGTTTATAAAGGCTTTTTAAGAAAAATTTTTTTGTGAAAATTTGTTTTAAAAACCCTTTATAAAGCCATAATAATTTTTTATGTATAAGTCGGTGAATATGTAGAGCTTTGTTTACAAAAATTATTAATAGTTTATAAAACAAATTTTCATACAAAATATTTCTTATTAAACTTTTATAAAACAGTTTTTAAAAATAAGGCTTTTAAAGTTTATTTTGTAGTTACACAGCTGTAGACAGCAATGACAACTCCACTCCACTCCTACATTTAGATTTGCTCGAGTGAATTAAAAGCGTACTTTTTCATTTAATGACTTTTAGAAAAAAAAACGCTAAATTGGAGCTTTTTGTTTAATTCTTTGTATCGCTTTAGCTCTTTCCGATTACAAGCGTGGTGCAATTATACCATAGAGAATTGTTGTACAATAATGCAATTGATACAATACAATTAATAAAAACAAGTATACAATTGCCCAATTTATAACCTATTGTCAAAGAGTAGTAGTTTCAATAAAAACATTTGCTTAATTCGCAAAACCTCTTGTATCTCTGTATCGATTGTATTATCATATTAAATACAAGAGTGTAAAATTTGTTGGTTGAAATTTTTATATAAAAGTGAAATACACTATTACAATTTTATTTTATATGTATTTAAAACGTCTTATTCAGAGAGAGGCTCTCTGAGAGAATTTTCATATAGCTTGTTCTTTTTTTTTTTATTAAAAGTACAAAATACAATAATACAGTACACACAATTGGTGTATTCAAATGATACTTATAAATAAACACGTTTTGAAATAATAAGACGAAAAAATATGACTGCTGTGAGCAACGCCTTATAATTTACAATTATAAATATTGTACTTATTTGTATTATGGTTTTAGCACCTTTGTGCATTGCTTACTCTCTCTCCATTCATTTGGTAAACTCTCATGAATTTCTACATATATTTATGACAACAATTTTGTTTTAAACTATATTAAAATGTAAAGACATTATGACACTTAGGATACTCAAGACACCCTTGTAAATACCCCAATTGTGTTCACAATAAAATTAGAGAGTGTATTACATACACAAATACACGATACAGATTGCTGTGAATTAAGAAATTGTTTACAAACAATTGATTACGAAAAGGTTTGTACGACCTACTACTCACAAATGTATACATTGTTACATAAAACGCAAAACGCCTTGACTAACATTCCAAACATTTTGCAGCAAAAGCAAAAAAGTTGCTCAACTTGATAAATTATTATGATATAAAATGTTTTTGTCAGTTAAGGAGTTTTGCATTTCAGGTAACGATATGAACATATTTACTGATTTATAGCAAAATATTTACATTTACACTGCACGTAACATAATGTTTAATATGTGTACATAAAAGTCAATAACAAAACTAATAATGTTGCGTGCAGACCTCCAATCAGTGTTACCGTATTATTATAATATTTATTAGGAGATAATTGCTTTGAGAGTACAATAAAGCCATCCAAATCTAAGCATTTTACAGGCTTTTTATTGATTTTTGACGGTAGCTTAAGCCATTAGGATTAATTATTAGATCTTATGATACTCGTATTAGGGATTATTTTAAAATAACTCTTATAACTTGAGCACGAGTTGGAGACATTTAATATGTAGGGCAGGTTTTATTTTCTTTTTTTCTTATTTATTTAATGCCAAGATCCACTGTTACCAAATTCAACTTGTTGCCAAATTTCACCAAAAATAAAGCTTAAAAACATAAAAATATTAAATTAATCCTTAATAAAAGCATTTTGTTTATTTTTTTGTAATTTTAAACAATTTTTATTTCAAATTTTTCTTTGTTTTCGTTTGTTGTTGGATTTCTTATGTAAATTATATGCTTTTTGTGTTTCATTTTTAATGCTTTTGTATATATCATTTAATTTTATTAATAATATTATTTATTAGTTTTTGTTGTTGTTTTATTTATTTTTTTTAATTTAATATTATTTTATATATGTATGAACTTGGACTAATTTATCAACAATTTCTTATGCAATTTTTCAACGGTTTAAAACTCTAAAACTCCATAACAATTTTTCATTTAAATTACTTATGTTTGTTTATTATAAGTTATACAATTTTCTCGTATTTTTTATCGTAATTCTTGTTTTTACTACTTAAAGCATTACCATTTCAATTTATATCTTTTTTTTTTGTTAATTAAGTTTTATAATTTTTTAATCATTTGTTTTTAGAAAGGAAATATGTTAAAGTAAGTTTTTAAAATTAGTTGCTTTTTTTCGTATGTTAAAAAAATGTACTTATTGATTTCTTTTTGTTTTTTTTTCTATTCTCATATTTAGTTTTGGGATTTAAATATTAACAGGCAAAAATTATGTATGTTTGCATGTATGTAAGTATGTAGTTTAATTTATATGTATGTATATGGTGATAATTCTCAGAAAAGATTATTCAGTGTAGAGGAGAGCAAAAGGATATGTTTTTATTTTTCAAATGTTTTATGAGTGTTTGCTTAATTTGTAAGTTGTTTTTTTTTTTCGTTAAATAAATTTCTTAATAGTAAAAGTTTTATTTTATTTGTGATTATAAAATAGTTTAAGTTTATAATTATTTGGAAGAATATGCTTTAGATGAGATTTGAGTGTACGATATGGAAAATATTGAAAAATTATATTATTATATTATCAACGTAAACTAAAAAAAATATATATTATTCAAAGTATATAATTAGTGGCTTGATTATGGATGACAACTGAACTTTAGTGGCCTTGTCAACTGGCAACGCAACCCAAAATAAAATTAATATTATATATGGCAACTTTCTATACTTGCGTAAAAGTTACCTCTTGTATGTTTATGAGAGATTGGCAAACAAAGCTTTTAAATATGAGAAATATAAGTGCTGAAAAGAAAATTGTTAATTAAAAGTGCTTAAGAAGTTTGATTATCAAAATGTTATTTAATTAGTTCAGTGGAATTATTTTTGGATAAAGAGAATGAAGTTTAATAAAAAGCGGCATCTTTTGGACGGCACTTAAAGAACAGTTCAAATCATTTAGAATTACTGGCACTACATCTTATTGCTTAAAATAATTTTAAGATGACAATTTCTTTGTTTAGATTCAGCTGCTTAAATAAGGAGTGGTTTATTTAATTAAATTTTAATTTATAATTATTTTTAGTTTTAGCATCACTTAGCATTAAAAACTATGCAGAAACTAAAAAATTGTTGATGCCAATATTATTGAAATTTGACAATTGAAATTAACAGCTGTTAGTTGTCAGTAGCCATGTGTAACTGGAAACGCACTAAAGTTTAAATCATTTCGAAATATTTTATTTATTAAAAAAAGGCATTTAAGTAATTGTTTGTGAACAGTGGTTTTCCGGGCTTAACGAATACTCGGTTTTGCAACTTTGCAATTCGACGTAAGTTCCAATTATTCTCATTTTGATTATACAAATATTGCAAGAGTTAAGACAACAAAAGTGTGCTTTTTCTTAGGGTGTGCTTTCAATTAAATTTTTTCAGGGTTTATTGAACTTATTTTAATGCCAAATAACCCATAAAGTAAAAAGCTTTCTAGGCATGTTAAACATCTTTCAGAGGCTTCTGAGCATATTGAATAAACTTCGGAGGTTTCAACGATATAAATACTTTACTTTATTATGCTCTCTCTCTCTTTTAAAGTAATATTTTTTGAAAGTTTCCAAGCCGAATAAATTTTTTCTTTCATACAAATAACAATTTTTTTCCGAAGTTAAGTTAAGGTTATTTATATGTTTGCATTTTTAAAAAGTTTCTTTTTACATTTTCATTATAATTTGTTTTAAAAAAAGAGTGGGTTTTAAGATAACAAAGCTTTTTAGCATAAAAGGGAAACAAAATGAATTTAATTCCACAAAGCTTTCATATAGCAAATTAGATTAATGAATCGAAAACTCTTGTCGCATAAAATACGCTGAAAATTTCTACATTGTGAATAACATACAGAATAAGAATATTTATTTAGCAATAAATATTTCATTTGTATTAAAGGAAAAACATAAATAATATTATGAATGTGAAAAATATCTATGTACATATCGATGGCTTAATATAAGAAAGTCGGAACTCAAATTTCCGATATTTTATAGGAGAAGCAAAAAACTGAAGAAAAACTAAAGCATTTACAGGCAGGAATAATTTTTTAAGTGGTCAAAAGTCCTTGATTTTTAACTGTAACGTACTAAGATCTTCAAGGAGTATGCAATTATATGTTATCTCCCAGGAAACGTTAACAACGTAATTTCGAAAAAAAATTGAGATACGCCCTTTTTATATTAAGCCATCGATATGTAGTTGGTTTTTTAATTAATTTTACGTATTTCTTATAAACGATGTACTCGTATGTTAAATAAGCGTTTGTTGCCAATTGTAATTATAAGATTAAGCCACTGCGATTGACAGCTTAAACTAGCCAACAAAACCATATTCGCTCATTTACTTAAACAATAATATAACTCAAAAAAATAGAGTTCATTCTCATAGCGATTTTCATATTGTGTGAAAGATTCTTACAAATATCTTGTTCAGCCAACTTAGAATTTCTTTTTCCATTAAGTTGTGTGTAAGTTAAAAAAATTTTCAACGCCTTTTCTGGCAAACTAGTTTTTTTTTTGAGTTATGACATTGTTTGATTAAATGAGCGACTTGATAATACAAAAAATTCAAAAACTTTAAACACAAATTAAAATTAATTTAATCTCTAATCTCGAACTCAAACAAGCAGGGCTCAAATCGTCACATACGTGATCGTATCGACAATCGTACGAAAACAAATTAAGTGATAATCGTAATCGTAAAAGGTGAATGGGGTTTCAGTACGTTCACGTATGTCATAATTCGAAAATGGTGTTGAGTTGTACGTTCACGGATGTGACGATTTGACTCCAAGTAATACTTTCTATATGATTTAGTTAATAAAACCTTTTAAGCATTAAGCATCCTAAGAACTTTTAAAGTTAAATTTTATTTTAAAAAGCCTTTTATTGTAACATTAAAATAGAACTAATAGCAAATGACATTTAAATAAATTGTTCAATAATTTGCAAGCTATTATATGAATTGTTGAAAATGTTTATTTAAAGAGTTGTTCAAAAATTATGTTTTTAGACACAATTATTATACAGTATACAAGTCATATAATAGCTTATGAATTGCACAAATATTTTGTTTAATAAATATGAAAACAAAAAACTTTTCTTAAAGCTTTGTAAACAAAAATTAAGGCATGTTTGTATGAATTTAAATGTTTTTGTTGTATTTTCATTTAAGTTTGTTATAAAATTTTAATTTGTTTCAGAATAAATATTGTTTTGTTGTTGTTGTTGTTGCTAGACTTAAATATTAGTAATACGTATGTATGTTTGTATGTATGTATGATTTTTACTTTTGCAATATTTTAGTTTAAAAGAATTAAGTATATATCGTGTATGTATGTATGTATGTATTTATAATTTGTTTTTGTTTTATGTTAAATAAGTTAATAAATTTTAATCAGTGATACAAAAGAGAAAGTGATGGAGTGGGAAAGTGGAATTTTTTTTTTGGGGGAGGGAAAGTTAGAGTTAGGTGGTTGTATGTTCAATGTTTTAGTTTAGTTTAATTAAGTTAATTATTGCTTTCTCTTATAAATTGTTCTATGATTTTTATTTTAAATTTATTATTATTACTATTATTTTTTAATTTAAATGCCTAGTTATGTTTATGCTGGGGTTAAATTGTTATTGTTATTACTTTATTTTATTTTTAAGATTTTTATTTATTTTTTTTTATTTATTCGGTTTGTACAAATTTTTACTATTTAATTCGTTATTTTCTTCTTGTTTTATTTTCAATGATTTCATCTAGCTTCCAATTATTCTAATTAATTTATTGCTGTTCAATTTTAATAATTATGCTTTCCTTCTCTTTTTTCTTCTTCTTAAAGTATTAAGTTAAGGGGAGAAGTTTTATTTAGTAGTAGTTGTAAAGGAAAAACTGTTAATATTTGGGTTTAAGTAAAGCTTTTAGTATTTTATTTTATTTGTTTTCATGTCTAATAAACGGTTGCTGTTCTTTTTTTTTTTTTTTTTTTTGATTTGAAACTTAGAAGGCTAATTGATAGCATATAGATAGTTAGAATAAGTTAGTTTGTTTTAAGAAAAATTTTGATAGTTACAAAGAGTATAATAACAATAAAGCAAACAATAAATATAAAACATATAATAATAAATATATTTTTTTTATAAGATTTTACTATTTTCTTGTAATCGAATTTTTTTTTCATATAAATTGAATTAACTTAAGTCTTTACTTAATTAATTTGTTTAACGCAAATTATAGTTATATATTTAGTTAAATTAATTTTCAAGATTTTTTTTTAAATTTTAAAATCACAAAATAGCTTAAGATAGTTTCAAGGTTTGTATGAATAATTTTTTTAGAAAACAAAATTTTTAAAGCTTTAAAAAAATTATATATAAATTATGTGTTGAAAATTCACAAATTTTATAAGTACTGCCAAGATTTTGAAAATTAAGTTTTTTTTTCTTTAGAAATCTCAATCTGTTGGCTCGCAGTGAAATGGAATTGGGTTTCCGTGCTTAGCAAAAAAAAAAAATATATTAAATGAAAGTTTTTATTCCTTAGATTAAAACTTTCTTATTTCATTAAAAACAATCTCATAAAATTTTGCAGTAATAAACAAATTAATAATTTAAATTATTAACTTACCTTTTCACAATGTATGGTTAAACGATAACAGGAACTTTAACTGCAAGTTTTATATGAAGAACTGTCAGTTAAAGTTCAAGTTAACTCATAACCATACATTGTGAAAAGGAACGTAAGAAATATAAGAAATTATTATAATTAAAAGTTAATTTTAATTAACTGTTTGCACTAACTTAGAAAAATCAATTAAACATTTAATTAAATCTATTAAATTAAAAATTTAACTGAATCTACTAAAATCTATCTAAAATTTATTTAAATCAATAATTATATATATAATAATTTTTATTTGAAAACATTAATTAAAGAATATTTATGTCCGCATATATACTTTTATACCATATACTCCTACTTCTTTATGAAAGTTAAAAAAGCAAACATCAAGTTCAATTAGAATATTTTTAAGCCAAAATTCTAATTATTCGAAATACCGGTTTTTAACATTCTTGCCTTTTTTTAAATCGGCTTTTATAACGGTACTTCTTTTAAACTACTTAACTTGTTTTGTTCAACTACGTAACTTGTTTTGTTAAACGAATCACTATCCTAATCGCACGTTTTACATAAATATACAGCCCTGATCTGATGAATTGTTAATCTCATTTGAAAATTTTCATAAAGTCCATCATATCAGGGATATATTTTCACAAAAATCGCCCCATTGTGTAGGATAATGGATCCTAGCCTTTAATATTCTGCCAACGATTCAAGATAGAAAGCCAAAAAAAAAACAAGACACAAAGCTAAAAAAAACATGTTTATCGTTAGCTAAGATGCAAAAAGGCGAAACTAACAAAAACAATTTTACAGGAGAAGCAAAAAATTAAAAAAAAATCAACAAACATTTCGTTAATACCCTTGTTTTTTTTTTAAATAAAAGCGTCATTTTTGATCGCAGAAGTGTCAAATTTTGTCAAACTATGTAGCTTAATGGCATTTATACGAATCAATCAAAAACTCGATTTTGAATTTTTTGAGTTGCACCTTTTAGCATTTTAGCTAACGATATGTAACTATGTATGTAATCAATAATAGTGTACATATTATATTATAATAAAAGTCGCATAAATTCTTACTTTGAAAATTATATGCATTTGTATGTACGATGTATACAAGCAACGACTCTTGAGTTAATACTAGAGAGCTGCACAAAATCTTCTCTACATGCACACACGACTGTTGTACGGTACCTTCAAGGAAATTAATACAGGGCAGTTTTCATACTAAAGCAAAACTATCTACATATGTATGCGTTGAATATATACATATTTTTATATGTATTAGTTTATTTTGTTATATGTAGCAATGGGTGGATTCATAAGACGTAGCCCAAACAGCTACGTCTTAGAAACGGATGATGGATAACATTTAATTTTATATCTTTATTTCGTTGCTTCATCGCATTTGTAATGTAAAATTTACCTAATATTTTCTCTTGCCACCTAACATATGAAAGGAATAGCTCTATTCGATCAGCTGTGTAGGCTGAGCACAACATGTTGAATATAGGTAGCGAAACAATTTTATGATGGAAAATTAACCAAATGTTGAACGGAACTACTCAACTATGTTTTTCTAAGAGAAATACTCAACAGTTGCGCAACAGCCACGTCTTATGAATGCACCCAATATTATTGGAAATTCTTTTAAGTTGAAAGTAATTAAAAAGATTTAAGGCTTGTAAAAGCTTTGTAGTAGATAAAGTTGCAATCCTGCCTAGTAAAAGTTGTAAGACGTTTTTTTACGAAATTTTAAATTATGTATAAATATATGTATAAATGTATGTATATTAAAAGCTTTAAAGTTTAAAAGGCTTTAGACGCTTTAAAATAGCTTAACAAGCATGGTCTTAGCATGCGTGTAAACTTATTATTGTGTTATGGAAAATAAAATAATTTACAGCCTGGCCCAAGATGTCCACAAGAAACTTTCGATTCACAATTTGTATTGAAAACAACAATAAAAAATAAGAAATTTTGATTTTATTTTAAATATCAGCAAGCGATAGAATGTTTATTTGTCGACATCGTGAGTCAGCACTTTAAATTTTGGCATGCTTGCTATTGCATATTAATATGTGTATAGTGTTAACAGATCAATCTCAAAAAATTTTTATTATAATTATATTTGCTTTGTAAAAATTAATACCAAATGAACAGCACAAAGTCAAATTTAAAATAAATGCTTGATGGGTCATCAAGCATGATAATTTTAAAATAACAACAAACAAACATACACGAACTTAACAGCAAGCAGTTTGATCGTGTCTAGAGCCCTTAAAGAGTAAAATTTTTAAAACTTTTCTATATTGAAAAGTTTTAGCAAAGACTTAAAATTATTTTAAACCAATATATAATTTGAAAGTTAACAAAAGGTCTGTAATGAAAATATTTTTTCTTGTGGGAGGAGGGAGGCAGAGTATTTATTCATTATATTTAATAAGTTCTAAAGAATAGTTTGCTTTTTTTATTATTTATAAAGAAGTTTTACAACATTATTCTTAAAGATTTTTCTTAGAAAAAATTATTTAACAACTCAAGTATTAGAATTTATTTTTATTCAACTTAGCAGCTATCTGATGAGTTGTATGGAGTTTTTTACTGCAGGTAATAAATCAACAATGCTTATACAACATACAACTAGTACAGTTGGTTGTGAATATTTGTTATAAATAAAATTTTGCTGATATAATAACTTAATAAGAAATTAATAAAAATTATCAAATAAATAACAATTTCTCTGTTAGTGAGCACTTTAGCGTTGTAAATAACGCTGGTTTTAATTTAATATTTCTTTTTTGCATTTATTTTTTAATATATTATATTCTCAATACATATTAAACATTTCATAGTTTTTATTATCTAATTTTTTTTATATATTTTTTTGTATATTTTTGTTTGTTTATGTTGCTAAAGTACTTGACATTAGATTTCTTGTTGTTGTTGTTTTAGTTTGTTTTTATTTTTCGTTAAATATATGCAATAAATCATGATTAAATGATTTAATTTTTTATATATATATATGCATGTAGATATATTAATTTTATTTTATTTAATAAATAAATTTTCTTAATAAACTTACTTAAAAACTATTAACAATTTCTTATATAAATGTTTGCTTTAAATTACTTCTCATTTAATTATTATTATTTTTTTGCTTAAATATGTTTGTATGTATATAAAGTTTTTTTTTGAATTTTTTAATGTATTTTTTGGTTTTTTTTTGCTATATATATTTGTTATTATTATAATTTTTTTTGTCTATAACGTTTTACACTGGACATGTTATTACATCATATTCAAACATTAGCGAAACGGCAACAAAAACGAAATATAACAAAAACATGGTAAAACCAAGACCCTTATTCATGCGCCAACGGAAGCAGGCAATTGACATAACGACAAATAACAGCATCATAAACAATATCGTTATGGAGCAGACCATGCCAACGGAGTTGACCTCCACCGGAGCGCCATAACAGATGCCATATAAAAGCCAGGGTATAGGTAATCTATAAATAAATTGCAAAAAAAAAAAATTGGTTATTTTTAGTTAAAATAAAATAAATTTAAAATTTATAGTCTGTCCCACAATATCGTAAACAATAACTTTTCATCAGTTTTTTTAACCATCTCATTTATTTGAACTTCCTATTATTTTTTACTGCTAAAGGCTAGTACTCACTATTCTACATATTCAAACGACTTTTGAGAGATTATTAGGGCGTTAACAAATGTTAAATTTAAAAAAAAACACTAATTATTAACGTGACTGCACCCGCTCAAAAATACTTGTGTGGCAACTCTCGAAAGCAACGAATAGCTGTTGTTATTTTTTACATTTGTATTAATTATATACTTCTTACAATTACAATTCGAGTTGAAAAAAGTCAGCCAATATAGCAATGCTAAAGTTAGAAAATAAAAAATATGTTGATTATTGAGTTATAGTTTCAACTATGATATTAGTTGAAATTCTCATTTGTTTAAATGAAAGCTTCGCATAATATCTCTAATAATCTAAAAACTATATAGCCAAATGAGTTTAAAGAGATTATTAGTGTATTAACAAATGTTAAATTTGAATGTAACAATTGCAAAAAAAAAAACTTCAAAAAAACTTTGTGTTATCGCCACGTCCGATCAAGTATTTATCGTGTAAACGCTTTTTCAGTTCATCGAATAACTGACTAGATTAACTACCAATTACTTGAGTAATACTCGTACCGAATAAATAAGCATAATTTTATCCTGTAACAAAACACGAGCTCTCTTTTGATAAAAATTGGTGAAAGCTAAACCACACAATTGTATATTTAAAAATCAAAAATCTTTAAAATCGTTTGTATAAAATATTTGGATTTCTTTTATAGTTCGCTCTGTTTTTACACCAAAAAAGTATGTAAATTTATTTTATTCATTATTCTATATTTAATATCTTAAATATTTTATAATGCAGGAATTTTAACATTCAAATATAAAACTTTCCTAAAATTGCAATTGTTTCGTTTTGTATTTGGTGTTGACAATCTGGTAAAAACTTAGCGATTGGTATATTCCCGTAACACTTTGTTTTAAATCAAATAAAAGTACATAAATTATAAAATAAGATGAACACGTTTATTTTTCTGTAATGTGAAAATTGATTCTTGACATACTGTACTTATGTATGTACATACATATATAATAAGTAATACAAATTGTGTTATAACCTTGCTAAATGCCTTAGACTTCTAATAATGATGAAGGATTATTTTCGAAAGAGGAAACTCACTGTAAAACACAATGTGGTACATATTCGTACATACATACACACACATTTACAAAGGCAATACCAAACAGAAAGAAAATTGTATAGAAAAAACAGAATATATATGTATGAAAAAACAGAATATATATATATATGTAAAAAATGCAATTGCTTGAATTGAAGGCTGTTGTAGGTTGTTGTTCAAATTGTTACTATTTTATTTCTATTCTCTCTAAATAATAATGAATGATGAGAAATAAATACAAGTGTATATGTGTATATGTATGAATGTATGTGTGCGGGCATGTACACACATACCCAGCAAACATTTTCGTAAGGCCAATATATTAAAAATAATGCGTACGACAACTCCTTTATTTTCGTGGAAAAGCCACCGTTTTTTTGGAAGAAAACGAGCCTCTTAGAGATAACATATGAAGAGAAGCGTTTTTAATGACACACTTCAAGTGTCAGAATAAAAAAAATTATTTTATTAAAAAAGTCATTTAACTTGCATATTAATTAGACTTAACTTTTGGCAAATTTTTTTTGAACTTCCATTTGCACCAGAGAACTATGTGTCCAATTTAAATTTTAGCGGCAAAAATTCAAAGTTTGACGATATAAGTACAAAAAATTTATAATACTTGGCAACTCTTTAGAAATATAATTCATGAACAGCTGTGAATGTTTACATATTTTTAAATTAAGTTTTTAAACTATTGACTGGTAAGAGAAAAGTAATTTTTTATTTCAAATAATTAGTTAGGTTGGGAATATTGCCAAAAAGGTAGGTGTGTTGCCAACTTTTTTAAAATGTTTATTTCAGCAACAGGTATTTCTACATCAAGTTTTATGAAGCTTGCTCATTTGAAAATAATGTTTGCCTTAGTTACGCCTTTTGTGCTTTTCGCTTATTTTGACATTTTGTGTGCAGAGATGCTACATGATATAACATTTAATGGTGACTAAAAGACAAATTTACACTATTATTTTTTACAAATATTAAACAGCGGGCGGCTTACGCTGTAATTCGAAATGTAAGAAAATTCTTTGGCGAATTCGAAAACATTTTCATTCGTTTCGAATTACAGAATAGATACCCGCTGTTTTTTACTTTACTGTTACTTTTTGTGTATTGATTGCATCATTTTCTACCTAAGGAAGACTTTTCAGGCGAAAATATTTATTGGTAAAATTTTTTTATAATAGCGAAATAATTAACCCACTTTTTTAATGTTACAAATTTTCTCCCTTGTTTATAATAAGTTTCATTTTCTAAATCTGACAACATTTGTCTTCTCCATTAGCAGAAAAGTGGACAAAGGTTGGTAAAAATGCCAAAATTTTAATATTTTTTCTCGAATACTTCCTAAACTGTTAGCGAAAACCCATAAATGTAGCAGTTTTTTCTTTAGCTCTTGGATAGAAAAAAATCCACTTGCAAAAATCTTTTTTATCCCATCAAAAACATGAGCTTGGCATCGATTTTAATTTTTCACTAACCCAAGTTTGCCCAATTTGGTGCTTTATGGCTCCGCTCTCTTTTAAGATGTATAGTCTAAATTAAATGCTGTATAAAATTTCATAACAATCGGACAGATAGTTTAAAAACTACAGAATTATTTCCAATTTTTTACAAATACTCGCTATGTATCGGGTACTTTAGGCTCCACTAGAAGGCACCGTCGGATCGACCTAAAAACAAATTAAGATCGCTATTATGGCAGCAAACCTTATATTTCAGACAGCGCACATATGTAGTATGTACATATGTATATCAATTGAAGAAAAAGATCTTTGCGATCAGTCTAATGTGCATACATTAAAAAAGCACTCTTCAAAAATTTAAATCTCCGCATCACTAACTTTCGCGATTTCATAAACATATGTAAAGGCTCAATCAGACGTGACATAACCATAGCCATAGAAAACAGCCGTCGGACCAAACTAATGGGCAACACTGCATTTGATTATAGGTGACTTGCCATAACGCCATAGCTCTCACCATAGAAACCAATTGAATTTTGGTTTGGTTTGCTTATGGTTATGGCATTATGGCTATGTCACGTCTAATTTAAGCTTAACTGTGGATTACAATGGCTTTGCTCTTTTCACAAATTTAAAATATTTTATGTCTAGAAATACGTTTTTCGTTAGTAAAGGCATTAAGCTCACGAAATTTTTTAGTATTTCGCGCTAGTGATGGTTATGATATGATTGCACTTTCTGGTTGATTAAAAAAACAGCGCTGCATAAGAATGTGTAAAGGCAAACTAAAACGTGAAATATGTTTGTATATTTTTGAAATTTTATTTCAAAACGGTAAACGGTATTCTGGATACCGGTATTTTCTAACCGAAATAAATTTCGGTATCGGTATCAATACCGGTATCTAATTATAGCGGTATTTGAATCGGTATCGGTATTTTTACGATACCGTTTGCCAAACTTGCTGAAAAGTAAATTGTACAAATGTTGGCGGGGTATTTAGGCACAAGCAAGTAATAAAACAAAACTCACACACGTACACACACTTGTGCAAAGACCGACATGTAGATATTTCTAACAAGTGGAAGTAGGCTGAGTAATAATTAGTTTTATGATTTGTTTGTAATTTTTCTTCTTGTTAGTTTATAAAACAACTACTAATGTCGCAAAATATACTGGCCTGACTTAAAAAAAACAACAACAATTCCTTTCAATTTATACTTGTGTATGAATGTGTGTGCGCAAACAACTAAAAGTAAGACAATAACTATTGCATATTTGTAGGGGTGGCATGTTGTTTCGTTTAGAGTTCATTTAATATGTTGGTATTTTTTAAATAACCAGAGGCAATATATTCTGTATGTATATGAAAAATATTCTTTTAAGAGAAAAATGCATAAAATGTCATCTCTATAATTGCAAGCAATTTTTTTTTTGTTACTTGTTTGCTTAAATTGCTGAAGTACGAGAGTATACTGAATGAAAATAAATTGTTGCTGCCGGTATTAATTTATTTCTTATTTTCTTTTAATTTAATTTAATCAAATATTAAAGTTTTAGTGAAAAGTTTAAATTTTTATAGTTTTCATTCTACTAAAAATAATATAATATTTTTTTGTTAAATAAAAGATATGCTCAGAGAATTAATGAATATTTTGGTAAAAAGTTTAAATTTTTATGGTTTCCATTCTATTAAAAATAATAAAAATTTTTAGTAATAAAAATTATGTTCAGAGAATTAACGAATGAATACTACTATTATTAGGTGTTTAATTCTTTAGGAAAATTATATTGTTAGAGAAGAGAAGGCGGTGAGGGAATATACAGAGGAAATCTTCATTTCTATTTTACAATTACGTACACCAAAGGTAAAAAGGAACCCTATTGTTTTCGCTTCGCGGTCCGCTTGTCCGTCACAGGCTGTTTTCTCGAGAGCCATAAGATCTACGGGAAGAAATTTGGATAGAATATGTAGAACTTTGGCCGCTACAACAATAAATAAAGCTAAAAATTAAAGGGTTTATAAATGCATCACTGATCTGCATCATACGTGCAAATTTTTATTTAAAATGCAAGTTGGCTGATAATCTGTTTTAGTAGTAATCATGTTTGTACACCCTACTCGACATTTATTTGTGCGTTACCTACTTCAGTGAACCAGTTAGGAACATTTAAATTTCCATTTGCAGCGCAGTGATGCATTTACGAACATACCCTATATTACCAGGCATGTTCTGAAATCACGGTTATTTCAAATCACTAACGATTTTAAAATCACGCAAGTGATTTTTGGGTGTTCTGAAAATCACGAGATTTTTAGTTTTTAGTAGTAATTTTCATTGTGCTAAGTAACGAGCAAAAAGCTTTTATTGTGCTGCCACAGTATTTAATACTTATTTTTGTCATTTAAACTTATTTTCAACGATTGTATATTTAATATTAACCAATCGAATTTCATAATTGTAATTATTATTGAACAAATTAGATCAAATTTTATTCTTAATGATCAATTTAGTTGAATAAATTAGGCATATGCTACACGACTTTAAAACTTTGTTACTCTGGCAACCGCAAATCTCTTTTTGATAAACACTATCAGCTGACTACTGCAAAGGAAAAGTAAATCATTAAATCAAGAATAATGTTAAAGAGTCCACAAAAAAATATAGCACTTTCATAAATTAGAAAATTTCAGTGTTCTTTTGTGTAAAATAATTAATTTTATTGCAAAAACAAATCATGTTGTGTGTATATAATTGTTTTATTACCGAATTCTAAGTAAAATGCTTCAAAAACCATCAAGTGATTTGATATCGTCAGGCATTTGGTTGAGCGGTTTCAAATCATGAGATCTCAAACATTTTTGTGTGCCGAACACCTTTTCAGTGATTTCAAATCACTTTAATATATAAAGTGATTTACAGAACATGCCTGTATATGATGATGTCAAATTATCTGCAAATATTTCAAAACGTTTTCATTTATTTCCCATTATTTTCTTTTCTAGCTGCCTGCGTTTAAATTAATGTATTGTTTGTGGCCGGTGGTGGCTGTTAGCCGGCTTAAATCCGATGGGCTGTTTTCTCCGATTTGTGCTCATGTGTATAAAACAAAAACAAATTGTATTTTATTTTTACTTCACTCACTTCAAAGAAAGAAACAAAACAAAATCAAAAAATTTTTTTCGTTTATTTTTGTACTCTTCTTTTAAGTATAAAGAAATCAAAATAAAAAATAATAATTTATCTGTAATAATAATTTTTTAACTGTAATAGTGTCGAGAAATCACGATTTAACTCCTGTATCGCGCAATAAATAGCATAGCTATAAAAATGCCACAGTGTCCGTACGGAACCCTTCGTGTGCAAGTCAAAGTTTTACTTTACTGAATTCATTTGGTTTTTTTTTGCCAGTGTTGCTGCGTCTATAATGTCAACGAGGCGCATTAAATGTTTGAAATTAGGTTTATTAGGCATTTTATTGATTATTTTACTGCGCCGGTTACTCTCATACTTAATGACGAAGACGAGTGCTCTGATATTACATTAGGATAAGTATCAGTTGAAGTCGTTACTAATCCGTGATCACTGACTATGCCTTCGTAGCTTAAACTTTCCTACCTCAATTGACAAAAAGGCACACTAATGGTTATCAGAAAAATGCAGAATAATAGACCTAATTGCGAGATTATTTTTTCAACTTCGACTATTACTATTTTGGTTGTTTATTTATTATTTTTGGCCAAATCAAATTTGTTGTTAATTAATCTCTTATTATTTAGCTGGTGAGGCCTATCTCGTTTTATGTCAATAAAAACTAAATTTTTATTACATATTTATCCCGACGTTTCGTGAATTTTATGTTCACTTCTTCAGGGGATGTGTTTGCAATCGAGTTATATTATTATTAAAAACATTAAAATAAGTGTATGAAAGTTTACTTTAACTAAAAATTACAATATTCAAAATGATGGCTTTTGCTGTTTTTAATTATCACACTGTAACTATTTTGGTTTATGATTTCTTCAGCAATTGTATATTAAATCTTAAGAATACCATTTTAATCCTCCAACTCCTTGCCGCATTTGAAACGTCATACACAAAAATATTTGTTTAAATTGCTGCATAGTTGCACAAATTTGATTTCATTACAAATGCATTCTTCTTTTTTTTTCCTAAACAAGTTTTTAATCTGATAAAAGTTCTTTTATTACCTGAACTCTGCTAAAACATTTGAAATCATGTGTTGGCAATAAGTTTTTACCATTTCATTCATATCTCAGCAATTTATTGTTGTAAAATATTTAGTTCATGCAAAACATATGTTTTTCCAGCAATGTTTTTTTTTTGTTGTTTCCTAACAAAATCGCCCAATCACTTGACAAGTAGTTACAGAGTTGGATAAAATTTTTTTTCTATTATTTTATTATATATAAAAACATAATACCACAAGTATTATAAAAGTTTATTTAAAGCCACTATGGACAAAAGGAAACCTTAAAGAGGACAAAAATAAACCAACCGAACGGCTTAGGCATTATTTGTGATGAAAATATGCTTTACAAAGAAATGAAAACCACAGGTAGTAAGTAGTTTTTTTTAGTTTTTTTTTGCAGTGCAAAAGAAATAATAGAAAAGTTTTACATACAAAGTTTTCTTTACAATATTCAAATAATAAAAAAATATCTGACCAAATAATCTAGAGTTTTCCGTAAGTTTTTAAGCAAATGATAAAAGATAGACAGAAGGACAGACAGACAGCAGTATTTAATATAAAAACTTATTTTTTAAAAGAACAAGGAGGCCAAAGGTAAACTTAAGCAAAATAACTCTGCCAATAGTTTTATTTGTTGCTTGCACAATATTATTTAATTAAATTTTGTTATAAAATAGTTTTGAAAATTTTGTAGGAAAGATGCAAAATAAGCATTCATTAAATTTGGCATAAAGCAGACCATTTGGCAGCTTTTAAATAGTTGAAAATTAAAATTTTGCAAGTTTGTTTTTTAAGTAACAATGAAAAATATAAGCAAATTTTTTTTGCCAAGGTTTTGGCAGAAGAAAAAATTATATATAAACTCGAAATTTAACTCAAAAGCTTTTTGCTTATTTTTTTTTTGGTTAGAAAACGTTTTATGCATTTATACTGATGAGTTTTTAATGCAGGAATGACATCAAATTAGATGTTGCCTAACTAAAATAAAAAAAATTGGAAATACATGACTTCAAGGTTGACAAAATCGTTATTAATTGTTGTTAATAATCTCTATTAAAAATTTTAAAGCTGCCCTTATAAGCCAATAATTTGTATAAACTCATCTTGCTACAGCCTATGCTTAGGCTTTTAATTAAATGTTTAAGTGTTGCATATTTTTCGGAAATTTTTATTAAAATTTCTGTTTCTTAAATTTCCCTAAAAAATCATAACTTATTTGAAAACGTGTGATAAGGCTTGAAGTAAAAAAAATCTCTATCATTTCCTGCAAAAAACGAGAAAACATTTCAAAAGCCATTAAAATAACATTAAGCATATACAGCATTTTCAATAACTGGTTAAATTACATTGCAAGGAGGGTAATATCAGAGAAGCATTTATTAGTTTTGCATTTTTGGCAACAACAGTTTGCTGCTCATAAGTGTTTGTTCGCAATCAACTTTAAAGGTGATTAAGTTTATTTGCTATATTGGTAATACATTAAATATTTTTTATTTTTATATAAACTACGTTTATACGCACACTATTTCTAGACAAAAATATTTGCAAATAAATTAATGCATTGGCGGTATTCGATGCTTGCGTCAGTTTAAATACAAGATATCGTAGCTTTTATTTAAAATTCAACAAGAAACTACCCAGGCAGAAATTGTGACTTTGTCCAAAAAATATATACCACAACACTGCAAATCCAAAATTACGACTCTTCCAAAATTGTTGTACCAAGTTGTTAACTTGGTGCTTTTTATTAAATTTTTGTGCGAAAAATTCCTTATTTGGTGTGTGGTACGCGTTTTCTAATTTTTGGTGGCACCAACGCAAGTTCAAGACAACTTTTTGTTTCAGTATGAGAAAAAATCTTTGTATAATAAAATACGCCTGTTTGAATACTATTTCATTCAACAGTGCAGATTTTTTACAATCAACTTTACAAACCGTAATAAGAACAACAAGTAACGACGGTTAAGATGTATTAAATCATATTCACAAAGTTAAACGCTCTTGTTGTTGTAGATAATTTGTATTATATAAAGAAAAAATTCATTATATGAAATGTTAAACACCGCAAAAGCAGGGTATTGCCACTATAAATTTTTTAAATATTTTAATAAAATGATCAATAATGAGCTAATATTAATTATAAATTTTTATATATAATCGTTGATCTCTTTTAAAAAAGTTTTGTATAGAATTTTTGAAATTAAAAAAAAAAAATTTTACCTAGCACAAGTTAATACAAATTTGTTTAGTTTTTTCATTTGTGTTTTTTTTTTTTCCTAAAACCCTGAATTCTGTAAAATCCTTTTTTATTTTTTAATCTTTAATACAAAATAATTTTATAAATAAATAACATTTGCCCGTAGCATTCACAATTAGAATAATGATTTGAAAAATGAAGTGAGTAAAATATGAGTTTCATTGTACAAAAGTGAAAACTGACATATGCAATCGTTTCAAAAAAAATGCTGAGTAGAACTGGAGAGATTCCTTAGTCAGCACTTAGTTTATATTCTTTGCTACATATATATACATATAAAAATATGCGTGCTAATAATATTCAATAATATTGGAATGTCGCCGGCAAGATTTTCATCAGTGTTAACGCGAAGGAAACAACAAAAGAGAATTCCAGATGTTGTTCTTCTCAGACTTAAATGTACTAAATTAGTCATTGGTGTGCTATTATACTTTCTGAGTTTGAATATTACCAAAAAAAAGGGTACAATTGTACCAACATTTGCCATCCCTGATATGAAATAAAAGTGCTGAATAGTGTATTTCATTTTGATATGAAAATGTTCAACAACAAATTTTAAACTGTTATATTTAGTATGTAAATACAAACGATACAAAGATACAAAAGGTTTGGCGAATTAAGCAAATATAAATATAAATAAATTTTAGTTTATTTTTAAAACCTTCTGTTAAGAACTATTTTTTAATTTTCTAATTTTCTTTAGCCTTTTCAAGTTGTTGCACAAATATTGTTTAAGAAAAATCTTACTCACCCCACCGTAACATCAAAGATATTACTGCCCACAGAACTGGAAACAGCCATGTCGCCAAAACCTTTACGAGCCACAATAACCGAAGTTATCAGATCTGGTATAGAAGTTCCAGCTGCCAGGAAAGTTAAGCCCATAACCTAAGAAGAAATTATATATAAAAAAAGAAATTTCCATTAATATCAGCTGTAAAGCAAAATGTTTTTAAAAACTGCAAATTTTCACTTGAAACCCACCTCGGGTGGTATGCGAGCCGTATCACCTGCCACATTGGCCCACCATACCATCAGATAAGAAAAGGCCGCTATCCATACTATGGAGCCAATAAACGTTATAGGAAATAGTTTTTTACCTTTAGGCGTACGTGTATCCGGCAAAGTTAACCACATGGGTATCAAGAGAGGTGCCACCAGTATATAAGTTAAACGTTTGCGGGCAGTATCTGGCCAAGCCATGCTCAAGGGCTCTGGCTCATCTTCGATTTCTTGTGTCTGCTATTTAACAATTATTTGTTGTCAAATATACAATAGAGATAACAATATATTAAAAAGAATGCATCTTTAAAATTTTTTATAATAAGTAAAGTATAGTTTTAGGGGTTGAGAGATTTCAGATACGAATATTAAAATTTTTACAAAAGGAATTATTATTATTATTAGTTAATGTTGTTTTTTAAATTTATACACAACTTTAAATGGTTGTTTAGTTGTTTAAATAATTTTTATATATATTCTTTTGTAGTTGAATTAAATGATTAATATAATGTAAGGTGACTATGAATTTAAGAAAATAATTTTTTTTTATAAAAAAAAAGTGCATTGAGAAATATGTAAATGCCTTAGTAAAGTATAAAATTCTTGTTTATAAGTGGATAAAAATAAAACTTTAAATAACTTTTAACTATAAAAAAAATCAATAATTATGAAAAATTTTATGTAAATAAAAACAAAATTATACAAAGTTTGCCTTTATTGAAAAAAAGCCATTTTCTAGGACATTAAAAATAAGTTACGAAATTAAAAATTTTTTTAATTTTAATAAATGAAAGGATAAAAAAATTATTAAAAAAAATAAAGCCTATTTAAAGGCTGGCAAATAATATATTTAATAAGGCCTAAATTTAGGCGTTTCATTTAGTTTATTTTTTTTTTCATACAAAACTTATGAAAAGAAGCATGCCTTAAATTATTAAAAATAACAATTTGAACTCAAAGCACAATTTTATATAAATATTTTTGACTTTAAACATTAAAAAGCTTTTAAATTTTATTTCATTTAAATAAAACGTTTTTATATGAAAAGTTATTGCCTTTATTTTTTTTAATTTTAAAATCAATTGAAACACTTTGAAATAATTTCTTCCTTCATTTCGTTTTTTTACCTTTCTGGAGTCTTCATAAATAATATACATAAATAACATTTTCTAGCTTGAAGCTAAAGTCTAATCCCATTTTCTTGCTCCATTAAATTTCTTTGTAAATGAATTCAAAAAACAAAAAAAGAAAAGAAAAAGTAGCAAAACTTCCTCTTAAATCTTGAATAGACATACATATCGTTGCCTTGATATAGAAAGTCCCTAACTCATTTTTTTAAAACGAGTTTCTTTTATATTTCGATAGAAGAACATCTAACGTATCGAAAAATACAAAAATCTCGACTTCAAAAATATAACGAGTTAAGGCCTTTCTATATTTAGGCAACGATATGTATAAATGTCTGTAGCATAATGCTTATTACCTTCAATTTCTGTATTTTATTTCTATCCATTATAGCTTTATTCATAATTTTATATATACCCTTTGTAAATTTATTATTACCTTGACAAAGATTTTAGCATAAGTTCTATTTTAAATACAAACTTATGTACATACATACATATGTAAATAAATATGAACATACATACATATTTACATACGTATTTTATTTCCCTTATTCCACTTAAATACTTTCTACTCTGTCATGTAATTTATTTCTATTTGTAAAATGTATTTTAGACAAAAAAAATATTAAAAAAAAATCAATATTTGATTACATTTTCCACTAATTCCGCAACAACTACAAATTCACTTGTAAAATATTTAAACAGCAATTGTTCGTGTACTTCTGCCACTGCCACTGTCACGCTGCTACATACAAAACATATGAAAACAATAAATTTATTTTTAAGCCTTTTCAAATCCGCTTATGGTTTTGGCCAACAACATTTGTACATTTTTATTGTGTTGCAAGTTAGTTACGAGTACAATTTTCAACAAAACATGTAAGTGAAATACTCATACACACACACACACACTTATGTACATACATACATGTTCATTTCTTAACCCAAATATGACAAATTTTCTGACACACACACACATAAACACACACACATAACTAAGCGCATGTAAAAGCTTGTGACAATGACAATGTCATTGACGATTATAATTTTCATTATCATCAGCAGCAAAGTACATTATGTTCATAATATGCCATCTTATTATTATTATGTATGTATAGTCATGACGATAATCATCATTATTAAACACACTAGCTTAAAAAGTTTTAAAATATTTAAATTTCTTTCTATCACTTTAACTCTCCTTGCCGCTTCTTTACAGCTGTCATAAACATATGAGTTAAATATGAGCTTTACAATTTTATACTAAAACGTTTTTTGCTTTAAAATGTTGATTATTTTTTGGGATGTCGTTAAGTAGTTGTTGTTGTTCTGATGTTAAACTGATATTTTACATTTTGTATAATTTATCACAAGCCCGGAGACAAATGTGCATTTTATTTCCAAAAAAAAAACTAAAAGGAGGGCAAGAATTCTATTTATGTATTTATATATCACTGCTGAGGAATTAAATGCTGTTACTTTTATAGAAAGTTATTATTTTTTGTTAAATCTACTTTTTTCATATGCCTCTTTTGAAAGACACTTTTTTTAAAAGTACAATCTCTTAAATCGAAAAATCGGTTGAGCCCGGTTAATTTTTTCTTATAGTTTCATTCATAGCAAGCAAATTTTTATATAGAAGTAAATATTTTTGGCTTAGTCGGCAACTACGCTAAGTCCATTTTTTATGCAAAGTTACTCTTAGTTTTTAATGTAGAATGCTAGTGTAATACAAAACTAACATGACCAGATGGTTTTTGCAAAAAGCGGGACATGATCAATCAAAAAGCGGGATTTCGTAGAAAATACCGCGAAAAAGCGGGACTTTTAAATAAATACCTTCTAAAAAGCGGAATGGATGCACAAACACAGTTTCGTTTGTACTTACGAAACACAGTTTCAACTCAAAAGAAATACTTTAGAATAACTAAAAATATTTATGTACATATAAATAAAAATATTTATCTATATGAATAATAGCGAAAACTAAAAATTTTAAAAACCCCCAAATATTTCTAGAAAAGTTGTGATATCTTCTAAGCGGCTGGACTGATTTTCTTAAAACATAGCTAAAAACTCTCTCGATTAAGTCACCTTTCAAAAAAAAAAAAAAATAATTAAAATCGGTCCAGCCGTTTGTACGTAGATTCGTACAGACAGACAGATACACAGACACACACACACACGCTACAAATTTATAACACCCCTTTTTTTGGTCGGGGGTTAAAAATCAACTGTCGTTCGTTGGTAATCGCTACAATTAAGAGCAGCTGCACCGATTTCGCTATATTTTTTTAATGTGGCACCTCCCATATGTTTTTTGTTCATTTTTATTTTCGAATAACTTTCAGCAAGAAACGTGAAATTTTGTTTAAGCAACGAATTAGACATGTAGGTGTGAAACATCCCATTAAGAAAATTGTTTTCTTTGAGATATCTGAAAAAGTAATATAGTGAGAAGGGGGAAATTTTGTAGTGATTTCTCGGCCAATAGTCAGTGTATTGATATTGCTGATTTACCCACAGCGTATTACTGATGGTCTAGAAGGAGCAATACGCTATCAATTTTTAATGCAACGAGAAGAAACGTTTATTTTAGAGTTGGGCATAGTTGTTCCCTTTGCGGATTCTTCCTTTTTATTACCAACAACAAAAAGAACTAGTTCGTTATTTTCGTTCAGCTGTTCTTTTCGGTCAGTTGTTCTTTTCGGTCAGTTGTTCAGTCAACAACAGAACAGAGATTACACAGCCATTGAATCCTCTTCAATGTTTTATTCGTGTGTTAATGTTCTAAAGTAATTTCAAGAAAATAATCTGGATTGGACAAGTGAGCGTTAAATAGAGAAAAGTTTTACTTGAAAAAATATCTTGGAAACTAATGACTATTTATGTTAATAAATATTATACAAAATACTGAAGGTTGAACCGAAAGTACAATTTTTCTTTTCATCTCAAAACGTTTATGGGGTGTAGGAAAACACATAGTGTTCTAGCTACTTAAGCAATAAATACACTTGAAAACATATTTGGAATGCATTTTTATGACTGAAATTTTAACACACAGCAAAAAATATTAAAGAATTATTTTCAACAAAACCATGTTATTGAAACAAATTTTTAATTTCAATAATATTTGTCATAATCTTAAATATTGTATTTATAAATACTGTGCATTTGAAAATATCATTTAATTTAATTTGTTTGTGTTGATGTTTATCTTGCTCGTTGATTGACTCAACTCAGTGATGTGCTATTGTTGTTGTTCATTTTGATTGCTCGTGTTGTAAACGTGTGAATTCCGACAAGAAGCCGCAAAACGTCGTGGCTTGGTTTGTTTACTCAACAGAGTTATTTTTAGATTATATCAATGCAATGGGCACATCTGGAAGAAACATAAGTACATAATCATGTTTTGCGTGTTTTCATTATTTGCGTATCCAATAACGATTTTCTCTTTAGCTGAGTGGTAAGTTAGCTTGAAATAGCAAATACCAATTTTTTGTAAAATATATAAAAAAACTGTTAATGTGTATTATTTTTTTTTATTTTTTTCCAAGGACAGACATTCCTTTCCAAGGGGCACTCTTTTGAAAATATACTTTTTTATATCGCAGTTAATTTTTCTTAATCCCTTATGAAGTTGCTACCAAAAATTCTTTAAATTCATTCGATGCTAATGATTTGGACTCAGCAGTTTTACTTCTGTCAGTATTTTCTTCTTTACTTCTACACTTACAATAACTGAAACAAATGTCTTGCCAACAGTTTTGTTTAGCATTTGTTTTGTAACATATCGCTGTAGTAAGACTTTTGAAGAATCCCTCATGTCTTAAAAAGTTTTTGTAAGTGGTCTTGTGCAAGACTTTAGTATTTATGTACGTATGACATTTTCTATTGTAAAAATAAGGCCAATATAGTTTGCCATCTCAAAGATAATAAATACATAATAAATTCCATGTTCATTAAGCAGAACAAATTTTTTAGAAGGGATTACTTCAAGAATTTGAGGCCATATATTTTCTCAAATGACGTTAACAATGATAATTTTTTTTTAATTTTTTGCACAAAAGAAAATTAAATAAGTTTATTTTAAAAATTGTTAAATTTGCTAAAATGATGTTAAAATACCTTCTAGGTACAAACATACATATGTACATATTTTGTTTAACTAAAATTAAATTTATTCAATTCTTCAAATTTCTTATTGCATTTAATTTTGTACATTTTAATTGTATTAGTTTTTTTTCCTCAAATTTCATTATGAAAAAATAAATTGCCATTTAAATAAATACTTTCTTTTTCTTTTATATTTTGTTTTATATTTGCTTTTTTCTACACAGTTTGCTGTAGCTTTCAAAGATGCCTTTGTTTGACAACGTTGATTTTGTTGCATTTGTCTTTTTCGTTGCGAAAGCGGCCTTCACTTTTTGTGCTGCTTTAACTCAATTTTCTTGAACATTGTTATTTAATTTTTTTTGCCCTTTTTTACAAATATGCATGACTGCACATGTACCCGCATGCATGGATGTATGTATGCATATATGCATACATATATACATACGAGTATATGCGAGTATATCTAGGTATGTGTAAAGAAATGTGCTGTTTATTCATGCAGGAAAACACATTGAAACGAAAACTGTCCATCCATCTTTTGTAAAGAAAGAAAGAGAGAGAGAGAGGGAAACTTAAGCAAATACTAAAAACGTTTAACTATTTATTTGTCACTTTTGTGATCATGTTATTGTTGAAATTTAAACTGAGTACGAGCACTGTGAGTGACAAATGTAAAAATAGTCCATGTAATGCATGTCTTGTTTCATATAATATTTTTAAACAGGAAGAGGATGTGTAGAGAACGTTTTCACATGTGCGTGTGTGTGTGTGTGTGACATGTTGCACACATACATTTTTATAGGAACAGTTTTACTACACTAACACATTTTTTTTAAATAATAATATTGGCCCAAGGAGGGATAAGGAGGGGAAAGTAAGATAACACACCACATTAACAACATATTGAACTCCATTTTCGAGTACTAAAGAGTAATGGATTGCGTCAACTAGAGTCTTGAAGACATTATGGGAAATTGGCAAGATTGTTAAAAATTGTTTTAATCAAAACTGAAATCCAAAACTGTTTGAATTATAAGGAAAAATAAGAAAAAAATAGCATAAAATATAGTAAGGAGTCGACAACATTATTTAAATCAATACGCTTTTGTTGTAATTGAACGACGACAGTGGGCAAACACAAAACTAAATGAAATCTTAACCAGAAAGCAATTTTTTCAAGTAAAAGGAAAATGGAATTGAGTTTTGTAAAAGTTATTTAGAAAACATAACTACAACTTGCTTTTGTAAAGTGCTATTCGAAATATATTGTAATTTATTTTTATTTGAAAAAAAAACTTACTTTTGAATAATACAATGACTATAAATTTGATTTATGAAAAATTTTATTTAAAAAAATTTTGCTTCAAAGAGGTGTACTTTTTATAAAAGTCGTTCTAAGGAAAAAAAATAAATTTTTATATACCATATACTTTAAGCAGTGTTCTTGAAAAAATTTCTTTAGCAAGTTTGGTTTCCTTTCGAAAAAAAGAGTTTTTGATTTTATTTTAAATTTGTTTCTTTGAATTTGCTGAAAAAGAAAAAATGCATTTTTTGATTAATTTTTTTTTTAATATAAGTACTTTTGGAAGATTACTTTATGTAAAGTATTTACTTTAAAGCACTTAAAAGCATTTCTTTTGAAAGAAATAGTTTTTGGAAAAACTAAATATTTTTAGAGAAAAAATTTTTAGTCAGGAATAATTTCTTACTCGGGCTTATGTTTAGCATTCTCAAATATTATAGAATGAAATATTTTAGCTAAGAGTCTAATTTAATTCTCCTTCTCTTATTTAGAAAATCATATTAATTAATAAAAATATTTAGTACTTTTTCTGATATTATTATTTTTGTTTTTCAAGAAATGAATTGAGTAAGTACTTTTAAATAAAAGTACGTTTTGTAAAAAGTACCTTTTGAAAAATATACCTATTTAAAAAAGTACTTCTTGAAAAGGAGCTTTTGAAAAACAGTAACTTTTAAATAAAAGTACGTTTGAAATAAAGTACAATTTCTAAAAAGGATATTGTGAAAAAAGTACCTCTTAAAAAAGTTAATTTTGAATAAATGGCTTTTGAAAACAAGTACTTTTTGAAAACAAGTACCGCTTGAGATAAAGTACCTTTTGAAAAAGTACCATTTGATAAAAGTACCTTTTGCAAAAATTACATTAAGAAAATACTTTTTTAAAAAAAGTACCTTTTGAAAAAAAGTTCCTTGTGGAAAAAGGTGCCTTTTGGAAGAAAGTACCTTATGAAAAAAATTCCTTTTGAATAAAATAGATTTAAAGTAAAATTACGTTTGAAAAAAAGTACCTTTTGATAAAAGTATCTCTTGAAAAAATAACTACCTTAGGTGCCTTATAACCTTTAAGAAAGAAGCACATTTTGAGGTCAACTACCTTTTGAAAAAAGTACATTTTAAATAAAAGTACGTTTGAAAAAAGTACAATTAAAAAAAAGTATCTTTTGAAAAAAAGTACGTTCGGAAAAAGTACCTTTTGCAAAAAAAGTTCCTTTTGAAAAAGTACCTTTTAAATAAAATTGCATTTGATAAAAGTACCTTTTGGAAAAAAAGTATCTTTTGAAAAAGTGCCTTTTGAAAAAAAGTATCTATTAAAAAAGGTGCCTTTTAAAAAAGTTTCTTTTAAAAGCAATATCTGAGTAACTTTTTGATTAAAAATAACCTTTTCTCTGAAATTAGCTTTATTTCTGATAAAAAGTATGTTTTTGAAAGAAATAAGTTTAACAAGTATTTTTTGACAAAAATACCGTTTGAATAAAGTGCTTAAAAAAATTTTAATCGAAATTTTTTACTGAAATATTTTTTCTAATAAAAAGTACTCTGAAATTTTTCAAATATGTTATTGTATTTTGGAAAAATATTGGTAAAAAATTTTTTTTAAGAAAGTATAGGAAAATGTATATGCATGTATTTTCAAAAAAAATCTGTAAAACTATTTTTGGATAGAGAGCTTTTATTATTGTTTTATTTTTGATAAAAACTATTTTTTTGAAAGAAACAAGTCTAACAAGTACTTTTTTAAAATAAATTACTTAAAAAAACTTTCGATTAAACATTCTTTTTTCTGAAATATTTTTTTATTTTGACAAAAAGTACTTTCTGAAAAAAGTATTTTCTTTTAAATTATTACCTTTTAAAATATGTAATTGTATTTTGTAAATATAATTGAGTTTTTTTCAAGAAGTGTCTTCAGAAAAAATTATACATATTTAAAAAAATTTGATCTTGCAAAACTACTTTTTGATAAAGAGTATTTTTCTTGAAATTTATTTTGTTAATTCAAAGTACTTTTTGAAAAAGGTACTTTATTTTTTCAAGATAAATTAAATATTTTTTTTGGAAGGCTAACTATAAAATTATTTGAAAAATTATTTTGTTTGCCCAGAGACTATTAGCAACAACGACCTCTCGTACTGGACTTGATAAATATCCGACGGACGAAGACAAAATACGGGTACGAAGGAAACTTGGATGAATAGTTAGGGGTCGCTTTAAAACCACTTGGCATAACTCAAATACCAGTTCTAATGATACAAAATCCAATTTCTGATAAATAATTATAATTTGAACTTTCTTTATGCATATTAAAAAAATTTGCATATTTTTTTCAAAGTTTAACAGATTGTACATAAAAAACCGATAATTTTTATTTCCATACTAATGTTTTTATTCGTTCTTTGTTTCCATTAGTTGCTTTGACATGCTCTCTCGTATAAATTCTTACAGCCACGTTTTAATAAGCAAATAAAAAATAATAATGGCAAAAAATAAGGAACAAAAAACTACATTTTTCAGTTTCTTTTCCTTGAAATTGATTACTGAAATGATTGATTTTGTTGTTAATGGTTTTTATTTCTCTTTTAACATAAGGTTGTGTGCATTGGTGTCAATAAATCAGTTCAAAAGGACGAAATGAAAGCTTCCAATTTTTTTTTTCAATTTAAATTTTCAGCATTAACTACCAAGGCCAACTAACTATACATACGAGTAGTTCTTTTTTTTTCGATCACTCGTTTGCTGGAAAAAGAAGGTACTTTTCCTTGTATAGCCAACAGTTGTTGCAGTAAGTTGATTTAAAAAATGCCACCATTTAGTTTCAATATTTAATGCACTAATTTCGAAGCATTCTTAAGTATTGAACATGAACTTTTATTGGCAATAAATCGTATTGAATGCAACGACAATGGCCAAAGAAAATTTTTTTTCTAAAGCACAACATAATGGCTGATTGGTGCTTTTGGTTTATTATTATTTTTTTCTTTTTCTATATATAAAAGGGAGAATCCTTTTTAGGGGAATGTATTTGGCCAAAGGCAATTTTGGGGCACAAACACACTCTTGATATGTTTCATACTCCCCCTACTACACGATGCAACAACACAACAAGCACATGAACATGTATATAAGAACTTAAGCATTTGCACTCAATTCCATCAAATGCTTGTATAACATGAATCTCTGCAATTGCCTTTTTTCCGAATGTGTGAATATGTGCATTAGATGTGTGTGTGTGTGTGTGTGCGTGTATGAATGTCTCACAACTTTGGCTGCTGTGTGCGAACAAATATCAGTTTATGTTTTTGCTTTAGTTCCTTTTTTGTTAACTTTTTTTGTAAATTTAAATTCAATTGATTTTTTCTCTTGGCTGTACAAATTAAAAGTAAAATGAACGATTTATTGCCATTGTTCTGTGGAAACTACGAGTATTTATGTATACATACACACATGTGTACATACATATGTATGTATGTGAATGTTTTTGCCTTTGTCACTAGCATTAGACGTCCGTCGTTAAGGAACATTTGTCCTTGTTATTTCTGCTTCTACTTTTTCCCTTCTGTAATTGTTGTGTGTTGTGGTTTTAGTTAGTTTTTCTTATTTACTTTTTTGATTTTGTATCATATCTAAAGGATTCGTTTTAGCCATGATTAAAACAAGGTTTGGCAAAACAGCGTCAGCAAGTGTTACCACTCACCGACCGCATACCAACTAAACGGGCATCTTTCATAACCAGAGAGCAGTTTATTACGGCTAAATATTCTTAAAAAAAAACATGTGCAGATTATTGTAAATTTCTAGTAGATTTTTCTTTTCTTTCTTTTTCATATTTTTGTTCTTGGCAAAATTTCAAGGAAATCCATTCAATTTTCCCAGTGGATAATGTTATTTTATAATGAGCACAGACATTTTGTTAAACGTATTTAGTAATAATTTTTTTTAACTTTAAGTAAACAATTTCAATTCCATTTTGTGCTTCGAAATTTTTTTTATTAAAAATTATTCACCCTTATTCCAGTTGTCGTCATCGACGTCACTTTAACACAACACCAAAAAATGGGGGCTTGTTTACTCGCTCTCGAGAACAATTTTGCGCAACTGGCAATTTATTTCCATTCCCTAAGGTCTAGAAAATAGCATAAACCTGCAAACAGGAGTCAATTGTTTTCGATAACGGATACACGAGCACCAATTTTTTTGTGTTGTGTTAAAGTGACGTCGATGACGACAACTGGAATAAGGGTGATTAATTCCTATTTTTTAATATATCTATCTATGTATATAATATTTACATAATATTTAAACACCAGAAAGGTCAATAAATATTTAATTTCGAAGTCATTTCGTTTCCATTTTGTTTCTTACTTCGAAGCTGCATTTAAAAAATGCATAGGTTGTTCAAATAAATTGTAAACTGCCATATTTTTGTAAAGTAGTAATAATGTTTCAATTCCATTTTGTTCTATTAGTCAACAGAGTATTTTTTTAAATAAATTATAGCAAAAAAAGGCATTCGTTGTTCAAATGAATAGTTCATTGCTGTATTTATAAATAATTTTGATAATGTTTCAATTCCATTTTGTTCCACTAGGTAAAATTTTGATTATTTTTTACATTATAGCTGTAAACTGGTATTAAAGGCTTAAACTATCACCACGTTCAGTAATTAAGAGAAGGAATTTTATTTTTTCTGGTTTCACACTTTTTAGTGCTACTTATTATTTGCATTTCAATATGTCTTCTTTTTCAATTTCCCTACAATTTATTTCATTTCCATTACGTTCCATTTCAATTCCACTTCGTTCCTGTTTAGTTAGCATATACTGTGGGCCTTGAAAATTGCAACCTAATATAATTTTTAGTACAAAAGTAAAAATAGTTAATGCTTTTACTCTTAATTCTTACGTTAATTGATTTCATTTGGTTTGTCAATAAACTTGATATTCCCTATTGCCCAGAATTCACCGAGAGTTTAACAATATTCAAGACCATATTTTAATCGTTTATTAAAATAGTTTTATATAAAATTGTGTTTCATTTCGAACATTTAGGCATGCATGCTAAAAACCTTAAACAAATTATAAAAAGCTTTCTTTTGAACAAAAAATTGCAACTTAAAGCATAATATACTATTTAAATATTTATAACAACATTTAAAGCCATGGCAATTACACAAAATTTTTGTTTACTTTCAGGTGCCAATATAATTACTAATTACATTATTGATTCAATGCTAAATTATTAATGAATACGACACATAAAACGACTAAGAAAATTATAAATTAAACCATCTCGACTGTTAAAGCAAGGAACTTGGCTCATTTCTTTAAAAGTCTAGATGAACTCAAAGTGATTTTGAATACAAAATTAACTAAATTAAAAAAATTTATATGAAAAATAATTGAAAATTAAGTGGGATGTGGGTGTTATTGTAAAAAGGATTAGCTAATTTATTTAAAGCTTGTCTAAAACATATTGCAAAATTATTGAGCTAAGGTTAAAAAAAATCAATTAAATTTTTTTAAATTTAATTAATTTATTTTTTTTTGAAATAAAAGCAGACAGAACATTGTAAATTAAATAAAAGCATTTTGTTTGGGTTGTTATGGAAAAAAGTATATTAAAGAAAATTAAATTATTTTGTGAAACTAACTTTGATGCTAAATTTTCGCGTTTGAATTTTGACCCTTTGATCTATCCAGCTGGGACGACGACCACTTAACGATGGCTTTAAATTTGTTAATTTAACAGTTAACAAATTTAATTATGGTTTATTTTTTTTTTTGGTAATTATTAAAATGTTTGATAATTCAATAGCATTAAAATAGAAAGTAATTTGTGTGAAGAAAAAACAAAAACAAATTATTATAAATAATTTAGTAATTCGTTTAATTTAAATTAATGAAAAATCAATTTACTTAAGTATTTATTAAATATACAAAAACAAATGTATTTATAAAGATAATAAAGTTTAATTAAACAAAAACAAACTTTTCTTCTAAACATATTCATCAAAAAACGTTAAATTATTAAAAAGCTTTTCTTTCCAATCTAAAATACATTTAATATAATTTTTAATATAAGTTGAAGGAAACAGTAAGAAAGAACATGTTGAAAGTTGTTTACATTAACTTTAAAAGATAGAGAGAGCGATATAGACAAATAGATAGAGAAGGAAAGAGAGCAGGAGTATGTATTTGAAATTGATACTTTTTAGCGTAACTGTATTTTCTGGCCTCTTAGTACTTGAAGGCAAAAAGGGAGAAATATTTAGGCCCAACTCGGAATAATTAGTTCAAAACCAAAATTTATAAAAATAATAATAAAAAAATATAAAATTAAAATAAAAAATGTTAAGAAAATTTTTTTTCTCCAGTCAACACTTTTAATTAAAAACAAAATAATTTAAAATTTAACGGAGCCAACTAAACTTTTTTTTTTAAATATAATTTATTAAAAGTTTAGTTAAAAACTTAATTGAGACAGTTAAAAATATTATAGAATTAATTAAAAAATTTAATTGATACAATTAAAATTTTAATTAATTTTTGTTTATTTTTTAATTGCAGGCGTTGATTGGTTAAAAATTTTTTCTGTGTGCATAGCTTTGTTTTGTCTATTTTAATCACTGTTTCTAGTTTATAAAAAATAATTTTAATGCAAACACTTTTCTTTAATGAATTCTAGTCTAAAAAGCTGATTTGTGTGTTGTGTAAAAAGCTTTTTACAAAAAAAAAAAAAGGATTACAAGAGCTGGATAACTGTGTATTCAAACAGTGTGTATACACATACACACACACAAAATTGTAAGTAATTATGTATTAAGTACTTAAAAAAGTGCCAAAGCGTTTTTAAAATATTTGAAAAATATAGTAAAAGTTTTATATTTCTATAACAGACATCCTGAGATCAGTAATTCGCGATTTTATGTACATATACATATATCCAAATCTCCGAATATATTATATGTAAACCTAAGAACACTGTTAAGCAAAACTTAATCTGCGACTATTTTAATGCATGTTAGTATTAGAGGGGTGAAAGAGCTACCCAGCAAACACAATGTTAAGCGATTGAATGATATTGCTGGATTATACATATTGAAACCATGAAATCCTTGCATTTTACTTTCGGAATGTGTTTGGATCTTTCATGTAAAACCTTACGTTGTATATTTTTGTAGAACACTTTAAACCTTTAGCTCTTCTCTGTATGAGTCTTTTCTGTTTCTTCTGAAAAATAAGAGGAAAAGTTCTCCCATTCGCTAAGGTAATGCACATGGTATTTACACCTGCACAAAATTTAACAGACATCAATTAAAATCTTTATGTAAATCTATTCCGTTTGCACCAAGTTTTTTTTGACACTTATCACGATTTCTTATCCAAGAGAAAGCATATTAACTGAAGCTTTTCCTAAACTACAACCAAATAACTGCAAGCTAGCTACTTCACACACCTTTTTTTTAAAGTACACAGTATACTTGTATCGAACTCGTTCAGTAGCTCGTTTTCGGTACAAACCAATGATCAAACCCATTTAAATTGCATGGTCGATATTTTTATATGAAAAGAAGGCTACGTTACATTACATCTCTGTAATCATTTTCATTATTTTTTACATAACAATATCGATCAGCTGTTTCCTACTATTGCAGTTACTTTACACTACAGTCGGCTAACTGAGCCTTAAGTGTTGTTAACATTACTTAGTTTTGCGCGATTTTTCATAACAAATACACTCATTACTTTTCTACACAACTTTATTAAGAAAAAAAAAATGGTTATTTTTTGACTTAAAAAATTCTTGACAAAATGTATTTTTTCTGGATTCTTGATAGACATAAAAAGTTTTTGTAAATCAAGATAAAACAAGATCGGGTGGCAAGACTAGTGAATGTCCTTGAACAGTATCTTTCTCTATACAAAAATGTACACAGCAAGATTTTGAATTCACGGTAAAACGAAATAAGCCGTACTTTATTCTTAGATAAATGACAGAAGTTTGTAACAGATGGCATATGAGCAACTGCTTTTAGAAAATGAGATATATATATATATAGACATACAAGATTTATTTGCTTTGACTTTTACTATATTTTTCCACACTTTATAAAGTAATTTACTTATTTTATTTATTTTCAACTTTAATCTAAAAGCGCCAGACTAAATTAGTGTATAGTATTTTAGAACTGAAAGACAAAGCAAAATAAGTAACTAAATATAACAAATAAAACTGTAAAGATAACTGATTTTTTTTATGAAAAAAATATATATAAATATCGTCAGCTAAAAACTGAAAACACTCATTTTGCTAATGTATGACTTCGATATTAAAATGAGTCAATATATTGCTGAATTAATAAATAAAATGTGTGTGTGAACTATTCCGAATGTTTACTCCGAAAAAGATAAATTTCTTGTGAATTTTAATTTGTAGTGAACTATTCCGAATATTTACGAAGAAAAAAAATTTCTGGTAAATTTGTTTGCTTTCATAAAGTTTTATAAGATTGAGAAATATTTTGACAATTTATGAAAAAATAACTCACAGAGATTTGTCTGTCGGTAAAAGTGAAAATATTCAAGTATTTTATTTTAATGGAATTGATAAAACGAAATTAAAATACATGTTAACGAAAAATTTTATTCCGAAATTTTTACATGTGGAATGCAGGATAAGATATTGATTTTTTTTTATTTTTTTTCATAAAATCTTTTATTTATTATTTGTTTTTTTTTAAGTATTACAACGGGTGCTTTAGTTTTTAGACAACGATATATCTTTCCGAATTAGGTCTAAGTTAAATAGAGTTGAAAATTTTAAGCAATTTAAATAGAAAAAATTACCAAAAGAATTAAACTGAAAAATTAGACTGAATAGAAAGAGTGTGATTTTTAAGGTGGCAGGTGACAAATGAGAACGATATTTTACAAAAAAGTTCTTTTTTATTAAAAAACTTCTTTTCATAATTTCCAAAAATTTTAATATGTAAATACGTAAAAAGAAACTTTAGTTATATGATTGATAGTAGCAAGAAAAATAGTTAAAGAAATATCTTAGAAGATAGATAAAGAACGGAGAGACATTCATAGAAATGTGAAAATTGAAAAGAAAATTACATTTTATTTTAAAAATAGTCACACATAATCGTTGCATTTGCATATTACGTTTCTGTTTTTTTTTATTCTACATAATTATTTTTCAATAAACAATAGTTATTCAAAAATGTTAAAATAATTCAAATAATTATAAAAATATAAACAAATATAAAAAAAATCTACGAATTTTCAAGGCACGTCACAAAAATTTGACATGAAACAAAGTTGAAAGTTTTGAAAAAAATATTATTCAAATGTTATAGAAAACAATTTATGTATGTATGTATATTCAAAATATGTGTAGTTAATAGGGCATTTACAACTGCACAAAATCTGGCAGATTTCAATTAAAGTCTTTAAGAAATTCTATACCGTTTATATTAATTTTTTTTCTTGACATTTATAATGATTTTTTTATCCAAAACAAAATACATGAACAACTACAGCCAGTTGTGAACTTAGCCAATTCACACACCTTATCCAAAACAAAATACATGAACAACTACAGCCAGTTGTGAACTTAGCCAATTCACACACCTTTTTGCTGTAAATAGGGCAAGTTTTTAGTATAAACTTGAAAGAAATGGTATGTGACTAAGACCCAATAATTGACTGCTCAATTACTCGTATATGTCATTTAGCTAATTGCCACTTAAATTTAAGTTGCACTTAAATATAGTTTAATTTTTTCAGTGCTTAATTAAAAGCTCTTATTAAATTACATTGAACAAAGAACGGCAACAATTCAAAATTTCCCAGTATTATGGAAGGCTTTTCAAACAACAGCTGTTTATTATAAATAAGAAAGTTAGGTTATCAAATTTCTGCATATTCACCACATTTTTGAATAAAAACACATTTTATGTAACAAAAAGAGCAATCAAAACACATTTTTCTATTTATTTTTTCATGATATGTTATATATTTATGAAAATTAAACGAAATTCTTTTTAATGCGACCACATGATGTTCATGTACATGTTTTCAATAAACTCACACAAGTACAATAACATAAAGTATGCTAGTAAAACTTATAGTGTTTTCACACTGCAAGTTAAAACCTTAAACAGCTGATTTTGCATTCACACTGCAAGTTGGTTAAATTGAGGTTTTAACTCACAAACTGTCTAATAACTTTGCTCAAAAATAAAATAAATCTCCAACAGACATGCGTGTGTTGTTGTATTTTTTTCTGCTTTTTATAACAATTAGTTGACAAACTGTACAATTGTTTTTGTTTGTATGAAAAACTCGGAAATTTTACAATGCGTTGTAAAATGAAGATTATTTTATATTTTGTAAATAAATATTTTAAAATTAAATTGAAATAATTATACAATGTGAGGAATTGCTTTGAAATCAAGTTATACCTGATTTACATTAAGCATTTTTTCATGAAATTTCATGAATTTTGATGCACGCAACTTTTTCTATTTGCTAATTGTAGAGATATAAAAGAGAATTTTATATACAAAAGGACGTAGAATGATTCACTGGTGCATTTTGGGTAACGCTTTTGATATAAATTTCTCTTCCAGGCCTCCTATTGCAAAATAAAAATTTTTCATGCAACTAATTTCATGAAAAAAATGCTTAATGTAAATCAGGTATTATTGTATATAAAAAATGCAGAGATATATTACGAAACAAAACTTTTTTATCGGCGAATAGATGTTAGCAATATTGTCCGTTTTCACTTCCCAGAGGTCAATGAAAATATTTTCGTTGTTTTTCTTCCAAAAAACTGCTTTTTTCATAATTTTTTGATTAGTGTTGCTGCTGCATCCATTTTTAAGTTGAAAATCTTTCAAGCGACATCTATTGTTATTCACTGGCATAAACATTATCAGCTGCTTCTGGTCATTTTGACTTGGCAGCAGTGAATTTATCACAGCGAAAACAAGGTTGTATTTCATAAAACCAAATCAAAAATGGTTTTAAGTTGGTTTTAACAATAACAATTTGTATGGTAAAACCAGGTTTTAACAGTTGGTTTTAACGTCAAAACCAACTTTTATTAAAACCATGTCAGTGTGAAAAAACTATTAAGTAGAATTTAAATATACAAGATTATTTATTTAAGTTTCATTTAAATGTCTCTCATTTTTGTACTGAAAATATTAATGCGTTACTTAAATGACATTTAAAGATAAATGACACTTAAATTAGGAGTCAATTATTGGGTCTTTTATTGGGTCATTATAGAATTTTATGGCAAATATTTTTTTATAGAATTTTCCATGAAAAGGACAAAAAAGATATGAAACCGCTTCCTGCATGGTTTTCTAAACCAATTCGCCATAATGAAGCACACAGTAGGCTCCCACCTGTGTTTCTGAAGTCTTTTTGAAATGATTTTTTGGTTCTGCTCTAACAGAGTCAGTCGTTAGATCCTTGTTATTGATTTTATTTGATTTTCTTGCACAATGTTAGCCATGCAAGTTTATTTGAGGCTTTGATAGGAATCAATAGGATAGAAAAAAATACATGTCTCCATATTTTTTCAAAATAATTTTGTAACACACGTTAAAGTGTTAAAGTTAAAGATATCTGATAGATTACAAGCATTTATATTTTAAATTTTTATTATTTCAACATATATTATTCAATGCCATTAATATTCATTAATATTTAATAACATACACACATTTTTAATTGCTAGTAAAATATAAAAAAATAAAAATCATTGAAAAAATTATTATTGAACTTAAAAACAGGAATTCAATATTGTGGAGTACTTTTTCTTTTTTCTTTTTTGTTTTTATCAATAAAATAAAATGAACTTTATGATTTACTAAAAAATAATATGATGAAATAATAACAAAATAAATTAACGGCAAGTCCTTGGTTTTATTTGATTAATGAAAATAAAACACACATTTGTTAATAATATACTCTGGTAAAAAAAGTTGTATAGTCTGTTAAACAAAAATAAAATTTAAAAGGATTTAAACTTCTAAGAACTTTAATACCAATATTCTTCCTGGGGAGTTTTAAAGTTTAAGTGCTTCATTCATAAAAAATTATTATGGTTTACAAAACAAATTTTGTATGGAAATTTGTTTGTTTAATTTTTTATAGACCAAATGCATATGGTCCTTCGAACCATAAAATGCAAATGTTGGTTAGTTGATTTTGCATTATGAATGTTATTTTAAAAATATCTATACATAATTTAAAAGCTACCTAGTTGTTTGCGAAAAAAAATAACGAATAGGAACGAATAGGTTACAAAATTTTGTAGTATTATTAAGGTTTTATTCATAAAAAAATACTTTTGATTTATACAAGGCTTATAAAACAAATTATCATAATTTGTTTTATAAAGCCTTTATATAGAATATAATATATATAGAATTTTTTTTAATGAATATGGCAATTAAAATAAGAGGAATACATTGAATTTTAACTGCTACCTGGTGATTGCAGATTTTATATAGGTTACTACTACTGCACAATGGGACTGATTGCAAAACTAATGTCAACAATTATATATGTGCTAACGAAACTATCGATCTTATTGCCAAATAATATAATATATAAAGAAACACAGAAATTTAAAGTGATATATTTGACAGGGTAGATAGTTTGCAGTTGTAAGTTAGAATAAATATGGTCCTTCGAACCTTAAAGCAAGAAATATCAAGTAGGTTTACAAAACTTCAAAATACTGTTGAAGTGAAATTTAATTTTTAACAAGGAAATGGTGGTCTTCTACAATTTGGTTGGCACTTGTAAGCTAAATTGAATATGGTCCTTCGAACCTTAAAGTAAGAAACATCGAATAGGTTTATAAAACTTCATAATACTGTTGAAGTGAAATTGAATTTTTTTCACAAGGAAATGGCGGTCTTCTACTATTTGGTTTGAACTTGTAAGTTAAAATAAATATGGTCCTTTGAACCTTAAAGAAAGAACTAACGAGTGGGCTTAAAATTCTTCATAATACTGAAGTTAATTTAATTTTTTCATAAGGGCAGCGTTCTATTATTTCGTAAAACAGCACTTTTACATTGCGTAAATGTTTTATCTTCTTCTAAGAACGGACGAAATGAAGATTACAGGACTAATTTGCTTCAACACAAAGAACAATTTCGTCTGACATGTCCTGAGAAAAAAATGAGGAATCATTTTAAGGTAATTTCTGCTAAAATTGAGAGTACCACTAAACGAAGAAAGCTTCGTGAACACTTTAGCCTGCTTCATGGCTTCCTATTACTACTGATCGCTGAGGAAGTGATATTAAAAAAGGTTCCGGTCCCTTGAAAAGGGTAGAAGAAGCACGTCTGGCTTATAAATTTAAATTTTTGCTCAAATCACCACTATTAACAATTAAAAGTTTAATTGATTAAATTTTATTTACTTCAATAGTTTTTTAATTTACAGAAGTTTAATTATTTTTATTAAATGCTAATTCAAAGTATATTTTACTTTTTGGATGGACTCAGTCGTTAGAGCTTTGTTACATTTTGGGTTTTTGACGGTGAAGCTGTCAATTTAATTTTTAGAAAAGGAAAAATGTTTTACATCAGTCACGTTGAGGTAAACAGCTTTGAAAGCTTTTAAATTTGTTTTTGTTTCTTTGCAAATTAAGATCAAGTATTGTTGTCTGGTGTGTTGTTGTTGTGAATGTTGTATTCTCGTCGGTGTGAAAGCACAAAAGCTCTTCTGTAAAAGTTTGCACATTGTGCATATGGCTTCAACGTAGCTGTTTTAACTACCAAATAAATTATTTTTAAGTATGTATGTAAGAAAGCTTTTTGGATTTACCTAATTTAATTCTTAAAATATTAGCTAGTGTTTAAATCCTTTTAACTTTGCTATTAAATAAAAAATTTACTATAATAAAGTATCACAAAATTAATTTTATAAAAAATTTCCAAAAAAATAAATTAAAACTTAAAAACATATGCAGCGGATAGTGTGTGACCTAAAATAGCATTTAGATTTTTTTCTCTTGATGATTGAATTTGGCAAAAGATTTTTTTATTCATTTTCACTTGCAAATTGCATTCAGTAAATTATAGCAAAAATATACACTAAGGCCTGAAAGTATTATTTAAGGCAAATGAAATTAATTTTTTCGTTAGAACTTAAAGGAACAGATTTAAAGCATTTCGGAAGCCTTAAGTTTAGTGCTCATATAACCAAGTGTTTTAGTGTTAAACTTTAAGCTCTGATTTTCTGCTTAAAGCTGTTGTTAGGAGTCATCTTTATAAAATATATATTTGATTTATAAAACAAATTTCCATAAAGTTCTTATATAAAAAACCTTTAGGAAAGAGATATGTATTTATATTTTTTGATAACAAAATGAAGTAAAACTTTTACACCCATATTCATAAAATTGAAAACGAATTTGAAATGTTTTTATTTAAAATTTTTCATACAAAATTTTCTTAAAACGGATTTCAAATTCATTTTATTTTTAAAATTTAAAAACTAGTTTTATTTTATAACACAAACTGTGTATGAAAAATTGTTTTATAAACCGTTTATATATCTAAAAAAAATTTTTTATGGATAAGATCTTAAGATCTATTTTTTACTTTTTTTTTAAACAAAATGCTCTCTTTGGAAATAAGAAACATTGTAGTTATTATAAATTAAGCGAATATGCAATTATTTTCAGCTTAAAGCTGCAAAGTTTACTTAATCAAGTCTTGAGTTTGTAATAGATAACGGGAAATGAGCTCCCATTCTCTCCTATAAGCTCAAGACTTTGCAAAGTAAAGGTTTGCATTTGCGAAAGGCTTCATATTTTACCTAAGGATTTTTAAGATATTTCCAGATCACAAAGTTTTTAAATTTTGAACTTAAGGCTTCCGATTTTATTCTGTTTACGTTTTCTAAAATTGTCCATTATAAAAAATACCGTTATCAAATAACTAAAAGCTTTCCTACGCATTGTTAACTCTACTTAATTTTTTTTTCATATTAAGTATGCGGTTGCCTTAAATTTTATACTTTCAGATTTTCTAGCAAAATACTTAAATTTAACTAAAATTATTTGTAAAAAAGATTTCAAGACAAATAAAGAAAATGAAACTATTTGTACTCACCGAATCCAGAGTGGTATCAATATTGCCATTTGGACGATCAGCTAAAGTTGTTTCTTTCAAATTAATCTTCACATGATTGGCAGCCGAGGTGGTGGCGCCACCTCTTTGGGGTTTCGTGGCATCCAGCAGAACCTTTAGAGAGGCAATAGCATGCAATTGTGTTGCCTTTTCGTCCACCTTGCCTGGAACATCATCTTTGTCATTGTCATTTGTTGTGTTGAATATTTTTTTTTTATTTTTTATATTTTATTTTAGTTTCAGTGTTTTTTCAAGAATTTTCAAGAATTTAAAATGTTTGCGAATTTAATTTGGAAAATTTTAAGGAATCAATTAAAAAAATTGCATTTTTGAATTTTGCAAAAGAGTAGGAGACAAAATTAATTTAATTGCACAGTGATTATTACAAAAAAAAAAGAAAAGAATTAAATTGATTTGTTTCAAAATAATTAAGTGAGTTGGTTGGTTGTTTCATTTTTAAATTGATTTTATTTTGGAAAACGGAAAATCCAAGTTGTTATTATTTCAGTTTGATTTGATATACATATATATTTTTTTTATAAAAATCATAAAAAATAGAAGAAGAAAAAAGAAAACAACAAGAATTTTAATCGATTAAATTAATCGAATTAAATAACTTTAATTTTTTTTAATTTGTTTTATTTCATTTTTTTAACTCAAAATTAAAAGAAAATAATAATATAAAGTTATTTTATTTTTTTTAGAAAATTTCTTTTTTGAATTTAACAAGTACTTGGAAATAAAATAATTTTTGTGTTTTCTATAAAAGAAAATTATTTTACTAAGAGCTAATTAATCAGTTTTGGAGAAGTTTTTTTGTATTTAAATTAAATGAGAAATTTAGTAAAAAAAGTTAAAGATACCACTACTAGAGAATAAAAGAGTAATAAAGAAGAGAGTCTACTGAAAAAACAGCCAAAAGCTGGAGAATACCGTTATTATTAAATTAAAGGAGAAAAAGGGTAATATTAATATCAGACATTTTTTTAAAAGAGGGCGAGAGAGAAAGATAGGGGGAGAGGCAGCCAGAGCTAGATGGATCAATTTATTTAAGACAAGTTTATTTATAATAAAAATAAAATAAAATAAAATAAAATAAAAAAAACAAAATGCAATAAAAAATAAAATTAACTAGATTAAATAAAGATAGAATAAAATTAATTTAAATTAAACTAATTTCAGTTGAAACAAAATAAACTAAAAGCAAATAAAATAAAATAAATTAAGATATAATAAAATAAATTTATATTAAATTAATTAAATTAAGTTAAATTAAATTGAAGTAAAATATCTTAAAACCAAGTAAACTAAAATAAAATAAAATGAAATAAACCGAAAGAAAATAAAATAAAATAATATAAAAAAAAAATAAATTAAGTTATAATAAAAAAAATTTAAATTAAATTAACTTGAGCCGAAACAAAATAAACTAAAATAAAATAAAATAATATAAAATAAAATAAAATAAAATAAAATAGAATAGATTAAGAGAGAATAAAATAAATTTATATTAAATTAAATTAAGTGAATTACAATAAAATAAATTAGTATAACATAAAATAAAATAAATTAAAATAAAATAAAGTAAACTAAAACAAAATAAAATTAAAAATAAGATAAAAATATAACTAACTAAAATGAAATAAAATAAAATTTAATGAAAAAATAAAATAAAGAAAAATAACTTAAAATAAAATAAAATTTAATGTAAAAAATAAAATAAAATAAAATAAAATAAAATAAAATAAAATAAAATAAAATAAAATAAAATAAAATAAAATAAAATAAAATAAAATAAAATAAAATAAAATAAAATAAAATAAAATAAAATAAAATGAAATAAAATAAAATAAAAAATAACATAAGATAAAATAGAATATAACAAAATAAAATAAAAGAAAAAAGAATAAAGCAAAATAAAATAAATTAAAATAAAATAAAATAAAACAAAATAAATTAAGATAAAATAAAATAAATTTAAATTAAAATTAAATAAAAATTAAATCAAATAATATTAATGAAGTTCAATAAAATAAGATTAAACAGAACAAAATAAAATAATTTGAATAAAAAAGCATCAAATAAAATATTATATAATTAAATAGAATAATATGAAGCAAAGTAAAATAAAATAGAATAAAGAACTATAATAAAGCAATAGAAAACAAAAATACAGTAAAATAAACAGTCAAATAAGTAGCTTTTAGCAAGGACAATTTAAAACGAGTTGAGCTTTTTCGCTTGAAAAATAAAAACTTATATAAATGATTTTTTTTGCTTTCGTTTTTAAGTTTAAAATTTTCCACAAAATTCCGCGGTTACACGTGCTTTTAGGATTTCACCTTCAAATTGATCTAACATCCACTGCAAAATGGGGTCGTCAAAGAAACAACAAAAAGTAATTCGCTTAACATTCAGCGTAATCTTATATTTACATTTCTCATATTCCAATTCATTAAGAAAAAGTTCACGGTAAGAAGCTGATGCTAGCAAATAGTCTCTGAGCTAGTAGATGCTGATCAAGTGCGTGGTGGCTCAGAAAAATACGGCATTTCTTTCAAGCAAACTGCCTTCTTTAAGAGATCACGTTAATCAATAAGAAAATTAATTTTATAACAAGAATTTTAAATCCTAAGCTTGAACAAAATTAAGAAAATATTCTTAATTAATATTTTTTTTTGCTTTGAAGTTTCATCTTTCGATGGGTAATCTTTTAAACTTAAAAACGATATATTACAAAAAAAATCATTTACAACCTTACAAAGAAGGGCCGATGTTGGGAATTAATTACTAATTTTGCCAATAGTTTTCCTAATATATTAAAGACTAAATGACAAATAAAGATGCCTCGGTATTTTTAATTTCTAATAATTTTTAAGGGAAACTATGAGAAAGAGATAGAGAGACATAGTAAGAGAATCTATTGATAGATATTCTAAGTTCTAACTAAAATATAGTTTAAAAAATAGTTGAAGATAATTTAGAGAATTACATTGGAAAACAAAGTAAGTACATGGATAGAGTAAAGACTAGGTTAAACTTTCAGATATAGAAAAATATGTAATTTTGTTCTCTATTTTTCAATTTAAATTAAAATAAAATAAAGTTTTTTTTTTCAAATATAATTTTCGTACATATATTTTATTGGTAGCAAAATTCGTCTTTTTCAATGGCAAATTGTAACAAAAAAATGTCAGAAAGAAAATAAAAAATATATTTAAATAATTTTTTCACTACAATTATAGTTTCCACTACATATATTTACCACGCCACGGCCAAAAACTTTTGATTTTGATTGATTTTTTGATAATGTTTCATTTGTCTTTTTTTTTGCAAATTTATTTTTTGATATTTTTGGTGGAAGAGGGGTTTTTAGAATAAAATATGTTAATGTTGAGCTGCTTGAGGTTGAGGTAAGTAAAGAATAAATGTGGTCTACGGGTAAGCGTTGTGGTTTTATTTATTTGAAAAAGATGTATTGCATATTTTCAAGAGCACAAAGCTTATGGGTGGGTGTGGGAATGGTTGCAAAATACATAGAGTTGGAAAAAGGGGGAGAAACGAGGGAAGAAGGTATGACTAAAATTTTATTTTTGGGTCTACTAAAGGTTATAATTTGTTTAAGGTTTCTTACACTTTACATATGTATTTGCATATTTTCCACTAGTGTACAAATTTGCTGTCTAGACTAACTACCTATAAAAGCTTAAGCCGGTGCTATTTACTAATACTATTTGTTATTGTTAATCTAAAGCTTTTGAAATGATGAGCTTTTTTATTCAAAGATTGAGGAGCGAGTTTGTACGAAAGTTTACAGGAATGTTGAGTTTTTGAATTACACTAAAAATGTGTGAAGTCCTAAAAAAACATATTCAGACATGTTATAGAAATCGACCGAATTAAAAGCGATTGTTTCGAACAATTTCGAAAATAGTTTCTGCACCACTTTGATGTTATTGTAAATTTAAAATTGTTTTGTTTTTAAAATCGATTTCCATCACATACCAGATTTTCATTAAAAAAAATAGTTACATAAATTAAACAATAAATATTGCTATTTTTTAAGCGACAACTTTAAAAATTCAAACAGTTTTCAATGTTATTTTTAATAATTAATTAATTAACAACAACAGCATGCCAATTTTCACTGGAACTTATTCAACCACTATGATATAAAATATGATATAGACACTTTACACACAAACTTGATATAATTGTAAATAAATTGACTAGTATGTATAAAATTTATTGCTACATATGTATAACTACATACATATATGTATATCTAAAAATTTATATACATAACAAAAGCTTAAATTTTAGGACATCAGACATAAATTTCTATTACATAAATATCAAACAAATTTTTAAACTTTTAGTAACTAAATAAGCATTAAGAACACTTCATTATGAAGCTTAACAAATAACCGAAAAGCTTTTTTTTTCACAGCAGCAGTTTTAAGTTGAAAGAAAAGCAAACAAACTATTTAGTCTAAAATAGATTAAAAATAATATTCCAACGATTTTTAATGAAAATATTCTTAAAAGTTCTTTAATCCTTTTATAAAATATTTTATATAAGCTTTAAAGCTCCCTAAGCACTATAAAATAGTTATGGTAAAAAGATTATTCAGACTAATGTTTTAAAGAATTTTTCAATTTAAAATTTTTAGCTGTAAAGCTTGCTAAAAAGCTTTAGATATTCTTAACTTCATTGCAAATATAATAACTATAGTATAATTTAGTTTTAAGCAACTGTTTTTAAAGTAATTTTCTCATTTCAAAGTTTTTAGTTGCAGTTTTGACTCAAAGCTCTAAGGCTTTTTTAAAACTTTAATATGTTCTCAGAAATATGTATATCATACAGTTTAATTATCACGCACATTTCAATGTATACATACTTTTATGTGAGGTTTTGAAGTAGATATTTTTAAAGCTCGTTTAAAGCTTTTCGTAAACTTTTCTTTTTTTCCCTTATATTCAAGGACGATAACTCTTTTTAATAAGCTAAATTTATTGATAGTTATTTTAAAACAAATTCCTTCAATTAATAACTAAAAAATTTTAAGGCTTTAAAAAAGTTAAAAGCTTCAAAAAATTTAAGGCTTCAAAAAAGTTTTCTTCCATTTACTTTTTTATGAAGAACCTTGAATAAAATTTATTGATAATCTTAATTAAATAAAGCTTTTAAAAAAAGCTAAAGCTGAAAGCTAAAACTCATTACAGTTCTGTAAAGCTGCTGTTAAAAATTTCTTTTAAATAGGGAGTAATGGAGTAAATTAAAAAAAAATTATTCTTTAGTTGAAAAAAATGCTTTACTTCTTTTGGGGAAGATCATAACATAAAAGCTATTAAAAATAGAAGCACAATACTGAACGCTAAAGTTTGTTTAATTATTTAAAAGCTTCTATAAAAAATTTCTTGGTGTCTGTTTTATTTTAAATAAAATAATATATATTTGTTTATGATTTAAATATTATTAAAACATGGAATTTGAAAAATTTTAAGCTTTTTTTAAGATTAATGATGTAAATGCAAATATTATTTTCTTTTGCCTAGTCCTGAACAAATTTGCCTGACATTTACAGTTTTCAAGCTAACGAAAACTAAAGAAAATAATTGTAAGAGTAAGCTACGTTCGAATGCACAAGCTCAAATATTTGCATTTGAGGTAAACAGGTTTGAAAGCTCTTACAATTTGTTCTTGTTGCTTTGCAAAGTAAGCAGCAAGCACTGTTTCTAGCCGAGATCTGATTGGTTGTTGTACTTTCGTCGGTGTAAGAGCAAAAAGCTCTTTTGTAAAAGCTTGCACAATGTAGATATGACTGCACTTTAAAAAAAAATTCGGATGTATTGCAGCATATCTTTCTTATGGAAAAGTCGACTATATTATCACAGCAAACTTTGTTTTATAGAAAAATAGACTATATCATAACAGTACACTTTTGTATGCAAAAGTCGATTGAGCCTTTACAGCACACTGTGCAAAAGTTAATGTTTTTTATTTGAATTTTTTTTAATGAGTTCTGTACTCGAATAAGATAAAAGTGTAGAAATATTTGAAAATGTAGAAGCTGTTCTCTTTAAAAATATGACTATATACAGGTGGAGGAAAAATAGGACAATAGACGAAATGTTTTAAAATATGAACTTATCATTTATTTTGTCTTGAGCTTGAGCTATACACTTTCCCCGACAACTTGAGTTGGAAAGGTGCTTTTTAACGCCAAGTTGTTATGTCTTGCTTTCTATTTTAGCAACGTAAACAATTTTAGGCAAGAAACAAAAAATTTTAACATGAAGTCCAGCTTTGTAAACTTCTTGAAATATTACGCAGCTTTAGTTATTAAAGCTACATAAATAAGAAAGCTTAAAAATTCAATTCAGATATCATAACAAGTTTTCTTAATATTTTTTAGTGTTGACTTAAATGTTTGCTTTAGAGAAAAAAAATAATAATAGTTCAAAGGCTAAGAAATAAAATTTGTATAACGAAAGCTAGTAAACAAGCTTTATAAAATAATACATATCTATGCATGTATATTATATTTAAGCATACATATCTACATATATAACAAGATATAAAAATTCAAATGTCCTATGCAGACTTAAAATAAAAGCTTAGCTGTAAGCTTTAATGATTTTGATAAATGATGTTTCAATTTGTTCTGGTAAAACTTTCAAAAATAAAAATTTTCCTTGAAGCTTGTTTAATTTAATTATGCAGTTAACTAAAACTAAGCTCCTAAAAGCTTTGCAGCAACTTTGTTTTACGCTTAAAAATTTTCACACAAATATTCCACAGCCTCGTTTTTATTTATCTTGCTTTATGCTTATGATTTATATGCATTTTACTGTTAATCATACTGTCTAATGAGATTTTTTTAAAATTAAATTAAAGCTAAGCTGTTTTTTATTTATTCAACCCATATAAATGACCATGAACTTCTCTTTTTCTATTTAATTAACATAAAAAACAAAATCACGTGTGTATGTATTTGTACCAAAAAAAAAGGGCAACAAAATCTAAAAAGCTAATTAGTTATTAAGACAAACAGCTTGTTTTAGCTTGAAATATTAAGCTCATAAATTTATGGCTTAACTAAAGAAATTGCAACAGCAATACCAAACCACTAAATTGTATTTTAGGAAGTCATTATGAAAAAAAAATTAAACAAAGTATAACTTAAGGCAAATTAAATAAGCAAACAAATATAAAAGTATGATTTAAGGAGTTTTTCATTGTCACGAGTTTTAAGTTTAAATCAGACAAAATCAGTAGTATTTTTTATTTTATTTAAGTTTTTTGTTATACAGTGTTATTAAGCCAAAAAAACTTTTGCCAATAATTCTCCTCTAAAGAATATAAATGCTGCTTAATAAAAAGATTGCTTAGAATGAAACATTTTTAATTTTTTTTTCCGCTTTCTAGACATTCAATTGAACTGTTTATGTTTGATACAAATGCGTTTTAATCATATGGAGACAACATAATGGGAAAAGTAGAAACCAACATATTTAAGAAAACATTATGCATACAATTTGCCCTAAATATACAATAACGAAAAAAAAACTTTTTCCCATAATGAAGGCTTAAAAATAATTCCATATTATCTCTTTCATAGAAACAGGAAATATATGTGAGTAAATACAATAAATATGTATGAGCCACATAAATAGTCCTTAATAATTTGCTAATGTGTCAACTAAATGAAAGTCATAATAATAATAATAATAACAATACTAGCAATAAGAACTTCTATATTAAGCCTAAAAGTAGACTGCACAAGATGATTTGGCAAGAAAGGAAGAAGGCAATTTGAGTACATTAAAAAAATCCCACACATCGTTAGATATTGAAAGAAACAGGAAGTGTGTTGTTTATCTTTAGAAGGAAAATGGTCTAAATTTCTTATATATACTTCTTATCTTTTCGCTTGGATATTAACAAAGAAAATGCTCTACAATTTGGTGAATATCTTTTAACTTCTTTCTAATAAATTGAATGTTCCTTGGGTTAAATTTTCTAGAGTAAATTATGTGTTTGTTAATACCTTCTGGAAGTTATTCAATCAATACTTTGTCCACATTTTGCCAATTATTTCTTTAATCCAAGTTTAATAGAGCTTACATAACTTTTAATACTCGTATATGTAATAATTTTTGCAATTCAAGTTGTCTGTAAAAATTATGTATTATATATATAACTATTCACTAAATAAATAAGTAGAAATAGAGGGAAGGAGGGGGATTAATAGTGGCGCACAGTAGATAATACTTCTGTCCTTATCACCAATATGGAATTTAATTAGAAAATGGACTTAATATCGAACATCGACTTCGTCTGCGCCAATTTTGTACTAAATTAAAGAAAACATTTTTGAAATATTTTTTAGTTCAGTAGAAATCATTTGCAGTCAAAATCCCAATTAATTCTTAAGAATATTCAAAATTTTGATATATAAATTTTAAAGAATAATAAATAAAACAAGTACAGGACCAACCTTAAAGCACAACGGCAACACTGTAGTAAATTAGTGATATTAAATTTGACCTTAAAAAAAAAGAATTCTCGTACTTTCTTTGCATTGAAAAATATTTATATAAGGCTAAAGCTTATATTAATTGACCGAACACGCACACAGTGGACCAAGCAAAAAAACGCCGATGATGAAGGTGTGGCGGCCTTCGCAAATAGCATGTTGTTCCGTTCCGCTAGTGTTGGTCATAGTAATGTATAATTAACTTTGGTGTTATTTGTTCCTTTAAAAATATCACATATAATTTGGCTTACAGAGATATATTGAACCTTATCCTATTCGAACCATAAGCAGAGAAGTACAAATTTCTTATTTTTCTAGAAAAATAATGGAATCAATTAATAATAGTTAGACATGATGTAAAGTATTTGTCAAAAAAATAATTCTGCCAAAAAAAACTGACCTGAACAAAAATAAATTATAAGACAATATGGAAGTAAACTCTTTCAAACAAAACATTTTTTTTTTAAATCTGTTGGTTAAGAGCAATTACATGATATATAAAATTAAATTTTGTTGAGCGTGCCCTCCTTGTTTGAACATTAATTTTTGTTTCAGTTGACTGAAAAAAGTCTCCACTTATATTTACAACATCCCTAAGATAGGTAATACATTTACTTTTCTTTTGAAGCTCCGTACTAGCAAATGGAAATTTCTTTATGAAATTTACCAACCTGAATTTCCGTAATTTTTTTACATATAGTTTGTATGAGAATGATGAAATTCCGTTTGAACTCCGTACCAGGCTTTAAAAAAATATCGTTCTACACAACATAAGTATATAATATATTAAACTTTAAATATATGTACATATATATGAGTTAAATTAAATTTATATTCCCTTTAAGATTATAATTCGAAAAAAGATAAGTAGCAGGTTATTGAGCCATAACTTCCGGAAAAACCACACGAACTAATTGAGATTTTGCTCAGGGAACTTTTGTCTCTCACAGAAATAAAGTGTTTGATTAAAAAGAAAAACGAAAAAAAAAATTATGATGATAATTTTATTGCTGCTTGAGAAGCAATCAAAAGGAATCGATAGATTCCAGTTTAACATTCACACTGTTTGTTGATCTTATAAAATTTATGTCGGCTATCTGTAGATTAAGATGTGTGTGTGTGCTGCCTGCCTCAAAGCCTTTGTTAAATAGCTTTATTATTTTATTATTATTTCAATTTAAGGATAATTTAATATTTTTCTTTCCATAAAAGTTTCTAACTCTTGTTTTATTTAAGAACTCATTCGTTGCTCATCGTTGTCTGCCATAAAAAAGTTTAAGTCTTTTCCTCATCTAAATATTGTCTGTCATTTCCTTTTAAAGCCAACAAATAATGTCACGCCTTTTTCATGTATTCTAAGCAGAAGTTTTTCTCTTTCAATGTTTATTCATGCAGACATAAAAAGGAAACATGTTATAAGAGAAGAAAAAAAGAAATGTTTTTATGAATTTTTAGTGGACATTTAAAGAAGAAGAAAATAAATACTCGTATCTAAAGCACTAGTTATTAATATTACCAAATAGAAATAATAAAGAAAACGAAAAAAAAGATTTGTTTTTAAGATTTCTTGTCTATTTTTTTATCATTTGCTTATTTTCCGTTTAGTTTTTTTAGGGTGTGTATTTATTGCTGTAACTTTTAATTTAATACAGAGGCCTAAATATATGCTATGGTTTTTGGGATGGGTGTGCGTGTGTGTGTGTCGCCTTATAATAGGCTTCAATTTCCTTATTTGTATTATACTTTAAAAACATTTTTGTTTGTAAATTTTTTTACGCTTAACAAATTCTTGAAGAATAGTTTATTTTTGCTCCATATTAAATTCTTTTACTTTTTTTTATAACTTTAGCTTTAACAGTTTCTGTTTTGCGGTCTTTAATTTTTTTCATCATTATTATTATTTTTTTTTTTGGAGAAACGCAGTATGGCTCTACTTGTTTAATATTTATGGCTGTTGACCACTGAAGAAAACGTCTGTCTGGGGAGCCATAAATATAAATCGTTTTTCTTATAATACGGAATTCTCAAGGCTTGGAAATGATATGAAATTGCTCAGGGCTCTTTGTTTATTTATCATTTAATAAGTTTAATAAGTTATAGTTGGAAGTTGTCATGGGTGCTTTATTTTATAAAAGAATCTGCTAGATATTTCAGGATTTTCTGTATTAATATTAAAGAAAAGCTTTATGTGTATTAAAAAATATTTTGGCAAGGAAATAATGGATTTTATGATTAGTTTTTGAAAATATGTATTTTTCTTAGCTTGGGTTTTAAGTCTGGAATTAATGAAATTTAGACCATTATTCAAAAGAAAATCATAATAAAAAATAAAAATCTAAAAAAATTAAAGCCCAATACGAAAATTTTACGGAATTTCACACTTGTTAATTTATATTTATTTCTACTCGGAGAAATAGTCCTGTAGCCTTTTGTGCTGAATTATATTTACATAGACACAAATTCGTTTATTTTTTTTAATATAGGAGAGAACACACAACAACCCTAAAAATTAATAACAATTTGATGAAAATTAGAAATATAAAAAATTCCGTGACCAAATATTTGTATGAACATTAATTTTTGTTTCACTTGATTGAAAAAATTCTCAACTTATATTTATTACATCCCTAAGATAGGCAATAGATTTCAAAAATTCCGTGTACTTTTATTTTGAAAGTTTGTACTTTCAAATGGAAATTTCTTTATGAAATTTGCCAACCCGCATGATCGTGAGTTTTTTTGACATTAAGTTCATATGGGAACCTGAATTTCGGTATCAGGCCTTAAAGCAGAAGGTCAATTAAACATGTCCTTATTCAACGATTCTTGAATAGAACTATTTGCTTTTTCACTACAACATATACAAATTTTAAATTAAGGATTTTTAATATAAATTAAGCATTGCTAAAATTTTATATTTAAATTGATTGGAAATCAAATAATATTTAATATTAACTTTAAAAGTTTCATAACAATTACAGTTTTTTTTTGTAAAGTTCGCTTCAAACTGCATAAATTGATTTTTTTTTCTCTTCGTTTTTGCTTAATACACACATATTCAAGTAATCAGCAATATATATTTCATAGTAAAAGAAAACTTAACTTTATTAGCTTACTTTATAATATATATACTTATATATACTTTTTATTCTGTTGTTCTTGATGTAAATGAGTGCTAAAGGAAAAAGAGCAAACAACATTTCATTTTTATTTTTCTTATACTTTAAGCTCAGTACGGAGTTCTTACGAAATTTCATGTTTATAATTTTAAATTTATTTCTACGCGCGAAAAGAATTGTATACCCTTTTTTGTAGAATTATATATGCATACTCACAAATTTATTTATTTTTTAATTTACTAGATAGAAAAAGGTCTCCACTTATATTTGTAGCATCCCTAAGATAGGCAATAAATTTCCAAAATTCCGTATAGCTTTCTTGTGAAAGTCGGTACTTGCAAATGGAAATTTCTCTTGGTTGGTAAATTTAATACCAACCTATTTTTTTACATACAATTTGTATAAGAACCTGAAATTCAGTATGAACTCCGCACCAGGCGGCAAATTACGGGAGTCGTTATTGAACGAAATTACGAAATATTTTAATATAGTTTATATGGAAATATTTTAAAAATTTCAAACAGTATCGAATGCCGTAATATGCCCCCAGGATTTTTAGTTAAAATTTTAGTTCAATTGAAAGTCTTGAAACATAAATTTTAATGGGCGTATAACCACCTCAGTTATATTAATAAATTTTAATGGGCGTAGACCCACCCAATTTTTCAACTTTACAATTGAGTTATTACAAGAAGAAAAGGTGTTTACTAGGTTTCGCTATAATTTAATATATATATATATATATATATATATATATATATATATATATATATATATATTATATATATGTATATATATAATATGATAAAAGCAAATAAACAAATTTTTGGGCGTGTCCCCATCCACTTTTCTTTACAATGGGACCAATGAGAGGCTATACCCTCCCAGAAAAAAAAATAATATTTACAATCGGTCTAAAGTGACAATGTCAAAATGTCAAAATAAAAAAACAGATGAATTGATAACCTCCTCCTTTTTTAAGTCGGTTAAAAGCTTTTAAAACTTTTATCGCAATATAAATAAATTAAAAGCTTTATAACTTGTTTTCAAGTCCAACATTGGAGACGTCGAGAAACCGACCTTTAACTCTAAGCCTAAAAGTATGCTAAATAAGATTACTTAGATCTTAAAACTGTTGTTCGTCTAGCAACGTCTACATGCATTTCGTTTCTGCTTAAGAAATTCATCAGTAGACTCTAACCAAAAAATTCTAGAGAAATGCTGAGCAAATTCCTATGTTTAAATCCAAATTCTCTAAGTGTTTTTAAATATTACGATTTTCTTGCATTGATTTGAAAGTCTCAAGTAGTGTTTAATAGAAGAAAAATAAAACCTTTTATCTGCATTTACAATTTTTTAAATCTAGCAATATTTCATATATTCATAGATTTCTTTTAAAGATGAAAATACTACACACATTTTTTTCTATTGCTTTTGTAATTTAAAATTTGTTCTTCACAACAATATTATTTCTGCTTATTTCATTTTTTCTATATTGATGTTAATCATTCGCTGTATTTACCAAACCCTTAAAATAGGATCTGATTTTATTTTTTCTTTCTGGCAAACAATTAATTAGATTTTTGTAACACATGCTTTTAGCTAATATCAATTAAAATATCTTTTTTTTGAATCATCTTTTTATACTTTTTTCTTTTATTTATCTAAAAAATTATATTATTCTTATAAAAAATCTCTTCTTCCTTCTCTTTCTCGTGTTTAAAATGCAACATATTTTATCAGCACTTAAGCAATACCTTCATGGCAAGTGCTAGCTAGCACGTTTTTATTTAAACAGCTTAAGCATGCAACATAATAAAAAAAATATGTCAATTAGTGCATACTTTCAGGCTAGATAAGTCCTTTTATTGATTAGCTTATATGTACATACATACATATTTCAATTTAATTGTAGAAGAACAAATATATGTCCTACTCTTGTTATATTTATTTTTGCGTTTCATTATTTTTATTTTTATAATATTTTTATTTCTATTTTTATTTAAGTAAAATTTTTGCTTTGTTTTTTATTTTGCTTTCGCCATTATGTAGAAATGCATTCGGGCATTAATTGCTTGTTGTATGCCTGCATTTTATAGCCCTGTAATTATTATTCTAGAGCCATTATTTGTTAACTAAAAGTTAGAATGGGCGTAGGAGATAAAAAGACAAAACAAAGGCATTTCATAAACAAAATAATAAATTAGTAACAAAATAAAAAAAAAATACAAAACAGAAAATGGCATACTTTTAGGTTTCAAATTGTAAAGAAGAAAAATATGTTGCCTATTTTAAAGCCTTTATTAAAACAGCAGCTGTAATGAATTGTTACTTGAGTCGAAATTAAAAATGTATGTACTCGTAACCACAATTGTTATATGAAGATATTTTAATGTATTTTAATACACACTCTTCGTAAGTAAAATACTTGCTTAGCTATTTAAACGCGCTGATTTTTTGTATCAGCCTAAAAATATACTTGTATTTTAACGCCATAATTGTTAGAGAAATAATATATTTAAAGCCTGGTACGAAGGTCATACGGAATTTCAGGTTCTCATACAAACTGTATGTAAAAAAAAATTACGGGAATTCAGGTGGATAAATTTCATAAAGAAATTTCCATTTGCTAGTACGGACTTTCAAAAGGAAAGTACATGGAATTTTGAAATTTATTGCCTATCTTAGGGTTATTATAAATATAAGAGGAGACTTTTTTCATTCAACTGAAACAAAAATATACAATGTTAATTGCTTGCTGTCGCACGAGACAAAAAAAAGTGGAATTTCTCGGAGAAATGTCCATATGCATTTGCATTTAATGTACAACAAAATTAAATTTTCCCCGAAGCATATTTCTAGGGACTGTCTTAAACAATTTACTTTTCCTCCCACCAAGTATTAACTTTAGTAAAAACTCATTGTTTATGCCAGCATTTCTTTTTTCTTTTCGTTGAAATGTGATATTTCGAAACTGAATTTATGGTTTTGTCATTTTGCTTACTACATTGGTAAATAAATAAAGCAATATGCGCATATACATTTTCTCACTTTTAACATTTATTGATGCTCTTATATCATTTGCGTTGACATTAACCATAAGGGATTTCCGTTTAATACACACATTTTCACAGCTAGCAAACTGCAAAACTATGTTAAGCTATTAAAGATTTTAATTAACAAAAAGAAAAAAAACCAAACAATTTTGTTTAATGCCAAAAGGATTTAAGAATAATGTTGCTTTTAAAATTTTATAGCATAATTTGAAGCGCTACAAATAACCATAAATATTTAAGTGTGTGTTCGTTTCCGACATACATGCTGCCACAATATTGCTTAAAAGCCGTAAAATATATGTCATAAGCTATAAAGCTATTTTTAAAGTCTACCTTTAGGCTGGCATTAATTTTTATAGGGTCAATGTGTTGTATAAAGTGCAGCATTCAAATTGTTTAAAGTATTCCCGCCTGATAGTAAGTGAAGGAGTAACAAAATAAATGCAATGTTTTGAGGACTTTTTTAATTTTGCTAATGTTTTTCACATACATAAGTGAAAAGGTCAATGTATGAGCATCTATATGTTAACATACATACAGCAAAATTTCAATACTGCCTGCCGTATTTATAAAAATTAATTTAGGTTTTTCATACAAAATTCGTTTAGTAAACTTTATTTTTTATGAATACGGCAGTGAAAAAACACTTGTATTGAAGTGAAGTATAATTTGATAAAAAATTTAATAGATTGAAAAATTTTTCTATGTAAAATTTTTTAAATTTCTATTAAAAAATAAAAAAAAGTTTTATTGCCTGTACATTTTTTGTAAAAATTTAATGTGCAAAACAAAACTGTTGAAAATTTTTTTTTATAAAAATTTTATAAAAATTTAAAAATTTTTTTAAAATTTTGTAAAACTACTTTAATTATAGAAAATTTCAAATACGTTTCCACAGAAAATATCAAACAATTTAGTTTGAAAAATTTAAAAAAATTTATCAGCAAAAAAATTTAGAAAACTTTGCATAATTGTATAATGTAAACACCTTAGCAATGAAATTTTTTTTTAATATTCGCTTATGATAACTAAAATAAGATATATACATTTTTGACTCTACTTTATTAAAAAGTCAATGGAAAACTGCATCTGTAGTAGTGGAATTATTAGTTGTGGGGGTTTGTTGAGAATTGGTCATATGCAAGTGGAAAACGTTAAATAAAAATTTTGATAAAGCTTGCGACTGTGAGTTTGCAAAATTTGTATGTATTAATATCTCCACCCATAATAATTGGCATGATATGGAGATTGTTAACCAATTGTCGTGCACCAGCTTCTTCACTGTAAGGCAACAGTACTTAATGAAGATATGTTATAATATAATATTATAAATTCTTTATAAAAACTGCTATATATCTTTTAAACAAATATTTGACATTTAAAACGCTCTTTTATTTAAAAGTTTATATTTATTCTATTAATTTTATATTTTTCAACTTTTTAATAAAATTATCCCCACTGGCAACACTATTAAACTTCACAAGCAATTTTTATTAAAATTAACATTGCTCCTGAACGTATGCTTTATGATTCGGTTGAGTTTATTTCTATGCAGCTGTTAAGTTTCTCTTTACTTCCCCTATAGGAACTCAACCCCATTTGTAAGTACCTTGAAACTGGTTTTTTAATAACCACAACTGGTTGATTAAGTGACTATTTAGTCACTATTTTAACATAGGCATGTCAATTGGCCATCTCTGCATGATTTTTAAATTGACTACTAACTACTTATTTTTCAACTAATTTGTAGTTAATTAATATTATAGTAAAAAAAGATATATGTATATTTATATTACATATATTATATATTTATATACATACATATATGTGTATATTTACACATAACTATGTAAATATATAATAACGTATAAATATGTATGTACATACTATATATAAATATTTATTATTGTTTTTTTTCTCGAAAAATAAAAATACGAACCGCTCATAGAAAATATTATACCAATTAAGTTTTAAAATTATTTAATTATTTTTTCAAAACAATCATTTGGCTTTGATTTCATGACATGCTTCTTTTGATTTTTATTATTTTCTTTTCATTTACTTATTTTGCTTTTATATATTTCTTACGTGTGCTTATATTCAATATGTTTGGTTGATATCTGCATGAGACTTAAACCAATTTGTAGTCACTTGCAAAATAATTAATTTATAAGTTAATGTTTTTTATCAATTGATTATTTTATTTACTAGAGGGTCTTGTTCGTATTATTACAATAATACACTCATACATAGCTCACACAGATTTAATAACGCTTTACGATCTTACTCAAAATTTGTGATTGTATTGTGATATAGCGTATAGATGTTTACAAATCAATAACGTAAAATTGTGAAATTACAAATTCATTTATGTTTGAATTTACAACACACAAAAACGCAAAAATTAATTACAAATTAATGAAAAATTAGAAATATCAAAAATTCCGTGACGAAACATTTGTTTGAACATTATTTTTTAATTCAGTTGACAGAAAAAATTCTCCACTTGTATTTATAAATCCTTAAGATAGGCAATCAATTTAAAAAATTCCGGATAATTTTCTTTTGAAGGTCCGTACTAGCAAATGAAAATTTCTTTATGAATTTTACCAACCTGAATTTCCGTATTTGTATGAGAACCTGAAATTCCGTATGAACTCCGTACCAGGCTTAAATTCAAAAAATTTTTAATTTAAAGAAAATATGCATAAAATTTGATGCAAGCAAAGTTTGTTAATATTTTTTATATAAAAAAAATATTAAAAATTCAATAAACAGTTTTCTATCAGAAGTGTAATATTTTTTTTGGCACATCTTAGGATTTTTTTTATTAAAAAATTTTTTTTCACTTCGCCAATGAAGTTTAAAATTATTTCTATAACAATATGAAACAATTTAGCTTTAATTATTATTAAAAGATAATATTAAAAAAAAATCTATAGAAAAATTTTAAAAATATTCCGTGGATATTAAAAAAATATTGCTTCATTCCTGTTTTCAATGAAAAATGTTTTAGGAAACAAAAAAAAATCTTTCAATAAAATTTCATTTATAAATATATTAAAAATTATTCGGTAAAAATACTAGCAAAGAATTTTTTCATGCAAATGCTTAACACCCATATTCATAAAATTTCAAATGAATTTGAAATGTATTTTATTTAAAACTTTTCATACAAAGTTTTCCTAAAATGGATTTAAAATTAATTTAACTTTTTTATGAATATGAGGGGTAAGAATTTTATTTAGATATTATTAAAATTTTATATATATTATTTTATTTAATTTTCTGTGGAAATTAAAAAGAAAAATTGATTTAAATTATCAATTCGTTATTTGTAGTTTTTCTATTTATCTACATGAGTCAGGAGACTATTGGCTATTTTATATTTAAACATTTCAGCTTAAAAATATTTTTGTGCTTTAATGCTTATTTTTTTTAATTTTATTATTATTTTTCTCTCAAAAGCAGACAGCAATTAATTGCAATGTTGCTATTTTATCGTCCTGATATAAATAACATTGTATTCAACAACGTACAAATTATTGTTAAATTATTGAAATCTTATTTTCTACTTGATTAGATCAATATGCAATGATTCGCATTTATTTTAATTTCAGATTTCCCTTTTTCACTTGTCAATTAATTATATTTTATACTTTAAAATGTTCTTAATTTATAGATACACTAACCCACTAACACACATACATATATATCTCTAACGACATCTTTGCAAACACATAAAACTGAATTTGTTGCAAAAGATTTTTATCTAGTTGTGAGTTAAGTACTTAAACTAATTATAATGCATAATTTTTATAGCCTACTTTTGAGTGCTATAACTCATTATAAAATGTTTGCCATCATTATATGTATTTATCTCAAATGAAATTACGTTGTGAGTGTGTGCAAACATTTTGGTGAACTTTGGGCCTTGGGAGAAATGGCAATTAAGTTTGAGTCTTTTAGGTTAATTGTATAATAAGAAGCTCCTGAAAGTAGGCAAATTTGTTAAAGGTTAATTGGAAAAAAGTCTCTTTGGAGGAGTATCTAAGAAAAGGACAAGGAAAAAAATACTCGACTTTTTTTGTTGGTTAGTTTAAAAGTTTTTTTTGTTAATTTTTTTTTATACTTTAATTAAAATAAATTTCACTATAATTTTTGTTCTCTTTCTTCAGTTTCATTGAACAAATATTGAATTTCTTATAGTGTATGCAAGTTTGTCTTTCTTACAACACGTTGTTACATTGTTTAATATTGGAACTGGCTTTAGCGATGTGCTGATGATAACGACCTCGAAACAAAGTGAAAAAAGGAATAGCAGAAAGTCGTAACATGTACGTTCATATACATACATGCATACATACATATATTGTATTAAAAACGTAAGCAATTTAAAGTTTTTCATTACTTGACCAAATAAAATATAAAACCGTCAACATGAAATCAGCAGCACAGCATCACGATGAAAAATAACTATTGATTTTTATGAAAGGAACAAGCAAACCAAAGCTTTAGCAAGAACACCAACAGTCACGTTTGTTCTTCAGATAATTGAACGTTATTTATTTTACGCAAGACACCAGAGAAAGAGAAAAAAAAACAAAGAAATCAAATAAATGATTCAGATGAACAAATTTTCCAGAACAGATATAAATTATGAGATCAAAAAAATTAAAGTAAGAATCTGTTATTCTTTAAAAACAAAGGGAAATACATAATGAAAATTTGAAAGTCCAGTATATTTTGAAAGCTTTATTTTCAACAAAAATTATTTTAAATATACCTTCAAAATAAATTTCATTATCATTAAATTAAATTACATATTTGTCTAAATGACGTCACCAAGTAATATTTACATAAAAGCACAAACAGTATTTGAATTTTTTGTTTTTTCGTACAAATTCTTTAAATTTTGAATGTCTAAATTTGTTTGCGTTTATTCAGTGAAGTATGAAAAACATAAACAGCATTTTTATAATTTCCTTTTTGTTTTCATTTAGATATCACTTTGGTGACAGTGAATTCTACACAAGTGAATAAATTTTTTTACTTATCAAATAAATTTTCTTCAAACAATAAAAAAAATTTTCATTAAATTTAAAATTTTATTTGAACAAATTTTTAAAATCGAGTAATCCAAAAAATTTTTTTCGATTAATCGAATAATTTTAATTCGCACCATAGTACAAATTCAACTCGAATAATCGAATAATTTGTTTCCGAATAACCTTGTATAATTTATTAGAATGATAGAACATAAATAATAGATTATGAATAAAAATCTTTCACATATAATTAAAAAAATCGAATAAGCCAGTAAATTCTATTCGAGTAATCGATAACAAACTTTTTAACTAATCAAATATATTTTCATTTATTTTTTTTCAGTAATCGAATGTGGCTTATTTCAATAATCTTATGAATCTAGCTAAATTTTGTTCAAGTAATCGAATAGCCTACGAAAAAAATCAAATAACTTTTATTCGATTAATAAAAAATTTTTATTCAAATTGTGGTACAAATCAAATTCTTATAAGCGAATATATTCATTCCGTTAAGCGAGTAAATTTAATTCGATTAATAGAATACAGTTTATTCGATTAATCTTAGAAATCCAATTCAAATAAATTATTTAATTTTTTCGAGGTATCGTTTTGCTTGTCGATTTTATTCTGATAAGAAAGAGTGAAATTCAATTCGATTAATCTATTAAATTTTTTTAATAATGATGTTCATATAATAGGACAACTTTAAACCTTGCAATCGAATAACTTAAATTTTATTCAATTCATCGTTCAACTCAAATTGATTATGAACGAATATATTTTTTCACGCTATCGAATTTGTTTTGTTGAACACAATTTTGCTCTGAGAATTAAAAAAAAAATCCAATAATCCAGTAAACTATAAACTAATCGACTAATCGATAAAATTTTTTAAGTTGATCGAATATATATTTATTATTAAATAAACATTTTATTTCTGTAATTGAATAAATTTTGTTCAACTAACCTTATTCTTATAATCTAATAAAATTTATAGACATGAGGCCAAGAAATTGAATAACTTTTATTCGATTAAACCAATAAATTTTATTTAATTCATGATACAAATACAATTTTAATAAATGAATAAATTTTTTCAAGGTATCGTCTTTGCTTCGTCGAATATATTTTGTTCATAATTCGTTAAGAAATTCGAGTAATCGAAATCCTTCAAGTTTTATTCGGTTTATTTTGCGAGTAAAATTTTAATAATATAATAAATTTGTTTGCGATATTGACTTTGCTTTGTCTAATAGTTCATTAAAAAGAATTCGAATAATCCAATAACCTTATTTTCGTAATCGATTAAATTTTTACGGAGCAATTTATATATTAATATTGGGAAAAAGAGCGATACAATTATTAAAACATAATATAAAATAAAATTTTTTCCAAATAAAGCACCAATTATAATTTTTTTAATTTATGAAATATTTTTTATTCTTATAATCGAATAAATTTTGTTGCAGTGACCGCATATGCTTTATTCTAATAATCAAATAAAGTTTGTAGCAATAATCAAATAAATTTGATTAAAGTAATCGCATGGCTTTAGATTAACTAAACGAATAATTTTATTCCATAAATGCAATTAGTTTTATTCGATTCATTGTGCAGATACAATTTGTGTAAAAAATATATATTATTTTTGGAGGTTTCATATTCGTTTTGTCTAATACACTTTTTCTCATAAAATAAAAAAAAAAAACTTGGAATAAATCGATTAATATTTGTTTTTTAATTGACCATATATATTTTTATTTTTGTAATCGAATAAATTTTGCTTCAGTTTTCTTCTAATAACGGACTGAAACTTAGGGGGATAATCAAAAAAATTTTATTCAATTAATCAAATAGCCTCAACTAGTCCATAAAATTTTATTCGATTAATCAAAAAAATTTTATTCGATTACAGCAAAAATTTTGTTTGATTAGTCCATTGCATTTTATTCGATTAATCCACATGAAAAATATTCGTTTAATCGAAAAAAATTTATTCGATTAATTAAAAAAATTGCATTTGAACAATTGTACAAACCTTAATTGAATAATCGAAAAGTTTTCATTAAGATATAGAATTTATTTTATACGATTAATTCAAGAAATTTAATCAAAAGCTAGCCTCAAGTAATCGAGAAAATTTTATTCGAATTATCAAAAAACTCTTTATTCGATTAAAGCAAACAATATTGTTCGACTTTTCTGATACATTTTATTCGATAAATCCAAAAAATTGTATTCGATTGATCTAAAAATTTTTTTTCGATTAATTAAAAAATATTATTCGATTAATTCTACAAATCTTAATTGAATAAACAAAAAATTTTCTTCAAGGTATGGAATTTATTTTATTTGATTAATTCAACAAATTTTAATTGGAGTAATCGGATATATTTTTTTTCGAATAATTGCATGAACTAAAAAAAATAAAATGCGTGCATTTTATATTTGTATAACAGAGTAAGTTCACTTAAGAAAAAAATTCAGTTTGGTTCTAGTAATTGAATGAATTTTGCTTCAATCTCGTTATAAATATTATACGAATAGTCGAATTTTCTTAATGCAATCGAATAACTTCAATACGAGTAATACAATGATTTGTTCATTTCGTTTAAAATTTGCTCTTCACTTCTGACGTTTTCAAAAAAATATTCTTAAAGAAATAGCTTTCGAAATTGTAATTTTGACCTCTCAATGAAAAGAGTCTAACTAGTTCATGCCTCGATTCTTTAATTCAAAAGGAAGTATAAATTTAAAGTACTTTTTGTCATTCTATTTGTCTATCTATTTCACTGTCTGTATTCGTTATCAAACGTGTGGTTAAATTTAGCTTTAGTGTGTCTCATTTGTGTTATGTGTGGGTCCTGCTCAATTAAACACAAATGCAAATACACGCAAACAGAAATATGTTTGTGTGTTAGATAAAAAAAGTATAATGTTTTTTGGAAATTAGTGCTGATTTTTCAAATAAGTTCATGAAACAGTAAAATAAATCCTGCTTGATGATGACTTGTTACTAATGAGAAGATATTAATTTTATTTTTTTTTTTGTTAAATAAAAAAACCCCTCCTACCAGCTACATACATATATAGAGTAAGTATGTTTAGTCAGTTCTTACAGTACATGGGTATTAACATGAATTTATCGTCATCATCAGCCTTGTCGTCATCATCATCTTTCTAAGCTTAAAGTTCTGTTTTCTTTTTTGCAAATTTTGCAAAAATTTCTCTATTTTTTAATACTTTTAATAGAAGACGAATTGTCTTTGGTTTTAAGTGTATGTGTGTGTGAGCGGATGTGTCTTAAAATGTCCTTCATTATATGGGTTTTGTAATGAAACCCATTTAGATGACATCTACTTGTTTTCTTTCCTCTTTTTTTCTCTAATAAGTGGAAAAAATATACGAAAGTGATTAAATGCTTTATATTATAGGACGTACATACATATGTCTGTCTATTGGACAAAACATAAATAAAAAGAATAAACATATTCAAGCCAAAAATATTAATAGATATCTTACATTAACATACTGCTAGAGCCAAAGTCCTTTCCTAATACTGATGACTTGCAGTTGAAAAATAATATGAAAGGAACTTTTCTTTCATCTTTTGTTTCTCTATATCAATGACTAATGGCTTTGTCTTAATTTAATAGTGCATTTTATTGGCAAGTTAAAAATATAACAATATTAAGCAAATTTTATTTGGCATAACTACGCAATTAAAGCACAGTGGGATGGGTGAGTCTCTTGGAACATAAATAATACTTAAAGCTCAAATTATTCGAATAAAGCTAAAAAATTTATTCTTTTAGATGTTATTTGATTGATTTAATAAATTTTTCTCCAGCAATCCATTAAATTTAATTTGAATAATCGATTAAATTTTATTCGAATATTTTTAAATCGAAGTAATTTTTTGTACATGTAATTAATTTTTTCTTTTAAATAACCTAATAAATTTTATTCAATACCTAAAACAATTTTGTAGCTGCTCAAATAAATTTTATTCTAATAATCGATTAAATTTTTCGGGGTAATCATAGTACAGTAATAATAAATTGTCCTTCAGTAATAGAATAACTTTTTAGAGTAATCGTAATTATTCGATTAATTCAACAAAATTTTTTTAAATTTTACTCCAGTCATCGAATGAATTTTTCGGAGTAATCGTTTTCATTCGATTAATTCAACAAAATTTTTTTAATTTGGGTGTTCGAATATTTTTTTCTATACAATAAATTTGAGTCAAATATTTAATTGAATATCTATCGATCAAAACGAACTCTCATTTTATTCAAATAATTGTAAATATTTTATTGCAATAATCGAATATCTTTTATTCGATTAATTGATAAAATTATTCTTCGAGTTATTCAAAAAATAGTTTGATTTAATTATTCGTAAAAATTTTATTCGAATAATTGAGTATACATTATTATTCGATTAATCTAGTAAAGGGTGCTAATAAGTCAATCAATTTTACTTTTAAATAACTAAGAACATTTTATTATAATAATCAAATAACTATAAAGGCTAGTCGTGTTAATTTTATTCAAATAATTAAGAACGTCTTATTATTTAATTAATCGAATAAAGTTTTTTAATAAACAAATTAATTTTTGTTACAGTAATAGAACACATTTTATTCTTCTACTTGAATAACTTTATATAAAAAAATTTAACAAATCTGATTCCCACAATCGCATACAATTTTCTTATTGGCACTGTTTTGAAAATGAAAATGTTTTGAAACCGTACGATTTTTAAATTTAATAATTTTCCTTCCTGTAGATTTATTACGCTTCTGTCGTACAAACCAAAACTCTCAAAAATGGTCTATCTATTATCATCCTGTGATGAGGAAGGATCAGTCAATTCTGAAACGAAAAAACCATCTATGATCGAGTTTTACAACAGCACGAAAGGAGGTGTAGACACATTTGATCAGATGTGTTCAGTAATGTCATGCAGCAGAAAAACCAATCGCTGGCCAATGTGTGTCTTCTATGGCATGATAAATATAGCGTGCATCAACAGCTACATATTGTATTGTCATAATGCTTCTGTACTAGGACAATCAGTAAATAATCGTCGTGAGTTTATGAAGCAGCTGCATTCAAAACTTGTCGAACCCTGGCTCAAAACTCGATATGAGATTACGACAATGCCGAGACATGTGAAAGCCAACCTCTCATATATTTTACAAAAAAGTAAGCCTAGTGATCCTAATCAAAGTCAGCCATCATCCAGCAATAATCTTCAACAACTTGAAGTACAAAATACGAACAAGAGAAGAATATGTAATATCTGTCCATATAAAAAAAGACGCATGACAAAGTCTTCATGCTCGAAATGCAAGATAGCAATTTGTGGTGAAAATAAAGTTGATTTCTGCACACACTGCGCCTCAGAAAATCAATAATTATTTTTTCTTTTTTTATATCATAGCATATAGTTAATAATTGCCAAAGAAGAAAAGGCTGTTTTTGTTTTGTTTGTTTTTTTTTTCTAGTTTTATAAATATGTGATCTCACAGTAATCTCGAAGAGTACTGTTTTTTGTTTGACTTAATTATAAAAAATATATATGTCAAAATCGTATATATATTGTTCGTTTTATTTAGGAAATATCTGTTAAATGTGAGTATGTATTAAAAATTTTAAAAACGTATAATATCGGCCTATATTATATATCCCATATATATATTCGTCGTATCGACGAATGGTTATGCTTTAAGGGGTATAGAAGAAGGTTAGTAAATTAGGGTTAAAATCATATACGATAATTTTCTTTCAGATATGATGTTTGAGAATCTATATTATATATATTTCTATTCCATTAGTTTAAGAAATAATATTCGATCAACCTCTAAAGTTTAGTTGAAATAATCGAATAAATTTTATTTGGCATAAGCCTAAATACTAATATCGAAGTTAAAAAATGCTTAGGTATGCAAAAATTTTATGTAAAAAGTCTTTAGTTGATAAGAAAAATTTTACTTTTTTGATCTGCAATTTTCACGCCACACTGTATTTCAATTTTCTGAAATCCCAGTACCTCGTCCATTTGCTCACATTGTCATGAATAAATTATTTCACTTAAACATCTGCTAAAGCAATTGGGTCGATAGCAAAACCAATTCAGTTGCTTATCTGGCAAAGAATTGCCTTAGTTTTGGTTTTCAACAGCTCAAAGAGAACAGAGCTGGAGGGAGTGTCATAGACAGAATGATAAAAACCATATTTTTAAAACCTTAACCACACATCCCCACATCCATATGAACATTAAGAAAAAAAAAAGAGGAAGCAAAAAACATAATTTTCTCATACACACGTTGAAATTGACACTTTAACTTGTATTGTTGTTATAAAAGAGGTAAAATATTGCATTAATATGCTTACACACATACTCGTACGTACGGTAAATCTGTAGTTGCACATGTACGAATATATTGTGTGTGTGTGTATTAAAATAACCACTCCATGTTATGAAAGCGAGAGAGAACAAGAGAAATCACAATTGCGTGTAGTTGTGTGTTAAGAGGAACATTTAAAAAATTACAACAGCAACAACAAAACATAAACAATGTTTGCTGGGGATAGTACTGTCACTTCCGTTTCCGTTGGATTTAGCACTTGTATACGTACTTTACTTATTTAACCATTGCATGGATGTAGATATTTATGTAGATACTTGTATGTATGTGAGAGGTATTTCTCGATTTATTTTATAATTTTAAAGCCATGTGTAGCTTATAAGAGTTTAGGTGTAGGTGCACAAGTGTGCATGTACATGATTTACTTTTCCCACAAACTAACGCATGTAAATGACACACATTCTCTCTGGAGCATTATGTACGTGTGTAGCAAGATGTAATAGAGCAAAGACTTTTTAAGGCATCTAGATTAAAGCAACTGTAGTACTAATATTCGTTAGTGCTGTCATTAAGTTTCAAACATAGTATATTTGCAAAAAAAAATTACATAATAAAGTTTTAAAAATATGTCACTGCAAGTCAATTACATATTTAAAAACGTTATGCTAGCAAGTGTGCAAAAGGGTAATTTTTTGCTTATAATGCAATAAAATTTAGTGCATAGTTTGAATACAGTTTTAAGATTCTTAAGTTAATATATAAGTATGTATGCATATATATAAATAAATAAAATAAATAAATAAACAAATAAATGAATAAATAATTAAATAAATACATAACTAATTAAATAAATACATAATTAAATAAATAAATAAATAAATAAATAAATAAATAAATAAATAACTAAATAAATAAATAAATAAATAACTAAATAAAATTAATAAATACATAAATAAATAAATAAAATAAGTAAATAAATAAATAACTAAAATAAATAAAATAAGTAAAATAAATAAAATAAATAAAATAAATAAAATAAATAAAATAAATAAATAAATAAATTAAATAAATAAAATAAATAAATTAAATAAATAAATAAATGAAGTAAATAAATAAATAAAATGAATAAATAAATAAATAAATAAAATAAATTGAGTTCGTAGCAAGCAGTAACCCCCTAGATCCACCGTTAACCGCATTAATAGTCTGCGTGTAAATCGTCGAGCAATCTGCGGGCCCAGCAAAAAATTACACATTACCATCAGAACTAATTTACATATAATTACTTACTTTTCTGATTACCAAGTTTCATTACTCGCTTACAAATCACACTTTTTAGATAAAATAGCTTACGTGAACAAGTTGTCAAATATAAAAAGCAAGTACTTCTCAAGAATCGATTATTTTATTCTCACGCCTTGTTAAAATCAATAAGTTGGTAATCCAGTACGGAAGAGCTTCCACCAAAAATGTTTCATTCCAAACTCGATTACCTTATTTGAAATTTTTGCTGGGGAATGGCGTTAACTAGTTTATTGATTTCGAGGTATCCTTCGAAATATTAAGCCAAAGCGTTATTTGGAGTGCACTCAGATGCAAAAATATTTTTAAATAAGATAAAATCACTTATTAATGCTGGCTGCCGCGTGGCGTCTGCTGAAGTAGTTAGCACATTTACGACATAACCGAAGGTCCTGGATTCGAGCCCAGTATCCAATCATTAAGTAATAACACCACACATTTTTCTGAATTAGTGTCCTTTTGTATCACTTGTTGTAGGAAAGTTAAGTGATGAAGGCATAGTAACTGGTGACTGAAATATACCAACTAATTTTTAATGAAACAAAAGAGCGCCATTCTTTGTTGTGTAGTAGAATTATCTGCTAAGTAAAGTAACCTATAAAATGGCTACTAAACACTTCACCTTTACTACGCCTCAATTAACATCAGAGACACCTGCATTATTAAAAAAACCATGCAAATAGCAGAGGTAGGCGTGGATATTGACAATCGCTTACAAAGAGGTTGACAAAGTTTCTCTCCCAGCGCTTAAAATTACTAATATTCTACGATCGATTCGAGAAGTACAACAATGCGCCTTAAGACATGCATAAGACCCCACTTCTTTATATCAATTAACTTAATAGAATTCTGAGAATCTTCTGGCTAGAAATGCCACAGAGTGGAATCTTTAGGGCAAGTGCAGCAGAGCACGTCTTGCTTACATGTGGAGATGACAGCATGACATAGAAATATGCGCCATGGGTTAAGGCCGCAGTGAAGTGAAAGCGATGGCACAATATTTGATCCTTGCAAAAACCACGGTAGTATAATATTAACTTTATAACACATGAGTGTGCTATATATTACATATCTCTGGCAAACAATAATAAAAAAATTTTCCATTTTATAAAACTTTAGTAAATATTTTTATTCTACAATAGTTTATATTAGTTTCCTTATTTAACACAAATTCCCTTGAGTATTTTTGCATATAGTAACCTCAAACTGTCCTTTTAAGTTTTGTCTGGTTATTTTTTCTGGGCGTACATTAAAGTTAAAAATATTCAAATACTTGCTTATCCAGTTTAACTTAGTTTTCTTTTTTATTTTGTCTGCAGAAGAGAGCCACAGTATAGATCTGTTAGTGTGTAGCAAAAAAAAAACTAAAACAATACCACAAATAGTTTTTTGTCCAAAAACAAAAGTGACAAAGACAAACCCTCCCCCACGGCTCGACATTTTCATGTAATTGTAATCATGTTCTCAACATGTTTGACCATGTTGGCATAATTTAGTTTAAATTAATTAAAAAAAGGACATCAGCAGTGGAAAAAGTCATTTATCATTGACGCACATAAAACCAGTTACGTAAACAAACTGATGAATTTTCGTATATTAAAATTAAAGCTTTTTGGAATTTGTTGTTTTCTATAAAAATAAAAATAGCCAAGAAGTTTAACAAAATAAGAGAACAATAAATACACTTCTGTTTGAAAAGGGATAATGGCATTGTCAGGGTACGCAAATTTAAATTAATTTAATGTACCTACGCCTGTTTTTTGGGCTAAAAAATGGTTTAAGTTAGAACAATTTTAATGGGAATTGGTCATTTCCAGACGATTGTAAATTAATCTTAACCTTAGCTCCACATTATGCTAATTATGGAGGGAGGTGTAGCCGTTTTACAAGTACGTATGAGTAATACTGATGAATAATAATATATTACTCATACGCGCTCAAAGTTTTAAAACCTTCATGTTCGCTTTTCAAAAAACTAAAAATATTTGAAATCTGTTCAGATTTGTAAGCGTTGTGAGCTTTGAAAAGTTTCCGTAACCCGTTGTGGTCAATTTTAATATTTCATATAATATTGCAACAGGGTGTCCAAAAAGTAAATTTTAGGTTCTCTTCTACATTTTTGATGCACAATATTATTTATTTGTAGCACTACACTGTGGTCGGAAATTTCACTTCATCTCTTCGCTAAATACACGTGTGCACCAAAGGAAGCGTTTAACACTGCCACCATAAGTAAAGGAATTACTGTATTGTGAGGATGCCATTGAAACATGTGCGACTGAGAATTTAGAAAATATGGATGACGACGAGGACGATTATCCAGAAGAACTTGAAGAGGAAAATACATTTTTGGATAATGAATTGTATTTAAATTAATTAAATTAATAAAATTTTAATACTTTAGTAAATACGTGTGTAAATCATATTTTCAATTTCCAGAAACAACATATTTACTCGTAAGTATCGTATATTTTCTCATTTAGAACTAAAAAAAGAAAAATTCAGAAAGAAAAGAAAAAAATTTTATGTAAATTTTTTTTAAAGTTTATTTCTAAACGTTGATAATTTAAAAAACAAAATTATTATTTTATACAAAACCACTTAAAATATACTGCAAATTCAAGTTCCAGTTAAAAATTCCCTTATTTTAAGTTTTAATAGTTTTGGCCAAGAAAAGTGACCAAACTATTAAAACCAAAGTGTTCAGAAGTTCAGAAGTTCAGAAGATATATATTTATTACCACTTTATGTTTACTTAGGAATCTTTATTTTCTCCTTCTTTGCACAAACAGTGAACAATTTTATCAATTAAAACAGCTGTTATTTTTTCAGCGAATTTTTCCGACGAATTCGTATCTGTAGGCAAAATTCGAGGCTCGTCCCAGTTGTGTTTCTAGCAAATAAATATCACAAACAATGATTTGAAAGACACATTCATATCTATTATACATATAATTATGCCAAATATCAAAGCATATCGCAACAAAAATTGTGTCAAGTTGGCCGCTTCACGAATATATAAACGAAATAAATGTTGCTATTTTAAGAAAACGTTTAAGGTTTAAGGTCATGCATAAAATCATTGAAATTTAAAAAAAAGAAAAATAATGAAAAACAATTTGCCAGCTTATTTTTATAATTGAATTATTTTGTGTGGGTTTTTTAAATAATTTTTTTTTTGTGAAAACGTGAGATTTCGAGCACAATATTTAATCTTTAATTTAAAAGGATTTAATTTTTTTCTGTTTGCTTATTTTTAATAGCAGCTTTTTATGTTCAATGCTTCACAACGTTTAAATCAAAAGTTACAAAGCTGATGAGATAAAAATAAAAGATAAATAATTTTAATTTCAATTGTAAAGAGTTTTTTCTTTAGCCAAGGTCATCTGACTAGTTTAGCTTCATAATAAAATGACCTCATTAAATGTACATTTAATTAAAAGAAATGAAGGTTTAATAATAATTTCACTATTACTACTAAAGTCATTTATAGTAGATATATACTGTCGTAAAATGTTTTATTAGTCCAGAGAAATTTCGTTTTACTACGAAAAGAGGGTTAGAAAATCTTTTTAAATATTTTCTTCAGATAATTTACAAAGTTTGAGGCCCATTTAATTAAATTCTAAATATTCTTTCGAAAATAATTAGCAGGAAATTCACAGTAGTCGAAAATAAGGTTTCCTTTTGTTTATTTATGATTTGATCAGGCTAAAGTTCGTATCGCCTTGTATGCTAAATTACATGTGATAATTACACAGGTCAACACGATTTTTAAGGTCGGTACTTTGATAGTAAATTTTCGTGCATATGAATGATACTGAGCTCCAATGCCTATAAATTATTTTTTTTTTTTGAATTGGCTCTGTATCTCGAGATTTTCTGTTATTAAGAAAAAAAGGATGCTGCATCACATAATTTGCATTTACTTAAGAACCAGTTCTTTGATCAAAGAAAAAATAGCCAGAAGGGAAGAAAACAAATTGATCTTTAAACTACGTCCTTATTAATTTTTTGACAGTCTTATAGTTTCGGAGATATTCAAAAAGTTTTATACAAAAAAATAAATTTAAAACAAAAATTAAGAAAATCGTTTTTTAAAAGACTCATTAAAATTTTAAACTGAAGAAAATTTTATATTTTATTATTAATTGTAATACATTCATATGTTATAAATCAAATGAGCCACATTTATTAAAAATCATTCTATTAATTCTCAATTTATTCACAATTAAGTGGTAGGAAATATACTTTTTTAAATTTTTTTTTTCTAATTTAAAATAAATAATAATTAAAAAACGCTGTAATACGAGTATATATGCTATCACTTAATTGTGAATAAATTCAGAATTCATGGAATGATTTTTAATAAATTTAGCTGATTTTATTTATAACATATGAATGTATAATATAATAAAATAAATAAAATATAAAATTTTCTTCAGTTTAATTTTAATGAGTCTTTTAGAAAACAATTTTCTTAATATTTTTGAAAAAATGTATTTTTTTGTATAAAACTTTCGGAATATCTCCGAAACTATAAGACTGTTGAGAAATTAATACAAACTTAATTTAAAGGCCAATTTGTTTCCTACCCTTTAATATATTTTTTTTATTTAATCAAAGAACGAAACCTTTGAACTTACACAATAAATTTCATTTTGTTGACCTGTATTATTAATGAACAAATAACACCAAAGTTAATTGTAAATATTCTGACAAATACTTAGTAGAGCGGAATAATTCGCTGTTTTCGAATAATGGCACACTTGTGCACTCAGCGTGCTTGTGTTTGGTCCACCATGTGTGGTGTCAGTTGATTCAAATTTCAGCTTTATATACTAATATTTCAGTGCAAATGCATACGGGAATTGTATTACAACTTGCTGAAAGCTTTTTTGCAGTGAATGCTCTATTTCACAATCACTGAATTTACAACATTCTTGCCATAGTCGTTTGTTCTTTTTATAATTATGCATGTTAATTTGTTTATTTTTGTTCTGCTTAAGATAAACTTTTTTATTTTGTTACTTTTAATAATATATATTTTTAAAATTTTTTTTTCACAAGCCCATTGCTATTAATTTAAGTTAGTTTAGTTATTATTGTGCGAACTTTATTTGTTTCTATTTCTTTTTTTATTTGTATATATAATTCTACTGTACATGTGTGTGTCACTGAACTCATCTTAAACGGCTGGAGCGATTTTATGTAAGACAACGCTTACGGCGCTCAGTTAGTATACATATATAATTTTATAAGCGTAAAATTCGTATCGCTCTGTAAGCCAAATAATATTATTTGTTATTTTTTGAAAAAGTTTCTTGGCCTATTTTGATTGCATTTAGTTTTATAGTTTTTAATAATTTATTGGAAGTTTGCCTTTAAACATTAAAATGTTGTAAGGTTTTTGAATTGAAGTTAAAGTCTACTGATGAGTTGCATATGCAACAACAAAATTCGTACATGCGTGCTTAATCAAAAAAATATTTTTTAACAGATTTAAATTTTATCAAAAAGTCTAAGTTTCCTGAACCAAAAAAGTTTTAGCATCATCCAACATAGAAAATAAAAGTTTGGCCAAAGACCCAAAATTGTTTGACACCTCCAATAATATCCCTCAAAAAAATTGGATTCTTTCCCCTTTTCGCTGTTTTAAATAAAAGCTAATTTTAAAATATTTGCCTGTTTCACAATAACGAAAGAAAACTTTCGACGCAAAATTTATATTAAAAAAAAACAACAATAAACTTTGTTTTTATTTTCAATATTAATTGTAAGTCGAAAGTTTTCATCCGTAATGTTTCTTTGTTCTAATAATAAAATAAAAAAATAAATTGTTTTTTAAACAATTTTTTCTTTACATACATTTTTATGTTATTGCAGAAAAATGTTAAATATTTAAAATTTGTTTTACCAGAATCCTAAAATTTAGATGCGAACAAAGCTTAAAGCTTTAAAGATTATTTTAGATACTTTAACTTACTTTACAAATTTAAAAAAATAAAATACTTAAGTCATTAAAGATACATAAAAGAATAAATGCATATTAAAATGTTTGTTTAAGAAATCCATTAATAAACTTAACTATTAAAGATTTAACTTTTAACATTTAGCTATTTAGTTTAGATAACATTATAATTACGAGTATGTTTATTAAAAAAATTTCAATAAAAAAGTAACTCCAAACTGACAACAAACAACACAAATATTATTTTATATTATAAATATTTATAGGTTTTTTTCTCTCTCTCTTTTATAATGAAAACATATAGATACATATATACGAATATATACGAACTTCTTTAAAATGAAAAATTGTTTTTATTTTTGTTTTGTTAACCATTAACGTATGAAAAGGAAACGCATATTAACAAAATCAAACCAACTGAAAATAATAAATTATTTTTAAAGTTTTTAAATAATATAGAAAATCAGCGTTGTGTTGTTGTGTTTAATTTTCCAATTCCAATCGCAGTTCTCTGTTATAAATTTTTTTCCAAAGATTTTCCATATTAAATAAAACCGCAATAAATAAAAATTATCAATTTTATATACAGGGTGATACAAATCTTGTGTGTAATTTCATTAAATTTTTTTCTTTCGCTTTGTGTTAAACAATTTAAACAGGTTTCATTTAGAATTTTATAACTTTTTTTAATTAAAAATTTAAATAACGCACGTACAAACACTGAAACTACTGAAGGACAGTCATATTAAGAGTATAGAAAAGCTTTTTTGTAATGTATATATAAAAAGGAAATAGAGGAGCTTTTTTTTGATTTTGTTAAATATTTAAAAGTGTTTTGCAGCTGATATAAAAATAATAATATATTTAATTTATATATATAAAAAGAGTTAGTTTATTATACAGAAAAAATAAAGAATTGAGTGTGTTTAGGTATTTTTGTTTTTGTAGAGGATCGAATAAAACCAATTGAGAGGCAGAGAGAACTTTGAGAGCGAGAGTAGGCGTTTTGGCAAGTGAGTGTTGCTTTGAAGTAGTTGTGAGTTTTTTATGCGCCTTTGAAAGCTTTATTTTTATTTTTTGAAATGCATGAAAATGTTAAAATGCCTTTATGATTTATAATTTAGTTGAACACATAATTTTTGTTTTATTTTAATTATAAACTTTTAAGCATGCCTTTAATTTTCCAATAAGTAGTTTGAAAAGAGCTTCGTTGTTTGCTTGCTGACAAGTGTAACTTATAATTTATTATTTTTTATGACAAAAGAGAAAACTTTAGATTTTTTACAAAAGCTTACAATATAAAAAGTAAAGGCTTAGGTTATTTATAAAAGCTAAAAGCTACTTTGTTAATATAAAAGTTTAAGAAAATATTTAAAGTTTAAAGCTTACAATAAAGTAAAGCTTAATCAAAGTTTTAAGCTTAAAGAAATTACTGCCTGTTCAGCTCAGTTCAAAAGAAAAATTATTTTGGAGCTTTATATCTAAAAAGGATATTAAAAAGCACAAAACTTGTTTTTGTAATTTCTTATTTTTATTTAAGTCATCTTAAAATTAATACGAATTTTTAATTTGTTTGTTTGTTGTTGATTTAGCAAGACCAGATGCATTTAGTTCAGTTATGCCCAAACCATATGCATAATGTGCAAAGTTTTATGAAGAGCTTTGTGTGCTTTCACACCGTGGAGAGTACAACATCAACAACAATAACACAATACACAACAATGCTTGCTCTTAATTTGCAAAGAAACAAGAACAAGTTTAAGAGCTTTCAAAGCTGTTTACCTCAAATGAAAACATAAGAGTACGTGTGCTTGGACGTAGCTATTAAATTATTGAAGTTTACAAAACTTCAACCGTAACCGTAATCGAAAAACAACAGACAATATTATTCAGCATATGTTGCTTATTTTGCTTACTTGCAGTTTTGTAATTCTCAATAATTTAATGAGAGTTTTTCAATAAGCATTGAGATTTTGTAAGCTTATTTTTAAATTGTTTTTGTAGTTTACTGATGAGGCGCTTAAGCAGCAACGAAGTACTTAAGCAAACAACAAACAAACTTTTTGTTAAACCTATTTTTGTTTTCAATGCGTTTATCCAAAATACATCATTCATTCACATTTAAAAAACAAGGCAATCGTTTACTTTTGATTCTTTCATTATAGAAGCTTTTATAATAGTTTTAATGCTGTACATTATACTCTAAAATTATAATTTTAAGTTTATTAAGTTTTCAGAAAATACTTTGAGCAACTTTTACTTTTATGCTGCTTAAAAAGCTTTTTTAATGAAGAAAAAAATGTAGAAAATTTTCTACATACCTGTTCGTTTTAAAGCTCTTATTTGGTAAACTTTTTAAAGAAATCTTCTCGATAATGATTTTAATTTACTAAAGCCGATTTTTTAAAAACAACAGGCTCATTTATGTTTTGTTAAAGGAATAATGTTTAAGAATTTGTTATTATAAATTCTATTTAGACGTAAAAAGAGCTTTTTCGTAAAACAAAAAAAAAACACATAGAAAGCATGTCAAAGCTACTTTTTTTAACTCACATGAAAATTATTGAATGTTATAACAACGAAAATATATTATCGTGCATTATATTTAACAAACTATACATTTATTCGTATTCGAAAAACAGGCTATTAATCAAGTTAAAAATTTTTAAAAGTATTTTTAACTTTCACAATTAAGCTATGAAATCTTTTGAGATAAAGCTTCTAAAAGCTGCCATATTATTAAGCTTTTCTAGATTTTATTTACCATCGAAATATTCAAACGTCCCTCAGATGAAGCTTTTAAAAACTGCCATATAGTAAAACTTACGATGCTTATATTTTTTGCCATTAAATACAAAAGTTTTCTCTTTTTTTTTGAGATTCTTCTATCACCCTGCATATATTTTTAATTCCTTTTAAGTTATATTTTTCGACACATTTATGAAGCGTTTTAATAAACACAAAATTTTGATGGTTTTCCAATTTCGTTAAAATCAAACTCAAAATAATGCAAATTAATAACATTTACACTAAAAGCTTTTTTTAACTTTTTTAAAAAGCAATTTCAGTGAAAAGCTTATATATTTTGTATATGTATATTATTTAGTAATTCGCACAACTATTAAAAAACTTAAGCTCTTTTCTTATTTACTTTTAATTTAAATTTTCGCAGTAAAAAATTTAACCACAAATATCAAAAAAATTTAAAGTATTTGTATAGAGGTACTGAATGACAAGGGTGAGCTTTTGCATATGAATACTGAGTGATATTTGTTTGAGATTTGAGATTGATTGATATTATCGAGGATTTTGGGCAGTTAAGGAAGGGAATGAATGATTCGTTAAGGATTTCTTGGTAATTTGGGGCTTCTTGAAATTGTAGAAAGAGGAGAGAGAAAGTGTTATGGATTTGGGGAGTGGAGTGATTAAGCAAGATTGAGTGATTTTTAACTATTTGTGTGTATGTGTTTGTAAGCTGTATGTATGTGAGTGAGTGTGCAAAACACTATGGAAACATCATGAACTCACCATCATGTAGCGGATCTATTGTGTGAATCATAAGCTGCAATAGGCCATGACGGAATTTTGCACCAGTCTGTGTACTACTAGCATTTCCACCACTGCTATTACCTGTAGTGCCAGCACCACTACTGGATCCGGGCGGTCCTGATCTAGACTCCGAGGCTGCTCTCGATGTTACCGAACCACCAGGCTGTGTTGCCATTGAGGTTTCCGAGGAATTGGCAGCATTGCCCTTTGTTGAAGGGGAGATATAATAAAATAGTGAAAAGAAAAGAGAAAATAAAAATAAAATTGGGAAGAAAAAGAAAAACAAAACCATAATATATATATACAGATGATGCAAAATTAAAATGTAGTTGATCATTTGTAAGGTAAATTAGTCAATGCATTGTGAAAGAAAGAGAAAAAGAGAGAGATAAAGAAAGAGTATAGGCAAAAAGAGAGAAAACAGAGACAATGTTATTAAATATTTAGCTCTTTGTTTTGGAATAGAAATACATTTAGAGATTTTAATATTTTAACAAAAAAGTAATGGCCAAAGAATTAACAACAGAAATGTGTATTTTTTTTTTTTTTTTAAGAATAGGTTAAAAGTGCCTTATTGTCAAATATTTTACTCACTTGGCAGCAATTTAAGGAGAGAAAAACTATAGGTACTTAAAAAATCTTTTAAAAAAGCCAACCCTTAAAATATTTCATTTCATAAACTTTAAGGGAAAATGTAATTAAAACAAATTTTTTTTTAGTCTAGCTAAAGAGCTTTTAACACGAAAATTTCTTTATTATTCGGAGAAGATGAAACTCAAAAAGCTCTGGGAGCTTTTTTCACCAAATCTTAAGATCTTTTGGAGACACATCTGTTAAGGAAGCGTATAAAAATCTACTGAAAAAATTAAATAAATGATTAAATTCTAATAAATCGCTATATAAAACATATACCTTTTTAAAGACAGCTTTAATATAAAAAGATCTTACAACAACTGCTCAAAGTATAAATGCTGTCTTTAAAAAATTTTTCAATTCGTTATGTAGAACATATTCCTTTTTAATAGAAACCTTCAATATAAAAAGATCTTAGTAGAACTGTTTAAAGCAGCTACGTCCAAACACACATACACTGATATTTTCATTTGAGGTAAACAGCTTTGAAAGCTTTTAAATTTGTTTTTGTTTCTTTGTTTGTTGTGTTTTTTTTTGTAGATGTGTGAAAGCACAAAAAGCTCTTTTTAACAGTTTGCAAATTGTGCATATGGCTTCGGCGTAGCTGGTTTAAAGTATAAAAGCTTTCTGCCCAAAGTTTGTCAATCTTATTTTATTTCCTGGCTTCGAATCCTTATTAAGATATTACTTTTTAACTATTTCTGTATTTCATGATTTAGAACAGCTTTGAATTGAAACATCTTTTTTTAAGTTTTCCCTAATGTTTGTTTTAAAATAAAAAATATATTTCTACAATTTTTTTAATACAAATAAATAGTGATTATAGTTATTATAAATTTGTAAAATTCTAAGGCCTAAAGCTTTCAAATTAGAAAGAAAAAAACTATTGTTATTTAAAATTTTGAACATTTTAATATTAATATAATATTTTAATAAATATTGTATGTAAAAACAATTTTTTGCTTTATTAAAGGTATTCATTTCAGTTTTTTTCCTCGTTGGAAAAATGGAAAAATTTAATTTTTTACAACAAACACAGGAAAAAAAATTAAAAAAAAATTTTTGAATTTTTTTCCTTGTGTTTTTGTTGTCAAAAATTACATTTTTCCATTTTTCCAACGAGGATAAAAACTGAAATGAATACCTTTATTATTTATTATTAATTTTTTAGTTAAATTTTCCCTAAAACCTTTTCACATAAAAAGTTTCTGAATTTGTTTTCAAGTTTTAATTTTTAACAGTTTAATTATAACGGAAAATAATAGTTTTCGTGTTTACCTTAAGCTTGTTAAACTGAAAGCTCATAATTTTTAAAAGCTCCTAGTATCACCTTTAAACACATATTATATTTATTTTGATGAAAATATAAGTCGATGTTAAATTCTGCTGATTGTTAGTTAAGTTTATTGCAATTGTTTTTATTTTAAATCCGTTGATGTATTTTGGTTTCTTCAGTCTGTACCGAACAAAGCTTTTTGTTAGTATGTTTTAAAGTATGCTTAGAACTCTATTGATTACACATTTTTGTTGTTATTTCTTAAACCTTTGTGTAATTTCTGCCAATTAGTTAATTTAAACTAAAAAAGTAATAACTTAAAATATAACAAAAATTATATGGTTCAAAACTAAAAGCTTAACTTTGAATTTATTGTATTAAAAGCTTGCATTGTTTTTAAAAATTTCTTTTCGTGAGTGAACAAATAAAGCAATACGTTTATTTTTTTGTCTAATGTGGTAGTGTAATAGCAAAAATTTATTGATTTCCAATTTAAAATGAATTTAATTAAACTTGAGAGCTTTTGCTTTGAAAAGGTTTTTCTATATAATATCATATAAATTCTTGCTCAACATCACATTTAAAATATTTAAATAAATAAAAAATTACAAATCCATTAAACAATTCAACATTTAGTAAAAGAAAAACTTAAAACAAACCAAAAAAAACATTTAAAAGCTTTTATTTTCTCAAATCAAGGGAAAAAAATAAAGGAATTTGAAGAACGAAAAAATTTGTTAGTACAGTACATTTAAATAAATTAAAATATTTTTCTTGGTATTTTTCTGTTAAAAATAGATTTTTTTTAAATATAAAAGCGCAGTGGGAAGTTTTTCTTGTATTTATTTCATTTCTTTTTCATTATTCCTTTTGTACTTGTAGGTATCTTTGTAGGTTACTTTTTTTTATTAAGAGTTGTTTTTTTTTTGGAGAAATGTGGAAATAAAGTAAAAATAAAATAAAAAATTAGAAAAGAATGGAAAATTAGATCTTGAATCAACTTAAAAGTTTCACTAAAATAGCTTAATTGAGCTTTAAAAATAGTTTATAGTAAAAACAAGCTAAACGGAAAGCTAAAAAGGAACTACGTAAAACAGTTAAAGGAAAAAAAGCTTTAATTAAACGAACAAGTTTTAATTATTCAGCAGTAACTAAGTTAAAACACTTGAAACAAATATTTAAATAAGTGTTTAAATAAATATGTAAAAATTCTTTTTTAAAGCTTAGAATTTACTTTTAATCACAGGAATAATGTTTTTAATGCTTTTTCTAGACAATGAAATGAAACTTTTATGTTTGTATGTAAGTTTATTAAACATAAATTATAAATATAAACATAAATTATAAATATATAAATTATTTAATGAATTTAAGCAAATAAATAAAGAAAATAAAAGAACGGGATAGAGAGAGAGAGAGAGAGAGAGATTTATAGATCTTAAAAAAAGAAAATTCGTATACATACATTTATAAATATTTTTATTAAGTAAAATTTTGCAAAAAATAATATCCAAATATATTAAATATTTTTAACAAAAAACTTAACAACAACCTTATAAGTTTACATAAATTCTAGAGATACATATTAAAAAAATAATTAAGACAGCTTTAGAAAAAAAAAAATTTTGAATACTTTGCACTTAAAATCTTTATTTTACTTCCTAAAATATTCAATATGAAGAAAAAGAAAAAAACACAGCAAAATGTTTACTAGACTTTGAGAGAGTTTTTAAAAGCTTCTAATTCGAAAGCTTTTTATTTCAAGGTTAAGCAAGACAATTTTTATGCAAATCACTCAAGAAAATTAATGAATTATTGGAAGATTTTTTTTTATAATTTTGTTAATTATTTGAAAACACACCTCAAATGAAAGTCTGTAAAATGCTTTTTCAAAGAGTTTTCATATAAATAAATAATTAAATCTTTTTGTGGGTTTTTTAATTGATACTTTTCTCATAAGCAATCCTAATAAAAATTTTTCAAATATAAAAGCTTTTGGCAAAAAATATTTGTATTAGAATGCTTCCTATACCACAAAGCTTAATTAAGCTTTATCATAACAAAACTTGTTAAGCTTTTGGCTCCATTTGGCTCAAATTGAGAGTTTTTCTCCCCACATCGTTGTTTTAATTTTTTCTTAAGAAGACATAATAAGTTATATTAGACCGGTTGGGGCAATGGTGGAATTTTCGTGTCACAACCTTTCTTGTGTTTTTAAGACTGTCACATTATCTCATTCCGTTCAATAGTCTCTCTAAAACTCAAAAACGGCTTGCAAAATGTCAAAGGGAACATTTTTGCCCCTCCGAAACTATTCAGTCGATTTTCCTGATATTCGAAATCTAGATCTATCTTAAAAATAGGACCACGCAGAGGGAATGAGAGGGGAGGGGAAAAAAGGCTATTTCTGTACCAATAGGACTATTCAACAGATTTTCATGAAATTTAAATCATTAACATATATGAGTTTATAAAGGCACACAGGACATCCATCAGTAAACTAGTCGATCAGCTTGCGACCCCCAGGGCTCAAAGTCCACTATTTATTTATTGAGCTTTCATTACAAAAAAGCTTTCAGAAAATCGAAATTCGATGAATCAAATCAATTCACATATTCCACTTGCATAAAAATTGCGTTTGGCCTTCGAAAAGAGCTAGTTGTTCCGTTCAACTATATGTTATTCAGAATATTTGCAACTAACGTCACTGTTATTTGTTCATTAATAATTATCGCATGTAATTTGGTTTAAAAAGCAATACGAACTTCAGCTTGTGCAAATCATAAATATAGAAACAAAGTCATACATTTTCGGAGAAAAAATTATGAAAATCGATTTTCGATTTCAATTTTCTCTTCAAAATTTTCATATGCTATTTTGAGCCACCGAAAATTTTTTTGGCACCTCGTCTCTGTTCACAACACTACTGCGCTGCAGCCGCTGTAGATTTTTACTCGACTTGTTTCTCTGATATCCAGGCTTTGACTTAAATAATAGTTTCATGTTTTGAAGCGCCTTCAAAGCGATTTGTAAGAACAATTGACCTTTGAAAAATTGGACGGTAATACCCTTTATATATGAATACGCACGCTCAGACGCTGACAAATTTTTTAACATAAAAAATACAATAATAAATGAGATTCTGCAATTTTATATCCTTTTTAAAGGACTAAATTTTTTTTTATAAAATAAGAAAAGAAGAGAGTTGTCTTACAATACCCGGTTATAGCTATGCTGCTTAGTTATATAAAACAAATTTCATGTGTGAAATAACAATGCAATAAAATTTTATTATATGATGCTGTAAAAATTTGCCGCAAATATTTCAACACGTTTTCATTTATTTCCCATTATTTTCTTTTCTAGCGGTGCACAAATAAATTAATGTATTGTTTGTGGTCGGTGGCGGCTACTAGCCGGCTTACAGCCAATCTTCTGCATTCTCTGATTTGTACTCGTGTGCAAAAACAAAACAAAAAGAAATTGAGCAATCGTTCTCATTGTTTTTGGTATATTTTAGTTTTACTCACTTCAAAGAACTAAACAAAATAAGATCAAACAAATTGTTTCGTTTATTTTCGTACTCTGCTTTTAAGTACAAAGAAATCAAAACAAAAATAAATATACAACTATAAAAGTGTCGATTATTTTTATTGCAAAAATCACTTCTTAACTTCTGTATGGCGCAATAAATAGCATAGCTATAAAATTAAAATGTTGTCTTTACAGTGCCTTTTACGAAATGCTAGCGTGGTTGGATGCAAAATACCGTTTTATAATCTTAATATGGCGCCCAACAACCAAAAATAAAAAATTCTCTAACCATATCAAAATTGATATCATGCGACAGGTATTAAGTTTCTCTTATGGTTTTTCATTTCGAATGACCATTTGAGATCTTTAATAGCTTAAAGTAAGCCGCAGTTGGGTTTCTTAATTTCTACTGGTTTTCTTAATTCTGTGGCAATAAGGAAGAAGTGCTTAACTCATATTTTAGTGATTTGCAGGAGAGCACTTTTAAGCTTTCAAGTCGATTTTCAGAAATTTATTTCTTTTAAAGTTAGATTGGAAAATTCTCTGTTAATCTTTATTTTTTTAAGCAAATATCATTCAATACACTATAAAAAATATATTTAAGCTAAAATATACTAAAGTATAACCCAAATTAGTCTATTATTCCAAATGAGATTAGAAGTCTAAAAAAGATAAGTTGCAAGTCATAGTGATATAACTTCCTGAAAAATTACACAAATTAATTGAGATTTTGATCAGGTGTACTTTTAAAAATGCAGATTATGGAGGTACCACTAACTCAGAATCAGCTTATCTCGACTTAAGCACTTTTTCTTTTTTGCCACAGAATTGCATTTGAAATTATGGCTTACCAAAAAAAAAATGCAACTATTACGTTTAAATTAAGAAAATTATACAATATATATATGTGTATCACATTTTGAATGCAAAAATATTGAGAATATTATACAATACATGCTTGTATTTTTGTCCTCTATTGATTGCAAATACCACTCAGACACACACACACATACAAACATATTCGACAGCTGCAATATACATACACATACATACATACACAAATCACATATAATTTGTCATGCGGTCAATACCGAACAAGAGAATCGTCATATTGGAACAACCACAAAGGGATGATGCTTGCCTGTCAATAACTATAAACAGTAACAAATCGAGAACACAAAAAAAGAAATAGAAGCTTGTATGTCAGTCATTTGACAAATGCCATTTTGCATGGAAAGAAGAACAAAACAAATTAGATTGTTACAACACATACATACATAACTATTGCAAACCTTAGCAAACAGACACTGTGTCGTCCTGTTTCTGGTATCGTTTACTTGTTTTCCCAGCAACAACGACATTAATTAAGGGTTTGTTTTTTATAAAAAAAAAATCCTTGAATAATGTTTGATTGACTGCTTGGTTTAATTACATGTACATTTATATTTTTGCAACGTTCTTCCTGCTAAATGGGAAATAGTTCAAGGTAGAAATATTTATTCTAGTAGAATATAAGGAAAGATTTTTATAAAAATTTATTAAAAGATTTTCATAATAATAGTTTTAAATCCTTTTAAACAGTTAAGTTTAAGTCAAAATATTTTTTTTTTAATTATAACGAGAAAGCATAAAACTGGGGAAAAAAATTCCTATCTGCTTAAAGTGTATTTATTTCTAGCAATATTTTAGTTACTCTTAAAATACGAGTAGTGTCTATGCAAAAGCATAAAGTAATTAAAAAAAATTATTTAAAAGTTGCTCAAAATAGCCATGCAATCACAACTATTAAATGTGTTAGCACTTGTAAGTACATTCAAGAAAAGGAGAAACTTTATTTTCCAACACACATACACACACCAGCACTGCGTATAGTAAAATCATAAAAGCTTGAATTCTACTGAAGTGCTGCTTAGCAGCAACGAAATGCATCTAGCTAAGCTAAACCAATAACAAATATTTTTTTTTGGAAATTTTTAACTAAATTAATATTTAAATTACTCTTGCTTCAAATAAATTAAACTAAAGAAAGTTTTCTCTACTTCCAAACATTTTACCCTTTTGCTAAACAACACATTTTTCACTTTCAACCAACATTTCCCTTAAAAATATATAACAAAACAAAACAATTTTTATTGTTCCCTTCTTACATAATAAATACTTTTTAGTGGTTTTTGTGTAATTTATTTCCCACCCAAATATTTCTATGCACACTACTTTGTATGTATGTGTGTATATACGATTACACTATTGTTGATTTTATAACAGCAAAAAATCAATTAACAAATAGTTATAATCCTTTATATTATTATAAAAAAAGCAACAAAAAACAACAACAACAAGAACAAAAATAGTTTAAGCACATGGTGTCACAACGAAATAAATCAATGCCAAAAAATAAAGAGAGAATGAAAAAATTATACAATGAAATCAATATTGTATATCGTTGCCTTAATATAAAAAGGTACTAACTAACTGATTCTTTTTTTTTAATTCGAAAATTTTCCATTTTACGCTGCACTAGAAGTAGTTCTATCGAAATATGCAAAAAAACTCGATTTCAAAAATATTATGACTTAGTGCCTTTCTATATTAAGGTAACGATATATAACCCAAATACATACACATACATATTTACATACATATACATAAATACTCGCACACTAACATACAGACGGCCTTGTAAAAATTTGTTTTAACAGCACGTTTTGAACGTCCTGTCGTTCTTTCTCTATAATTTCTCAGTGATTTAAAATTTTACTCTGTTTGTTACGCAGTTTATAGACACCGTTGGTTAAAAAACCATTAAAGATTTATAAACTTAAATGACTAGAAATTAATGTATGCAAACAAAAACAAATTGTATCATTTAAAAAAAGTATTTAAAAATTGTTCGGAGATTTTTTATAATGAAAATGTTTAGCACGTAATTTTAAAGGCATTCACTGAAATTGATTTATTTATATTCAAATTATAAGTTAGAAATTATGTATATCAAGAGAAATTTATATAGTATATTATTAAAAAAAAATAAATTTTTCTAAAAGGTACTTTTTAATAAAAATACAAAAGGATACTTTTTTATAAAAAGAAACTTTTTTATACAAAGATAACTTTTTATAAAAAGATGTTTTTTTATAAAAAATATGCTCTTATAAAAAAGATAATTTTTTATAAAAAGATACTTTTTTATGAAAGGAGCTTTTTTACAAGAGGTATTTATTTATAAAATGTTACATTCTATAAAAGGTACTTTTTATAAAAAGTACATATGTATATGTACTTAAAAAATAAACTTTTTCACTACAGGTACTTTTTTATAACATGAAATTTTCTATAAAAGGTACTTTTTTACAATATGTTATTTTCTCTAAAAGCAACTTTCTTATAATAAGTACTTTTTTTTACAAATGTACCTTAGTATAAATGGTACTGTTTTATAACAGGAACTTTTTTATAAAAGACACTTATTTAAATAAGTTGCTTTTTATACAAGGCAATTTTTTATAAGAGGTACTTTTTAATGAAAGGTACTTTTTTATGAAAGGCACTCTTGTATAAACGCTACCTTATATGCAAGGTACATTTTATAAAAGATACTCTTTTATAAATGGTACTTTTTATAAAAGATACTCTTTTATAAATGGTACTTTTTATAAAAGATACTCTTTTATAAATGGTACTTTTTATAAAAGATACTCTTTTATAAATGCTACTTTTTATAAAAGATACTCTTTTATAAATGGTACTTTTTATAAAAGATACTCTTTTATAAATGGTACTTTTTATAAAAGATACTCTTTTATAAAAAAATAAAAGATAATTTTTTATAAAAGGTACATTTTCATATAAGTTAAATTTTTATAACAAGTACTTCTAATAAAAGGTATTTCGCGGCCTAAGTACAGTGACTTTGCGTCTTGTGCGTTAGCTTATACAGAAGCTAAGCCTGAAATTAAATACGCAGGAAAAATTATTGCTTCCCAGAAGAGTTTTTCTCAGGAAGACAATTTAAGAGAATCACTTGGTGTTGCGCATAAATAAGGCATCTTTTTTGTTCGAGATGAGTCAGCTAGAAGCAGTACATTTAGCTTCCAAGAAGACATGAACTTTTTGCCTTACCAAAGTCCTTCACAGAAGTAACAGTATTTACTTTTTCTGTACTCAGATCCAAAAATTGCTCTCTTTTCTACTTTGTTAGAGAACCTGCCTTACGTTAGTGCTTTTCAGAAGTATTTTTCGAAGCTTTTGCTATCAAGTAAGCAATAGATTACTTCTCTCAGTTGTTAGTGATTCTAAATCTCAGTTTTTTTTTTTGCGGGGTAGTTGCATACAAAAATGCACGATTTGGTAGCATCTGTTGGGCACAATAAGAAAAATTTAAATATCATTTTCGTTTAGAAAATTATCTGCCTGGCTCACGATGTCGACAAAAAATTTTCATTCGCTTATTTATCTTGAAAACAAAAACAAATGTTCTTATTTTGTTTTTGTTTTCAATATAAATAAGCGAACGAAAATTTCTTGTCGACATCGTGAGCCAGGCAGTATTTCTCCGATATTAATTTAGAATATTTTTCTTAGGAATATTTTAGTATATGGGAAAAAATTAACGTATACTATTTGATTTAGTTGTTATTTCTTTTAATGAAAATCAGAAAATCGCATAAGATTTAATTTGTTCTACATATCAGAAAAACAGTGGACTCATTAAATTTTAACAATTTAATTAAACCATTCCATAGTTTTGTTAAAAAATTTGTTTTATTTGAAAAAATCATAATTATTTAATTAGCTTTTCAAATCAGTTTTTCTTACTTCGTGATTTATTTTTATTTTATTTAAATTTTTAATTAATTTCTTTTAAAGAACTATTTCAAGTGAAAAAATCTTTGCTGCTGTTTTTTTTTCAGATTTTAATAATTTACTAATTAGTGTATTATTAAGCTGTGCTAGTTGTTTTTGTATGAATGCAAGCAAAAAAAAAATAAACAAACATTTAAAACAAACTCAAACCACTCAACCAGCTTTGACCACAATAACATTTCATTTAAAAATATAAAGCAAAACCATTCAACATTATAATTAATTATTCCCCAATGTTGTGTATTAAACATTAATTAAATGCTCATATTAAAATTAAAAACTCACTTGTGTGTGTTTGTGTTTTTATCATGTTTTTGTTTTCTCTTATGGCTGGTGTACAATTGCAGAACAGCAGCGAAAAGGGAATGTAAGAAATAGTCAGCGAAAGAGACAATTCAAAATTTACATGATAAATTTACAATAAACAGCAATAAATTAGTATGGAAGTGCTTCAGCTACAAAGGACAACAATACAAAAAAAAATAAAAATTTGTATAAATAATTATATGTTGTAAAGGATTTATGCATAAACAATAACACTGAAACACATACAATAATGACAATAATTTAAACAATAATTTCACAGATTTATGAAAATTAATGAAGTATAATTGTGAATGATAATTTTAAAAAGTTGTAAAACTTCCAATTAAATTTAATGATAGTTTGTTTTGTTGAATGGTTTGATGTTGGGAGGTTTCACTAATATGCTTGATGAGGGTTGAGAGAAAGCATTTTAAATTTTTAAAGCGCCAGGGCTTATGGTTAAAACACATGATAATTTATTATTATCTGACGGCTTATCCCACGTTGTTGAAAACAGGGCGCAAATTACGGCACTCGTTATTGAACGAAATATTTATATGGAAACATTTGATTTGATGAGCTGTGTTGCCATATATTATTTTTTTAAATCTTCAAGTCAACCAAAAAAAACTTTTTTTTTAATAATTTTACTCAAAGAATATTAATCAGGACAATCATGAATAAAATTCCGCGTGAAATTTCTCCTTTTTCAAATAAGAAATTTTTGTTTTCCCTATTACTTGCTGTTAGTTGGAATATCCCCGCGGAATTTTATTCATGATTGCCCTGAATATACCTCGAATTTACTGCATTTAAAATCAGATAAAATTTATTTTGTTTTATGTATGTAAGAAAAAGTTTACTGCGGACAATACGTTTAAGATATCTACATATAATTAGAAAAATAAACTACATATTTATATTTCTAGGTTCTACATACATATGCGCATTTCCACAGGAATGTCAACTTTTTGTAGCAAATATGCTTGTATTTTTCAAAGAAAATTATAATTTTTTTGGGTAAAATTTTAAGAAAAATTATGTCATGTTGTTCAGAAATTCAAGGTTAATTGCTCGCTGTCGCATGCTACAAAATAGTGAAATTTCTCGGAGAAATGCCCATATGTACATAATGAGTACAGTCTGCTCGCGGACTTGCATAAGCTGCCACAAAAATAGGACACATATTATGGCATGCACTATCGAGCTAATTTTCTTAAAATTTAAGTTGTATTTGAATGGAAGTTTCAATGCATATAGAATGCTGTAATTTGCTCCCAAATGTTAACGAATTATTTCTTTTAACACATACGCGTGGTTGCGTGGTTCTGCAGAATGTTTGCTTGATCAGAAAAAAAAGGTTTACACATACACAGATATGTAGCTTTTTGCATGTAGACTTTTGTTTGCTCTTCTTTCTACTTGTAGAAAATAAATAGTGTTGCAGCGTGCTACTTCCTTTCATACTTTTCATGCAGCAAAGAACAAAATAAGGAAATAGTTTAGTCAAAAATAACTTCAACTAATGCGACAAAAAGTAACATTTATCACATTTTCAAAAATTTTATTTTTCCATAAGAAATCTTTTTTAGTCTTTTTAATATCGCGAAAAATTTCAAAATAAGATAAATCTTCACATATGGTAACGCTGATGATGATAGTTAAAAAGAGAAACATTTAAATTGTAAGGCATACTTTAGGGAGCCAAAGCTTATGAGTGCTTAAAAATACATGTTCATGCTAGGAACACAACTGGGACGAACAACGAATTTCGTTCACATCGACGAATTCGTCGATAAGCATTCGCTGCGTAAATTCGTCTCGTGAAGCATATTTTATTAAGTTGGTTGTTGCGTGTACAAATACAGAGAGACTGAGAGAGAAAATTATCTTTTCGTCGTTCGACGGCGTACAACATAGAAATAAATCTATCTCAGAGTTCGTAACGCACGACGAATTTCGTTCTAAAGCGGTGTTGTGTTCATTTTCATATGCACAAATGTGTTTTAATTTTTATGACGAAAGTTTGCACCGAAAAATTCGTCGTTTGTCCCAGTTGTGTTGCTAGCATAATGTATTGTTAACTCACGATGCTAAAGACAGAACTGATTTACTTATATTGAAAACAAAAAACGAATTGTTTAAACTTATTGTTGTTTTCAATACAAATTGTTGATCGCGTAATTTCTGTCGACATCGTGGCACAATTCCTAATAGTTATTACGTACGTTAAGACATTGATTTAAAATTATTTTAAAGACCAAAACTTTTAAGTATAATCCTTAAATATTTCCAAAGATAACCTTGTTTGTGTTTCATAAATTATTTTATATCATAAATTATTTGAAATCTTTATCATCCGGCTGATGGTCTTTACTTTAATTTAGAGAAATTAAAAGAAAAAAAATGGCTGAAAATCTTCAGCGAAAATGAAATTATAATTTATGCCAAATTCATATATTTTTTGTAGATATTTCCTAAGCCTTTAAAAGCCATTCTCGTGCACATAATATACATTAACATGTACTGGCATATGGAAGATGTGCAAGATTGAATGAAATACCCGAAATATGCATTTAAATAATAATAAAATATCCTTGACTTGTCAGTGGCTGCTTTACTGATGATGATGTTGCACAAAAAATAAAGAATACAAAAAATATAATATGTAACTAAGAGAAAAGGTAAACTTGAAAAAAAAATACCAAGAAAGCCTAAAACTAGGCTGCATAAAAGAAGAGAAAAAACATACTTCTTGCAACCTTTGCTATTAGTTATGGAGCAGAGTGGGAGGCAGCCGCTATAGATAATATAAACATACATACATACATACATATTGTGTATATGCATGTGTGCATATATTTTTTTGTCTGTCCAGTAAGGTATAAATACAACTGAATTTTTTTAATTTTTTTCTCATATGTATCTTTCTTTTCACTTTTAAGTATTTTAATATTTTTTTTTCTTGTTCACGCCACCATACATATTCCATGAGGAATACTTAAAGCTTTGGTAGTCCGTGAAGTTGGATTCTTAAGCATCACATTCGCGGCGTTAAGTAGTTGTTTTCTTTTCTGTATATTAACTATATATAATTCGAGACTTATCTTTGTTACTGTGAATAATTGTAGCGAAAATAAAACTGAAAGGGGAATATTAATTCAGTAAAGAAATTCATGTATTTATGATTTTTTTCTTGGTGTGGCCACGATTTAAAGTAAGTAGAGTGGGTAAAAATTAAATTTAGGTATGATGTAAGTGAAGACGATGCTGGAAATCTTTAAATGGAGGTTAAAGTTGCAAAAGAAAGGGTAATGTTAAGATATTATTATTCATTAATTAAATAATTATTATTCCTTGATTAAAATTCATTTTAAAAGCAATTAAAGTAATAATGTATCACATTACTTATTAAGCTCACAAAAAAATCCTCTTGTTTCCACAACACGGACGGTTGACTCATTTCTTTTAGTGATTTTCATAAAAGTTTTCTAGACGAGTGGCCTGCTTGACTTGTGGAAACAGGGTATGTGCCTCGTTCTTGTAACTTGTGAGTAGTTCTTCCATCGAGAAAAATTAAATAATAATACTGTTTATTATATTAGGGGTGAAAAATTCTCGCATTACTTACAGAAACAAGGCACTGATTGAGACTTATGGAACTTTCATATCATACTGAGTTGCTTATTTTTCAATGCAACTAACAAATATTTAAAAAATTTTATTAATTTACTTTAACAAGTAATTTATATGTTTCTATATTAAAACCTCCTTTTTACAGAATTGTTATGGAAACAACAATGCACTTTTTAAATGTAATTTTTTACAATTTAGACACTCAATTCTTTTTGCAAATATTCCAATATATTTTTCAACAAAGTTGAAACATTTATTATTTTCTACCACATTGCAAACAAAAAAACTGGACAAATAATGAAGTTTTAGTAACAAGCACAACCCACCCCCACCCCCAGTAGCATGCAACATCTTTATTTGGTATTTTTTTGAGGCTTAGCAAACAATTTTAAGTTCATCCGATCAACTCAACCATATGCTCTATAGAGCCAGAGAAAATGTGATATTTATTATCTCTTTCTTTTTTCATACAATTTTTTTAAATAAATAAACTAAAATTCGAAACATTTCATTATGAAAATGATTTTATAATCATTTACTTTTATTCATGGAGCTCATGTGTTTGTATTTTTATACTTTTTTTAAGTATTAAAGGATGCACAAAAGAAACCCGTGAAGTATGCTTCAGTTTTCACATGTTTTATTTTTTTGGCTGTGTATTTTTTTTTTTGGTAGGGAAAATGCTTTTGTCTTACCTTGAGAATGATGAAGTATCTGGTTTAACTTGTCAGTGCAATAAGGGAAGTCTTATGAAGAAATAAGGTAAATTTTTTTAAATAAATTTTTTTTTAAAGTTTTGCAGCAATCAAATAAGTAGAATATCATAAAATCAAATAAAAAAAATTTGTTTGCGTGTCGCCATCGTTTTTTTTTTACAAAGAAACTATTTGAAAGCTATGCCCTCTCAGACAAAAAAAGAATTTTTACAATCGGTCTAAAATGTATTGAGTTATGAAGTAGCAATGTCAAAAAAATACAGAAAAATTAATAAATTTCTCCTTTTTGTGCAGTCGGTTAAAAAAAGTAATAATAAATTTCGTTCAATGTACATACGATTAGAATGCTATAATTTGGATCATAATTTTAGCCGGATGCGGTAGTGGTAAACGATTCTATAAGCTCCTGTTTTAAATTCGTAGATAAGAAAACATTTTTAAACTAATTTTAGAAAACATCAAATAAAACATCGTACACTACACAATTTTGCGTGAATAAAGGGTCCGCCATCTAAGGTTTTATTGTTCAACTAGTGCTTATTTCGTGAATGGTCACACTTAGCTCATGTCGGATTTGACAGATAATTAGTTTTATCCTTCGGCTGAACGAGCCAACTGACCATTAAATGTGTTTTCGCTTCGCTAATTGGACCTGCGATCGACTTACAGAAGATTCCGATTTTGCCAAAAAAAAAAAAATTCATCTTTTCAGATAAAGCTCATTTTGATCTTGGTATGTAAACATGCAAAATTGTCGCATTTGGGGCACAAAAAACCAGCAAGCGTACATTGAGTCACTGTTTGGTGCGGATTTTGGTCCAGAGGCATAATTTCGAAAATGAGCAAGGAGTGGCCGTTACAGTCAAAGCCGATCCTTATCGGGTCATGTTGAACGAATTTTTTTTCACAAAAATTGAAGAGAAGGATATTGGCAACATATGGTTTCAACAGAACAGCGCTAGGTGCCACACAGCCGAAGCTTCAGTAGTTTTTTTTTAGCATTTTCAAAAAAAAATTCAAACACAATTAGAGCTTTTCAGCTTTTTTTTCTAGTTGGCAGTTTATTGAGTTTCCAAGTCAAGCAATATTTTGCAATAACATTGAAAGCAACCACATTTTATTATATAAATAAAAAAAACTATAATTTCAATATAATAAAAAATAAACATAAAAAATTATAAAATATATATTGTCATATAAATTCAAAAAAGGCCTAAGTTACATTTAAAATATTTTACAGAAGAAGCAATACACATAATAAGTTTTAGTGTATTTGGGTCTCATTTAGGTCTTTTGAATTTCGCTAATAAAATGGATATTTTTGAGCAAACTCAGATAAAAATATTGTGGTAAAATATTTTTTATCAATCACAAATACGATTTTGAACTTTTTGTAAGCTACGCCCTTTTTGAATTTATATGACGATAATCGGTTTTCTTACTAAAAATTCACAATAAACACATTTCTTATTTGTTGTAAATTTTCATAAAAATTTTGCCGAGTCTCTGGTGTCTCTAAGTTTCCAACAAAACCATTTCATCGCTATAGGGCGGCAAGTCCGAAGCTAATGGTAAGTCTGTGCTGACTTGAATAGGGGGCTTTAAACTTGTATCTTTGTCGATTTTAATACCCACAATTGGGCTTTTAGGCCTTGTTGGTCTGCTAGCGTTCAGTACTTGCATCTCTTGAGGCTTGGGTTTCTTGCCACCAGCCGATCTTTTGCTCTTTGGTGATTTGGGTTTATTCACATTTGTAAAAGTTCTCATACTTTGAGCATCCTTTATATCAATTTCGCCCCTCTCCAAACGCTCCAATTGCTGTTTTATTGTAATTTTTCGTACTTTTTTCTTGATCTCATAGTTTGTGTAGAAGTGATCGACAATTACAGTCAACAGCCAATAGACAACAATCAGTAGAAAGAACAGGGTGGTGTACTGTATGAAATAGTCCATTATAACAATGGGATTGATGACATTGTGTCGATTTAAGAGAATCACTAGCCAGGGCACAAAACACAGCCAGTAGCCGGCAAATATTAAAATTTGTATAAACTTTTTTAACATTTGATATTTTGTAGTTAAAACTTTTTTATTTATATTTATTTTTTTTTAGTTTAGATATTTTGTAGTTAAAACTTTTTTATTTATATTTATTTGTGCGTTGTTTTAAAGATTTTCTAGCAGACTAATACTGGCCAGGCAAGATAAAATTCTCAGTCATTCATATAAAACTTGGATGACTTTTGCGGTTAGAAGAGTTTTTTTTGCATCAATAAACTTTTTATAGAAAACTAAGTGTGAATTCTTTATAAAAAATAATGTGAGCACAGTAGTTCAATTGCTAGAAAAATAACACAAAGAAAAATTATTTTATGTGAAAAAAATTTTGTGAAAAGTGCTTTTTGTGCAAAAGCACATTTTTTTAAGAGAAATTACTTTTTGTAAAATATTTACTTTTAGTGATAATGTACTTTTTATATAAGTAAAAATTAAATTCTGATGAGAGATAATTTTTTTCGAAATGGAGCTTTTCTTTTTATAGTAAAAGTAATTAGTTTTAATGAAACCAAGTACTTTGTTTATCTAATTTTTCGGCCTTTTGTATATATTTAATGAAACTATTTTTTTAAGCTTTAGGTCAATTTAATATATATAATAATATAATATTATAAAAGAAAGAAATATCCTGAAGAAGTTAGCCAATGGTTAACGAAATATCGATAAATTAAAAACAATATATATTAAATTGACCTAAAGCTTAAAAGAATAGTTTCATTAAATAAAATCAAGTACTTTTTTGAAAAGAGTAGATATTGTAAAACTATCTACGAATACCTTTGCTAAAAGGGTACTTTTGTCAAAGATGTACTTTTTACCAAAATGGTACTTTTTTCAAAGAGGTACTTTTTGTCAAAGTGGTACCTTTTATCAACGATGTACTTTTTCTCAAAGATTTACTTTTTATTAAGAAGGTACTTTTTGTCAAAGAGGTACTTATTGTCAAACAGGTAGTTTTTGTCAAAGAGCTATTTGGTCAAATAGTTACTTATTGTCAAAGAAGTACTTTTTGTCAAAGAGATACTTTATGTCAAAGAGGTACTTTTAGTCAAAGAGGTAATTTTTGTCAATGAGGTACTTTTTGTCAAAGAGATACTTTTTCTCAAAGAGGTACTTTTTCTCAAAGAGGGACTTTTTGTCAAGAGGTACTTATTGTCACAGAGTTAATTTTTGTCAAAGATGTACTTTTTATCAAGGGCGTACTTTTTGTCAAAAAGGTACTTCTTATCAAAAAGGCACTTTTTATTAAAAAGGTACTATTGTCAAAGAGGTAATTTTTGGCAAAATGTTACTTTGTGACAAAGAGGAAATTTTTATCAAGGAGGTTCTTTTTATCATAGAGGTACTTTTTTATGGTAAGGCTTTATTAAAAAGTACTTTTACTGAAAAGGTACTTTTTGTGAAAAGATACTTTTTGTGAAAATGTACTTTTTCGGAAAACGCTCTCCTTAAAAACGTTGTTGTGATAAGATGATTTTTGGAAAAATATAAGTTTTTTTTGGAAAAAAGCCTTTCAAGAAAAGGTTTTCCTTGTAGCAAAAGTTTTTTTAGATTATTTTGTCAAGAAATTTCTTTTTATAATTTTATACACATACATGTGTATGTATGTGTGGCCAATAAAATAGGTATGACCTCTATAATTTGTGTATGTATGTGCCCTTAATTATGAAAGTGGTTGAAGACATGTGCGTTTTTGCTTCGAAATTCTAAATAAATCTTAAAAAAACTTCAACAATTATTTAATGAATATTAAATAAATTTAAATTAATCGTTACTAGTATATTAATTAATTAATATTAAATTAAAGTAATTAAAATTTTCCATAATATAAAATATATTCTCGATTTGTTCAAAAAAACATATGACTTAGACCACTTTCATAATTAGTGTACTTTTATACTGAATGTACTTTTTATACTGAGTCCTTAAAAATAGTTACTTACTATGAAAAGGAACTTTTTGAAATAAGGTAATTTACTTTTTACAAATATGGTATATTTCTCATACAGGAGTCCCTATTAATAAGACGGGTAGGTTTTGTGGAAAGATGCTTTGCATAAAACATACTTTTTATAACAAAAGCTTAACTTATAGTAAAATTTCGTAATTTCTTTAAAAAGTACTTTTAGTAAAAATATATGTGCTTTTTTTAGGGAAGTACTTTTTGTGAAGCAGATACTTTTTGTAATTGGTTTATTCTTATGAAAATGTAGTTTTTGTGAAAATGCACTTATTGTAAAAAGGTAATTTTTGTTGAAAGGTACTTTTGGTGCAAATTTACTTTTTGTTAAAAGTTACTATTTGTCAAAAGGTACTTTATGTAAAAATTTACTTTTTTTAAAAAGGTACTTTTTGTAAAAATTTAACTTTTGTGGAAAAATACAATTGTGGCCCCTGATCTTGCGGCCTTTGTTTCGCAAGCATTGACGGAATCAATTATACATAAATGAAATATTTGTTTTGATTTGTTTCACGTTCATGACTAGATGTATCATCACAATCACAATCATAATTATGTGATTCATGACAACAAACGAACAAAGAAGACTGCAGTATAAATTACTAGAATAAATTTCGTTTTAGCTGCATACACAAACGCACCAACACAAACTCCTATAGACAATTTACCCCACCGAGAAATATCATTTGACATTTCGTCGGCAAAATGTGCGTTAACAATTAAATGATAAAGAAATGACTGACATCATAAAACATACACACACAACTGTAATGAACGAACGAACATCCAACCAATCAGTCGTACAACTATTTTCTGCTTAGAGCTCTATTATATGCAATATACTCATTGACTAAAAATCTAAATAGTTTTCTGTTATAACTTTAATGCATTAAGTTCGTCGCTTTTATTTATTGTAGGCAGTTTTGTTTACATCAAACGCTTTGCTCGTAATGTTCGGTTATAAACTTTTAAAAATTGCCACCTTGTTTATTTATTGGCTGGGCTTTGCCCCCTGGCTGGTTTTAATTTTACGCAAAGAAGAAATTATTAGTGTCAGTACTTTGCAAGATATATTTCTACAATACACCACCGTTTTCTTCATTTTAATTATAATTTATTTGATTATTCATCAATTGTTTGAATATTTCTACTTGAGGCATAAAATCAAGAAGACTGTGCGTAAAGTGACGATACGGCATCAGTTAAGAAGACTGGAAAGAGGAGAAATAGATTTAAAAGCCGCTCAACGTGTTTCGACTTTTATGAAGCTTAAGGAGCCAGCAGTGCCCTTGGCTGGCAAAAACGTTGCCAGCAGCAGTACGAAGCAGCAGAAAAAAACTCCAGGAAGAGCGGAGAAGACAGGGGATTTTTCTAAGTGTACGAAGCAGCAGGAGAAAACTCCAGAGAGAGTGGAAAAGAAAAAGGATTTTTCTAAAAATTTAAAAGACAAAGAAAATAAGGATGTAACGAAGGGCTTAGACAGAACATTTAACCACCGAGAGCTACGAGTAGTTGATTTGGAAGATAAGAACGAAATTGGTAAAATTGTAAAATGAAATGGAAAAGAAAAGCAAGAGTGTATTTAATGGAAGTTTTCCAATAAAGTATTTCTAAATTTAAAAAAAATCTTAAATTTATATAAGTGCTAATAAATTAACTAATAAATATTTACGCCTAATAAGGAAATTATTTAGATCAGCTACGTCCAAGCCATATGCACAATTTGTAAGCTTTAACAAAAGAGTTTTGTCCCACACCGATGAGATAAGATCTCGACGAGTAAAATGCTTACTGCTGACTTTGCAAAGAAATAAGAACAAATCATAAGAGCTTTCAAAGCTCAAATGCAAATGCAAGTGTGGTTGGATGTTACTGATCTCGGCTCTCCTTCAGGTACCTCCAAACACACATACACTGATATTTGCATTTGAGATGAACAGCTTTGAAAGCTCTTAAAGTTGTTCTTGTTTCTCTGAAAAGTAAGAGCAAGCATTGCTGTCTTTTGTGTTGTTGTTGTGGATGTTCTACTCTCGTCGGTGTGAAAGCACAAAAAGCTCTTTATAAAAGTTTGCACATTGTGCATATGGCTTGGACTTATCTGCTCTACTTGAATTAATTAATTAAATTAATTAAAATGGTTTAAATCAGAAAAGTGTCGACTTCACAGTACCCAAGCGAAGGATGTTAGTAATAAATTCAGGCTCTTCCAAAAATGAGTAACTAGAAAGGAAAAATCTTTTAATTCGTATACAACTACGAAAAATAAATTTTTAGTAATTTTTCATACAACGTCCCAATTGACACCGTATTAATTATCAGCTCAGATTAAACACATTATTATTTAATTTTTGTTCATTATCAAAAAAATACTTTCTTGTTTAAACTGCTGACGACTGCAGGCATTTCAAGCTAAACCATTGGCTACATTACAAATCCTTAAAAACAATAGATTTAATTTCTTGTAGTTTTTAAAGAAAGATTTTGTATGCAGAAGATTTCTTTGCCCAAGACAATGTAGCATCAAAAAAAAACAACAACAAAAGAAATCATGTATTATAAGCAAATTTTTTTTCTCTTCTAAACAGTCCAACAAATATGACTTGAGGCACGAAAGGAAACACAAACTATTTAACAATTCAAGCACATGCTGCAGAGAGAGAGACAGTATTACATACAATCATACTTAATTGGAATTTTTAATGCAGCCCCAGCCAGTTAGGCAGGCACTTTTAAATGAATGCATGCACAAAATACTCTAGAGTAAAATACGCAATTGGTATGCACATTACACAAGACAGGAAAGGATAGAGGACAGTTTTGTGGACTGGTTTGAAACAGCTTCCAGCTATAACAAAACGATCATAATACAAAAGCCATACTGCTGCTGATGCATATTAAACTTCTATTATTCTATTAACTAGATATTAGGAAATTAATTGGAGGCAATTATTTTTATTTTGGATTTGTACGTTGGTTGCTTCTTGTGTACATACTTGTCTGCCTAATGACTCCTCAAAGTAGGCAATGGTTTTTGTTTATACATTTTGTGAGGCACATATTGAACATTTTCTGCATGCACACAAATACATTTATTTTTCAATTAAAAACATACAAAAACAATAAAAATTAATCACAAATTGATGAAAATTAGAAATGTTAAAAACTCCGTGTCCAAACAATTGTTTGAACATTAATTCTTGTTGCAGTTGACTGAAAAAAGTCTCCACTTATATTTATAACAGCCCTAGGATAGGCAATTAATTTAAAAAATTCCGTGTATTTTTCTTTTGAAACTCCGTACTAGCAAATGGAAGTTTCCTTATGAAATTTACCAACCTAAATTTCTGTAATTTTTTTACATACGGTTTCTATGAGAACCTGAAATTCCGTAAGAACCAGACTTTATTAAGCCTGGTACGGAGTTCATACAGAATTTCAGGTTCTTATACAAACTGTACGTACGAGTAAAAAAACTACCGCAATTCAGTTTGGTAAATTTCATAATGGAATTTCCATTTGCTAGTACGGACTTTTAAAAGAAAAATATACGGAATTTTGCAAATCTATTGCATATCTTAGGGATGTCATAAACATAAGTGGAGGCTTTTTTAGGCAACTCAAACAAAAATTAATGTTCAATTGTTTGGTCACGGAATATTTGGAGTTTTTGACATTTCTAATTTTCATCAAATTGTAATTAATTTTTAGCATTTTTGTGTATTGGTAATGCAAAAATAAATGAGTTTGTGTGTATGCAAACATAATTCTACACAAAAGTCTACATGACTTTTTTTCCGTGTAGAAATAAATGTAAATTATGTAAATTAACGTTAAAAAAATATACTGCAATATATTCATAATGAAAATTATTATATATTTGAGACTATTATTTAAGAAAGTCTCCCACAAGTTTGAAATATTTTTTGCTAAAAATAAATTAGAAATATACAAGCGAAACAAATCCCTTGCTAACGTCAATACATTTAAAACACATTTACTTTGTTTAAGTAAATACATATTTTCTTATTTTTCATAAATATAATATTCATATATTGTACGCAAATTTTTTTTAAATGTCATAAACATACATCATACCCTTATACAACCTTGCACATACCCATCCATACCCTACATGCACATACACCAGTATAATATGTTATTTGCTGGCCCTAAAAATATGCTTCATTAATTTCTTTTTGCTCCGGCTCTTGTTGATTGCTATTCCATTTTATTTACTTGCTTTTTTTAAGTGAAAATCTTTTTACCAACACGTGCAATAATGCGTAAGTATTTCTTTTTATTTTACACTTCTTAGTGTTTAGTTTTATTTTTATTTTTAATGTCAAGGCATCTCGATTTGCTGTTGGTTTGAATATAAATTTGAGTGTAAATGATGTTGTGCTATATTTCCTTTTAAAACTTTTTTTTGTGTATTTTGTTTTCTGAAAGGTACTAGAATTTTATTACATTTCATTTCCTTTCGAATGGTTAAAAATAATGCTATGATTTGAATGAAATATATCGTTACCTTAATATGGAAAGGTACTAACTATCTATATTTTTTTTAAATCGAATTTTTATATATTTTGATAAAAAAAACATCTAATGTATAGAAAAATGCAAAAATCTCGATTTCAAAAAAATAATGAGTTAGGGCTTTATTATATTAAGGTAACGATATGTAAGTATTAGAGGCACTACCATGTGATGGCTAATGGTAAATTGCTTGCTAATACTGGATGTTAAACATTAAACTTTGGTAATTAAAATAATGCTAATGAATTCTACAATTGCGTACATTTATAAAAAAAAAACATAATTCTGTATCACTCTCTCACCCTCTCTCTCTCTCTCTCTTTCTCACCATTTATGTCTTCTTTTTTATGTTAAATGCTTGTATGACGCAGTTTATGCGTGTGACCTTCATCTTAATTGTATGAGCTAAAGCTTTTATTTCTTTCAACAGCATATGTAATGTAGACTGGAGTCAAGAAAAACTTAAAATCCTTTAAAGAAATATTTAATCAATTACCCTAAGTTCACATATTTTAGGGCTAAGTAATTTTTTTATGTTGAAGCATACTTATAGGCAGCTACTAAAAAATATTTAAAAATAAAGAAATAGGAGCATGAGTAATTCTGAAGGAAAATTGGAAAACTTAACGAAAAAGTTTAGCATTGAAATATTTCCTTTAAACATTTTTTAAAACAAATGAATTCTCTTAAATAAGAAACAATCAATATTTTTTAAAGATAATTTGATTTGCGATATATAAGACATGGAAAATGTCATATATACACATTAAATTCTTGACAAAACTACGGCAGTGCAAGATTTTTTATGTAGAAGCTTAAGGCACTAGAATATATTACCAGAAAATAAAGACTTAAAAAACTGTATAACAATTCCTAAAATAACTATGAATTATGTATCATAGGCACCTAATAACACGAATAAATTACGAAATCTACCATAAATGTATTTTTAATATAAAAGCTCTTACATAAAATAAAAAAATCTGTTACACGTCACATGTATAAAACTATTATACAGTACATAGACTTCAAAAATATTAATATTAAAGGAACTGGGAAAATAATTTTTAAAAGTTGTTATACAAAAAATAAAAACTGTTATACTCGTACAAAAATAATAATTTGTGCAAATCTAGGTAAAAACTACAGCTAACAAAAAATTAAACAACTGTTCGACACATGTAATTAACATTTTTTAAGGTATATACTTCTCACGCTATCATGATATACATACTTTCTACAATTCAATTTAAAAACAATAGTTTGGGAAACTATTATATTTTTAAAAAGTATTTAATATAAAATTGTTATATACAAACTTTGCTAAGATACATACGATTATAAGCAAAAAATTTAAAACAAAAAACTTTTGATATACTGAGTTACCTTCAATATATTGAACTCCAAGGAGTTTTAACAAGAGAAGTCTTTTGAACTGATAGTTTTTATTAAAATTTACTGAAGTACGCAATAATTGCTGTAACAAAAAACTGTTATACAAAAAAAAGGACACAGTTTTTCATAAATAATTTTGTTGAAACACATGTATTCACACATGTTATTACAATATATGTATGTATGTGCAAAGTAAAAATCACAGATTTCCATAGAAACTGTTTTTGCACTAATTGGTTTGAAAAAAAGCTTAAAGCTTAACTTTTAACGAATGCAAATTATTGCATTCAACTACCAGGATTCATTTCAAAAAAAAATATTTAAAATTTTTTTTATAACAGTTTTTTATAACAGTTTCTAAGCAAACATTGTGCATTCATTTAACTTCAAATTAATTATCTTCTTGAGAATTTCATATACATATATATTGTGCTTATATTATGTATACCAGTTTTGCATTAAAAAAATATACGCAATAGTTTAAGAAATTGTATTCCAAATTGTTTTTCTGCTGAGTAATACATACTTTAATTCTGTATAACACTTTTTACGTTGTATAAAAGATTTCCAAAAAAAAATTTTCTAGACATTAGTTCTAATAATTTTTTTCTTTTGAAAAATTTTACATGTATTGTCGATAAAAACCTTTTCATATGGTGTATAACAGTTTTGTGCAAATATTGAAAACGTCACAACATTAGAGATTTTATTCCAAATTGATTTTCTGATATGAAATTCAGTATAACACAAATTCAGTATAACACTTTTACATTCTGTATAACAGATTTTAATAGAAAATTTAATATACATTAGAATAATTTTTTTTTTCTTTTAAAAACTCTACATGAATAAAATTAATAAAAAAAACCTTCTCATAAGATGTATAACAGTTCTTCTAAAGAGTATATATTTAAAAATTTTAAGAATTTTATTCCAAATTGATTTTTTTATAAGAAATCGCGCTTTTATTCTGTATAACACTTTTTCATTCTGTATAGTAGATTTTCATAATAAATTTATCAGACACTAATTCACACTAATTCACACTAATTTCATGTAAAATATATGTATCCATTTTAGTGCAAATTAATTATCTGCTTGGAAATTCTACCCATATTAGTTTATATATAGTGTATAACAGTTTTGAATAAAAAAAATTACTATGCAATAATCAAATATTTTACTCCAAATTGATTTTCTGATAAGGATTTCTGCTTTTAATCCGTATAACACATTTTCATTCTGTATAACAGATTTTCATAATTAATTTATCAGACATAAATTATAAATTTTTTTTTCTTTTCAAAAATTATATATGTATTAATAAAACTGTTTCATAAAATATACATATAACACTTTTTTACGTAAAAATTTTGTAGCCATTTTATTGTAAACTTTTTCATATGATGTATAACAGTTTTGGGTAAATATTAATGTGTAATAATTTAAGTTGTTATTAAATTTTTTATTGTCACCCCAAAAATGTTGCATAAAAACTGACTTTCGCACATTGTGTATAACAGTTTTGCATTAAAAAATTTACATAGAATATTATTTATTCTGACTTACATAACGATAAGAACTTTATCTAATAAATATCATATATATTGAATATTCTTTATATTTTTATTCTAAAATATTGTATGCGTTGTATAACAATTTAGCCTAGAAACTTAAACCTTAATAATTTTAATCATTCCGATTGGCGTTTCTTCTTCACAATTGAGCAAACATTCTGTATAGGTATTTTTTCTATATTATTTATAACAGTTTTGCATAAACAAAATTGGAATAGAATATTCTTAATATGCACTTGCAGGTTATAAAATATTGCATACTTTGTATCACAGTTTGGCATAAAAACATAAAATTTAATAATTTTAATAATTCTTATAAAATTATAAGAATTATAATGCTCTGCTTAGTATTTTTCTATATTGATTACGATTATAACAGTTTTGCAAGGAAGAATTATTTATCATATATGGTCAATAAAATATATTGGTACTATCTCGTTTACACTGACGCACACTGAGTAACTCGTTTTGACTTGATGTTTATTATTGTACAACAATTTTATTTTTAAGTTTATTTTTTCTCTCCCAAAAAAAATAATTACACAAATAATTTTAAATTTGTCCACTTTTTCTTTGCAAATTTATTTAAAATCATGGAAATCCTTTCCGTCATAATACAGCGAACAACTTGTTATAAAACGCACATTTTTTCTTTCCTCATCCACTAAAGGCTCTTCGTGGCAAACTAATCCTGGTTTCTGATTCTTTGAACCATTCTCATACATTACGGAATCGGGTATATGCACACGAGTCTCAAGTTCTTCGTCATCGTTAGTTGTGGTGGGCGAATAGACTGGATTCTCGGCGCCCCTTCTGGAGACACTAGGCCAATCTCTTTTTGTTAAGGTCTTGCAGGTTTTAGGTTGACAGCAGCAATTTATTAAGCAATACAAACTGTAATACACCACTAGCAATATAAAAGCCAACAGAATGGCAGTCAAAATGCTGTTAGCGAAAAAGTCCGGTCTGATCACAAACCATAAAATCGGAAAGAATGCGAACCAATAAAGGCAGAATATGATTAACTGCCAATATTGTAGACGAGTAAAACGAGCCATTGTGAAATTATAATTTTTTTTTTTATTTAAAAGTGTTCTACGAAATTTAATGTTGTTTTAATGCGGGTTTATCAGAAACTAATTCCGTTGTTTCGCTTTTGTTAATTTTTTTTCCTCAACCCCCATGTGGTCACACAGCTTTTTTCCATTTTTTGCTGTGGTTTTGAAATTTCTAAATATGAGCGGTTTAACTGCATACAACCTTGACTCAAGATTCAGTTTTACGATAATTTTTTTCACTCTTCTATTTTTTTTTTACCAAGGAATTGGAATGAATATACTAATAAATAAAAATAAAAATTGTGTATAAAAAAAATGTTTTACAAGAAGTAAAATAAAATTAGTTTGCGCCCAGACTGTTTTAGTGATAAGAGAAAATTATTTAATTTTTGACATTCAATGGTCTTATCATTTTTTGTATAAATATTTTTATGTTATTTACAAACTCTTTCATGTTTTTTCTGGATTATCTTAAAATTAGAGCTTAACATTTTTTAAAGCTTCAAGTGCATTATTAAAGTTTTTAAATCATAAATTAAAATGTATAAGAAAGAAAAACAAAACTGAATAAAAAGAATTTAAATAAATGTTTATGTAGAATATTTGAAATTTGAAGAATGCTTGCATTTCATTTGCATTTTTGTTTTAATTTTCTTAGATTTTTTTGGATAAATAAAAATTGTTTTAAAATGCAGTGTATGAAATCCGACAGGAAACTTCCTCTTCTTGTACCCTCCTGCAACATAAACAAAATCTCTTTTTATTTTTGCCACTAGTGCATTTACTTTTTGCCAACGTTCTGATGTCGGTTTGTTTGCATTATTAAGTATGAAATTTATTTTAAACATTTTGTTATCCTACTGCCTTGATTAAAAGGACTGTGACTGTTAAAATAGGACTTTTTGTATAGAAAAAAATTCACTCGTAATAATAATAAAAAAATATTTGCAATTTATTTTTTAAGAATGGAAAAAATACATCTAATTGGGTATTGGATTTTTCTTCGATATTTTTAACTGATATATGTATGTAAATAAGTACATATACATTCTTTAAGACAAACTGTTATATATATAATAAGAAATTATTTACGAGTATTTTTAAAGAATACGAGTATATCCAATTTTTATTGAGTATTCAAATCATTGGATATTCTTTTTCCAAACTGTTAAACATAACATAGAAAAGTCTTATACACAATTTGAACAATTTTAAAGAAAAAACTATTAAAATTAACACATTTAAATTATTTTGGCAAACTGTTATACATACTATAAAAAAGTATTATACAAACTATATGAAGCATTTCTAAGAGGATATGCAATTGGGCATAAAATTATTAAAATTATTACATTTGAATTATGTTCTGAGGTTGTTATACAAAAGTGATATACAAAATATTTGTGAAATTTTTTAATAATAAAACCAGTTTTGAACAGTTTTGAATTTCTTGAATTTTGTTGCCTTTGAACCTGTACCTGAAACAAAACTATACATAATACATATAGAATTATTAAGGGGATGACTGAGAATAATATCACTTAAGTTATCACACAAATATTTTATTAAACTGTTATACTATATAGTATGAAAAGTGTTATACACAATGCATTGAAACATTATAATGCATTAGGAATAAAACTATAAAAATAAAATTAAACTAGTAAACTATATAAAACTGTTATACATGATAATAAAGTGTTATATACAATATGTTTTAAAACTGTTATACATTACCGGGAGCAGAGGTATAGACAATAAAGGTGGAATTATTAAGACGATAAGAGCTTTTAAATGAATTAACTTGAGATACTACATTTGATTTTTTATAAAACTTTTACATTTTATATTGAAAAAAAAGTTATACACAATATGTAAAATAAAATAATATAATATGTAGGCAATTGGGAGTAAAACTATGAAATTTACTGATATAAAATTTCTTGTAAAACTGTTATACATATTACGAAAGAGATATAAACAATATGTAAAGGGTGTCCGAACAAGAACGCAAAATTTAAATTTGGCGCCATACGAAGTGTCATTGTTTGACATTTGAACAATTGTTATTGTTTGCTAGTAGATGGTACGAGGTTAGTAAAAATTGAGCGCTACACCATTGAACAACGCATTCTCATTGTGAAATTGTTCAGCGGCTACAGTTCGCAAATCGCGATATATTTAGGGTCATAATAATGCCCCAAAAAAGTCAACTGTAAAGAGATTAATGGATAAATTTGACGAAACTGGGTCGGTTAGTGATGTAAAAACAACAATGCGCCTTCGACGAGGTCGATCAACCGAAAATATCGCAGCTGTACGTGATGATGTCGCTCAAACTCCATCCACCTCAATTCGACACCGAGCTCAGCAAATTGAAATGATAACCAGTTTTTTCGTGTCTAGAATTGAAGAAATGAATGTGGAGGGCATGTGGTTTCAACAAGATGGCGCCACATGTCATACAGGTAGAGAAACAATTCAATTGCTGCATCAGTCATTTAAATCTTGCGTTCTTGTTGGGACACCCTTTATAAAAAAATTTTAAGAAAATAAACAACTCAGCATGAAAATTTTCAAATGATTACAATTAAAGTCTCTTATAAAACTGTTAAACGTTCCTGTTAATATAAAACTGTTATAATTTACTGGAAATAGAGCTAAGGAAAAAAAACCGTGAACTATTAAGACGATAAGAACCTCGAAATAAAATCACTTCAGATACTTTACATGATTTTTTGTAAAGATGTTATATTTTTTATGAAAAAAACTATTATACACAATATATTAAAAATGTTTAATATAATATGTAAGCAATTGGAAATACAATTTTTAAGATTACTGCTCTAAAATATCTTCTAAAACTGTTATACACATTATGAAAGTACTATACAAAATATATTTTAAAGAAAGTTTATGAAGATATGAAATTTGGAATAACGTTGTACAAAATTATTACATTTAAACTGTCTTACAGAACTGTTATACAAACTTCTTCTTGTAAAACTGTGATACATAGAATTACCAAGAGGACAAAAACCTCGAAATAATATCGCTTAAATTATTTCATTTAATTTTTGTAAGACTGTTATATGTACGTAATATGTAAAACTGTTATACACAATAAATTAAGAATTTTTAATAACATATTTACGTATGCAAGTAACTAAGGTTATAATTATTCAAGTTTTGTGCTATTATATATATATATATATATTGTGAAACTGTTATACATATGTATAATGAAAATGTTATACACAATATATGTATAATAGTAAACTTGAAGAAAATACAAAGTTTTTAATACAATTCTGCAAATTATGACATTTAAGCTATTTGATAGAACGTTTATACATGCTTTAAAAAAGTGTTATACAATATATATATTTCACATAACAGTTTTACATACATTTTACTACGAAAAAATGTTATACAGAAGATTGAATTATTATTATTTAAAATTAAATTGAAATTAAACAAGTTTTATAAGGAAATTATCTGAGCTGAACAAATATAACAATTCGTTTTCATTTAAGTTAAGATGCGAGTTGAAACTTATATTTTGTTTGAGATATCTGGTGCAAAAATCGTTTCTATTTAATAGTCCAATAAAAAATAATAAAACTTTTTATCAATAATTAGATTAGCGTTTCGACTGATCTGACATTTAAGTTTAAATTCGAACTTTGCTGTATTCCGTGACATTATATTATATTTGCCGCCGTTAGTTGAAAGGGACAAAAAATATACAGGCAGAGAAGTTGGAGAGTCACAATAAAAAGAATACACAGATACGGAGTTCAAACCCCTTATTATATTAGCCGTGGGTCCATACATTTATAGACACATGCAGTTTTTCTGTCACCTCGGTCACAATTATTTTTTATTTTCATTTAATTTCATGAAATATTTGCAAGAAATTGTGACTAATTTTATCCATCTCAGTCCTTAGTTTCTCCCAAACTTTTTTCTTCTTAATGCTTTAGATTTTTTCTTTTTGGACTTCTGCAGTTGAAATTGTACATGACTTTAGTACTTCAACGACTCTTAGTTTTTAACAATGGAAACTTGGCTTTGTGTGAGTGACGTTGAATGCATGTGCGAATCTATGTATGTAAATATGTATTTGTGTGCTTTACTTGTATACGTGCAAGTGTGCATAGAAAATTTATATCATGTTTTATGCATTACCAGTATTTATTTTATTTTATTGTACTACATAGTATTTTATTGCATTATTATGAAATTTGTTTAAAAAAAACGTGTTTTTTGTTGCTGTTATAAACTTCAACTCAAGTTGATTTGAGTTGCAAGCAGTTGAGCTTAACTGGTGGTGCTGTAGTGTGTTGCAATGCAGTCGTTTTAGTATATACATACATACATATACATACATAAATTTTTTGGTAACGGAAGTCTCTTGACGTTTAGAAAAGGCATTCATTCCTTTGTGGAACAAGACAGGGAACGTTGAAGAGATGAAAGCCCTTAGCAATAGAAGAACTAACAAGCCATTATTATAAATGACTTGAATACAACTGAGAAATTTTAATGGTTTGCAAATGCTAAAGAAAAACTCAAGCTAAATGGCTGCAGATATTTTGTATGTTAAAGGCAAGTTTAATTTATAGTTTAGATTGGACATTTAAGAGCCCAGCTGCTTTATGTTGCACAATTTGGAAACTTTGGGGTAGCATGTCATTTCGATTGAAAGAAAATATATAAAAAACTGTTAAACATTTAAATAGTTTTCTGAAGAAAAAAGGTATACTTGCATCGGCGTTTGAAAAGTTTACATCTGAAAATCATTTTACGAACTATTTAAAATTGCATTCTTGGTAGTAAGAAATATATAGAAAATCGTGTAATACTTAGATTTTCGGCGTATAGCATCTTCAGAACATTGCAAGTAGGGTGATCGGCTCGGTTTTACAACCGGTTTTAAAACCCGGTTTTTCACAATACGGTTGTCGGTTTTTTTCAAAATGTTGATTTTTCGAATGTCGAATAGTTCGGTTTTTTTACAACTTAAAAACCGGCTGAGTCGAATACTTTTCGATTTGTATATTTTGCAATAAAATTAGTTTGTACTATGGATGTCAAAATCCATGTATAAAAAGTGGCCGGTTTTTACTGAAGTGTAAAAGCCAAAAAAAGGGGTTTTCTTAATTTCAAATATACGAACTATTCCAAAACCTGTTTCTGGAAAAAGTCAAATAATCGATAACCCTAATTGCAAGCAACATTTTCTTGGAATACATCAACCCTCTAGCTCTTCTTTTTTTTCAATTTTTTTTGGAGAAAAGCAAAAATTACGTTTAAAACAGGCATATATGTAGTTGAAATATTCCCCGAAAATGTTTGTCATAAAATATCAAAAACTCAACTTTAATACCAGAAACAAACAAAAGCATAAAAACCGTTTGGTTTCCATCATGTATACATACCATCGATAAATAATAATAAATTAGCAAAAATAATTTTTATTATGTTCTATTTACATATGAAAGAAATTTAGCTTGGTTGACTTGGACGATTATGCAGATGTTATGGCGACAATTTGAACCTTGTATAAAGTGTAAGGTACGGAGGCAGTTACGTCATGGTTTGGCGTGGCATGAAGGGTAGTGACACTGAATTTCTACAGCACACTCCTGGTACTCTTGATAAATTTTTTAATTAGATATATTAAGAAAAATTGGGCATCGTACCAAATATTATATAATAATCACCCTTATTGGGAGTAAAACTTCACGTGAAATCTTTTCCCTAAAATTGTGATCGCCAATGTTTGCGTTGTTGTTGTGTCAGTATATTATTTTCTAATTTTTTTCACCATTTTCCATTCACGGGAAATATTTCACGTGAACATAATGTTTGGCTTTTATTCCCGTTATGAATAGTAGTAGTAGTAGTAGTAGTAGTAGTAGTAGTAGTAGTAGTAGTAGTAGTAGTAGTAGTAGTAGTAGTAGTAGTAGAATATAATATAGAATAGTAGCTTAAGTAGACTTACGGAAATTTAACTTTTATTATGCTGTATTATATTCCAGTTAGAGTTTGCAGTTGGAAAAATGGATAACAATAAAGTAGAATCATGAGTTAGAGCCTTAAAAGTTTCAAAAAACATTGCTTTGCCTATGTTGACTTAAGCTATTATTCCATATCGCCCCAGATATACCCGCCCACACATTTTAGTAGAACCACCACAATCTCCACAATTAAGCATTATGGATCAAAATGTACGTATACACAGTACTTCATCAAAAAAGGACAATTTACATATCCTTGCCTTCATATAGAAAATCCCTAACTCGTTATTTTTTTTTTTTAAATCGAGTTTTTTGTATATTTCGTTCGATATAGGAACATTTAATGCATCAAAAAATGCAAAAATCTCGATTTCAAAAAAAATAATGGGATAGGACCTTTATATATTAATTTGCTAATATCGATTCCTAAACGTCTGCAAACAGTAATTTATACAAAAAGTGGTCCAACAAAGTAGTAATGTTTTATTTATATATATAAATCTCAAGTAGTCCACGTTTACTGTGTGCCCAGATAATTATTTTTTTTTTAGCTAAGCTTAATATCAATTTGAAATAACTGCTAAATATTATTTGACTCATATTGAAGTAATAGAATTAGGGATGTAACGAATGTGAATACCGATTCCAATATATCGGCGATATTTCCGATTTGCCGATATATCGATATCGGCGATATTTTACTGTCGATACGGTGATACTTCTTAAATTTTTTTAGAGCTGTTTTGAACAAACAACTAAATTTTCAACGATTTTTTTGCATAAAAACTAAGAGAAACAACATATTAAAAGCAGAACATAAAGTCTAAAGAGAAAAATTAAAAGTTTCTTTTATTTTGCTTTGCACCATAGAAGTGAAATAAATGTTCTTTGAATGCTTAATCATGTATGTACTTAAAAAAATTATTGGTTTTTTGTTAATCTCTTACACTATAATTTTGTATAATAAAAGGTTTTGTTAATTTTAACTAAGTTGAATATGCGTATCGGTATCGGCATCGGTATCGTCGATATTTTTTTTTTGAGTATCGGGATCGGTATCGAATCAGCACAACGGCTTATCGTTACATCCCTAAATAGAATCTTATAAAAAAATTTAATAAGGTTTTCTTTTATACGCTCTAAGAAACTTTTGCTAATAAATCACTGTGCTTAACTGAATATTTTTGGGAATAAAAATATTTATTAGAAGGGTCACATACACATACCCGATTATTCATATCAGTAACCTACATAAGTCGCAAGTTAATTTAAAATACATTTCTTTGCTAAAAATCATAGATCGTAATACAATGCTAGTGCGCTTATGACAGATTATTACCCAGTTTTTTTAATTTTAGTATGAATTTGTAAGAAAAATAATGAGGATGTATTTATAGGAACATATAAAAATTTTAATAAAACAAAAATATACCTATCAAACAATATTTTTTTAGATATTTCATTCGACCCGATCAAAAAATACACAAATAAACTCGAAACTGTTTCCTTTCTAAAAACTGCAATTTTAGTTTTCATTTCCGCATCCATGGCTACACAGAGACACTAACTCACACACACACACACACACACACACACACACACACACGCAAACTTATTGCAAAAACCAAACTATTTTATAACACATACGCCATCGAATAGTTTTGCAACAACAAAAATATATAAACCGTAATAAAAACCAAGAGAAGAACAAGCAAACATACAACTTAACAAATAAAGCAAGTAATAACTCTATAAAATAGAAACGGCATGCTTAATAATTACATACATTGTATTTGCCGTTATTTTTTTTTACTTAATATGCTACTCTCATTCTCTTCGCTCTTACAATGTTTTGGTTTTCTACTTAGCTTTTGTTTGTGTAAGCATCAACACACAAACATATACATACTCGTAATAGAGAAAATAAACAAGCATACATACAGGGATATATGGGTGTATGCATATATACACATACATACATATATGTACATACGTACAATTCAAATAAGGCTAGCTGAATTTTGGCTATATGCATTTGCTTTTTAGACCAAACTAAAATGTTAAAGCATGCTTTAGGGTAATAGCACTAAATTAATGTGTTCTATTTTTTGTTGAATTTTAAACAAAAGCTTAGAATTTCTTCTGTTTAAAATAAAATAACTACTTTGAAACAAAAAGAAAAAAAAATAAAGATTACTTTATAAAAATTGCAAAAAGTTAAAATAAAACTTGAACTTTGTAAAATTTGTATAACTAAAAAGTACGAGTACTTAAAAGTTTAATATTTTAACAATTCGAAAGTTCAGTAACTGCGCTGTCAGACAAACTAAATTTCTAACCAGTACTCATGTATTTCAAGTTTTCTGCACTACTTTCTTCTACCTTTAAGTCTCTCTGGCTTATGAGTAAAAACTTGACAATACTTTTAAATATTTAAAAAGTTTTTTTTCTGCTACATGTTAAATGTACGAGTATATATACATGCATGTGTGTGTATTTAACTACCTATACATTTTATTTCTAACAAAACAAAATAATAACAATAAAACTCAAAGACGCAATACGTGTACAAGTTGCTTTTCAGTTTGCAATTTCTGAAGAATTTGTGCTAAATAAGTTTCGTTTCTTTCCCTTCATATCGTGTTCATTAAACTTTGTGTACTGCGAGGGTTGAAAAAGCATTTAATAATACACAAAGTTTTCTTTCACTTGAGACTTATGTGCATACATACATATGTATGCATAATGCAAATAGTAACCCTCGTAATTAATTCCAGCAAAATAATTGTATTTTATAAATGAATTTGCTATAAAACTGTTCTCATAATTATAATGACAATTTGTCAATGAGGCAACAAACTTGTTGTAGTAATTGTGCAATTTTCCACAGGTTTGCTGTTTGTTTTTTTATTGTTATTTTTATATGCAGGTGAAGAAATGTATAATGATAATGTAATAAATTGTTAGTGAAGAAATTGAAGGCAATGTTGAAGGCAAATACATCAATAATGTATTGCATTATATAACAACAACATAGGTGGGAGCAACTTTTAATGAAATTTACATTCTAAAATAAATTTGCAAATTAAGATGTAATTGCATTAAACTTCAAGATAATAACATTTACTATGGTATATATGTATATTTTTTGTATAATAATATTATTTTCTTAATTAAGGGAAATATAAGATAAAATAATTTCTGAAAGCTATTCAAAATGTTAAGGATTTATTAAATATAAAAATTACTAATTTTTCAAATATTTGAGTTTTTTTATGCTTAACAAATTTAGCATTTTGAAAATTGAGAATGCCAGAGAATAGCAAATAACATATAAAAATATAAATATCTCCCTCTTACCACCACGTTGGAGTAGAAAATCAGTAACAAATTTATATGAAAAGCACTAATATCCTGTTTTCACAATCGGCCGCATGCGACTTAAGTAGAAAATTTATATGAAAAGCACTAGTTTTTCCGAGTTATTTTCATAAACATTTTCTAGACGAGTTGCCTGCCTGACTTGTGAAAGGAGGGTGTAAATTTTTTGAGAAATTTTCATATAAATTTCTTTGACGAGTCGACTGCTTGACTCGTGGAAACAGGGAACTAGGTAAGTGAATATGAGTTTTGGAAATTTACGTTAGAACGTTATTAAGAATTTTGCGAAGAATCGCCACAAAATATCTACCATATAGTTATAACATTTAAAGTATTAGAAGGCGCTTCAATAGGCTCGGGGTTTCTTGATTTGTCCAACTATTAACTGAAAGGGCAACACTGCTCCCTTCAGCAGGCAACTATCAATAGACTTGAGTCAATACATGAATGACCATAAGGCCATTAGACGTCCAGAATGACATTTATAAAGAACAGTGCCAGTGGCTTTATGCACAAAATCATTTTAAAAAAATTTGCCATGAATTGATCTTTCGAAAAAAATGGATGAAAATTAATTTTTTTTGTTTTAACACCCACAAGTTTCCAGAAGTCAGGCAGGCGACTCGCACAGAAAATTTGCTTGAAAACTACTCAACAAAATTACTGTTTTCAAATAAATCTTTTTACTGAAGTCAACTGTTCGTGTTGTGGAAACAGAGGGTAAGACACGCTTTTCACAAATCAGCAGGCGATTCACCCAATAAATTCGTTTGAAAATCACTAAAAAAAACTAGTGCTTTTCACATAATTTTTTACTCAAGTCTACTGGACGTGTTGTGGAAACAAGGCCCTAGTTTTTACAATTTACCCCCTGTTTCCACAACACGTACGTCCGACTTGAGTAGAAAATGTATATGAAAAGCACTAGTTTTTTTTTATGATTTTTAAATAAATTTTCTGGGCGAGTCACCTGCCTGACTTGAAGAAAGTGGGTGTTAAATCATTTTTTCACACGTCAGGCAGGCAACTCGTCTAGAAAATATTTATGAAAATAATTCAGAAAAATTAGTGCTTTTGAGTAGAAAATATATATGAAACTTGAGTAGAAAATACATATGAAACGCACTCATTGTTTTAAGTGACTTTCAAATGAATTTTTAGGGCGAGTCATCTGCCTGATTTGTAAAAACCTAAACTATTTTTTTCAGTGATTTTCATACAAATTTTCTAGATGAGACGACTACATGGGTTATAGAAACAGTGTACAGCTCCCTCTCTGTTCTGTATGAATATGAAATTATATATATGAACAAATTAAAGTTTTAAAAACTGATTCAAAATGTATGTAAGTCTACATGAATTTTTAATAACCAAAATTTCTAAATCATATAGCTAGCAAAATTGCTAATTTATCAGTCTTGGCCATGGTCAGTCGGTGGTTATATAAATAATTTTGAAAGCTTTAAGCTAAACAAATTAATATCATAAAAAAAGTTCGCTTAAAAACAATAACGATTTATAATTATAAGCGACCTTATAAAAAAAAACAACAAACATGCATTTCAACAGCCAAAAGTGCGATTTGTTTTATCAAATATAAATAAACAAATTAAATTTACAAAACAAACAAATAAATTTAAAATATTGAATTTTTAACAAATTTTGCACATGAAAGAAAAATAATATAAATAAATATATATAACAACAAAATAAACAAACAACCAATTAAAGCCAATTAGTGAAAAACTCAAATATGACTAAATAAAATTAAAATTACAACAAAAAAAAAATACACTAATAAAAATATTAAACTGAAAAATACTGGCAATAATGTAATAATAATATCCTTTTTTTTTGGTCACAAATTGTAAAAAAGGATATTTTTTCTTGAATTAATCTTTTCCTTTTCAATATTTAAACATCAAATTTATTTGGTATTCAATTCAATTCAATTTTCTTTCTTTTTCATTTGCAAAAAAACTTCCCAACTACTTACTGCTGGCATAAGCTGATCTGTACTTCGGACGCGAGTCACCTTATTTTTCGTTATCAATCTCTTGACGAACGTCTCCACCTGCACGTTCCATTTCATGAAGGCCACATAGGCGCAGTAAATGCTAAACAGGATCAACGCTTCCCACCAGTAGATGAGATTATCGCGAAAGAAGATAATCAAAACCATTAAACTAATACTGTAGAATGTGCAGTCACGAAATAGGGGCCACCACGTCAGCGTCAGCACCGTTTTCGAAAACAACGCACACATACCGATCACGAAGAGTATGTTGAAGACGGCCGAGCCGACAATTGTACCGATGCCCACATCATCGAACGATACAAATACGCCAATAACGCTGGTAAACAGTTCGGGCGCACTGCCGCCGGCCGCCATAAATGTGGCGCCAGCAACATCGTCTGTGATGTCCAATTTTTCGATGATCACATCCAAGGAAGGCACAAAGAATTCATCGCATACGATGGCCAAGGCTACAAACATATATATCACACCGATAATGTGACATACAACAGCACCATTTTCAAGTTGCTCTTTGGTAAAGAGATCTGTTGGGAAGAGCGGCGTTTTAATGACGGTTGTGTTTTCATAATGGGTTTCTGTAACAAGAGAGAGAGAGAGAAAATTATGAGAAGCTTATTTTTTATTATTTTATTTCTATAGAAAATTTTTTAAATTCTAGAAATAATTCAAAACTGCAAACATTCTTTGAATATGCCATAAAATGCAGAATAATTTCATTTAAAATAAAAATGTGCAAAAGTTTAAAAAGAAATATATTAGGGCCCTTATTTTATAAAACGCAACACTAAGCGTTGACAAAATTTCTGTGTAAATATTTTGTTTTTTTAATTTAATTTTTTTTTTCATACAAAATGTTTTATTTTAAAAAGAAGGGCCTAGATTTTCTTGGAGTAAAAGTTAACTCTTACTCATCAGCAAGCTTTGTTATGATTCTGCATATCTAGTAATTCTCATTTAGTTTTTGAGAAAGTTTATATAAACATAGATACATGTGCAATTTCGTAGTATTTTAATGGACTGATTCCTATAATAGCAGGGGTCTATAGTCGCTTTCGATAATGAGCTGAATCGACCATGTTTCTTCATAGAAATTACGGCTTTTGATGTCGTACTGTATTATTACATTGTTCGATAGCGAATGTCTTAATTTAAAACTAAAAAAAGGGATCAAAGCAGCTCCTTATCGAAAGCGATGATTAGATCCCAGGTTCTCCATTCAGTTGCATTTTATCGACTTTAAAATAGAACAAATGTTCAATTTGTGTGAGTTTACTTTTCATAGTGTGTGTCTGTATATCAGTGTGTCTGTCCGTGTCCACGTACAGACCAAACGGCTGGACCGATTTCAATTTAGTTTTTTATGTTTCAAGGGTGACTTGATCGAGAGGGTTCTTAGCTATGTTTTAAGAAAAACGGTCTTTAGAAAATATCACATCTTTTCTAGATATATTCGAGGTTTTTAAAATTTTTAAATTTTTTTATATTATTAAACAATTTGCAATATAAGTTTGCAGTATAAGTTTTTGTATAGGAAGATAATTTATGTTAATTTGAGAAAAAATAATTGTAAAATAATTCCAAATGAAGGTAATTTTATTGTTGCAGATTTTTTGAGAGTTTTGCAGATGTTTGGTAAAATTTTCTGACAACAGTGACTTCAGCCAATGCAACCCTCACTTGGGTACACAAATAAAATTCTGCGAAACTTATTTTTGTTTTCTGTAATTCAAATTCTTACATTTTAAATAATAATAACATCATCTGGCAAATCATTCCTTGTAGACTAATTCTTACACAAAAGTTCATTCATTGATTTTATTAAAAAAAAACTTGTATTGCCATTTCTCATCTCTTTAGTGATTAATTAATTTATAATTATAATGTAGAAACAAATTTAACACGTTTTTTCACAGCGTCTTTTTAATGAGTCATTAGATTTTTTATTGAAATTATTGTACTAATAAACGATTTGTAAACATTCTAAAAAAACAAATTTCTAAGAATATACACATACAAATATCAGAGATAAGCCAAAGCCACATAAACTAAACAATAAATAAAATTTGTGACTGATAAAGATATTTTTTTAGGGTTTTGTTTAGTATTATGATGGTTTTGCTAAGTAAATAAATATTTTCAAATTAGTTAAATAAATATAATTAAATTACAAAGAAGTAAAACTTTATCAGCAGCAAAGAAAACTTAAACGATAAGAAAATGAATTAATTAAAACAAATAAGAGAACATTAATGTATCTTTAAAGTAAATAAAATTAATAAATAAAATATATGTAATTAGTTTAATTTTAATATTCATGAACAGCGCCATGCCCATATATAGTATATGTAAATAACGTTGGAAAAAAAGTAAAAAGGAGTAAGTAACAACAAAAAATTCAAAATCGCGTTTTTGATTGAACACCATTAAACTACACATATCCTGTTAAAATTGTATACTTCTGCGATCAGAAATTACTTTTTTTTTATTAGCAAAAACTCACATTGATTAATGAAAAATATTTCATTCAATAAGAATTGAAAATACTGAACTTAAGCGCAATTAGGAAATTATTCCTGATTAATCTTCATTCTAGTTCAATTAAATTAAAAAATGTCTCACCTAATAACAAAGGGGACTTAACTACAAGTTTGTTTAATTTTTTTTACTTTTTTAATTCTCTTGTAAAATAATATTTTTGTTAGTTACGCCCTTTTTGCATTTTAACTAACGATGTATAAGATTATATCTTAAGTTGTTTAGAAAAAAAAACAAGCAGTTAAAGCTTACGTCTAAAAGAAACAAAATTTGTAGTGTAGACATTTTATTTTAATTATGTATGCGAATCTGTGATTATCCTAAATGTTTGCTTTGAGCTTTTGAACACACACGCACACACAAACACTTTTGTTCAGTCTTACAAGTATTATGTCATTTTTAATATTTCACACCCTACATTATATAAGACGATAGACTAACCCCCGGTTTGTGTAAGATGTTGACTATAGAAATCTGGTCAGTTTTGTAATATATTGATTGTAAAACTTTTATTTAATCTATTACAGAAACGTCAAGATTTCTATCGTCAAAGTTTTACATAAACAGGTTGTAAGTAAGCTTCTCATTGCACACGGCAAATTTAGTTGAGCAATTTTTGAGCTTATGGAAGAGACATGATAAGATAACGAAGAAGAGGAGCCACCATATTTTCCTCTCTCTTCCATGTACTAAAAAAGTTGATCAACTAAAATTGCTGTTTGTGAACCAGGGCTTAGCAACAAAGAAACGAAACGAAACACACACACAAGAGCTTTGGATACGCAACCTGAATATCGAACCTTCGATTTAAAAATTCAAAATAAATTTTTTAACTTTAACCATCTTTTTCCACTGCACAGACGGTCGAGTTGAGTAGAAAATTTATATGAAATTTTTTTGAGTGATTTTTATAAACTCGTCTTGTGGCTCTTAAAAACAGGAGGTTAATTTTAATTTATTTAAGCACTTACATACATATATGCTTTTGAGCTTTGAGTAAGTAGAAATATATGTAGTTAATTTTAGCGCAAAAGTAATTAAATTTGTAAGGGGTACGTCTTATTATTAAAATTCTCAAACACAAATATATAGCTAAAGAATCAATTTGTAAGTAGTTATGATATAAATTCTCGCATACTTTTTGAATAAAAGTTTTTGCTGAGCTCCTACTAAAAGTAGTTTGTGCACTTGCAGGAAACAATTAGTGCTCAAACACAAGTGGCTATGTATTTTTGTTTCTCTTCAGTCAGTGCGTGTAGGTCACAAATAAGAAACAAAGCTTCCGAGGTCTGCCTTGCGTGACGCTCTTACAAAGCACACAGAATGAATATACTCATATTGAGCTTGAAATCATGTTATCGTGATTTAATTGTATTTTTAATGGGAATATTTTATTATTCTAGCCAGAAATTAAATTTTACTGATAAAGGAACAAAGGTTACTTTCAAAATAAACAACACTTATAGTATTGTCCATTTTCAAGGTAATACACACATTACAAAAATTCAGAATCTGGTAGACGACTTATTTCTACTATAGGACATATTTATTTCAGAAATTTAAGTTAAGCTTGTAATACAAAAAAAAGAATATAAAAAAATATTAACATACTAAAAACAACACTTCAATAAACTTACATATTCTTTGGTATATCATTTTAATACTAATTTTTTTTAATGATATTTCTATTTTTTATTTTTATTGCTTTTTTATATTTCGTTACTTAAATAATTTTAAAACTTCTTTTAAATAGAAATATTGTTGACATACTTTTAGTACTATAAATTTATTAAAATATATTTGATGCTGTGTAAGTACTAAACTTTAATATCTTTTTAGTATTTTTTTAATACTAAAATAGTTTTAGTACTTCACCTATCACTAAGATCTTTTTACTACTATAATATCTTTTTAGTACTTTTTTAATACTAAAATAGTTTAAGACACGCCTTTATTCATCATCTTCAGGTGAAAATTATTATTAAATATTTTATTATTTTTAATGCTATTTAAGTACTAAACTATAATATATTTATTACTTTTTTTAATAAAAACATGTTTTAATACTATTTTAGCACTTAAATGTTATCAGTACTAAATATTTTATTACTAAAACAAAAATATTTTTTGCATCAAAATAATTATTAATTGCCATATTCATAAAAAAAATATTTCCGGTTTATTAAGCGCTTATTTTACATATTTCTCAAATAAACCTAAAATATTTTTTATGAATTAGACCATAAATTTTTGATGTTAATTCCTATTTACTCAATTATTTTAATGCTCAAATATTGTTATTTTTCGTATTAAAATCTTATTCGTACTAAATTCTATATACTAAAAAATTTTGGTACTAAATTTTTGTACTAAATTTTTAGTAGTAAAATGTTTTTAATACTAAAATCTCTTAAGTGTTAAAATATTTTAAACCTTATAATAATTTTAGTACTAGTAATTTAGTTATTTTTTATATTGTCTAAATATTAGACTATAATAAGTTTTTAGCAATTTTTTAATACTAAAATTGCTTTGCTAATGCATTTGTCTTAAGATCTTTAGTAATTAAGTCTTAACAGTACAATTAAAGTTGTAGCACTAAAATATTTTAATACTATTTATGTAAGTTCTAATATATAAACTATTTGTAGTACTTTTTTAATACGATTTTTCTTATATTTTTTCTTGGTTTAAAATGTTATAAGTACTAAATATTGTAACGATAAAATATTAACGCTAGAAAATAAAAAAATTGTTAGTATTAATATAATTTTATTATTAAATTTTTAGTAATCATGCCTATTTCCTCAACTATTTAAGTACTAAAATATTTTCCATATCAGAATCTTATTAGTGTTAAATTACTTTTAGTACTTAAATTTTTAGTATTTAGTTTTTAGTACTTTTTGGTAATAAATTTTTAGTACTAAAATCTTTTTGATACTATCTTTTGAGTGTTAAAATATTTTAAGCTCTAATATTTTAAAACGAAACTATTTTTTTTTATAATATTAGAATAGTTTTAGTGTTTTAGTACTTATTGCTATTAAAACCATTCTACTACAAATTTAATAATTAAATGTTTTAGTACAATCATATTTAGCGCACTGATAATTTTAGTACCAACGGATACCCTCTCACAATCACAAATCACAATAAATCTGCCTACTGTTTTCATATTCCGTCCGTTACATAATTTCAAAGTCATTTTTTTATTATTTCTTCACGTGGCCAATAATTATTCCGTTCGCTACACAATTTCAAAGTATTTTTTTTATTATTGTTTCTCTTAATCATGTGGCCAATAATTAATTGCGGTTGTTCTTGAAAACACCCTATATAATTCTATATTATAATTGATTTATTTGCTCAACAATTAAAAACGAAAGTATGCCAACAAATTGAAAACCAAAATAAATATTATAAATATTGTTTCGTGTGTAAATGTGTGAGTCATAGACAACTCAAAGCTAGATTTTATTCATGCGAAACATTAACAATAAATTAGCAACCGGTTTTAAATTAATACGTTAACACTTTTATTAAACAGATTGTTTATTATACATGAAATGAGAAGCTTGATGTGGTAGACTTATGACCGTCTTAGAATATTACATCAATGCAAATTTATAAACAAATAAAAAAATTTGGTAAATGATTAATGGAATTTATTTTAAAAACAACCACATAATTCTTAGCATATGTAAGTTATTATTAGTTAAACAAATATGTTTCGAAAAATGGATGACACTTCTAAAAAATTTCATGACATACATAGATATATTTATAAGTTTTACATAAATACCATAACAATTTAATAAAATATTTATTTCATTTAGTTCAATCCTTATAAAAGTCTTTTAAAAAATTGAAAACTTTTTTACACGAACGAAACGTGCCAGGCAAGCAAATTGCTCAAACTCATGTCAATTCGTGTGGCAAATAAATTTTCTAGGTCACCAATTTCTCTTTAGAATTCAAAATGCATATGGAATTTCTCAAACTGTGAATACACTCTAAAATATTTGAGCATGAAATAAATAAATAAATCACAGCAACAAAGCAAGATGTATAAAAAGTAAGTACATAAATACATAAGTATATAACTTGAAATCAGAGCGAAGTTATTGAAGTGTATAAATATTATTATAAATAATTCTACAAATACTCGTACATTTGCATTTGCAGATTATTTTAATTGTTTAAAAATACATACATATTTTATTTATATTGATTAACAATGACTTTACATGTTTAAAAGTATGAAGGAATATTTATTTGTAAGCTGGATTAAAATGCACAGTAGGCTGTTAATGATGTAAAAAAATTATAAAATAACTTATAATTTACTAAACTAATAAAAAAGTAAACATTGTATAGATCACGAAAATTTTTCTTTCCTGTTGCAGCCCACTGTGTCACTTTTTCACAAGATTCGATGGCGATATTGGCAGCAGAAAATAATTAAATGAACTTCTTTCTGCGTTTTGATTTAAAATTAAATTGGGGTTTCGTTTCTTTTTTTTATTTTTTAAATTCAATACCAGCTGCCTTTCAGGTAAAATTTTATGTTATTTTTTATTACTTTAAATTCAAATACTTATTAATTCTTTTCAAAAAGCAAAGTTATTAAAAAGTATTTTGCATGACAATATGGTCATGTTGAAGAGATTTTTAAGAACGTGCCTAAAATATTTAAACTTGTTTTAAGGTTGTTTTTGAAACGCTATCGCTTGCGCCGTAAATGGTCATCAGCTGGCAAGGTAGCAGGGTATTTTTAAACAGCTTTCAAACAAAAAAATAAATAAATAAATAATTTTATCCAAACGGTTATTAAAATAATCACTGAAAGGGGTAAGTTCGTACGTTTATGATAATATTCATGACTATTCATAAGCGCTGTACAAAGTCTTTTTCATCGCCATTCTATTCTCAGAGGTATAGAAAGAGGCAACAAATTATCAGTGTTAGTCAAATTGTATTGAAAGGAGCATTTTGAAACCACATCCATTGATATGATATCAGTGTTCCTAACAAGCATCAATATAATGATGTGTATGGTTTTTTGCAAATATTATTATATTATAGTATTATTTAGCACTAGCATTTAATTCCTGATTTTTAACACCAAGTTTGGCATCTTTTTAATACTACTCCATTGTAGTACAAACATCGATCTGCTACATTTTTGTACTAAAGTGCTTATTAAGTGTTAAATTTTTTATTGGTATTATTATTTTAGTACTAAAATATTTGACTACTATTTTAGTACCAATATTATTTGAGTACTAATTAAGTACTGACATAATTTGATTAGTAATTAAGTACTAAAACCTAGTACAAAAATTAAGCAAGTCGATATTTGTATTAAACTCTTTTTAGAAATATTTCAATATTTAAATATTTTTAGCACTATTTTAGAACTTAAATTTGATTAGTACTATTGTAGAACTTAAATATTTTTACTACTATTTAGTACTAAAATCATATATATTAAAGTACTATTTTAATACCCTTTTAGTACCATAATCTTTTGAGTACTATTCAAGTACTAAAAGCTTTTCTACGAGTATTTTTCAAAGTAAGTATTTGTAATCGCTTACCTGAAGCTCTGGTAATGAACACAAAATTTAGTACTTCTTTAGCACTTTAATTTTATAGCCCAAATTTTAATACTAACGCCTTTTCGAAAATTTTTAGTACTACTATCTGCCAGTATTACAATTTTCTTGCTAAGTTTTTATGCTATTTTTTATGTATAAAAAAAATCTTTTTAGTACTATTTTAGTTTTTTAATACTAATTCCTTTTGAAACTTTTCAGTACTATCATCTAGTACTAAAATTTTCTTGTTAAGTTTAAGTGCTAATGATTTTTTCAATATTTTAATACTAAAAGCTTTTCAGTTTTACTTAGTACTGAAAAATTATACGTTACTTTGCAAAAAAAATTATTTGTTTGCAGTAATTGAACATAAAACCTTTTTAGTACAATTTGAGTGCAATCGTTAACATAATAAAGCCTTTTTAGAACTAAAACCTACTTATTTGTAAAACTTACATACTAATGCTAAAATAATCTAAGTAGTATTTTATTAATTAAACCTTTTGCCACTTTTGAATATTGATATCTTTTTAGTACTATGTATTTTGATACTAAGGTCTTTTTGTCCCATATTTTACTTTTTTGATCATATTTGAGTACTTAAAATGACACTTTTAGTATATTTTAGTACAAAAACCTTTTTATTACTTATAAAAATACAATATTTTTGGTAATATTTTAGTACGAAATATAACTAATATACATATATATATATATTACTAAAATCATTTACATAATAAATATGTACTGTGCATTTTGATACTAAGATTTCTTTGATAATTTTTTATAACTTTGTAACATTTTAGTACTACAATGATATTAGCACTATTTTAGTACCAATATCCTCTTGGTACTACTTTAGAAGTGAAATCATTTTAGTGCTATTTTTGTACACAGAAAAATTTGACTACGAATAGATTTTAGTACTTTGGTCACACTTAAACTTTTTACATACCGAAATATTTTTGTTATTGAAATAGTTGAAGTACTAAGACTTATTTGCAATAAAGCTTTTTTAGTACTAAAATATTTTTTGTAATAAAATGCGTTGCTTTATAATAAGAATGTATATAAATAGATCCAGACTTAGCTTTCGTTAAAATAAAATCAAGTTAATATGATAACAACTTTTAGCCAGCTGCAAGCATAATCTAAAAGTCTTACTGGCGATAGTGGATTATGATTATAACGAACTACGGGATTGTGTATGTTATTCTTACTTTAATATCTGAAATCCGCTGCAAGTGATAATGCACCTAGCCGGTCTGCCTTACAAATCATCATACAAATTTATAACATTTTCATTTCAGCTTGATAATTAATTGATATTTTAAGCTAAAGGTCATGCATAACGATCGGTTTTATGACCTTCTTTTGCGATTTTGTTTTTAACAATTCAACAAAAATTCATACTGTAAATTAATTTCTTCTCATTATTTTGCTGATAAGAATATGAGCTCACTAGGTTGACTTTTAAAGATTGAAAGCCACCCTTTCCATTTTAAAATGCGCACAATGGTACTAAGTAGAAAATAGTTATTTTAATTAATTTTACTTATGCTTAGCTAATATTATTTTGTGAAATAAAAATAAAAGAAATTAATAAAAAATATTCTTTTAGAGCGTGTATATATAAACCATAGATTTTGTGCATTCCTTTTTATTTCTAAATGTGTGACTACTTTTTAGGTTATTTATAGCTTAAAAGCTCCACTGTGAAACTTTTTGTTACTCATTCCACTTGCGTTTCAAGATAACAAATGAAAAAAAAAATTAAGAATAAAAACAAAATCAAAACAAAAATAATAATGTTGTTTTTTTTCAAGTCACAAATGTACATAAACTCATTTTATATGCAAACAGTATTTGTGTCTTATTATTCTTTACTCAAACGTAACAGAATAACACCCAAATGACTAAGACTCTAAAAAAGTGATGACAGTTCTACAAGACGCACAAACGAAGTTTAAACCGAAAAGCAACAACTACAAGTTAATAAAATTTATTTTTTTTTAGCAAATTTAAAACCCACTCGTAAGACAACAAAACAGTTGATATTCAAACGTTTAACGAGATACAAGACGCGCTAATCAAACGAATATAAAAAAATTAAAAATAGCAAACTGTGAATTATTAAACGACAAAACGAAAAATGGCTTTAACAACAACTTTGCCCTTGACCACTTACCCTGAAGAGCCAAAAGAATATATTTCCTCTACCACACTCAATTTGAAACCCTACAAACGCATCAATTCCCTAAATGGCAGTGAACTTTTGGAAAATTTCACTTTTGAGTGGCATACAAATGTCAGCACACCGCCCAATACTCCCGTAGCGCCCATCGTAGAGAAACCTGTTCATCAATCCAACAACCAAAGCAGCAGCCAGCAACACATGCACGAACGTTCCAAAGATTTGTTTTTACCCGCCTTTACTTTCCAAGAAGAGGATAGTCTGCCTACGCAAGTGGATAAATTTATGGCCTGCGAACGTTATCACAGTCAACATCAACAGGCCCTGACAAAACGAAGCACTACAAATTTGTGACTTTTGATTTTGATAATTTTATGGAATTTAATTTTTAACTTGCGGCAAGTTGTAGAGCAAGATATTTGAAGACAGTGTTAGTGTTTAAGCAACTTGAAAGTATTTGAAATGTTTTCAAAACAAATATAAATTGTAATTATAAAAAAATATAATCCTTGTAATCCTGCTACTCGTATAATACATACTATATATGTGAAAGATTATGTTTTATGATGTTTGGGGAAGATTGATACACAAAATACTTTTTATTAGGAAAATGTGTCCGTTTAACCCATTATGAAGGCGTCGGTAATGTTGTAAAAAATTCTAAAAGTTCCAATCAGGGGAATATTTTTTGGTAAAAGAATGCCAAACAAGTTCTTGAGAAAAAAATTTTTTGATTATTGATCCATTACTGCCCAATAATTCTAATAATACTACAAATGTGAAACCTTGTGTGTTTGAATGAAAATTGGTAGACGAATATTATATGGTCCAAACTAAAATATAAGGTACTTTTAAGAGGGTAAAATGGGCAAAAATTTTAACCTTTATCCTAGTCTATATATATATTCTATATATGTATAAACGCAGGAACAAGGAAATCAAAAATAATTTTGTATATTTATGATTTGATTAGGCTAAAGTTCGTAACGCTTTGAAAGCCAAATTATATGTGACAATTATTAATGAACAAATAGCACCAAAGTTAATTCTAAATTTTCTGACAAACACTAGTAGAACGGAACAACTAGCTGTTTTCAAAGCTCACTGCACCTTCATCATTAGCGTTCTTTGTATTTGGTCCACTGTTTGTGATGTCAGCTGATGTAGATTTCTGCTTTATATACTCAGTTTTCAGTGCAAATGGAATATGTGAATTGTTTGGATTCATCGTATTGCTTTTATATATCTAAAATATTTTTTTCTTGAATCAAGATTTTAGCGTTTACGTGCCTAGAATTTATTTAAGTAGTTGGAACTAGGAGATATAAAAAGTTATTAAAGTTATTTAAAACTAGCATTTTGTTTCTGATTTTTAATACCAACAACTTTTAGCATATTTTTAGTACTACTCTATTGTACATGTTCGTACATTTTTATACTTAACTGATTTTAGAAATATTTATGTACTAAATATTGCAAGTACTATTTTTGTATTAAAATCTTTTTAGTACTATTTTAGTATTAAAATTCTCTAATACTAGTTAATTACTTAAATATTTTTAGTACTACCTTGTGTTAGTACTATTTTAGAACTAAATAATTTTAGTACTATTTAAGTACTAAAAACTTTTCCACTTTTCTCCAGGTAAGTATTTGTAGGCACCAAAAAAAAATTTAGCACTTCTTTAGCACTAACATTTTATTAACGATATTTTAATATTAAAATCTTTTTGCAGCTTTTTAGTACTACTATATTCGAGTTCTTAAATCTTATTGCTACACTTTTATGCTAAAGTTTTTTATTTCCAAATATCTCAATACTAAAAATTTAAAGTGCTATTTTAGTACGAAAATTTTTTATGTTTCTCTTCAAGCAAAATTATTTTTTCTTTTAGCATAATTTTAGTGCTAAAATCAATAATAGTTTACATAATAAAGTTTTTTTAGAACAGAAAAATATTTACTACTAAGCCTTTTTAGTACTAAAACTATCATACATATTTAATTTGAGTGTTCTTTTTTTAGTATTTTTTACGAGCATAAGCTTTAACCTCAAAAATGTGATAATAAACGGTTATGAAACTTTTCGTGGACTGTTAATAATAAACTGAAGGCAGTGACTGCCACGCCAATGCACATTTGGTGCTGCTTTTAAATCAAGTATGACCAAGTGATTCTTGAAAGGCTTTGCAGTAAATCTCAAGTGTGATAAAAGTGGCAGAACTACGCCTATGCAAAAACAATATTACTTTTTAAAAACAAAAAACAAAAATCAAACGGTATAGCCTTGTATTTTAGGTATAGGATATGTATGCTCAACAATTTTGTAGAGAATTCTACGAGTACATTTTTGTGGAACAGTTTAACTTAAGAAAGTCTTCTTCGTAAGGATATTTTTGAAAATTTGTAAAGCATAAAATCTAATCACGTGAATCATATCTACTCAGTATACTTACAACCCCAAGGTTAATGCTTTGTTGCTTAGGGCCACATAAATAAAAATGTACTCTATTCTTTCAGCGAATGAAATAACTCCCTATATAATGAATAATTTTTAAAATTAATTTTCAAAGATTTAGCACTAAATACAACAGGTTTACTCAAAACATACGGCAACTCTGCTCAACTTAACTGTCGCAGAAAAAAGTGTTGCTAACTGCAAATTCTCGCTATAAAAATTATTAATGTTTAAAAGGAAATAAAAATCTTTTTAATAACAAACATCATATTTCATGAGTTATGAAAAAAACAAAAATTCTGCTGAAAAATAAATAACCAGTTTTTGGTAATAACAAAACCCAATGGCAAAAATCACAAGAAACTTAATTCAAAGGTCAAATTCATTGTATAAATATCATAGTTCTCTTTCAACTTGAAAAAAAGCAAAAAGTGTTTAGTGCTTAGTTCTTAGTTTAAAGCAAACTACTTTATCAATCTTCAATACAAAAAAAAACTAGTTTATAAAGCAGCAGCAAAAAAATATATATACTTGCTATATTATGACTTGATAAAACTATAAGTATTTTTCATTTCATATATTCACATTTAAACTTTCAGGGAGTTCAAGAAGAGAGCAGCAAAATAAATATTATAAAAAAAAACAAACTCAATGCCAATGACGGAAATGAAATGTTACGGAAATTGTGGTTGTTTGCTGAGCACGCTATAATATTAAAGAGTTTAGGAATTGAATGCTCATGGAAGGGGAAAATATTAATTTTTTTATTTTATTTTTTGCTAAGCAAATACATACCAATACAATTTGCTTACATTGATGATTTTTCAAGATTTGTTAGCAGAAAATAAATGCGAGTTATATGAAAATAAATTGAAAAGCTTTTTTTCTAAATAAATGGTTTGGAAGGTCCCAAAGGACAGCAAGTTTAGAAACATTTATTTTACTTAGTTATCTTCATACTTATCATTTGATTTTTGCCTTTTAAGGACTCTTTTTCAATTTTCAAGATATATTTCTAAATTGAAATATATTTTTCAATTCCATATTCAAAGAGAAAACTTTCTGCATGTACTTTCATGAAAATAAATGGGCCTTATTACGAGTATCGTGCTACGAGTTCAAGTGCTGCGATTTTGTACTAAAATAAAGAACATTGCAAAATGGTATTTTTTTTTGTATTTTTATTAGTATAAAACTCCCTGCTGTCAGAAAATTTCCTAACGTTTTGCTTTGATTTGACAGCAGAAAAATTGACATCAGATAAGCAGCTGATGGATTGCAATCATCTGGTATGAATTCCCCTTAAAGGGTGTTGAATCCTTGCAATAGTATACTATTTTCACTTCAAGAGTTATACATATTTTAAATCAGCTGGGTCCAAAGTGTTATTGAATTGTTGAATTGAATTTAAAAAAAAATTATTTATTTAATTTTTAAGAGCAAAATATGGTTTTTGAATGCGCATAAATTACTTTTTTATAGAATATTTTTTGTTCCCTGGTCATTACCTTTTTATCCATCGCAAAAAAAAACATGCAATTGCATGAAAGTCCAAGCCCTGATAATTACTGTATATTAAATATTTTTATCTAAGAAGTATATTAAACAATATTATGTGAATGCTATTAACAGTACAAAAAAAATATATTTGATGTCGATTTTAATGCCTTTCTTTCTAAAGGGCTGAAAACATAATACGGCAACACTCATAATCACTTTTGTGGTGAATAAAAATTCCCTCGGATTTTGTTTCCTGTTCACAAAATAACTATTATAAATTTTTCTCACTTGAACATATGGCAACTTCTTAAAATATCCCCCACTATCGTGAATGATTTTTGCATGGGAATTTATGCGCAATTTTAATAATAACTTTTCACTTTGATTTGTCGGGGAGAACTGTTAAAAATAAAATATAATACATTATAAAATAATAAAAACAATTGGCCTTTTTCTGTAAACCAATCGAAAACTAACTCAGACAATAGAAATATTTTTTTTTAATTTTTTAAATTTTTTTATTATATATGTAGATTTGCAAATATCTTATCTGAAATAATATTATCGTGTATGATTTTAAATATTTAAATGCAGGAGCATCATTAATTTTTGGACAACGAGAAATTTACTCGAATTCGGTTTCCAGAACACGGCCGAATATAATTTTTCTTAACATTTTATCCAATTCAAAGACTAGGAATCGAAAAGGAGCAATTTTAGAAGCGATACAAATTAGAACTAGAATTAGAATCGCAAATTTTACATTTTCGTGAATTCTTGGTAACATATTTTTTTACTGACAAGTGAAGAATTAGTCAGCTGCAGCAGAACTAGTGCAGAAACTTCTTCGTTAGTAGGCTCCTAAAATAAGCTCACTTGCAATTATAATTCATACATATAATACACTAAAATAAAATAAAGGATATGCAGTGAAATAGATAGCCAAATATTTTGTTATAAAATAGTATTTTCACTTAAAGTATTGTATATAAATGCTGTATATGTATAAGCTTCAATGAAATTCTAAAAATATTTGCTTATCAAAATATCAGTTGTAATTAACTCAATATAAATATCACCACAAAACCAATACCTTGCATACCTTAAACTGAACAAAAAATAAAAAATAATATGCTTGTGTATCAGTTAATTTTTATGCCACCCACCCTAAACCACCTAACCTTGACAAATTTACCGAACTCGGTAAGCCAAATTATTTGTAAAAAGTAATTTACTGTAGCAATAAATCAGTATAAATGTTGCAACTTGAAAAAAAAAATTTAAATGGAAAAAGAAAACAAAATAACACAAATCTTTTGGGTGGAGTTCTTAATAGAAAGGTGTCAGTTGAGCGGAAGCATCATGAGTTGATAAACTTACAGAAAGCAGTGAAATATAAATAATCATAGCATGCTTATAGGCTGTTAAGGAAGTCTTACATTTTCTTTCCGTTACTTTTACTACTAGGCTTTTTTTTATATCTAAGACGTTATTTAAGCAGCTTAAGTTAATACAAAACAAAACAAAACAACAATAAAAATGCCTTAACAAAACCTTTCAAAAATACATACTTATGTATCTTAAGAAAAATGTCAGGGTCTAGTTGTAAGAAGGAAAAGAAAACCTAAACAAAATTAGTGGGAAATTTCACCTAGAGCAGGCAATCAGTCTAAGGCATAATAAAATAAACCATCGATAGAAATGTCAAAGAGCAAACATAGTTAAAGCAGAAAAATGTGCGCGTAACTAACGAAATGTAAATTTTAATTAAACTGACAAATAATATTTAAGTGTGTCAGCGGCTGGCTACTTTTGGGCTTAAACAAATTAAAATATTTATATATATATACAACAAAAAAAAAGAAGTAGAAAGAAAGCCTTAAAACAAATTTTCCATCCATGTGAAAACACACAAACACACACCAGCAACCACACATCAATATCTACCAATCAGTAGAACATTAAACAATTCACCATTTGATTTCATTCAAGCACACAACACATTTTGTATTGAATTTAATTTGTTGGAGCACGCCGAAAAAACAGCTTTTACTAAAAAAATAGAGAAAAAACACACACACACACACGAACGAAAATGACCCAGACTAGTGAGCGAGCGAATAAAGAAAGTCCTTTTAATAAAAATGCAATTAAAAATTTACACTGCCACGCAAACAAACCTGCCAGATGTTGTAAATTATTATTTCATGTGATTTTGTATGTGTGTGTGTGTTTTTTTGTGTGCTATATACTCAATACTTTTTATTTGGATAATCAATACTGCCCAATACTTTGAATCAGTGTTGTCAGATACGACAATTTCTAGCCAAGTGCGGCGATTTTTCAATGGCTATTTCTTAATAAAATTTAACTAAAAAATGTTTGTATTTCAGAAAAATTATTTTGTTGAAGGAGTAGATTCAAAACTAAATTCTACCAAAACTCGTCTGCATGAAATTAAAATATTTGATTTTGATGATTTTTGTTTTATATTTATTATTATTATTTATTATTAATATAATTTTTTTTAATTTGGATGCGAAAAATTTACAAGAAATAATTTTTGCCCATTTTATTTAAATTTTTGGCGATTTTATACGATTATTTTCTAAAAATTTATATTAAAAACAATGTCATAATATAAAATTAAATTTATTATCAAATATATGTTAAAAAAAAAAAACTACATAAAATTGTTTTTGGCGATTTTTAAAATGTACTTGGCGAAATTGGCCGAAAAAAATTAAGCAACCCTGCTTTTAACACGGGTTCTTAAATTTACAAGCCTTGTAATATAAAAGTAATTTTTTTAGTTCAAGGAATAGTGTATCTAAATTTTCAATTCTCATTATTCATTAAAAATTAAAAAGATTTTGTTTTAATTAATCACCCTTATTCCATTTGTCTACATCGACGTCACGTGAAAACAATACTAAAAAATTGGGGCTTTTTTATTCATTTTCCAAAACAACTGAGTGCTATTGACAGGCTCATGCTATTGTCCAGACCTTAGGGAACATAAATAGGCTTTCAATAGCACATAACTGTTCTCGAGAGCGAGTATAAAAGCCCCAATATTTTGTCATTGTATTGAAGTGACGTCGATGTTGACAGCTGGAATAAGGGTGAATGTGATTTTCTTTATAGAGTCTTGAAAAGTTGTATTTTTAAATTGAGTTGTATTTTGTCCTCTAAAATTGGCTTAAAAAAATACAACTCTGAAAATATCGCTGACAGCTGGAATAAGGGTGAATGTGATTTTCTTTACAGAGTCTTGAAAAGTTGTATTTTTAAATTGAGTTGTATTTTGTCCTCTAAAATTGGCTTAAAAAAAATACAACTCTGAAAATATCGCATAACTACTTTTGAATATTGAGTACACGAAAAGTATTCCAAATACTTGATACTCGGTACCCAATACTTAATACCTTGTCAGCACTACTTTCTAAGGCTGTTTTTATGTGCATGAGTTTGAATTTTATATTTTCTTTGTAAAGCAAACACAAAATTCTTTTAAAAAAAAATTAACCCGCTTGAGTACGAAGGAATTTTTTAATGAGATTTTTAAAAGAAAACATTAAGAAGCATAATAAATACTAAATTTACACCAGGACATTTTTGACGAAATTTGTTATCTGATAAACATTTTTTCTATTTGTGACTAAATTTGCCACTAGAAACTGCTGATCTCTGTTTAAATTCTCTCTAATTACTCCTGATTCATTTTACAGAGTGTAGAATTAAAAATTCAACTATTGCTAATATTGGAAATAAAATATTTGAATTGAATTCTTTAATAGAAAAATACCCATGTCGTTGATGGATACATAAGATTCGGCACAGCTGAATATATCACTCTTAAATATTTTACACCTAAAATCGTTTTGTGTAAATTTTGCTCAAAACGATACAAGCCGATCACGCATAAAATCAGATTTTCTGTCACGACACTCACCCATCTCTTGTACTAGAGTTTCTTAATTATAAGGTACTTCTAAGCTTACATATGTATAATAATAAATTTATATAGGCATGACCTGCCTACTTTTCTTGATGCAAGTTCATGTCATCATAAAAGCTTCAGATATGTATGTGCAAGTGTGTTATAGGAATGGCCTGTGAAAACTTTTCCAAACAAGAAGTTTGTTCTTACAAACACTCAAGAGCTAAGCTCAATTTAACAAAAAATGGTTGGCTAGAAGAACATGAAACATAATATCACATTATAATGGGCGTGGTTCTGCCCACTTTAGTAGAGATTAGTAGGTATGCAATGTTTCATAGACATTTGTTGGTTATAAGTGCAAAAATAAATACATTTTAAAACACGTAGTCCCGCCCACTTTTATGGCTATGGAATAAAAAAATTTGACATTTTCAAATCGCTTATCAAGAAACAAACATTAAAATTTAGTTTAAAAAAATACTTTGGCGCAAATTCATAGTCAAAGGAAAGTGAACTTTAATGTATTTAACTCTTATGGCCATATCAAGAAAAATTATTTGAACTTGAAGTGTACGTTAAAACAAAATTTCCATACACATTTTGACAAAAGAACACTTGAAGTTCAAATTAATTTTTTTGTACACGGCCCTTAAAGTATATTTTTTTACTATGATTATTCTCCTTTGTTTTTTGAAGTCGTTTAAAAAGTTTGTTTCTCTCTTCAAAATTAAAAATTCTATTGCAAGTCATGAATGATTTTTATTCAAGGTACAGTCAGCGGATTAATTGACAACTGAACAAATTCCATTTCATTTAATTTGATGAGGTTTTATTTTATTTTATTTTTTCAGCAGTTTTTACCCTTTTGCTTAAGTATACATTTGCTACTTTTTTTTCCCCATTTAACATTTGAAATGTAAGCTAATTGTGTTAAATATAAAATTCAATCAATTTAACCATTAAAACAATTTTTAAACACACACACACACACGTGTGAACGACGTACAGTCCAGCGCAAGAAAAATTTTAAATAAATAAAATGAAAAATCAACATAAAAAGTCACTGCAAATTGTCGAGTTTATGCAGGTACAAAAAACACACACACAAACACACTCATGTAACTCAACTCTTTGCAACTTTTACTTACTTTTATTTAAACTGAGTGAGCAATGGAGGAGAGCAGTTAAAATAAATAAATATTGTTGTTGTCTCGGAGTTGTTTAAAATAAATGTTATTTTTGTTATTGTTGTAGTGTGTTGTTAAAACGTATTAGAGCATTCAACCATACATGTAAACAATGTAATTTAACAACTGGCTTAACAAAGAATTACAATTAGAGCAGCAGCAACAACAACAAAACTAAACTAAACAACTATGAGAGGCCAGCTCAAAAGCAAAAACAAACAACAGCAAACAAAGCAATATAACTAGGCTACAATTATACTCGAGAACAGGTTTCCTTCCTTCCTAAAAGTATGTCTTTAGTTTGTGCAATAAAATCAAGGAGGAAAAAATATTTAGTTTTTTTGCACAAATTATTTTATATGATTTTATTTTTTTAATTTTTTAATCGATTAATTTTAAATAAATATTAAAAAAATATTTACAAAATTCAACAAAAAACTAAAAAAAAAATTCTGTTTTTGTGGATTTTAATTTTTCAAAGCATGTACTTCGGGGTTGAGCCATAACCGCCAAAAAAAGCTTAAGCGACATATTTTTTGAACTTCGTATTTTTTTAACGAAAGTCGATTATCTACGATCGTATATAAACGATTTTCTTAAAAGAAAATGAAGCTCGAAAATAATGTCGCTTAAGCTATTTTTGCGGTTATGGCACGATATACTCTCCGCAGCAAAAATGTTAGCGGGCTTAGTTTCAAAAACTTTTCGTTTTTTTACTTTAGTTTATTTCTTTTTTACTTTTCCCTTCATTTTTCGTTCTCGAGAATACGTAATAATTATTATTTTTTTATAAGCTTGTGGTTTGTTTTAGTTTTTTAACTGTTAAAATGGTTAAACGTTTGCAGCGCCAGGGTATGTATGTCTGCTTAATGTCATGCAGAGAGATGTTAGTACGGATGGATGTATGTGTGTATAAATTTCTGTATTAAGGAAACTATAACAAGTCGTACAGGAAGTTTCATAAAAATTAACACGTTCCATTAAACATAATTGCTGGCAAGTCTTCTTGCAAAATTTACTATTTTACTGCGACCTATTTTTGCCAAAATTAATTAATATTAATTACAGAAATAACAGTTATATACAACTACTTGTCATTTTCAATGCAATTTCATTTTACTTTTCCATTAATTTTTCCCAAAAAAAAAACAAAAAAATAAAATAATATACGTATGTAAGCTTTTTAGGATTCCGTACACCAATGGTGAAAAGGACCCTATTGTTTTGACTACGCTGTCAGTCTGTCCGTCAGATGCTATTTTCTCATGAACCGTAAGAGCTACGGACCTGAAATTTGGACAGAGTATGTAGAACCTTGGACGCTACAACAACAAATACATGAGAGTTAAAAATTAAAGGGTGTTCCAAAACAAGCAATGAAAAATTTTAAAATCCCATGTAATATACATACAATTGTGTGTATATACATTTGTATGTATATTGACACCTGAAATTTGAAAAATTATGGTATTTTTATACAAACTACAATTAACACTAAAATTAAAAAAAAATTAAATGAAAAAAATTAAATCTATCAGTTAATGCAATTTTAACTGTGTAATTTTGACAAAGAGGTAAACTCTTGAAATTTTCAAAAACGGTAAAACTAAAAAATCCCAAAATTAAATATAAAATCACCAAACCGAAAAAAAATCGCAAAAACTTAAAAAACAGAATCGCCTAAACGAAAAAAATCGTCAAAATGAAAAAAAATCGCTAAAAACCCAAAATAACTTAAAAACGAAAAAAATATCAAAATTATATTTTATATAGGCTAAAGTTCGTATTGCATTATATATCTAGTATCCGTACGGAACCCTTCGTGCGCGGGTCAAAGTCGCACTTCACTGAATTTATTTGCGCTTTTGTACGAGTATGAACTCTAGAAATTTAAAGACGTGGTTTCGTAAGGACATTTTTTAAGAATGTTTCGTTTATAAATAATAAGGTTTAAAAATTGTTTTAAACTTGAAAGTTTTAAAGAACGCTCTCCTAAAAAAACTATAAAATATAACTTAAGCACTTTTTTCTTTTTGACCCAGATTTGTTTTATTCAAAAGCCCGTTTAGACTCTTTATTAACCTTTATTAATACCTTTTTATTTATAAAAATTATATCTAAAAGAAAAAAATCATACTTTAAAGCTTCACAGTGAACAGATGAGTAGGCAATATAAAAGAGAAGAAAAAAAAACAAACAATAAATCGAGGACAAAATGAAGCTGAATAAACAAGTCAACTGAAAATAATAACTTGTTTCTTTCTTCATCTCTGTATAAGCTGGTGAAAAGGAATATACTTATTTGAAACTAAATTAAATTATGCAAAAAAAAACAGCACTCTTAAAAAGCAACAGCAATATGCGGCTTAGCCAACAGTTTAAGCTGATAGATATAGCTGATGCTACAAACAGTTAAAATTATATTAGTCAAAGTTTCAATAAGCAGGAAAAATATTGACACATTTAAGCCTCAACTAACAGGCCAACATGTTTGTAAATGAGCTGAAGTGTGTTTTAATATGAACGATTCTCTTACTCTAAATAGCAATCAGCCCACTCACATACATAACAATTCATTGGAAAAACTGACAGCATCTGCCTAATTGTATGCCCTAATTTATAGAAGAGAAAAAAACCTATTCATAGGAAGTTGTTAATGTTACACGCTTCAAGCTTAAAAAAAGGGCATGTAATCAATAATTTTACTCAGTATGCAGCTGACAAATTTTTCTGCATTTTTTCGAGTTATGACACTATTGAAGTAAATGTGCGTTAGATATATAAAACATTTTTTTTTAATTTTGTGTGATCTATTTTTAGGCTCGGCTTAATTATCATGTAAAATTTATAAAATTATATGTTCTTGTTTCTCTTGTATGCCTCATTTAAAATGTATAAGTGTTATGGTCTGGCAGCCGTTACACTTTTCTCTACAGGCGTTGTATATAATTTAACTGCTAAAGAAAAATTAATTATTAATTGTATAAAAGCGAGCATAGACCAGAAAAACCAGACGAATTGCCTACAATTATAAACAGATGTTTATTTACATGTAAGTTTGATTAGTAAAGTATTTTAGTAATAGATCTAATTTTTTTATATATAAAAATATTTGTTTATTTAATTTATTAATACTTCTAAAAATTAAAGAGTCTACTTTGGGAGATATTTAAAAAAAATAGTCTAGTTTTTGGGGTTATTTCATAAAACCTTTAAAAAATACCTGCTATTAATTAGAAGAGCTTGCTCGCTTTTAAAGTATAATTTAACTTCTATAGTCTTAAATGTATTCTAATAAATTAATTAATATATAAGAAATAAATCTATATATATTAAACATTATTTTTTTTTAATTTATTACAAATTGTTATTAAAAAATATTTATATAACATACTCTTAGCTGCACAAAAAAAAGCTTCAATATAACATAATATTTTTGACTACTTTCAGGGAATAGTACAATTAACTGCCAAAAAGTATGTATAAACATATCATCTTATATACTAACAAATATATATAAACGAAATTAATATAAATAACTTTAATAAATAAAAGGGAAAAAATCAATTATTTAACGAACTCAAGTACAACAACATAAATTACTTTCAGTCAGTCCGTAGAAACATGAAACATAAGGAGCCAACACACTATACCAACCTCACATATACACTAGAAATGCGGTGGCAAAAATGAAATGGTAAATGTGGGAGCGTTTAAGAAAAATTACTCACACATAGTCGATTATTTATGCAAATACGCCAAAATGAATACACTTATGTCCGTGGGTCAAAAATACACATACAAAAGGCCATAATAGTTAACATTAATTTCAACATATTTCTTTTATTCATACTCTTCGCTTTACATACATACATATGTACATAAATACTTAGAACCATAAAATTAACCAAATATGCCGTAAAAAATTGCCTTTTTTCCGCAAATTTATTCTATGAATTTAATACAATTTTATGTTCATCAAGTACTATGCAGACATATGTTATTATATATTACATATAATTTAGAAACATAAACATATTTAACAACTTCCTATTTTTAGCTTTATTGTATATTCCACTGAATCATCAACCTTGGTTGAGTTAAATGATTAATTTAATGTAACAACTTATTTATATACTTTATTTAGCCCAAACTAAGTGGAAACATGGTAAATGAAATATGTGCAACGAAATGGAATGGAAATTAAAGGTATGAGATTGAATTGAAATGTTAAAATGTTATCAAATTCATAAAAAAAATTATTATTTTTCTTATGGAACGCAATGGAATAGTGTGAAACAGTGAACAAAAAATCTAATTTGAGAACTTTAATATTATAATACATTCAAATAGTTCAGTTTGAAAAAATTTTGTTTGCCAATATATAATATATACTAAATAGATTGATGCATTGAAACGAAATGGAATCAAATATAATACAACCAACTGTTGCTTTTGAATGTTTATATGCATACCTTAAATAAAATAAATATAAAAAGTATAGTAAATTTTTCAGAATTTTCAAATTTTTACATGATTTGGATATGAAACATTATGGAATATAGTGAAACAAAGACAAAATCATGTATTTAAAAGTATTTCAAGTACATTTTAAAGAGTTACATTAGTTGTGATCATTTTCTTGCAAATGAAACGGAATGGAATACATTGAAACAATGTTAAAATTGCGTAATCGAATAATTGTAAGCTAAAAATATACTAAAGAATTGGGTTTGCAATAGATTGATAAAAACAATTAAATAAAATTTATAATAATGCTGTGAAACGAAATGGAAACATGTATAAAATGAAAAGCTCAAGAAAAATGTAGTTTTAAGATTGAGTACATAATTTTATATAAAAAACTTTTCGGAATTTCTACAAATATTTGCATTATTTGCATAAGGAACAGAATAGACTTTTGTGAAACAAAAATAAAATAATGGAACTAAAATACTTCAAATAGATTTTAAAAAAATTTTTAATTTTGTTCATTTTCCAGCAGATGAAACGAAATGAAATGTAGTGAATCAGTGTTAAAATTACATAATTGAAGAATTGTAATCTAACAACATAGAAGAGAATTAGTGCAATAGATTAATAAAAATAACGAAGTGGAAACAATTGAAACATGAAAAACTCTGAAAATCTTAATTTTAATATTTAAACCTTTTCAAATGAAAGATAAGAAATCTTATTTATTTTATTTACAAAAAAAATGGAACAAAATGTTAGATTGCAAAATAAATGCCAAAATCGTGCAATCAAAGAGATTTCAACAAATAAGTTTTAACTTACTTTTTTACATTTCGAGAGAAGAAAAGAAACAGCAAACGACAAAATATAACAACTCAAAATATTTTTAAAATTAAGTGAAACGAAATGGTATAAAATGAAATACAAACAAATTCGTATTAAGTAAATTATAAGAAAGATTTTTATAAAAAATTAAACAAAATCAACATATAAATAATTTTTTGTGCAGGAACAATATGGAATTTTTTTGAAATTTTTACAAAATTTAGAAGTTTAATTGAAAAATGTAACACAATCATAAATGATATGAAACTAGAAAAAATACTCATCAAATTTTAATTTTCACACATATTAAAAGTGGAAAGAAGCGAAAGTTTCGGAATCTCCAATATTTAAGATTTGTAATATTTTTTTAATTACAATTTTAGCTTTTGGGACGAAATGAGTTTTTGTGAAATGTCACTGATACAGAAACTTTATTTAAGTAGCCTTAAACGTTTTTATTAAAAAAAAAACAGAGGAACGAATTGGAAATCTCTTAGCTTTTGGAACGAAATGAGGTTTTGTAAAATGTCACTGAGACACAAATTTTATTTATGTGAATTTAATAGTTTTTACTAAATAAACGGAACGAAGTGGAAGTCTTTTAAGTGCAACAAATAAATCATTAGTTCAGATAACTATTAGAATTATTATAATTATGTATTGGAATTTACAATTTTTAATATTTCTTAAACTTCATAGTTTAGCAGTTGAAATATACATTTAATGAAGGTTAATATACAAAGTGGACAGACACGATGAAGCGATATGGTTCGATAAGAAACACGAACATATTATTTAATTTGTAAAAATCTTTCAGTCTTATAGCAAATTTTTTCAACAGAAACGATTTGGAATATTGTGAAATTTATAAAAAAAAGTAGTGTTTTGTATAAATCACGGGTGAGAACCCGATGTGAAGTTTATTTTTTTGAATTATAAATATTTAAGATTATTAATATTTTCTAAAACTATTACTTTAGCTCTAGGAACGAAGTGAGATTATGTAAAATGTGGCTCAGCAAGCAAATTTGTTAAAGGTTTTACATTTTTTTAAACCATAAGCTGCATAAATTTTTTTGCATGGAATGAAACTTAATTTCAAAAAACACTTGTTGTATAATTCGTTTCAGAAATTTTTAACAAAATTTTTATGATTTAACTGTATTACATGCATGCCGTAGCTAGAATAAATGGATTTTGCATTATTAATAACAATGGATTATGATGATGAATTATTGTAAAAATAATGAAAAATTCAATTAACTTTCTTTTAGCTCTGCCAATTTTTTTCGTATGTAAATGGCTGCTTATGAATTTTTTTATTATTATTGGAAAAATCTTAAAAAGTTGTTAAAAACTTTTTAAAGAAAATTATAACATTGGAGAACGGCATAATTTCTCCAACTAGAACTAATAAAAATAAATTTGAAGTGCACAAGTATTAATAAGCAAAAAATACGTTTTTAAAAACGTGAAAATGTATAAAGAGATTTAAGGAAGGAACTAAGTACATGGTTATATGTGTGTGTTTGTTTACGTAAGTTTTCGTACCCGTAAAGTATGCTACAAACAATACAAGATATTTAAGTACTTTAAGCCTTAATTTTACACAAACGTATCCAAAGCACTTACTCAAATTTCTAAGAAATTTTACGATTGTGTGCATGCCAATGCGAATAAATGCCAACAAAAAACAATAACATTAATGTCAACAACAATAAAAAAAATCTGTCATAACGAATCATAAAAACACACACTGAAAGTATATGAGTATTATAACGGATTCGTAAAGACCAAGAAGAACAAATGTATGTGAGAGACAGAGAGATAAAGAGAGTCAGCTTATGAGTAAATAATCCATTCAAATAAATTACGACATACACTCCTTCCTTCACTCATTTACATACAAGTATTTCATCATAAATTTTATTAAAAAATTATTCTTTTTTTCTTCTTTGCTTTTCTTTAATTCTTGCATTTGCAAGATGACAAATATTTAATACTGGCATAAAACAAATAAGAAAATCCTTTTTGTAGCCATAAAAGAGTGTGGAGTTTGTGCAGTTGTTAGTCTCGGCACTTTTATGTTATTGTTAGCACGTGCATTTTATTATTTCAAAGAAAAGCATGTAAGACGACTTTGTGGGCTTAAAATAAAATAAGATAAGAAAAGTGGAACAACAGCTTACTTGTGATGTAATCAATTTGTTACAACAGCTGTTGGATAATAAAACTTTCAGTTACATACGCATTTTGTTATTAAATACGTACTCGTATGTATGTATGCACATGTATTTAAAAACTGAGTGAGGGGGATATACATATTTGAATAAATAAGTTGCACAAACTGCTGTAAGATGTTAATAACAAGGATGAAATAAGAAAAATTACCATCTTCATAAAATAAGCAAAGCGAATAAAATCATTTAAAATAAAATTTCAAATGAAAGAAAAAATGTATATTGAAATTTCTTGTAACAGAAAAAATCCTTAAGATAAGCAAGAAACTTGTAAACTTAATTCACTATATTTCTAGATTAAATAATTAAAAAAACGGGAAAGTTGAAGAATGCTTAAAATTTTTATAAGAAGAAATTCAAATGTACTAATACATGTCGAAATATTATAACCAATATTATACAATATTTTCAAAAAATAAAATATATAATTATGTAAAGTTTAATGCCTGGCCCACGATGTTGACAAAGAACTTTCGATTAACAACATGTATTGAAAACAGAAAAATTTGTTTCTGTTTTCATTATAACTAATCGATCGAACTTTGTCTGCCGACTACATGGGCCAGGCTGTTCTTCTTGACAGTCTTATAAAGATATTCTTACCAAAAATTTCAAAAGGTTACATTACCTATTTATGACAAGAATATAATGGAACTTCATGAAATGACAAATTCTTTATTGAAGTCCTAGAAATACGTTTACAGATTTCCATATGAACTAAATGAGAAAGAAACATGAGATATAATAAAACTCTCTTCGGTTTGACGAAATATATTTTCGATGGTAAAATTTATGCTAAAGCTTTATTTTACATATTGGAACGATATGGGAAAATATGAAACAGCATATATTTGGCTTATTTATCCAAACTAAGACAATACAAATAAGCAAAACAAACTACGTTCAAGGGGACGAAATAATAAAAAACAATTTTTAGCTTGCAAACTTAAATGTAACAAAAGTGAAGTGAACAATAAGAACTTTAATTTTTGTAGTAAATATTAACAAGGAAACGAAATGGAAACGTGAAACATTATATTAAATTACAACAGCAATGGATCGAACATTTCTAAGGGTTTCAGGGAAAATTTATTGCTTAAAATAAAATATAATTAATAGGAATGAAATGGAAAGTGAAACATTATATAATATTACATGAGCAGTAAGCTTATGTACAAATTACTCAAGTATTTCTAGTTTTTTAAGCAAAACTTCATACTTGAAGCAAAATGAAATAAATTGGAATAAAATGGAATATTAAACAATATATTTTATTACAACAGCAATAAAAAATTAGTACTTAAAACAAAATTAAATAAATTGGAATGAAATGGAATATGGAACATTTTATTACAATACAACAGCAATAAGCTACTGCATAAATTGTTCGAGCAGTTCCAAGTTTTAAGGAAAAAATTAATACATACCATGAAAATATGACAATCATCAGTTTATTTTTCATTTCTTTTAAATAAATATTATTTTTACTTTCTGTGTTCTTTGAAATACAATAAATAAAAGTCATTCCTCATTTCATGAGTTATTAAATAGTTTAATTGAAAAAATAACTGTTTTCTCCAAAAAAAAAAATTATTATTTCCTTTCTGAACTGGCAACACTGTTATCTGCAGCGGCCAATAAATGCTCAGATCAATAGAGCAAAAACGACATAATCTGTCTTCTCTGGCAACTGAAGCACTTAAAAGTATGCAAACATATTTTTACATATGCAATATATTTTTTACAAGTACTTATGTATGTAAATAGATTTTATTTATTTAAACAAAGCCTTTATAATTTTGTTTGGTAGTAAACGGCCCTAAGAGTATGCAAGGTATTTACATATTTATTTTATATAGAGAATATGCAACATATTTAATTTATTTATCTATATATTTATATTTATATATTTAATTAAATTTGTTACATTCAGAATTTACTCTTTCTAATTTTGTGCATTACCATGAGATAATAAAATTTTACAATATAATTTGAAATATCTTTAAACCCGTTTTTTATATCAAGATATTTTTGTCTTACAATTTTTAGGAAAAATTAACTAACATGAATGTACATACTTCCTACGAATTAAACAAAAAATAAACTTTTTTATGCATATTTAATCTATAAAAATATTGAAACAATTGAAGGACATTTGAAATTGAGTTTCGTTAACAATTGATACTCGTATATAAATATTTTAATACTTGTAATACATATAATTTTCTTTTGTATTTAAATTAAACTTTTCTATATTTTAGCTTTTGGTAGTGACTAATGATATTTCCGCTTGTGTAAGTTTTAATATGACTTACGTTTATTTTTTTATTTGATATCGCTTTCATTTCCAAGCTTTTTATAAGTTACTATTTCCTTTGACTTAAAAGCATTTCGTTTGTACATATATTCTGGTATTTTATTTAGTACATTAAATTTTTTTTATTTGTATTGTGCAACTAAGAAAATACTTTGTATTATATTAAAAAAGGATTTTTTTTTTCGGTAAATACACATTGTTGTTTTCGTTTAGTTCACATTCTCTTCATTTATATTCTTTATTATTTCGTAAGATTTCTGTTTTCTTGTTCTGTTTTAAATATTAAAAGTGCAGACAAAAAAATTGAAAATAGTTGTTTTTTGACAATAATATTGAAGCGACTTTTTTAATTTTTTTTAGTTCTGTCGTTGAAGCCAAAACTAATAAATTTTTAAGGAAAGAGTGATGTGTCACAGTCAGCTTTTCTATAAGGAAAAAGTAATGTGATACAGTCTACTTTTCTATAAGAAAAGTGTTATGTGACACAGTCGACTGTTCTATAAAAACAAGTGTCACGCGATACAGTCGAATTTCATACAAGAATAATGTGATGTGAAACAGTCGGCTTATCCATAAAAAAGTGCGATGTGATACAGCCAACTTTTCTGTAAGGAAAGTGTGCTGTGACCCAGTTAAATTTCCTTTAAAAAAAGTCTACTGTGACAACGACGAATTTTCTACACAAAAAGTGTGCCTTTACTATGTCGACTTTTCTAAGAGAAAAGTGTGATGTGGCACAATCATGTTTTCTATAAGAAAAGTGTGATGTGGTACAGTCAACTTTTCTATATGAAAAGTGTGATATGGCACAGTCAACTTTTCTATAAGAAAAGTGTGATGTGGCATAGTCAACTTTTCTATAAGAAAAGTGTGATGTGGCGCAGTCAACTTTTCTGTAAAAAAAGTGTGATGTGGCGCAGTCAACTTTTCTATAAGAAAAGTATGACGTTGCGCAGTCAACTTTTCTGTAAAAAAGTGTGATGTGGCACAGTCAACTTTTCTACAAGAAAAGTGTGATGTAAAATTTAAACAAACTACTCGCATGTACCATGGGCGCCAATGGAATATAACTGATATAAAGTCTTGATTTATAGAAATTCCTTGGCTTTGTTTTTAATTTAACATATTTTTGTTTTCATTTATAGACTGTAGTGAAAATTAGCTTTTGGTTGGTATTTTCATATAAAAGGCTACGCAAGAAATAATTTTTAAATTCCCTTTAAACCAAACCTTTTATTTTGTTGTTTTATCTATAAGGAATTAATTCACGAAATTTAAATTTATTCCCATTCCATACATGTCATATTTCATTATTTTATTTACCCATTTAACATTCAATTCAAGTTTACCGATTCCTTTTTATTTTTAATTTTTTTTTGGTAACTTTGTGTTACCAATTGCTTTTTAAACAAATAAATAAATCACTAGATTTGGCAGCATTTCAAATATGATTTGTTCTTAAGGAGAAAAAGTTTTTTACTTGACCTTTTTTATTTTGCTGGCTGATTTTGATTTGTGTAGGATTTGATATGCAAAGCAACAACAACAGAAACACTACAATCAAACGGAAGTTTTTCATTTATTTTAATATTTTTAACATGCTAAAATGTATGCTACACTTTTCGGTCGCTTTTGTTATTTATTGGAACACAATATGCGAGCACATACACACACACACACACACACTCACACGCCAAAAAGTATGCTAAAAGTTTTTGTTTGTTAACATTTTAAAATCAAGAATTCATAGCGCATAATTTGGTTTTGCGTTTTGGGGCTAGAATTTTGTGAGTATTGAGCACAATGGCCAAATAGTTTGGAAAATTATGCAAACTATTTATTTAGTTCATTGAGATATGAAATCGACAAATATGTTGGAAAAATGTAGTACAGGTTTTTTCTATAGGTTTTTTTTATTTTTTCGATCTTTTTCTATTTCATTTTAATAGTTTTTTTTTGCAAATTAATTCTAGAAAATTACGTCATTAACTGCACTTATAAAGCTGAATTTCGACATGTTCAAGGCCCAGTGAATTGACGGGTAAACAAAGCAAAAAAACTTGCACAAAATCTATGCCAAAAATATATACATTTATGTATGTATGTATATGTTTATGTAAGCACACACGCAAGCAAACACAGCAGAGCACTTCCAGTTAAGAAGAAAAAAAAAGAAAAACTGCTCTTAAATAAGTCTTAGCATTGTGTTGTTTGCAGTACGAGTATTTTTAGGAACGCCCTTCCTTCTCAGTCTTCAATTTATTTAAGCAAAAAAACGTTTTCTTTAACATACTACCAATTTAACTTATCTTTCTTTTCCAACACAAATTATCATGACATTAAGGAAAATAAGAAAAGAAACACATTAAATGTTAACAAACACAAAGATGATTAAAAGCCCAGTAAAATATATTCCAGTTTCACTTCAGAGAGTGGCAGATATTTTATTTTCTGAATAGAAGTCCTCATCGAGATCTGGTTGGCTCACACACATAAAGTTTTCTTATTCAAGTTTTGATGTTGTAAGCACTGTTGCAGGTTTTCCAATTTTTATCCAAAATAATGACTTTGATTTTTAGTCGTAAAATAACGCTTTTCTTAACCGCCAATCCAAGGCGAACTCTACTATGTGGTCTCGATTTGGAACTCTGCATAAAATGCATGTGTGTATATTTGTCAGTGAAAGCACAGAAAACTTCCTAACAAGAAATTAACAGCTGATCACCATATGCTGAATTAAGATTATATTATATTATATTTTATAGAAAAGTACCTTTTATAAAACAGCAACCATTAACAAAAAATACTTTTTATTTTAAAGTACCTTTTATTTACCTACAGTGTTTTTTTAAATTGCCTACCTTTCATAAAAAAATACTTTTTATAAAAAACCTTTAGTAAAAAGTGCATTTTATGAAAAAGTACATTTTATACAGAAGCATTTTTTTTTTAAAGTACCTTTTATATATAAGTACCTTTTATCAAAAAGTACCTCTTATAAAAAAGTACGTTTTATAAAAAAGTACCTCTTATAAAAAAGTACCTTTATAAAAAATTATATTTTATAAAAAAGTACCGCCTATAAAAATTAATGCCTTTTATAATAAAGTACCTTTTATCAAATAGTACCCTTTATAAAAAATGTTTATTTTATAAAAAGTACCTTTTATAAAAAAGTAGCTTTGTAAAAAAGTACCTTTTGCAAAAAAGTACCTTTTGTAAGAAAATACATTTTGTAAAAATCTACCTTTTATAAAAACGTAGCTTGTATAAAAAAGTACCTTTTACAATAAAGTAGCTTTTATAAAATTGTCTTCTACAAAAAAGTATCTTTTATAAATAAGTAAATTTTATAAAAAAAAACCTTTTATAAAAAAGTTCCTTTTACAAAAAATTACCTTTTATAAAAAAAGTAGTTTTTCAAAAAAAGTACATTTTATAAAAAGTACCTTTTTTAAAAAAGTACCTTTTATAAAAAAGTATCTTCTATAAAAAAGTACATTTTATACAAAATACTTTTTATACAAAGGTTCCTTTGGAAAAAATAACTTTTATAAAAAAGTTCCTTTTAGAAAATAGTATCCTTAGGAAAAAATACCTTTTTGAAAATAATATTTCCTCAGAAAGGCAACTTTTGAAAAGTAGCTTTACAAAACAAATAAGAATTTAAGGACATTTATATTAAAAAATTAAAAACGTATAAATTATTTGGCAATTTTTGAAAAAATACCATTTTTTAAAAAACAACCCAGCCAAAAATTTAAAAAAATATAATCGGGCTTGGAATTAAGCATTTTTGGTGGAAGCACTTCCCAACTTAATTATTTTAACAAGACGTGAGACTAAAATAATCGATTCTTGAGAAGTACTTACTTTCTTTATTTGGCAACTTGTTCGCGTAGTTCAATTATTCTAAAAAAATCATTCTCCTCATTTAGAAATTTGTACATAATTTTTTAAATTTTAGGTAATGTGATTTGTAAGCGAGTAATGAAATTTGGTAATCAGAAAAATATGTCATTATATGGCAAGTAATTTGGATGGTAATGTGTAATTTTTTGCTGAGAAAGAACTGTTATTGAGTTAATTTTTCAAAAAAAGTACATTTTATAAAAAGTCCCTTTTATAAAAGTATTTTTTTTTGGAAAAAAATTTCTTATAAAAAAAAACTTTTGAAAACAGTACTCTTTAGAAAAAAGCCTGTTTGGAAATCCTTTTTTTAAAATATACCTTTTAAAAAAGTACTTTTAAGATGACTAACTTTTACAAAAAGTACTTTTTGCAAAAATTTTTCTTCTAAAAAAATACCATTTAGAAAAATTACATTTACGGAAACAATAAATTTTCTAAAAAAAAGCTGTTTTTATAAAAAAGTACCTTTTAAATAGTACCCTTCAGAAACAAATAACTTTGGGAAAACGTATCGTTTAGAAAAAATATCTATAAAAAAAAAGTACCATGTTTTAGAAAAACAACCGGTAATAAAATACGTTTTACAATGCAAATGTAACTTTTAAGAAAATTTTTTTGGAAAAAAATTTCTTCTAAAAAAGAACCTTTGAAAACAGTACTCTTTAAGGTACCAATACACTAAACATGTAGTGTATTGCTTGTGTTTTTTTCGAGTTTACAATTCACATGTTTTTTTTGTGCATGTCAAACTTGATTAATTTACATATGGTTTTTAATTTTTGGTCACCACCTTGTATGTACAATTACACGTGACATCGGCCATGATTGTTTACAACAGCTGATATGTTCAGCATTAAAGCCGCTGGAAATTTCTTTGGTAGCGTTGCTGAAGTGCCGGCGTCACAAATATTTATTTAAGTTTTTTTCTTTTTAATCTGCAAAATATGGAGCTTGTATCAACAATTGTTATATACTTTATATCATTGTTATTAAAATTTTAAAATTCCATACAAAATAATTAATTTATCACTAATGCAAATACTTTAGACGGACGGCTAATGATATCGGAGACATTCAACCGTCGATAAATGTTTTCACATGGCATAGACATTTGAAAACACATGTGTGAACATAAGAAAATAGAACATGCTCTAATTGAAAATTTGTCTTATGTTTTTGCTTGTGTATTTTACACAAGCAAAGTTTCTGAGGTCACCAACTACATGTTTTTACCGAATTATCTAAAATTTTACAGGAGCAATGTAAAAAATATGTAGTGTATAGGCACCTTTAGAAAAAAACCCGTTTGGAAAAATACCCTTTAGAAAAAATACTTTTTTAAAAATATACCTTTTAAAAAAGTACTTTTAAGATGACTAACTTTTACAAAAAGTGCCTTTTGCAAAAATTTTCCTTCTACAAAAATACCTTTTCTAAAAAATACCATTTCGAACAGCTTTTAGAGCTTTAGAGCACATCAAAATTAGAAATAAAAACAAAACGCGTAATTTTGAGATCTAAAAACCGTAAAAAGCACTAACGTGACAAAAAAAAGAAGATTCAAACGAGTAAAGTTTAATAATGTTTAATATTTTCTAAGCTATTCTCTATTCCGGCAATAGTATCTATCGTCTTTAATAAAATAAATCAGACGAAAAAGGTATGATTTAAGCTGAAAAAATAAATACACCAAGTTTTTATTAAAGTAATTTTAAGATATAAACAAATTTGTTAAAAGCACTACTTAGTGCTTTTTCTTAGTTTGACACTTGACGTTTTGAGCCTTTAAAAAGCATTAAAAATATTGCCAAAAGCACCAAGTTGGCATCGCTGATTTCGAAAAGTTATAAATTTTACGTTACTTCAAATATAAAAATTTCCCCACACCTGTTTAAATTTGAATTTACAAATAAATAACTCACCATTATCAAATTTTTCATAAGAATCACGTTCATCCTCCTCATTCACTTCATTTATGCTTTCATTCTCCAAATCGAAGTTTCTTTCATCCGAATCGAGTACGTATTCGGTTTCCTCTTCGTTCGATGTTTGCGATGATAAAATTTGATATGAGGGCGGTGTCAAGACGGTGCCCTCTTTATCAACATGGACATTGTCGGCCCCAGCAGCATAGGCAATAAGCGGTTTATCCTGCTGGTGATTATTGTTGTTATTATGGTGATGTTGTTGCTGATGCTGCGTAGCCGATTTAGGTTTGGCGGCCTCAGCGAGGGCATGTGGATGATGGCATGGAAGTATTAGGAGTATTGTTGTAAAGAGAAAGGCATAAAGGAGGAATGTTGATGAGTTTACAGTTGTAAACCATAATGATGACAATGATGATGAAGTTGTTATCAGTTTGTTGGATATTTTCTGAGTTTTACGTTTGTTGGGAGGATTTTTGTTATTGATGTCATATTGAATTTTGCTTATTAAAGATAATACTAGATTTTTTGGTTGTAGTTGTTGTTGTTGTTTTGGTTTATTTACAAAATTGTGTATTTGTTTAATAAACGATAACATTTGTGTTAACAATAACGTTGTTGTTACGTTAGCAACATTGTTTAGATACTTTGCTGCTGGCACATTATAAAAAGCCTTATACTTCTCTTTATATGACTGATGACACTGCCATGATTTTGGTTGCTCTTGTTTAGCTTCTTGCAACCTTAGACGTCCTCTTCTGCGTCTGCTGTTAAAATCTAAAGTTTCTTTCTGAATTGCGATTTTTTGGTGTAATGTTTCATGTTGCTGTTTATTGGCTGTTACGGGCAACATGCTGCTTATATTTCTCATGGCTGTTTCTTGTGTTGAGAGAGAATTTTTGCGTTGTTGTGTAAAAATTTGTGCCTTTAGTTTTTGTAATTTGTTTAGAACTAAGCAGGGCCCTTGGGAAATGCCCCTAGCTAAGCCTAGTTTAATTTGTTGTGCATTTTGACCTTTCAGCTTTAAGGCCCATATTGCTAATGATGCAACAACGTTTGAATCTGGTTCGTTATATTGGCTGCAGTTATGGGAGCTATGCTGGGCAACATTTTTGTTAGGTTGAATTTGTTGCTGTAGAGAGGCAGCTTCTTTAAAGAGAGAATTGATTGTTATCCCTTGTGTAAAGAACGTGTGAGTTTCGGGATAATTTTCATGTTTCTGGTTTGAACATGTTAATTTTTTGGCTGTCGTTGATGAGGATGTTGTCGAGGCTGTTAAGGTTGCAGTAGTGGCCGTTGAATTTAATAAATGTTGCTGTAAGCATGATGCGTGTTGCTGCAACATTGGACCCTTCAAGTAATCGTGTTGACTGACGTCGGTTTTACGGTTTCCTTTAATATTTAGATTTAAAAGTGTGGGTTTATTTTAAGTCGAATTGTGCATTTTTTAATAGTTAAAGGGATTTCAGTTGAATGTTTTTTATTCTTCTTTTTTTATTTAAAACCATTAATTAATCGTTGTTGCCGTTTGTTATTTATTTAATAAGTTTCATTGGAGTTTAGTTTTGTTGTTTTAGTAATTAATTTTTTATTTTTTTTTTATTTTATACTAAATTTTTGTTATAATTGTTATAATTTTTGCGAAGTAGTCGTAAAGGTGCGTATATGTATTAATAGTAGTTTCATAGAGTTGTTTTGAATATTTAATTACATTTTTTGTATTTATAGAAGACTTACGTTAAATTTTCGGTTTAAAATTAATTTTTTTTGTATTTTTTTAATTTGAATAAACACTTTTACATATTCTTAATTAATTTTTTGCTGGCTAATTAGTATTTCGTTCTTAATTTTGCTAATTATAATTTTATCACATTTTTTGGTATATCTAGCATACTTTTTGGCTTAATCTTAAATCAATTAATTTACAAACTTTTTCATTTCCAAGCGTATGAAGTATTTAAATGTGATTGTTTATATTTATATACTTTATTAAAAAAAATTAATTCAAAACATGATTTAACAAACAAACAAAAACAAAATGTATTGCAATAATTTTTCACTTTTCCTCTACATATTTTTTTTATTAAATTCCTTGAACTTTTCTAATTGAATTATTACTTTTCTTATTTTCCCGTTTTATGGGCGTTTATTTAAATATTTAGGAAAAAACTTCTTCGCCATAGCCTATTTTTAAGCTGTTTTTTATGTTCTTACACTAGTTTTTTTTCTTTTATTTGGTTTTGCTAAAAAAAAATTAACGAATTTCTTAACGCGCTCAATAGTTGTATTTAACTCGCGTACCTTTAACGTTATGATAACTCGTTTATTTTGCTAGTTTTCGTAAAGCTATTTTTATATTTTCATAGCATAACGTCTAGGCGCACGCTTTACTTTTTTAGGGGGTGAGTAAATATTTTATAAGTATTTGTTTTTTTTCCTACTTTTTATTTTTGATAAAACCAAAAGCTCTTCTCGTTGTTAAATGTCATGTGTTTTTTGCTGTTATTGTTCTTCTTTATTGAGTGCTCACTCAGAGAGTAGTGTTCTTAATTGAGTGGATTTTGTAAAAAGCACTCATTATGTAGAGTTTTATGTTGCACTGAAAAAGAGAGAAAAAATAATTGTCATATTTGTGCTTAAATTCAATTTAGTAATTAGTTTTAAATCGCAAAAAATCGTTTTTCTCTTATTAATTTTTTATTTATTTTATTTTAATCTAATTTTTATAATTTTTAATACTACGTTATTATAATATTAATAACCAAGCTAAAGTGAATTTAAAAATCTCATTTTTATACTAAAAGAACATTTTAACCAATTATATGACTTTTAAATCATTTTTATGCTGACTGAAAAAGCTTTCAAATTAACACATAACAGGAAGAGAACTTGCTTAACATGTGCTTAACTTTTTTTTTTACTGATATCATATTTTGTTGTTATTTGTTTAAAAGAGAAAAACACTCATAAAACCAGCTGATTACAGCCCATATAAAAACAAAATCCTAAAAGTATGCTTTAAGAAATCTGACATGCTCTTTATAATTTAAAACGTGCTCTTTCTATCTGGCTTTTGTGAGACATTCACATGTCTGAATGTGTGTATTTGTGTGAGTGTATATATAATTGTTTGTTGTGACTATTTTTTAAGTTTTTTTTTTCTTCAAACAGTATTGCCGGTTGTGAAAACGTAATTTTATCACTAAACGGTTCCACTACAAAAAAAAAGTTGTCGGTAGACCTGACTTGACTTTACTAAAATACTGTAAATTTTCGCATACTCCTTAAACTCTTGCAGAGGCATAATCTAGGGTCTTCAAGCCTGGCAAACTCACACTCGATAGTAGATTGCCTTCATACATTTTGTGTAATTATGTATATATAAGGAGTGATCCTTGAATGGTCATGGAAAGTTGTCCCCGATCATTATATTAACTTAATTTAGAGTACAATGAAATTTCATCAAAAGTGCCTACAGCCAACGGCCCACCACCCATGAAATCCAAAGAGATATTTTCACATAAATTTTTCGTATTCAAGCAGAAGTCTTCAAATTTGTAACAAAAACATTCTATAATTAAAAGAAGACGCATGCCAAGTTTCATCAAAATCGACCATGCCCACCGACCCATATAAAATATAGACAAGAATTTATTTTAATTCGTTGAAGGAACAGATTGGGGGAAAGTAGGGCAACATAATTATTTTCTATAGAAAATAAAACATAACTTAATATTTAAAGGCTCAACAATAGCTTATGTTATCCCTCATTTTTTTATTTTGTGGGGAATTTATACCTAAATATCGTTAGTTTAATATAGAAAGGCCCTAACTCTATAATTTTTTCAAATCAAAGATTTTTGTATACATCGATCGCAGAACATCTAATGTACCACAAGAAATGCAAAAATCTCGATTTCAAAATATTGTGAGTTAAAGCCTTTTTTTATTAACGTAACGATATATTTACCACTGGATTACGCAAAAATGTAACTCATTTCATATTTTAAAATTTAACATAAAAACTGCATCATTACACTTTGAAAACTGAGTGGTTCCAAAATGGGGCTTCTGAGACAAAAATTACACTGGGCATTCTTTAAAATTTAATATTACATTTCACGTACTTCTGCTTAACTGATTATTACAAAACTTGGCACACATGCAAATTGCGCATAAAAACGCAGTGCTGTGTTTAAAAAAAGTGGGTGTGACCACGCCTCTTGAAAATTACAATTATAGTTTATCATCCACGAAACCCATTCTAAGGGAACTTTACAAGCATTTGAGCTGCTTGGGGTGAAACAAGAAAAGAAAATGCTGTTTTGCTTAGATAACATTTATCAGTAAGAAGTGGGGTCTAGAAAAGTTGATAGGAGCCACGCCCATTAAAGCTAAATGTTTGATTTAAATTTTATTTACTTAAACTCAACTGATTGCAAAGAAATTTTATATAAACATTGATTGACATTTAGAAAAATGGGCGGGATCACGCCCATTACAATTTAACATTATGTTGCTTGTAATCCTATGGAACTGGTTTTTTCAATACTTTGTTCCTAAACTCATTAAGCTCTTGCTGTAATACATATTTGGAGTAACAAAAAAGTTACGTAGTATGAGATCTTTTAATGTGTTCAAAGAAAATAACAATTAAATAAACAATAAAAAAATTAATAAATGTTCATTTAAGAGTTGAAAATTAAATAATTATAAAAATAATAGAATAAAAATTATTCTAAAAAAAACACTTAAGAGTTTTAATAATGCAACTTTCTTCTTTAGAAAAAATTCCACTATTTTTTAATTATTTATTGCTTTTTTAATCAAAATTCCCAATAAGATGGTTTTTTGAAATAGAGAATTTTTTTATTAGAAATTATTTGTTCATCTCTTGCGAGTGCAACATTTGTTCTTTAATCAAATTGAAAAGATAATGTCAATAAACATTTTTATACAGGGTGTACCACTAAGACTTTTCGTCCTCCTTCACTTCAACAGTTATCATGGCTCTCGAGCTATAACTAATTGACCGATAATAGGTAAGAACTAAAAATTTAATCATATATGTATGCCTCCACAACGTATTGCAATTACCAGAATTCACTAAATAAATAATGAAATTATCGCAATCAACGTTCGCAAAATTAAAGCAATTATAAAGCTGGTGAAAAAGTTTGAGCTGTTGGAGCAAGTCAGAGACATAAAGAATCGAACTCGGGCACTTAGCTCAAGAGCATCTGAAAATATTACTGTTGTAGCGCAACAGTCTCTTTCAGAGGCGATCACAATTTAACACCTTTAGACTTTTTTTGGGCTGAAAGATAAAGCCTGTACCATTGACTCATATTCGATTCAAGACCGAAAAGATAGAGTTCGTTAAATATATATAAATAGGTGATGGAAACTTTCATGAAAAGAATTTCGTACTGCAAGTGTTGCCGTGGCGTCTCTTTGCCTGATATTGTTTTCTATTATATAATGGCATACCCTCCTCTTTCAAGAGAAATATATTTCCTTCTAAAGCAGGTTTTTTAAGATTTTTAAAATACATATGGCAACGCTGTTGCCACTACTAACACTAATACCCAATTTTATTTATGCTGTGTGTGCTGTAATTTTGCTGCCATCACCTTGTTTGTGCCACTTTTACTTTTTTCCATAATTTCTTTTCCTCTTGTATATTACATTTTGGTCTTTAATATGATATGCATGTGTATATAAATTATAACTTAGGGTCTGTTTGTTGTTATTTTTGCAGAACAAAAAAAATTCTCAGGTTTTATTACGTCTGTATGAGTGTATAAGCGAAGGCGAAAATATGTTTTTTTTCATTTATTTCTTTTATTACGTTTTGGTTTTTATATTCGTTTTCATCTGTTTGTTTTTTTCTGCATATACATTATTACAAAAATAAAATGCCGCGGCTGTTAAGGATTCAGGAGTTGGGTTTTTTGTTTTTACTGCTGCCACTGCTGTCTGTTGTGCTTAAAGAGTTTATACTCTGCTACTCTAGTTTAGAGCAACGTAGTTTATTTTTTTCTATTAAAGGATTTTTTTGGCTGTGTTTGTATTAGTTATAGTTTTGCACTAATTTTTCATGTAGCTGGTTTTTCGGTCTTTGTATTTTAATGATGGTCAGTGGATTAAAGGAAAAAAGTAGGAAGAAAAATCAGACTAGAGTGCCAAACCTTAAAAAAAACTGTATGCCTTGATGTTTGTAATTAATGAAATGAATGTAGATGTATTTCTTTTATTAAGCGTATTGAAAGCGGAACAAATCAAATATTTAATTAAAGAAATCAAATATTTTATTGTACGCAAAAAACCAATGTGTGGTTTTGCTGCTCTTTTTTTGTATATTGCTCATCAGGAAATTGAGGAAGGAAAGATTTGACAACGCAAAAGCTTCTATTTACCTTTTTTGCTTCTAGCGACTTCAAAAAAATTAGGAGATTATCAATTTGTCTGACATTTTTGACATTGTCACTTCATAATTCGGTAAATTTTAGACCAATTGTAAAAATTCTTTTTTTTTTGTCTGAGAGGGTATAGCTTTCACTTGGAAAAAAATTGGGCGGGGGTGCGCCCTTTAACATCTTTTAAAATTTTATATTTTACTGATCCAACTGCTGCGAAACCTAGAAAACAGTTTGGGATTCTTGTAATGACACAATTTCGAATTTTAAAAAAAATAGGCTGGGACACGCCCATTAAAATAAATTTTTATATTTCACGTGGTTTTATTTGACTCACTTTTATGAAACTTGGCATACATTCTGAGGTTTGAAAAAGACAAAATATTCCATTAAGAAAAGTGGGCGTGGTGCGCGCTTTAAATTTTAATATATTTCACGTGCTTGAACCCACACGATTTTTTCGAAACTTAGCACACATCTTGAGCTCTTTCAAGACCATATTCATGCATAAAAAAGGGCGGGACACGCCCATTACAATTAATTTTTATATTTCACGTGCTTCTATTTGACTGACTTTTATGAAACTTGGCACACATGCTGAGCCTTAAAAAAACAGAGTATTGCATTCAAGAAAGTGGGCAGGTCACCCTCTTTAAATTTTAGTACTATATTTCACGTGCTTGCACCGAAACGATTTTTACGAATTTTCCCACCTTACACAACCTTTAGAAGTAAACGGGCTAACAACCAATGAGTGGCTCCAATTTATCACCTTCATTCGTAGTAAGTTCCTGCATGCGTAGCAGGCATTGATCCCTAATTTAAGAGCAAAATAAAATGTAATTTTGTTCTCAAATAGGTACAAAATATTTGTATGAAATTTTTTTACAAAAGAAAGCACAAAATGACGATATTAACTAAATAACTAATATTTTGAGTTATGACTTTCTTATGCACACGCTGAAAAAAAAGTACTTGTACTATACAATCAATTATACACACAATTACGAAGGCGCTAATCCCTTTTCCTCTGGTTTAAGGCAGGCATCCATTTACATATAATGGCATCTTGAGGCTCAACAGAAATAATTAACGGCTTGTTACTGGTTTTCTTGTCATTTCGGACTGAACTATCCTCTGTGGAAAAGTAACCAAGTGTTTTAACATTTGCATCATCTATGTACTATTTATGTAGTAGTAAAAAGCGTGTTTTTCGTTCTGAGCTGCTGTGTTCAGATGACATTAGGCGGGCTTCTGTGATATCTTTCATAAGGAGAGTCACACAGAGATTGATTTAATTTAATTTTCAGGTTTGTGGAACAAAGAATCAATCAGGTGTGACAGCGCCAGTCTTTGAACCAGATCTTCTCCTTATTCTATTCTATGGATATTCCAAATATTGATCAAGTCCATTAAAAAACATTCAATAATTTCTTGTCGTTAATTTTGTCATTAACTCTGCTCAGCGCTGGATGTAAAATCAAATTATTTTAAAATCAACAAAAGTTTACTCCTTAGCTCCACTGTTCAAATGGACACTTTTATCGGGCACTGTGTTAAGTAAAACAAAAAATTATTTTTCTAATTTTCTAGATAATCTAAAATTGAAAAATCTCTTGCACACAGGCGAGACACAACAAACAGCTAAACACCAATACAGACAATGTTGTGCACTTATAACTGTAAAACTTTATAATCTAATGTTTCAATGTTAAACTAAAAACAAAACAACAAAAAAAACAAAAAAATAAACAAACAAAATACTCATCTCATGTCAATGTAAAATACAGTTATAAAATTTGTGAGTGTGTATTGCAACATGATATCTCTTTTTCTCTCCAACTCAAACACACGCACATAATTTACACAACAATTGCTGTGTATGCGTAAGTGTGTACTTAGTGGGTTTACCGTTAGAGGCTCAAACAGTGATTATATTAGTACACAAGTGTAAATAATGTAAGACGAAAACAAAAAACAAATATTTATACATTAGCAAAAATGCCTAATATTTTTTTTTTATTTTTTTGTTGTTTTTTATTTTTCAGTTTGTTTTCAATTTTATTTTCTTTTCAAATTTTAACATACAGAAAATTATTTTTCTTACACTTTTTTTATTGTGTGTGTGCGTTTTTTCTTTTCCTTTTAAATTTATTGCTACTTTAAGTAAAATCTTTTTACTACGTTTTCTTTAGTTTTTCTTTAAACTCGATTTTGTTTTCCTGCTTTATTAATTTATTAACAACATGTCTGCAGAGTGTTTAGCCTACATTTGCTCATTCGTTCATACACACATCCATATGTAGAAATGTGTGGCGTGCAAAAAACTGAAAATATGTAGCATATCATAAGGGGCTTATTAAATTATATAGAGCAAAGCAAGTTTTTAGGCAGTTAATAGGTTGAAGCGTGTGAAGAGCAAATTCTTTTGCGGTATAAATTATAATAATAATAAAAATAATAACCATAATTATTGATTGCAAGTTTAAGCCAACGTCTGACCCCATAAATTATATTATATGATTGCAAACTATTTTCTCTATTATGTCTAAGCATGAAGCACCAATTTCTAGATTTATCCACGTTAAAAAAAATATTAATTCAATCCGAATTTTTTTTTAGAAGGTATTAAACTGTTCAATCGAACAGATAAACGTAAATATGTTTAGTGAAAATTTTTGATTTAAAATATTATTTCTGCAAGGGCGTGGCAATGCCTTCTTTTATAATTGTGGCTATTTATCAGACGTTTGATTGTAATATCAAAGTTCATTATTGATCCTTAGTTACTTCTAATCAAAAGCTTCTTTGGGTAGAAGTAAAAAGTAAATAAATTGGGCGGAGACATGCCTATAGAAATTTATTACAAACTCTCAGCACTGCTACAATATCAATTCCTGCGAAACCTTGCAAACGCTTTAATCCCCTTTAAAAAGAAATTTTCATGATTGGAAAATTGGGCGCAGTCACGCCCATCAAAATTTATCATTTCATTTGGTAGCAACACTTTCAGGTGCTAGAAAAAATGGGAGCTTTAATGTATCAAACCGATTTCTACAATGTTTTATACAGGACAGTATGTGAAAAGATCACCAGTGTTTCCACACTTCAAAAATGTGCACTAAAAACGTAAACTTTCTTTTTTTATTTAACCGACTCCAAAAATAGTCCCTAAGGTCTTAAATATAATAAAAGTCTAGATCCAAAAAACAACCTTATTTTATGTGTTACCGGCAATGCTGTTCGAAGTCGTTGCTAACTGCATTTTTGAAGTCTTAAGCACGTTTCCTTAACTGTTTCCCTCACACTTTCTATTATTTATTTAACATAAGAAAAACTAGCTTAGCTTGTAGGCAGCAAAATTTATTTCATTGCGTGTCTGTGTTCGTGTAAGTCTTACTGTAAGCAAAATTTAATGAAACAAAAGCATATTATTTATTATGCAGGACTGATATTTTAAATTGTTAAATTCTTCACCTCAAAAGTGTTTATACAACAAGCAAAAAGGGTGCTAATCTGTTCATCAAATATTAATTTGTAATTCATATATAAGTGAAAGATAAACTGAAAGGTGCAGTAATTGAAAAAAATTTCAATAAACCTAAACCTGTTTTACAAAATAGAGACATTAGCAGGGAAATTAAGAAAGGATATAAAAATTAAGCAAATTTAAATTGAAGTTACCTAAGATTATATTAAACATTTTGGATGTTCTTATGAAATAAAAATTCTTAAGCTAGCAAAATTATTATGAAATTCTTTAATTCTTTTTTTAACTTTTCTTACGAAATTTTTGCTTTTATACTGAAATAAAAAAAAGAAAGGTCTAAAAAGGCTATTCTATATCTGTGGCAAAAAGCGAAAGCTGCTTAAGTCGAGATAAGCTGGTTTTGAGTTAATAGTACCTCCGTAATCTGGATATTCGAAAGTATCCTTGGGCTAAATCTCAATTAGTTAGTGGGATTTTCAATAAGTTATAGCAAAATGACTTTCGGCTTATCTTTTTTCGATTTCTTATCTCATTTCGAATAACAGGTGATTTCTGGGGACATCGTGAGACAGGCCGTACGGCTTGAATTTACAAATGTAACTGTAAAAGAAATAAATTTCTGAAAATCGATTTTAACGCTTAAAAGTGCTCTTTTGCAAAACAGTCAAATACAAAATCAAAAGTTGAGCAAACAAAATTATCAAAATTGTTTTGTATCTCCATAAACGTTCTTGAATAATATATAATAAATGTATAATACATAATATATAATATATAATAAATAATATATAATATATAATATATAATATATAATATATAATATATAATATATAATATATAATATATAATATATAATATATAATATATAATATATAATATATAATATATAATATATAATATATAATATATAATATATAATATATAATATATAAAACGTAATATATATATTATATAATATATAATATATAATATATAAAACGTAATATATATTATATAATATATAATATTTAATGTATAACATAAAATATATAATATATAATTTATAATATATAATATACAATTTATAATATATAATACAATATATAATAAATAATATATAACATATAATATATAATATAATATATATAATATATAATATATAATATATAATATATAATATATAATATATAATATATAATATATAATATATAATATATAATATATAATATATAATATATAATATATAATATATAATATATAATATATAATATATAATATCGTTATGCCTGTTTTTATGTTACATACTTGAGTCATTTGTACAGTATGAATAACTTTTTGTAACTCCTGAACCATCTGGGATTTTTTTATGTTGTGCCTAGATAAACTATAAAAGAAATATTTATTTTAAATATTTCTGCTTTTATCAAATAAACTACGGCCCTCCTAGCATTTTCTGGATTAAATAATAAAGCAATTAATTCAAAGTCTGTAACAAAATTCTTACAATAAAACAATTATGAGCAAGACTAACTTTCGACAAGGGTGCGAGTGTGAGTGTGAGTGCGAGTGCTGCAAGCGCGAGTGCGGATGAGTATCATTATTATTAATTCATGGGTTATTGACTTTAACGAGTTACAACTTTGTTTATGTAAAAATATAATTGATTTCTCAAAGTAAGCATTTAAAGCTAAGTACATAAGCTTTAATTTGAAGGGTTGTTATGTAGGCATGTACTAAAATGAACACCTACAAAATAAATTTAATAAAAAAAGGGGGAGAAAGAAATTTCGTTACTAACAAAATTTCATCTTCCCCTAAGTTTAGGTATATGTACGTAATAAATTAGAAAACTTTCTAATACTGCTTCTGGTTTTCACAAGACCAAACAAACACACATACTCATCGTTAGGTGAAATGCAAAATCACTTAACTATACTTCTTTTGAAAAGGGGAATGAAAAAACTAAACATAAGTATTCAAGTGTCTAAAAAAGTTTTATTAATTTAATATTTTAATTCCAATGATTCCGAATCATTAAGGTTTGAAAATTTGAGGGGGACATGTGTTTTCATATAATGCGATTTCGATTTTTTTTTGTTTTTGTTAGTTAAGTGGTTTTGCATTTCAACTGACGATATATATATGTTTGTACGTAAGTTTCTCATAATAAACAATTTACGTTTATATTGCTTTACTTTTATACTACTTGCAAATTCTTTTGATATTGCTGTGCCTTTTTTATCTAATTTTTTTATATTTATGTGCTTTATATTCTCAAACAAACCAGCATTGAAAAGAAGGGAATGACAATAACAGAAAAAACCAATAAAATGTCGAAATATGTATAAGTAAAAGAAAACTTTTAGGTGCCTGGTAGGAGGTGGAATAATAACGGAGGGAGAAAAAGGTTTAAGCAGGTGTATAAAACTAAAGGGCTGCACAAAATATTCACTTCGAACAAGCGAATGTTTTGTGCTGCACATAAATGTAAACATATTTCTTCAAATATAATATATTATGATATTCTAAAGAGAGAAGGTCAAGCAACAGAAGCAAGAGCATGAATCAGTTGTGTGAAGTAGTTAATTTAACACTAACGGCACAAAAATTTTTTTTAAAGAGAAGTTAACTCAAACAATGAACGACTACTACATAATATTACTAGCCAATACCTTCTTTAGAAAATGGACCTATAGTGATAGAGAAGAAGAACCTGGTGAAGTAACAGATAGAGGAAAGCTGCATTCTTTTTACATATTATATTTTTTGCCCATTTTTTTTTGTTTGCTTTTAGAGCATCCAAGACGAATTCACACCAGAGGCCGCACTCCGCAACGATGAGTCTTGAAGTGTTCGCCAAATTGTGTTTAGTGTTCGCTTGTGAAGAATGGATGATTTTGACAGTTATAGTGAACACTAGTGTCAAAATTTTTCACTGCAAAAAGTGCGGTGGAATGTGAAAACTAAAATTGATTAACACTTTAAAATCCATCGTTCAGAATTCGCCCCTACATTATCTCATTGCATGAGATAATGCTCAGCTGTTTATTTCCCCGAAGTCAAATAAATCAAAACTTTCGAAAATTTTTGACAGTATGAAATTTTACACTAACAAATATATACAAAGGCGAATCCATATAACTTGAAAATACGTTGGCTGTTAACACAAATTTCTCAGTACACGTTTTGACATTAAAAGTAAAGGGTTGTGCAAATTTGAGGCTAGGAAATTAAATGGCTGTCAAATGATGAAATGTCAAAAATTGAACTGTCATCCTTTGCAATTTATTTAGTAAAAAAGTTGGAAAATTTTAACCAAGGAATGTAACGCTACACTTTTGAACAAAAAATTTTAATTTGAAAGACCTGGTTTACATGCACAAATCAGATACAGCTGACGTTCTGAAAGATAAGATTCGGTGCTGCATTGACAAGATAAGTGAAGCTTTGTTTGCAAAATGTGGTTAAAAATTTTGTGAAAAGAGCAGACGTTGCCCAATATCATATTCCATTATTAATTCCCATAGGTATATTTTATATTGGTATCAATAAAACTTAATTTGTCAAAAAAAAAAATTCCGAAACTTACATCAATTTGATTTGATATATCATTCACTTGGTATGAAGTCGCCTTGATATGAATTTACCTTGTAGCACCTGTCATGTCAAGAAGTAGTATTGAATTTTTGAAGCTTTCTTAGTAGTTATTTGATTAAATTTTTTACTTCACCGATTTTTCTAATACGAGTACATATTATCAACGAAGGAGGCAACATGAGAGCGTATGTTACTTTGGAACCAGCATAGGCTACTCAAAGTGGATATAAAAAAAATACACACATATACTGAGTACTCAAAAAAAATTATAAAAGTAAATATTATTAATTTTAGTAACTGAGCATAATCATAATGACTATAAGAGAATCTCTAATTCGTTTATGTTACAACGAAAAATAAAAAGGCACATTCATATCAAACGCATTCACATTCTGTCATACTTATAATCAAAGTACGATTATACTCAGGCTATAGATATTTAATTGGACAAAAGAAATATACTCATGATAATCGCCCCCGTATACATATATTTGTGTATATAAAATGGAATGGAACAAGGATTTATGTATGTGTGTGTGTTTAAATTAAATAGCCCTGTGTATATGCATGTGTAGCCGATTAATAGTCAGAGTATTTTTATACTGATGCATGTAATTATAGCTCACACAATCTGTAAATTTCAATTGTAGTTTTTTTTTGCTGAGTAGCTTAAAAAATGTTTTTAAACATAAAAGGTATTCATTTCAGGTTTTTCTCGTTGGAATAATGGAAAAATGTAATTTTTTGACAACAAACACAGGAACAAAAAATTAAAAATTTTTTTTCCTGTGTCTGTTGTAAAAAATTACATTTTCCATTTTTTCAACGAGGAAATAAACTGAAATGATTACCTTTCTAGTTTTGGGATATTTCTAGTAATGGAAAAATTATGGGAAAATTAGGCACGCATTCGACGAAGGAGGAAATGCATTTTCAACAAGACAATGCACCACTTCACACATCTACTATTGCAATGGATAAAATCAATCAACTAAAGTTTGGAATTGCTTCATCACGCATCTTTTTTGCCAGATTTATCTCCCTCGGATTATTTCCGTGTAAAAATTACTCGGTGGTAAAAGATTTCTTAACAATGAAGACTATTGGTTATTTTAAGAAAGTAGACTGTTCTTGCAATAAACAAAGTCTCGAAGCTACTGATAATCGCTGGGAAAACTATATGGAGCTATAAGCAGATTATGTTAAGAAATAAGGAAAGTTTTTCCAAATTTGTTATGTATGCTCTGGAGAGTAACCGCTCCAATTAAATTACAAAAATATTATTTTAAATACTTTTTCAAGATATTCATTGCAAAGCTTTAGCATATGTATACATGTACATACATAAATACATATGTATGTAACGTTTATATAACTCAAATTCTCTGTGTTTAGTTTGTAAGTATTTGTCATGGATTTATGTATTATTTATTTATTTTTATAGCTTAAGAAACTAACATTTAATTTTCGGCAATTCTTTTTCCCTTTTTCTTGAAATTTTTATTTACAGGGCACAACACCATTTTCTCATTTTCTTAATAAAACTTTAAGGAATTTTTGTCCATATGCATATACATACGTATTTCAATTTTAATTAAAAATAATACGAATATAGAAAGGGCGAAAGGAAAAGCAATAAAATATATTCGTTGCAAGTTATATGATAAATTTTGCTATGATTGAAATAGTTATTACGAAAACCAGTTGATAAAGTTGTGAGTAATTAAGTGAGTATTCGCTATTGTGAATATGCATTTAACGGGAAAACAATAACAGCTGACAAATCACAAAAATAAGATGCAGTGAATGTGCGGAATTCGTTTAAAAATTAGTAGAAAGTTTCATTTAGGTGGACCTAAACTATTTAACTCCTTGGTATATTCCTCCCATTTTTTTTACTAGAGACCCTTTGCGATGTATGCGTTTGCTTCCATCAAGCTTAAAAGCTTTGAAATTTGATTTGTTTTCTTGCTCATAATGTACGCCCCGTGCATAAAATCAATAATTTTGTTTATTTTTAACGATATTTATTTATATATTTCTACTTATTTAATATTTTTGTAGTTGCAAAAAAGAGAATAGTTTAAAGTTAAAAGCTATTCACAATAGTTTAAATTACATTTCAAAATACTGATGTATCAACTTTGGTCTAAAAATGTATCCTATCAATCCCAAGTTGCTGTTCATATTAACTATGATCAATAACAAAGATCTAGAAGGAAACATTTTTATATAATGGGTTGATTAAATTTATGCCCAATCCGGCATGTATGTGACATGCTGGATAATACGACGTAGCCATACCTAGCTGCCAAGAAAACTCTATTCGTAACCCCGTCACCCCAAGAAACCAGTCTGCTCTATGTTTTTTCTTACGTCTCTTAAATTGTAGTCCCTGAGACATTTAAAGTCCGGTCCTCGCTCTGCTCTCTATGAGATAAGCCAGTTATTATGTTAACCAGTCTTAGAACATTTTTGACTATTCTTGATTCGGATTACCCAGTAGGATTCTGCTTATCTGCTTATCTTATTTTTGTAGCACTAATTTCAAATCGAAATATATAAAATTTGTATTCCTCTCTCGCTCTTTTTTACAAAAGTTTCTGCAACAAAAATAGCAAGTGTGGATTTACTCCTCCCACAGTAGCATTTTGCTCTGTATCCTTTTCCCTCCATGCATCTCTCTCTACCTCTACTTCTCTCTTCGTCTCTACACATCTATATCTCTTTATCTTTTGTTATTTCTCTCTCTAATGACCCACTGTTTGAGTTCAGCTTTGAGTCTCTACTTTTCTGTTATTCAAAGATGCTTTCATTCCATTTCCTATCAGCGTTTTTTTTTCTCTTTTATATTTTGATGTCCCGACATCGATATAATCTCTAGATCTGTACCGTATGCCTATAAGCTTATATCATTTTTCTATTGAAGCATGTTTCAAAATTTTACTTCGTCCTTCATTAAGTCTTGAAAACAGCTCTACTATCAATGAAAATACAGGCTGGCATCCTGTTATCAATTAATACCATTAATGCTTTTTATAACGGCCCCAATTTCAATATGAAAATTTATGTTATGACCCGGCATACCATTTGACTCCTGTCCCACTTCTAACTCGGTGTTCACTTTTCGAATCGTCTGCATAAATATCAGTTCCTGGATAACATTTCAATATTTTTTAGAGAGTAAATATCTAATGGGGATTCTGGCACACATTTCTATTGCTGGGGATTATGCAAAAAAAAACACAGTGGCAAGTTTGAGTTCTTAAAAGCAGAAAATCATTATATTCTATAAAAAATATTTGACGGCTTTCCACACAAAAAGTTTATTTCGCCAAGTCCTGAGTTTATAGGAGAGAAGGGAAAAGTGGTTCCCTTCTTATTTTCTGCGATAAGTCTTTGAATAAAGCGAAGCTCGAAATTCTATACTTAAGAGTTACTTTGGTAATTATTCCCGACTTAGTATATGCTAAGGTGTTTAAATGTAAAATCATGATAGGCAATTTGTTATTGTAATAAACAACAACTATTTTTCTATTTGAAATTGTTGAATTAGGCTAAGATTCATGACGTTTTGTTGGGAAACAATGGGTGAATCCGGCTTAGAAATCTGACTACAGCAAGCTTCGAAGATTAACTAATAATAATAACAGAAATAAGTCCAACTTCAATTATATTTAAGGGTTCATTTCGTACTTATTAAAATTTTGACTTTTATGTGTTTGTATGTATATGCAATAATAAAGTGTTTTTTTTATAAAATTTCCATACATTTGCAAAACAAATCACCGCCATACAAAACTGAACTTGATAACTATCTCTCTCGTTATTAAAAACCTAAACAACCAGAAATTTTATTATTATTTTATTTTTATGATTAAATTTATTATTGCATATTTCATTATTTTTTTGAAACCTTAAGAAATTCGTAACCAAATTACTAGACCCAACAAATTGCAAATGAAAAAAAATCAACATTTTTTTTACATATTTCTTTAAAAAGGAAACGGAAATTAACGCCCAAAACATGCAAGCAAAATATAAAGAAAACGCCCCACCTACTAAGCACTTGTCATAGCAATAGAAGTATCCTCAGACCTGAAAGGATAAAAGAAAAAATGTTTAAGGAAAAATGCCAAAAAAAAACAAAGGAAAAACTCCTTAAAAAAAATTAATATAACAAAAATAAAAGCATATGCAAGTCAAACATTTAAAGCAGAAAATAAGTATATATTTACATACATACATGCATAAATACATACATACATTTATACATACATATGTGTTTATTTTAATGTTTGCTAGGGCCTTTGCTTTGAGTTTTTGTGGGTTTTGCTATTGTGTGTTTTCCTGATATTCGTGTTATTATTTTTCGCATAAAAACAGGTTTCTTTGCCAAAGTTGTGTTGTTATTTTTGGGTGTGTGTGTGTGTATGTGTTCGTGTGCCTTTTTTTATTTAAGTCTCTCTACACACGTTGGAGTACATCTTAAAAACGCATTTAAATATCAAGCAGGCACATACACAAACATTATTGCACACACGTACACATGTCGCTAATACTAAGAGAACACGCGCGCTCATTTACACTCACACACACACGCAAGCACACAATACAAATAGAAGCTCAAGTATACATAAAAGAAATTCTACATGCAAGTATATAATAAAATACCGCTATAACATGCCAAGCACACACTGCCAAACACACATACATTCGTACACGCATATACACATTAACAGGGAAAAAAGACCATAAGGAACTCAAAATATATCATAAAGGATATGGATTTTGTTTTTGCTTTTCTTAAAATTGTTTTTAAAGCATAATTTGCAAACAAGAAAAGAAAAACTAGACTCGAAATTAACATTGGCACGAATATTCAAAATGCAAATTATATGTATACATACATATGTGTGTACATACATACATATATATCGCTCATTTAGTACAACAATGTCATAAGTCAAGAAATTAAACTTTTAGAAAAATAATGCAGAATTAATTCTCATCAACCATTATTTACATTAGTTAAAAATTTCATGTAAAAATCTTTTATATTCAACTTTTGGGGGAAAAAAATTTTTATTTTTCCTTTAAATTCGGTTTCTGTTAAACTAATTTTTTTAATTTAAAACGTTGTTTAAGTAAATGAGCGATATGTATGTGAATATAAAGACGTTTGTATTGTTTTAAGATGATCGAAAAAAAACCCACGAAGCAGGAACATTTTCAAGACATAAAGCTATCAAATTCATGTCTTAATTGGTGCTAGAGATTTCATTTCCAATGATTTTATAATAAAGTATTCTTCCATATAAAATTAGTAAATATTTATAACGAAGAGTTATGCCAGATAAGCAAGCAAATTCCTGTTAAACTAGAGGAGGACGAAATAAAATGAAAATAGCTTAAGCATTTCCTTCAAAAGCATCCATCCATCCCTCCCTGGTGTTATATAAAATATGTATCTATGTATGTATGTATATTTTCAGTGAAATGAACAAATTAAATGAAGTAAATTATCCTAGGAAATTCTGGCAATGCACAGTGCTTTGCCCCATAGGCAGAAGTAGCGAAAATAGAAAGCTTAATATTTATGTAATATAAATTATTTTAAAGCTGACCAAATTAACTGAAATAAATAAATATTTAAGTAGAATTTATAATCTCCTATTTTTGTTGGTGACCAAACACAAAATACAGATTTCTAAAACTATCAGTCGACTCTCGATAATTTTAAATTTAAATTCACATTCAAATTTAATATGAAGCATTTAAGGGAATTCTTTCGTAAGTTCAGAAAAAAAATTATTTTCGAATTAAGGATATATGGGAGAATTTCGAGTGAAGGATATATCAAAACAAGAACATGCATCGTGCTCTGATTGAAGAGAAATTTCCCTCAAAGTATAAATAGTTATAGACGTTTAAATTAAATTTTCTAAATTAAGGATACATGCAAGGCAGGGATATCCTTGCTCCGAATAAAATCAAATATTAACCAGATCTTAAGGAATAAATTTAAGAGGCAGTCACTAATTTTTAGTGCATTCTTATTATAGATTCAGCCAAAAAATATTTTTTTTTAATTAAGGATATATGGAAGATAGGCATATCCTTGCTCCAAGTAAGAAATAAATTTACGCAGAGCTTAAATAATAGATTTTTAGTGCATTCTTATCAAAAATTTAGCTAAAAATATAATGTTTAATATTAAGGATATCTGGGGGGTAGAGCTATCCTTGCACAAAATTATTTTTCAAATTAAGGATATATGGGAGGTAAGCAAGTCCTTGCTCCGATTTAATGGAAATTTTCCTGCAAGATAAAAAGACTAATTGTAGAAATAGTTACTAGTTTTCATGTTATTTCGATAATAATTAAACCGAAAATTTTATTTTTTTCAATTAAGGACATATGGGAGGTATACATAACCTTGCTCTGGATAACACCAAATTTTACATAAAAATTCAGCTAAAAAATATCTTTTTCAAATTAAGTATATATAGAAGATACGCATGTCCTTGCCACAATTAATGAAAAATGCATCTCTGAGTTAAAAGTGAATATTTTAGACACCTTTACCAATTTTCGCTTTATTTAAAGCACAATTGTAACGGAAATCAATTCTTTAAAAAAGGATATGTGGGAAGAAGACATATCCTTGCACCTAATAGAACCAAATTTTGCCACAGAATTAAAGCAATTAGTTTAACAGATTTTTGTAATTTTTTAGAGAATTTTTTATTTATTTAACTAAGGCATAATTTTATATATCAAGGATATATTATAGGTCCTTGCTCCTTTTGAAGCAACATTTCCCTCAAAGTTAAAGATGTTACTTTTGAAAATAGTTAACGATTTTCTCTTTATGATTATGGTAGCTATAACAGAAACAAAATTATTTAATATAATATTTTATGAGAGATATAAAGGAGGCATATCGTGGCAAGGAATGAAATTAAATTTTTCTTACAGCTCTATAATTAGTTTTAAGGATATTTATTGAGTTTTCTTGTATTCGTATTATGAATTTAGTTGAAACGAATTTTTTTTTAATCAAGGATATATGACAGGTACGAATGTCCTTAATCCGATTAAAGCTAAATTTCCCCCAAAAGTTAAAAATTGTAATTTAAGAAATAGTTACTAGTTTTTCCTTTATTTTAAACATTATTTTATTAGAAATTCGATTTTATAAATAACGAGTGTATGGTATATACGCATGTCCTTGAAATTATCTTCTTTAAATTTTAAACATTTCTTAATTTAGAAATCGAAAACTTTAGATCTAAGTCAGTTCAACACAATGATTCGTAGGATTTTTTACACACACCTAGAGATTGTGTTATGCCATAATCTTGCGATTTTAAAAGTGGGCTGAGGCACGCCTTTTAAAATTTCATATTATATTTCAGGTATGTATCTCTACAATTTACTCCCGGGAATCTTTGCACACATATTTCTGCTCTTGCTTTGAAACAAATTTAGCACACGAAAACAAGGACATTGCGGGTGATCTTTAGAACATTATCAGTGTTACCAGTGTTTTATTTTCAATTGCCATTTAAACAATTTTAGTAACTAGAGGCAGTTAATTCCAACAGCACTGTAGGCAGTGCCCTCTTTAAACATCTACAGAATTTTTTTACAAATTTTTTATTAAAGCTACGGTCACACTTGTCAAACATTTGCCCAAAATAGCGTAACCAACAAAACCTAATGAAAAAAGTTTTGACCTAGACACTTCTTTATAAAATTAAACAGTTCCGAACACAACTAATAGACAATATCATAGAATCCAATATTATTGTCTACTCTTTAACTTGAAAAACTTTTGTCTGAATTGATAAATTTTTCATTAGCATTTAGTGGTTACGCTTTTTTGGGCAAATGTTTGACAAGTGTGACCGTACCTTAAGAGTTTTGTAGAAAACATAAAAAGGTTTTTAAGATAAAATTGTTACATTTTAAAGCGTTTTATTAGCTTAAGTTTGCTTCTTAGCCCACAGGGGCATTATTATAATAATGCCAAATATTTATTTTTCCATAAAGGACTAACTAGGATATTATATTTTACTAAAATTACGCTAAATAATTGAATAATTATATCAATTAGAATATAATTTATTCTTTTTATAGAATACGAAAAATTTTTTATATATCCAATATTTTTTTTCAATTAAATTAAGTAAAAAAACGCTGATTTGTTATGAAATGTAAAAATATCTTAAGATTTTTTTTAATGTTACGACATTTATGTAATCAAAATACTTTCAAAAGAGATTTTAGATTTCCATCAACTAAAAAAAAAATATAGCACAAATGTATTTAGTGCAACCGTTTTTAATTTTCCCAATTATGAAAAAAATAAAGAAGAAAATTTAGCACAGAGTAATTAAATACTCAACAAAAAACCTTAAATTTTAATCTTTCTTATGAATTTTGCTTAAAAATTGTATGTGTTTTTTTTATTTAAAAAAACGAAGTGAATTTTCTTAACAAAAATTATATTTTCTTGGTTATTTTTTAATGCATACACACCCTGGTATTATTTTAATACACAAACGCACTCCCATAATTACACACTTTCAAAACACACACACACATGCACACATACAAACATACAATCCACATTTTTTTGGGGGTTTTCGCTGCTGTTTTTGCAGCTGAACTGGTTTATTCTCTATACTTTGCTTTTCTGCTATTTTTAACGTTGTTGCTGTTGCTGTTGTTATAACTTGATTATATAAAAAATTGGGTTTATAAATTTTTCCACCCAAAATAAAATTTTATATAAAAACTTATGAAAAACTCTTATTTCAATTTAGCAAAAACTTTTAAAAAAATTTTCTTTTTTTTTTTTTAACTTTTTCTTTGAAAATTTATTTAATTTTTAACAAATTTCTTACTTTTTATTGATTTTTTAGTCAAACTTATTTTTGCAAGTTTTTTTTCTTCTTTTGGTTTAATGCTTAACGACTTTATTTTAATTTATTAATGTTTTATAAAATTTATGGCAACAAAAAAGATTTTTCATTTTGCTTAAGTTTTTTTTTTGAGGTTTTTGTGTAACTTTGCAAAACTTGTTAAAAGTCTGTAAATAAAGTTCAAAACGTGCGCGTTTTCAAGCGCTTATAACACCGCAACGTATAACAACGTTATAGAGCTTAAAATTCTACTTGGCCAAGTCTAAAGGTCCTTTCAAGCAACACATTTACATACCTTCCATCGAAAAGCACTTCAAATTGCAAAAAAGAAAATAATGTAAGATATAAAGCTTTTACTAGGAGAAAAAAGCTTTAAAGCTCTTTAGAGTATTTTAAGTAAAACAAGCAAGAGAGAAAGGGAAAGCATTAGTTATTTGGCAGTGAGGACTATTTAAATTGTACGTGCATACGTAGAAAAATAGTTCATATATGCACATACGAGTATGTACGTTTCAAAATACTATACTATGAAATTGTTAAAATGAGCACAAATGCCGCTTATAAGGTGCAGCAATACAACAAACTAAAGGACTAGATAGGAATATAACAAAATGGAAACAAACAAAAAAGCGGAAAAATTGCACACATACAAATGCACTACCGCAAGTCCTAGCACACATACTTGAAACATGAAAAGTTGCCAATATTTCCAACAAACACACAAAAGAAACACACAAAAACCCAAGCACACATATGCTTAAATTAAAAAAAAAGCTTTTCACCTAAAACCTATTTAAAAATAAATAAAAATCAAACAACTCTGAATGTTTTAATCGTTTCTTTAAAATATAATTTAATTTGTTATAATTTAAAGAAAAAAAATTATTTATGTGAATCTTAAAGCTTTTTTTTAATTGCTTACCATAAGTAAAACTCAAAAAAGATTGCGTTTGTTTTAAAATACTGTTCAAAATAAAAGCTTAATAAAAGCAATCCACACATGTCCTTTAACTCAATTTGAGTTTATTGTGGACAATTTTGTAGACTTTTTTCCGAGCAAAAAATCTCTTTAAAATTAGTGCAAAATTTTTAATATAAAAACTTTTTTTCACACACACTAGAGCATAGCTGCCAAAAATTTTAAGCGCAGTTGAGTTGGTGAGCGAGAGAGAAACTGATTTGCACTGCGAGAAAAAAGTTCAAGTACTTGAACTATGAAATGAAGTCAGTGCATATCCGTACACTAAAAACTAAGTGCAGTCAGCACTTCCCTTAAAATGGGACGCCATAAAGTAAAAAAGTTATCATGGATTTATAAAATATCACAAGTCAAAAGAAATTTTAAGGATATATCAACCTTCCATAATCCATAATTAATCTTATAAATTAAATTATTTTTTCGACTATGGCAGGAAAGAAAACAAAAAGCTTATTACAGTTTCTGAGATCAAACATTCAAGCTCTCCAATGAAAATCTTGCCCAACAAGGCAGTATTGTGCAAGCCTCTCATATATCCTTTATTTAAACAAAAATAATTTTGAACTAAAATTATTTTAACAATACAAATATTACTTCTAACTACTTTCATAACATAAAATTAAGCTCTCTTTTGAGCTTAACATCAATCGGTGCAAGGTCAATTCCTGGCACCCATATATCCTTAATCATACAAAGCTAATTTTATTTATATTTATGATCAGAGGCCAGCGAAAACCTCAAACTACTTGTAGAATAAAATATGTAAGCTCTCATAAAAATTCCAGTTCAATCGGTACAAGGACATGCACATCCCTCATATATCCTTTATTTTAAAATTTAAGTTTTTGCTACAATTTAGATTAGAGATAAAGAATAATTTGTAAATACAATATTTCTGGACTATATAGCTAAAATATCTAACTTTCACATCATTCGATGCAAGGTCATGGTGTTTACCTTCCATATAGCCTTCAGCCAAAATTATATTCGAAAAGCAGCTAACTATTTGAAAAATCAAACATTTCATCTCTTTGCGAAATTTCACCTAAATCAGTGCAAGGATACGCCAATCCTCCATATATCCTTTATTTTAAAAATTTCGTTTAAGCGTCAGATATGGTCAGATTTAAAAAAAAAAACTATGCTAACAATTTCTTGAGGTAAAATGTTAACCTCTCTGGCTAACTTCACATCAAACAGTGCAAGATCAAATACTACCGCCAACATACATGTGCATTTATGTATGTATGCTTAAACTTAAAAATTAGATTTCAGCTACAATTATAGTCCGAAAACACAGAAAATTTTTAAATACTTGAAAAATCAACCCTTTCATCTATCTGGTGAATTGCATCGCAATCGGTGCAAGAATACGTCCATCCCTTATATATCCTTTATTTAATAAATTTTGTTTGGGCCGTAAGTATGGTCGGAAAAAAATAGCATAACAATTTCTAAAATCAATATATTAACCTTCACATCAATTACTACCCCCCCAAATATATTCTTAAATTTAAAAATTGAATTTTATCTCCAAATATAATCCGGAAAGAGTGAAAATCTGTAACTATTTACAAAACCAAGCCTTGCTTCTGTCTGGTGAATTTCGACTAAATTGGTGCATTAATACGCGTGTCCCTCATATATCCTTTATTTTAAATATTTAGTACGAGCCGTAAATATGATCAAAACTTAGTAAAAAATATCTAAAAATTTCTTAAACAATATGCTAACCTCTCTAACTAACCTCACATCAAACAGTACAGCGTCAAAGACTAATTCCAATATATCCATAAAATTAAAATTTTAATTTCAGCTACTATATAATCAGAAAATAACGAAAGCTTGTAAGTACTTGCAATATTAACCATTTAATATCCCTAATGAATTTCATCTTAATTGGAACAGGAATACGCCTATGCCCCATATATCCTTTATTTCAAAAGAAATATCCTTATATTTTCTAAAAACAGTATTTTAAGGCTTAGAAGCTACTTCTAAGATATCCTTAATATTAAAAATTGAGTTTTAGCTACTATTACAGCCAGAAAATAACGAAAGCCTGCAAATACTTGCAAAATCAATTGTTTTAGCCGGAAATAAGGTCAGAACTTTCTTAAAAACATCATAAGGATTTTTAAATCAATATGTTGAGCTCTCTAACTAATCTCTCATCACACATTGCTCTGTCTAGGACTAATTCCTATATATCCTTAAAATTAAAAATTGAGTTTAAGCTACAATGGTAGTCAGAAAATAACGAAAGCTTGTAAATAGGCAAGAACGCGCCTACCCTTCATATATCCTTTATTTCAAAACTTGAGATTGAGCCTTAAATATAGTTAATATATATGTATATATAAAAATTAATTTTTTAATATATATGATTAATATAACTTCAATATGTTCAAGAACATACACACCTCGCACGTGTCCAGAATTAAAAAAAATTTAAGTTCTGGCACAATTGTGGTCAAAAGGCAGCAAAAACCCATAACTACTTTGGAATTGAACCATTTTAGCTTTGCGGTGATTTTCATACTGATCGGTGCAAGGATACGCCTGCTCGCAATATATCCTTTATTTGAATAATTTATTTTTTTACGCAAATATGGTCGGAATGTAGTAACAAAAATCGTGGCAGTTTTCAAAATAAGTCTCTGAAGCCTTTTTAATATGATCAATTTTATATGAATCGGGGCAAGGACATAATCAATCTCAATACCCTTTATTTAAGAGATTTGTTTTGATAGGATTTCGGGGGAAACAGCGAATTTATCTAACTACTTCTACAATCAACTACTTAAATTCTACAATAAATTGATTTTAAACAACAAAAAGTTTTAACGAAATACATAAATTGGTAAATTTTATGAAAAAATCTAAGCTCAGCGCAGTTTTATGAAGTAAATTGATTTACTTTAGCGCCCTTTGTTGTAGACATTCAAATTTACTCAGCATTTTAATTTATGGATACTTATCTATTGACAAGTTAACACTGGAACGATTGGGTAATACAATAAAAAAATTTAAAGCCAAAATATAATCATGTCGCTCATTTATTTGAATAATATCGTAACTCAAAAATTAGATTTTTGAGTTAATAATGCAGAATTAAATCTCATATCATTATTCTTCACATTGTGTACAAATTTCATACAAATATGTTGTACATTTAACTCTTGAATGGAAAATTAAACTTTATATTTTAGTTAAGTTGTGCCTAAATTTAAAACTTTTAACTCGTTTTCAGTAATGCTGGGTTTTTGAGTTATGACGTTGTTCAAGTAACTGAGCGATGAGTGATGAAGACTGTATCACTAGTAAAGTTTAAAATAATTTACAAAGAATATAGCAGAAGTGGCGCAAGAATCACAAAAAAATTTAAGGAATTATTTTGTTATAATCATCACAAAAAAGCAAAAAAGTTTTCTGAAAAATTCTTTTCAAGGGATTGTAATAATTAATTCAATTGATATTAATTGTATCTCTGTGGCAGTTATTAAGCAAAATAATGTATCAATTTTCTAACTTCTTTCTGCTCTTTCGCTTTATCTCTATTTCTTTCGTTTTGTTTTATTTTAACCAACTATTTATGATAACAAATTAATTAATATTTTGTATATTATTTACAATTAATTACTAGAATTCTTCTTTGCTACGAGTACATTCCAGTTTGTGTTTTGCTTAATATTAATATACATATTTCTTTTTTTTTCATAAGAAAATAATAAATTCCTTTCTTTACTATTTCATATTTGAAATAGTTCGGTTGTTCTCCTACACATGCATGAATAATGTGCATGTGTGTACAAGTTTGAGTTATTCTTTTTTTTTTTTGTAAAATTTTCTCGCCATAAATCGACATTTTGACAATTTTATCTTTTTGTCTTTGTTTTATGGTCCTTGGATGAGAATGTCTCTGAATTTTATTTACTTATTTCATTTCATGTCCATTCTTCTCTTCTTTGTTTTTTATCGTAACATTTTAGACGATTTTAATAATGGTCAATGAATTCATAGAAGCCCAAAGACCCCATATTTCAAGATTTCTCAACAAACAACTCTTTGATAACAAGAAGTATTAAGCACAAACTTTTAAACATTCATGTGCAGTGCTGCCATTGAGTAAAAGCCGCCAAAAACTTATAAAATGTTCAACAACTCAAAAGATATATTCGAACTCTTTTTTGCATTTTATTTCAGTATACGAATAAATTTTATTTGTTCAAGTAACCCATTATAATTTAATCATATGAATGATTACTTCAATTCGAATAAAAAAATGTACGAATATGTATTCGAATAAGATACAAAAAATATATATTAGAATATTTGATTATACGAAAAAATATCAAATATATGTATATATAATAAAATACAAAAAAAAATCGATTAAAATGAAAGATTTAATCCGATAATCGGAGGAAACACTTATCCGTATAATCGAATAAGTTTTAAGTTTTATTGTGTATAATTGAATACGGACACTTCCAGAGAAAACTCCACCATGATGAAAAAAATTAAAGTTCACAAACAGATTTGCTTTCTTGTATTATAACTTGGAAATATTTAAATTAACTAAATTTCAGAGTTCAAAGTTTTCCTTAGTTGTGATGGCAAAATAATGGGCTACAAAGTTGGGCTCCTCGTTTTTGAAAGTTTTACTTAATTTCATGAACATTTTCTTTTATTTTTTTTATACTTCGAGGAGCAATTGCACAGTAATACTTCTATTGAAAAACTATTGCTACAACAACAACTAATCATAGACAAATGAAGTGAAAGCCATTATTGAATGAAATAAAATCTAAAATTTAACATTTAAGAAGTTTATTATTCGACATATTGTCATAATTATATTTTAATTTGAAATTTATTTGCTTGTGGTTTAGCTTGGTCTATATACGTATTTCATTGGCGCTTAAACCAAATCATCAGTAGACTTCAACCACAAATTTTGAACAGTCACAAACCTCTTACTTTATGCACAGACTTTCAAAAACTATATGAGAATTCATAGAATAATAATATTTTTGAAAATCACAAAGACAAAATAAGTTTAGTAGGTTTTGAAACTCATACAAAACCCAGCAAATAATTTATATTCGATATGAATCTATTTTATTTTTCTACACCTTCATAGATTTTATTTTTCATTTTGCCTTGTAATTACTTTTATTGTTATCCAATGGATTTCTAATTGTATGAAGGTGTAGAAAAATAAAATTTTCATAATATTTACCAAAAAAATATCAGGAGGAAATTTAAGTAACAAAAAGATAATACGTCTAATAGAAAAAAAGGGGAAAAGATTTTTTTGTCCAAAAAGACTTGCCCAGTTCGCAGGATTAAGCAATTTTGTTAGTCAAGTCAAATCCCACTTCTCTTTTTTGTAACGTAACGTAAATATTTTGGTAATACATATCTTGAAATCCTTTGGTTTGATTTTTATCATTTTTTCAATATAGAGCTATTTTAACGCTTCTCAAATGCAAGAAAAAAACTTTTTTCAAACATAATTTTCAAACTTTTTTTCAACATTTTGCCGTACAAATGTCACGTAACGCCAGAATGGAATCACCCATATACATAATAGCATTGACAATACGAACAAAAATTTTATTCAGATGATCCAATGAAAAATTTTGCGTTATTCGAATAAAAATTAATAGAATAATTATTCAAATAAAAATTAATCGAATATTTTTTATTCTAATTAACTTTTACATAAATGTTTATTCGAATAAAATATTTTTTCATAATAAATTTAAATAAAGTTCAAATACAATCAATCGGATTAAAATATTTGATTATTAGAGAAAATATTAAATAATTTACTTTACTCGAATATACTTTATTCGAATATATTATTCGTATAAAAAATACCGATGTTTTATTCCAAAAAGCTTCCGAATTCATTTAATAACTAAATTTTTTTTATAAATTTAAATTTAAATTCATATAAACTTGAATGTAATAAATTAATTCAAGTACAATATTGTGTATAAAACTTTATTGATGTAATCAAATAAAAAAATTATTTTATTCGTACAAAAATGAATCGAATACTTTATTTGAATAAAAAACCACTGATGTTTTATTCCAATAAACCTCCAAATTCATTAAATAAACCAAATTTGTTTCAAAATTTAAATTTATATGTATTCAAAAAAATATTTTACTACAATAATTTTTAATTCGACTACCGAATAAAGTATAAAAATACAATCCGATTAACATATTTGATTATTCGAAAATATATTAAAAAATCTAAAAAAATTTATATAATATGAATATCAAATGGAAAAACTAGTTAATTTGAATAAAAATGAATAAAATTTTTTATTCGTATAAAAATTAATCAAAACTTTTATTCGAATTATTGTTATTAAATTATGTTTTATTCGAATAAACCTTCAAATTTATAAAATAAGACAAGCTAGTTAAACAATTTTAATGTTTAATCGAATAAAGTATTCGTTTATACATAAATTTTTTCGACTACTGAATATAATACAAATAAAAATCGATCAATTTGATTATTCTAAAAATATCAAATAAAAAAACGAATAAAATATGTACATATATGTAGTACAAACAAATGTTTGCAAATATACATGAGTGTACATATATATATAATCCTATAGTCGGATAAAAAAAATTATCCGTAAGGTCAATTAAATTTAAATGTCAAAGTCTACTGATGATTTGGTTCAAGCGCCAATGAAATACGTATTAGACATGCTAAGCCACCAGCAAATAAATTTCAATTATTTTTGTATATAATTGAACATAATATAAATGACAATGCAAATGAAAAATCTATTCAGATAATCGAAAGAAAAATATATTTCAAAAACAAATTAAAAATTAAAATAAATCGACTATTTTATTCGAATAATAATATAAACATATTAAATAAGTAGATTTTTTTTAATTCATTTATTGAAAAAAGTTTTTCAATTATTTGAAAAAAAATTTCGCATAATCGTATACACATCTATTCCAATAAAATTTATACTAATTCGAACTAATTGTTCTGTCGATATTTTATTTTTATACACATATTCGATTATTAACATAATATTGTATTTTATTTATTTATTTATTTAGATTATGTGTTTAATCGAATGAAGATTTATATTCTAATAAGAAAATTACATATAAAAATTACATTAATATATAAGAAAAATGTTATTCTACTGATTGAATTACAAATATATTTGATCAATTTTATATATTTAAAAGTTTAATCACACGAAATAAATTTTTAATCGATTAGCCGAATAATTTTTTTAATGAAAAATGTATTCTAATGATTGAATCCAAAATATATATTCGTTTTATTTTATAAATTTAGAAGTTTATTCGAACAAAACTAATTTTTGAATCGATTAGCCGCCGAATAAATTTTTCACTCCCATTGTCATTGGTAATATGTTCAACCTACAATTTATTTTACTGATTTAATCAAACATATATTCGCTTGATTTCATAAATTTAAAAGTTTGATCGAATAATATATTCGATTAATTTTTAAATGAATAAAATTATTTTTTCATTCCTTTAATCGAATAAATTTACCATGCACTTTGCCATTTTGCAATATTCACTTATAAACAATAAGACTTAATGCTTATTCGAATATAACAATGTTTTCCATCCGATTATAGGAAAAAGAATTTGATTATATTTTTTATTTGCATTTTTATTAGTTTATTCGATATCTTTTCGAATAATAAAATATTTAAGAAAAATTTTATTACTATTTTAATCGATTATTTTTTCGAATAAAAATTTTTATTCGAATTAAAAAATTCAATTTAATATTTTATTGCAATAAATTTCCATTTAAGTTAAGTTGAGTTAAGAAAAACTTTATTCCATCAGCGAATATTTTATTCGGATAAATCTTTGTTTTTAAGTGGTATTCGAATAACTGGCAAACCTGCTATAAGACCAGTAAAAATCAGAACTGAAAATTATTTGATTACCGTCGTATTCATAAAATATATTTAAGTTTTATTAAGCGCCTATTTGACATATATATTTTATGGGAAATTTGTCAAATAAACCTGCAATAAACTTAAAATAATTTTTTGAATACGGCGGTTAGAATTAGTAAGGTACTAAAAGGTAAATCACCAACAAAACTTCTGAAAAAAAGCTGGCAATACTGTTACCATGTGCTATTACTATTTTCGAATTTGTATGTAAGAAACTAAGTGTGAGTGTGTGGTAATCTTAAATACGAGTATGTATGAATGTATGTATGAGACTGCGGTCTTGAGTTGTAAACTATATTTATTAATTGTGGTCTTTGGTGTATGCACTTGGTTTGTAATTTCCACTGCAATCCACTCTCGCTCTTGGCACTTTAATCACTAAAATGCAAACATTTAACTTTAACTTAATGTGTATCGGAATGAGGAGGAGGAGGAGTAGGAGGAGGAGTCAATGTGCTTCTTATAGTTTTGTGGCATACTGCAGCAATAACAACAGCAACAAATCTCAGCCAAAGAAACAATATTGGAAACAGTTAATTTATGTCAAGCATGTATTACAACAATAAAGTTACTTTAAAATTTACGAGTATAAATTAAAGGGGGATTTAATCGTATTTGCAATTTGTTGGTGTGTTCTGTGTGCATGACCTCAAATTAAATTTAATCATCTATTATAATAAATAAAATTTAACGCAAAAAGTATGTACTCGTATTATAAAATAATCGTTTAAGGCTGTCAGCAATTGTGACGGTTTATTATTATCAACATTCAATGAACTTTGAGAAAGCAAAAAAAAAGATAACCTTTTCGAAAAAAAATTTACTTAAAGGGAAAGAGGTAATTAATCATTTTGTTGTATATCTTTTTCCATTTCATGCTTTTCTTTGTTGCCGATTATTATTTTGGTCATAGTAATCATTTGAAAGCAGATTTTGGTTGTCAAACATGTTTTTTTTTATTTGGTCTCTTAATAGATCTTTTTTGCTCTTAATGAAATCACACTGTACAACAAACTCGCAACTTTTTGAAAAATGTTTGTGGATTCTTCTCACTTCAAACGCGACAATTCTGCTTATTTACGTACACATTCAGCCAGAAATGGGCTTAATCGAAAAATTGATGAAGTGTACGATGAGTTTGACAAATTCGATTCATAATTAAATTTCAAAGCAAACTAAATAAAAGGCAATTATCAGCTGTTAAATGTGCGCTCAAGTAAAGCAGTGCTGCCAACTCAAAGTTGTGACACTTTAAAAATAATAGCCTTTATTAATATTTGAATAACAGTTAAGCTCGAAATTAATATTAAGCACCAGAAATTATTTAAAATTTTACATTATCATTTTAGCTAAATTCAAAAGATCTCAGTTTCTTCTTTTCAAATCTTGTAAGAAATTGAAAATCGGATCATTATCACCAAAGTTAAATCTGGATTTTGGAGGTGTCCGGCATATTTCACTATTGGAATCTTATTTTACTCGACAAGACGTGCAAGAAAAAATATATCACTCCCCAGGTTTTTCTATTTCATTAAATTTTGTACCACTGTGTTATCTTATGGACTAATAAATGTAGCTAGAAAAACAAAATTAAATTGTTAATTTATACTTTAAACGGAAAAGCATTGAAGCAAGCTTTTCACTGAAATAGAGATTTCTGCTAAAAAAAATATATATATATGAAAGTTATTTCTATCTAAAGCTAATTTCTTTTTAAATTTTAACAATAAAACATTTCTGTTGTTGTTTTTTTTTTTCTTTCCAAGTATGAAAGGAAAAATATTACAGTTTGCAAACAATCTGTTGTTAATTTAACTGCAAGCAGACATGTTCTTATGCACTACACATACGATACAGTTTAGTTTTTCTAAGGATTTTTAAAATATTTCTAGCGATTGTAGAGGGGGAGGGGCAGAAATTTTTAAAAGTACAAGAAGATAACAACTAAATGTTAATGCAAACATGCAAAGCATGCATATGTATGAATGTACATTCTATTATATAAAAAAAATTGTATACCTTTAATCGTTAAAAAAAATCTTGCAAACAAAAAAAAGCAACAACAACACAAGTGGCTGCTAATGCAAGTAATTTATAACATGCATTTTTATGTTTCGAAAGTACTCACGCTCACATTTACACTTACACTCACACTAACACATTGTTAGCTATGAAGATAATTCATACACACTCGCTCAGGCAAACCCAATCTGCAGCCTGGTTTGCAATTACAATCCCATAGAAACATAAAACCTATAAACACACATACATACATACATACATATAAAGCCCTAAATGCCAAAAAAAGCTTAAGCTATATAATTTTTTAAACTTCGTTTTTGGACGACAATTGATTATTTATGATCGGAAATAATTGATTTTCGTTAAAAAAATATGTTTGAAAATTATGTCGCTTTAGCTTTTTTGGGGCTTATGGCACGATATGTACTAAAATCCTAATATCCTACTAAGATACTGTCATATAAGTAGCAATAGTAAGAAGAAAAGTATAAAAGGGTCCGTTGCAGAGCTTCTATAACATCTACATATGTACATTCATTCATTCTTTCCACATTAAGATTGCAGCAAATTTATATTAAAAAAAAGAGACTTACATTTGTCGTTTCAACTAAAGATTCTTTTAAGCATTTTTCATTTCTTCTGCTGTGGATAAAAAGGACAAATTTGCTTATATATATATGCGTGTATGTACATATAATACACATGTTTTGTTGAAGTAAATGTTTCCTCTATTAAAATTAAAATATGCATATATTTAAACTTATCATATAATTTTTATTTAGTATTTCTTAGGGAAGCATATGGGCATTTCTCTCAGAAGGTCTACCGAGACGAAAAAATTAAAATTTCTCGAAATTTTTTTGTTGCAAATTTTGAATGAAAAACAATCAAATTTAATAAATCTGCAAAAGTTTTGCATTTATTCATTACTCATTTCGAGATATTCATGTCTAAAGTGAAGCAAGTGAAACTTTTTTTTCAAATTCTTTTTTTTTTTAATTTTAAGAACATCATGTGTTCACACCTTCACACCTCATATTACATTAAAAACACAAGTATAAAGCGAACAGCTGTTTGGGTATTAACATGCCGATATTAATTGTTGACTTCCGGCGGCAGAGTAGTTTCATGCACGCTACGGTCGTGCCGCCCTTTGAAAATACACGGTGGATAAAGTAGTTGATTTAAATAAGACAAGGAAAATGAAAATACAATAATTTCGTTTATTTTCAGACATGGCTTGAACAAAAAATTATTCAATACGGTAAGCATATTCAATATTTATAGCCAGTTTCAAACGAAGACATATACCTTAAATGACGGCACGGAAACGGCGTCCATATAGGCGACTGGTTAGTTTGGATTTCGTAATAATGCAACTCTGATCAGATGAAAAGTATTATCGTTTAGAAAACTTTCATAAAATGGCCAAGTATTATGGGATGTCAAATTTTTATCGTATTATTTACCATTCGTTTTGACATTTTCCATTCACAATATCGCACTTGCACGTATTATTTGAATTTTTGACATGTATTAATACAAAGTATAATAGTCTGAGTGACCCTTAATCGCTATAGATTGAATTTTTCTCCCTTAGATTTCCGTAAGGTTATCAGGAGTTAGAAAGTAATGCATAAAATTCAATGCGATGAAAACTTGTTATAAAATTGTGCTTTGCATTTGCGTTAACATTAAGTTAACGTCCCGTACGACATTTAAAAACACCCTTTTTTATCAATACATTGAAACTGCTTGAAGAAAGTTCATCAAATAATGATTAAAAACAGACATTTTAATTGAAATTAAAATATAAAAAAATATTTTGAAAATAAAAAGAATTGTTAATTAGGCACCTGTGCAAAAAAAAAAAATAACTAATTATTTTTGGAAAAGCATTCTGTAATTCAATTATTTAAATTAAGATGAATAAAAACAGCGAAAATTACAAATAGTACAGAGAAAAATTAAAAAAAATGAACTTAAATCGCAAAACTATAAATTAATAATAATAAAAAGCCGAGAAAGATCGCGTAACCCTAGGAAAAATTCAAAAGCTTTAGCTGAAGCAAATAAATAAGTTTTTGAAGAGAAAAAGGTTTATGAACGTATACTTAAAAGGCAAAGTCAAAAAATCTTATTATACCCGCTGTATTTTCAATTGATGTACAATGAAAGAATTTTTTCATAAATTCTATGAATTTCGACATTAATCCAATGAAAAAATTCATTAAAATTCAACCAAAGTCACGCTTCGTTGGATTAATGAAACCAGTTTCGTTAAAATTATTTTAATGAAAACTACGTCAAATCTATTAAACAGTGTCATCAATGCAATGAAAGAACTTCATCGAAACAATGAAATAATTACATTAAAACGAAGAAATAATTGCATTAAAACCACGAAATAGTTTCATTGAAACAACCAGATAATTGCCAACGACGTAATTTCCAACGAAATAATTTCATTAAATTAACGAAATAATTTCATTAAAACAAAGAAATAACTTCACAAAAACAATAAAATAACTTAATTATAAGAACGAAATAACTTAATTGAAACGGTATGTGTAAATAAGCATACAAAGAGTACAAGAACAATCATACAAAGCTACCTTTAATGCAAGCTTTTGGTTGACAACTGTTGAAATATATTTACTTTATCAGACTTTCATGACTACAATGAAATTTTCATTGGGACAACGAATACATTTCATAGCTATAATGAAATTCTAAATTGCTGTATATTTTATTATATTTTTTTTTTAAGAATTTAATCTTTAACTTAATTGTTTTGAGGTATGTACTTATGTATTTATGTTTATTTCAAGCAACAACTGAAAATGTCTCTTAAATATAAAGGCATTTCTTAATAATTACAAAATATTGTTGTCATAAATCCAATGAAATATTGTTACGAAACTAGAATACCAATGAAGCAATTCCAATGAAATTCTTTCACAATATTCGTGAAATTTTCATTAGATTTGTGAAATTATCATTATATTTGTGAAAAAAAATCTAATGAAATTGTTTCGTTGAACTTATGAAGCAAAATTCTTTCGGTGTACCCAAAACTATTCGTATTTAATTTGCCCTGTTTTGTGAAATATTTTTACTTTTTCATCTCATTTTGCATTTCCTATTAAGTTCGTCGTTATGTTAAAATAAACACATTGAATAGCTCCATTTTATTAAATTTTATTTTTTTTAATTTTTTATTAATAATTTCCAAAAAAAAGCCCCAGAAAAAATCGAACATTATGATGGAACAAAATGTCCCGTACGAATATAATTGAATTTAAATAAGAAAAAAACTATTAATAATTTTTAAGTAAAATCTGGTCCATTTTAAGAAACATTGACTCACCTCATTCTAAAATGAGTCACATTAATTTATTGTTTCAGGTTTCGCTGAAATAAGCATTTTAATTGTTTGCTACAAAACCTACTTCATTTTTTTTCTCGTACGACATTCTTAGTTTTTTGCAATTATCTTTAAAACTTGACATCGGTTATAATTGGATTGAGTGCCATCAATAGAGCTACTCAGGGGCCATAACTTAGGATAATAATAAAAACAAAAATCTCTTTTATTTTGATCTCTTTTCCACTTTAAATGCGTGTGACTGCCCCGTTCGACAGTATGGAATTGCCCATATGAAAAAAAAAATATTTTTAGTAAAAAATTATTTTAATGAATAAATAAAATAATAATTTTTGGATTATTAGTGCGTTAATAAATGTTAAACTTAAACTACAATTCTCATAAAAAAACACTTATTATTAACTTGACTGCACCCGGTCAAAAATAAATACTTGTGTGGCAACACTTTATTATTGGATATTATGTTGTTGTTATTTACATTTATTTTCTTTAAGTATTTTTACAACTACAAATCGAGCTGAAAAAAAGTCAGTTAATGTAGTAAAGTAAGAAAATAAAAAAATATTAATTACTGAGTTTTTGTTTAAACGTTTTTATTTGTTGAACTTCTCATTTGTTTAAATGAAAGTTTATAACACAATAACTCTACATGTTCTAAGAAATTTTTGGGTAAAGCTTTTCTGATGATCTGCATTAGCAACACTGAAATAGGCATAGGATCCAGCTAAGCCCCTCAATAATCAATTGCGATGTACATATTTTTAATAAAAAAATATTTTACTGAACCAATAATTTAGGATTTTAGTGCGTTAAACAATGTTAAACTTATAATTATTTAATTTTTCTCCATGCGAAAACTTCTCAGAATCTTACTAAGAAAATTTACGTGGAATATCTTAAACCTCTAATTACTATTTATACTGCTCTTTTTCAAACCTTCCTAAAAGTCGGACAAAAAAACCTTCAAAGATATATATGTATATATTACAAGGTGTCAAATTCTAGAAAAATCTGTACATTCACCCAAAAATTCTATTTTAAGTCCCTGAATACACTAAAGCCATTTCGCTGATTTAAAGGATAGAGATTTGAGCTTATATTCAAGGATAACTAACAGCTTTAGTGTGTGTTTGAACAAAAAATTTCTGCCTTCGAAAAGAAATTTTTGATTCATTCAAAAAAGTTTCTTAATTGCTTTTTTTTACTTTTAAATTCTTTTAAGTTTTCTGTTACTTTAGTTCTCATAAAATCCCTTAAAGGACACATTCCTTTTTTACAGTTCGTAAACACATACTCAAGCATGTGTATGCATGTACATATGTATGTATGTATATTAAAAAATTGCTATACATTTTGTTGGTTTCGCTATAGCAGTAGTTTTATTTCTTCTTTTTGCTGTTGTTGTTGTTGTTGTTGTTATTGTTGCTGTTCTTGTTGATATTATTTAGCAAGCGCATGCATTTATTTGAATTGCATTCATTAGAAACTTGCTTTTGTCTGCTTATGAGGGTGAGTGGTGCTGGTGGCGTGTTTACAACGTCGTCTCTCGTTGTACACTTTTGTACAAGGGAACACACACGCACAGTGGTTCATAAAACAAAAAAGTGGCAATAGTGGTCCAAAAAATTATCATTTATGCCAATAAGGTGGAATAGGACTTAATCTCTTGAAAAACGTACTTTTTGAATACCCTATTATATTATTATTATTTGAAGTATAGGATGTCAAAATTGACCACCTCGGCTTATGAAAGCTTTTCGAAGCTCACAACTAAACCGATTTTCTAAGATTTTTAGTTTCTTGATAAGCGAATAAGTTAGAAAGAATATGATCACGTATGAGTAATACAGTATTCTTCATTTACACATTATTCATACGCAATTAGAGGATATTTTTTAGGGTTCCGTATGCCAAAGGTTAAAGGGAACGCTATTGCTTTCGCTTCGATGTCTGTCTGTTAGTCATAGGCTATTTTCTCAAGAACCGTAAGAGTTCTTGACATGAAATTTTCACAGAATATTCAAAAACTTGGCCGCTACAACAGCAAATATTTAATAGTTTAAAATTATATGGTCTTCTAAAAAGAGAAACGAAAAATTTTGAAATCCTAATATAATATACAGAAAATTATGTGTAGACACTTGAAGTTTTCAAAGTTAGTGAGTTTTTATGTGGACTACACCAATTAATACTCATTAAAATAAAAGGGTATTCTATCAGTTAATGTAATTTTGACAACTTGCTGTATCTTGGAAACCGTAAAATGCAAACTCTTGAAATTTTACAAAAACCCAAAAGTAAAAAATCTCAAAACCATAAAAATCGCCAAAATGAAAAATAATCGCTAAAACCGAAATAAACCCTTGAAAACGAAAATAGCACCAAAACTAAAAAAAGTCTCTAAAGCTAAAATAAATCGCAAAAAACCGAAAAAATCGCCAAATCGATCGAAAAAGTATAAAAATCGCGAATATGAAAAAAAATCGTCAAAACGAAAAAAAAAACACCAAAACTAAAAAAACTCTCTAAAGCAGCGATCCCCACACACATACATTCATACTTATGTTTGTGTTTGTGCTTCGTTTTTGAGCGTAATAGCTTTTGCTCTTCTTATAGCAGGGCTGCCAAGATATATTTGTAATATACTTGTAAAACTCCTATTCGAGTAAATTTCTCGTATTCAAAAAGAGATTATATCATATTTGATGTATTTTAAATAGTATATAATAACTTAGTTTCAGATATGATTATTCAAGCTCTAAAAAGTAGAAAACCTTGAAATTAAACTAATTTAAAAAGAATCCATTGTTGTCTATTAAAATGCGACTACACAACCGGCTCATATGAATAGTCAGAGATTAGAGTGGCAGCCCTGATTGTAGTAACAATTAAGTACACATTACATAGAAATACAAATTATCTCTTATGGCTCTCTTCATTATTGTGAGTGCGCTGTTTTGAAGATCGCTGCTCTAAGGCTAAAATAAATCGCAAAAAACCGAAAAAATCGCCAAATCAAGAAAAGTCGAAATTTAACAAAACGCACAAAATCCAAATTTAAAAAAAATATCTTCATCAGGTCAGATATTCGCTTATATAGTCTAAACTTCGGATAGTATTACATACATATGTATGGAATATTCGTACGGAACCCTTCGGATGCGAGTTACGCTTTACTCAATTTCTTTTATTAGTATTTAAAACAATATCTACTTATGGACATGTTATACATTATCTAATAGGTAATTAAGTGCGTTTTAAAATTTTTATCATATATAGAAAAATAAAACTAATTTTGGTTCTTAAACTTAAAATAATATACTCACTAATTTTAGAATATTAAAAAAATATATATTTTTGAATTTATTATAAGTAAGAACTTTGTAAAAAAAAGAAAAACTTAATATTTGTGTAATTTTTCATCAATTACCTGATTTACATTAAGCATTTTTTCATGATATTTCATGAATTTTGTTGCATGCAACTTTTTCTATTTTCTAATTACAGCGATATAAAAGAGAACGTTATATAAAAAAGGACGTAGAATGAATCTCTGATGCATTTTTGGCAAATCTTTTGATATAAGTTTCTCTTCTAAGCCTCCTATCGAAAAATAAAAAATTTTCATGCAACTAATTGCATGAAAAAAATGCTTAATGTAAATCAGGTAAATATGATATAAATATTCGAAAATTTTAAATTGAATCTGTGACTGCATTTTTCTAAGGGCGGATGCACTTCTGGAGATCAATTAAATAAAATATATCTATTTTCTACCAATGCTAGATGTATGTTTCAAATAAATCAATCCAATATTTATTTAAAAGTATTTTTGAGGCCTATTCTTTTCAAATGTTTAAGAAAAAATAAATTCTTTTAACAATTTCTACCTGAAAAATTAACACAAAAGAGTGCGAAATATTTTTAATTCTATATAAAAAAAACCTCAAGCTTAATAAAATATAAAATTTAAAATATACAATAAAATGTCAAAGAAAAGTTGCAAAAATCAATCTTTAAGATATAAAAAAATTTGCTAAGATCTTAAAACCTGTCATAATTAAACACAGTTAACTATATAATTTTCAGAGCTATGCTCTTTATGCCAGACACAGCAGGTAGGAGGTGATTTTCGTAATAACACTATTAAAGTTATATTTTTATTTTTTTAGTTTGATTTCTTTGTTTACATTTTTAGTTTTCGGTTTCTTTATTTTTTTTTCTACTCGTAAGGAAGGATATGAAAAAACATTGTTGCTGCGTCTACATTTACATAAGCAAATATTTGCGGCGAATTTATTTTGTTTTATAAATAATAATAAAATAAAAAAATTTTATAAATATTAAATAAAGTGTTGTAAATGCAAATAATTTTATTGCATTATTATTTAAAACATGAAATTTGTTTTATACAGCTAAACAGCATAGCTCCGACAGGGTGTCCTTATACAACTCTCTATTTTTTTATTTATTGTGTTGTAATTTTTAAGAAATTTATATTTTTATAATTTTTAATTATTACTGAAGTATTATAGCATAAGCAGACGACAGCGTCAATTTGCATTAACTGCCTTAATTCAAATTAAATTGTGAATTATCCCCATTCCAATGCGCATTAGATTTACCGTAAATGCAGTAAATGAAATTGAATTAATACTGAATTTAGCTATTTCAATATGGTAATACCGTCAAAAGTCAATCAAAATTAAATTAATTTTTAATCTTCAAAATTAAAATGGATTCAAAGTCAGGAAATATGTTATTTTAATTGTTTTTAGAAAGAGAAATATTAAAAACTCGACACAAATTTGTTCCATTTTAAGATTTCCAAGGAAAATTATCGAAATTTTGTTAGTAGTTGTTTACTTAATTCAAATACTGTCGTCTGTCAGGGTAAATTTTTAATTTGCTTTTAATGCAAATTAGCTCTGTCATCTGTATACGCTATTATATATAATGTACTAGTGAAAAACTGATTTTTTTATATACAAATTTAAAATTTTAATATATTATAAAATTCTCTTTATTTTTTTATTCTTATTTCAAAAAATTTTAAATCTTTCAAATCGGTTCACCTTCGTAAGAGTTATGAGCCTCGAAAAGTTCCCATACCAAGAGGTGATGAACTTTGACAACCTGTACTTCAGGTTATATTATATCATGGTGTTCCAAAAATACATTTTCAAATAGCTTTGATCCTTTTCTACCTTTTCGGTTTACATTATTTTATAATTAGACCGCTAGCTCAGAAGATCGACTTCGCTTTACATGTATGCAAATTTTGTTTTTGAAATTTTTCACGAATTCCTCGAAAATGTCTAGTCACTTGCATTGACAATATAATAGAAAAATACAATAAAGTACGTAAGAGCAAAAAGGACAAATACATTTTACCATTTAATTTGTTAACGCACAAAACATGCAAAATTTTTTCAGCCTTAAGTTATGCAATCAATTTCTAATAAATGAATTTGTTATTGTTTATTTTTTCACTAAAGCGAAGTAGATTTCATACAAAATGTAGTTGTGGGCTTGCTTTTGGTTTGCAGTGATACGATATTTTCAGTAAAGCGATGTTTCGCTAAAGCGAAGTGAATAAGACTAGCTGCGTTTAAAATCAGTGCGGAGATTTTCATTGCTTTCAGAAATCCGATTGTTTTCAGTAAAGCGTGTTGCTCTAAAGCGGATTCGACATATGTTTATTACCACTAATTTTTTGCTTTTGAATCACTGTGTGATGAAGTGTGTGAATTTTGGTTTGTGTGTTTGTGTGTATGTGTGCGTACGTGTGTTTGCAAGTATTTTAGTTTAGTTTAAAGCCGATGAGACAGTAAGTCTTGCTATAGTTTTTACTGTTGATTTTGTTGTTGTGTAGCACTTAAAGGAAAAATAAAAATAAATGAAAAAATGGGGGATGAGAGAAAACAACGTGTGAATAAAAATTTTACTGTAATTGAAGTGACGTTTATGAATGTCATATGTTTTTACACATTTTCTCGGTTTTTTTTACATATTTTCTTTATTTATTTTTTTACATCTATGCATATGCATACACATATGTATGTATGTACATATGCGTGTGTATCATATAATAAATGAATGCAAAAGTGTGTTAGTGTGTTGTTTCTCTTTTTTATATGTATATTCTTTTTAAGAATTTCAAGGTTGCTTTGAATACTAGCAGTCATTTGTATTGCATTGTATTGTATATATTTCTATAAATTTGTTTGGCAATGTAAGAGAGTGTGCGTGCATGTATGCATGTTGACGGGTAGTGTGTGGGTATGTGCATATGTAAAATGCATCTTTAAAAGTCAATGTAGACAAATAATTGCAGGACTAAGGAAGGCAAAATGAATTTCACGGTGCGAGAGGCGGCAAGCAGAAACAGTATCATGATTGCGCGCTCCACTGCTTTTGAAGTGTAGTTTAGTTTTAAAAATCATTAAATTTTCTTGAAGAATTTTGATTTTACGCGGGTCTTGCAGAAATTCTCTTCTCAACTTTAATGCAGCAGGAGAGACTTTAAAGGCAAGCCTTCGTTGGAACAGTTAAATGTGTATGTGTATCTAGTACATGCGTAAGTGCATACTTTTTTTATTTTTATCTTGCACGTTACTAATTAAAATTCACGCAATGCATCAACGAAAACATATAAAACATGTAGAATTTTATTCGTTGTAGTGAAATGATAATTCATTTCAACTCATGCCAACTCAAGCACTTGCACAAAATAATGTCATCACAATGTTTATGTTTTACAGGGTGCTTTTTTTTATTTTGTATATGTGTTTTCAATTAAAACTTTTTTTAAACAAAAGTTTAATTGACTCAATTAACCCTTTATCACACCGTGTTACAAACCATTAAATCTCTATAAAAACTATAAATTAAATGTAATTTTTAGAATAAAATTAATTCTCAATAAAAAATGGCATCTGTACAGAAGAACAGATTTAAGGCTCAGTTAAGGTTTAGTTAGCCAACTGTAATGTAATGTAACTGTAACGTAAGAAACAACTGGTCGATATGTTAATGTGAAAAGTGGGTTACGTTACATTACATCTCTATAAGCACAGATAATATAACTTTTTTGAAAAATTGCACTACGCAACATTGATTCAATACAACCGTAGGATTGCTTTAAACACTCAGTTAGCCGACTGTAATGGAATGTAACTGCATTAGTAAGAAACAGGTGATTGATATTGTGAAAAGCAATATACAGATTCTTACATTCTGGTTACATCTCTGTAACCATTGTAATTACTTTTCACATAACAATATCGATCAGCTGTTTCCTACTGTTAAAGTAAACCTACAGTTTTATAGAATCAATGTTGCCGTAGTGCAATTTTTTTTAAAGTTATATTATCGGCGTTTTACTTCATTAAATTTTATAAATGTCCAAGACCATTACTGCCTTATTCTTAAAAAATATTTCTGCTTAATAAGAAGTTTATGAAACAAATTTTCTATGGAAATTTGATGAATAAACCTTTTATAAAATCAAAATATTTTTTATGAAAAATATTTTTTGTAAAATATTTTGAGTGAAATTTTTTTTAATTTGACAACATATTTGACGTTTTTCACAATTCCTTTTTAACCCATTTTCGCCATAAAAATATTTAATTCCAGAAAAACCCTAAAAACATATTTTAAAATATATTAAACAAAATCAATTTCACGATATTGAGTTATAAAGTGTAAACTTTTTAAAAGTTATTATTTGTAATTTTCAATTAAAGTTTTTAATTGCAGAAAACAATTTTACTCACGCCTTGAGCATAGTGAGTCCTTTAAAATTTAATACTAAATTTTATGCAGTGGATTCGCACGAAACTTAGCATACTCCAAGGGCTGCTAGGAAGTCACGATCTCTCATACACACACACATATATATATATATATATAAAGGTACACTTCTACTGAACCGGTTCTTTCGAAAACTTATACAAATTTCGGGTTTTCGCAATTACATTAATTAGACAATTACTTCCACAGAATGGCAATACTACTCTACTAGCTTTAGGTACAACTCTTGGCTTTTGTGCAGCAAAAACAAAATTAAGAAACTATACAACAAGCTGCTAATAAAAACTTCACTCGTTACTCCAAACAACTTGCGCAATGTAGATATGAAATTTGTGCAAGTGCCATCGTGTGTGTATGACTGTAGTAAATTCATAAATAATGACTCCTCTGGTTGTTGTCATTGTGCTTTTAATTTGTGATAAACTGCCTGGTTTGACTTGTGAGCTGCTTGACTGGTAAATAATTTTATTGAAAATTTTTTTAATATGGTTAGACTTAATTATAACAAATTACTGCTTGTAACTTTCCTGATGAGTTTTGTGTGCATTTTCCTTTTTCAGAATATTTAAATAACATTTTAAATTATTATAACTATATATTTAAATTTTTATTTTATCTGAATACGGCCGTAAATGTTTTAAAGAGTTGGGGCCTCATTTTGTAAAACAAAACGCTTAGCGTTGACAAATTTTATACGGAAAATTTTTATATTACAAAAATTTACATAAAAAAGCCAAAAACCGAAAAAAAATTCTAAACCTTAAAAAATCGCTATAAACGAAAACATCGCCAAAAAAATTTAACGTTAAAAACAAAAAAAAGGCCAAACACCAAAAAAATACCTAAAACGAAAAACAAGCACCGAAACTTAAAATTTTTTTTAAAACTACAATAAATCGCCAAGAACCGAAAAAACTGCCAAACGAAAAACAACGCTAGAAACCAAAAAAGGTAAAACTAAAATAAGCGCCAATATCTAAAGTCAAAGCTAAAACAAAAAATCACTATAACTAAAATAAATCACCAAGAAACAAAAACGTCGCCAAACGAAAAACAACGCTAAAAATCGGAAAATACGCTGAAACTAAAGCGTCAAGAACCAAAAAAAAAATTCTAAAACTAAGAGAAAAACAACAAAAAATCGGTAAAACTAAAAAAGTGCGAAAACTAAAAATAGCTAAAACTAAAAAAGGGCCAAAACTAAAAAAATCGCTAAGACTAAGAAAAGCGCCAATGTCGAAAAAACGCTAAAAGCAAAAAAGCAACCAAACTAAAAGAACGCCAAAACTAAAATTCAAAAACCAAATAAACGCTAAAATGAACAAAAGTGCCAAAACCCTAAGAATATATAAAACTAAATAAAGCGCCAAAATTAAAAATATCTCTTAAGCTAAAAAAGCGCCAAAACAAAAAACCGCTAAAAAGAAAAAAGCGTCAGAACTAAAATTAGATTTAGCGATTAAATCTAAAATATATCGCCAAGAAACGAAAAAATCGCCAAAGCGAAAAAATCGCCAACATGAACAAATCGATTAAAACCAAATAATCCCCGAAACGAAAAAAAATCGCCATAACTAAAAAATCGCAAAACAAAAATAACCGCCAACCAAAATCAAAAAAGTCGCTAAAACAAGCACTAAAAAATCGCTTAAACTTAAATAGATCGCCAAGAACTAAAAAATCACCAAAATGAAAAAAACGCTAAAATGGAAAAAAACTCGAAAACAAAAAAAAGCTAAAAGCAAAGAAGCACCCGAACTAAAAAACGCTAAAAATAAATAGTCAAAAACCAAAAAACGCTAATATGAGCAAAAGTGCCAAAACCCGAAAATTAGATAAAACTAAATAAAGCGCCAAAAATAAAAATATCTCTTAAGCTAAAAAAGCGCCAAAACAAAAAAACGCTAAAACGAAAAAAGCATCAGAACTAAGAAAATCGCTAAATCAAAAATATATAGCCAAGAAACGAAAAAATCGCCAAAACGAAAAAATCGCCAAAATGAAAAAATCGCCAAATGAAAAAAGTCGCCAAAAACAAAAAAAAATCGCCAAAACTAAAAAAATCGCTAAAAATTAAAAAAAGCACTAAAAATCGCTAAAACTAAAATAAATCGCAAAGAACCGAAAAAATCACTTAAACGAAAAAAAGCGCTAAACTGAAAAAAATCTCCAAAAACCATAGAAAAGTTTTACCAGGTACTATATATATAAAAATATGACTACATGCAGTAGGTTATTCGATTATATGCGGAACACTTCGCTAGCGAGCTAAAGTCGCACTTTACAGAATTTTAATAATATATTTTCGTTTTCGTTAACTAAATGTTAGGTAAAAATCAAAATAAATCCAAGACTCGAAAAATATTTTATTTTCCTTGTTAACCCAAGTACAGTCTACTCTCGATAATATGGCACAAGTTGATTTGAGGTTATGTCCAAGTCCCTATGAAAATATGTATTCATAAAAAAATTATTATTTATTTATTAGAAAATAAAAAAAAACAAAAAATATTCTTTTAAAAATAAGAATATCTAAAAATAAAAATGTTTCGAATAAAACTTGATATTTGCTTAGAGTTAAAAGTATGAAAAGAGAACAATGATAAACATATGCATTTGGCTTTAATCTTGCAAATTGAAAAATTTATTTATTTTATGCATGAGCAATAAATTTTATGTCGGGTGCGCAGTTTTTTTTGTGCAAACACAAACAGACGTTTGGCTAATAAATTAAATTCAACATCAAACACTTAAATTTGATTTGGGTAGTTTTCTTTTTTTTCTCATCGTCTATGTAAATATGTTTATTTATATTTAAGATTTAACCTGTGGCCTTTTATTTTTGTCATAAAAACTACATATATAGAAATTACATTACATTCAGGCTATAAAATAGATTTAGAGACATTAAATTAAAAAATAAACTTAATGGGCTTGACTTTATTACTAGTATGTGTGCATGCATAGTCAGTAGTTTATTTTCATATTTTTTTTTTTGTTCTATTTAAACAATTTATTAAGTATGTAAGTATGTGTGATAATATCAATAACATACATATAAAATATTGGCAAGCTTTGCACGTACTATATTGTATCATGTATCATTTTTCTCTTTGTACTGAAAGACTTTTAGACACAAAGAATTCTGCGGAGAGATCAAAACAGATTATTAATGAGTGATAAATTTTAAGAGTTTTAGTATTCGGAACAGTGTGACCGCTTTAGCATTGTGGCTAATTTTGAATTTTTTTATTCTGCCTTAACCATAAATTTTCAACTTAGCACTTAGCTTTGTATTTTAAAAAATATTTAAAATTTTTTAACATTATTTAATTTAAAATTGTTAAGAAATTTTGTGTTTTTCTAACATTTGAAATCGCTTGCCACATCGTCGGTTTGTTTCTGCATTGATGTATGGGACATTTTCAATAAAATTTAGTTATTGATTGATAATATATGAATGATGTGTCCTCTTTCCAAATTCACTATCAGTTTTCCGATATCTTGAATATATCTGAAGATATATGGTGATATAGAAAATTGTAAAGTCTGTTTTACGGCAATCGAAAATTGTTTTCATTTGTGGCACATTTCTCAAGTAAAGTTATTAATATTGTTATTCGCATCTGTTATAATGTATATCAATACATATTCTACTCAAACAACGTAAATCAAAGCAAAGTACAAAACTTTAACTGTTGTGAATGAAATTAATTGATATTAATTTTTTATTAATACAATTTCTTTTATTAAATATAATCACTGTCTTTTAGTTCTTCCTTTGTTTTTCCTCTAAAAGTCATGTTATATAAATATAAATTCAGTGAACTTGCGACTTTGACCCGCGAACGAAGGGTTCCGTACGGACACGAGATATGTAATTTAATACGAACTTTAGCCAATATAAAGTATAGCTTTGGCTTTTTTTTCGTTTTCAGGTTTTTTTCGGTTTTAAGCTTTTTTTAGTTTTGGGGGTTTTTGAATTTGTGGCACTTTTTTCTCTCTTGGCGATTTTTTTTTTGGTTTTGGCGTTTTTTTTAATTTTGGCGATTTTTTTTAATTTTGGCGATTTTTTTTTCATTTTGGCGATTTTTTTCACAAACAATTATTTTTTCGGTTTTGGGAGTTTTTTTAATTTTGGCGATTTTTGTTATTTGGGCGATTTTTTCAAATTTGGCATTTATTTTAGTGTTGAATTTTTTTTTATCGATTTTTTTCGATTTGGCGTTTTTTTTTTAATTTTTGGCGATTTTTTTCAAATTTTTGGCGATTTTTTTCAGGTTTTGGCGATTTTTTTCGGTTTGCCGATTTTATAATTTTCGGATTTTTTAGTTTTACCGTTTTTGAAAATTTCAAGAGTTTACCTCTTACGGTTTCCAAGATATAGCAAGTTGTCAAAATTACATACCCAGCTAAAAAAATTGTATATGGTCCATATATTTTTAATATATGAATGTATATAACTATATACGAATATGTATGAGTTCATGTATGGAAATATATGGGATTATACATGGCAAAACTATTATATATGAACTGTTATATGGACTAATATATGAAATGTATTATAACATATGAGCTCATATATGAAAATTTAATTATGAGGCTCTTCATATGTGGATCCATATATAAATATAAGATTTTATATGTGGAGCCATATAAGAATGTATACATACATGATATCTCACATAAGATCGTTTTTGCAATCAAAAAAGCTTGGAATTTTATCACTGTTGAATTGGAAATCCATTAGAAAATACATATGGTATGCAAGGTTTATATGCGTACCGTCAACGTTGAAAATAGAAAAACTTTTTGTTACAAAAAAACCATTCTTGTATGATTTTATACATTGTGGCCTCATTTAATATATCAAATAATCAAAAGAATAATCCAGTCATTAATTTTATAGAAAATAATAAAATTCTCTAGATAAGAAACAAAGTTCATATTACTGTATTGAAAACTATTGTTAGACGGATTATTTTATCTTTTATAATTAATTGCATTAGTTTTTAATCTGATTTCTTAAGCTAAATGTTATGTACGAATATGATTTATGTGTTTTTTAAATAATTGATTCACCTTTTGATGAATGAAATGACTTTTATTCGTTTTGAATTATTTGTCCAAACAAATGTTTTATTAAATACAACCTCTCTCAAGTCTAAAAAAAGTTATTTTAGTAATTTAATATATTGCACAGCAGTGCGCTTTTGTGAATCAAAAGTGTGAATATGTACTTTGCATACTGTGGAGGGAATTTACACGTACATGTATGGAAATGTGTGAATATATATAATCATATATGCCCATATACCCTCATTTTTCGGATCCGAACCATATATGGGATATCATATATGCTCCATACATATTTTTTTAGCTGGGTAGTCAAAATTGCATTAACTGATGGACCATCCTTTAATTTAAATTTTTTAATATTTTAATGTTAATTGTTGTAGTCTATATAAAAATACACTAATTTTACAAATTTCAAGTGTCAATATACATATGTACATACAATTGTATGTATATTACATGAGATTTTAACATTTTTCGTCGCTCGTTTTGGAGCACCCTTTAAGTTTTAATTCTCATGTATTTGTTGTTGTAGCGGCCAAGGTTCTGCATACTCTGTCCAAATTTCAGATCCGTAGCTCTTACGGTTCCTGATAAAAAAACGTGTGACGGACAGACGGACAGACGGACAGCGTAGCGAAAACAATAGGGTTCCTTTTTTCACCTTTGGTGTACGGAACCCTAAAACCCATTTTATATATACTTAAATACATACAGTAATTTAAACCACTTGAGCAAGTAGTGAACAATACATATTGTTGTTATGCATGTGGAATGCGTTTCCAAAGATTTTTGTAATTTTTTCTTTAAGTCCTAATAACTTTTCAGGTAGGATGTAAAAAGTTTATCAACTTTAAGTTTAAATAAAAAACATATGTTTCTTTTACTTTTATTATTTAACAAAAAATTCCATCGAGAATATAAAACTAATTAACTAAACATTCTTCATCGATTTTCTTGAAAACACATTTTTGTCCCATACATCAAAGCAGAAACAAACCGACAACATATGCCACAATTTATAAGGCAAAAGCTGAAATACAGTTTCCACATATTCAATTAATTTTATTTTTGAAGTTCGAAAAATATATTTCCATTTACAAAATTTCTAGACGATTTTGTTTTTATCACACGATAAAATTAAAAAAAAATGTATTCAGTTAAAAATTAAATTCCATAGAACTTTAAATTTCTATGTTATTAAAAAAAATATTTTTAATTAATTATTAATTAATTAACCAAAGTTGATTGTAAATATTCTGCCAAACACTAGTACAACGGAACAACCAGCTGTTTTCGAAGGCCACTACACCTTCACCATCAGCGTTCTTCGTGTTTGGTTCACTGCTGAAATGTTTGTATTTCAGTTTTTATTTTCTTTAGAATTCCTAGCATTATTTCCAACCTGATTTTTCATATCTGGTCACACTGATTAGGATCTTTTTTTATGTTTTTCCCATCTTTGATAAAAGAAAGAGATTAATGGAAAATTTTTGATTTCCCAGCTAACCAAAATATATAAATACATACATGTTTAAATACATATCTGGTCACACTGATTAGGATTTTTTTCCCCATCTTTGATAAAAGAAAGATTAATGAAAATTTTTGATTTCCCAGCTAACCAAAATATATAAATACATACATGTTTAAATACATATCTGGTCACACTGATTAGGATTTTTTTCCCCATCTTTGATAAAAGAAAGAGATTAATAGCCCATTCAGGCTGACACGAAATTAAGTAATTTTAAGCTCAAATTACGAACGAAATGAAAACTGTTTATGCAGGTACTGAATGACATTTGAGTTAATTTCGCAAACATATTATTCACTGCGGCCGGCATTGAAGTTGTTTTTTCAGTTGAATAAATTCTTTGTTACACTTATACACATATTTCTTTCAAAAATTTTCATAAATTTAATAGATTTCATTGTTTTTTTAATTTAATATTGAATGTCAAAATTGTTATTTCTTTTAATTGTTGTTTCTCATAGTTGTAAATTTATTCATGTTTGAAAATAAAAGTACTTTTAGTACAAAAACAGAGTTGTATATTGTAATTTCTTGTTAATTTCATGGAAATTAAGTAAAATAACTTAATTTGGAAAATATCAAAATATATGGGAAATTAATTAATTTCAACTTGTTTTCGACCGAAATCACGAAACTGCTTAATTTGGAGTCAGCCTGAATGGGCTATAATGAAAATTTTTGATTTCCCAGCTAACCAAAATATATAAATACATATGTACATGTTAAAATACATACATACATATGTTTGTATGTATTTTGTATTTATGTACATACATATGTATGTGTATGTATATGCAACTTTAGGTTTTGTTCCTTAGGAAGCTAAGAATTTCTTAGATAATTTATCATTATTTTTTTAAGAAATTTTTCGTAACTTATAAAGAATTATTTCTTTTTGGGTGAAGACAAAAATTTATCACAAAAAATGAATACCTTTGAGAAATCGTTGAATTTTTTTCCAATAATTTTAGTTAAACAAATGCTCCTTGACTTCAATTTTGTAGTGATAAGTTGAGCTTAATATACATACATATGTACATATGTAGATATGTATGTACATATGTATGTATGCATTTTAAATTGTGCAAGTTATTAAAATAAGCAAATACTGTTATTTTGCAATGCTGCTAATACTTGTTTGTAGAAATACATATGTACATACATACATATATGAATATGCATATGTATGTATGTTCATTAAATACTTAAAGCAGCGCAAGTAGAGGCGTTGAAAAAATAACGAAACGAAAAACATTTTGTCACACATACTTACATATGTACATACATACATACATATGTACATCCAGCCATGTGCACAAGTGTATTAAGATGTGGTGGTACTTTCAGCATCAATAACAGCTGTTATTTTTCTTCTCCTTTTGGTCTTGCTGCATTATTGCTGTTATTGTATAGTTGCACATTCATAGGTAATATTGAACTTTTTTTGTAACATACAAAAGCATTATCATTATGATCACTCACATCATTCAACCAACCATCATCATATTTTTGCCTTTTGAGACTTAACAGATAATTTGCATACAAAAACATTTTCTTTTAAACAGGATATACTTACGTAAATGCATGTGCATAAGTGTGTGCAAGTGCATATGTGTGTGTGAGGGAGAGATTTGTGGCCTAGTAAGCAAACATGCTTACACTAAAAAACATACTGGCATACATATGTATATATATATATATATATATATGTATTTACATAGAAAAATTTCTTGTAATACTAAGCATATGCCCGTGCAAACAACAACTGCAACTAAAGAAAAAGAAAATTATAATCTACTACATATAAAAATAAAGAAGACAAAATAATACGAAATACATAGATGGTTTGTGTATGTAGTGTAGTACTTGTAGTATGTAGTAGTATTTTTTTCTCAAACCTCAAGGCGCTTAAATTGATTGACACTAACAATGATGTACATGAACATTGAGTATTTGATGCAATAAGCAGAAAAACAACAGCATTACAACGAATAGCGCAAATAGAAGAATAAAGCTACCCAGCTAAAAAAATATGTATGGAGCATATATGATATCCCATATATGGTTCGGATCCGAAAAATGAGGGTATATGGGCATATATGATTATATATATTCATACATTTTCATACATGTATGTATGTGTAAATTGCCTTCACAGTATGCAAAATTCATATTCATACACTCTTGGTTCACAAAAGCGCACTGCTGTGCAATAAATTAAATTACTAAAATTAATTTTTTTTAGACTTGAGAGAGAGGTTGTATTTAATGAAACATTTGTTTGGACAAATAATTCAAAACGAACAAAGTCATTTCATTCATCAAAAGGTGAATCAATTGTTTAAAAAAACACATAAATCATATTCGTACATAACATTTAGCTTAAGAAATCAGATTAAAAACTAATGCAATTCATTATAAAAGAAAAAATAATCCGTCTAACAATAGTTTTCAATACAGTAATATGAACTTTGTTTCTTATCTAGAAAATTTTATTTTCTATAAAATTAATGACTGGATTATCCTTTTTATTATTTGATATATTAAATGGGACCACAATGTATAAAATCATACAAGATTGGTTTTTTTGTAACAAAAAGTTTTTCTTTTTTAAACGTTGAGGGTACGCATATAAACTTTGCATAACATATGTATTTTCTAATGGATTTCCAGTTCAGCTGTGATAAAATTCCAAGCTTTTTTGATTGCAAAAACGATCTTATGTGAGATATCATGTATGCATACATTCTTATATGAAGAGCTTCATAATTAAATTTTCATATATGAGCTTATATGTTATAATACATTTCATATATTAGTCCATATATTAGTTCATATATAATAGTTTTGCCATGTATAATCCCATATATTTCCATACATGAATTCATACATATTCATATATAGTTATATACATTCATATATTAAAAGTATATGTACCATATATAATTTTTTTAGCTGGGTAGTTTATATTTGGCCGTATCGATGCTTATGTATCGTAGTCGGCTCTTAGAAATAATAAAGTATTCGAGAGGTTTTGGAGTTTTTTCCGCAATATATTTTTTTCAATTTCATGTTATCCGAATTTTTTATTTTCTTGTTATGTCTTTTTGCAAATATTAGTTAAATTTTTAAGATATTCTGCAATAGTATTTTTGTTAAAGGTACTTTTTGTAAAATGTACGTTTTGTAAAACCTAACTCCTGTAAAACGTACTTTATTTAAGCGTACTATTTGTAAGCTGTACTTTCTGTATATCATTTTTGTAAAAGATACTTTTTGTAAATGATATTTTTTGTAAAATTTACTTTATGGAAAAATACTTTTTTTGTAAAATCTAAATTTTGTTAAAGGTACTTTTAGTAAATTGTACTTTTTGTTGGAGGTACTTATTATAAAATGTACTTTTTGTAAAAAATGATTTTTGTAGGTACTTTATGGAAAGTGTACTTTTTGGAATAAGTACTTTTTGGAAAAAGTACTTGTTGGAAAAAAACTTTTTGGAAAAAGGCCTTTTTAGAAAAGGTACTTTTTGTAAACATTTATTTTTGTAAAAAGTACTTTATGTAAAAATAATTTTTGTAAAATGTAATTTTTATTAAAGATACTTTTAGTAATGTACTTTAAATGTACTTTTTGTTGAAGGTACTTTTTATAAAATGTACTTTTTGTAAAACTTAATTCTTGTAAGCGTACTGTGTGTAACACGAACTTTGGAGTGGTGTTCGGCACTTTGGCCAGCGTAGGTTTAGAGGATAGCCGGCCAAAGTAGCACCAGACTGCTGAACTACTTCAATCGGTTTCTTATACAAATGAATACACATACACGAATACATACATAAGTCTCGGTGGCCAACAATGGTTTGGGTATATGCATCTGTAGTTAATATTTTATTAAGTAGCGTAACATTATTTTGAGTATGTATGTTTCAATATTTTTATTTTCACTTATTAATGTTTTACATATTTTTTTATTTTTTTTTTTTGTAATTTCTAATAAAACTTCTTTAGTGTTGTTTATTGTCTGTTTGTTATAGTTCTTTTATGATTATTAATCATTAACAATTTGTCTCTGTTTTTCTTGTTATCTTCGTTGAGTGGCCTATAATGGGCTCATTTAGCATCATTTAAAATTAAAAAGATTCCGTATATGATTTTATATGACATATGAACATATAAGTTTTATTTTTATTTAAAAAATATCTGTAATCTAAAAAAAAATACTTGCGATATGACTCACGGAAGGCAAGTTATATTAAGTGACAAAATTAAAGTTATCAGAGGCATATTTTGGGCAATAAAAATTTATAAAATATGTATGTACATACATATGTATATAAAATATATAAAGTAATAGCCCAATTCACAATATTGTGCAAATGGTCTTGCATCGTTGCATTTGCAGAATGTTGAATGAATTGTACCAACAGCTTAAAAAGTTTTACTTTTTTTACCTTAATTGTACTAAAATGTTTTTTAGTTCAAATTGCATATTTTTATTTATTTCTTAAAATTAAAATAATCAACTTTGTTCTGGCTACCGAATCGTTTTCACAAATTTACTTTAAGTTACACCTGTTTAAGTTGAAATTTACAATATACAAATTAATATCATGTGCTCCAGCATCCGGTGATTTGGATATAAAGAAAATAACTAATTCTCGTATACTATTTCTAATAATAGTTTTATTAAATATACATACATGTATGCATATCGAACTCATAAATGCTAAAAAAAAGGCTTAATCGACACATTTTTTGGAACCCGTGTTTTTACGAAAATCTATTATTTACAACCGCAAGTGAACAATTTTTCTCAAAAATGTATGTTCGAATTTGCAACAAAATTTTTTTTACTGAAATTTTAAAATTGTTCTGATAATATTTAAAATCTGTTTAAAGAGATATTTAAAAATTCTTCATCAATATGTATTTGCGAAAAAAAATCACTTACATATTGCCCATATATTTCAATAGTGTCACAACTCAAAAAAGCTGATTTTGCAGAAAACGCGTTTTTAAAGTTTTCAATTTACATACAAATCAATGAAGAAATTAAATAATATTATTCTCTCACGAGGTGGTAGTAAAAACTATTTATATGTAATTTTTACACAAGATAAAATACAAAATGCCGAATTATTTTGCATTATAAACTCAAAAAAACAGATTTTGACACTATTGAAGTAAATGAGCAATATGTTGTCTTGCTTACTTATGCCATTTTAATACATGTTATGCATATTATTCCATCCCAGCCTTGAATATTCTATTCTGTATATAAAATCTGTGCATTAATATTTTTTAATAAGCATTTAAATGTATTTCGTATACCGCTTACTTACTTCAATAGTGGCACAACTCAAAAAAAACAGTTTTGCAGAAAACGTGTTTTAAGTTTTCAATTTGCATACAACTCAATGGAGAAATGAAAAAATATTCTTCCCTCTGGAGATGATGGTACAAGCTATTTATATGAAATTTTTAGACAAGATAAAATACGAAATGCCGCATCTTTTTGCATTATTAACTCAAAAAACTCATTTTTTGAGTTATGCCACTATTGAAATAAATGAGCGATTTGTATGTATGTGAGTCCTAGAAAGAACTTTAAAAAAGTTTTTCACAGCAAAACAAAAAACACATTTTTATAATTAAATAATGTACAAAAACGCAGACAATAATTCATATGCGATTACAGAAATACACACACTTATACCTGATTTACACTAAGCATTTTTTCATGAAATTTCATGAATTTTGTTGCACGCAACTTTTTCTATTTGCTAATTGTAGCGATATAAAAGATAATTTTATATAAAAAAGGACGTAGAATGATTCTCTGATGCATTTTGGGCAACGTTTTTGATATAAATTTCTCTTCCAGGCCTCCTATTGCTAAATAAAATTTTTTCATGCAACTAATTTCATGAAAAAAATGCTTAATGTAAATCAGGTATTAATCAAATTATTATATTATAAAAATTGCACAAGTGCAATAAAACCTAATTAATTTAATTTATTTTATATAAATGGAAAGTTTTTATGAATTTATGAACATATTTTATAAAATGAATTTTTATATATAATACAGCGAGTACTATTACGAAAAATTTAAAGCGAAAGAAATTGGGTTGCAATAATTTTTTATTTATTATTTTATCATTAAAGATGATATTTTAATTTACATTTTATATTTCATATTTAAAAATAGGAAAATTTTAATCTAACAAACTCATCAAATTTTTTTATCTTTCAAGCAGCTTCAAGCGATCATTGTTTAAAGAAAAATATGACTTGAGTAATTTTCTTCTTAAGTTGTTGTCAATATCTTTATTTTTTTAGGTTAAAAGGGGTTTATTTATTTATGTATGTTTGTTGATTTTCATATTTGTTTATTTGCTATCTAAGTATTTTTTAGTTTTAAAAATATAATGCTGGTACCTATAAAGTTGTTTGCGAAAAGAAAATTTTCCTGTCATAACCTTGAGTTAATAAATCAAAAATATGTTTATTTTTTTCTCTGCTGGTTTCCTCTTGTAACGGCTTTTTAAAGTTTTGCACTTGTTTTTTTTTTTCTTTCTTTCTTCTTCAGCTTTTTTTTCTTACCATAATTTTTATCGTCGTTATCGAGTATTTTGTTTTTGTAATTTAATTTTACTATCAACTACTTTTTTTTGTGTTACTCGTGTTATTGTTGTTGCCGCTGCTGCTACTATTTTCAGTTCATTTTTGTTGCAAAAGTTCAAGTCCATATCAAAACAAAATGGCAACAGCAACAAAAAAAGGGTTGATTGTGTTGTTGTATTTTTGTTTGTTTTTTTTTTTTTGTTAAGTGTTTTGTTACCTAATGTTGCATTCCGAAATAGTCGTTGTTGTTGTTCCTACATTTGCTAGTACTTTTATTATTATTATTGTTGTCGTCATTGTTGTTGTCAAAGAAGAAAAAGTGGTTCATTGCCAGCGTGGCATGCTATTAGCAGTACCGTTATTTGTATGCATGAGCATGACAGCATTTAAATGTTCTGTAGAGATGAAATGTGGGCAGATGGGGTTAGTTTGAGTAGGAGGGTGAGAGAGAGGTGAAGAGCACATGGATAAAAGTGAAATGAATAACGGTTTGTATGGTTGAGTGTACAAGTTTTTATATGTATGCATGTATGTATGTATGGATATATGTATATATGTAAATATGTATACAGGTATCAGTAGTATTATTTGTTGGCTATGCGTTACATTCATATGCATACACACTTGTTATTATTATTATTGCATGAGAAGTACGCACAATACTGCGATGCACTTTAAAATGTTGACAACAGAGATTGAAAGCATAATGAAGACGTTATTGTCTTGAAATTAGTGTAGAACATTTATAACCTATTAAAATTCTGACACAGAAACAAATAAATTTGTGGTATTCACAAACTAGCGTGTACATTAGGGTGGCCGTTATTTTATTTTTTCTATTTCTTCTACTCTCACCGCCCTAATCGGTTCAGTTTTATGTAAAAAAAATACAAAAAAAATTCATACCGAAAAGTTGCGGTTTAGGGGGTGCGCCCGGCCCTCAAAGTTGGCCCTCAAGCCCAATATTCAATGTAATTTTTAATTTTTTTTAGTTTTATTTTGACTATATGTATGTAAATGTATGAAATAATTTAATATATACAATATAAGCTCTTATTGTAGATGCTTAAAATAAAAAATTTCCATATAAATATAATTTTGTTACACAAAATTTTTGGTATTTTGTTGGTTATTTTCCTCATTATTTTCTAAAATATTATTTTAGAAAAAAAATTTTTTAAGACTTATGTTGTTGACTTGAAGAGCTAAAATATTGCCATATGTCATATTCTTGTAAAATGATGTTTTAAAAAGATAGTCATATGCAGAAAATTACATTGAAAATGGGCTTGAAGGCCAACTTTGAGGGCCGGACGCACCCCCTAAAGCGCAACTTGTCGGTATGAACTATTTTTGTATTTTTTTTTTGCATAAAACTGAACCCATTGGGGGGTGAGAGTAGAAGAAATCAAAAAAAGTCTCTATACAATTAACGGTCACTCTAGTGTACATACATATGTCGCTTTTATCTATTTATTTTATGAGAATTTGGAAACGATATGAAATTTTTTTATACTTGTGAAATACTGGTGGGTATAATCTTTAAAAGTAAAATAGTGGGTGAATAAAATACTTGAAGCAGGGAAGGCGTTGAGAATTTTAAAAATGTACCAACAATTTTAAAAAATTGTACTTTATTGACCTTAATTGTACTAAAAGATTTTTTAGTTCAAATTACATATTTTTATTTGTTTTTATTAAAATAATCGACATTATTCTGCCTACCGAATCGTTTTCACAAATGTGCTTGTAAGTTGGGATGTTAAAGCATGTGGTTACACCTGTTTAAATTTAAATTTTTAATGTACAAATTAATATTATGTGCTGTAGCATCCTAAGTTAGAAGAAGAAATTTTTTGTGGGAATGGACGAATTCAAATTTTTTTATTTTCTCGCTGCGTTTCGAGGTGACAAGACTGTTTTCAAGTGAAACGAATATGAGTTTCATTGATCAAAAGTGAAAATTGACATATGCAATCGTTTTAAAATAAATGCAGAGTGAAACTGGGATAATTTCTTAAATGTACTAAATTAGTGATTGGTGCACTATTGTACCTTCCGAGTTTGAATAGTACCAAAAAGGTATAATTGTACCAACTTTGTCATCCCTGACTTGAAGCAACAAAGACTTTTTATAGATTGAAAACCAATACCTGGTCGAGGGACAACGCGACCTTCGCACAATTTCAGTTAAACCAAAAACCAGAAAGAAATTTAAAGAAAAAATTTATAGAAGTTATTTGTTAATAGTTTAGCATATCTCGAGGCATTTCGTTGCAGCTAAGCAACACTTCAATAGACTTAAACGAAATGCATCCTAGACATGCTAAGCCATCAAAATATACATTTTTTAAATTCTTATTAATTTTGACACACGTTAAATAAAAATAAAATATTAAAATAAATTTAAATGTTGGGAGGGTCTAACATAATGAAAATATATAAGAAAATATCAGCGATCAATGGATGCGACAAAAATAGAAGTTCTTTAGGTGCACTTATAGAAATGTACATAATTCAGGGAAATTTGTGAAGAAAACAAATTTTAATGTAAAAATTAAGGTGTACTTTCATATTTTATATGTATGAAATATGCGTTATTTTTGTAATTTTTGAAATATGCGAATTTTATGTTTATGTTTCTTTTAATTTCTAAACTTTTTTTTTATCTTTTCCGTGAGAACAAATAACAGTAATTTTGCTAATAATAACGATTGAACTTTAATTACAAAAATAAAAACTGATTATTTACTTTGCAAAATGGCTCAGGAAAAAACATTTTACCGTTGTATATTTTGGTAAAAAATAAAATTTAAAATTATAAAGTATTGACATTTAAACTTTATTATTGAAAACAAAAAAAATTTGAGCACTTTCCAATATTCACTAGAATTCGACATTTTTCTGGAATTACCCATATGTATGTACATACATACATACATACATATGTTCAAAAGCTTATCTTGGAAATCGAATGGCTTCGCTACATTGTTTTTAATAAATAAGAACAATTTAAATCATCTTATAGTTTTGTCAAAATTTTTTACAAAACTATAAGATGAAATTGAAATGATGATAAAATTTTAAAAGCGCGAAAAATTTTTTGATGAAAACTTTAAATAAGTATGATATTTTTTGAGAGAACTTGGTAAAACGAATTAAAGCAAAATTATCTATTGAAAGATTATAGAGGAATTGGAATTTTTTTTCACAAGCATGTATTGATAATGTGGATTATTTAAAGGAGATTTTTATGATTCTAATTTGAAGCGTTGTCAATATGCAATGTGGATTATTTAAAATAATTTTTTATGCTACTAAATAATTTGAAACATATTTATATAATATTGATTACTAAGATTTAGCATTAACTTATTTATGCCAAAAATAATGCATTAAATTAAAAACCTTAAATTTTCACTTTTTTATAAAAAAAATTAATAATATTGGTTTTTTACGCTTTCAGGTTATTTATATAGAATAATGCATCTTCCAACTCTGTTACCCAACACACTTCATGAAAAATACACAGTGGCAGCACCACACAGCAAAGAAATATACGTACTTTTCTGGTTAAGATCTTTGCTAAGCAAAATTTCACCACAGAATGAAATAAAAGCTGACAAAAAGGTAAAATGAAAGTATTCACCTCATAAGTTGGATTGTGGGGGAAAAGCAATATTGCAAAGTTTTCAAAATATGTAACAACAATCAAATGTACAAATGATGCAAAATTATCAGAATATAATATTTAATGCCTTATTTTTTAATTATTTTATTGCACAATAAAATCATTTTGTATGAGAATTGATATTATTTATGATTGTTTTAATTGTATGTATTCGTTATAATTATTTTTATTGCAATTACATACATACATATATTAATTATGTATAAGTATTTATTGGAAAAATTTCATTTGTAGTCGGTTATTTAAAATGGAAAGAATTTTAGATGGGACTGAAAAGATTATTGAATTTTGAAAGAGAAAAACAAGCAAGGTTTTTATTAGATTTTCACAGAAATTTTTAATTTTTTCCCAGAAATTAGTTTTAATTTTTTTAAAGAGCAAACATTTTTTATGTCGTTGGGTCACAAGTGCAAAGGCCATAACTCAAATATGTAACTGTAACTTTAGATGAGAAGGTAAAAACATATAAAGTAAACAGTACAACTGCATTGTATAACTGCTTTTAAAATCATTATTTTTTACACTATTGCAATAAATTTTTGTGACGAGGTGTATTTGTATGAAATGTATTGGATTAACTGAAAAACTCAATTTCATGGAAATACGAGTAAGGACTTTTCTACTTGTGACCAGCGATATGTATTTGCAAATATAATTTTTATTTTTGGAATTTTTTTTGAGCAGAAATTGTTGATTTTTTTAATCTGATATTTATTTAAAAAACTGTATTTTGTTTACTGTAAATTTATACAATCTACATTAAAATAAAGAAACGTAAATCGATTTGTGTAGACCCAAAATAAGTAAAAAAAAAATCATACAACAAGAAGTATATGAAATCTATGATAAATTCTTAGATTTTTTTTTTAGGAATTTACAATTTGAATGATGTCACCCATAAGTCGACATCGATTTTTTTTAACAAAATTCCTCCAAAAGATTTCCACTCAACTTTCAATGTCAAATTAAAAAAAAATCGCTTAAACTTAACAACTATTCTGAAAGTGTTGGAAGTTGTATTAATTCAACTAAAAATTTATTGTAAATTGGTGGGGTGTTTTTTGACCGATTTAATATTGATATAATACGAGTATAAAAATCGTGAAGTAGCAGTCATGATTTCAGTTTAAAATAATAAAAAATTAATGTAAAGAATAAAGTTCAAGAAAATATAATTATATTTTAATTTTTATGAAAAAAGTCATATAATTGTTGCGATGCCTGAAAACAACTAATAAAAATTTTAAACATTTTTACAGACTGTCCCACGATGTCCTAAGAAACAATTTCGTCGACAATTTACCTTGAAAATAACAATAAAATATAAACTTTTGTTTGTGTTCCATATAAAATCTGCAACAATCGTTTGCTTTCGATATCGTGGAAAAATGTCTCTTAATTTTTCAGAGCATTTAAGAAATTTTCATGTAAATTTCACAAATTATTCTACTGTTTCTACAAGCCAAGGAAGGCAGTTGACTCGTCTAGAAAATTTGTACAAAAATCGTTTAAAAAAAATGTTATACTGAAAAATTTGTCTACTGAAGTCGACGATCTAGCTTGTGGAAACATAGCTAGAAAAGGGAAATTTATTTCCCCAAGAATATTTTTAAAAGTTTATAAATTTTTATTCTAATAACATTCAAACTCGCTTTGAGAATAAATTTTCATATCATTCAACTTACATGCATACATAATACTATAAGCAAATACCCAGTGAGCAATTGGAAGTTTGTTCTTGAAAACATCACCAAGCCTACTTTAGATCAGTTGTAAGTTTACAAAAAGACTACAAAAATATTCATTAAAGTGTTTGTTTATAAAACCACTTATTTTAAGAATAAAGGCAAAATTTTCAGAATGTACGGAATAATAAAATAATCGTGCAGATGTTCGTAACATGACTGTTTTCAGAATTAGTTGGCAGTCATGTTTCGATCGGGAAACCTATTCACAAAAGACTCTTTGAGAATATTCTCATCTAGGTTACCGTATTTTTTGCAGTGATGATTTTTGGCTCTAAAAGCACATCTAAATTAAAATAATTCTTTCTGCCAAAAAAAACCGACTTCAGTGCAAAGATCTTATAGAAGAAGGTACTCCCTGTACGTGAAATATAAAATTAAATTTTAGGGCGCGTTTCAAGTCTTGTAAAAATCGGTAAAGTAGAACCACTTGAAATAAAATATTAAATTTAATGGGTGTGACTCCCCCCATTTTTTTAATTGAAGACCTGTGTCAATTTAAGAGCTCCAGGTGTGTAGTAAGTTTCGTAAAACCGGTTAAGTAGAACCACGTGAAACAAATTTTAATGGGCGTAGCACCGCCCATTTTTTCAACTTTCAAATTATGTGATTACAAGAACCAAGAACCAAGGTTTCGCAGCAATCAAATAAGTAGAATATCATAAAATGATATAACAAAAATTGTGGGCGTGTCCCCACCGACTTTTTTACAATAGGACCAATGGCAAGCTATACCCTCTCAGACAACAAAAAATTTTACAATCGGTCTAAAATGTACTGAGTTATGAAGATACATACATAAAAAATAGACACGAATTTTAAACCTCCTCCTTTTTTTGAAGTCAGTTAAAAAAAAACAATAAAAGGCGTAATTTTGAGATCTTGAATGCCTAAAAAGCAGTAACGTGAAAAACGAGTGAAAATCCAAACGAGTGAAGCTTGCTAATGTTCAATATTTTCTAATCAATTCTCTTCTATTTAATAAAATATATCAGGCGAAAAAGTTACTGTTTACACTAAAAAAATAAATAAACCAAGTTTTTATTAAAGTAATTTTAAGAATTACACAAATTTTTTAAAAGTACTACTCAGTGCTTTTTCTTAGTTTGACACTAACGCTAAAAATTTGGCGTTTTGAGTCTGCAAAAAGCATTAAAAATACTGCCAAAAAATACACCATAGCTGGCATAGCTGATTTTTTTATTCGAAAGCGACTGCATAGATTATTATTTTAATCGTGCGGAGGAGTCGAAAAAGATTTGAATTAAATTAAAAATTTCATAAAATGCTTTCTGGGTATGTCCCTGCACACGACCTTTATACGATATACAATAAAATTATTGAAATTATGCATGTTCATACAATTATACATACATATACATATATGTTTGTAAACGAACATTACTTCCTTTTTACAAACCGGCATTCATTAAAATCCGTTTCGATTCAAATGACATTTGAAGTAGGGACTTCAAGGATATATACATTCTTACATACATATTTGTAATTTTGCGGTGCTTAAGCTTATTTACAATTTGAAAAATGATAAGAGAAACATTTAATTTCAACGCAAAAAGTATATTTTTCTGGCAGCTTGTCTGGTTCAAAGTATTGTTTTCTTTTAAATTGCGTTTTAATCGAGAACAATGAGGAGGCGTGTGTCATTTGGCTGAGCTGCAAGTGTTTAAATTTTTAGAAAATAAAGCAAAACGCAATTTTTTCAAGTCATAAATTATGTCAAATCAATAAATGTAATATAAACAGCTGCAGTATTGCTCAAAAATTTAGTTGTGCACATACTTATGCACCTACAAATGTACTTAAATATATTAAATATACATACATACCTACATACATATGTCTGTGTTTAAGTAATTTCAAAAATGTACTTTAAAATTTTGAAGATAAGAAATTGTCTATTGCGATCTTTAAATTAGAAATATGTAAATAATTAAAAAATCTGATTTGTTTGCTTTTTTTTCATTTACACTTTCTAAAGGCCAATGACTCACTATCCTACACAATCGCGCAATCTACGAAAAAAATACAACCTTGATCTGATGAATTGTTATTGTGTTTTGGAAATTTTTATAGACTGCATCCTACCAGGGTTGTATTTTCTCAAAAATCGCAAGATAGGATGTAGGATATTGTATCTCTTTTTTCTATTGTCTCCCACTAATTTATTACAATAAATCTTAATGAGAATTTGCTTCCTCTATTTAATATCATGTCTTTGTAATTTAGTTTTCAAACGACTTGAAAAAAGAATTAAGTTCTCAATTCGGTTGTTTTTTAACTTCGATTTTCGAAATTATAACTTTCATCAGAATTGGACGTTTTGACGATGACTCTTACCGTATGGATATACATACATACATACATACATATGTGCGTACATATCCATACATATGTATGTAGTATGTGTGTAAGCCTCTCATAACTTCTCATAATGATACGACTGATGCGATTTAAATTTGCGTCATTCGAAAGACATTTCGAGAATTTTCGAAAATGGTTTTTTGCCAAATAAATTTAAAGCAACGTTTCTAAAACAACATCCAATAGCTCAAATTTGAGATATCCATGACGGCAAATTTCAATTTATTTAAATAAACTACGAGTGAAGAATTCTTGTCAAATCTATTTTTGGTATGTAAATAGTCTTTAGCATACCTCTATAAGAAGCTACAGATTTTAGTCCAAGTTTCGAAAATGGAGTTTTCATCATATTTCAACACATTTGAAAGATGTAAAGTCCACTTGAATATCACAAGCTAGTGAATCAATTCGTTTCGGTAGATTTCGAAAATTTTCGAAAATCGAAATTTCATCATATTTCAGCAAATTCAAGTTGTTCACTAAGATGTTGCAAATAAATGAAAATTATCACAATTTTCCCAAACAAATTTCCAAAAAAGCTCTTAACCTCAAAAAAGAACCTCGACTGTGGCCACTTGGAATAAATTCGGGCGATTTATGCGATAATGAATCGATTCGTTTCGGTAGATTTCGAAAATTTTTACAATTTTCCCAAAAAAAAATTCAAAAATCTCTTAACATCAAAAAAAATTATTATTGCCACTTGAAATAAAATCGCGTGATTTATGCGATTTATATCATTGCGGAAAAATTTCGAAAAAAAATGTGTTTTTCTAATAACGTCAAAAGTCGATTTAAGATAATCAATGCAAATTTTACCCAAATCTTTAACTTATCGGACCAGCGAAGTGAAGACCGCAAATTCAATATAAACCTTGAGTAATTCCAAAAAAATTTCTCGCTTCATTTCTATTAGGATTAGTGGTTTTCGAAAACAAAATTTTCACAGAGCGGTTTTTTTAACTACTAAGGCGATCAATTTGTGGATTGTAGAGTCTCGAGGGCTATGTGGCCAAAACTTGACTCTTGGACATGAATAGGAAGGCGATTCGAATCGTGATAGGCGCGTTGACAGGTCACTGCTCGGTCAGAGCAAGAACCACCATTTGGAGAACTGGCACTCCAGATTTTTGTAGGTTGCGCGGGGATAAAGAGGAAGCAGAAACCATTGAAAATAGTATCTCTAACTGCACGAAGCTGCAACGTCATAGGCTTATATGGCTGAGCAGACGTTTCCATGAAAGCATTACTGATATCGGGAGTGTGAACTAGAGGACATCAGGGGCTTCATCATGGGAATTCGGCAGCTCAATGACGAATAATTAGGTCACTTCTGGCTACAAATTGGGGGAGGCGGGTAGATATTACTTTTTTTTCAACAGAAGGTAGTGGAGTTGCGGTATAGCAGCACGCTTCCTAACCTAAGCCGATCAAGTTTAAACTCTAATCAGCTCTTAACCACAAAAAAACGTTCTTTGTTGCCACTTTGGCTGAAATTTAGTAATTGGCTCAAGAGATATGGTTCAGGAAATATTTCGAAAAAAAATCTGTTTTTTTTCTAATAACTTCAAAAGTCTTCTCCAAATCGATTTTAGATATTAAATGCAAATTTGACCAAAAGTCCTTAGCTTAGCGGAAGGTTTCAGGGATGGCCTGCAAGGTCAAGCGATTCCCATATTTTTTTTTGTAATTGAATGTCGCAAATTCAATCTACATCTTGAATAGTTCAAATCGATATTCTCGGTACATAAACTTTTTTGAACTAAAAAATAAACTGAAGTTATAGAAAATTTATACATACAATTTCGACGAATTTGGGGTTGAGCTAAATGGGTAGAGAATCATTCCATTTCTTAATATTCCCCACGAAATGATTCCCACGAAATTCATTTTCTTTTTTAATAAAATCCACCTATCTTAAAGAGATTGAGTTAAAAATTAAAATTTGTGGGGGAAGTTCAAATTTGCGAAGTCAGCTATTTTGTTTTTAGTTGTTTTATTTTAACTGAAAGCTTGCAAATAACTTTTTAAAATGAAAGAACAATGAACAGGGAAGAAACTCCAGGGAGATTTTAGTCAAAACAAGGCCGAGTATTTCATTTTGTATGCATACTTTTGTTCAACTAATTCTTATAAAATTTTGCCCTAATTCTGTTCAACGAATGTATCGTCTTGCCTATGGACGAAAAAAAAGTCGCATTTGTGATTCTCTAAAACAATTATTATTTATTGTCTTTGCTAGAAGGTTCGTGTATTTGCTTTATGATTTTCTTCCAAACATTATACCCAACACATATTTTTTCATATATTTTTCAAACTATTGTATAATATTTTAATTTAATTTTTATGTTTTAAAAACATGGCAATAATATTTTTTAGTTTTCGTTATCAAAGACAACAACCATTTTTGAAGAAAATAATTTAAAGAATTCAAACACAAGAACTCAAAAGCATTTTCAAACAAAAACGTCCTAAATTTTCTTACTGAATTAAGGCAAAAAAGTTCTTAAACGGATAAATATCTTGTCCTCGCATTAATACATCACACAAGAAAAAACATGCGATTTCATATTTGCGGTTTCCCTGGTCATAAGTTATAAGCTAAATTTGCCTTATTTCTCAACTAATTGAAATATAAGGACATAATTTGCGGTGCAATTGTATTGGCAATGCAGCCATAATATTATTCCAGAATTACTTGAGTAATAATGCCATTTTAGTTTATTACTTATGACTTTATTGCAGTGAGCCGACGAAAATCGGTACATTGTGGCGATAGTGTGATAAAGGCTTTATAAAAATTTTACTAAGCAAAAAAATAGTATGTATGTATGTATTTGAAATCTATTTTAAGAAAAATTTGTTACGAACAATTTTAAATAAAATACATATCAAATTCATTTTAATCCCGCTGTTTCTACAACGCAGACGGTCGATTTATGTATAAAATTGATATGAAAAGCATTAATTTCTTTGAGTGATTTTCATAAAAATTTTCTAGACAAGTCGTCTGCCTGACTTGTGGAAACTGCATATAAATTTTATGAGTGTTTGGGGAATTTTTTTTTTAAATTCAAGAAATTTTTATCAGTAAATTATAGCAGCAAGTTTAATATGTTTTACAATATTTAATTTTATTTTGTTCTGGAAAGTTTTTTGTTGAAAAGTTACGTTTGAACTAATTTTTAAATAGTTGGAGACTGAATCAAATATGACACTTTATACTCGTAAATGTTTCATTTAAGGCTATTCTGTTCCAGAACTTCTTTTTTAGGCTTCCGTACACTAAAGATAAAATGTATTTTTTTTCGCTCCGATGTTTCTCTGTCCGTCACAGGCCTTTTTCTCAAGAACCGTAATTTTAACAACTTGCAATATCTTGGAAAAGGTAAGAGACAAACTCTTGAAATTTTCAAACACATTAAAACAGAAAAAAACTCAAAATCAAAAAAAAAATCGTCAAAACAGAAAAAAGTGCTAAGAACCGAAAAAAATCGCCAAAGCAAAATAAAATCATTAAGACTAAAATAAATCGCCAAGAAACGAAAAAAATCACCGAAAAAAATCGCCGACACGAAAAAAATCGCTAAAACTAAGAGAAATAGCGAAAAGTGAAATAATCGCTGAAACGAAAAAAGCGCCAAAAACGAAAAAGCGCCAAAAATCTAAAAATCTCAAAAACGAAAAATTAAACAAATCTTGGAGACCGTAAGAGGCAAACTCTCGAAATTTTCAAACAAAATAAAAAAAGCACCAAACTGAAAAATTTCCAAAACAAAAAAATCGCCAAAAACCAAAACCCAAAAAAATTCGCCAAACTGAAACAAATCGATAGAGCTAAAATAAATCGTCAGAAACGAAATAATCGCCAAAAATAAAAAAGCGCCAAAAATCGAAAAGTCCCAAAAACGAAAAAAGCGCCAAAACTAAAAAAATCGTCAAAAACCAAAAAAATGAAAAGAGAGAAAAAAATCGGTAAAACGAAAGAAACACTTGAACAAAAAAATCGGTTAAGTAATGCAAATCGCGAAAAAAAAAAAATTAAAACGAAAACAAAGCACTAAAACTAAAAAAATCTCAAAAACTCTAAAAAAACCGGGGACCTAAACTTTTTTATAATAACTATATTAGGTAAGGTATACGATTATATAGGGTGAAGTTCGTATAGTATTACATATGTATGTACTGAATTACTGAATTTATTTCTGCAAAATTCATTGATACATGAGTACCTATTATTTTTATTATATTGGTTCAATTAAGTTTAGTGAGCTAAGCTAACTCTATATATCATTTCTTTAAAATATATGGACATATGTACATATGTATTTATATACCTACTCGAATGTTTCTTTATAATCGTTTCTTTATAATCGCTTCGATTTTAATTATGTGTTTCTTCTGACCATAATAAAATAAATTTTTGTCTTTGGAGATTTAAAATTTAAAATTAGGAAAATGAGGCGAAATTTGACTGGCAAAACCGGATCGTGGTGAGAGTATAACAAACACAATTGTAAAATGCAATTGTATAGGTTGCCGACCATGGTACTAAAACAATAATAAATGCTGTCGTATGATAAGCGAAGCACGATGGATGCTTTGGTGTTCGTGTATATGCGCGTTAACAAGCGATGTCGCGAAGACTTCCTGTTCATAACAAACAATCAAAAGAAGTAGTGTTGATGTGTGTATGCTTGTTATTTTGCATATTGCACGTTTGAGTGTGTGTGTGTAAGATGTAAATGGTAAGCTTTTATGTGTTTAAGGGAGGTTTTTTTAAAGCAAGCGCACACAACTCATGTCAATGCATGTGTGCGTTTGTATGTGCGCATAAAAACAAAAGAGCATGCACACAACTTATGTGTATATCAGGGATGGCAAAGTTGGTACAATTGTACTTTTTGTGGTACTATTCAAACTCGGAAAGTACAATAGTACACCAATGACTAATAAAGTATATTTAATGAATCTCCCCAGTTTCACTCCGCATTCCTTTTCAAACGATTGCATATGTCAATTTGCATATGTCAATTTGTCAAATATGTAATTTGAACTAAAAAAATATTTTATTACAATTAAGGTCAAAAAAGTAAAATTTTTGAAAGTTGTTTGTATAATTTTAATATTCTCAATACCGTCCCTGGTGTGTATGTATGTATGTCCATGCATGAAGTTTGTATACGCTCCCATGCGTACAAGGATGCAAGCATCACAAACTCTTCCATCACGAAATATTTTCTTCTTTACTCCTATACCTGCAATAACTGAAGCAAATGTCTTGCCAACAGTGTGTTTTAGCATTTCTTTTAGAAGATTTGGCTGTAGTAAAGCATTTGAAAAATGCCCGATGTCTTAAAGGTTCTTGTAAGAGATCTTATGCAAGACTTTATAACAAATTGAATTTTAATTTTGGCTATGGCTGTAGCAATAAGGTATGACACCTCTAATTAAAGTTTAGTTCCGTGTTGCCTTTCAACTGACGATATGTAAGTATTTTGATTTCATATCATTCAAGACTTTTGCCAAAATGAACATAATTTTACCTTAATCTGAGCCATACAACTTTCAATGCAAGTTACGTTTTGGAATTATGTACATACATACTTACATATGTACATACAAATGTACATAGTATGTATGTACATAATTATTATAATTAAAACCTGATTAAAACCAAAAAATATGCAAGTAAGTCTGTATATAATTAAACATACAAAAAATAATATAAAATCATTTCATTATTCACTTAAAAACACGTTCTCGAATGATGATTTAAAATTTATAGATTTTATCTTTTTTTATTATTTTTGTTTTGTTATTTAAATTTGTTGTTAATAACATTCGGAATGAACTGAACTGAATACTACTGCATTTGCATTTTCGAGTTGCAAAATACTTCAACGTTTTTATGAAATTTCTTTATTTGTTGAGATATGTACATATTAGTACCTACATATAATGGAATTTAGTGAATGTCAACAATAAATAGTGTTTCAAATAAATACATATGTATTGCACGGCATGACAGCGCTCGTCATTTAAGAGATATTGAAGTAAAATATGTATGTATATATGTATTTATCTACTCCAAAACGTACAGTGCAGATTCGTTCAACGCAACAAATATAAATTTTGGGCTATTGCAAAAACAAAACAAAATAACAAAATTTATATGCCTATTTTCCACTAAAAAGCTTATTTTACTTTTAACTTAAAAATATGTAAATGAATGCGTTTGCCACCAACTTCTTGGGTGATTGCAAGGCGAATTCATATCAGGTAACCTTATCATTACAACAATACTTAAAACAACATGCTATTGCATCTGTGAAAAACAGTTGACTAAAATACCAATACCTACATACATATTTATAAAATACATGCATACATACATATAGATACATGTAGTCCTAACAGTTCAGTTTTAACACTATGCCCACACCCGACAATTTTATATCATAACTCGTAATATAACGCCGGCAGAGCAACTGTCATTTCTTCATTAATATTAACATCAATGGGTAGACATTGATGATTTTATATCATGATGAATCAAACAAATATTTGAAAAATACTTGCCAAAAATATCTAATTTGCGTGTTGATAAATTTTTTTGTCACAAACAATTGTTGAGCCGCCTTTTTTAAACGACACTTTTTTAACAAATAAAATGACATTTAAATATCAAGATGAATTTATCAGTGAGCTCTGATGATTATATCATAACGCTGCGCCATAATATTAATAAAGTGAGTCTATATGTTATGAATTTTCATCATGATAACAATTTGACATGCATCATGATATAAATTCAAAAAGTGTAGACACTATGTCCCTGTCCAGACTTGCAATTTTTGTTGCAGAAATTCTTGAGTATATATGTAGGTGAGAGAGGTGAGAAGATTGGGGCGATGTACACAGTTTCATGTGCTCGGCAATTCTCTTTTGATTTGAAATTCGTACTTGTTTATATCAAGTTTTTAGTTGCATTTGACGTTTTTTATTTATTTTATTTATTCAGTTGTGTGAAAAATAAAAAAATATAACAAAAAATAAATAGAATTGTCAATTTTTCAGGGAAATTTGTGGTGTAATAAAAATTTTTCAAAGCACAATTGCAAATTAGAAATTCATAATGTGGACACTTATGCAATTTCAAAGCAGAAATTTAAGAAATTGCAGCAACAAAAATTGCAAATCTGGACGAGAACTATGTTATCAAACGCCAGATTTTCATTTGCAAGCAATGTGTGTCGACTTGAACTTTTTTGGACTCACAAAGCAAAGAACAATTTAATTTTTCGAAGACACAAGTATTATATAATAGAAGAAATTTTGACAGTCGGGTTCCAAAGCAATTCAATTAGTATTCAACCACCTGATAATCATATGGACTGTTAAGGTCACCAGTTATCAATTCGCCTTGAGTGATTGCTCGATTTTTTTAATTCTACTGTTGACTTATGAATTTTGCATTCGTTTTCAAGTTTCTTCAGAATTTCACTCTTTTGGTTTATTGTTTATTAATTTAACAAATTTTGTCACTACAGAAATTTTGTTTATCTTACTAGAACAACCACTCACAAACAAACAATTTTTAGAACTAACTAGTTACGTTGGTTTCAAAAATAGATGCACCACGCAAAAATTCTTAGTCATTCCTAGAATAGCGGCCAATCAAAACGATTTTTGTACGTAAGCATACATACATATGTAAGTTTTCGTGCACCAAGCTCTATAGTTTTGAATTTATTTATAAAAAACCAAGGGCCTGATTTTGTAAAACGCAACAACAAGCGTTGACAAACTTCATATGGAAAACATTTAAATTACCAAAATAAAATACAGGGTGGCCCAAATAAGACCAGCTGATGTGAAACAACATATTTAATTTTTCCTTTTTGCAGATTATAACTGAACTCTTGGAAATTTAAAATGAATACGTACAGTCCACAACAACGCATTAAAATTATCGATTTTTATTATTCTTCTCAACGATCAATTGTTCTGACGCAGCGAAATTATCGCCGTTTTTTAACGTAAGATTAGCGCCCACATCTTCCATGATTACAAGTTTAGTCCGCCGTGTTAAGGAACTGGGTTCAATTGCCGACCGTCCAGGAAGAGGTGCTCATCGAAATATTCGTACTGTAGACAACCATTTAAGTGGTTATGTGAATAAACAAAACTGTAGGTTGTGGGGCTCCAAAAATCCAAGGGCAATACATCAGCATCAGTCACACCCAATCAGATGAACTTTTTGGTGCTTTGTTATGGGCACAAAAATCATCGGCCCATATTTCTTTCAGAATGAGGATGAAACGCCAGAAACAGCCTCCGGGGCTTCTTAAAGAACAATGATCGACAACTTTTTGGGCACAATGGTGGAGTAACATCCTAATTTGTGGTTTCAACAAGATGGTGCCACTGCCCATACTGCTAGGCAAGCTATGGACATGCTGCGTGAAATTTTTGGTGAACGCATAATTTCAAGAAATTCACATTTCTCTTGGCCTCCTCGTTCACCAGATTTAACCGCGCCCGATTTTTTTATGGGGATATTTAAAAAACAAAGTGTATGTTAACAAACCACAGACACTTGGACAGCTCAAGCAGAATATTCGAGACGAAATACGGCGCTTGCAACCAGAAACATTACGCCGTGTAATGCAAAATGCGCTAAAAAAGAGCCAATGCCTGGTTGTCATTTGTCTGATGTCATATTTCACACATAGTCACGTTAAATTTCCATAAAATGTATTCAACATATAAAAATAAATCATTAAAAAAATCGTTATTACAAGAGTTACACGTGTTTAACATCACTAGGTCTCATTTGGGCCACCATGTACATATGTACATAAAAAATTTGCCAACGCTAAGCGTCGTGTTGTATAAAATAAGGACCCAAAGTAAAAAACAAAACGAAAGATAAAATCTTAAATTTGTTTGCAAAGTTGCGTTAATTGAGGTCTTTTTTTTTGAAAAGTTGCGTTAACAGAGTCAATAATGTTAAAAATTTGGGTGTTGAGAATATTTAGGTGTTGCGCTTATCGAGGGTGGCGTTAATCGATTATGCACTGTATATGTATGTTTGTACATACATACATACGTATGTATGTATATAGCAGGTATAAGTGTTAAAATAAATAAATAAAATTATAATTTAAATGAAATCATTCATGGTGGAACGATATGGAAATATTGAAACATTAGAAAATATTTCTTTGCATTCTATGTGAGTATTCTATTCTGCAAACATTGCAGGAAAGATAAAAGTACATATCGCTAATTTGCTCAAACAATGTCATAAGCCAACAAATTTAATTTCATATTGTGTAAAAATTTCATACGCACTATATACATACATAAGTATTTAAGGAATGTAATGGAAAAATGTGAAACACCATTATACTAAATTTAATGTTCTAAAACAAACGCTAACCAACATTGTTTGCAATACATTTTCGTGACTGAAAAATTTGTGATGCATGTGCTACATACATAATTACTTAAGTTGTGTGTATGCTGTTCTATTTTTCTGGGCACATACAAACGCAAACATGCATTGATATTAGTTGTGTGCGCTTGCTTTAAAAAAAACCTCCCTTAAGCGGCCCATACACTACAACAGCATGCACGCACAATCAAGCGATTGAGCATTCATGCTCGAAGCACACATTATACCAACAAGCTGGTACAATATTCATTTTTTACAAAATTGCGTTAAGGGTGGTTATGAATAGTGACACAGTTTTTGCTACAATTTATTTATTTTTTTTGGTCTATGGACAAAAAATTCTTACAATTACTATTGGTATGTTGTTAGAATTAGCAGCTATGTATAACTATAGAGCTAAAATTCTCTTTTCCATTGAAAAAAATTATATTTCAACAAATTATATTTTTTAAATGCATGTTTACTCCATGAAAACTTTGCTCATCTGAGCTAATTTCACCATATACTACACCAGCAAGCCTGTACCATCAGCAAAATATCAAACTCTATTTGGCACAAACACTTGATTGCGCATGCATGCTGTTGTAGTGTATGGGCCGCTTTAAACACATAATAGCTTACCATCTACATCTTACACACACACTTAAGCGTACAATATGTAAAATAACAAGCATGCACGCATCAACACTACTTATGTTGCATTTACTATTGGTTTAGTATAATACATGCCACGAGAATACATTTAAAACACAAGTTGTATTTAAGTACATTTTAAGACTGTTTATGCAGGTCTCTAGTACATATGTATGCATGTACTTACATACCTTTTACCTTTTTTACTATTTTACTCGCAGTAGAGTTTGTAACCCAAATTAAACTATGTAGTTGAACTTGACATACTTTACAAATACGTGCACTCCCATTGAAAAAAAAAAATAACTAAAATTAAAATAAACAAGGAACGGAATTCGTAAACAGTGTTGTCATATACATACATATGTATGTATGCACTAGTGATGCGCGAATGTTGCACTGTTGATGCGCGTATTCACCAAATCCAGGCAAATATTTTTCGAAACAAATTGAATAAATAAATACGTAAATCCTAAAGAAGATTTACATAAATAAATGGCATACACATATTTAGATATATTCATGGGTATCATGAATAAAATTCCGCGTGAAATTTTTGCCTGGGAACAATTCCAACTTATAGCAAGTAATAGGGAAAACAAAAAATTCTAATTTGAAAAGGGAGAAATTTCACGCGGAATTTTATTCATGATAGCCCAGATTATATACAAAAATTATTTGAATTCAATTCTTGTACCCAACTAACTTCTTGTACAATTTACATTAAAAAGTTAAAAACTTTTCAAATACCATTTAATAACGATCATTAAAATTTTGGGTAGTTTTTACTAACTTTAAAGTACGCAAACATGAGTATTAAGTTCTTTTTCATAAAAATTTTTTCAAAATGAAAGCAAGCGTACATACATAAATAGAACCCCAATTTTATGTTCATAAATTTCACATACATACATACATATATGTCAATATATAATAATCGTCTTCGTATTTTTGAATATCGTTTCAAATACTCGTATTCGGGAATATCAAAATTTGACATTCGTTACATCACTAGTATGTACCTATTAGGGATTTTCGGTATTGACGTCTCAAGCTGTTTTTATTACCTTATATTTACATAAATAGACACAAATGTACATGTACATAAGTACATATACTAATGTACATACATATGTACATGTATGTAAATATATATATGTATATGTACCAAAGAACAGAAATGAGTAGTGATAAAGTAAGTAGAGTGATATATGACTTATAATTTATTGTATACAATACACACTCATATTTATTGCAATGTTGTCTATGAAACATATTCACTCGAAAGTTTGAAGTGAGCATCGAACTTATACAGAGCAACATATATGACGTTATTGATTTCGACTCTCTTAACTTAATGCCTATGGACAATGCAAAATAAATAAGTATGACTCACAATGCGAAATTCGCATACGAGGTTGTGTGTTTGTTTCTCTGTTGCTTATTGTGGTTTGTTTTCTTTTGCTGGAATTGAAAAACAACCCTATTTATTACTATTGTATACCACTTGCAAACTGTTTAATGACTAAACTTTTAAATAATCACACGTACATGATCTAAAAGAGTTAAATCAATGCGAGTAGTATAAGTACTTTACTGGAATTAGAAAACAAACTGAGGTGTTTTGTAAGTGTGAGTGTGGTATGAATATTAATGTAAACGTCGCATTGGTATTTATTTCGACTTATTTATAAATTAATGTCATTGAGAGTGTGCGTACATCAGAGTAGTTGAGGTTAAACGCTGTCTTACGCATATATATTTAAAATTACGAGTCAAAATGAATAGCAAAAACAATATTTATTGCGAATCTCTGATATGTACTTACCTATGTATACATATAGCAACACTGCTTATATGACAAGCCCTCTCGGAATAAAAACAAGAACAAAGTAGGCAAGTAAGTGTGTACAATTGTACATACATACATACATACATGTGTGCATATTAATGTACGACGTACATTGTACGTAAGGCTTGCATTGCAAACAGTGGCAGTCAAAATAGTTCAGACATGCATACATAGTTGTTGCCAAAACGGCGATTTTCCCGCGGCAAGTATATTTAAAAAAAACCACCAGATGACCTTTTAGCGGAAAAATTTATTTGTTGACTGGCTTTCAGCAGCATTTTTCTGAAACTTATAAGAGAGATATTGAATCAAAATTAGCTATCTTTAACGCAGCTCTTTAACGCGTACCCTGGTTATGTGGACTTTTAAACATGTTCCTCATAGAAACTAACGTCACTTTGTTTTGCAAATAAAAGATTGACATATTGTGGTAAAACTTATACAAGTTAAGAATAAAAACATGTACATTAAATAAGCAAATCTCATTTTTAGTGAATAAAATTTAAGTCAATATTAAACTTATATTAAAAAAAGAATAGTAACCAAATCTTGAGACAAGTGAAAAACAAACCGAAAACTGGGTAATTGGATCAGCAAGTGTGAGGAAAAGATAATTTCAAACAAAATCGCTCAAATCAATAGCTTTTTCTGAATAATTGGTTTTTGATTGAAATTTTCTTTTGAAATACAACTTCAAGCAAATGAGAATTGTTCCATACGACTTTATTTTATCAGAAAATCAGAAAATTTTAACATAAATAGATAACTTCATATTTCAAGCAAAACGGCAAGATATTATTCCATACGTTTAAAATAATTAGATTCTATTACAGAAAATATTGAAAAGATATTGTAAGATGGCATAATCCTTTGGATTCTACTTTTAAAGTTCGAGTATGGTGACTCTGCAGGTAACAAAATATTTAAGGAGTATGCTGAGTTTTGCTTAGTCATGATTTACACACATCAGGTTTAGCTGATCAGTTTTAGTCCAATTTTCTTTTGAACCTGCATTTGCGTTCACACACACCGTCAAGTCAAGTCATCAAGTCTCATCAATTTGCGTTGTAGTAGAGTATTACGAATGACAAAACAAAACGAAAAAGCAAACTTGACTGGTACGGTCAAGTCTGTACCTCTTTTTATTCTCTTCACCGCTCTTTCCTAAAAGCTCAAGACTTGACGAGTCAAACCTGACGTGTGTGAATCAGGACTTACAAATATTGGCCAACTGTGAAATTTTGTCATATATGTATGCATATGTAACATATTATACATATTATTATATTATTTCACTCCATTTTTTACCAATAAACCATGAAAAAAGAAATAACTTGCTTATTAAAAATTCATCGGTTTTATTAGCGTTTATATTTACTCATGTAGCGGTGTTTAGTGAGTTTTCAGGGGATATATATATATATGTATGGCGAAAACATTTTGGCAATACTGATACTTATTTATGTTAATTAAAATGAAAAATCATTTGAAACAATAGTATTTTTATGTACAAACCGGACTATTAACATTTCATTTGAATCAAATAATATTTTTAAATTTAAAGTTCACGGAAAACTTCTGAAATAACCTACATACATACACTTATCCGCAAACCTCTACATACGATATTAGGTATTTCATATTTTGTATTCATAATTTTTATTTAATGTTTAATTTTTTAAAATCTTGTATCCTGAGTATTATATTGGACCCACTTTATAGCTTCGAGATAAAAAATCTAAAAAACAGTGTTACTTTTTTGCTAAAGTAAAAAATGCTGAAAAATGACTCTTAGCCAACGTCGCAAAAGTGTACATACGCTTTTGAAAAAATGCATAGTTGAAAAAAAATTTAGAAAATAAGGATATACATATGTATAAACTGACGTTCGAAAATTAGTCATCAAGCTTTCAAATGAAAAGAATGAAATGACAAAAGCCGGAACAATCTTTAATTTGTCTAAATTTACAATTCAAACTATCATTAAAACAACAAAAGTATCAAAGTTTCAAAGTTTGCCGCAATCGGGGCAAACAAGAAGGCTATGGAGGATAAGCTCTCAAAACTGTAAAATGAATTGCGAAAAATAGAAAGAGAAGTAGCACAAAGCTGAAAGAGGACCTTAAAAATAATTATGGAATTCTTGTAGATGCTAATACAATTATCCGTTGAATAAAGAAAGTTGGACTATAGACGTGTATAGCCAGAATAAGACCATACATAAATCGCATATATAAAACTAAACGATATACTTATGCTACGGAGTAGAAAGACGTCCGTCGTAATAAATCTAATTGTTGGGAAAGAGTTATTTTTACGGACGAGTGTAAGTACGACCTATTTGGAAACGACGAACGACCAAAAACATGGATAAAGTATAATATTGACTTAGAAAATAAAACGTATGCAGTGCTGTCAACCATGGTGGGGGCTCCGTAATGGTGTGGGAGTGCGCAGGTGCTGATGGGGTTGGAGAATTAAAATTTTTTGATGGAATTATGAATCGTCGTGGTAATTTAGATATTTAAAAAAATTATTTTCCCTGAGTGTGGACAAATTACGCCTTAAAGATAAATATACATTTATGCATGATAATGGCCCTAAGCACAACCCAAGGGTGCTCAAAGAATTGCTTCTCTATAAAGTAAAACCCAACCTTTAACATCTTCCACATTCCCCAGATTTAAATGTGACCGATTAGTTATGGGATCCCTTGAACCAGAAGCGTCAAAAATAGACGGGTTTCTCAAATATGTACAATTTCAAAGGAATAATGGGAAAATTTGTTTGCGGAAAGACCTAAACATTTGGTTTCTTCGATGCCTAAAAGGCTTAGAGAGGTTTTTGATCAAAAAGCGGCCATACGAGCTATTAAAATTGTAAAAAAACTTGAACAATATATTCAACAATACATCGTATGTACACTTTTGCAATCGGATAAAATATTGAATTTTATTACTTTTTTCTTGTTTAATATCGTTAATTTAAATCAAATGTGATATTTTTATTTAATTTAAATTACTTCTACTTCAATTTAAAAAAAAAAGTGACAAAATTAATGATTTCCCTTTAAAAACTATTATGTTTTTAATATATTAACGTACCTTTTTACAATGTATGGTTAAAAACTAACAGGGACTTTAACGGCAAGTTTTGTATGGAGAACTGTCAGTTAAAGTTCACGTTAACTGTTAACCATACATTGAGAAAAGTAGAGTAAGTCGTATGAAGAGTTTTGCTGCTACGTGTACATTCAGTTAATGTAAAACTTTTTGAGTTGTAATTTGTGAATAAGAAAAATTTTAAGCTTACGTTTTTAGGAAAGTTTTGTCAGTCATGGTATCGTCAAATGCGTAGATAAGTACATACATACATACGTATGTATGTAGTATAATCATACTACTCGCGTGTATGAATTTGTAATATTCAAGTATGTTAGTACGTGTGTACATTCCTACGTAAAACCCTATTAAACAGGCAGCCTTCTTTCCATCGAAAGCTAAAATATTCGCTCGAGAGTTGCTATGCGTGGTGCGTTGTTTATTTATATTGAAAGAATGTAATTTTACAACAATTCACTTACTGTAAATTCTCACTCTCTGATTACTTTGGACTTTCTCTCTGTCTCTCTCTCTTTTTCGAATAACATTAAATTTTAAAAGCTTTCAATGCTCTTTGAAAAATGTATGTGATGTGATACTTAATTTAAATGGAAGAATGATAAGTTTAGTTTATCGTAAAGTATGTAACATTGGAACTTTTGTAATCATTGCAAGCAAGCTCAAATTGAAATCTACATACAGTTAGCAAAGAAAAAACTCGTACAGCAAACACTACGTTCTTTCAATCTCTGTTGCTTTGTAAGATTTTAAGCTCAAACCAAAATCAATTAATTAATTAATCAGCTTGGTATAAAAATCTTTCATTTTATTAAAAGATTTACTTTAGTGCTAAAAAAATAACCTAACATAAAATAATACTATTTTCAATAGCAAAAAAATGCAATATGGGTCCGATCACAGGGGAGATGTGTAAACATCTGGTAATGAAACCCTTTTTAATATTGGCTTATGGTAACTAAAATAAGATATATAAATTTTTAAAAATTTATAGTAGTGGAAAACGTCAAATAAAAATTTTAACAAAGCTTGCGACTGTGGGTTTTCAAAATTTGTATTAAAATCTCCACTCATAATAATAGGCATGAGATGGAGATTGTTACCCAATTGTCGTGCACCAGCTTTAGTGTAAGGCAACAGTGCGTAATGAAAATATGTTATAATATAATATTATAAATTCTTTATAAAGATTGCTAAATATCTTTTAAATAAATATTTGTCATTTAAAACGCTCTTTTATTTAAAATTTTATATTTATTTTATTTATTTTATATTTTTCAACTTTTTAACAAAATTATCCCTGGCAACACTATTACACTTCACAAGCAATTTCTATTAAAATTAAGAATGCTCCACATAGTGGACCAAACACAGAAGAACGCTGATGATGCAGGTTTAGTGGCCTTCGAAAACGGCTAGCTGTTCCGTTCAACTATGTGTTGTCAGAATATTTACAACTAGCTTTGATGTTATTTGTTCATAAATAATTATCACATGTAATTTGGCTTAAAAAGCGATGCGAACTTTAGCCCGTTTAAATCATAAATATAGAAACAAATTAAGTTCGAAAAATAATAATTAAAATTAACTAAAGAATCTAAAAATTTCTCACTTAAAATTAACTAATATTATTTATTGTCTTTGCTAGAAGGGTCGTGTATTTGCATTATGATTTTGTTCCAAAAATTATATGCAACACATAATTTTTCATATATTTTTCAAACTATTGCATAATACTTGAATTTAACATTTATGATCTAAAAACATGGCAATAATATTTTTATTTTCATTATCAAAGACAACAACAACGCCCTAAATCTTCTTACTGAATTAGGGCATACATAAGTTTCTTCTCTTCTTTAGAAACTCACATTAATTAATAAAAAATATTTCATTCAATAAGAATTGAAATTACTGAACTTAAGCCCGAATAAGAAATTATTTCTGATTAAAATTCACTACAGTTCAATTAAATCTAAAAATGTATCATATAATTTTTAGTTTGTTTTCGACATATGTACATAAATAGACGAAAGAAAAAGTTTGTTATATGTATGTATGTATATGAATTGATTCGTTACTTGTTGCTTTATAGGGGATTTAGATATTCGTTTTGAAGGTCGATAATAAAAAACCTGCTTTATCTACATACATACATAAATTTCATATAGAAGTTGTTTCTCCCTGCTTAGTCCTAATTTACACTATGCAAGTCTTACTGATAAGCTACTTAGTTTGTTACGAGAGAGGCGAGAGGAAAAGAAGCGGTTTTGTTCCCAACGTCCTCTTTCCCACAAACGAATAAGCTTAGCAATAAGACTTACATAGTGTAAATTAGGACTTACTTTTTGAAATACATACATATGTATGTATACATACATATATACATACATATGTATATACTATGTGCATTCATATCTATGCTTATAAGTATGTAGTAATTTGATTGCAAGTGCGTGTAGATGTGTGCTTGATAAAAAGCTTTTTTCTATGTAGTATGTATGTATATATGTATGTATGTATAATTTTATGGTATGATTTTGTCGCTCGATACAGGAAAAATAATCAGCTGTAACTACTTAAGTTTTTTGACTTTTTATATCATAAGCGAAATATAGTAAAAGCTTGAGGGAACGTACGAGTACGTTTGTGAATGAAGAGGCAAAAGCAGAAGAAAACAACAATATTTATTATTGTGCCTGACACTACCCACTTTGCTTGGCTTGCTTTTATTGTTATTCAGTTTTAGTTTGTAAATTTGTATAGAAGCAACTAAATAAAACGCGCTTTAAAAAAGGAATTCAATTTAAAAGTAAAAGACCGTAAATTTTTAAGTTATGAAGTGAACAAATTACTTTTTCTTTTTGTATTAAAATAAAACCAAATAATATTTACGGGTAATAAGTTTTAAAAATAATAAAAACCTGCGAACATTTTTTTAATACAGTTTATTTTTTATATGACGTCACAGTTTTTGTTGGATTTGCCAAAATTAAAAATAGCATTTGCCATTAAAAAAAAACAACAACATAATAAAGGTGAGTTTTATTTACCACTTACTTGCAATAAGTGTTGCCAAAGATAAAAAATTTAATGTGAAAACAAGTGATGTTAATATGTACATATGTAATTAGAAATGAACACGTGTATGTACATTAGTGTCCGTTAATTGTAGGTATGTAAACTTTTTTTATTTCTTCTACTATCACCCCCAAATCAGTTCAGTTTTATGTAAAAAAAAATACAAAAAAAGTTCATACCGATAGGTTGCGTTTTAGGGGGTGCGTCCGGCCCTCAAAGTTGACATTCAAGCCAATTTTTCAAGCCAATTTTTCAATGCAATTTTTTGCATATGACTATCTTTTAAAAAAATCATTTTACAAGAATATGACATACCTATGGCAATATTTTAGCTCTTCAAGTCAACAATATTAGTCTCAAAAAAAGTTTTTTCTAAAATTAATATTTTAGAAAATAATCAGGAAAATAACCAACAAAATACCACCAATTTTATGTAACAAAATTATATTTGTTGGAAATTTTTTATTTTAAGCATTAAAATAAGAGATAATATATATTAAATTATTTCATACATATACAGTATAGGTATATAGTCAAAATAAATTAAAAAAATGACATAATTTTAGTTGTTTTCAACTAAATTTTTCAAAATTCGAATGATTGTAAAATTTTTAATTTTTACTTTTTTTAAGCAGAAACAATTGTTATTTTTTACACCCTGTTTTCACAAGTCAATCAGTCGACTCGTCTAAAAAGTTTGTAAGAAAATCATTCGAACAAATGAGTGCTTTTCATACAAATTTTCTACTCAAGTCGATCGACCGGGTCGTAGAAACAGGGGGTTAATTTTTATGTATTTGAGCAGAAATAATTGTTATTTTTTTAATTTTTTTAAATAATAGTTATTTTCTGGGGGCAATTCACGGCGTTCGATACGCCTCGTAATTTAAAAATATTTCCATATAAACTCTATTGAAATATTTTTAAATTACGAGTTGTATCGGATACCCTGATTTGCCCCCTGATTTTTATTTATTTGAGGAGAAATAAAAACTAATTGCTGATTTCTTATTTGGCTTAACTGCAGTTTAGAGAAGCAGGTCCAAACAAAATAAAAAATAGTCTATGGGATAGAAAATTGAAAAGTAAGAAAAAAACATTAAATAAATGATAAATAATGGCAGCGCTGCATATTTTACGAGCTATAGGGCTCAGAACTTTCCATAGGAAACTGCGAAAAATAAAAAAAATACTCAGCTGAATTAAGACTGCAAAGACCCGTGTGTGTGAACACACTTCAACTTTTGTTGAACAACTCGTAATTCAGCTTTAAGAAAAATAGAGATATTTGCATTTCCTTCGGCGTCTTTCTTAAAGCTGAATTAAGAGTGGAGCAACAAAAGTGGAAGTGTGTGAACCGGGACAAAGTAAACTTTCTGTGACTAAAATGGGTAATAGAATTCAACGTTAATAGCCCTTTTAGACATGCAAACTTTACTTTGCAAGTCTTAATTCAACGGGGAGAAAGACAGCAAGAGAAGGTATTTCTCCCTCTGTCTTTCACAAAGTGGTAAAAATACCAGAAAAATTAGTGAAAAAACGGCAACTTTTTTTTGTTAAATAAATCTAATATTGGCGGCAACACTTGAAAGAAATTTACAAATTTTATAAATTATATCTCAGCGCGGTTTTGTTAGCGCGGTTTATCGACCCTTTTTCATTTGGTTCAATTAAATTTAATCAAAAACCGAAAAGTGTGGCAAATTGCGTAAATACTTATTTTTTTTTAATTAATTAATACGATTTTCTTAAGACAATAAGAAATTGTATGCAAACTGTATGTTGGCATAATACGAGTAGAGCGAGCGAATTTAAATATGAATGATTTTGCGTAAAAAATTTGCCCTAATTATTATTCATTGATTTAAAATGCGTAAAAAATTTACTCAAATTATTATTCATTGTTTTAAAATGTAAAAATAAAAAAAAATGTGCAACTAAGGCTTTACTTAAAAATTTGTATACGATACTGACTGACAGTTTGCGTAATTTATGCTTTGGGGTTACATTATTCTGCAGAATAATTTTAATACAGAAAAGCGTGCTTAATTTTTTTTTCACTTTTTATTAATTTTTTATTAATTATTATGTACTATAGTCAATGTTTCACAAAATTCCATTTCGTTCTCATGGGATCATACGATTAAATTATGACGTTTTTTCATTCTTATTATTATTATTTCCGTTTTGGCATTCTAACTTAGTAACAATAGCTTGCAATTATAATTTCAGAAAAAATTTTCTTCACTTATTATATTAATTATAACTAATTTACTAAAGTCCTTTTTGATCCCTTCAAAACAAAAAATTAAGTTCTACTTATTTTTATTGTTCTTTTCATTTCAATACCATAGACTTAAAATTAAAATTTTTTAGCTAATGTTTCACTTATGCTTTTAGGTCTGCTATATTTTATTTAAAAAAAAAAAACAGAATTTGTAACTGGTTATGCACTAAATTTCATTTTGTTCCTTTCACAAAGTAAATATAAATGATTCCTGTGGTGAATTCCTTTTCCTTGCATTGAAAAACTAAAGAACTAACTAATGTTTCACTGAATCTCACTTTTTGAAAAATCTTGAATAGTAATTAGTTCAGTTGAAATATAATGCTAAACTTAGTTATCTTGCAAGTTTTATTATTTTATTGCTAATACTTTCAAAGTTTCATTCGATGCCATTTCGTTCCTCTGTAATAAAAATTCAATTTAAATGTTTTAACGTGCTTTCTAAAAGAAAGCACTACTTTCCTTACACTCTTAGGGTTGTTATGTTTAATTGAAAAACAGAATTTGTAACTGGTTATGCACTAAATTAAATTTTGTTCCTTTCAGAAATTAAAGTGAATTCCTTTTTCTTATCTTAACAAACTGAAAATCTCTCCACGGTTAAACAGATTAAATTATTCGCTTGGTTTTATAATTTTGGGATAAAAAGTAAAATTTAAAACTAATGTTTCACTGAATTTCATTTCGTTCCTTTATGAAAAATCTAGAAAACTATTAGTTCAGTTAAAATATAATACCAAATTTACTAATTTTTAGTGTTTCATTATTTTGTTGTTAAAACTTTCAAAGTTTCATTGGATTCCATTTCATTCCTTTGTAATAAAAATTCAATATAAATGCTTTAACGTGCTCTCTGAAAGAAAGAACTACCTTTTCATACTTAATCTCTTAAGTTTGTTATGGTTTTGCACTAAATTTCATTTTGTTCCTTTCAGAAATTAAAGTGAGTTCCTTTTTCTTATCTTGAAAAACTGAAGATCTATCCATGTTTAAAAAACTAAAGTTATTCCTTTGGTTTTATAACTTCAATTTAAAAAAGAAAATTTATAACTAATATTTCACAGAATTTCATTTTGTTCCTTTTTGAAAAATCTAGAATAGTAATTATTTCAGTTAAAATATAGTGCCAAATTTACAAATTTTAAGTGTTTATTTTTTTTATTTGTTAAAAATTTCAAAGTTTCACATCATTCCATTTCGTTCCTATGCAATAAAATTTAAATTTTAATCTTTTAACGTGCTTTCTGAAAGAAAAAAATACGTTTAATTAAACTCTTTAGTTTGTTATATATTATTGAAAAAAATATAATTTGTTATTGGTGTGGCACTAAATTTCATTTTGTTCCTTTCAGAAATTAAAGTAAATTTCTCATTCTTGTCTTGAAAACTGAAAAGCTAAAGTTATTCTCTTGGTTTTATAACTTTAAATTAAAAAAGAAAATTTATAACTAATGTTTCACACAATTTCATTTCGTTCCTTTTTGAAAAATCTAGAAAAGTAATTAGTTTAGTTACATATTTTGTAAGTCTTATTATTTTAATGCACAGTTTCATATAATTCCATTTCGTTCCCTTGTAATGAAAATTCAATAGAAATGTTTTAATGTTATTTATTAAATGTATGCGGTCTAGTAAAAACTCAAAATTAAAAGTTTTCTATTATTTTTCTCCTGGAATAGCAATTAATGTGCTGGCAGCGATATTTTCAATTTGTAAAATTTTTTAGTTGTGCCATTTTATTGATATTACTTAATTAAAAGCTTAATTGGAAAACAGGTTTTTTACTTTATATTTTCAAATAACTATTTGATGTTTAAGCTGGTTCAATAAACTTCTCATTAATCTAATTGTTGTTTTTAGATTTAATTTAAAATTTTATCCCCAATTGAATACAAATATTTATATACATATATATGTATGTACATATGTATGTACTTTACTTATTTGTTTTAAAATAAGATTTATAATTGTGATTGCCTTTGTGTTACATATTTTACAAAAACAATAGTGTGAGATTTTAAAAATTGGGGCAAAATTTTGTTTGACTTTGACATGCCTCTTTATTATATTCAAAAATATTTATTTATGCCTTTGTTTAACATTTAGTGCTAATCAATAATCAATTTTGGATTATGTAAATATTTGTTATTTTTCGTTGCTTTTCTTTGTTTTTTTTCTGGGGCGGGGTGTATTAACTGTAGATTAATTTAAAGAATTTTAGACATAAATACTTTGACACATTTGGATGTTATTCTTATTAAGATTTTCATCGTTGCCTTGGAAGTGTTTCATTAAATTTCATGCTTGTGCTTTGCTTTACAACAATTTTGGAAATCTAAAGATTTCTAATTTGATTCATTTTATTTTAACAGGTATCATTAATTTCTTTTTTACTGTACTACTTTTAGTCTTGTTTTTTTAAGAAACAAGATTTTATTGTTAGTTTTTAAATAAAAAATTAGTTAACTTTTTTTATTTAAATTCTACATAATTTTTTAATTTTAGTTTATTGGTATTTATTGGGTTAATAAATCACATATTAAATCTCTTTATTTCCCTCTACTTTTTCAGCTTCAAAGACCTTAGACAAAACTTTTAGTAGAAGGAAACAAAGGAAAATCACAGTGCCACACTAAAAAAAACTCAATCCACCAGCAGCGATTTTAATTGTAAAAAAAAAAATTCAACGTCATTTAGCAGTTCATAAAGTGCGACTAAAAACTCTTATCAGTTTAAGAAAAAAAAAACATCTGAGATTGTTTTCTCAATGAAGGCAATAGTGGAAGCGGACAATAACAATTCTAATTAATTATTTTCTTTATACAAAGTTGTTTACAACAATAACATTCGCTTTAGCTTTAGCTTTAGCAACCGCAAGTTCAAACCCCTTAAAAACAAAAAAAAACAAAATTTATGATCACAATATGAAATAAATAATCAAATTAAAAACCAAACGATTGCAATTAACAAAAAAAAAACAACAAAAAACGAAGTAAATAATAGTGAAAAAAAATATTATCTGCCATATTTTTTCATGTATGTACAAAAATAAATTGTTATAAACTTAATTTTGCACACTCTCACGGAAAAGTTAAAAAGGCAAGCAACATATCACAACTTCCATACAGTCCCGCATAAGTGGGTCAACAGTTTGGACGCGCTTCAGCGAATACGCAGAAGAGACTTGAGTTAAAAATAAATATTGATTTGATTTAATACAAAAAATAAATAAAAAAATATTAAACATAAAACTACCAACCAACCAACAAGTGCTTTGTGTATTATTTGATTGTATTAAGTTTGTTAAAAAAAATTACAACAAACAATAATTAAAAAATTATACTTATGCATGTACATACATAAACTATTTAATAACAAGTTACTTAACACAGTTGGCTTGCACAATATTGCAAAATTGCAAAAACTAGCCATAAAAATACTTAAGTGTGTTACAAAATAATTAACAAGTAAACTACAAACTAACATATCTACATTAATAATAAATTAAAAGAAAAAAAAATACTAAAAACACACACAACTGTCTGCAAGTGTGCCTGGATGTGTTTATAAAAATATTTACCCAATGGCTAAAATGTTTTTAAAAAATGGAATAAAGTCCAAAAATGTATGGCATAATAATATGTTCCTTGTTCTAATTATTGGAAATTTTTGCAATCTTATACCAATGGCGGAAGCATTTAAAGTGACGGTAAGTTTATCTATTAAATATTTTTATTTTTTTTTTCTTCTTAACTTAAATAAATTTCGAATAAACGTAAACAAAAATAAAATTTGCATTTTACAATAAACAACCACAAAGCGTACGCATGTGGTTGTCGTATAATCACACGCGCAATTACAATAAAGTGCAAGGCAACAACAACAAAGAAATTGGTGCGTAATCCACCACTTTCAAGTTCAAAGTCACCATTGAGACATTAAATAATAAAAAATAAAAAAACAAGAAAATTACTAGCAAAAGCAAAACGAATATTTAAATTATGTACATATTTTATATACATACATGCATACATATCGCTACCTCAAAATGCCAATGTCGTGATATTTTTTTTTTAATTTTTAAATACGAGATCTTAATGAACTTCACAGCAAGCACTTTATAAATGGTATTATACATACATACACACACACACACAGGTATACATACTATTATTTCTTTCCAAACCTCATAATAAGCGCTTCAAGAGCTTCATGCATTTAGGGCCTGGCCCACGATGTCACAAACGTTCGACTTGTCGCACAATTACATTGGAAACAACAACAAAATTTTAAAATTTGTTTTTGTTTTGAATGTATGTAAGTATACGACAAGTCCAACGTTGGTGACATCGTGGGACAGACCTTTAAAAAAGGTACGAGTATTTAGGCGCCTGAAATATGACATCAAAAACGCAAAATATGCACTAAAAACAATAAAATATGCACATATGTATTTTAAAAATATTCAATACCCTGACGTTTTGTGTAAACAATTTGTGTGAAAATCACTCAAAAAAAAAAGTAATGCCCTAATTCAGTAAGAAGAATTAGGACGTTTTTGTTTGAAAATTCTTCTGAGTTCTTGTCTTTGAATTCTCTAAATCATTATCTTCAAAAATAGTTGTTGTCTTTGCTAATGAAAACTAAAAATATTATTGCCATGTCTTAAAAATATAAAAATTAAATTAAATTATTATACAATAGCTAGTTTGAAAAATAAATGAAAAAATATGTGTTGGAAATAATGTTCGGAAGAAAATCATAAAGCAAATACACGAACCTTCTAGCATAGACAATAAATAATAATTGTTTTGTTGAATCACAACTGCTGCTTTATTTCGTGCATAGACAAGACGAAACAATCGTCGAACTGAATTGGGGCATAAGTGCCTTCTTTCATATAAAATTTCTGCTTAAATTGAATGTTCGTGTTGTGGAAACAGGAGACAAAAAAAAGTTTTAAATGTTCATACAACTAAATAAAGATATATGTAAAAATATTTTATTTTCTCAAGAGGTGCATGTTCAAGCCTTTTACATTAAATTATTAAACAAGATTGTGTAGGTATATTACATAAAGTTTTTTTTTGAATTATTAACTCCAAACACGTATTTTTCGAGATATACTTATTTTTATTGCAGTAAAGGAGCGATACGTAAATAGAAAAAGTAGTGTTTTTATACATACATACACACATATGTATATGTGACCTTCTCCGAGAAAAGGGACCTAGTGTGTGAAAATTAAGTTTTGAGAAAAACGCATTTAAAAAATTAAATTTTAATTTTTATCGATTTTCCCAAGATCCCGCTTTTTGACACACTAGGTCCCTTTTCTCGCAGAAGGTCACATACATATGTATGTATTTATTTTCATTTAAAAATAAACGTATATCGCCAAAAATTATTTTTTGTAAATTTTTCTTATGAAAAATTCAAAACGCTTTAACTATGTACTATAATTAATACAAGAAAAATCATCAAAATCACATATTTTAAATTTCTTGCAGCCTTCAACAATTTTCATGAGTTAAAAAAATTTTTGAGTTCAAATTTGTTTGTTTTCCAACAAATTTATTTATCCCCAAAAAAATCGCCGATTTGAAAAATCAAAAATTTTTACGCTAAACAAGTTGAAAAATTGCCATATCAGACAGCCCTGATAAAGATAGCATAAACTATAGTGCCTACATTGGGTCTGGCACAGGTTACTTGTTAACAATTCCGCATGAAATTTTTCCCGGGGAATAATTAAAACTAATAGCAAGTAATACGGAAACCAAAAAGTTATAATTGGAAAAGGGAGAAATTTCATGCGGAATTTTATTCATGATTACCCTGATATTGATATTAAAGATATCTCAAATAAGGAAAACAATATGTATGTATATATTTTATAGAGGGCATATCAAATGTTGAGACATTTTGAGGGCTTTGAACTGATCAAATTAACAAATAAAAATTTATCGTAATATAATAAAATTTTATTTGTTAATTATTTACACAATCATAATTTCTTTTGTTGTATTATCAATAATGCAATTATTAATATACATATGTTTGTAGATATGTATGTATGTATAAGACATATGAGTCAACAATATTATTATATCAGTCTAACTTTATAAGAAATTTTATGAAATCCTTTTGCATTTTGTGCTAGCAAAAAAAATTAGTAAATGTATTATTAAACTCCTTGATCTCCTTGATCATTCCATATCATATATGTACATACATAAATATGTACTTTTTTCCACAGTGCATGCAAGCTTAAAAAATATATAATATACAAATAATTAATATTAGGCCAATTCACAATCTTGTGCAAATGGTCTTGCATCGTTACATGTATAGTATATTGATACTAGCCACTTAACAATTCTTAGTATATATATACTATACCATTTTGCACATGTTGCGATGCAAGACCATTTGCACAACACTGTGAATTGCGCTATTATAAATGTGAAAGTGAGTTTGTTTCCGTGGTCGGCAATCTATACAATTGAATTTTATAATTGTGTGTGTTAAACTCTCACCACGATCCGGTGTTGCCAGTGAAGTTTCATCTCATTTTCCTAATTTTAAATTTTAAATCTCCAAAGCAGAATTTATTTTATTATGGTCAGCAGAAACACTCAAGTTTTGTTTATAAAGAAAGGCATCTTTTCTTAGTGCTACCTCAATGCAATGGTTAGTAAAAAGATGTTTTTGTAGGAAATTTTCTTAAAATAATTTAAATATATGCCTGAAAATGCCTTTGTATGTCATGTTTTTTCATGCGTGACAACACACATTGTCAAATCAAACATTCTGGTTCTTAAAAATAGTTTTCTGAAAATAAAAAAAATTAGTAAATTATCATTACACATATTTTCTTATTGTGGCAACTTTGATTCTTAACAGCATGCGATAGACACAACTTGTCTGCTTGAATGTATAAGATAGACTAATTAATGTTGTTTATTTCTCATCAATGCGTGTGTACACATACGTAATAGAAGAGTATATTAAAATGCGCGGCACAGTTATTTCGCCTACCAACGGTTTGTTTGCTAAGCTTTGACGCTCTATCTGCTAAACCGATTTTGAAAATTCTTTCACCTATAGAAAACTAAATTATCAGCGCCGAATATAGAATATTTTTTATCCGGTTCGGAACTGTTTTTTTTCATATTTGGTACGGATTTTTTTCTTCCGAAAAACAAATTTTTAGGGAAATTTTCGTTTCGGGTTGGATTGTTTAAGCAGTTTTAAAATTGATCTTATTTATTTTTTGAAGAGATAAGTGTGGGCGGTTAAAAGCTAGTATGAAATAAAAACAAATATCAAATCCAGCTGATAGTATATAAATGTAGAGCTTGCGAACAAAACCAGACTAGTCCCGTTAACTGTTTTTTTACAAGAGAGGCAAATAACTGAACTACTTAGGTAGAGACTAGAGATGATCGAAACTGTGATTTTTTAAGAATGTTGCTCCTTGTGAACGTGATTTCTAAATCGCTGTTCTTTTAAACTGTGACTGTGATCACAGTTTAGCAGTATTTTGTTTGTAGCAGTTCTGTTATTTTGAGAAAAACTAATAAGGAGAGCAGCAGTGAAATTAAACAGTGACTGTGATCACAGTTTAACACATTTCAACTCTTCTGCTGTGAAAGTGTGTACTAATATTAGTGTTTTGAAATACTAATAAGAATAGGGACAAGAACAAACAATAAGCAATTGCCAAATATTTAAAGCAAATATAAATAAAATTCCGTGGGAAGTTTTCCCCGGGGAACAATTCCAACTAATAGTAATAGGGAAAACAAAAAATTCTATTTGGAAAAGGGAGAAATTTCCCGCGGAATTTTATTCATAATTGCCCTGATTGAGAATTTTCGTATAAGAGGCAGAGAGACAATAAAATTGCAAGGACAAAAAAGTGAGAGCTGTACATAGTTACCAGAAATCGCGATTTAACGATTTTTTCTTGACAAAAGATGTAAGTATAAAAAAATTAATGTGGTAACTTTATTTACTGTATAGTAAACATACAAGAACAATCCCAGTATGTATGAAAGAACTATATTTTTGAAACCTGTTACTTGATCAATTCAGTTACAGTTGTGATTAGTGATTTTTCAATCGCTGTGAAAAAGTAACAGATTTCGAAATATCGCTCAACTCTAGTAGAGACTATCAAGGAAAAGTTAGTTTTCTTTATTTTTTTAAGGGAGGATCGAACTAGTTTTGAATGAAAATATTTCGTGACATCACAGATGTGTACTTGGACAACCCGAAAAAAATAACAAACAAAATCATGTACTGAGGACATGTCTAGTTTTGTTCGCCAGCTCTACAAATACTTATACTGATAGATATATATACATATTTGCATAGCTAGATATATATACATATATATATATATATATATATATATATATACATATATACATATATATATATATAGATATATATATTTGCATAGCTGACTGAAGTGGACTCTGCAGTACTTTTATAAAAGAATATATACAAACATACATTCATACATACATACATATGTACATATGTATATGATTGGTTTTGTTTTACAGTTTCTAATCGGTCAGCAATATAAAACAAAATTTGAACAAAAAACTTATTCGTATCTAAGATTTGAAGTGAAAAAAATGCAAAGCTAATTACTAGTTACGATAAGATATTATTTATTGTTTTATTCTTTGCGAAAAAAAACCCAGGGGGCTTTGCTTACGAAATATAAAGAGTTTTTTAAAATTTATAACGATTTTAATGACCTAGAAACTACTCGTACTACCGCGCTTTAAGTACTTCGACTACTATCGCTTTTTTCTATAAACAATTCTTGCCCCCCCCCCCCCTCTTATATTTTTATGGACTTTAATCTATGAAAATGATTATCTTTGTTTTTAGTAAATATTTTTTCCCTTGTTTTATAGTTTTATTTTTTTAATATTGTTATTTATTAACCACAGCATTATGAATGACGTCATTATCGAGATTTAGGGTTTTTGACTTTTAAAAAACTAGTTTCGATTGGTTTGCGTGCTGCAAAAAAATATTAGTTATTGGGAACGTTTGTGTAATTAATTATGTATCAGGTATGTTCTGTATTCCACGTGCAATTAAATCATTCGGAATTACCTTAGAGCATTGCGTTGTAAATACAGTAAGGCCTCAATTATCTGTTATTCGATTAACAGGCAACTTTGATTATCCGGGAAAGAAATATTAGCCCAATTCACAATCTTGTGCAAATGGTCTATCATCGTAAGTTAAGTTGGTAATGTAAATAATGTATTTATCACCAGACAAACACTATGGGTTACACCACTTTTTCACTGATGGCCTCATTATAGTTATAAGTTATAAATCAATAAAAAATTATAATTTTTTAATATTTTATATGTCTTCATGAACAAGAGCCTTTATTAACCCACTGTTTCTACCATCTCAGTTTTTTTTTTGTATTTTTCATACAAATTCTCCCGACGAGTCGTTTGCCTGACTTGTGGAAACTATACATACATTTGTCTCATTTCGAGATTATGATGTCAAATTGTTATATTTTAAATGATTTTTAAAAAGGTCTAGGGCAATTTTGAAAAATATGTTATACGCAAATCATTATTTTTTTTATAGCAACAACACAAACTTTTACCTTTTTTTTAAATAACCCCCTATTTCTACAACCCAGACGATCAATTTGAGTATAAAATTTATATGGAAAGCACACATTTTTTATGAGTGATTATCATACAAATTTTATAGACGATTCGTCTACCTGACTTGTTGAAACTGGAAATTGTGCCCTAATTCAGTTCGACGATTGTGTCGTCTTGTCCATAGACGAAAAAAAGTCGAAGTTGTGATTCTTTAAATCAAATATTATTTATTGTCTATGCTAGAAGGTTCGTGTATTTGCTTTATGATTTTGTTCCAAACATTATATCCAACACATATTTTTTCATATATTTTTCTAACTATTGTATCATACTTTAATTAAATAAAATTTAATATTTTTTATCTATATTTTTCATTATCAAAGCAAACAACCATTTTTGAAGAAAATAATTTAGAGAATTCAAACAGAAGAGCTCAAAAGTATTTTCAAACAAAATCGTCCTAAATCTTCTTACTGAATTAGGGCATTAGTTTCAAAAAGAATTTGTTTTTGCTTCTACTGAAAAAAATTTATTTTTGGGCATGCGCTGTTATTCATGAAAACCACCGGTTCTATTTCCATTCAAAATTTCAAGCATCAAAGAAATGGAAATAAAACGCAATGGGATCACAGATTGAAGAGCAAAGCCACACACTTACCATGTAATTATATTATAATTATCATTAACACTTTGTGGGAGAGGTGATTGTTAAAAAAACAAAAAAATAATGATGTGTTCAGGGGGACAATTAAAGGTGCAAAAACGAATTTAAAATATGTATAAACATGCATGCATTCTAATAATTTGTAAATATACAGGTGACGCACACACATATCGTGCAAAAAAATCTTAAGCGATATAATTTTTGGAACTTAATTTTTTTTTAACAAAATCGATCATTAGCTATCGTAAATAATCGAATTTCGTCAAAAAAACAAGGTCCAAAAAAATGTGTCGGTTAAGCTTTTTTGGCGGCTATTGGCTCGATATGTATAATAAATACAGTATTTGTAATACTACATACATACATACATATATGCATATACAGTACTACGTAGTACGTACATACATACATACATATCGTAATGCAAAACGCAAAACGCCATAATAATTTTATATTTTTACAATAAATGAAAAAAGTTGCGAAAATTCTAAATTGTATGATAAGTTAGAGATTTTAAATTTTACTTGCCCCTGTGGCTGAGTGGTAGCGATGCTAGCCTCTCAGTCCTAAGGTCCTTGATTCGATTCCCACCATAGACCCTGGGTGTTTTCCGGATTGTGTTTGTTCTTAAAAAAAAACTAATGAGCTAGTTTTTTCTTTTCGTATATTTCTTGAAATAACCGAAATTTATATATTTTTTTTAATAATTCTGCCAAACAAAAAACCGATTTCAATGCAAAGATCTGATAGAACATTTTCGAAAAAAAATTTATGGGATAAAATTAAACTTTAATGAGCGTGCCTCCACCCATGTATCAAATGCAAGATTTTGTGCTTTCCAGAGCTCAGGTTGTGTGTTAAGCTTTGCTAACAGTGGAACCACTTAAAATAAAATATTAATTTTTAATATTCTATTTGTATTTTTGAGCTCAAGGTGAGTGTGGTAAGTTTCGTAAAATTCGGTTAAGTAGAACCATGTCAATAGATAGATTTTTTGATAGATTTTAATAGGCGGCATAGACCCGCCCTTTTTTTCAATTTTAAAATTGTGTAATTACAAGAACCAAAGGTGTTTGCTAGGTTTCGCAGCAATCAAATAAGTAAAATAACATAAAATCGAATAAAAAAATATGTGGGCGTATCCTCGCCCATTTTTTTGCAACTGAACCAATGGGAAGCTATACCCTCTCAAACAATAAGAACTGTTTTACAATCGGTCTAAAATAAAACGAGTTATGAAAATAATAGCTACGAATTGATAACCGCCACCTTTTTTAAAGTCGGTTAACAAAATTTTGCAGTCTTATTATGTGATTCTTTAAAGCTAGACTTAAACTAGAAATCTACAAAGCAGTTAAGGCGATTTTTGTCCAAGAATGCAACGCAAAGTTTTGAAAATTAAATTCATCGTAATTTTTGCGTTTGATGCATCAAATGTATTTAAATTTGTAATACTCGAAAGTACTGTAGTGCTGGTGAATTATAGAATAGTTAGAAGCTTTTGTGTTTATGGTAACGATATACATACATTAGGGCGGGTCGATTTGTATGGAGGAAAAAAATGGCTCAAATTCAAGGAAAATCGTGTTCTAGGGATCAAAATGACCAACCTATGCCAGTGGCACACCCCCAGGGTCGGTTCCATGGGGTCGGCCCTCCAAAATTAGTGGGTCTCGGTCATACATTTTGACTCGATTGAGGAACTCTAAATGGGTCAAAGTGAGATTTTTTAAAATTTGACCCTTCGGATCAATATCAAAAAAATTCGACCTTTCGGATCAAAAGTCGGAACATCAAAATACATTTTAGATGTATGGTTCTTTCGGCAAAGTTTCCTTTTTAATTTGAACGATTTTTAAATCGTCTCGCCCTAACATACATACATATTTACATAACGTCACTTAAAATCCAAAAAAATCTTAACTACACCTTGTCTTTTTACAGGAGAAGCAAACAACATAATTAAATATATTTAAAATATAATTTACTCTAGGAAGTTTATTGAATTTTATTAATAAATTCATTGTCAAAACAAAGATTAACTTATGAATTTAAAACTACTATTACCATACAAAATACTGGTTTTCAATTCTTAAAGTATACTTTGTTTTTACTCTGAATATGCGCCAATGATTTTATTAATAAAATTCCATAAACTTCCTAGAACAAATTACATCTTATATACATAATATGTAAAATATATGTATGTATAACAAACCCAACAAAATTTAATTTATCCCAGAATAGTATGAATATAAATGAATTTTGGTTTAACATATAAACTATTTCGGAATTAATTTTAATTCAAAAATAATCTATAATTAAAACCCCAGAATAAAAGAAAATAATTTAACCACAACTTTTTACCATGTAGCTGTTCATACGAATATTTTAGTTAATTTAGAAAAAAAATCAATATAATTTTTTTAATTTACGCCGGTTTTGAATTTTGGTAACGACATGTAAGTATTTATTTATACCTACATGGGATTTTTATTTATTTGTTTTTACTAGAAGAGAGTGGGGATAAAAAAATGAGGATTTTTAAATACGACATTCAATTGGACTTTGGCTGTTCGAACACACACAGTCACACCCACAAAAAATAAAATAAATAAATAAAAAAATAAATGAAATGATTCAATCACTGCAATCTTAAAAATTTTAAACAATTAATAGAAAAGCTTTTTGTTTATTTAGTAAGTGGTAGTTAATAAAAATTTAATGGCTGTCGATATGAGATGCCAAAATTTGCTAATTTAACATGATGATTAAATAAAAAAAACATTTCGGATAAATTTGGGCGGTATTCGATGTTTGTTGCAAACGGTAATGCGTAAGTGCAAATGCAAAATATCGTAGATTTTCTTTGGATTGTGTTTGTATTTGTTGTTGGATTTTAAAGAAAAGCTACGATATTTTGCATTTACACTTACGCAAGACCATTTTGCCATGGTTTTACACTTGTAAATTTAAATAAGTTATTCCAAAATCATTATTTTTTATATATTGAATAAAACAAAACATATCAAAAAAAGCTAAAGCCACATAATTTTCGAACTTGATTTTTTGAGCAAAATCTATTACATATTTGCTATCGTAAATGTCCAAAAAATTTATCGGTTAAGTTTCTTTGAGGGTTATGGCACGATATGGTTACCTTAATATATTATTATTTTTTTATCGAAATTTTTACATTTTTCGATAATTTAGTTATTCTTTTATCGCAATATATAATAAACTCGTTTAAAATAAAATCAATGCGTTATGTCCTTCCTATATTAAGGTAACGATATGCAGTTTTGTCATTAATATTATTAAAATTTTCTTTTACTGGAACTAAAAGTCATGACTAATATATTTTTTAATTGTTTTTTGTTCAATTACATTTAATTGCTGTCAGCCAGGTGACAACATAAACAAAATTGTAAACAATTTGTTTACAGAAATACACTTTCGCGCAAAGAACTTTGAATCGAAATCATATATGAAGTGTGTACATATCAAGTGTGTACATAATTGCATGAAAATTATTTTTTTATTCGTTTGCTGTTTTCACATTTAATTAAAATAAACTTATCTAATAGGACATTTACACCTGCACAAAATATATCAGATTTTAATTAAAATCCTTATGAAAATCTATACCGTTTACACCAAGTTTTTTACCATTTATGAAGACTTTTTTATCCAAAACAAAACCCATTAACTGAATATTTTCCAAATTTACAACCAAACAAGTGCAATGTAACCAATTCATAAGCCTTTTTAATCAGACCGTAGCTAATTCAATCATCTTTTATATGAATGTGTTGTACAGGGTAGTAAAAATTAAATCAAAATATTAGATATTGAGTAGATTTCCTAAAAATCTACTGGCAAATTGGATTTCGTTTAGAATGGGAAATCTAGTAAAAAGAAACAAGATTTAGCTCAAAATCTCGTAAGTACTAGATTTCGAGACAATGTAAATGCCCTATAAAAGGAAACTTAAAAACGACTTAAAAAATTGGCACTGAAATGTTACATACTTATGTACATATACGTACATATATGTGTGTATAAAAAATATATAAAAGTACAAAGTATGCCTTTTTCTTTTCTTATAAAAATTTATTATTTTATATTAGCGAAAATTTTAATTTTTAAAATAAATTCACTACGTAGCAAAAACATTATTATGCAAAGTTTCATTGAAAAGGTCAAAAAGTAAAGTTAATAAAAACACTCGTAATTATATTTAAATTTATTTTTTTTAGAAAATTAGTATTTGATGTGTAAACATCTATACGCTAGGGGGTAAAAATCTTTTTCACAATACAATCACAAATTTTGAGTAAGATGCACACCGCGTTATGAAATCGGTGTGAGCTACATATGTATGTATGATTGTATTAGTGTAATCATCCGAACAAGAAGTACAAAGAAACTTAACAGCTGCATAATAAATAACTCAGCCGAATTTTAAAGCATACCTTCAGGAGTTAATTTTAATAGAAGTGTGAAGTGTAAAGTGTTGCCAGTGGGGATAATTTTGTTAAAAAGTTGAAAAATATAAAATAAATAATATATATATAAACATTTAAATAAAAGAGCGTTTTAAATGTCAAATATTTTTTTTAAAATAAATATGTATAACAGTCTTTTTAAAGAATTTATAATATTATATTATAACATATCTTCATTACGTACTGTTGCCTTACACTGGAGGTGGTGCACGATAATTGGGTATTAATCTCCATCTCATGCCAATTATTATGGGTGATTTTAATAAAAAATTTGCAAACCCACAGTCGCAAGCCTTATCAAAATTTTTATTTGACGTTTTCCACTTGCATATGAGCAATTCTCCACAAACCCCCACAACTAATAATTCCACTACTATGGAAGCAGTTTTCCATAGATTTTTAAATACAGTAGAGTCAAAAATTTATACATATATCTTAATTTAATTACCATAAGCCAATATTATTTATTTTTACTTAATAATTTTTTAACCAGTAAATTTTTACTGATTACTAAATTTTTTTTTTGCAATTTTTATAAAGTGCTTAAATGATTTATTATATGATGTGCATTGAATTTTCAGTAATCAGTAATGCTTGTATTCATAATGAAATTCTACCAAGTGGCTAAATTTTTTTCATACAAAAATTTCAAAATTAGAATGAAAAAAACTTTGCCACTTGCTACAATTTTATTATGAATACGGTCCTATGATTTTACTGGTAATGCAAATTAAATTTCATTATCAGTAAAAAATTTACTGAATTTTTTCAGTAATCAGTAAATTTACTGCTTACTGCAATTTTTAATGCAGTACATATACATATACAGCAGTGTGCCCATTTACTAGCTAAATAAGTTAAATAAAACAAACAAAAACGAGCAAATTCCTATATATTTACAATATGGAAAGTTTAGATACTTTTAATTGATTAATTTAAAAAAATATACTCAAAGCATAAGTACTTCCAATTTTAAAAAAAAAAATCATTACTAGATGCTTCTTACACATGTCCCCTGTGATCGGACTCACATTGCTTTTTTTTATTTAAAATACTCGTAGGTAAAATATCAGGAAATTGTTTCACTTTTTGTTGTAATTGCGAGATGGTGCCATATTTGTAATTGTAATTGAAAGTTCGTCAGCTGAAATGCAAAACCACTTAACTTACAAAAAAATTCAAAATCTCATTTTTAATTAACTATTCGGTATAACCTCGAAACAGATGTCTCTACAAATTTTCAGCCGAATTAAGAAAATGAAATGAATAAATTTTACTTCAGTCACTTGAATATTTTTTTCTTTCTTTTTCTCTCTCTTATAATAAAATAAAAAAAATGTAGTTAAGGGATTTTGCATTTCAGCTAACGATATACATATTTATAAGTTCGAAAATTTACGCTCGAATTGTAGGTTTGAGACTTTTAAAAATGCATACAAATAACATACATGCTTTCTCTCTCTCTTTTACCTTCAGGCCAAATTGATCTCAAATTACAATTACCCCGTCGAGGAGCATACAGTCCATACGCCAGATGATTATATTTTGACCATATATCGTATTCCAGATTCGCCCAAATTAAAAAACCACAACAACAACACAGTAAAACCCGTGGTATTCTTACAACACGGCATTCTGTGTGCCTCAGATGATTGGATCATCAATGGTCCGGGAAATTCGTTGGCCTACATGTTTGCCGACATGGGCTACGATGTGTGGCTGGGAAATGCCCGTGGCAACACCTATTCGAGACAGCACAAACACATAAATCCCGATTCTTCTGAGTTTTGGAATTTCAGCTGGCACGAAATTGGTGTCTATGATTTGGCGGCCATGCTGGATTATGTTTTGGAGGAAACGAGCCAGCAATCGTTGCATTTTGTGGCTCATTCTCAGGGTACAACGACTTTTTTCGTGCTAATGTCAACAATGCCGTGGTACAATCATAAAATGAAAACTGTTCACTTACTGGCGCCCATTGCCTTCATGAGGAATCATTCCTTTATGTTATCGAAAGTGGGTGGCATCTTCTTGGGCTATCCATCGTTTATGAGCATGATTTTGGGTGGCCTAGAGCTTTTACCCACGACCAGTATCCAGAAATTATTTTGCGAGTATGTGTGTTCGGAAAATTCACCATTTAGATTTTTGTGCTCGAGTATATTGAATTTTATTGGCGGTTGGGGAACAAGGCATTTTAACCATGTAAGTAATCTTTTCGCAGAATTATAGAACAAAAGATATAATTTTTCTTTTGTTTTGTTCTTTCAGACTCTATTGCCTCATGTGTGTGAAACTCATCCCGCCGGCGCTTCAACCACTCAAATAATACACTATTTACAATTGTATACCTCAGGCGATTTTAAGCAATTCGATCATGGCATCGATCTTAATCTCAAAAAGTACAACCAAGCAACCCCACCCCACTATGAAGTGGGTAATATAACGAGTTGTGTGAACATGTACTACAGCAACAATGACTACATGTCAGCGGTGGCCGATGTCGAATACTTGGCCACTCTTTTACCTTGTACCGAACTCTATCGCATTCCTTATGATGACTGGAATCATTATGACTTTTTATGGTCGGTTAGTGTCAAGGAAGTGATAAATGATCGTATCATAGAAAAAATAGAGGCATACGAAAATGCTCACACCCATTTACAAATTTTATAGTTATTCCTAAACGCTCAACACAAATACATTACATACAACATACATACATATTATATAAAATGCAGATGAAACTAGAGAAAATGTTAAAAAGACTTTTGTAGATAATTATAATTATAATTATTATTGTTATTTAATATTTTATTTGTATTTAAGACTTTTTAGAAAACGAACAGAATTACAAACGACAACAAAGAACAAAAGTGATACTATTTCATAGGACTTAATTTAGATATAAGTATGTAGTTATTAAAATTAATGTTAATGAAAATCTATAATTTTTTACATTTTTTAGTATTAAGATATGAAACACACAAACAAACAAACGAGCTGAAGAAAATATTAAATAAAAAATTATGTAACAATTTAAGCTTTTCTTAGAAGTCAATTTCAATAAAACAAAAATTTAAAAGAAACTTGAATAACGGGCTTTAGTTTTATTTATTTCTCAAGGAACTGAATTCTTTAGGTCATACATATTTGATTAGTGATTCGTGCTTAAAGTTGCTAATAAAACAATTTACGGCCTTCCATAAAAAAACGATAATTAAACATTATTAAGTTGGTCTAAATATAAATTGAGTATAAAGAAAAACTAGTTTAGATAACAAAAATAAGAATAATTAAACAAAAAGAAATAAATATCTATAGAGTGAAAAAAATTTTAATTTTTATACTCGTATGTACATACATATCTACATATTTATATAAGTATAACACAAATCCGCATTTATTATTCCGAAAGAATTTATTTTATTATCTTCCGTTAGTTTTCATCAAACTTGAAAAAATTTATTTAAATAATAACAAAATATTTAATGAATGTGTTAAAATAGCTTCCGTTTTCTAAAAAATCCCAATATGTAGGGTTTATTGTAACCAGTGTGGTCAGTAATTATAAATATTTATAGTCTGAAAAAATTAAAATACAAGTTTAAATGTTTTTAGAAATAACAACGCATGTACATTATACACATTAGTGTCTTTACAAGAAAATATTCTTTGGCAGGGAAAATGATGTCGACATACATACAGAACAAAGTTAAAAGTTATGCTGTTTTTAACCAAAAGAGAAACCCCTTTTTGTTTCTATTTTTTATTTCATCTAAAGATCTTTTAAAAGAAAGTAATTTCAAATCCATTAATCTATAAAAATCGAATTACTTTGTTATTTTTAAAAGCACAGAGTTTACACACAAAAAACAAAATAAAAATCCCAAAGCGGCAACACGTACAGTCAAGCTTCTTCCGCTTTTCTGAACATATTAGGACTTCTAGTAAGACCAGGTAAAGTCAACACTCAAATTAGACATTTCCCTGTAAGAAAACTACCAGTCAATTGACTGCTCATTTGATCGATTGTCATGCAGGATATATTCATCATTGCGTAGAACAAAGTTTCTGAACTGTTCACTCCAGTGCTTTTTAGGGTTCCGTACACCAAAGGTGAAAAAAGGAACCCTATTGTTTTCGCTACGCTGTCCGTCTGTCCGTCACACGGTATTTTCTCAGGAACCGTAAGAGCTACGGACCTGAAATTTGGACAGAGTATGTAGAACCTTGGCCACTACAACAACAAATACATGAGAATTAGAAGTTAAAGGGTGCTCCAAAACGAGCAACGAAAAATATTAAAATCCCATGTAATATACATACAATTTTATGTACATATGTATGTATATTGACACTTGAAATTTGTAAAATTAGTGTATTTTTATATAGACTACAACAATTAACATTAAAATATTTAAAAATTTAAATTAAAGGATGGTCCATCAGTTAATGCAATTTTGACTATGTAATTTTGACAACTTGCTATATCTTGGAGACCGTAAGAGGTAAACTCTTGAAATTTTCAAAAACTAAAACTAAAAAATCCGAGAATTATAAAATCGCCAAACCGAAAAAAATCGCCAAAACCTGAAAAAAATCGCCAAAAATGTAAAAAAATCGCCAAATCGAAAAAAATCGCCAAAATTAAAAAAAAATTCTAGCACTAAAATAAATCGCCAAATTCGAAAAAATCGTTTAAATGAAGAAAAATCACCAATATGAAAAACACGCCAAAAACCGAAAAAAATCGCCAAAACGCGAAAAATGCGCCAAAACCAAAATAATTGTTTATGTGAAAAAAAATCGCCAAAATGAAAAAAAATCGCCAAAATTAAAAAAATCGCCAAATTTAAAAAAAACGCCAAAACGAAAAAAATCGCCAAAATTTAAAATAAACGAAAAAAACCGAAAAAAATCCTCAAAACGAAAAAAAAGTGCCAAAACTAAAAAATAATCGCCAAAACCAAAAAAAATCACCTATATGAAAAAAACGAAAAAATTAAAAAAAATCGCCAAAAAAAAAAATCGCCCAAATAAAAAAAAGCCAAAATAATAAAAATTGCCAAAATTAAAAAAACTTCAAAAACCAAAAAAAAATCGCCAAAACGTGAAAAAAAAGTGCCAAAACTCAGAAAGCGCCAATAAATTCAAAAAACCCCCAAACTAAAAAAAACGCTTAAAACCGAAAAAAAACCCAAAAACAAAAAAAATGCCAAAACTATAGTTTATATTGTTCGTATTGAATTACACATATCGTGCCCGTACGGAACCCTTCGTGCGCGGGTCAAAGTCGCACTTCACTGAATTTTTACTAATCAATGATAGCATAAATATTACTCAAGTTTGACTGATCATAATACACTAATATATCCCCCATAATTTAACAATCATAGATGATTGATATAATGACAACAAATATAATTTTTATTATTTTAATTGTTTTTTTTTATATAAAGATATAAAAATAAATAAAATATTTAAAATAAAAGATATACTTCAGTAAAAACTGAATAAACTAGGCGGTATCCAGCCCTCTTCACACCTTTTCACTTTTTCTTTTATTCAATATTCACCCTTATTCCATTTGTCGACATCGACGTCACTTTAACACAACACCAAAAAATTGGGGCTAGTTTACCCGATCTTGAGAATAATTTTGTCCTACCGACAACCTATTTCCGTTCCCTAAGGTATTAAAAATAGCATAAACCGGCCAAAAGGTGTTGGTTGTTTACGACAACGGGTACAAAAGCCCTAAATTTTTCGTGTTGTGTTAAAGTGACGTCGTATCGACAAATGGAATAAGGGGGATTGTTTCTACTTATCTTTTTTAACACTAACACTTCGATGTTGTAAACGTTTTGGCATATATGTATGTACATTAGATGTCTCACTCTAACATATATGCTAGAGTAGAGCAACTATATTTAATAAATTTATCCATCACCACTTCCTATCAAATGACTAGGCAATGGACAGTCACTACTGAATTCAATAAAAATTGTTGCAAATGTGTTAGTGAAAAAATTTTGTTTGGGTTAGTTTCAGTCATTCATTTCTTCTAGGGTTACTAACAACTTAATTGAAAAAGAAAATTTTATTCTTCTCTAAAAAAAATTTTTGTTGTTGGTGTAGAAAATTTACACTAAAAATTTTGTAAAATCATTAATAAAACTCTGAAAGTAGCGGTACGTAATCTGTGAATAGCACCTTATTTGCAATTTCGACAAATTCAGCCGAATACGAATATTTTTCCAAAGAAATTAAATAAATAAATGCATAAATTTAACATTTAAGAAATTTATTATTCGACATATTGTCATAATTATATGTTAAGCTCCAAACACTTAGACGACAGCAGACTTCACAACTTCACGACTTCAAATGAAGTTGGCTTCAAATGCTGCCGTGTAGTCAGCTACATAATTATTTTGAAGGCAGCAGCAACACTGCCAGATATATATTTTACATAAATAAAATTAAAGTTACTGACTCAAAACGTACTAATATCACGTAAAAATGTAAAAACACATCAATTTATTTCATAATTTTAATTTTGTAATGTTATTTTCTTTTAAATATTACGAAAAAATTTAAGCTCTTATTTCTTCCAATTTATATTTATAGTGGCAGCACTGCATTTGCTATTTGCTGCTCACGAAAATAGAAATTAGTCTAAGTTGGCAGCAGCAGCAAATGCTGTTGTGTAGTCGTGCTGCTGTGATGTCGTCAAAATAATCGTTTTCATTTAAACACATGTATTTTATTTTTGACACTTTGCTGTCTGCTGCCTGCTGTCGTCTAAGTGTTTAGAGCTTTAATTGGAAATTTATTTGCTGGTGGTTCAGCTTGGTCTATATGCATTTCATTGTCGAATATAAATATTTATTATTTATATTATATTAGATAAATTTTCGTTATAATTATTTTAACGATGCGATTATCGTTAAAAAAGGTTAGTGAATCGCACTACAGATAAAGGCAACACTTAAAATAGACATTTACTAACAACTTAATTGAGGCCATATGCTCCTTGTAGGAACGAGGGGAACCTATATATACATATATATATATATATATATATATATATATATATATATATATATATATATATATACATGTATATACTGTATACATATATAATTGAAAAAGACAATTTTATTCTCTAAAAAAATGTATACTAAAAATTTTGTAAAATCATTGATAAACTCCGAAAGTAGCGTTACGTAATCTGTAGTCAGTTTTTGTAAAAAAAATACGAAGTCCAAAAAAAATTTTGTCGCTTAAGCTATTTCAGCGTTTATGGCTCGATATGACGAACAGCGAATGAACGATGAGGGAATAAGCAGATCAAAAATCTGAGTACGCGAAGGACGCGATTTTAATTGAACCGGCCCACATTCTACATAAGGATCTGTGTATGTATGTGCTGTATATATATATTTTCGAAACAGCAAAATTTAAAAACAAATATGTATTTACTGGCACGTCGGCATTAATTTGCATTATTCCCTCATAATTTTGATTATAAGCAGTGTTGTCAACTTTGAAATATCAAAATGCACCAAAATGGAGAAAAAAGCGCGCCATTTACAAAAAAACGCACCAAGCTTAGTATTTCTTTTTTTTGTGTGTTTTATTTTGGGGGGGGGAGATTATTAGTGCGTTAATAAATTTTAAACTATTTTTTTATTTTAAAATTTTTATTGAATTAATAATTTTGCATAAAAAATACAATATTATTTTTTTGTAGATGAGAATTTTTTTGAATTAATTGAATTGTCGGAAAAATTAAAAATATTTTTGGATTTGTTCCTATATGATATACTGAATATCTCGACCAAAGAACTATATGACTTATACAAGTTTCATAATTACGGGCACACACATTAATTTGTAAAAAATTATAAATTTTTGTACATTCGTTTTATAAATTCTGCTTAAAACTTTTAAAAAAGAGATCAAAAATTATTTATTCTTCATTAATAAAGCTAATATTTTCATCATTATTGTTATCATAGGGTCATAAAAAAGATTTCATTTCAAATTGTGATGTTTTGTAAACATCATTACTATTAATATGGTAATTAACACTATCAGGAAGTTAGTAAGAGTTTAACAACAAAAATTTTCCATTTTTAACCCATTGTCGTGTTCAATGTGCGTTGGTGCCACCAAAAATTTAAAAACGCACCAAAATTAAAAAAATGCGCACCACGCACCAACTAAGCAATTTTTCGCACAAAAAATTTCAAAAACCAAAATGGTGCGAAACGCACTAAGTTGACAACACTGATTATAAGTTAATGCGATAGTAATAAGCATAAAGGTATTTAACCTAACCTAATATGATAATAAATAAGAAAAGAATATTAGCTTGGTATATGCATACAATGTGTATACATTTGCACTTTCATATGTTAGTTCCAATGTGTAATATGTTTCGATGAGCATGTTATATTTTCACTTACACTACGTCTCCACTAGCCATCGACTTGGACATAACGCCGGCAGAGCAAGTGTGAAAAATTCATTAACTTCCTTGTCGTGAACACGCGCGATGTCCATGTTCAGGCATATTAAAGTATTTTGCGGTACTGCAATAGAGATGGAATATTTGCCATATTTGTTCTGTCTCTTTTCTTTCCATTGCAAATGGTTTCTGACGGCTAATCTCATGGCGAATATTGTTGTTGATGTCAGAGCATGGACGAAAGTTGGAAAAGAGCGGTCTCCATTAAACATTTGTGATGTCCGACATGATGCCCATACCAAGTTCATGGCTAGTGGATACCCCTAGTTAGTTTAGGAAGGACAGTGCTATAACGCTCATCAACTTGGAGATCTAGTTGGCTGCATAATGACTGATATATTCACTTACTCTGCATTTATCTTTTTGTTGTTGCTCAGTTTTATTTAATGTTTCACTAAAATTAAATCCATTTCCTCTAAAATATAAAATTTTACTTAATTTTTCACTAATTCATTTCCTTTTCTTTAAAACGAGTTCCGCGCGTTTTTATCTGTCTTGATAAGATATTGCCATATTGTTTAAAGTATTGCCACACTTTTTTCTGCATGGTTTTCTCAAACACATATTCAAAAGACGGTGAAACATATGTATATGATTAACCGTTAAACATATTTTACCTTTTTAAGAGAATCATTAGCTTATCCATTTCCTATTAAAAATAATATTATCATACGTGAACATGGCAGTTAATTTTTACAATTTCAAATACAACGCACACTTCAAAAATTAAATAACTTTCTTGAAGCACCCTGTATATGGCTCGTTAAATAAACTTTACCCAACACTGTTTGATATTAATCGGTCTGGCAGCACTCCACCGACATGCAGTGTGAGAAAAATTTTATGTACAACATGCCACACAAAGCAGCCATATTTAATAGAGCACACAACGCCACATCAGACGTGTCGATTTTTCAATGTGTATACAAGAGAGAAAAAATTAAATCACTTTTTCTACATTCTGCAATTGAAAATTTAATTTAACCAAAAATTTTTTAATGTGTAAAAAACAAAAATATAGTTTATAACCAAACAAAATTTAATTTCATTATAAGCATGTACCTGCTTATAGCTAATAACTAATTAAAAAAAATATGTATACAAAAAATACAAGCAAAATATGTGATTAAAAAAGAGGAAAAACTTACAAAACAAAGCAACACAGCAAAAATAAAAAAATTATAGAACATTGTTTTAGCAGTTGGAAGTAGAGTATTCCAAAGATTACGTGGGAATGAATATGGGTGAGTTATATTTACATACATATATGTAATTTATTCTGTTGTTTTGTTAGTATTCTCCTGCATTTTTACGCTAGTTTTTAATTTTATTATGTTCTCACTTTTTATTAAAATTTTATGGAAAGTGGTGTTCAAGGCACATTTAATATGATATGCCTTGGTGGTGTTGTTCATTACTGCTTTTACCACTTTTTACACCTTTCTTTTGGAAAGCACCAGCAAAGTGTCAAAAATTATCGCAATGTCAGTTAACCCTGTAGCGTAGCAAAAGGGTAAACAGTTGTATCGTTTTTAAATTGGTGTAAATTTAACAGTAAATTTTGCTTTTGAAGAATTTGCGATATTTATCTTTATGTACTTTTGTACCAAAATGTGTCCATATATGTGCTTATGTATTTGTGACAAGAAATAATTTATAATGCCATCTTTTTCTCCTTATAGATGACGACGCCGCTTCTACATCATCCGCATCTGCGGCAATGCTGGTTAAACTTTCTACTGATGGTGTGCCCAAACTCTTCTGCCCAGTGTGCAACAAAGCCTTAGTATCACTTGCCGGCTATGTAAAGCATGTAAAAAAGCACGAGCCTCCTGGTGGTTTTATGTGTCGCTATTGTGATGCTCGTTACTGTTCAGATGATGAGCTGAAAAAACATCGTGAATCTGAACACACCACCATCGCCTGTCGTCTATGCAAAGATGTCACCTTTACCAATGAAGATGATTATCGGATGCATATTCGTGATGTTCACCAGGGTGTGGATAGAGAAATATTTACTTGCGAAAAATGTGGTGCCACTTATAAGACAATTGATCCCTACCGTCGCCACATCGAAACAGAATGTGGTCGCATTAAGCCACACAAATGTCATAAGTGTCCCATGGCATTTGTAACGAAATATAATTTGAAGCAACATTTGGAAAATCATACAGGCGAATTGAAGTTTTGTTGCAGCTATTGTGGACGTAACTTTAAGCAAAAAGCTCGTTTGGTAGAGCACGAAAGGACCCATACGGGAGAGAAGCCATATAAATGTGATGTTGGTTGAAAGGAAGAATATATTTATATATATGCGTATCAATCTATATTTTGCTTTTTTATATTTTTTTAAGGTTTGCGGAAAAACTTTTTCTCATCGCGAGAGTATTGTTACACATTCTTCCATTCATACCGGCATTCGTTTGGTGGAATGTAGAGCATGTGGTTCCAGATTTTCCTGCTATTCCAATCTCATCAAACATCGGCGTAATCGTCCCACTAGTTGTGGCTTGCCGGAATACGATCCTCCTCGAAATCGCATTAGAAAAAATACTTCGCGAAGTAAGTAGAATTAATTACACAACAAATGTAAATTTAGATTGTCCAAATAAAATAAATTATTTTCCATACATAGTTCCGGCCACTTTGAATCCCACCTCCGAAATCAAGGTGGTAAATGTGAATAAAATAATCAAACCTGATCATCAAGTGAAAGCGGCAATTGTAAAAAAAGATAATATACTGTTAAAACCTTTAAGAATGAAGCCCACTGCTCGCAAACGTACTGGTGGTAGTCGAGCACAAACATCCAATCTAAGTAAAAGAAGTACTCGAAAAAAGGTTATAAATTTTGTAATCAAAGATGATGATGATGAAGATTTGAAAACTGGGGAATTGGATAATGAGGTCGCTGACGAAGCTTATAACTTTCCCTTCAAGGCAAAAGAAAAAATGGACATTAAAACTATTGCCGACAACAGTATGTTAGCCCCTACAGAATTTATAGTTAACAATAAGAACAGTGAAGATAAAACTACCACTCCATGGTCTGATGACAGTGAAGATGAATATGTGCCAGATTTTGAACCGGCTGACTCCGATTCGGATGAAGAAGAGGAAACCTCTGTTAAAGATTTCAAAATTCCAATGCCAGCAACTGCCATTAAAAAAGAAAGCTATGATGATGATAATGAAATGAATATAACCACCAATATACAAATAGAACCCCTGGGAGAGTTCGAATACAATCGCATGGACTCTTACACCGCCGAGGTGAAATATGAAGATGAAGAAGATAATTTATTTGATGAAAAGGATCGCATTTTAGAACATCTACTAAATGAAAATGATTATACCCAAAAGCTCGAAACAGGCCAGGACAAATCGAAGAGCCTACCCAGACTCAGAAGGAAATATAAAGGGCTTAAAAAAATTGATAACCAAGATGCTGAGGATATTTTGGGAGAGGCTGAAGTTTACGTAAAATATGAAGAAAGTGATCAAGATGATGATGGCGATGAAGATTATTTAGAAGTTAAATATAATGTAAGTTAACTCTTTACTAGTTTACTAGATAATATCAAGAGTAATTTCTATTTTGTGCGCTTGACTTTTTTTAGGCCAACGAAATTAACAAGGATGAAATTATAGAATGTTATGTGTTATTGGAAGATATCGCCAACTGCTATCCTGAGTTGAAAGAATCTTCCAGTGTAAAAGTAGGTCGCAATGTTCAACCATTCTTTTCAAAATCGGATAAAATTAAGAAACTTATTAAAAAACGCGGTAAATATCGACCCAGACGTTCAAAGTTTATTAAAGCTGAACCCGGTTCCCATGACGCAAAATCGAATAGATCATATCGTTTAGCTTCAATATCGGCTAAACAATTAAGAGAGCGCATGATACTTTTAAAAAGGCGCGATAGATCTTGGCAATGTACAGATTGCATAAAAATCTATTATATGCGCAAACCTTATGAGAAACATTTAAGAGAGGATCATAAAAAGTCGGAGGACTTTATAAAAGAAATTTTCAAAAAAGATTTGGAAGATGTCGCCAGCGACGATGTTTTCAAATGCCACATATGCGATAAGATTTACTTGATGGAAAAACGTTTAATATCGCATATACCCAAGCATGGACCGGACGGTACTTTAATACACAAATGTCCCTGTTATTGCACTTTGTATTTTAAGACACGGCAAGAGGCCACCGCCCATGCCCAGGACAAACACAAAGACCTATTGTGGTGTGATATATGTGAGAAATTTATGACAGGTTGCGATGCTTTGAAATCTCATAGAGCACGCATACATGGCGGTAATAAGGACTATAAAAATTCTCGGAATTTGGTGTGCATGAAATGTGGTAAGAAATTTATGGGCCGCACTCAGTTGACCGACCACGAACGTTCCGATTGCGGTCGTTTGCCTTTGTATCAGTGCCAAGTATGTGGCAAATGTTTAACTACAGCCGGTATACTTAAAACACATATGTTACTACACAACGATGCACGGCCGTACCAATGTGATCAATGCGGCAAAACGTTTAAGATTAAGGCCCAATATAAAACGCATATTAAATATGCCCACAACAATGAAAAGCGCTTCAAATGTCATGTAAGTTTTTCCTCTTTCCTCTAAACTTTAGTGAGTTGAGATAAAACATTAATAGCAGTGGTATGTGTTCATTTATTTCAGTTGTGTCCCAAGGAGTATCCTTATCGTGAAAGTTTATTGACACATATGTCGGTGCACACAGGCATCAAACGTTTTATGTGCAATGGCTGCGGCAAACGCTTCACCTGTGTTTCGAATCTTCAAGCACATCGCAAAGTTCAGGCAGATTCTTGCGGCCTGTTGCCACTTAATGCCAGAGCCACCCAATATATGGGAGTGCAAAAGGGTAATCTTTTAATGGGTGCCAAACCTGAACCCGGCTTAGATTATGTGGAAACGAGAACATTTGTAGCGAAAGAAGTTATTACCCATGACGTATCGTCCATGTCTCCGGAAATGCAAAGTCAAAACCGAAATATGGAACAGGACCCATCAATAAGCGATGGTATTCCTTTAAACTATGTAACATCGGGATCTGAAATTATACTGATGTATAATAGAGATTAATTTTAATTTTTTCTAAAAAACAGAATAAAGTATAATTAGATTTAATTTATTTTAATTTTAGTTACTTTAAGAATTATGTATATAAGCGAAAGCACAGATTTTAAATCCGTGTTTTCTTTAAGGCTTGCTTCACTTTCATAAAATTAAATAAAATAAATAAAAATACATATTCGTTTTTTAATAAAATTTGGGGGTCTATTCGTCGCTTTCGATAACGAGCTGATTCGATCACGTTTTCTCAGTTTTAGATTATGTCCCAGTTCAGACTTGCAATTTTTGTTGCAACTTTTTATTTCTTAATGTGAAAGAGCGAGAGAACAATACAAAATCTTTTTGCAATGTCTGGAGCAGGACTATGGCTTTCGCTATCAAACAATGTAATAATATGGTACGATATCGAATGCCATAATTTTAAACTGAAGAAAATTTATCGAACCAGCTCGTTATCGAAAGTGACAATTAAATTTTTTCTTCTTTGATGAATTCGATCAGTGAATTGTATACAGAGTGATGGCCACTTTCAAATATTTTTAAGTATAAAAATTATCTGCACAATTCGAATTTTCAAAGTCAGCTATTTTGTTTCCAGTTGTTTTATTTTAACTGAAAGCTTGCAAATGACTTTAAAATAGGGTAACAATCAGCCTTATCATAAATAAAATTTCAGATTTTCGAAGCGTATGAAATTCACACGCGAAATATTTTGAAAATTTGTGAAGAAAATTATTCACAAAGATTTGTGTGTTGGAAAAAGTGGAAGTACTTATGTAAGTTTTTAATTTAATTGGAATTGATGATACGAAATCAAAATCCGTGTGAATGAAATTTTTCAGTCGGATATTTTTACATGTGGAATTCATGATAAGGCTGAATGAATACGGATTAAACTCCCGGGAAGATGTTATTCATGTTTGTTTCTTTCTTATTTGTTTGAAAAATTTTGCATTCGAAAATCAGATGATCAGGGGTTTCAGGCACATGACAGTGTTGACATACATATATTCGATTCAGGAACTTTGATCCTGGACAGGTACACATTTCCAAAGGTATGTCCAATCAACAATCTATGATTTTGACATCTTCTGTATCCAAGGCGTACGAAACCAGAGGGCTTTTTTAAAAATCATAAAAAAATTTAACAAAAAGTGATTTTTCAATAAGTTACATATTCCATTCATAAAAGTTTATGTTAAAGACTTGAACAATATTCAAATAGGTTTATCTTTTAGCAAATAAAGGTTTTGATTTTATTTTTTATCATTATAATTGTATATATGTATAGAAAATCTAATAGAATTCCCTTATACAACTATATAAATGAAAAATTGGAATTAAAAGCATTTATAATAGAAAGTTATAACAAAATTCCAATTTTAATGTAAAAAGATGGCCTTAACTGTAATATATGTATGTATGTATGTATGTTAATGGAGTTCAAAATCTTTGTTGTTAGTTAAGGAGGTCCTACATGCGTTGTTAGACGACTCATCAGTGACTTCAAACATATTAAAAAAAATTTTACAAAACTGCAATATACAATTGAGAAGTATAAAAATATAAATACAGCAAGATTAGAAATTTGTTCAACAGCACAACAAACGTATGCATTAGACTCATGGTCAAATAAAAATACAAAATTAAATGCTCAATACAAAATGGGTTGTGAGTATTGTAGAAGTCATAAATCGTACATGAATTGTTTATAGTTTCAACAAAATTTTTTTGTTTATAAACAAATGTGTATATGTATATAAATTACGGCTCCTAAAAAAGCTTGTGAATTGAGAAAATATATTTATGGAGTTTCTTCACAGTTTAAAGAATCTTTTTACAGCAAACCTTAAGATTTTCTCTAACAAATTGTTAATTAGTAATCGTCACCACGCGACACAATTTCCTTACAAGTGGGACGCAACATAATCGTGTGCTCGTATTGGGCTGTGTAACATCCCTTTATATCACACAATGGTGGATAAGAGTCCACAATGCCCTTGTCACACAAATCCTTCAAAGCCATTTGATATTTAGTTGCACCAGCTCGATCCAACCAACGTTTACAGAAAGCCAACGTGCCAAAGTTGTTATTAATTAGTCTTAACAGTTTGCTTGATGATTGCAGACGTAATGGTACATGCTGTACATCGTAGTTCTTCATGTAATGAGAACAGTCCATATCATCGTGAACGAGGCCACGACCGGTAGAACCGAATGTTTCAATGGCATAAAATTCATTTTCTTCCATACGTGTCGAGTCACCACCCTTTACAATTGGCACCGTTTTTCCCGAATGAATGCCTTAAAAGTAAAAAAAATAATCAATTAAATAAAACGCTAATGGTATAAATGCATTGCGAAACAAAAAATAAACAAAAAGTAAAATCAAAACTCTATTAGCAATCTTAAACTCAATTCGAGATCTAAAATTCAATTAGACAGTCAAATCTAATATTAAATAGAAGTATTAGTCTTATTGCAAAAAATTGGTAAATTTAAGGTTGGTTTAACAAACGAATTTTGTATGGCGAAACCGGTTTTAACGCATGCTTTAACTTTAACAATCGTTTTTGCATAAGAGCATCAGTTATTATGGGAACAAATTTGAAACACTACCTTGAGGTATTATCAAAACGGAATCTCACGATTCTACTTCATTGCTTACATAGTTGTCAAGCAGCCACGTACCAACCAAACTTTTCAGACATTTTTTAATTGTCAAGAAAATATAAAGAGATCAGAGTTCAGTATTTACCTAAATTCCCACAGGCAATATACTTGGATAAATGAAATATTTTTGGCGGGAGTTACTATAGCTTAAATGCTTATTGTAAAACATAGCGGGTAATTATGAATAAAATTCCTCGAGAAATTTTTTCGGGAAACAATTTCAAGCAATAGAAAATGATGAAGTACGTGGCTGCACAGAAAAGTATCGGTATTTCCCCCAGCTTTAAGTCTAAGTTTAATTTTTCTTCTCTTCTTTAGAAACTCACATTAATTAATAAAAACATTTCATTCAATAAGAATTGAAATTACTGAACTTAAGACTAACTAAAAAAATATTTCTGATTAGAAAAAATTCTAACTGGAAAGGGAAGAAATGTCTCGCTGAATTTGATTCATATGTTTTGATATGCATTGATAATTTCTACTCACGATATGGACTGATCGAGTGACCATTTAAATTACGTATCGCCTTAACCCCATACGTCTTGCCATCCAACTCGACTTCATACGATTCCATAACTTCTTGTATGGCAGCTCCAATGTCGCATAGACGCACATCAATACCAGCCTCTTTAATGCCTGTATTGGTGGCATCCTTTACGGCCTGCAACAAAGCATCGTACTTGTTGTTGAAAGTCAATGTGAAAGCGCAATCAATAATGCGGCCTTTTATGTGTGTGCCAAAATCGATTTTGCAAACATCATCGTATTGCAGCACAGTAGTGTCACCAGCATTTGGAGTATAATGGGCAGCACAATGATTTAGAGAGCAACCGGTAGGGAAAGCCAAGCCGGCTTCTAAACCATTTTCGCCAATCAAACGACGTGCAGTACTTTCGAGCTCTTCACAGATCTCTATCATGGTCATGCCAGGCTTTATGTAACGCTGCATATATTGGCGAGTTTGTCTGTGGGCCTCAGCAGCCTGGCGCAATTCCTGATAAATGTCATTATGTGCGCGATCGAGGGCACGTTTTTCCTCTGAAGTAAAACGATTGGCAGCCACCGTATCGTCGGGCAGATGTTTCGGTTTGGGATGGTGCATAATTTCACCCTCTGGGAAGTTTCCATCAGGAAAGAGTTCGGCAATGGCTATAGAGGGAGGATCAGTTTGCACCTTTTTTGCATTTTTATTTTTATTCTTATTCTTCTTCTTATTATTATTTGCTTTCTTCTCCGCGTCTGAAGCAGTAGCATCACCATTAACTTCAGGTTTGGTTTCAGCAACTAGGTTTTCATTTTCTTCGACTTCAACTGCTTTTTTGGCAGCAGCTTCAGCTTCAAATTGTAGTAAAAGATGAATTATTAAATTTAATCTATTGCAAATTTAATCTATTTCACTTACCTTGTCTTAATTTTTTGTTATTCGGTTTGGGTTTTTTTTGTTTTTTAACCTCTTCTTGTGGCACAGCTCCAGAAACCTCATTGGCTTCTGTCTGTTTTTCACCGTCAGCAGTAACATCGCCATCAATTTTTGTTTGCTCTACGCTTGACATTTTACTTGAAATAAATTCTTTACAAAATTTTAATAAGTTTATACAAATTTACAGTAATTTTAAAAATCCGTACTTAACAACCGCACAAGACGTTTCTTTGCAAAAAAAGAAGGAACGAAAAAACTAACACGAGTTTTTTATTATTGAAAAGTTTAAAGAATTGCTGGAGAGACAGAATGAAAAACACAACCCATTTACCACACTGGATAAGCCAATGAACACAGCCAACTTATAAGAAACGTTTTACAGCACTGATTTTGTTAAAAGTCAAAATATTTATAAATGAAGAAGTAAAAAAACAAAAACTTTGCCACAGGAAATAATTCTTTATTTTTTTAAACAACTATTTGTAATGGATGATATATTTTTTTCCACACAAAAATCTTCCAATAATAGTGAATCGGATGAAGTGGATTTAAAATTTTTCGATTCCCACCATGAACATAACAAAAATAGCACCGAAAACAGGAATAGCCCAGAGGCTGACGGCAAAACGGATGAAAATCAGGATGCTGGCGCCAAAATGGAGCAAGCAGTTGAAGTAAAAAAAGAAAATTTTGAAAATAGAATGGACATAGATCAAGCTTTAAATCGAAAGCAAAAGACTAAAAAGGAGTTGGAAGAGGAGGAAAGGGAAAAGATGCAGTAAGTTTGTATGCAAATGAAAAATGATTCTGTTAATTCTTGCTACTTGTTCTTAGAGTTTTAGTGTCCAATTTTACCGAAGAACAATTAGATCGCTATGAAATGTATAGGAGATCAGCTTTTCCCAAAGCTGCAGTTAAAAGACTTATGCAGACTATAACAGGTTGTTCAGTATCACAAAATGTGGTAATAGCCATGTCTGGCATAGCCAAAGTTTTTGTGGGAGAGATCGTAGAGGAAGGTGGGTTGAGTATATAAGAAATTAAAAAAACATTTTTGTAATTAATTTAAACATTATTTGCAGCCTTGGATGTTATGGAAGAAATGGGCGATACCGGTGCCTTGCAGCCCAAATATTTACGAGAGGCGGTACGCCGCTTACGGCAACGTAATCGCATGCCCATAGGAAAGTTTCAAAAACCTTACTTTAGATTAAATTAATAATTCTTTTAGAAAATAGTCCTTATTTTAATTTTTTGTTTATGAAATTATCCGTTGAAAGTTAGAAGTATTTAAGTACATTTTTGTATATTTTTGCAAACATGTGTTCTCCTTTGATTATTCTTATGTTTGGCTCTGTTCTGTAAACTGCACACGTGTTTAAAATCATACACGATAATTTTCTATATTCTATATAATAAAAAAATCTAAAAAAATATTTATATTGTCGGAGTTAGTTTTCTAAAATAGTGAGGCTTCAAGTCGATCGGTTAACAGAACAGGGCCAGCTGTCTTTCCTTTCTTGCTAACGAAATTCCTGTATAAAAAACAGGTCTCATGCTCTTTTTAGGTGTCACTTTAAATCAATCACCCGTATTGCGTATGTCACGTCGAATATTCGACTACGATAATTTTGTCCTAGATTAAACAAACCTTTTACATATTTCCTTTAATCTAGTAGGAAATTCTCGTAGACGAATTTTCGACGTAACATACGCAATACGGGTGATTGGGTCTAATTACGAGTGTCATATTGCGACTACTAGACTAAAGAACATTCCAACGTTTTAATATATTACAAAACTTTCGATGTTACGACACGTAAGCAGACCCTATTCAACTGCTATCGGAATTATTCTACAAATCAACCTAAAATTTTTCTCATTTTAATTAAAAAAAATAAATTCACCTTGATTTATGTTGTACCAAAAACATTCTAAAACTTAAAATTATATTCAACATCTTACGAATGACAGCCTTAATATATGGCTGCACCTAGGTAGTACATTTTATAAGATTAAAAACTACTTTGGCTTTTGAGATATATTTGGATGGACATACATATATAAAAACTTATGTGAATGTTATAAATGAGCTGGGTATTGACAATACAGAGATCGATGGAATAATTTTTAAGCAAGTTGATAATAGTATCATCGGAAGCCTTTGCTATTCAAATATATTTTTGTGGTTTGTCCCATTTGGGCTAACTATATTAGTATGGCAGCACTGAATTTTGTAATTTTCTGCTGTCTTGTGAAATCTAACGGTATGTATCATATGGGTAAATAGCGGGGCGAATTATATCTGAATTCGCTTTGATAATTGTTGCTGCACATGCAGGTGACATGCAGTTTGTCTTATATCTGTGCAGTTTGTGATCATTTCAAGTGCAAGTAAAGTGTGTAAAAGAATTTAAACATACAAAAAATAATGCTAATATACATAAAAATAAGTTCAAGGAATAAGATAATAAATAAATATCAACCTGAGTGCATTCAAACTAGTATAAATAACAATATTTGCCAATCTCGTAAGTACATTACACATGCCAAACCAATAATTTATTCACTAAAAAAGTAAATTTAAGTACCTGTAACCAGGTATGAAATTTTCATTGAGGGACGTGTACCAGTCGGCCAGGATGATTGACACAGCATTTTATGTATGATTGCGGCTCGCTCATAATGCAATATATTTTATTCCTACTAAATTTGAAACAAAACGTTTCCTCGGCGGCAAAATTAAAGTTGATTGTTTTAGTCAGCAACACCTACTCAAATGTTAAAGCTTAAATAGCAAACTGTCTGTGGGCCACATAATACGGCGTTGTTTACAAGCAAGCAAAGTAGAAGCAAGTTATGGTATTAAAATGTTTGCATTAAATCCTCTAAAGATACATGCTATGAAATTATTTTTACTATGCCGGTCAAGATTTTCTTTTTTGTTCGGGAGACAGATGATAGTACTAAAGGGTCCACCATCTAACGTTTTTTTAAACTAGTGCTTATTTCGTGAACACTTAGCTCCTGTCTGATTTAACAGATAATTAGTTTTATCCTTCCGCTGAACGATCCAACTGACCATCCAATGCGTTTTCGCTTCGCAACCAAAACGAGTCACTGTTTGGTGCGGATTTTGGCCGCATAGAATAGTAGTGAAAATAGTATTTCTTTATATTATAATATTGTAGGTATCTTGGTACTTATTTCCACATTTTTTAAAATTAAAAAATTTATATTTTAATTTAAAAAATTTTTTCCAAAAAATCACCATAATGTTTAAATAGCTGTTGACCTTCTGAGGCCATCACATTTTAGGTTAATTAATCTTCTTTATTTAAATTTTAAAATATAACTTTGTTTTCAAATATAAATAAATATTTTAAATTACTTTTCATTTCCCTTATATAACCTCATAACATCATGTTTGAATATTTCCATATCAATCGGTCTTTGAGGTAATTCCTTCCAACACAAGTTATAAGAAGAGACCTGGTCTTCATTTTCGGCAACTTGATTGTTTTTCTCTGTTACTTCGTTTGCGATGGATGTTTTGCTTTCTACTTTCAATTTGCAAGTTTTAAAATACCAAGTGAAGAATTTACCCGTAGCAAAGTATATAATTTCAATGTAACTCATAATGCTAAATCCATACATTAAGGACATAATGCCACCAAAGCGATCTGAAATTATTTGAACTTCGTAAAAATATCTGTAGAATATTACAATTACAACATGTATAGAACATACTGAGTAATACTACCCAGTCGCCAACAATATCCCTTTCAGTATACACAAGATTATCCTGTTTGAAGAATAGTCTAACCATAGATAAGGGCCTTGAGTTATTGAGACCTTCCCTAGAGAATATAGAATTCAAATAACATAAGTATTTAAATATATACATATGTATGTACATAAATGTACATATCGTTACCTTAATATAGAAAGGGCATAATTCATTATTTTTTTGAAATCGAATTTTTGCATTTTTCGGTACACTATTTATTCTTTTATTGAAATACATAAAAGACTCGATAAAAAATAATGATTTAGGGCCTTTCTCTATTAAGGCAACGTTATACGACATTTGTTAATATCATATATGTACATGATTTATTGTATGCGGGAATTTAAATTTACAACATATACATATATATGTACATATCGTCACCTAAAATCCAAAAGAACGTAGGTACACTTTTCACTTTTTTACAGGAGAGCAAAAAACCTTATAAATTTACTAACCATTTATTTGTTAGGTGCCAAATTGCATAATGAATAAAATCGGTGTTTTTGAGCATATTTGATGTATATTGGTTAATGACATAATAATTCAACAAAATGTCTATTTTGAATTTTTTGGTTGTAAAGGCCTTTTTGGTTTTAGGTGACGATATGTTCATTCTTTAACTCTCTTTAAGCTTACTTACATTATACCATAACTGTAAAATTGTCCATGATTTGGATACAATGTCCTTACGTTGACTTCTAAATTATAATCGGCACCATTACAACTGGGTAAACAGTTTGGGCATCTTGCCCCGGTTGTAAAATCATCTTGTAAGTCTTTCCCATTTTCGTGTACATATTCAAAATAATCCCAGCCATACCATAGGGACTTCCATTTTAATAAACAGGGCAAATTTAAAAAATTACAGAATGTAAAATTTGAGTCGGTTGCCGCCATAGTCGGTGCAACACAACCACAATATTTAGTCATAGATTCCATACGACATAAAAGCAGACATTCGTCCATGGAATAAAATTTGCTGAAAGGTAAACAAACAATTTAAAAAAGTGTTTTATACATGAAAGGCCTTATTTATTAAAATTATTAAGGCTTACATATTTTCATAAAGAAATTTCTTATTAAGCCTTTATAAGGATGAAATATTTTTTATAGGTAAGGCAGAAAAAAATGTGTATACCGATTTAAAAGTTTTTGACCCTCATCGGGAAAATAGCAATTACGCACATGTGGTGGAAACTGTCGCACCCGTTGCGATGATCCGTAAAATTCCGGTTCTATGGGCACTTCAACTATGGTGTGGTAATCGACTAAAATTTCTCCAATAAGATTTGATTGTATAGCGGGATAGTCTTCACGGGGAAAAATATAAAGCTTTAATGATAAAAATAGAAAGCACATACATAAATATGTCATTGAAATATCATTTGGTTTGAGTTATTTTTGTTGGTTTTACAAAATTTTCCTAAGACGAATTTCAAATTCATTTTATTTTTTTATGAATAGGGAGACTATATTTAAATACAATTCTACTATCCTACTAATTCCCGGTTCACACACGTCAACTTTTGTTGATCAACTCGTGACTTATGCGCTAATTCAGTAAGAAGATTTAGAACGTTTTTGTTTGAAAATACTTTTGAGTTCTTGTTTTTGAATTCTCTAAATTATATTATTCAAAATGGTTGTTGTCCTTGATAATGAAAAATAAAAATTTAAGACAGTCGTTAAGCAGCTCTGGGTCGGGGAACATCTCTCGCGTCATCGTAATTATTTCTTAAGTGCGGTCAGGCTTGTGTGTGTTGTTTGGCCTTCGAGAGTTTTTCGTCTCGCTCGCACTGGTTGACTGATCTGCCACGGATAACCGTATAATCTTGCGGTTTTTTGTGGAATTTCTTTAACAACCACGTTGCCTACTTCCTATGTGAAGGCATAGGTCGTGTACAGTCAGTCACAAAACCTTATAAAATACTGTTAATACCATCTTGGGCATATGGTCTACGTTACTCCGCCAATATTTGTGCAACACCATATTATGCAAATTTACTTTGCATTAATATGTTTAATAAATAAAATAAAATAAAATTTAAGAAATTTATTATTCGACATATTGTCATAATTATATTTTAATTTGAAATTTATTTGCTGGTGGTTTAGCTTGGTCTATATACGTATTTCATTGGCGCTTGAACCAAATCATCAGTAGACTTCAACCACAAATTTTGAACAGTCACAAACCTCTTACTTTATGCACAGACTTTCAAAAACTATATGAGAATTCATAAAATAATAATATTTTTTGAAAATCACAAAGACAAAATAAGTTTAGTAGGCTTTGAAACTCATACAAAACCCAGCAAATAATTTATATTCGATATGAAGCTATTTTATTTTTCTACACCTTTATACAATTAGAAATCCATTGGATAACAATAAAAGTAATTACAAGGCAAAATGAAAAATAAAATCTAAAATTTAACATTTAAGAAATTTATTAAAGGTGTAGAAAAATAAAATAGATTCATATCGAATATAAATTATTTGCTGGGTTTTGTATGAGTTTCAAAGCCTACTAAACTTATTTTGTCTTTGTGATTTTCAAAAAATATTATTATTTTATGAATTCTCATATAGTTTTTGAAAGTCTGTGCATAAAGTAAGAGGTTTGTGACTGTTCAAAATTTGTGGTTGAAGTCTACTGATGATTTGGTTCAAGCGCCAATGAAATACGTATATAGACCAAGCTAAACCACCAGCAAATAAATTTCAAATGAAAAATAAGAATATTATTTCCAGGTTTTTAAAACATAAAAAACAATAGTTTGAAAAATATATGAAAAAATATGTGTTGGGTATAATGTTTGGACGAAAATGATTTATGAACGAACCTTCTAGCACAGACAATAAATAATAATTGTTTTAGGGAATCACAAATGCGGCGTTTTTTCGTCCATAGACAAGACGATATAATCGTCGAACAGAATTAGGGTATTAGCTGTAAGAAAGACGGAGAAGGAAATACAAATATCTCTTTTCTTTCTATCAGCTGAAAAAAAGTTGACATTTGTGAAAGTTTGTAAGTTTTGATGTTTGTTCCACTTTAATGCAAAAATGGCTTAATGGATTTGTATGAAATATGGTAGACGGATGGCATATGGTACCTTTTCTGCTTTTGATAAACTTTTCAGTTTGTTTCCGAAAGAGAACGATATCGAGGCAAGATGCTAGAAGTAAGTCGTCGTACAGTGAAACATTTGAAACTTCATTCGTGTTCAAACTGTGAAGTTTTTGTTTTGCAGCGTAATACATTTTCTCATATACATATTTCTCATGACGAGAATGACGTACTCAACAGGAACTGCATTTACATGAAACAAAATACCCTTTTCCATTCCTCTTTCCCCGTTCAACAACAAACTCAAATGTTTTGCAGCAAATGTTTCACTGTATGGACGAGGACCAAGTAAATGAGCAACATTTTATATTGTTATTTATTATTATTATTTTTATTTTTGGTTGAATAAGAAATTTTTTTTTTAAATTTTTTACTGCAAAATTTGCAATATTTTGGCGGTTTTGGTGAGTTAAAAATATGTTTGAACACTTTTTATGATGAAAATGTGCGGTTTTTAAGCTGAGAGATAATTTGGTAATAATAATTTTTTTTAGTAATCACCAAAATTTTAAAAACTTCTAGGCGACTTGCTGTTATCACGAGCCATAAATTTATTAAAGCATTTATTAAAAATAATCGGATAAAAATATTTAATTTTTTAATATGGACTTTGATTATGGTGAAGAAAAACCAACGGCTCGTGAAGACTTTTAACAACTTTTTCTGAAATTCCATATTTACCATATATATATGTACATTTATTTATTTACATTATAAGCGAGAGTAAGAAACTAGTTAATATAACTTGTGGTAGAAAGCAATGGCTACTAAGGCCTTCAGCGTTTTGGATGAAAAAAAAGAGGAAAAGGGTTATATATTGAAACATTGCTGATAAATTGGATTCAGGGTAAGAGAGGTATTTAACGTATAATTTTTTAAATGCCACGGAGGACAAGGTGAGATAGAATAGTCAGTGTAAGGTATTGTTGGAGTATTGATTTCTTTAGCAAATTTCAGAATTCGGTTAAGGACTGAGTGAGTATGGTTTCCGTTTGTTCTACTAGAATAGCTTTCGCAGATTCTATTGATAGGGGAATCTCTATTGTTAATAATCAGACGAATGAGTTTGAAAGTGATGATTTTTCTTATGGTTTCGAGAGATTCAATATTGGCTTTGTGGAGCATATTATATATAGGGGTGGTGCGGAAGGCTCCGAGAGATATTCTGAAAGCCGAATGTATTGTTGTTCGAATTTTTTTTAAGCATAATGAGGGGCCCATCCATACAAGTAAATACCAAATTGAAGTTTAGATAGTAGTAATGCTTTGTTTGATTGCTAATGTGATCGAATATATCTTACAGTTAAATTTGTTATTAGATATGCATTTTATAATGTTAAGTCTTTGAGACAAGTTGCTACAAACATGATTTATATGGTCGTTCCAGTTGTATTTTTTTTAATATTAATAATGTTAAAAGTACCTGTTGATATAGAAATTTGACATGTTTTTTCCCTGCAGATGTGTAGGTGTCTACAATTGGAAAGGGATAGTTCGGCGCCAGAATATTTGCACCAGTTCTCAAACATAGTTTATAAGGGTATCTATGTATATTGATTGGTTTTTTTTCGTTTGTTAAATTTTTGATATACATATGTATATATTTGCCAGAAAACGATTTTAAAGTTTTATGGAAAAAGAAAATTTTATTTCGTTTTCAAGAGTTGAATAGACAAGATATTCGTATGAAAATTTTAAACAGTATGAATAACGATATGAGGATTAACTTCCCATGATTAACTCGAAAGTTAAATTTTTTGAGTTATGACGTTGTTTGAGTAAATAAGCGATATGGATTTATGAGGAACCCGTAAGAGGTAAACTCTTGAAATTTTCAAAAACGCTAAAACTTAAAAATCCGAAAATTATAAAATCGCAAACCAAAAAAAAAATCGCCAAAACGAAAAATAGTCAAATATAAAAAAAAATTGTAACACTAAAATAAAACGCCAAATTCGAAAAAATCGCCAAAATTAAAAAAAAAACGCAAAAAACCACAAAAAAATCGCCAAAACGCGAAAAAGGCACCAAAACCAAAATAATTGTTTATATGAAAAAAAAAATCGCAAAAATGAAAATAAATCGCCAAAATGAAAAAATCTCCAAAAACCGAAAAAATCGCCAAAAATGAGAAAATAAATTGTCAATACTAAAAAAGCGCCTAAATTAAATAAGTCGCCAAAATGAAAACAAAACGCCAAAAAACGAAAAAAAACGACATAGCTAAAAAAATCAACTAAATTGCAAAAAAATCGCCAAAAACTAAAAAAATTTACAAAACGAAAAAAATCGCCAAAATTAAGAAAAGACGCCAAGAACCGAAAAAAGTCGCCAAAACGAGAAACAAGGTGTCAAAACTAAAAAAACTCCCAAAATAATAAAACCGAAAAATTCGCCAAACCAAAAAAAATCGCCTATATGAAAAAGAATCGTCAAAATTAAAAAAAAGCTCAAAAACAAAAAAAAAAAAGCAAAAAACCCCAAAACTAAAAAAAGCCTAAAGCCGAAAAAAACCCAAAAACGAAAAAAAAAATTCCAAAACTATATTATATATAGGATAAAGTTCGTATTGAATTACATATCTCGTGTCAGTACGGAACCCTTCGTGCGCGGGTGAAAGTCGCACTTCACTGAATTTATTTAGTATATTTCTTGGCTAATTGTTTTTTCAAAAGTTCGCTTTGAATAAAAAATGATTATATGATTCGTCGTATTGGTTGCATGTACTTCGAACGAATTTCCATAGTTGGAAATTTTTTTCATGTTGTTTAATTTTTATAAATTTCTGAAATGAGTTTTAAAAAATTCTATTCGAATTTTTAAACTACTGTAAGTGGAAAATATCGTAGCTTTTCTTTAAAATCCATTTTTCATTTGATCTAACGCAACGATATTTTTGCATCAAACATCGGATACAGCCAATAAATTTTCACATTAATTTTGTTTATTTTCGAGCAAGGCTAAACTCAACGTAATTATGATAAATGGTTAATTAAAGAAACATTATTTCCTTTTACCTGAAATGCTGTATTTTTAAATTCAGTTACTGTAAAATCTTCCCATTCACTTTGCAAAACAAGTTGCACCGAATTCAATATAGAACTTGATTCAAATTTTATTTGTTCCGCTGTATTTGTGAAGTCATCATGATCATAACGCTGTTTCCTAATAAAAAAAACATAATTTTACATTAAATTAATTTTGAACAGAAATCGGAAAATCACGCTCCACTTACAAATCCATCAAATAACTTTTTCTTTTATAATTGAACATACAACATACACTTGAGGACGTTGTGCGTTTTTTAAAATAAACCGTAGTATTTATTTGGGCTCCATAAATTGTTCCTCTGATAACTAAATTCTCACAATCTGGTGCCAAGATTCTCATATAATCTCGAATGGGATAATTGGTGGTGTTAAACATAAAAGTGAAAATTCCATGCAATCGATAAATTACAGTGAAATTAAGGTCTTCATCGTGGTAGGGAAAAATATAGAAAGCTTTAAGATTCAACAAATGTTGAGCCATCTCTTCAACTGTTTCAGCCACATAGTATGGTTTATAAATTTGTTGATTTTCGAAACTAATGGATGAAGAAAAGAAGAAATAATGAAACAATATTAAAAACATGATATTTTTTTGACGAAAAAAAGACGTAGTTCAAAAATACATTAAGATTTTTTAGCGTTTATGGCTCTATATACATATTTACATATGGTCCCTAACATGTCAAATTATCCATATTAAAATTTGTACTTTTAAGAAGAGCGCAAAGACCCTGAAATTGTAAATTTAAAGTCGGCGTATTCCTAAAACTGTCAGGCTTAAAATATTTCTTATTGAGTTATCTATTGTCTAAAAGAATTTCAAACGAGGCATATCGTATTGACATGGTAGGGACGATATGTTCATACATAGTACGTAAAAGTTTAAGGCCTTATTCGTAAAAATATTTTTTATTTATTATAAAAATACCTTTCACCCGTCGTTCCACTTGCGTTGATCTGTTTAAAAATACAGAATAAAACTGTTTTAAAACTAGTTAAACACTCAAACCCTAAACAAAAATTACCCTAATTAGCCCAAAAATGTGTTTTTCGGAAAAAAAATCCGTACCAAATCAAAAAACCGTTTTTCGAACCGGTTAAAAATATCCTATATTTGACGCTGATAATGTAGCTTTCCATTGGTGAAAGAATTTTCAAAATCGGTTTAGCGATTTGGGCGTGAAAAACTCACTTTCACATTTTATAAAATTGGCAAGGATTTGTTTCCATATAAAATTTGTTTCATAAACCCATTAGTCCTCGTTCACACGAGAATTAGGTGAGAATGAGATACTCAACAAGAACTGCGTGCTTATGAAATAAATTAACCTTTACCAATACTCTCTCCCCTCTCTTCATCAAACTCTAAAACATTATTATGAATATGGCATTTAATCATATAATTGCTTGAAGTTAGTTATTCAAAATGGCGGTCACGCGAAATTGTGGTCCTCTCAAATTGGCGGATAATTTTTTTTTAATCAACGGTGGTGATATGCGAATCAAACGAAAGTATTTTTGAAATATTTCGACTTCAGTCGGAGATTGTTAAACACAAATGATCTAAAAGGTTTAATAAATTCAGTAAAGTGCGACCAGCGTAACCGTTTGACCGAATAAAGTGGCAAATTGCCACTTTTTCGACTGCCTTGCCACTTTTTGCCCCCTTTTTTTTGAAGTGAATCATATAATAATACATTAATAATAAGACATTTTAGTGTAGTTGTCTCGTTTTTTTAGTGTTGCCCCTTTTTTTTGATAAATCCCCTATTTGGTGCCACTTTTTGAAAAATGTCGTCGGTCACCCTGATTGCGAGTGTGACTCGCACACGATGATTTCCATACGGACACTACATATGTAATACTATATGAACATCAAATTTATTATCTTTTTTAAAAAAGTTAAGTACCCGGTTAACTTTTTTTTCGGGTTTTGTCGATTTTTCTATTTTTGGCGGGTTTTCTTATTGGCGCTTTTTTCGCTTTTGGGACTTTTTAGGTTTTTGTAATTTTTTAGTTTTGGCGAACTTTATTTGGGTTTTGGGAATTTGTTTTAGTTTAAGGGGTTTTTTTTTGGTTTATCGCTCTTTTCGTTTTGGCGTGTTTCTTAGTTTTGGCGATTTTTTCGGTTTTTTTTAGAACTTTTTAATTTTAGGATTTTTTAATTTAACCGTTTTTGAAAAATGCAAGAGTTCTCTTACGGTTTCCAAGGTACAGCAAGTTGTCAAAATTACTTAGGCCATAGCTCTTACGCTTGTCGAGAAAACAGCCTGTGACGGACAGACGGACAACATAGCGAAAACAATAGGGTTCTTTTTCACCTTTGGTGCACGGAACCCTAAAAAAGTAGTACGCTAAATAATCAGGGGCAAATTACGGCATTATATATTGAAATATTTTAATTGTATTTGTACGAAAATTTCGATCAATGCCGCCTCATTGAACCAAACTTTTTCGCGAACAGAACTACTTCTCTCCCATCTAAGATAAGTAAATCTTTTCAAGTCTCCCTGCTCTCCTTAGTGCTAAACTATCCTAAAATTCGCATACCGATTTTCCTACCAACCCTCACAACATCGGACTGTACATGGAAAACGACTTTTATAGGGAGGACGACCAGGTGCACTCATTGGCCGTCTGCACTACTATTTGAAAGCATTACATCAGAATTCGTTCGTACTAGTTCAAACTGATATTATTGAAATCGGTTTTGAGTTAACGAACACTTTGCAACTGGCATTGTAATAAATTTCTAACAATTTTTACTTTCATGTGAACATGAACTTACTATGTATGTGCATATTTGCATAAATTGTTCCCTGTGAATTAATCTTATTAATATGCAGACAACATACAAACCTTAAAAGCAAAAGAACTTAATGCATAAAAGTGGACTGACTGGATTATTATTCGACTCACACTTTTGGCCTTATCATTTCTAACTCTATTTTTATGAGCATTTACTTAGTTAGCGGAAAACGATGCATGTGGAAACATACAAGCGTACATGCTGGTGTACTTATGTATGTATGCATGTATATATGTTCGTAGTATGTTCTTGAAAAGTACCAATGAATTTTTTTATTCGTGTTATCATTATTTAAAGAAATGAGTATAAAAGCAAGGGAAGAAAGTGCATTATCGAGTAGTTTGCAGAAGTACGGGTATAATGAAGTGTATAATCGCTGCATTAGTGGTGGCCATATTTGGCATTGACTTAGTATGTTCCGCGGATATAGAAAAAGTACGTTTCGATAACTATCATGTCTATGAAATAAATCCCCAGACCAGAGAACAATTGGAAGTAATCAAGAATTTAGAAAATGCTTACGGTTCGTACATTTTCTTGGATGGCGTACACTACCTGAACTCGAAGATCAAAGTTATGGTAGCTCCTGAAGCAGTGCAAAATTTTGTAAAATCATTGATGCAGAACTCTATTCCTTCGCATCTTATGGATACTAATGCCCAGGCTTCTTTGGAAGATGATGTGGTAGCTGATCCCAATAGGCGTACCGTTGACTATAACTTTGAAGAATACCACGAATTAAATGATACATACAGATGGCTGCGAAGCTTGGAAGACAAACATAAGCAAGTGAAAGCCGTAGTAGTCGGTAAGACTTATGAGGGACGAGACATCTTGGGTATAAAAATTTCTTATGGTCCCGGTAAAAAGGCGATTTTTGTGGAAGGCGGTATACATGCTCGTGAATGGATTAGTCCTGCCACAACTGCATTTATAGCCAATGAACTGTTGACCAGCTCAGATAAGGAAGTGCGTTTGATTGCCGAAAGTTTCGATTGGTATTTTGTGCCTCATGCTAATCCTGATGGTTATGCTTACACCCACTCAACTAATCGTCTTTGGCGTAAGACACGTACTGCCTATGGTGATTGTTTTGGCGCTGATCCCAACCGCAACTGGGAATTCCATTGGAATGAAGTCGGTGCGTCATCTGAGCCTTGCTCAGATACTTATGCTGGTCCAAAAGCTCTATCCGAAATTGAAGTCAAATCATTGTCCGAATTCATTGACACTGTAAAGGATAAACTCTTCTTGTACATCTCCTTCCACTCCTTCTCGCAATTATTAATGTATCCTTATGGTTATACCAACCAGTTGCCATCAAACTATGATGAGTTGCACCGTATGTATAGTGCTGCCGTCGAAGCCATTAGCAAACGTTATGGCAGCAAATATGAGGGAGGAAATATTTATGACGCCATCTATCCGGCTGCTGGCTCTAGTGTTGACCATGTTTATGGTTTGCTTAATGTAACGCGTGCTTTTTGCTTTGAACTACGTCCCCATAAAAACGCTTTCTGGACAGGTTTTAAATTGCCTGCTAATCAAATAATACCCACCGGCCAAGAGACCTTGGATGCTGTAAAGGCCATGATCAAGGAAGCGGGTATTATACAGTTTTTGTAAGAAGTTAATTTCAAATAAAGATTAATTTATATAAACTTATAATGGGTATGTTTATCTTTTATACGGCCTTATTTCGCAACCATTTTAGGTGGAAATCTTTCCCTTGGCTTTTTGAAATTTATATAAAGTCAGAAAAGGCATAAGTAATAAAAAAGTCAAATTTGTCTGTTCGATTGATTATGATGTAACTAAAGAAACCGAATCTACCCACAACATTTTAATCTATATATGTCAAACCTGCCCAGACACCCCGCTTTTCATAGCTCTGGGATCGAATTTCCATGCCACTTTATCTCGCTTTTTAGAGTTTAGAAATTTTTAATCTCTCATTTGGTTTTTATTAAAATGTAACTGATAAAACTTAGTTCCAAATATTTTTTTATGTGTAGTTATTGCTTAACTAGCCAAAACCCTGTGTGCTTCGCTAAACCCCATATACATACGTTTTGAGATGAAAATAAAAATTTTGTATTACATATATATTATAAGTGCCAACCTTGCGATTCAACCTTCACCATTTTGTAGAATAAAACTCTCATTATTAAGATAAATAGTCAAGAATAGTTTCAAAATTATCACTGCATTATTTTCCAAGATATTCGTTTAAGTAAACATTTTATTTATTTAAAAGGGGCCACGCTCACTTGTTCAATCTCGATTATTTTCTATCATCAGCAAAATTTCGAGTTTGTGTTAGTAGCAGTTAGCACGATATTAAAAAATTAATGTGCGTGAAGTTAAATTTTAAAATTTATAACCCTTTACACAAACCTTGTGCTTTAACAGAGCTCTGTTAGAGTGTTAACAGAGCTCTGTCTAGCTATAAGTATTCGAAAAGACTTTTCCATTAAATGAGGCAACCGCGACAATGCAAATTTGTGGACAAGGTGTTCCTTTATTATTGCCCATGAATCTATTTCTGAAAAGCATGAATTTAAACTAGATATTGCCAAGTTTTTAACTTGGCATTTTCTGAGGGATGCGCATTTTTTTTTGTAAAGGAGCTAATGCGGGAGGAGAATATTGCTAATAGTAGTCCTATAAAAACGTGCATACTCAGAATTTCTTGAAGTTCGAGTTTTCAGGAGTTTTTCGAAGAACGTCAAATTTCCCCTAATACATATATTAACATTATTTAATTTTAATAAATTCAGTGAAGTGCGACGACTTTGACGAATGGTTCCGTACAGACACTAGACATGTAATTCAATACGAACTTCAGCCTATATAAAATATAGTTTTGGCATTTTTTTTAGTTTTTGAGTTTTTTCGGTTTCGAGCGTTTATTTAGTTTTGGTCTTTTTTCGGTTTCGGCGATTTTTTTTTTTAAGTTTTGGCGCCTTTTTTAATTTTGGCATTTTTTCTCGTTTTGGCGTTTTTTTTCAGTATGTGGCGTTTTTTCATTTTGGCGATTTTTTTTAATGTGTCAAAAAGTTGCCAAAATTACATAGTCAAAATTTCATTAACTTGTAGAACACACTTTAATTTAATTTTTTTTTAATTTTAGTGTTAGTTTTTGTAGTCTGAATAAAATTTTCACCTTTGGTGTACGGAACCATAAAAACTGTGAAAACTGTGTTTCCCAAGTACTAAAGGTTATCAGAAGATGTTTGCTTGCTTAATCTTCATGGTGTACAGTATTGAATTGTTCTCTCTTTTTAGTGCTCCTGATTTTATGGTATTCTATTTTAGCAAAAGTATGCAACAGCATTTGTTTAATTTATTAATTTAAGACTAAAAAATAAAATAAATAAATAATAAAATAAAATAATATCTTTCACAATGGATATACATACATATGTAATTGTAAAAAGTTTTATTATCACTTAATATATTATGAAATTTTGAGTTTGTAAAATGAAGTATTGTGCACTACAATAAAAATATTGCACATTTGACACAACTGTCGATTCATCTGTTGTATAATGGTTTTGTGTGTTTTTTTGTTTCATTGTGAATAAAAAAAAATAATAATTTGGGATTATTAGTGCGTTAACTTAAATTGTAAAAACTTTTCATTGAACATTTTTTTTTAAATTTATACTTAAAATTTAAAAGAATTATATAAAACCGTCCAAACACGGGCAAATGTGGGTGGCCTTCAAATTTCTCAATACATTTGCTTTGATTTTGTTTCTTTCATAATTATTATTATTGTTAAAATTTAAGATTAACTTGTTTAATGTGGCAATTGTGGCAGTTTCTGGCTTCTTTTTTCTTTTATTGTATTTTATGTTCTTGTTGAAAATTTCGCTTTCTTTCAACGATTGTTAGTTCTCAGTCGTGATTATTTCAATAAATAGATAAGTATCTACATACCAGTGATCGGCAATGAATCGTGTTTTTGCTATTCATGCTGACTCATGAAATTTTAAATATAAACGCGTAGACATAGTTTGAACTCAAATAAGTTGAAATAAATGTGAATGTGAATTTGACATTCATATTTATACCACACTTACACTTACAAAGCACCTCAGTTTGTTTTTTTAATTTCAGGAAAGTACTTATACTCGCATTGATTGAGCTCATTTAACTCATGTATATGTATATGTTTATTTAAAAGTTTGCAAGTAGTACATAATAGTAGTAAATACCCAGCAAAAAATTACACATTACCATCAGAACTACTAGCCATATAATGACTTACTTTTCTGATTACCAAATGTCATTACTCGCTTACAAATCACATTACCTAAAATTTAAAAAAAAACATGTACAAGTTGCTAAATGAGGAGAATGATTTTTTTAGATTAAATAGATTACGTGAACAATTAGCCAAATAAAAAAGTAAGTACTCCTCAAGAATCGATTATTTTAGTCTCACGCCTTGTTAAAATCATTAAGTTGGTAATCCTTTTTTGAAAATTTTTGTTGGGTTAGGTTGTTTTTCAATTCCAGCAGAAAAAAAACTAAGCACCGGAGAAACAAACGCACAACCTCATAATGAGAACTTTAATGTTCGTATGCGAAGTTCGCATTGTCAATCATACTTATTTATTTTGCATCGTACATAGGCATTGAGTTAAGGAGAATCGAAATCAACAACGTCCTAAATGTTGCTATATATGAGTTCGATGAGCAGTTAAAAATATTCGAGTGAATCTGACTCATAGACAACATTGCATAAGTAGGAGTGCGCATAAATACGAGAAATTATGTGATGATTTAACTCTATTCACTTTTTCACTACTCATTGCTCTTCTCTGCTACATACGTACTCGTATGTATGTATGTATGTACTCGTACTTATGTATATGAACTTAAGTCTTACCATAAATAAATTCAATTGGTCACTAATTTTTCGACTGCTATCTTATCAGGATTATGATTTGTTGTAGGTAATTTCTGATTAAAAAGATTTATGATTTTTTTTTTATTAGTGTGAAAAATCTAAGCATTGTTTAAGATAAGGTAAACAAAAATAATGATGAAGCAATCGAAAGCAGTTATAAGTGTGCAAGAAAATTTTTACTATTATATGTATGTATATTTGAAAAAGAATTTTTTTTACAAAAATTGTGTATAATAACGAAATGATGTGCGTGATTTGAAACCAAAATGAAAGTGTGTATGTAAAAATTTTTCAAAGTTTGGGGCAATCCCACGATGTCGACAACGTTCGATTGGCCCTTAATTATAATTATAATCATTCCCCTTTTATGTAGATATAGAAACAAGGGAAATATTTCTAGTATACATTTATTATTCAAATATGATTTTGAGCCCTTGAGGCTGTCCAATTTTCAGATAGTCTTCATAGCATTCAATAACACCTTTTGCATGATTTATGCAACCATGTTTGAAAATTAAAACCCATGTATGAAACTAATATGCAGTGGCGGTCAGTGGACGCCTGGAGTTCATCCGATTATAATATTATTCTATGTGCAATTAGCACATCATTACTGATATTCACGTTAATTTTGTTCACACACTACTTGCTAAGGGCACGTGGCTAAGCGTTGCTAATCTGGCAAATAAAAATTTATAACTGCCGAAATTTATATTTTAGACGATTATATTCGTACTATTATAGTACGTGCGCTATTAACAATTTTGTTTTATCTCCATTGAAATATATGACTTCTAAAAAATAACACTATACAACATGATCAGAACAGTACGATTTAAGCTCCTTCCGCTTCATTTTTTTGTGGTGAATCGGCATAGGAAAATATGAAACCATTGCATTTTAGAATATGATTTCTTCTCCATTTTGATGTAAAATCTTACGAGGAACATTTTTCTAAATCACTCAATTTAACACTATAACAAATGCAAAGCATAGACTACTAAATTCATATTCTGTGATGCAAAGCTATTTATCAGGCAGACAAAATCTACCTTTAGCTATCAGCAAGTTGTGAAAATAATCTTAAAACTGTGTACAGGCGATTGTCAGATATTAAAATATTGTCAGATTTGGCAATGTACTGTCAGAAAATTTTACAATTTATTGCCAAAAGGTTGTATGATAATAAATTCATCTCACAAAATCGACAGTCGAAGCTTATATGACAATAAATTCATCTCACAAAATCGACAGTCGAAAAATTGTCAGTTCTCACGGTTGTCATATGAAAAAATTGTCAAATCTGTTGTAATGCGTTGCATTTTTTTTTCTCTGCATTTAATTTAAAAATGTTCAGTTCACACGGTTGTAAGAAATTTCGAGCATATTCTACGGGCAATATTGTAAAATCTGACAACCGTCTATACATAAGAATAGCTTAACTCTTATCCATATGCATTTTCTTGTACATTTCGAAAAAGAGGGAAAATATACAGTTAGGTTAGCTTAGCGAGTTTGCTGGTGTAGTGGCGAAAATAAAGAAAAAGATAGGAAGGAGTATAATAAAGAAGAATGAACTTAAAAAGAAGAATAAAATCTTCAACACTTCTACACTTCTTTTATTAAAGTTGCCCATGTAAGCTTTCAAAATTCCTATAAACGCATATATATACACACATATATTTTATATATATTTTTCTCTGCTAAGAAAGGCCGTTAGAACCTTGTTATTTTTTCGCTTTGCTTAATGTAGTTGGTTTTGAAATTAGAAACATAAATAAAATTAATTAGAGTTTTCTATAAAAAGCTACAACTAATTTTTATTATGATTTATTGTTGATTTCAAAATGAATTCCGCAACGAAAATTCTTCTTATCTTTACAAAGAAAAGACGCAAAAAGCCGATATACTTACATATGTATATTAAATTTTATTTAATGTACGTAAATGTAAAGTTTCATAATTTAAAACATTTGTATCGTAGCTATAAAGGAAATAAAATTGCTATTTTGTAAACAAAAAATCGCTATAGTTTGATGTAAAAGCTAAGTTATATTGCTAAAAATACTAGTCGCTTTTATGAGTAGAACTTAACAGAAATGGTATTAAGATTTCTTCAAATATTCGGGTTGTGCCTATTGGCTGTTGCCTGCCTGGGTGAACGTGTTAGATACGACAATTATCGTTTGTACCAGGCTACCGCTTCTAACAAAGCCGAATTGGAAGTTTTAAAAAATTTGGAATCATCTTCTGATTCAATAATATTCCTGGATGGCATATATCATTTAAATACACCTCTAAAATTGGTGGTAGCTCCACACAAGCTGCCCGATCTATTGGAAATTATGAATACTAATGAAATTGCATATGAATTGCTTGAACAAAATTTGCAAATACAATTGGAAAATGAAGAAGAAAACGTAGGAAAGTTTAATAATCTAGCTCGATCTGGTTCCTATAACTGGAAAAAATATTACGCCTTAGATGATACTTACAAATGGTTGGAACAGCTGGCTATTGAATATCTCGGTATAGTAACTTTGATTGAGGGTGGAAGAACCTATCAAGGACGCAAAATTTTGGGGGTGAAGATCTCTAAGAGTCAGTCTGAAAAATCCGGTATTTTCATTGAAGCTGGTATTCATGCACGTGAATGGATTTCTCCTGCAACCGCCACTTACATAATCAATCAATTGTTAAACACCAAAGATAAAAGCGTTCAACAGATGGCTGTAAACTATAATTGGTACATTTTCCCGCACATCAATCCGGATGGTTATGTTTACACCCATACTACAAACCGTATGTGGCGTAAGACGCGCACCCCCTATGGCAGTTGTTTTGGGGCTGATCCCAATCGTAATTGGGGATTTAAGTGGAATGTTATAGGCGCTAGCAACAATAGCTGTTCTGACACTTATGCTGGTCCCCGTGCATTCTCCGAAATTGAAATTCGCTCTGTCTCGGAATATCTTGAAACTTTGAGGGGTAAAATTTCTTTGTACATCTCCTTTCATTCCTACTCTCAACTGCTGATGTTCCCATATGGTCACACTTCTTCTTTGCCTGCCAACTACAAGGATTTGAAACAAGTTTTTAATGTCAGTATCGCTGCTATCAGCAAACGTTATGGTACTAAATACACTGGAGGTAATATATATGATGCTATCTATCCCGCATCTGGATCTTCGGTGGATTGGGTCTTTGAAAGACTTGGTACAAAGATGTCCTTCTGCTACGAATTGCGTCCAATTGCCGGTTCAATCGGTATCGGCTTTAATTTGCCTCCGTCGCAAATTGAACCAACAGGCGAAGAAACTCTTGACTCTATTGGTGCTATGGTAAACGAAGTCAAAAAGTTAGGTTATTTTGAATAAAATAAAATATATAAAAGTAGATGGTGAAGAGCACCCATATTATTAACCATTAGCCCTGATTTGAGTTATGGTTTTTTGATGCAAAAATAATGCTTAATGCGCGCGTAATTCACTTTTTTCCATGTTCTTGTCAAATCTAGCGGTAGTCTGCTATGAATTTCTGTCAAACACGAATTAAAGGACGCATTTTGTTAAAATTTTGACGTTAGTCAAGTGACAGTTGCATGCTGACAGGAGCAGTATTGTATAGTATAGTACAGTATTGTACAGTATAGTATTGTAGTTAAATTCATAGATTTATTAATTTAGTCTTGTAATTATTTCAGCAAATATTCTTTATTTTATTTCTTTTTTATTATTATTATTAAATTACCCGTTTAAAGTTAGAAGTATTTATAAAGATGTATGTATGTATGTAATAGGAGATCAGTATCAAAATAAATATAATAAAAACCTGATTTTAAAGCTTATCTGCTATATCATATAGTATAACATATTTATTATTCGGAATATTTGCATTTGGGATACACAGCTTTGAAAGCTCTTAAATTTGTTTTGTCTTTGTAAAGTAATAGCAAGCATTGTTGTCGCCGCGACCTGATTGGCTGTTATGCTCTCGTCGGTGTGAAAGCTTAAAAACTCTTTTGTAAAAAAAAACTTGGACGTAACTGCTCTAAATACATAAAAAGTCGAAATTCAACTTAAACACCAAAAATAAGTTAAAACTTAAATTAACCTAAACACGTATTTTTTTAGATTTACATAGGTATAACTTTGGTGTATTTATGAGCTTAATGATTAATCCTGTACTTTGGGTTAGATTTCAAGCTTTGCTGTATTTATTTCTTTGGCAAATTTTAAGCTTCCCTCTTGCTTAAAACATCCTATACCTAAAATGTAAGGCTTTCCCCTTTTCCAATGGCAATCCACCACAACAGTGCTCGAAAGTGGGCGAGCTTCCACCATCTATTTATTAAAATTTTCGACGCAAAATTATTTTTTCGTTTTGCACAGTGTGATTGATGTTAAAATTGTAAGCATAAAAAAATTCATAAGTTTTACTATTGAAAGCCAAAAAAACTAATTTTTATTGTAATTTATTGTTATTTCCAAGAATTTCTAAAGGAAACCTATTATTATCTCCACCAAAAAAATGCGATAAAGTTTCATAATTTATAACCTTTATATCGATCGCACTTATAAAGGAAATAAAATGCTATTTTGTAAAAAAATAATCAATGGTTTTTTTGCCTATTAACTAACAAATAGTTTGCTATAAAAGCTAAGTTATGTTGCTAAAAATACCAGTCGCTTTTATGAGTAGAACTTAACAGTAATGGCCTCAAGATTTCTTCAAATATTCGGGTTGTGCCTATTGGCTGTTGCCTGCCTGGGTGAACGTGTTAGATACGACAATTATCGTTTGTACCAGGCTACCGCTTCTAACAAAGCCGAATTGGAAGTTTTAAAAAATTTGGAAGCATCTTCTGATTCAATAATATTCCTGGATGACATATATCATTTAAATACACCTCTAAAATTGGTGGTAGCTCCACACAAGCTGCCCGATCTATTGGAAATTATGAATACTAATGAAATTGCATATGAATTGCTTGAAAAAAATTTCCAAACCCAATTGGAAAAGGAAGGAGAAAATGTAGGAAAATTTAATCCACTAGCTCGATCTGGTTCCTATAACTGGAATAAATATTACGCCTTAGATGATACTTACAAATGGTTGGAACAGCTGGCTATTGAATATCCCGGTATAGTAACTTTGATTGAGGGTGGAAGAACCTATCAAGGACGCAAAATTTTGGGTGTTAAGATCTCTAAGAGTCAGTCCGAAAAACCCGGCATTTTCATTGAAGCTGGTATTCATGCACGTGAATGGATTGCTCCTGCAACCGCCACTTACATAATCAATCAACTGTTAAACTCCAACGAGGAAAGCGTTCAAAAGATTGCGGAAAACTATAATTGGTATATTTTCCCCCATGCCAATCCGGATGGATATGTTTACACCCATACTACTAACCGCATGTGGCGTAAGACGCGCACACCCTATGGCAGTTGTTTTGGTGCCGATCCCAATCGTAATTGGGGATTTCAATGGAATTCGGTTGGAGCTAGCAACAATCCCTGCTCTGATACGTATGCTGGTCCCCGTGCATTCTCCGAAATTGAAACTCGCTCCTTGGCCGAATATCTTGAAACTTTGAGGGGTAAAATTTCTTTGTACATCTCTTTCCATTCCTACTCTCAATTGCTGCTGTTCCCATACGGTCACACTTCTTCTTTACCTGCCAACTACAAGGACTTGAAACAAGTTTTTGATGTCAGCATAGATGCTATCAGCAAACGTTATGGCACTAAATACACTGGAGGTAATATATATAATGCCATCTATCCCGCGTCTGGTGCTTCGGTGGATTGGGCCTATGCAATTCTTGATACAAAAATGTCCTTCTGTTACGAACTGCGTCCAAGTGCCGGTTCAAATGGAGGTGGCTTTCAATTGCCTCCTTCGAAAATCATACCAACAGGTGAAGAAACTATTGACTCTATTGTTGCTATGGTAAACGAAGTTAAAAAATTAGGTTATTTTGAATCGAAATGAAAATGTTTTAAGTAAAATTCATTGAAAAACTTATTAACTTCCGGTCACTATTTATTTCACGCTCTTAAGTCTCTTTAAAGTTTATGTAGAATGTAGGACACACTTTCCCAATATTTATTTTTTTTTAACAAAGACAATATTATTGAAGTTGGGAAGATCTAAAATCAATATTTGCAGTACTATAGATATTTTTTAATTTTGCCTATGTTTATAGTATAAGAATTTCCATCACAACGCAATCTCCCTGTGATATATCGAGGCTTTATTCGTTTAAAGCAAATTAAATAAATACTTGTGTATGTAATTGTTATATACTGATGTGATTCTAATTTGTTTCACATACATTTATCAATTATTTGAAATTAATATTCATATTTTGCTATTTTTGTTTTTTCGATAAATAAATAAAAAAATTCAACCAAGAGAAATTATTACAACTGATTGTTTAACTTAATTTTTTATAACGTGACCTTTTCGACTCTTTTATTATGAAGATTGTATGCGGTAGAAATATAAATAATCCGATTAATATAATAATAATCCGACTAAGGTTGGTGTTTACAAAATCCACTCCTAGGGTTATTAACTCAAATGCAAATTAACAGGTTGTATTCAATTGATATGAAAATACGAAGTGCTTCTTTCGGAAGAATCCAAAGTGCTTATACTTTCACTTATGAAGTTAGAGTTTCCAAGATTCTGCACAAGGTAATATGGGAGGGGAGGGGCGGGGTATGGCACCTCGTTAAACTGAAAATAGGGCTTCTTTCGCTAGAATCCAAAGTACTTATACTTATACACCTATGAAGTTAGAGTTTGAAAGATCCTACATAAGTAAAGGTGGAAGGAGGTATGTAACCATCAGCTGATACACCGATGGTTTCAGAATGCCGAAAGGTTATGGTGTGTCAATTGTAGAACCGGTTTAACTACTACGAATCTTTGGGAAAAACTAATGCCACGTCATTGAGAGATGGATGACAGGGGCTACCGTGGGAAAAAATAGCCATCTTCTCGGATATTCAGGCTGCTATTAAAGCTCTAACTTCATATAAGTTTGCCTCGTAGTTAACTTGGAAATGCCGCATTAAGCTAAATCAGCTAAGCAAATAAATAAATAAGATCACACTGTGCTATATTCCCGGACACATCGGAGTGAAAGGGTACAAAAACTCTGACAAACGAGAAAATAAGGGAAGAGACTAGCACACCCATGGTCGAACCAGAAACGTTTTGTGGACTAGGATTGCATAAAACTCAGAAAAATATATTGATGTTGATCAAAATTATCAGGGAACACCTCTGGTTAAATTTCCCTTGACCCAGGCATGCAAAGCTAATGGTTGGAACGTATAACTAAAATATTTTTGAAGTCCTCATGTCCTTAAAGGCTAGAACTCACTATCGTACATAAACGTACGACATTTGGAATGTACAAGCTTGATCTAATGAATTCTTGTTGTCTTTTTAAAATTTTCATAAACTCCGTCATACCAGGGTTGCATTTTCCCAAAAGCCGTACGATTGTGCAGGATAGTGAATCCTAGCCTTAAATAAATATAATCTAAGAATGCTGACAGGCTTCATTAGAGTACATTGCAGACTGAGAGAGCACCTGAACAGTCGGGGCATTGAGAGTGTGTGTGGATTCTGTGATTATGATGATGAAACTCCAGAGCATACTCTGAGGCACTGTGAAGCCCTATGCTACAGAAGATACATCTAATTGGGCAAGCAAATATTGTAGGACTGGGAAATGCCAACATTACAGCCAATGGGAATTTCAAGATTCATCAGGAGAGCTGGCCTAGAAGAGTTGCTCTAGGACCTGCCAAGTATATCAAATACTTTTTGTTCGCGCATTTAATGAGAACTCGATCCCACGATCTCCGCATGTAAGGCAAGAGCATTACCCACTGACCTACCGAAGCACACATTTATTTTCATGCACAATTCAATTAAAAAATTAAAAAATCAAATCACAGAATAAAAATCTTATTCGCATTCAAGTTTGTATCAAAGTAAGCGAGAGACAATAACATTGTTAGTATAAAAAGCCGACCAACTTCGTAGTGTTTGTCTAAAATTTCGTCATTCGCATATTTAATTCATCCTCGTAAGGCAGCTCCTTTTTAAGTTAGTGCGCTTACTTTTACAAAGTTTATTTTTGCTGGGTAGAGCTGTTTTACCAATTGACCTTTTCTATTATTACAACTGTTCGATAAAACAAATTTTTTAGTTTCGATATTTTGGCAACACTGCACTGTATTATCATGAATGAATACCGTAATTGTAACTGCTGATTTTTATGCAGATAATATTCCTACTTAGGAACTACCTGAATTGGTAAAAATGTATGATTTGTGATTATGCACATGCATACATATATATGTATATGTGTAACATACATATTAAAGTCCTGCAGAATACCACTTACAAAAACTTTTAAGACATGATGAAGGATTTTTCAAATGCGTAATTTTCTAAAATAAACGATAAACAACACTGATGTTTCAGGGCTACCGCAAGGTTCCGTTCTTTCACCAACCCTATTCCTTATCTTTAACGCCCGTAAGACCCAATGTTGCATGGTTATACATAGACGCATGACGGTAAATGCTGCTGCCTCTGAAACTATGGGGGTATAAATATTAATTAATCAGATGCTCTTGATTTTCTTGGCATCGAAATACAGTGGCGGTATTCGGCGTTCGGTGCAAATTGTCTTGCATCATTGTAAATGCAAAATATCGTAGCTTTTCTTTAAAATCCAACAACAAAATACACACACAATCCAAAGAAAAGCTACGGTATTTTGCATTTGCACTTACGCAAGACAATTTGCATCAAACATCGAATAACGCCAGTGTGATGTTCGATTGACTGAACACATTTTTCAAATTGCAAAAGAAGCATTCAAGTGCCTCGGCTTTTTTAAAAGGTGCAATCGATATTTCACCCCATCTAATCTCCCTACTATTTATACCATTTATATCCAACCGAAAATGGAATACAACTCTCATGTATGGGCCGGCGCGTCAAAGTCTATTTTGGGGCTGCTCGACCGCGTACAGGAGAGGCCGAAGAAGCTCATCGGTGACAGCAGGGTACCCAACTCTATTGATTCATTGGAGCATCGACATAATGTGGGGTGCATTTCATTGTTGTATCGTTACTACAACGGAATGTGTTTTAATGAATTTAGGGAACTTGTTCCTGAAACCCGCACATTTATACGTACAACACGTACCTCATTTAGCGCACATCCCTTTTGTGGTCGATTGTTAAATGAATCGCACTACGCATTACAGAGAAAAATAATTTTTTAGTCGCATTCTTTGTATGTGGAACCAATTACTACCTGCGTGGAAAAGTTTAATCAAATGTCCACAGACACTACTCCCTCTATCCTCCTTCCCTATAATCTATTTTCCTAGTTCTATCACAATGCATTGCATGAGTAGGGGTTATCCCCTGAGTGCTGGTGCTATTAAAAAAAAGTTATTGCAAGTATAGGAGTAAAAAAGAAAATACCTCGCGACGGAAGAATTTGTGCTGATTACTTCTTTCTACGTATGGGCTCACATACAATCGTCATGCAAACAAACCCGCACATGCATTAATATTAGTTGTTTGCGTTTGCTTTAAAAAACCACCCTTAAACACATAATAGCTTACCATTTACATCTTACACACACACACTCAACCGTAGAATAGCAAAATACACGCATCAACACTACTTCTTTTGAGTGTTTATTACGAACAATAGGTCTACGCGACACTCATATATATGAACATCAATACATCCATCGTCCTTCGCTTATTAAACGACAACATTTATTATTGGTTTAGTATAATACATGCCACGAGAATTCATTTAAAAAACAAGACGTATTTACATTTCAAGACTGCTGGCGCAGGCCTCTAATTCACACTTACACACATGCATACTTGATGTTTGAAAGAAAGATAGAAAACGAAAATAAATATTTACAAGTAATTATTGAAATTTAATTTTTTATTTCAGTACTTATGTCCATCTAGTATATATACATATATACGTATGTATATATGCACATATGTATATATCCAGGTATTTATAAAATTTCTTCTTATCTCGACTGAAATATGGCTTAAGTCCTAACAATTGAATTTGAGTGAGTGATTTTTAAAACAAAAAACAAAATTATTGCTGTTTCTCATAATAAAAATTTCAAACAAAAATTCTTTTTACAAAACGAAATTGTAAAAATCTGATCTGATAATGTTTGTATATTTTAAATAAAGTCATATAATTTACAACCTTTATTTAACAATATAAAGAAAAAGAAGTGCTAGTAAGTGAACAGGTATTAAATAAGTGTTATCTTTTATTTTGCTAAGGTTTTTATCAATTTAGACCAGTCAATGGGTTGTCAGTTTTTTTTTAATTTTTTGCATTAATACCAACTAATGGTTTGCTATAAAAGCCTAGTTATGTTTAGAAAAGTAACAGTCGCTAGTGCGATTATAACTAAGCAACAGAGTAATGGCATTAAGATTTAATCAAATATTAGGCTTGTTGGCCCTACTGGCTGTTGCCTGCCTGGGTGAACGTATTCGTTACGACAACTATCGTTTGTACCAGGCTACTGCTTCCAACAAAGCCGAATTGGAAGTTTTAAAAAATTTGGAAGGATCTTCTGATTCAATAATATTCCTCGATGGCATATATCACTTGAACAAACCAATCAAAATAGTGGTGGCACCACACAAGGTACCGGATGTATTGCAAATTATGGGTACGAATGAAATCGCATATGACTTGCTTGAAGAAAATTTGCAAAGACAATTGGAATATGAAGAAGTGGGAAAGTTTAATCCGCTTGCTCGTTCTGGTTCCTATAATTGGAATCAATATTATGAGTTAGACGATACTTACAACTGGTTGGAACAATTAGCTGTTGAATATCCTGGTGAAGTAACTTTAATTGAGGGTGGACAAACCTATGAAGGACGCAAAATTTTGGGTGTTAAGATCTCTAAGAGTCAGTCTGAACAACCCGGTATTTTCATTGAAGCTGGTATCCATGCACGTGAATGGATTGCTCCTGCAACGACTACTTATATAATCAATCAATTGTTAAAGTCCAAGGATGAAGGCGTTCAAAAGATTGCGGAAAACTACAACTGGTATATTTTCCCCCATGCTAATCCGGATGGTTATGTTTACACTCACACTACTAATCGCTTGTGGCGTAAGACTCGTACTCCCTATGGTGGTGGTTGTTATGGCGCCGATCCCAACCGTAACTGGGGATTTGAATGGAACGTTGTTGGCTCTAGTAACAATCCCTGCTCTGATACTTATGCTGGTCCTTACGCATTCTCCGAGGTGGAAACTCGTACTTTGGCCGAATATCTTGAAACTTTGAAGGGTAAAATTTCTTTGTACATCTCTTTCCATGCCTACTCTCAATTGCTGTTGTTCCCATACGGTCACACTTCTTCTTTACCTGCCAACTACAAGGACTTGAAACAAGTTTATGATGTCAGTACCGCTGCTATTAGGAAACGTTATGGCACTAAATACACTGGAGGTAATATCTATGATGCCATATATCCTGCTTCTGGTGCTTCAGTTGATTGGGCCTTTGCAAAACTGGACAGTAAAATGTCTTTCTGCTACGAATTGCGTCCATCTTCTTCATCTTACTTGGTTGGCTTTAAATTGCCCACTTCACAAATTAAACCTACAGGTGAAGAAACTCTTGACTCTATTGTAGCTATGGTAAACGAAGTCCAAAGATTAGGTTATTTTTAGTAAAAATTTACTTGTTTGGAAATGGTTTAAATAAAATGAATTAAAAAAATGTTAGTTAGCATGTTCTTGAGAATATTTGTTTGGAATGTATGACACAATTGATTTTATCTTTTGAAATATTTACTTAAAAAAAATAATATTTTGTGAGATACTTGAAAGATTAGAAAACATAAGATCTAGGGCGTCTTCCACTATTAGTATTTCTTTAAAGTATATGCGATTAAATAGCAAAGTCTGCTGGCTTAAACAGAACTGGTTCACTAGGTTCGTATAAGGTGCCATTAGCATTATATGTTACAGTTCTGGTCAGTAATAAAACTTTTGACAGACAAGTAACATTTCGGCAAATAATGTTCAACATTAAACTAACGTTAGTTAATTTTATTTATTATTGTTTGAAATATGATTTGATCAGGCTAAAGTTCGTATTATAACATTGCACAGACAGAACTGTTTGCACCAGTTTTGCGTGTTTTTGGTTCTGGTATGAACAAGTATGTTATTTAGCGTTTCTGTTACTAGTTGTTAATGTTGGTTTTTTAAAGCAATTATTGTATGGTTTGGTCTAAAAGCAAATGAGATCAACACATTTGCTTGTATTTGTTTTTCTAAAACAAATATAATACATAAAACTGCTTCTATCATAAGTATATTATGGTGTATTGAGAAAAAATGTACGTGGCTGACGAATGAATGAATAAAAGTAAAATTTCACATACATACATATGTATGGAACGTGCGCACGAACATCTGCATATCATGTATTTGTTTTAACAGTGGTTTTTTCATATATTTGTGTTACAACTAGTAACTAGCAAAAACAGATACAAACAGTTGTTCAGCAGCAATACAATAAGCAATTGTTATTTGTTTTTAATTGTATTGTAATTTTGAAAAGCACACACACACAATAACTCTTATACTAGTTCTGTTGCTCAAACTACAATTATATGGTACATACCATGGTATACTCTTATTTGTTTTGGCTATACAAACAAGTATACAAATGCAGCCCATTAGTTCGTATCGCTTCGCAAGCCAAATTATATGTGATAATTATTAATGAACAAATAACACCAAAGTTAATTGTAAATATTCTGACAAACACGTAGTAGAACGGAACAACTAGCAGTTTCGAAGGCCACTACATCTTCATCATCAGCGTTCTTTTTTGTTTTGTGTCAATTTATGTAGATTTCTGCTTTATATATCAAAATTTTAACGTTTTTTTTTTTTTTTTAGCAAAGGAACAGTGTAGCAAGAGGACACATGCTGAAGTGAGAAAGTTTAATTCTTTTACAACTTTACTATTGTGTGTTTTTTTATTATTATTATTTAGAACAGTGTTGCAGTGCCTCTGGTGTAAAGTAGATGCATTAAATAATTTTTTTATATTTTAATTTGGCGTTTAGAGACGAAAACATTAGGAAGGGAAACATTTAGTTTGGTAGCAATTTACGAATGGGGAAGAGAGATCCGTTTATATTCGGTTGACATATTAGTTGCTACATATATATACATATCCAATAATATTGGTATGTTTCAGATGTTTTCCTTCAGTATGTTCGCCCGGCCTAAGCTTGGCTTAATAGAAGTAATAATCAGGCAATGAATGCTTACTACTACTTCTATTAAATTTTACCTTCTTTAGGAAAGGGATAGTAATAGAAAATACAGCTTATGAAGGAAGAGGTAGAAGAAAGCTTCATTCTTTTACGCGTTAGATTTTTCTACATTTTTATTTTTATTTTTTAAGCTTAGTAGCAATTTTATTGGTTATTTTACATCGCCAATGATTCCGCTACACAATACAGAAGCAGGAGGGTGCTCTTATGTTACATTAGGATTAGTATCAGCTGAAAACGGTAAAGTTCAGTGACCGGATACTTGAAATTTCCTACAAAAACTGACTTAGAGGAATGCTAACGTAAATCAGAAAAATTCATGGTCCTGCTATTTAATGACTTTGTTAGTGAGCTGGCTTGAATCCAAGACCTTCGGTTCTGTAGTCAACGTGCTTAATACTTCAGCCAATGGCACTCTCTTTAATATGTGCAGGTCTCTTATTAATTATTTCACTTCGAGGATAATGATCTGCAACAGTGCCTAACATATCCTATACATTCCCTGCAGGAAATCGAACTGACACACAAGACTAGTCACGTGATCGATCCCCAAGTAATAAGGACCAGTACGAGTTCTAACACTTCCTATTAAGCGTACCAGTCACTTTTTCATGGAGATGGCCTAGAACGGCGTTAATTGATACTTTGTATAAACCTGGTGACTTGTGACTGAACTATCCCATATGGACCTATTCAGTGTAGAATTTTATAAATTATATATAATAATATATGAAATTTAACTGTAACAGTGAACACTTATACACTTTTTTTATTGATACAAATGGAATGACATTTTATATTTAATCTGAAAATTTTTTGAGATTCGAACCGACAAGCTCGTGCATGACAGGCATGCACACTACCCACTCAATCACAGATCCACTCATATTACAAAAGTATAAATATCAGTTCAGTTTAGGCTAATATCTAAGTATAGTTACGGGACTGGTTCCAGAGTCACATTGGAGAGAGCAATTAACATTATATTTACAATATTTGAAAGGTTCATGTATTTAACCATATTCGGTGCCGGTTACTACAATACTAGACCAAATTCCAATTAAATTGGCTCAAGATCAAGACTATACATCACGAAAATTGTAAGTATGTAATCATTTACACGATATGTCTTTTTTTCAACACACACTACCCCGTACTTTTGATAACACTCGCTTTTTTCAAGTTATAGGACGAGTACGATTGGATCAATTGTCACCAAATTTTTTTGGGGTTAGTATAGATTAGGTTATGTTATCAGACTGCTGGTGGAAAATTAAAGTTAAGGGTCTAGCCCACTTGGATCTCCAATACAACGATCCCTTTGTACTACCTGTAAATTTGACAGTATATAGTAATAGAGAAAGGGAAGATAACGATGTAAGAGGTAGATAAAGATGCAAGAGGTAGATATAGATGATAGTTATTAGCGAAAAGGAAATAGTAGGTAGGGAAAAGGGTTGTGTGCGTACTAACGCCATAAAAGGGGTTCAACGGCCATACAAGCAGCTTCTAATATAAAAACTCAGATTTTTGAGCTTTTTTCCCCGATAACTGGCATAATTTGAAATTTAATTGCTGGTTGTTCAGCTTGGTCTATATGCATTGTTGTTGTAACAAATCATCAGTAGACTTCAACCACACATTTTGACATTAGTCACAAACCTCTTATCTTATGCACAGACTTTCAAGATGGGTTACTGAAGGATAATCTGCCAATTAAGTGCAGACGGAGATCTTTCAGGGTATGACAAAAGCCGAGGTAATGCGAGATACTTTTCTTCTCTTCTTTATCAGTACAACTGGATCAGTACATTACTATAGATAATGAGTGTTAATTGCTGCCGGTTCTATTCTGTGACCAGTACTATGTCTTCGTCCCTTAAAAAGTCCAAGAAAAATATTGATGTCTAGCTGAAACTAGTCCTCTTTATGTTTGGCTAAATAAGTCTAAACCTTAATGCATTTGTCAGATTTCTTGTTATTCTTTTAGTATTAGCTAATACACTGACTCCTAGCGAGATCCTGGCAATAAGATAAAATGTGCTAGGTATAGTGCTCCTCCTCATCCCGAAAGTCTTCAGAAAAGTCGTTGAAGTGGAGATTCAATGTACCAGCTTGTGTAGTGCTGCTGTTAGCATAATATTAAAAGCATCAATACTATGCGTACTTGATTAATAAAGGATCCCTTCCAGACAAAAAAAGATTTCCGGGAAATGTGACGGTCGAGCGGCATTGGTCCTTCTGGTCTACTTGGCTCTGAGTAGGCCGTGATGCATTTGCATTTTATTCGATTTAGTTAACATTTACGGGTCAATGTTTTCGTATATCCCTTTCAAAGATGGTCAACATCAATATCGTCATCGTTTATCCTATACAGCTTTCCCAGAGAAGCCTACTTAAGTTTCGAATATAGGACGGAACATTAAAAAAATGTCATTATCCAATAGTGAATTTCAAAACTTTAAATTCTTGAAACTATGCTCTTATGTACTTATATGTGCATTAGTTTTTTGACACATTGCTTAACATGTCTGCAATTGTTCACAAAAAGGAACTTAAAAATTATTTCAAAGGATTAGTTACTTGCTTGTTGCTACACAGTGAAATGTATACTTTATCGATAAAAATAAATATGTATATATATATCTCTGCACTTACACCTTTTCGGCGAACTTCAGTATTTTAGTGCGGCTAAACTTGTTGGCACTGCAGACCGCCACGCCCGGAAATGCAGTATTTGAAACATGCGCCTGATTGGTTGATATATGCAATTCTGTAGGCTGTTCAATATATTTAATTGTTAGTGTTGATATTATAAAATGAGTCCAAATTATAAGAGCGATCATAAAAACTGTCCATATCAATCTGAAAAATGTTCATAAACATATTTTAAAACTAAAATCCCTTTTCAATTTATATATTTTTTCAAGTACCTGGCATATTTAAAGGGAGTATAGTATAGCAATAAACGCAAACCGTGTATGGCACTCTCGCGAAGAAAATGCTTTAAAGATTTATTTTTTAATAACTTCTTAAACATGGCTATTTGCCTACTGCAAACAATTTTGAATACTGTTTCAAAATTTATAGGTTTATTTTTCTTTTGGGAAATCATCAATCATTTGAAGGACAGCTAGTAATTTGGTGTGATTCTGAATGATGGTGCATCATGTCACACAGCAATTGACAATTTAATCATGAGGTTTATGACAATATAGGTATGGCAAATTGAAAAAACTAATAAGAGAATAATTGTAGTAGAAAAGTTAAGAACCTCTTGTTTGAAATTTTATTTGTTCAAGGAACAATGGACATTATCACTGTAGGCAATTTATGCTTGCGACTTTGACAGTAGCATAGTCGATTAAAACAAAATGTTGTATATTTTGTGCTTTATTGGATTTTTTTGTATTAAGTTTTAATATGTTGCATGTTTTCTTAAATCTACTATAAAATGTCCAAGTAGGAGGCGAAAATGGCCAACCGCGAAAAAGTTAAATTTTTTAATTAGATTTTCAATTTCTTCTTTTCATTATAAACAAAAAAAAATTATTAATTACTAAACACAAGAAATGTTAAATACATCGCTTTTACATTCGATTTCGCCCCTGCGACAAAAGTTTGATAGTATTTGATGGGCAAAAACCTGAGAGAAAGAGAAGATGCGTGGTCAGCGTTGCCATATTTTATTTTTTTAAATCTTCAAAATCGATAAAAAAAATCTTTTTTTATCATTAAATTTTTTTTTTAATAATGTTATTAAAAGCATATTAATATATGTATGTATCTCGAGCCTACTGAGATAAAAACATAATAATAAACAGTGGAGCTGCTTGTACAACTGCTTTGTATAACTGCTTGTGAAAGCCTTATTTTTTAAACTACTGCAACACTTTTTTGTGACGAAGTTTATTTTTGTGAAATGTATTGAAATCACTGAAAAATCAATTTCGTGAAAATACGAGTTAGTAACCTTCTACTTGTAACCATAACCATCAATATCTAATCAGAAAAATAATGTGCATACATACATACATATGTACATATGTGTGTACATTAGGGTGGCCGTTATTTTTTTTTTTAATTCTTTTACTCTCGCACCTCCAAATCGGTTCAGTTTTAAGTAAAAAAAATACAAAAAAATTTCATACCGATAAGTTGTATTTCAGAGAGTGCGTCCGGCACTCAAAGTTGGCCCTCAAGACCATATATTCAATGTATTTTTTTTGTTTAGTTTTACTTTGACTATTACCTGATTTACATTAAGCATTTTTTCATGAAATTTCATGAATTTTGTTGCAAGAAACTTTTTCTATTTGCTAATTGCAGCACAATGAAAGAGAATTTTATACAAAAAAGGACGTATAATGAATTTCTGATGCACTTTTGACAACTTTTTTGATATAAGTTGCTTTTCCAGGCCTCCTATTGACATTTAAAAAATTATCATGCAACTAATTTCATAAAAAATGCTTAATGTAAATCAGGTATATATGTATATGTATGAAATAGTTTGCTATAAATACATACCGCCGTATTCATAAAAAATATTTTAGGTTTGTTAAAGGTTTATTTGACAAATTTCCCATAGAAATACGTCAAATAAGCGCTTAATAAACGTTAAATATTTTTTATGAATACGGCGGATTGGCTCTTATGCTTAAAATAAAAAATTTCCATATCTTATATATGAATACGGCACATATTTTTTTGTCGTACACTTTTAAGTATCTTATCATCTACGAAAATTGGTCGAATATACATGGTTTAAAAGGTATTTTTGTGTAGATATGCACAATATAATTTTTTTTTCAAAACTATTGGCATAAAAGTGATGAAAAAGCGTTTTAAATTTGCATGAAAAAAACAACATTCTGTTTGATTTTTGTTTTGTACACATGTAGACACATATTTACATACGTTCAAGTGGTCTAATTTTGACCACCGGGCGATCCTAGTAAATATAATTTGTTGGTATTTTGTTGGTATTTTCCTCATTATTTTCTAAAATATTAATTTTAGCAAAAAACTTTCTTTGAAACTAATATTGTTGACTTGAAGATCTACAATATTGCCATATGTATATGATTTTTTTAAATGTTAGTCATATGGAAAAAATTAGACTTGAAGGCCAACTTTGATGGCCGAAGGCACCTCCTAAAACGCAACTTATCGGTATGACAATTTTTTGGATTTTTTTTTAACATAAAACTGAACTGATTTGGGGGTGGGGGTGAGAGTAGAAGAAATCAAAAAAAGTCTCCATACAATTAACGGACACTCTAATGTACACGCATGACGTTTGTATACGCGCCCATGTGTAGAAAGAAGCAAGCATCACAAATTTTTCCATCACGAAGTAGTTTCTTCTTTACTCCTATACCTGCAGTAACTGAAACAAATTTTTTGCCAACAGTATTGTTTAGCGTTTGTTTTAGTAGATTTTGCTGTAGTAAAGCATTTGAAAAATCCCTCATCATGTCTTAAAAGTTTTTATAAGTGGTCTTTTGTAGGGGTCTATTAGAAATGAAAATGTTATTATTAATTAATGTGATATTTTTAAAGGCGAGAAAAGTGAAATTATATATATTTTACATTGAAAAGTTCGACTATTGCCTGATTTACATTAAGCATTTTTTTTCATGAAATTAGTTGCATGAAAATTTTTTATTTTCCAATAGGAGGCCTGGAAAAGAAACTTATTTCAAAAGCGTTGTCAAAAATGCATCAGAGATTCATTCTACGTCCTTTTTTATATAACATTCTCTTTTATATCGCTACAATTAGCAAATATAAAAAGTTGCGTGCAACAAAATTCATGAAATTTCATGAAAAAATGCTTAATGTAAATCAGGTAAGTATTATGTGGGCGAGAAACTTAAACAAAGTACTGCAACTTAAAAATCGATGTTAAAAATTGACACGCCTTTGTTTAAATTTGTTTGAAAAAAGGAAATCGTTCTGTGGTGAGCTACAGTATTTTCAACTTGGTAATTTTTATAAAATTTATTTACCATAGTTAGTTTTCATATTTTTGTTATTCAATATTAAAAATATTTTCATTACTTGATATAATTTGAAATCAATAAAAAACTTTATGTAAAAATAAAATAAAAACTATTTAAAACATTTTCTTATAAATCCATCTAAATAACTCTTCATTGGTGACCCCGAAATATAAAACATGAAAACCACCACGGATTTAAATAACGAAGAAATTACATTCCTCCTAAAAAAATGGAATTTACCTCTGAGTGGTCGTAACAGTTCTAAAAACTTTCATTTAAATTAATATTGTTTGAAAACACAATGTAGCCATTTGGCAACAAACCCTTATCCTTACGTATAAAGGACAGTTTTGAATTAAATATTTTTGTTTATTAATATTTTTTGGATTTTTAGTTTCATAATAACAAAAAGTCATGCATTTAATGGCTAAACAAATGCACTAATTATTACTAAAATAATTAAAAATTGGTCTGAACGTTAGGAAATATATAAACTCAAAGGCTGTAACAATGCTAAAGCCCATGAATAAACCCAAAAGACCGCCAAAAGATGCTGTTAGGGGGAAAAACAATAGAATTAAAAAAAATTAAATGAAATATGAATAAATATTAACTTGCCTAATGCTGATAGCCAATTCTGATAGATTTCCCTGCGAAATCTAGTGGTCATAAGATCGCTGTAAAACACATGCACCAAAATATTTTTGTATTCACTTGGTATTTTCCTGTTAAATTAAAGATAAAAATTAAATAACAAATTTATTTTTATATTCTTTCTGTTCAATAAAAATAATAACTAACGTATTATTTTCGCGTTGTGGAGACAATGTATAATTTATCCTGCCCATTGTTATCTCAGAAAAATAGTGATACGATTCACAGTCCGGCAAGCAATCGCAAGGGAACTTTTCCGTATTCAAAACAGGCGAATATGTATTGTTGTATTGGTTTAAGGCGCGCGTAAAAATTTCTGCAATAAAACAGCATTTTATAATTTTATTTTGTAAATTATTTATGTATATCATTTATATTTCACCTCTACTATCTAAAACGCACTTTAAGTCATTTATACCACAAATGGGATACAAGCCATTATTAGGTAAATTTTCCGGCACACAACCACATTTATCTATAGCCTTCAATACACGACACTCGGACATACAATTTACGAATGAATAACGTTGCATTACTGCCAGCTTGCGTTCATTGGAGAATAGGCAATTCCGGAACTTAATATCCATGCTCTTAACATCATTAGTGGCATAGGAGGATTCGGGAATGATGCGTATGAAACTTTCTCTTGTAGACGTTATTACTTTTGTTTCGGCATTTTCATCGGGAACATCATATGCATTATGTATCATAAATCGAAATCCGTAACTGCTAAAATAGGTACCGAAATAGTCGTACGCTGCTGGATTGAGGATTATTGATAATCCCGTAGGATAACCACAACCAGTAACGCGATATGGTCTCTTTGGTATTTGATAAGCTATTTTCCTAAAAAGAGTGTAAAAAATAAAAACAAAAATTAATCCACAGTGCTCAAAACTGTACTGTAGGCAGTGCATAATTTCAATTATTATTGTTCGAACTTCATTTCTATCAATATTTGTGATTTGAACGGGCTAAAGTTCGTATCGCCTTTTACATGTAATAATTATTAATGAACAAATAACACTGAAGTTAGTTGTAAATATTTTGACTACAACTTAGTTGAACGGAACAACTAGATGTTTTCGAAGGCCACTAAACCTTCTCATCAGCTCAAACCGGTTAGAATTAACTCATCTACTGTGAGTAAATATTTTTGTTTAATAACCCAGCAAAAAATTACACACTACCATCACAAATATGTATTTGCTATATAATGATTTACTTTTCAGATTACCAATTTTCATTACTCGCTTACAATTCAAATTACGCAAAATTGAAAAAAAAATTAAATGCAAGTTGATAAAAGAGAAGAATGATTCTTTTAGATTCAATAGATATTGCCAAATAAAAAAGTACGTAATTCTCAAGAATATATTATTTTAGTCTCACGCCTTGTTAAAATCATTAAGTTGGTAATCCAGTAGGCAAGACCTTCTACGAAAAAAATGCTTAATTCCAAACCATAATTACCTTTTTTGAAATTTTTTGCTGGGAAGGCATTTGCAACTGCACAAAATCTAGCAAATTTTTGTTCAAACCCTGCAAAAAATTTGGTGACAATTGATCCAAACGTACTTGTCCTATGACTTGAGAAAATGCAAGTGTTATCAAAAGTACGGGGATGGTGAAAAAATTACAAATCGTGTAAATGGTTACATGCTCACAATTTTCGTGATGTATCGTCTTGATCTTGAGCCAATTTAATTGGAACTTGGTCTAGTATTCTAGAAAACGGCACTGAACATGTTCGATGTGGTTGAATACATGGACCTATCAAATAGTGTAAATATAATGTTAATTGCTCTCTCCAATGTGACTCTGGAACCAGTCCCGTAACTACGCTTAGATATTAGCCTAAGCTTAACTGGTATTTATACTTTTGAAATATGAGTGGATATGCGGTTGAGTGGGTATTGAGGAAGCCTGTCATGCACGAGATTATCGGTTCAAATCTCCAAAAATTTTCAGATTAAATATAAAATGTCATTGCATTTGTATCAATAAAAAAGTTTATAAGTGTTCATTAGTTCTGTTCAATTACTTTCCCACCAGAAACTAGCAACGAGAGAGTAAGGCAGAAATTTACAAAATTACTCTCCCAAATATGAAAAAGTAAATGAACGCCTTACTTGTAAAAAATTGCAAGAAAATTTTATTCATATCAGAACGATGGATGAAAATCATGATACAATTGTACTTTTTCTGATGTATGTATTTTGTTTGTAATATTTGAAATTGCAATTTTTTTAGAAATTTATACTTAATATGACCTTCTTTTCACAGTTTCTTGTATTGTTAATATTTTTATGAATTTTTCATACTTTTTTAATTTTATTCCATTAACAAATAAAAAAATTCGACTTTCCATCTCTGATCATATATGAGAAACAAATAAAATTATTTGCCATTAAAATTTAATTTATGGGGCTTAATGGAAGAATAACAGTAAATTATGAAAAAATGCTTTCTTTTTTCATACGTATACATGTTTTTTAACAAAGAAATGCACATTTTTTTCAGTTTTCCTTTTTCAAATATTTTTTACATAATTTATTTGACAACAAAATACACAACCGCTGGTTGGGTAATTCTTTCAAGTAAAAATTTTACTAGTAAGAATTTGAAGGAATTTGTTTGTCTCTCAATTTTTTTTCTCTCTTTTGACGCTCTCTCCTTGCGAAACGTTCTGAGTTAATGAACACTTTCCAGTAACAATTGTTACAAATTCGTAAAAATTTTCCGTAAATGAACAAACCTATTGTTACAGTTAAATATCGAAATGACATTTATATATAATTTGTATTATTCTACACCGAATAGGTCCATATGGGATAGATCAGTGACAAGTCACAAGGGGTTAATTGATACAAAGTATCAATTAACCCCGTTATAGGTCATCCCCATGTAAAAGTGAGTGGTTCACATAATAGAAAGTGTTAGAACTCGGACTGGTCCCTACCACTTGGGGACCGATCACGTGACTAGTCTTGTGTCAGTTCGATTTCCTGCAGGGAATTTTTATCAAAAATTGATAGCGTTTATACCAACGTTTTTGTTGATATTTATCAAGATTTCGTAGCCAAAACAAAAACCATTGACTGATGTCTCCGAAACAACAACAAAAAAACTGCAATATAGCTAATTCACACACCTTTTTAAGGATATCGATTTCTTTTTTAGTACAATCACTAAGGGAATTCTACAAGATTTTAAGTAGGTTTCGACAAAATCTAGTGGCCAATTAGATTTTTTTCTCTCGAAATCTTCTTTTTAGCTTTAAAACATGTTTTCGCCTCCTCAAGGAAAGAGTAGTTTATGTAATTAAATTTAAGTTTTTTAGCTTTATCTTCCCTTTTTTTAAATATTCAGCAACTAAAATTTTGTGAGGTGAACAACTATTATTTATCAGTTGTCATCAGTAGTAATACTTTGGCAACTGGCAATGGCCCTAAAGTTACGATGCCATCCATAATCCAGCCGTAAATTTTTTCTTTGCCTGAAAAAAATTGTTTTTTTAAACTTACCTTGGAAAATTGTTTTTCTCTTGTCCAAAATAATTAAAAGTACAACAATCTCCCTGAATAGTAGATATTTTCTGAAATAAGCTGTCACACCGCGTATTTGTACCCTTCCAAACACATTTCGATACCATATTCAAACAGTTGGGTGCTAAACGTTTCGATAACTCCGATAAAGTCATGTTATTGAGTTCTAGAATTTTTTTAGCCAAACCAAAATTCACACTTGTTTCATTTAAGGCAAAACTATAATACATGCTGATACGAAAGGTTTTCAATACTTCCGCTTCGGTGGTATTGGGTGGTACCTGCCTGCAAGGTACATTAAAATAAGAAAGTATTTGAAAATTTAAATTAAAACACAACTTACAAAAGCTTGACCAATGTCATGGCTTTTTCATACGATATTTTATTAAAGTTGCAAAATGTTATGGCCGGAAATGGTATATCCCACGTGGGATGGTGAGAACTTTCTATAACCGTCACTGTGGGTGTCTCACGGTTCCAAAAGTATGACACTATAACCAAGACTATTGATATTATAATCGATATAATGACCACAAAAAGCCAAAAGTAACGCTCCTTCTGCTTCATATCCGATCGCGTTATATAACTGAATCCATGCAAAGAAGTGGTGTTGCAATAATTACGCAAATTTTGCATAAACCAATTGCGTATAAGCTTCAGAGGTAAAGGATTTGAATATTTTCTTTCAGATTTTTCTGAGCCAAGTGATTTCTTTTCAAACTTTTGTTTGCGTATTCGCATGTGATGATGATGAGTATAAGGCAAAACATGGCGCACAGTAAAAATGGGTTGTATTTTTTTAGGCGCCATAAGAGCTTCAATTGGAGCACACCATGTACAACATGAAACTATCTACAGACTAAATAAAAAATGCATTAGCACAGGTATAAAGGTCAACAAGTGACTGGTTAATTTAATTTAATTAAAGGCACAAGCTGCCTGACTTCCAACAAATAATGCTTTGATACAATTTAATTATAGGCTTTTATTATTTCTATGTTTTTCTACTATGAAACTATTAATTTCGATGGTTTTGCTACTTGTTTTTTTATTATTAATGTGTTGTCATTTAACCTTAATAATTTAATAGAGGCCTGCGTAAATATTCTTGAAATGTAAATACGTCTTTTTTTTAATGTATTCTCGTGGCATGTATTATACTAAACCAATAATAAATGCTGTCGTATAATAAGGGAAGGACGATGGATGTATTGGTGTTCGTGTATATGAGTGTTTTTAAGCGATGTCGCGAAGACTTCTTGTTCGTAACAAACACTGAAAAGAAGTAGTATTGATGCATGTATGCTTGTTATTTTGCATATTGCACGTTTGAGGTTGTGTGTAAGATGTAGATGGTTAGCTATTATATGTTTAAGGGTGGTTTTTGAAAGCAAGCGCACACAACTAATGTCAATGATGTGTGCGTTTGTATGTGCGCAGAAAAATAAAAGATCATACACACAACGTGTGTGCGTACTAGGGTTGAGCGATATTTAGAAACCTGTTACTTTTTCACAGCGATTGAAAAATCACTAATCACAACTGTGACTGAATTTACCAAGGAACAGGTTTTCAAAATATGGTTCTTACATACAAACTGTGATTGTTCTTGTATGCTTACCTTACAGTAAATAAAGCTACCACCCCAGCTAAAAAAAATATGTATGGAGTATATATGATATCACATATATGGTTTGGATCCGAAAAATTAGGGTATATGGGCATATATGATTATATATATTCATACATTTTCATACATGTATGTGTAAATTCCCTCCACAGTATGCAAAGTTCATACTCATACACTCTTGATTCACAAAAGCGCACGGCTGTGCAATAAATTAAATGACTAAAATTAAATTTTTTAGACTTGAGAGAGAGGTTGTATTTAATGAAACATTTGTTTGGACAAATAATTCAAAATGAACTAAAAGTCATTTCATTCATCAAAAGGTGAATCAATTATTTAAAAAACGCGTAAATCATATTCGTACATAACATTTAGCTTAAGAAATCAGATTAAAAACTAATGCAATTAATTATAAAAGAAAAAATAATCCGTCTAACAATAGTTTTCAATACAGTAATATGAACTTTGTTTCTTATCTAGAGAATTTTGTTATTTTCTATAAAATTAATGACTGGATTATCCTTTTGATTATTTGATATATTAAATGGGGCCACAATGTATAAAGTCATACAAGAATGGTTTTTTTGTAACAAAAAGTTTTTCTTTTTTAAACGTTGAGGGTACCGCATATAAACTTTGCATACCGTATGTATTTTCTAATGGATTTCCAATTCAGCAGTGATAAAATTCCAAGCTTTTTTGATTGCAAAACCGATCTTATGTGAGATATCATGTATGTATACATTCTTATATGGCTCCATATATAAAATCTTATATTTATATATGGATCCACATATGAAGACCTTCATAATTAAATTTTCATATATGAGCTCATATGTTATAATAAATTTCATATATTAGTTCATATATAATAGTTTTGCCATGTATAATCCCATATATTTGCATACATTAATTCATACATATTCATATATAGTTATATACATTCATATATTAAAAATATATGGACCATATATAATTTTTTTAACTGAGACATTAATTTTTTTATACATTCAGCTTTTGTCAAGAAAAAATCCTCAAATCGTGTCAAATCGTCTTTTCTGGCAACCATGAACAGCTTACATTTTCATATGTACAATTTTATTGTCCCGCTGCGTCTTATACGACAATTCTCAATATTTGGACGGAGTTAATTGCCAATTGTTTATTGTTGTGGCTCTTCTTATTAGTATTTATCAAGACACCAATACTACCAAATACTTTTAAACCAGAAGAGCTGAAATGTGTTAAACCGTGATCACAGTCACTGTTTAATTTCACTGCTGCTCTTATTATTAGATTTTCTCAAAATAACAGAACTGCTACAAACAAAATACAGAAATCATATTCACAAGGAGCAACATTATTAAAAAATTACAGTTTCGGTTATCTCAAGTGCGTACACCCAGAGAAAAAACAGCTCAAAATCAATAAAAACCATATTGAATTAATAAGGAACATTAACGAAAGTCTAGTCATGTTGAAATTTCTTATTTCAATATGAAAAAATATTAATTTACATTATGTATTAATTAATTAATTTTATTTATTTTTAAGTATCTCAATATACATTTTCTATTATATTGAAAATTATTGAATTAATGTAACGCGTTCTTATTTTTAAGTTGCAGCTTTTCCCTTAGTGTATGTATGTACATGCATAACGTTTGTATACGCGCCCATGCATATGAAGAAGCAAGCATCACAAATTCTTTGGTTATGAAGTATTTTCTTCTTTACTCCTGTACCTGCAATAGCTGAAACAAATGTCTTACCAAAAGTGCTCTATAGCGTTTGTTTTAGAAAATTTCTTGTAAGTGGTCTTTTGCAGAAGTCTGTAATTTAAAGAATATGATTTTTTTTTAATTCTGCATATATATATATATATATATATATCAGTATATTTTGTGCTTTTAATTGTTATTAACGTTGGTTCGCTCTTGTTCTGCTTTCTGTTGAAGTTTTTTAATACGATTTTCGATTTGCTTTTTGCTCCACCAGTTGCATGCTGGACGTATAAATACAAAAAATATCAGCTCAAACCCAGATACAAAACTGTAACCCATATAAAGACCGGTAATGCCACCAAATGTTCCGAGAAACGTCAACCAACTTTCGGAGACATCCAAGCGTAAGCGTTCCGCATGCAGTTCACCGATGAAAACCCTCAAAAGTATGTGATTTGTGATATTAATGCCTTTGCTGCAAAGAAATTCATATGTGGAAGTAAAATAAATAAAGACAATACATATTTCTTTTTCTTACTATAAGCGTGTATCAGTTATCGAATACTTCCTCGTAAGTTGACCCGAATCTTGGGTAATTCTATAAATCTTAAAAGCACACAAAGGATAACAATCACACAAGAAGTGGCCTTCGTTATGATTAGAATTAGTTGATTCGAAAAGGGAAAGCAAGGAATCTGAAATGTGCATATGTATGTATGTAATAGTATTAACAAGTTGCTGCAGTAAAACATATTATTCTAAAATCAATTACATTTATACTTAACATAACATTGAATGCCCTCCAAACCGCACAAAGTCCAGTTTTTCATTTTCGGCCAATAGGGTAAAGTACACTGACATTTCTTAAAAATTAATTCAGAAAGACATTCGTATAAACAATTAGAGTGAGAATATGTATCGAAATGATATAGTTTGCGCTCGTTTGGTAAATAACATTTACGAGTGTTTAACTTTAACGAATTTATATTGGCGGTCGCATAAGTTTGTTTGGGCCATACGCGGATTTTATTCACTGTGACCGGTGTTATTATGCCGTGCATGCTTTTAAAATCAACGAAATCATCTGTATCATGAACAAAAACCCGAAATCCTGGTGTTAAAAACGAGCTGGCCTTATAATCCTCCAATTGGGGATCTAGTAGAATAGTCAGTCCACTCACATAACCATAATTTAAAATATATTTCTCATCGTTTGCCGTACTGTCGCCATTTAAAATGTTTAGCAAGGCTTTGTTGTTAAAAGTGCAGCATTGTCCAAATGGAGTTTTAATCTTTTTAAATATATGACCACATCTCAGATATTGCCTCTGAAACGTACATCTCAAGAGCTGTTGATTGCAATTTGGTCCAATATCGTCCAACAGATTAAGAACTGTGTAGTTATTTGTTTTCAAAATTTTATTAAGATTTTTGTAATCAGCGGAGGTAGCTCTTATGCTTTCGGTTGTAGAGAGAGCTAAATTAAAAGAATTGAGCAGTTTATCAAGAGAAATGTTGCTTGTTTGTTGACTGAAATGAATAAAGCAGGAATAAAAATGTAAAGTTGCTTTGAAAAGCTCATTAAATGGATTACGGAATATGAACTAGTAAAGCATTAAACACATTGACTACAGCAGGATACAAAGCTACACGACTACAACTGGCGTTAGCTGCAAATGTTGTCTGGCAGGCGCCTACTTAATTATTTTGTAAACTGCAACAACACCGTAAATACAAACTTCAGTGGTGCCTCTTTCAAATATTTTATATTTATAAAAATAAAAACAGATCAGTTTATTTCTTTATATATTTTTTTTGCGAATTTTATTATTGCAAAATTTTAAACAAATCGCGAAAATTTGCAAAATCGGAAGCAAGCGCTTTGGCCGATTTTTAAACAATATTAGGCGATTTTTATTCAATATTATGGCTTGTATAAAATTTTGCAATTTTTCGTGAATTTTCGTATTTTCGCACATTGACATTAAAAATTTGTAACTATCTTTTTTATTTTGCAATAAAATTATTTCTTGTCAGCACACAGAAAAAACTAATTTTCCATTTCAAACACAAAATTCTCTGAATCAAATACTAATTTTTTCAATTTAGGTCCTACAAAGAAATTTGTAAATTCAAATGCAAAATTTTGTAATAATTTGTTTGGAAAAAAATCCCGATCTTCCTTATCAACAGATTATCTGATTCAACGAAAGTTTTTAATGAAAATAAAAATTAAATAAAATAAATAACTGTTGTGTACAGTATGCAATTTCTATATTGGAACAGAAATGTTATCTTAAAAATTTTGTTACAAGTATTACTTTATATTAATTGTATCAACTAGAATTTTTCACTTCAAGTTGTTTTTTGCTTTGCTTAAAAAAAATTGAATCAACCTATTTACTGGAATAGTAAAAAATATTTACTGAATCAAAATTTTATTTCAAGCAAACTTTTGTTTGAAAATTTTTTGGGAATATTTTTTTCTCTGCAATGTGTTTTAAATATTTTGCAATATTATCAACACTGCTTTTGGTTTGTAGTTGTAAAAAAATATAGAAATTAGTTTAAGCATACAACGACAAATTTAGCATGGACAACAACCTATAGCCTGTTGCCTTCAATATAATCATTCTCAGATAAGCATGTGTATTCTATCTTTTGTAGCCGGTAGCTTGCTGTGGTGAATGTGTTTAATATATTACTGCTCTTTTTTCGAAAAATAAAAATTTTCCTTATAGCAAAACGGTACGACTATAATAATGTGTTTGAATGGCAACACTTTCACTCCTATCGTGAATAACAATGGGATTTTTATTCCCCTTGAAGGGAAAAAGCCATCGTAAATCTCCCCCTATCAATTACACTATGCACCAAATTTTTATCTTTTTGTCATAATGTTTGTCTTTTTTTATTCCCCTCATCATGAATAATATTTTTCACGTATATTTCTTTAGTTTTTCTTTTATTTTAGCCTTTGAAGTGATATAATAAAGGTATTCATTTCAGTTTTTTTTCCAACGAGAAAAACCTGAAATGAATACCTTTAATATATTTCGTAATTTGAATATTTGTTTTCCAATTAAATATTGACGGTAATACTCGTTTATAAATACTTGTTGTTAGGGCAAAATCAGTAAATAATGTTCACGATTGGCAACTATAATTTCCCGAAACTCCTTTTGTTTCGTAGAGTACGACCAGATTCCTTTGGTTCAGATGCAGTAACTTTTTTTAAGACACATTAAAAGAATTTTCTTTTGAAAGCAAAACTTTGTATATCTTTATTATTTATTTTGATTTTCAGTTATTTTTTAAGCTGTAAAAATCTTCTTCCCATTTTTTACATTCACTGATAACACTATGCAACAAAAAAAATGAACCACTAAAAGTAGATGATTTCTAAGCTAATTTAGGGTCGCTCAACACGAATATGGCACTCATTTATTTTTCTTTAGAAGCGTTTTCGAAATATTCGCGAAAAACATGTATTTTTTGGCCGCTTACAAAGATATTTCCAAAAATCTTGAGAACTGTTGATTAAAATTTAGCAATTTTAGCACCAAAAGTAATGACATATTTACTAAATATATCCGAATTTGAATTTTCGGATCTTTTCAGCATAAATTTGAATTTTTTTTAAATCTGAATACAACACGGTGGTCGTTTTTGCATTCATGAATTTCGACATTAGAAGCACGGAACCGGACATGATAACGGCTAATAGAATGACTAGAAACCAAAATGTTCTCTGCCAAGTAGTGGCGCCTGCAAAGTTATGAAATCAGTGAATTTTTATCAAGTCAAGATTTTTTTTTATCAATCAAGATTTTTGTATTTTTCGATACGATGTTCTTCTATAGAAATATATAAAAAACTCGATTTCAAAAAAATAATAATTTAGGAACTTTCTATATTTTTATTTATGTTTTTAAATGAATATAAAATTTTTTATTTTCTACTTACAATTTCTTCGCCAAATTCTCTGAACTACTTTTCGATATTCTATTTATGTTACATATGGTAACAGCTGGAAATGGCAAGTACCAGGTGGGATATTGAGTACTCTCCGAATACAACATGGTGGGCGTTTTTGCATTCATAAATTTCGACATTAGAAGCACGGAACCGGACATTATAACGGCTAATAGAATGACTAGAAACCAAAACGTTCTCTGCCAAGTAGTGGCGCCTGCAAAGTTATGAAATCCATGTATACTTGCAAGCTCACAGTAGATTTCAAAGCCTGATTTACGTTTGCACACGGTGTGATCATTGCGAGCGTTTAGGAAAGTTAAAAATCGGGGGAGTCGTATGTTGGCTATAAAACCGCTGGTGGGAATTTTCGGAATACGCCTTTTAGTTTTTAATTTGAACAACGTTTCTAATTTTTCTTTAAACAACAAAAACTTCGACTTAGGCCTTTGGTAGGCTTCGTTAGCAAAAATCAGTGAGTTTCTCATCCTGATACCCTTGGGCTTTAAATAGTCTTCAAAGGAGACGTAGTAGACAGGTGGCGGCGAATAATCTTTTTCCAAATTCTTGATACGAGACATAATGGGCAACTGTTTTCACTTGAACGCAGTGATTTATTTTAAGCATTCGTTATGATTTTTGTAGTAGATAAACATAAGTAAAAAGATTTTTATCTGTCTGTGATTAGAAACACCTTTTTCATGTTTTTTTTCTTGTTATTTTTGTCTGCCTAAAACTATGCTTAATTTTTTTCCCTTAAGATTACAGTTTGAGAGTTACTGTAGATTTCGTTTAATAATACAATTTGTTTATTGGAACTCTTCCAATCAATCCTCTTCTTTCGTCTAACCATCTTTATAATTAACCGTAATTAGTTTTGTTTACAATTTGATTTACCTCCCATACACCCACCAAGAGGAAATGCATTGTTTTTTTTTCAATTAAAGTGTCGGTATGTGCTATTGTATGTGTTTCTCTAGTAAAATACTTTTTTTCATTAATGCTGTTTATTTGCTTTTCTTTATTTGCTGCTTAACCCTAGTCCTTATACCCGGCCACAGGTGTGGCCAGTATGCAACTTCTAGTAATATAGATCCTGAACCGTTCAATTTTTTTTGCTAAAACTCCAGATCTAAGAAGATGGTACAAATCTGCGACGATTGACACCTCAATGACTATCCTAGAATAAGCCATTGAGGAGCTATAAGCCTCCAAAGTCGAGAACCCCAAGAACGTATACCCAATTACAGGTGTACTTGGTGTAATTTTAAAACAAATTTATGAAATGGCTACAAAATCAAAAAATGTTTTTATGTTGGTAGTATAAATTTATGCTTTTATTGCTATGTTATAATAAAAGTAGCATTAATATTATAATATTTATTAATTATAACTTAAATGATTAAGTTCTGTCCTCTTTATTGCAAATTTCGCACATGAACGAATTGCTTGAATGCTGCAAACATATTGACCGTTTACATAAAGAGCACATGTTACGGGTGCGTCTTCTGCGTTCCTCGCGAATATAACACATGTAGCAGCTTCCAACCTGGAGTTTCTTTCCCCGCCCATCAGCAGCTGCAGACGTTGATGGTAAAGCGTCAGCTCTTTCCTCTAAAGCTTTATTTATAAAGCTCGCTATGCCAAGTTTCGTGTTAAAGTTTCGCATTACTTGAACATTAACTGACCGCTCTTCAATGACCGGCATACAAAGCTCCTTGGCAAGCTGGCGAAGAAAGCGTTTACGCCTCGTTTACGACTTATTTTTTCGCACAGTTCCGACCGCTGTTAGATTCATCGACCATAAACATTGAAACAAATTGAGGTTTGTAAAAAAATTATCCATAGTTATATTACGTCCGCTTCCACGAAAGCGGCTTACCAAATCCTTAACCACGTGCTCACCCTGATTACTTTCCCGTCCCGTAACAGCTTGACCAGTATATATTTGCCCATGCAGTGGATACGAGTTTTTCGCATCACATAACCACCACACTTTGATTCCATACTTTGCCGGTTTGGATGGGATGTATTGCGTGAAACGGGTACGGCCACGATAGGGAAATAACTGCTCGTCCACGGTAAGGTTTTCACTCGGTTTGTACAAATGTTCGAAATTGTAGTTCACCATTGTCCATAACTCGGAAATTGGTGCAGCCTTGTCAGTTTGCTGGCGTATTTCTCTTGTGTTTGAATCATCAAACCTTATAAACCGTAATATTGCTTGGAATCTGTTTATGCCCATCGCAGCACGATAAAATGGACAATTTTCTACTGACCACAAGTCCGGTACACTTTCGCCGCTGCTACGGTTGGCACCATTCATAATAAGAACTCCTATAAACGCATACATTTCACTCAATGTCACATGTTTCCAAGTTTTTGGTTGCGCTTCTGGATGTTCGATGTTGTATCCTCTATATGTGGCTTCTGCTTTTTTTATTTGTGTGACGTGTTATTTTACTCACCATTTCCACGCTCATATAACATTTGAATGTATTTTCGATGGACAATGTAGCTGTGGATTTAACTGGTCCACTTCGATGTCTTAGAACATTTTGTTGCCTGGTTTGGCGTGCTAGCCTTGGTTGCGTGCTCCATACTGTACCGTCACGTGCAGCAAATTCAACTGCTTCCAAGTTTACTTGCAGCAAATCATCTTCAGTGTCGACAATCTCGTCCTCTTCCTCGTTATGGATAGCGTCGTCATAACAGATATTATCCTCTGTTTCTTCAATATCCGATACTGTAACTTCGGTTGCAATTTCTCCATGCTCTCTTTCGATATCTTCAGTGTCCGAGTATATTTCGTCATCTACTACTTCGTCAAAAAGTGTTTGGATGTAATTTTCTTTTTCAGCATCAGTTAATCTGTTAAAAAGATATAAGTAATAAATTTTCACAGTAATTATAAAATTATTTAATAAATTTGAATTTACCTCTTGTATTGGCTGGATGACAACTGATGAAAATTTCTTCTGCGGTCCATGTTATTATTAATAAAATTAAAAAAACACAAGCAAATCCAAAGAAAATAAGAAAGCGACTGAACAGAAAAACTGTTTATGTAACTGCACTTCTATACTTTATATTTATAAGGGGAAGTCCCAAATTTGAAACTATTTACATAGAACAAATGTACGTATGTGCATATGTATTTGTCAGAGTTGCAATTATAGAAGTGTTTGTTTTTGTTGAATTTATACCGATGTATTGACGTTATCTCTATCACATTGTATTCTTAAGACAACTCAAAATGTTCGTCAATATGTTCAGCTACAAAATTGCATTAAAAAAATTAATGTTTCTTCAAAAATATAAATAAAAACGGAAAAAATTTAAAGTGGCCACACTTGTAATTGGGTATACGTTCTCGTAGTAAAAGTTGGGTATAAGGACTAGGGTTAATCCATTATTTATTAAATGGAAAAAAAGAATTGAAAAATTTACAATAAGTTTTCAACAGAAATTGTATGAAAAATGTGCCTTAAAACTTAATTTTACTTGCAAAATTGTTTACATTTCATTTCATGAGGAAGTATGAAAACAATTCTCTGGGTATTTTTTATTTTTTTTATTACGTTTAATTTATGGCAGTGGACTAAAAAGGCCCAAACGACGCATACGACAATGGTGTGCTGCTAACTTCCATGTGATTTAAATTAATTCAAAATCGTTACATAAACAAATAATTCGTAAAATAACAAAAATTTATTTAAAAAAAATGTAAGTTAAGCAAAATTTATGAACATATAAAATATATGTATGCCGGCATTTGATAAAAATTTAAAACAAAACAAATTTAATTTATTTATTATTCCTTTAGGGTAAACCTTTTGCGATTCCATTTACTATTTTTTCTTTAGGGTAAACATTTTGCGATTCCATTAACTATTTTTTCTTCAGGGAAATCAGTAATACCATATAAACCATATAAAAAGTTTATGTTGAATGCATTAAATAAACCCTAAAACCATGAAAATAAGCTTTTTGAATAAAACACAGATTTTTTATTAAAAAAAATCATTATATTGCAACGTAACTTGACCCCGTATTCTGTAGGTCGCTAAAGCTTAATAAAAAGCTCAAATGCTGAAGAATTACAAGAGATTTCTACGCCATTGCCTAATTTAGCAATACACGTCTGAAAATTGTATTTATAATAGAAAATCGATAAATCGATAGATAGATTTTTAGCGATAGATAGATTTAACTTTAGCGAGTTACAGAATACGTGAGTTGGTTTCAGACCCATATATGTAGTTTGTTCCAAGTCTCTCCAACTTTTTTTATCCCTTCCGAAGTGTAAGATAATTATTTCTCCAATTTGTTCTCCCTTCCAAAATATAAAGTCCGGGGCACAATGACAGCTAAGTTGAAATACATGGTTTCTTATGAGGTCTGTTAAATTCAGTACGTGTCCGTCAACGCAAAGTAGAATTTTTGGTAAACTTTTAACTTTTTGCGTGCGTTGAATAGTTTGACATATATTGGTTGGTTTTGTTGGTATGTTCTGATTTAGGTTTTTATGTTTTGTGACGGCAAAAATAAGATTAAAAAAAAGAAATAAATCCAATAATAAGAAAAGTTGAATTTAATAAGTTAAATGGACAATCAACCTAATGAAGCTGTTCAAATACTTCCGTCAATAAAGTACTCATTGTGCCAACTTTCTCCGTCGTTGCGTTAATGTTAGTTGATAAAGGCGAAGTTTAACGTATGGCGGATTCATTGTGCCCGGCCTTAAGATTTGTCGAGGTCATTAGATAGTTTTTTATGAGATGATTTCATCGTTGTAATTAAATTCGTTTCCGCAGAGCCATTTCTTCAGGTTTAAGTCACTAGGGTCTATATCCGTAGAGTACAGTCGACTCCGCTTTACTGGAAATAACCAAAACCCAATTTTTTCAGTTATCGGTTTACTAAACTTTGTTACAGTTAAGCGTACTGCTTAAAACCAGTACAATATAAAAGAAAAAATACAATAAAGTACGTAAGAGCGAAAAGGACAAATACATTTCGCCATTAAATTTTTAACGGACAAAATATGCACAATATCTTCAGCCTTAAGTTATGCATGCAATCGATTTCTAATAAATAAATTTGTCGTTATTTATTTTTTCACTAAAGCGAAGCAAGTTTCATAGAAAACGTAGTTTTGGGTTTGCTTTTGGTTTTCTGTAATACGATATTTTCAGTAAAGAGATGTTTCGCTAAAGCGAAGTGAATAAGACTAGCTGCGTTTAAAAGCAGTACAGGGATTTTTATTGATTTCAGTAACCCGATTTTTTCAGTAAAGTGTGTTGCGCTAAAGCGGATTCGAATGTAGTGCTGATGAAGAAGCGATTCATGTATTTTTGTAATGAAAACTGCACATGTGTGCACTCTAGCATTGTGCTAATGGAAAAGATTAATGTCGTAATATTCACCATTGATTGTTTCACACTTTTGAAGTTATTCAATGTGGATTATAACACGTAAATCCCAAAAAACGATCGCCATGACTTTGTTGGCTGACACACCCACGTTGGCCTTCTGGCTGACGCACCCACGTTGGTCTTCTTTGGCGCCAATTAACCCCGAAAACACGTTGAATATGAGATTCATAGTCAAAAAGAAGTATATTTTAGTGTTAAAACCAGTATTTTGTATGGTAATATTCGTTTAAAAGCAGTATTTTGTATGGCAATACAGGTTTTAAATTTTTAAATTATACTTTGCTTTTACTGTGAATACCAGCCGTTGTTTTGAATTCTATGTGGCCTCTGCTATGTTGTGGTGGATCCTCATTACATCCATGGTTACCAAATGGCGCCAAAACATTCCCATATTGCGGTTGACCAATGCCAAACACTCCGGCGAAATTGTCGCACAATTGCGTTTGTGGTCGATTGTAAGCAAACCCAAACTCATCTTGTGAAAATCCATTTCATACCCAAGTTATTATTACAAATTGAAACCACTGAGTCATTTAAAATGCCTATGGCTTCCACAATATGTCTCACTTTCAATATATGATAGGCAACGCCATATCGAAAATTTTTTCAAATTATTTCGGGTGTAGAGGGTGGCGTTGGCTGAAGTAGTTAGCACATTGACCGCAAAACCGAAGGTCCTTGGTTCGAGACAGGTCTCCAACAGTCATTAAAACAACAACACGTATTTTTTTGATGTGCATTAGTGTCCCTTTGTATCAGTGTTGTAAGAAAAGCGAATGGTAATTATAATGTAACATCAGAATGGTAATTATAATGTAACATCAGATTCAATACGCCCCATTTGACACCAGAGGTGCTGCAACACTGCATTATTAAAAAAAAGCGTGTTAGAAAGCAGAGTTTTAAAATAGTGACGATTTCCTCTATCTCTTCCTTCACCAACTGCCTTCTCTATCACTATCCCGTCCCTATCATACTCATTCGCTATCTTCTCTCAACAAAACCCAAGCTTAGCCTTGGCTTGGATTATGGTTTTTTGTGCACAAAATATTGCTTAATGATCATAAGAAATTCCCTTTTTGTATTTTCTGCTATCATAGGCTATCAGTTGCAAGATATCTATATCGGGTGGGTAAAATATCACACCTTCATATATAAGAAATTCTTTTTTTTAATTAAAAAAATATTATTTAATTAAAAATTTTTGAAAGTATGTTTAAACATTTCTCCTTTAAGTTGAAAGTTAAAAACATAAAAATACCATGCGGCAACTGTATATATATTTCTGGCTTCCCTGCAAACTGTATTTCGCAATCATTGGCAACATTTTAAAATTCCTCTTTTAGTTGCCGAGCCTGCCAGACTAAATTATTTAATGCAACTGCAACATTTGTGTGTTCATCACCGTGTCTTTGATGATGACAATGATCGTCATATTTGTGATTGAGTTTTAATAAAAGAGACAGAAAAAAAGCATACAACAACAGCTTATTAAGCAGTTACAATGAATTTTCACGTTAAACATCTGCGTGATTGTTTTAACACTTTGTTTTTTGTTATTGCTGATTTAAGTCGTTGATTTTTATTTATTTTTTTTTTTGTATGTCACACTTTGATTGAAACAATTCAATCTTAAATGAATTGTATCGTTTCTCATCATACCAGAACATCACATGTCGAAGATATTTAAATTGAAGTGCATACATAGACATATATGCATACACTCATATACATATGTATATGTACATACGTACATACATATGTATGTACATTTTGTTGAAATAAATAAATGAAAACAACAAGTTTTTGAATAAGTTATTTTGAGTTGAATTAAATGAAACGAAATTATTTAGTATTGAGCTTTTCTGGGCTGGTTGTAAGTAAGTGTGTGTTAAAAAGAAGGTTTTCCTACAATTGTATAGTATTCATGGCCCTAAGTTGTTGATCCCAAGTAATTGGAGCATTATTTTTTTTTTGTACTCAGAGTAGAATTTTTATATTACTTGAATACCTCTGCGATAATTTATAACTAATGGAAAATCGAAAATTGAAGCATTTACTATGTAAATTTTTTAGGCGATTGTCTATTTGATTGCTCCGAAACCTATAAAACGCATTTGGTTCTTGTAATTACTCAATTTGAAAGTTAAAAAAATGGTGCGGGGTTACGCCCATTAAAAGTTATTACAATATTTCACTCGGTTCTACCGATTTTTACGAAACTTACCACACACCTTGCGCTCTAAAATAGACACAATCCTCCATTTAAAAAAATGGGCGCGGTCACACCCATTAAAATTTAATATTTTATTTTAAGAGGTTTTACTTAATCGTTTTTTACGAGACTGAAAAATACACAATCTTGCATTTAAAAAATGGGCTGAGGTACGCCCATTAAAATTTAATTTTATATTTCATGTACTTTTTATATTCTTCTATCATATCTTTGCATTGAAGTCGGGGTTTTTTTGACAGAAGGAATTATTAATGATAAATTTTAGTTAATTTTATTACAATATATATACATACATGCATTGTCACCCATGTTCCCTTACAAAATCGAAGATCTGATGACTTGATGATACACCGACGGCTCCATTCTAAAACATGTTAAGTCAAAAAAGCCAGTTTTGAGATAAACGCCTTTAAAGTTTATTGATGATATCTCGGGAATATTATGACATAGAAACTTGAGACTTTTTTAATAATATTGTATATAATAATTGCAACAGAATTTGTTTAGTTTATTGGAACTTTATGAAATTTTTGTAGATCATAGTTAAAAGTGACTTAGAATACTTAAGATTGTCCTCAAAGTAGACTTAGCATCTTTCTGGTGGTCCTTTGTCACCTACAATGGTCATTCAAATACATATATCATATTTTAGTTTCAAGAAAAAATTTAAAATAATTTTTTTGATTTCTTAATTAATTACAAAATAAAAAAGGGAAGTATTTAAACTTGACAAATTATGCTAAGTACATTTTTGCTCATAACTTTTGATAGAATAGTCCGATAAAAATTTTACAGAATCTAAGTTAATAAATCATGAATTCAGAAATGCTATTCCCAGCATAACATGTTATGTCGACTTAGTATATTTTGGAATTCGACCGTCGATATGTCAATAAAATATAAATAAAACAGTAGTTTCTTTATAAATATTTTAACATTTTAAACATTTTAAGTTGTCATCACTGCATTAAGCACTGTGACGCCATATTTATTAGAACTTTGTTGTGTTAAAATGCATATACAGCATTACCACCCTCAAAATAATAATACCGTTGTTTTGACGTCATCATCATCCTTGTATGTAACTTTAATTAATTATAACTCAGAACAATGAAATTTAGTTCTTCAAAAATACGTGTGTAATTGAAGTGATAAGCTGTCATAATAATCTATTTAAATAATTCAAGCGTCATGATTAAAATGCTTCTCTTTAAACACGTAAAATTTTTTGTTATTAAAAATAAAAAAAACAAAAAATATAATATTGATATGTATGTAAGTATGTATGTATGTATGGCCATATGTTTGTATACACATACATACGATGTACATATGTGTGTATGTATGTATATGAGATGAAATAGTGTGTAAGCTTATTAAAAAAGAAAAATTGCTCTGCTACATTCGTAATTAAATAAACAAATAATAATAAAATTTTTTCGGAAAAGTAAGCACCTAGATTAATAGGGAGATGGGCATGCGTACACCAAATTTTCCTAATTAAATTTCCACAACTATCTGGTGATCATGCATAAGATCACGTAACATGCACTCTCTTCTTTGCCATGGCCAAGCAGGCACATTAAGAACAATTAAAGATTAAAATGGTCCTACGAGCCAAATTATATGATCTTTTAAATCCTTAACCCCACACACCCCCCCCCCCTCTTCACAAGGAGCGTTACGTAATATGTGACATAGGAAATCATTTATTTAATTTCTATTTTAAAAATTTGTGTTTCGTCTTCAGAAAGAGTCCGTTTCCTTTAAAAGAAATACATACATAGACCTATGCATGCATAAGTGAGAACTTATTCGTTGCATATCTGTCTGTATGTCTGTTTGCCTGTCTGACACTAAGCCCAGCAGCTATTGTTTTGTCCTCTTCACGTTTACAGTCAACAAACAGAAACAAAAAAACGTAAACATGCAAAAAATAAAAATAAAAACCATTCTACAACTGAAAAATAAATACAAAGAAAAAAGTTATTGACGTCAAAAGATGCTGATCTGAAGTAGAAAGAATCTTCTTTCTTTTATTAAATTTACTTTGTTCTTGGATGGGAATTTAATTAATCATTTTTTTTACTTTTATAATGCATACATACTTATGTATGTATGTACATCTACTTCTTGTTTTTGCAATGTGTGCGTTTTAATGATGTGAAAATTAATTTAGGATTTATATTTCAGAGGAAATATGTTTCGTGTTTCATAACAAAAGAAAAAATACATAATTATTTCATTATTTTTAGTTTGTTTATTTGTTTACAAATACGAAAAATAAACATTCTATATTTTTCAAATATTATTTAAATGGAAGAAACATTAACATTATTTTCTTTATTTAAGTAATATGCTCTTGCTTCGCTATAATGGGGGCAAATAAATTTATTCAATATTTTTAGAATAATGTACGAAATTCCAAAAATATTTAATAAATTTATTTGCCCCAATTATAGCGAAGCAAGAGTATACTCGTAATTCGAATGTAAAATTTAACATCTACCTTCAAAATCATGACTACTACAAAGAACACTAAAAAGAAGTTGGCAATGCGACAACTTTTCTTGTTTATTATTGCCATATCAAAAAAAATAATAAAGATTGATTTCTTATGGAAACCCTTAATTTGAACTTCAAAAAATCTTTTAAGCTTCAATGAAATTCATTGAAAGTCGGACACATTTCTTTTCCATTGTTTTTTCGCCAATTGCAAGTTGTTTCTGGTCCTTCAAAATGGCTTGTCCTTACGATCAGCAAGGACGCTGCAATTTGTATGCATACACCGCGAGATACTCTTAGATGTGTCAAAAGTTGGCTTAATACGTAATTTCCATTATTGCTATAAATATGAGGGAATATAATTCTAAATAAACTGCTTTTAAAAATAAATTAAGCTTAATATATTCCTTAAGTGTCAATATATTCCTTAGGTTAGGTTAGTTTAGGAAGGGTGGTGCTCGGAGACCCAATTGGGTCCATTGTGTTTTTATTCTGTTGCCCAAAAAGTAATATTTATCCTACCATTTGCAGCAGTGACCCTTATATCCATCACTAAGCCAGCGAATTCCCATTATGAAGCTCCTGATGTTCTCTAGTTTACACAATCCTCTTTAAAAAAATGAGCGTGGTCACGCCCATTTAATTTTAATATTATATTTCACAAGCTTCTATTTCACCGATTATTACGAAACACCTTAAGCTTAAATAAAGGCACAATATTGCGTTCAAAAAAGTTGGCGGGGAACGCCTATTAAATCTTAGTAAAATTTTTCACGTGCTACAAGCACAAAACTTAGTACACACCTTGAACTCTTAAAAATACACAATCTTGTTAAAAAAAAACTTGGAAGTTAAATACTATATACCACGTGCTTTTTCTTGATTGATCTTTACGAAACTTGGCACCCACCCTGAGCCTTAAAAAATAATAAAAATGTTGTTTGAAGTTGGTTCTCTCTCTTCACCGCACCGCACTATGCACAATTTTCTTCTTGTTTAATAAATCATTGCTTGCAAATGTCAACTTCGAATTATCAACTTCAGTTATTTGATTTGATATGTTCTTAATCGAACGTCATTAAGAAAAACATTATTATTGTTAGTGTAAAAAATTATTTTTTTACACAATTTTTGAGATTTTGTATGTTATTTCATGCATTCCTAACTAATCTATTCCGACGAATCAGAATATAATTAGCATTAGTGTTGCCAGATTTTGTTTCCAGTAATTTCAATGAAGAGATTTTTTTAATTAAACCCACTTGAATCATGATCATTAACATTTAAAGAAATAATAAGAATAAATAATAAAAACTCGACATAGATCTAGGTCAAGGTAAGAAATAAAATAAAATAAATCTGAAAACTCGAAAATTTTGGCCAGGTAGGCGGGGCTATGCCCATGAAAGTCAGAATTAAAAAAGCTAATATAAGGCGCGTAATGAAAGCTATTTTATTGAAATTTGGCAAATATACTGCGGTAATGCAAGGCTATAAATTTGTTATTAAAAAAGTGGGCGTTGACATGCCCATATAATTTAAACCTCATTTTAATGCCCTGCGGCTCAGCATATTAAGATATACTATTTATGTGGTTATTATTATCCGTTTGCAACGAAACTAAGCACTGGCCGAAAAAAATTTTGAGTTTGGAAAAGTGGGCAGGGTTACGCCCATAAAAATTAAAAATTAAAAGTTGCGCTAGGGATATGAAATTTGATATACAAGTAGGTCTAGGTGAGAAATCAACTAAATAAATATGAAAACCTGGAAATTTTAGTTAGAGGGGCGGGGCTGAGTAGTAGGGAACTGCCGGTTCTATGGCAATAAAAATTGTCAAATTTGGGTAATTAACGTCAAAAATTTTGTAATTTATGGGAAAATTTTAAAAAAATGTCAAAGGTGTGAAGTGACGAGGGTTAGTTCACTTCGAGGGTATGTTGGGGCGCATGCTTTGTTTGTATGTATGTTTTAGATTTTTGTTTTAACCAAAGGTGTGAAGTGACGAGGGTACTCGATGGTTTGTAGATGTCTGTCGGTTGATGTGCATACTCGCAGTTTATTATGTTGGCGCGCATGCTTTGTTTGTATGTATGTTTAAGATTTTTGTTTTAACCAAAGGTGTGAAGTGACGAGGGTACTCGATGGTTTGTAGATGTCTGTCGGTTGATGTGCATACTCGTAGTTTATTTTCGTTAGCGCGCATGCTTTCTGTGTATGTATGTATAAGATTTTTGTTTTAACCAAAGGTGTGAAGTGACGAGGGTACTCGATGGTTTTTAATCATTTTTTAAAATGTGTGCAACGTCTTTCACGTTATGTTTTTTTTATAGGGAAAGCAATACCACACAACAAGAAATAATTTCAAAAATGACAAACGTTGACACTAGTACACACTGTTGCGATGTTACAAAATATCATAGTATGTACTCGGCATTTGTTTTTTTTTTTGTAATATTCTTTTTAGCTGATGGAGCTGGAAGGGTATTTATAGAAAGAAATTATGTATTCTGGTGAGATATTAATGTTTTTGTTGTTGGTTTTATTTAGTTTTATTTATTTTTTGTTTTTTGTGTAAAGAGGCTGACATTTGTCAAACAAACCATGCACACTTATATACATACATACATTGATATTTTTGAGAACGAGATAGGTGAATGTGATGTCATTCCAAAGAACCAAATGGCATACTTCTATAATGGAAACTTCCAAAATGAAGAAGAAAAGTTTATGGTAGATGAAGAGGACGATGCTTTCTTCATACATATGTATGTTGTAACAATGTAAGAATAGAACGTAATTCGTATAAATTGAGACGTTCTCTAATCTAGCAGCAAGTACAGCATTGTATCTAGCAAGTGCATCATCATCATATAAAATCTTAAAAAATACAATACATTCTATAAATTATTAAAATGGTATATAAATGTAATATGTGCAATAAGATATATAAATATCAAAAGTGTTTCTTGGATCATATCCAAAATCATGGTGTTGAGGACCAATATATATATCCTCAACAACAGCAACAATATCAATATCCTCAACAACAAAAACAACAACAACAACAACAACAGCAATACCAATATCTTCAAGAACAACAACAATATCAATATCCTCAACAGCAACAACAATATCAATATCCTCAACAACAGCTACCATATCCTACGGCCATGCAATGGTACCCAAATACTGGCCAACAATTGCAATATCAACTACAACAACAACAACAACAACAACAACAACAATACCAATATCTTCAAGAACAACAACAATATCAATATCCTCAACAGCAACAACAATATCAATATCCTCAACAACAGCTACCATATCCTACGGCCATGCAATGGTACCCAAATACTGACCAACAATTGCAATATCAACTACAACAACAACAACAACAACAAAAAGAAATGTATTGGCAACAACCCTCTACCTCCATGCAATGGTACACAAATACTCATGAACATCAACAACTACAGTATCAACCACAACAACAACAACAACAACAACAACAACAACAACAACAACAACAACAACAACGAGAACTTCAAGGAGCGGATGCTTGTGGAGGTAATTTAATAAATAATACCAGCATTGATGAAGAAACGCAAGGAAGACATAAAGATAATATGAAATTTTACACCATAAGCAAAGCGTTCAAAAATAATATTGTAACGTATGGATTAAATAATAAAAGAGATGAACTTTTACTAGAAGATTTCATTGGTGAAAATGAATCAATTTTCATAGAGATGCTTGAAAGTCATTTACAAAGCCACACTGTAATAAAATTTAATATGAGTATTGTGGCAGAATATGTAAAAATTGTGGGAGAGGAATTGGAGTTCAATATTATTCATCATAGAGCTAAAATGAATTTGTTGACCAGAGGAGATGAAATATATGAAGTATTTTCTGACCAAATTTCAGAAATTCAAAATAAAATGAGTGAATTTCAAGAGAAGGACTCTGGTTGGACTTTGATACGCATAGTCCGAGCAGAGCTAAGTATTAATAAAGCTTCTCTAGTTAAAGGAGCAAACTGGATGAGTTTACCAGAAAAACTTCAAAAAAGAAAAGCTTGCATCAATGTAGAAAACACCGATCAATATTGTTTCAAGTGGTGTCTGATCGCCGCAGTAGATACTTCTCAAATAAAGAGTAAACAGCGATGTAGCTCATACAATATTCATGACATAACTGCTGACATCATTTGTACACAAAATGGTGTAACGCTAGATTTTAAGAATTTAATATTTCCAATATCTTTAAAAGATATTAAAATATTTGAGAAGCGGAATAGTGGAATCAGCGTAAACGTATTTGGTTATGATGAGGAAAATAATGTAGTTGTTGGTCCGTATTATATAACAAAGAAGGAAAAATGTAATCATATCAACTTATTGTTGTTGGAAAATATCGTTGGTCATCATTATGTTCTAATACAAAATATGTCTAGGTAAGCTAAAAGTGTCAAGTACTAGGGAATATATATATATATAACTTTTTATAATATTTATTATAAATGATTTCATTTAAATTTTTTACAGATTATTAAGCGGCCAAACGACAAAACACGAACACACTCTTAAATTGTGTAATGTATGTCTGCAATTTACTCACAGTGATAGGATCATGGAGCAACATCAAGCAGAGTGTGGTAAAATTGTAGCCCAGCTACCATCCTATAATAACGCTACACTTAAATTTAAGGACCACCAACGACAGATGGATGTGCCTTTTGTTGTGTATGCAGATTTTGAATGCATACTTGAGGACATCCAATGTATAGTAAGTAAAAAAAATAATTTAACTAAAAAGCATACTCCCTGTGCTTTTAGTTATAATATTAAATATATTAACCATAATATAGATAAGTTTAGAATATATACTGGTAGGGACGCTGCAGAAAAATTTGTTGCTTATTTAGTTAAGGATTGTGAAGATATATATACTAATTATTTAATGAGAAAGACACAAATGGATTCTTTATCCCCTTCAGAAATATTCAGTTTTCGAAATGCTGTAAATTGCCACATATGTGATAAATTTTTAGGTAGTGATCGCGTAAGGGATCATTGTCATGTAACTGGCAAATTTAGAGGTGCAGCTCATAATATGTGCAACTTAAAATATCAACAACCAAAATTTATCCCTATTTATTTTCATAATTATTCGTCTTATGACTCACATCTTTTTGTTAAAGAGTTAGGAGAAAAGTCTGACAACATAAAAGTCCTTCCGCTAAATAAAGAACGTTATATATCTTTATCAACATATACAAAAATGAATGACGATTTCAATCTTGAACTTAGATTTCTAGACACCTTACGTTTTATGCCCGAAAGCTTAGAAACTTTAGCCAATAATCTTACGGATAACGATTTCTGTACAATTAAAGAGCAATTTCCATCAAAAATAGAGTTTGATCTGGTTAGAAGGAAGGGTGTTTTCCCTTACAACTATCTCAATTCCTTTGAAAAATTAAATGATAGTCAACTTCCAGCGAGGGAAGACTTTTTCAACACACTTACCAATAGAGAATGTTCACATGAAGATTATGAGCATGCAAAAAAAATTTGGTACACATTTGATTGCAAAACTTTACAAGACTACATGGAGTTTTATTTAAAAACAGACGTTCTATTGCTAACTGATGTATTCGAAAATTTTCGAAAAGTTTGTAAGGGAATATATAACCTAGATCCAAGCCAGTACTATACTGCTCCTGGACTGTCGTGGGATGCTATGTTGAAGTACACAAATATAGAATTGGAGTTGTTAACTGATATAGATATGTATAATTTCTTTAAAAAAGGGATACGTGGGGGGATTGTACAATGTAGTAAAAGGTATTCAAAAGCAAACAATAAATATCTAGAGGATTTCGATAAAGAGAAACCTTCAGAGTTTCTAATGTACCTAGATGCCAATAACCTTTACGGTTGGGCTATGTCCGAATATCTTCCATATGGAGGATTCAGATGGTTATCAAGTGATGAGCTAAATCTGGATCCAAATCGGATAGACAATAATTCAAATGATGGTTATGTGTATGAAGTTACTTTAGAATATCCCTCCATTTTACACGAATCGCACAATGATCTACCTTTTTGTGTGGAAAATAAAAAACCTTACGGAAAGAATCAAACTAAATTAATTGCTGACTTTTCTACTAAACATTCATATATTATTCACTACAGAATTCTTAAGCAATGTTTAGAGTATGGTTTGATTCTAAAAAAAATACATCGGATTCTCACTTTTAAACAATCTCCATGGTTAAAATCATATATAGACTTAAATACCAAGCATAGAGCTAACGCTAAAAATACATTTGAGAAAAACTTCTTCAAATTGCTCAATAATGCGGTATATGGTAAGACTATGGAAAATGTAGATAAGAGAAAAGATGTTAGAATTGTAACAAACTGGAACAGAACGAATTGCAATCATTTGGGAGCCCAAGATTGGATATCTAAGCCCAATTTCCATAGTTTGTCTATATTTTCAGAAGACATGGTGGCGATTCAAATGAATAGGCTCCAGACATATTATAATAAGCCTATTTACTTAGGATTTTGTGTGCTAGAACTTTCCAAATGGAAAATGTATAATTTCCATTATGGCTACATGCAGCCCAAATTTAAATCAAAATTGTCATTAAACTATATGGATACTGATTCATTCATATATACAATACGGACTGATGACTTCTATGCTGACATAAAAATGGACATACAGGATGAATTTGACACATCTGATTATCCTTCAGATAACATATATGGTATTCCTCGTTTAAACAAAAAGGTGCTGGGTATGATGAAAGACGAAAATTGTGGAAAAATAATGAAAGAGTTTGTTGGGTTGCGATCTAAAATGTATTCATTTAGTGTTCAAGATCAAAATGATGTAAAGAAATCGAAGGGGGTCAAGAAAACCATTTTAGATAAGTATAGCCTAAGTTCATATAGAGATTGTCTGTTTAATAAATCAAATGTATTTGATAATATGCTTACCTTTAAGTCGAGTTTGCATCAATTATATACTATGCAACTACATAAAATAATACTAAGTTATCAAGATGATAAAAGAAAAATCAAAAGTGATGGTATAAGCACATATGCATGGTACCATTCAGCAATAGAGGAAACCAATCCTGATTATGAGCTTGACATGCTATTAATGGAAATTGATAGACTTCAAGAAGAAGAAGAAGAAAGTTAAAATTAATGTAAATTTTTGTAAAGTTTTATTATTAAAATAAGTGTAAATATTAGTTATTAAAAAAATTCTTTTGTTAAAAAATAAATGTAAATATTAATTATTAAAAAATTTTATGAAAAAAACAAAGAAAATATAACCAATAAAAAACAATAAAACATATATTCTTGTGTACATTTTTTATTTATTTATTTATTTATTATCCATTCTTAAATATAATTTATGAATTTTCACATCTGTTAGAATCTTGTGTTGCATTTTTTCCCCAATCTCATAACAAAGTCGTGTCAGTTCAATCTTTACATCCCTTTCGTGTATTCCTTGTATTTCATTGAATTGGAGTTTTGTTTTGTTTAAAGTGGAGCAGGTTGGTATATAATATTCATAATAGAAATGAAGAATTTGTTTTCTTAGAATGTTGTTCCAACATAAAATTGATGTAAAAAATACTCGAATTTGAGTTAATGATCTCCAAGTGTCAGAATCGATTTTTATATTAGAGTTTCCTTGTTCGATAACTAAAAAACAAACACCCCTTTTATATTTAAACTTATATTCAACATCTCTCTCACTTTCATTATCAATTATATTTATAGAATTTAAAAAATCTCGACGATTAAGCATATCATGAATATAGTCCTTATAGCACATGAGGTGTAACCACTCTTCCCGGTCCAGTCCAATGTATTGCTTATTTTTATAATTCAGCCATATCATTGGCTTAAAACCAAAAGCTGTTGAAAATCCACATGAAATCTTCAATTTCCAATTGAGCAAGTATTCAAACTCAAAAACCAAATCATGTATTTGAGGTTTTCGTTCTTCATTGTGGTGAAATATATTCTTTAAAGTACATTTATCCATCCTCAATGAATATAATATTTAAACTAATAGTTTTTCGCTCTATTAATCTATATATATATATATATATATATATATATATATATATATATATTAAAAAAAACAATAAAAACTAAATAAAACCCATACACATACATATATATTCTATATTTGTTCATTATTTATTTTTGACAAATTTTTATAAGTTTCAATAATCTTAAAAATAATTTTTTTCCTTATGTGGAACATGGTGCATCGACATGTGTCCGGCCCTTCCTCGCATCCTTCGCTATACCAGGGGCAGCTGGCAAAATGCCCACTATCAGAGTCCTCTTGTTCTATAATTCCATACTCCTCATTTTCATTGAGCATGGAGACGAAAAAATTTATGGTTTCTTTATGCTCATAGAGCAATAAGTCCTCAAAGGAATTAAGAAACTCAAATAACCGTTCACGTACTTGGCTCATTTTTTAATTGTTATTTTAATTTTCTTTTTTAAAGAATACTTTTTTCTTGAATGCAATTTTTATACTAGTACTCTTGAAAGTTTTACATTCTTATTTATAGTAAAATATTCTTGTAAAATTAAAATGTTACAAACACTTTTGAGTGCTTTTTGAAATATTTTGTTCCAGTTACACTTTAGAACATCAATATAACTATCTCTCCGATCTTTGTTTTGCCATTTTTTGTTTCAGTTACGCTTAAGAACGTCAATATAACTACTATCTCTTTCACTACAATTCTATAAGTAACAAAAAATATTTTACATCAAAAATAATTACAATATGAGAAAAAGAGATAGTTACGATACTGATCTTTCTTTTAAGAATTATTTTTTACCTATTTAAAGATTGGTAGAAATATTTAATACATCAGTTTACAAAAAACAGATTGAGCTATCTGTCAAAGAAGAAAAAAATACATATAAAAATTAAATTTAATTAATTAATATTGTAATAATGAATCCTCCAGATTTGATCACAAAATTCAACACATTAAATAAAAAAAAATTAATACATATAAAAGAGCTCCAGGACTCAACTAAGTATGCAGTTAAAAACGCTAAGCGTGTGACTAGTAAATATGGCACTACAATTCAAATTGAACTGGAAAACAACATAATGTTTCTACCAAATCGGTACAACACGCTATCGGATGATGATATAATAGAACTGGCATCTGGGATATATTGCATATGTAAGCAAGGAGACAGTGGCTTAAAGTTGGATACTGCTGCTGAATTAAATATCTTTTTAACAAATGCTCAATACCCACAGTGGGAATAATATGTAAAAAAAGTATATCTTATAAACTTTTTTTATTAATAAAACAAAACAAAATTTAAAAATTGTTTGTGTGTGTTATTTATTTATTCTTTTCACTTATTTTGTAAAGAAATTGAAGACATAAATGTCCACATTTAAATGAATCGTAATCTTGATATTGATTGTAATTATATTTTATATTTTTACCTAGATATTTAACTAATTCTAATGGAGGTTGTAAATTTCCAAAACTGTCGAAATATTCCTTATGTTCATTGTTTTTATAATATGCTACCCAATGGGTTCCAGGACCACTTGATAAATCCAAATTAATGATTCCGCATTCTCGATTTCTCGATCGTTTTGGTAGTGTATCCAACATGAAAACTCCTCTAAAGTATGGAATGTTTGTTGAAAAGTTTCTCAAATCAACATCAGATAGGGGTTTATTGGGCAGCTTTATGAAAAATTTGGTTTTTGTTTTTCTTGACAAACCAATCCATATCCTTTCTTATATGGTTTAAGGTAAAAACCTTTCCCCATTGCTACTGCTTCCATTGTTTTATTATGTCTGGTTGCTTCATCAAGTTGTTGTTTGGCATTCTTAGCAGCATTTATTGCTTTTGCTATAGCTGCTCCGCCAGTAGAAAGACTACCAATTGCACTCAGAGCAGTAAGAATAGGTACCAAAGGTAAGAAGCCACCAATCTTTGGAACATTAATTACGCGTGGTATTACAACTTGCGATTTCTTCCCCCTTAACGACTTGTTGATAATCTTACGTGCAATCCTAATGGCAGAGTTAATGTCTTGAGGTTTTTCCTTCTTCAATATTTTTGTTGCAGTTTTAATTGATGTACTGAACAGCTTTTTTCCATTTTGTTCACTTTTTTTTTCTTTTGACTTTCATTGCGTTAGTAACCATGTATGCAAACGATTTTTCTGCAAGACTGCTATCTTTTGAAATAACTCGTTCCCAAGCTTTATTTTCAAGAATTTTATCAGCTTGATGTCTACTATTTAAATCATTTGTTTTGGAATAAGCAATATCGTGATTTTTACATGCAGCGTCTAATACATTAATTCCTTTGTCACCGCGATCTAAACGTTTTTGTAATTTTGTTCCGGGTCCACAAAACTGATATCCAGGAAGGTGTAATTCAACAGGCAGAGAGTTAATTACTCTATTCAATAAACCTTTTCCAACGGCTGGTTTTTTATAACTAAACGTTTTGTTATAATGTATTAACATCTTATTTTATTTTTTTTCTATAATAAAAGTAACATTTATGAAATGCAATTAGTTATGAGAATGCAATTAGTAAAACAACATAAAAATATTGTGATTCGCAATATTGATGCTTCAACGAAAATCAGATCTAAAATAAAACATAGCTCTCTCTTACCAAATTCTTTTCGTGCTCTAATAGTTGGACCATCAAATTGTGGAAAGACTAATGTTATGATTAGCTTGCTAGAAAGTCCTAATGGACTCAAGTTTGAAAACATCTATTTATACTCAAAATCCCTTTATCAACCAAAATATGAATACTTAAAGCGATTAATTTCACCAATTAAAGGGATGGGATACTACACATTTACAGATAATGAAAAAGTTATTCCTCCTGAGGAAGCGAAAACTAATTCTATTATGATCTTTGATGATGTTGCATGCGAGAAGCAAAATAATATACGAGCATATTTTTGCATGGGACGACATAAGGATGTTGATTCATTCTACTTTTGCCAAACTTATACGAGAATCCCCAAGCACTTAATAAGAGACAATGCAAATGTGATTATAATGTTTAAACAAGATGAGACAAACATGAAGCACGTTTATAGTGATCATGTTTCCAGCGATATGAGTTATGAAAAGTTTCATGAAATTTGTCGAGAGTGTTGGAAGGATAAATATGGATTTTTGATGATAAGCAAAGATAATGACTTAAACAATGGTCGCTATAGAAAGCAATTCGACTATTTTATAACGATATAAATTACTCTACATAAAAGTAAAACATTAGTACTTAATTTGGCCTTGCGCATAGTACATCTACTTATTTCCTAAAGTATTTACCATACCTGATCTGTTACCAGATCTAATAGCTGATACCTGATCTGATACCCCAATACCTGATCTGATAGCTGATCTTATACCTGATCTGATACCTGATACCTGATCTGATAGCTGATCTGATACCTGATCTGATAAGTGATACCTGATCGGATAGCTGATCTGATAGCTGATCTGATAGCTGATACCAGATCTGGTGTCTAACAGTTGAAAATGGATGAAAAAGTTTTAAAAGAGCTAATAAAGACAAGAAATGTTTTAAAGAAAAAATTTCGTAGTATAAAAGTTGATGAAGCAGATACACATGAGCAATTCAAAGATACATTTAAACCAATAATAGAACCATTAACAGAATTTGTGAACAATTCTAAAAATAATAAAAGAAGTATTAAGGCAGAAAGAGATGAACTTAAAACGAAAGTTTATAAAAATTCAAATTTTCCATTCAACGAACAATCAGTTAAGTTAGAGACAAGTACTCCAAAGAAACTTGTTGAAGAAACGTTATGCAATAAAAATATCTCACTTAGTAATCGAAACGCAAACAAGGTTGATAATGTTGATACTGATGATGATGATGATGACAACGATGATTTTTACTCTCAATCGGAAACTCTAGACAATTCAGATAATAATAAGAGTTATACTGACCTAGCACTCTTGGAAAGCAGAAATGAATTAGACACTCTATACGGTCCACATAAAGGTTTTAATAATGAATGGAAGTTTGGCAATAGTAGTATTAAACTTACTGAAGATAAAATAGTGATTGGAAATCACATATGGGCTTTTACACCAGGTTTATTTTCTTTACTGTTTCACAAAACACCAAAATATTATGATAAACATGAATTAGATATATATAAGAAAATTTTAGTGAGCACAAATGCATACAAAAGAGATTATAGACCTGATGGACAAATCAAAGGAACGAGAGCATATAAATATAAGCATATTATCAGTAAATTGTTTAAGAAAGAAAGTGAAAAAAACTCATCAACTTCGTCATCACTACATGCAATAAAAAGTCCTTACAAGGGTAAGGGTTTGATGAAACTAAACCCATACAAAGCTAACTATATATACTGGGATGATCCTAATGAGTTAGTAGATCGCCTTAGGCTATTGCTAGCATCACAAGCTGCAGGTCATACTAATCACAATAACGAAATTGTCTCAATTATCGAAGAATTATATGAAGCAAAAATTATAGAATAATATTTATCTACGTAAATCATGTCTATCGATAAGTTTGGGCACTATCTTAATGATACAAGTGGCAGAGTTTTTGTGAAAAATGTTCCTAAGCTGCTGGGCTTCGTTATGGATACAACTAATAACATTGACGTTCAAAACAAAAGAATCAAAAATGTGGCAAAAGCTTTGGAGGAAAACGACGTTGTTAATAAATTGTTTCTGCAAAGTCAAATTGAAGAGGTACGAGATGAAATCCATTTAATTTTAAGTCAGAAACTAAATGAAATTAGGGAAACAATTTCAAGTATGAAATTATTCTTTGAAAAAGAAATTAGAAAGATAAATGAGTTAATCTATGGGTATATAAGAAATATGATGGTCAACAGTACTTAAATGAACTCGCACTGAACTCAACTTATCCCGTCAAATTCTAAATACGTTAAATAATGACTTCAAAAAGAAATTTAATAAATGAACTACATAAGCAAGCACGAAAACATTTTCCACGTCGAAGAGTTGTTATGAAAGGAATAGATGATCTTTGGCAAGCTGATTTAGTTGAAATGGGGAACTATTCTACAGACAATAGAGATTATCGATTTTTGCTGACTGTAATTGATACATTTTCAAAATTTGCTTGGGCAGTACCCTTGAAAAGAAAGACTGCATTGGAAACAAGCCAGGCTATGCAGAATATTTTTCAACTGGGACGAATACCAAAAAACTTGCAAACAGACGATGGTAAAGAGTTTTTCAATAAACACTTTGGAAAATTGATGAATAAATACAACATTAATCACTACTCAACATATAGCAGAATGAAAGCATCAATAGTAGAACGATTTAACAGAACATTAAAAGGAATGATGTGGAAAGAGTTTAGCTTTAATGGGTCTTATAACTGGCTCGACATTTACAAAGACTTGATTAATACATATAATAAGAAAATTCATCGCACCATCAAAATGCCACCGATTCAAGTTAACTATAAAAATGAGAAAAAATTATTAAACACTGTATATAACCGCTTAAAACTATTCAAATTATCAAAATTCAATGTGGGAGATCATGTGCGCATAAGTAAATATAAACATGTTTTTGAAAAAGGATATACACCAAATTGGACCACAGAAATTTTCACGATTAAAAGAGTTCAAAATACATATCCAGCCACATACATATTAGAAGACTATCGTGGTAATCCTATCAAAGGTGGGTTCTATGATGAAGAACTTTCAAAAACTAGATATCCAAATACATATCTAGTTGAAAAAGTTCTTAAAACTAAAGGAGAGAAGGCATATGTTAAATGGTTAGGATTTTCCAATCAACATAATTCTTGGATCAATAAAAATGAAATATTGTAGTTAAGTGTGTATATATAAGTCTATATTTGTATCTAATATATTAAATAAAATATAAACTTCCTTTTTTATACAAAGTGCTGTGTTTAATTTCACTTATTTGTAATCAGACAACCATAATGTCAATAACACTTACTCTTAGCTCAAACTCATCTGAGTTATCTGCAAATTACTTTCCTCCTATTCGTTTGGATGGTGAATATGAATGTGCTCTAACTGATTTTCATTCATATAATAGCATTCCCAATGTAGATGATTATAACAATATATTTCATATTGGTGAACATGTAATTAAAATACCAATAGGATCTTATGAATTGAATGATATAGTTGATTATATTAAACATACCTATAAGCAGTATTGTCCGGAAAATAAAATTGATATAGAAGCTAATAACAATACAATGCAAGTAAGAGTTAAAAGCTCTAAGGATCCCATATACTTTAACAAAGATAACACAATTGGAAAACTTTTTGGATTCAATAAGAAAATTCTAGCTCCTAACCAAGACCATTACTCAGATCTACCAGTCAATATTTTCATCGTGAATATCTTGCGTGTTGAATGCAGTATAGTGGTTAACACATATACGAATAACTCACAAGCACACACATTACATGAATTTGCGATCAATGTCCCCCCAGGGTATAAAATTGTTGAGATTCCTCGAAATCTTATCTATTTGCCAGTTAACTGCCGAGAGATAAGTTCTCTAACTCTACGCATAGTTGATCAGAACGGTGATTTAATTAATTTTCGAGGAGAGGAAATTACAACACGAATACATTTGAGATCTAGCAAATAATGATAATATACAACGTCAAGCAATCTAAGGATAAAATTGGATACACTCATAAAACACTCTTGCAAACCAAACCACAATTAAAGAGATCATTACACAAAAAATATTTGACGCAAGAAAATAAAAAATTTTTAAAGTCTCTCAATTTAAAGTTGACAAAGAAATGAGTTACATACTAGATGTTCTAGAAAAACCTCAATCAGACGAGAGTATAATTAAAAAGGACTATCACACATATACACCATACCTACAATCCTTCAACAATAATGATGAGATTCGAATTTCAATACAAAATCAAGACTTATATGTGCTACCCAGCGAAAGCTACATATATGTTGAGGGAAGTATTGTAGATGATAATAATAGCAAAATATCTTCGTTTTTAAATCTAAAATTAAAAAATAACTTTGTGGCACATCTCTTTGACGAAATTCGATATGAACTTAATGGCATAGAAATTGATCATACAAGACATTTAGCGATTACAAGCAGCCTAAAAAATTTTGTTTCCTTATCACCAACAGAAAGTGTTGGCTTGTACAATGCAGGATGGAACAAACTCGATGATTTGGATATTTCAAATGGACACTTTAATTTCTATGTACCACTGAAACTATTTTTAGGTTTCGCTGAAGACTATAATAAAATTATACTCAGCGGTAAACATGAATTGGTTCTCTTACGTAGTAAGAACGATGAAAAACTCGTATACTCAACTGTTGCTACTGACAAACCAAAAATTAGTATCTCAAACATCTCATGGAGAATTCCGCATGTACAATTATCCGATCTGAGCAAATTGAATATGATTAAAATTATTAACAGTGGTGCTTCTATACCAATGGCATTTCGCAGTTGGGATTGTCACATTAATCCTCAACTAAATACAGGAACTAGCTATATATGGAATGTTAAATTGGCTGCAAATAGAGAACGACCCCGTTTTGTGTTGATTGCTTTTCAACAAGAAAATAAGTTTGTTCATTGTAATTTAAACAATTTAAAAGTACATTTAAATTCTGAATCGTACCCATATGATGATCTAAATGTAAAATTTAAAAATGGTCGGGTTGCCATCCTATATGATATGTATCTGCGGTTTCAACAAAGCTACTACATGAGGGAATCACAACCACTTCTAACTGCTCAAGAATTTAAAAATAGTGTGCCGATAGTGGTAGTAGATGTCAGTCATCAAAACGAAGCCCTCTCTAACGGTCCTGTTGATATAAAAATTGAAATTGAAACAGACTCCAATATACCTACCGATACATCAGCTTTTTGTATACTCATCCACGACCGTATAATAGAATACATACCCTTAAAAGGTCAAGTTCGTAAGATAATGTAAAAAAAATAAAAAATAATAAAATAAGATGATTGGGGATAAAGTTTTCATCGATATGCAAGGATTTAAATCCAATTCAAACATCTTCATTGCAAAAGAAATAGCAATTGTTTTTAACAATAAGGAGCACATAAATTTTATTATTAAACCACCGTTTAACTTCAAAAGATTATCAATAGCAAAACAAAGAGAAGCGAATTGGCTAACGAGAAACTTTCATCATCTGAATTGGAATGACGGATCAATATCATTTAAGAGTGTTGTAAAATTTTTAAAATCCAATTTAAAACATTATTCAATCTATGTTAAGGGTGTGGAAAAGAAGAAATGGTTTGAAAAACTACTTCGAATTAGAGTTTTCAACATCGAGGATTTTGGCTCCATCAACTTTAAACAAATACAACTTAAATATCCGGAATATTTTTACTGCAGCTATCACAATTATGGAGTTTGTGCCTTAAGAAATGCATATTTACTTTATCAGGAAAATAACTAAACAATTTATTTTAATTTTCTATTCTTACATTGTCACAACATATATTTACGATATTTTTTTAAATAAATATGTAGATTAAAATTATAAAAAAATTTTGTTCAATCATTTATTTATATGCATATGGTTTGTACAAGGACAAAGACAAATGTAAAAAAGTGAAAATAAAAATCTGTTTACACATTTTTTACGTTTTAAGTAAATAAATTTGAATTTGTGTTTACAAAATTAATCAAATTAAAATCTTAAATTTACGGTCGCCAATAATGCATCCCCCTCTTCGTCTTGCATGAAAATTTTGGTTATGTCATCTTTATCCTCATCTTTTGGCATATAATCAAACGCTGCCAAGAAAGCATCGTCCTCTTCATCCAGCCTAAACTCTTCCTTTTGAAAATCTCCATTCTTGAAGTATGCCATTTGGTTGTTTGGAATTTCATGATATTCATCTACCTCGTTCTCGAAAATGTCTCTAATGGATACATTAGGAGGCAAATCGTCGTCCGAAAACTCTATTGACAGAGGGCTTACGGATACCTCTTCCCGGCTGACAACGCTCATCTCTTCCCGATTGCCGGAGAACAATCTCACAAACTCATCTAGCGACATTTGTGAGCCGTTCAATGATATTAAAATTGGGCTGCTGCTTAATGTGTCCATTTTAATAATTTATAGAATGTATTGTATTTTTTAAGATTTTATATGATGATGATGCACTTGCTAGATACAATGCTGTACTTGCTGCTAGATTAGAGAACGTCTCAATTTATACGAATTACGTTCTATTCTTACATTGTTACAACATACATATGTATGAAGAAAGCATCGTCCTCTTCATCTACCATAAACTTTTCTTCTTCATTTTGGAAGTTTCCATTATAGAAGTATGCCATTTGGTTCTTTGGAATGACATCACATTCACCTATCTCGTTCTCAAAAATATCAATGTATGTATGTATATAAGTGTGCATGGTTTGTTTGACAAATGTCAGCCTCTTTACACAAAAAACAAAAAATAAATAAAACTAAATAAAACCAACAACAAAAACATTAATATCTCACCAGAATACATAATTTCTTTCTATAAATACCCTTCCAGCTCCATCAGCTAAAAAGAATATTACAAAAAAAAAAACAAATGCCGAGTACATACTATGATATTTTGTAACATCGCAACAGTGTGTACTAGTGTCAACGTTTGTCATTTTTGAAATTATTTCTTGTTGTGTGGTATTGCTTTCCCTATAAAAAAAACATAACGTGAAAGACGTTGCACACATTTTAAAAAATGATTAAAAACCATCGAGTACCCTCGTCACTTCACACCTTTGGTTAAAACAAAAATCTTATACATACATACACAGAAAGCATGCGCGCTAACGAAAATAAACTACGAGTATGCACATCAACCGACAGACATCTACAAACCATCGAGTACCCTCGTCACTTCACACCTTTGGTTAAAACAAAAATCTTATACATACATACACAGAAAGCATGCGCGCTAACGAAAATAAACTACGAGTATGCACATCAACCGACAGACATCTACAAACCATCGAGTACCCTCGTCACTTCACACCTTTGGTTAAAACAAAAATCTTATACATACATACACAGAAAGCATGCGCGCTAACGAAAATAAACTACGAGTATGTACATCAACCGACAGACATCTACAAACCATCGAGTACCCTCGTCACTTCACACCTTTGGTTAAAACAAAAATCGTATACATACATACAAACAAAGCATGCGCGCCAACATAATAAACTGCGAGTATGCACATCAACCGACAGACATCTACAAACCATCGAGTACCCTCGTCACTTCACACCTTTGGTTAAAACAAAAATCTTATACATACATACACAGAAAGCATGCGCGCTAACGAAAATAAACTACGAGTATGCACATCAACCGACAGACATCTACAAACCATCGAGTACCCTCGTCACTTCACACCTTTGGTTAAAACAAAAATCTTAAACATACATACAAACAAAGCATGCGCGCCAACATAATAAACTGCGAGTATGCACATCAACCGACAGACATCTACAAACCATCGAGTACCCTCGTCACTTCACACCTTTGGTTAAAACAAAAATCTAAAACATACATACAAACAAAGCATGCGCCCCAACATACCCTCGAAGTGAACTAACCCTCGTCACTTCACACCTTTGACATTTTTTTAAAATTTTCCCATAAATTACAAAATTTTTGACGTTAATTACCCAAATTTGACAATTTTTATTGCCATAGAACCGGCAGTTCCCTACTACTGGGCTGCATCCATACAAATTAAAAATCAATAGTTGCGCTTATGAGCTGAAATTTGATACACAAGTAGGTCTAGGTGAAAAACCAACTAGAAAAATCTGAAAACCCAAAAAATGTTATCATAATGGGTGGGGCCACGCTACTATTATTTTGAACTAAAAACTTAATATACAGATTTTAATTCAAGCCATTTTAGTGAAATCTTGCGTGCGCGTTGCACGTGCACAAGACCTTAAACTATCAACTTAAAAAGTGGGCGTGATCATTCCCATAAAATGTTGGCCCTGTGTTTAATCTTCTTTGATCTAGCATATTTTAGAAGAAAATTAGCATGAATTATAAGCGCTGTTCACAACAAAATTTTGAGTTAGAAATAGTGGGAGGGGTAATGCTGATAAAATTTAAAGATATAATTCGCGCTGGAGAGCTGAAATTTTATACACATATAAGTGTTGCTGAGTAAGCCATTGGAAAAATTTTTAAACAAAAAAGTTTTACCCGGTATACGGGGCCACAACGTTAAGACTCCAATTCGCACTAGCGAGCTTAAATTTGATACACAAATAAATCTAGATCAAATATCACTAAGAAAAATCTGAAAAACCAGAAGTTGCTATCAGGTGGTGGAAATAAGCACTTCAAATTTAAAATTAAGATAATTTTTTTTTAATTTTTCGTACACATTGCACTTATCCAAAATAAAAGTTTCCTATTTTGAAAAGTAGCCGTGACTTCACCCATAAATCGTAGTATTTTCTTTCATGTACTTCGGTTTAGCAGTTTTAAATTTACTACTCTCATTAACTTCTTAATACCAAACTTTGCATAAACCATGAGCACTAGCAGATATAAAATTCGGCGGGGCCAGGTCCATAAATATTTGACATAATATTATACTATAGAGAGCTGATATTTTGTACACAAATAGTAATTGATGTAATCAATCGGAAAATCCAAAAATTAAAGCACCATCTACCCTATTGAGAAATTGCATGCGCATTGGTAATATCCTTTTGATTAATGTATTTTGGCTAAGCAGACTTTAATATGTAAATATATTGAGAAAATAGACGGCCTCACGTCCACTAAAATTTACGCTGTATCTTACATGTTTCTTTCCAGACGACTCTTACCAGATTGCGTACACACTAGCGACCTGTTGTAATGACACAATAGTGCATTTTTAAGGTCTACAATCCAACACCCATCACGCTCTAACCCATTATTTTATGCAACTATGCCATTTTCAACTGGCACAGTGATCATTAATAGAAATAAGACATACTAGAAGTTTTAAGTTTAAAATGTGTTATTATAGAACATTTTTCAAAAAGTAGTCAGATCCTAACAAACACATGAATGTGAAAAAAGGCCAAGTTCCTGTCCAAAATTTCGGCCATTAAAAGTAGTGAGATATATAAGTTTTGACCAAATTCTTGTTTGCCACAATACCTAACACAGAAATATGTTATGTATTATATAAATTTGTAATCGTAAAAAAGGAGAGAAAAATTTTTATTTGTTCATTTCTTTAAATCGTTAAAAATATTTTCAAGTTAGCAAATTATCTAGAAATTATTTGACACCCTTACAATTACAAATTTATATAATACATAACATATTTCTGTGTTAGGTATTGTGGCAAACAAGAACTTGGTCAAAATTTATATCTCACTACTTTTAACGGCAGAAATTTTGGACAGGAACTTGGCCTTTTTTCACATTTATGTTTTTATGAGGATACATGTTTCTCATAGCGCAGGAAATGGTGTTGCTTCTGTTTTCAAAAAAAAGCAGCCGATATTAGTATATTCTCTAACTCCAGCAGATAAGTTTATTTAACAATTAAAATTCTCTATTGTTTTTACTTAATTTCATTTATTTTTATTGTGGTTTTAAAATATTTATTGCAAACGTTGTAATAACAAATTTATAAATATTTTCAAAGAATTCTTATTGTTTTTTCATCGCAACAGTTAGAGAAATAAGAGGAACTTGTGCAAATATATTTTGTTTCTTTTTTGTGGAATTTCAAATATTTGTGTTTATAGAAAAAGAAAAAAAGATACGAGTATAAATTATAAACAAAAACTAAAAGTTTAATTTAAAACTAGAATAAATAAGTGTGGCGCTAGAAAATTCATTATGAACGCACACAAACATATGTACATACATACTTATGTACATGCATTCATGCATAAACATACATACATACATATTCTTTGCATTCAAACCATTTAAAAATATTGATTACAAATAAATATTAATTTGTCATTTATTTTAATAATTTAACACAAAAAAAATTTAGTTATGGCATTCGTTATTATACATACTTCAACACTTAATAACAACGTTTAGCACACCAAGTTACGCCGTTAATAAAATTCGTAAATAAATGAACAAACAAAAAAAGTCCAGATTACGAAACTGGAAATTATTACTTGCTTGTATTCAGTAAGTTTAATGATCTTTTGGCACATATTTACTTTTACCTGTTGATAATATGTACATATGTATTTATTTATTTTGATTAATTTTTTTTGTTCATAACAAAAAGTCTTGAATTTGCCATATCTTTTACATAAGAAACTTGAATTTAATTTTTTTGGGTCATAAATTTAGTTATTTTTAATATTAAAAAAAATACGCAAGATTTATTTATATTAACTAAACTCATGCTTTAAAATTACGTCAAGTTAAATAACGGTTTAATAGCGGTAAAGTTATTATTATTAAGTGATTAATGACAGTTGCTTTTATAATCTCTTTTGCGCGTCATCATTTTTCAAAGTGAATATAAAGTGATTCATAAAACGAATTTTTATTTACGTACATATACATACATATTTTTTATTTATAAATTTCAAAAAAGTGAAAATTACTTAGAGAACCAGTTGCATATTTATTTTTAGTACTTTCTCTTGGGTTTAAACATGCATACATTGTAATTAATATATAATTTACATATACTGTATCACATCCACGAAAAAGGAACACGCAGGAAAGGCTGAAGAAAGGGCTCAATGCCTACTACGTATTCAGGAACTCCATAGGAAGGAACTGGCGTCTACAACCAAAGATACTAAACTGGATTTACACATCGTTTGTCAGGCCGGCTATTTCCTATGGCAGGCATTGAAGAAGGAAAGTCACAGGAGATTGCTCAGAGGAGCTTACCTCTGGCTGCCTTAGACGTCATTCTTCACCTACTTCCTATAGAGGATTTTGCGCTGAAAACGGCGACTAGAAGTCTACTTAGAATCGTAGAAGCAGGTTTGGTGAGGACAGGAATAACAGGCCAGTCGTCAATCTTAAATGAGATCACTTTTAGTGAGCAGGGACACTAAAGATTATCTCATTTAAGATTGACGTATGACCTGTTATTCCTGTCCTTCACATACTATAAGGTCGCTGAAATTGATTTTAGTAGAACACTGCTGGGTTAGAGCAAGAACCAGCATTTTGAACCATTAAACTTATTATCTGTCACTGCCCGAAGTAGCAACATCATAGGCTTAGATGGCTGAGCAGACGTTTCCCTGAGAGCATTACTGATATCGGGAAGTCTAAACTGGAGAATATTAGGGGCTTCATCATGGGAATTCAGTGGCTTTATGACAGATCAGAGGGTCACTTTTGCGTACAAAAGGGGTTAAATATTACTATTAACGGGGCAACAGAAATGGGTCTTCGAGTGGAAGTGCGCTGCCTAACCTTACCTAATCTATAACATCTACTGTAGTAAAATATTGACCTAAATACGACTAAGCTGTTGGCAAAAGTGCAAATTTGAAGTTTATCTCAACTAATAAAGGTTCAGCCAGACGTGACATACCATATTTCTATAGCCATGACCATTGCCATAACCATAAATATATTTGCTTCACCTATTACTGATGACATAACCATAAACAGCTGTGTATGGTATGCTGTGTATGCAACAGCAAATATATATGTCTAACCAGTAAACAGCTGCTTATGGCGAGAAACCAAAATTCAATCGGTTTCTATGGTTATTCTTATGTCTATGGCGTTATATCGTTATAATCGTTATGGTTATAGCACGTTAAAGCAAACCTTAAAGATGTGCAAATGTTGTGTTTTGTGTGAACCACTCGTGCTCATTATTAATTTTAAAAATAATCTGGCGTGAAAGCGAGAGCATGACATAAAATAAAACTTTTGTGAATATAAATTCAGGCAGATATTACTTATTTTTAAGATGCCGGATTGCCACGACGAAACCACTAAAATCAACGATTTTAGAACTTGCAATATCACCCGTGGTATCTGTTACACATCCATCGTAGTCTGTGACGCTGTGCTTTACCACATCTTCAGCTTTGTTACGCCCCTCTTGCTAAAACTTTCACAAAAAGTTTCTTAATTAATTGAACATTTCAGTTTTTATCCTTGATAAATTCCTACAATTGGTTTCAAGGTGGTCTCGTCTGGCAACTCTGTATATTCTCCTTGTATACTTGTTAGTGTAAAATTTCCTGTTGTTTTCCGAACGTTTCGTTTTGATTTGACAAGAGAAATTAGCAGCTGATCATCAGCGCAGAAAAATAAAAGAGCATACACACAACTTATGTAGACGCAAACGTCACAAATTCTTTCGTCACGAAATATTTGCTTTTTTACCAAGTGAAACAAATGTCTTGCAAATAGTCCTGTTCAGTGTTTGTTTTTGAAGACTTTGCTACAGTAAAGCATTTGAAAAATCCCTCATGTCTTAAAAATTCTTTTAAGCGGTCTTATGCAGGGCTCTAAAATGTACATATATCAGCATTAACATACACTCAGAGAAAACAATTATACCATACGTTCTCAAACTGACCACACGCAAAGAAAAAATATGGTTGAAGTAACCATAATCAAAAAGCAACATACTATGATTGAATTATACTTGTAGTTAAATCATATTATTGTTAATAAAAGCAAACTTTTAATAATATTATTTTCCGAATTAATAATAATATTGTGAACAAAAACCATGTACTTTGTTACACCTAATCTCATTATTGTAAATATGACAACACTATTGTTAGATGTGACTAAAATATAATTGAGACTCACCATACCATGTTCTAATATTATAATAATATTGTTAAATACGACAACAGTATTATTTAATATAATAATAATATTTTGTTTTTTAATCACATATTTATTGGTAGATATTTTGTCGAAATAGAATGTATATATAGAAATGTATACTTACATATGTGTATATACTCGAAATACAGACACGTCTGTATCAAGAGATATACATATGTATGTATGTATATATTTTTATTGACCAACCCTTTTATTTCTACTTTATTTATTTATTTAACACCACGCGTGCAGTACCGATACCTTAGAAACGAAACACTGAACAGACAGAAGATGTTTCTGAAAAATATTTTTTTAAGAACTTAATATAGTATGGTTTTGGATAACATTATATTGTTATTTACATTATATTATTTTTAAATAATAATAAAAATTATGTTTCAGTCATAAATTTTTAACAAAACTATATTGTTAAACTCTAACCATATCACACTTTTTTTATGAATATAATAATGTAATTATAAAGTTCAAACGTTACATTGCTTACAATAACAAAATGAATGTTTAAAATAACCAATAACTAGCTTTCAACGACCACACATTTGTTTCTAAGAACATAACATTGTTTTCTCAACCATTCTACAACCATATCTTTTCTTTGCGTGCACATTCGTTGTACAAAGTGTATGAACAAAGTTTGTGTTAGTACACCCCGTTGTCAATTTGACAACGAAGTATTGACAAGGAATGTGTACAAGTTGTTGAATTCGCAAAATCTTTTTTCCCCTCAGTGTGTGTATGTGTAAGAGTACTTAAAAACAATCAAATTGTGAATGAAAATGGTGTAAATTGTTGGTAAGCAACTCCGCAAAAGTTGATGGTTGGGCTTTAACTTTATTTTTCTTTTCATTTGCTGTTTCAATTCTTAGAAAGGGGGAAAATACAAAATTTCAATAGTTGCGTGAAGTTATGCACCAAAGATTGTCAAAAAGATGTGTTGGGTAAGTAAAAGTGAAGGAATTCCATTGTACTTAAAACAAGCTGTGCAAATAAAATACCGAAGAACTATTCAAAAGAAAAAAATAAACTTAAATGAAAGAATTAAAACACTTACTTGAAGATAGCAAAGAAACATAATTACATACATACATACAAAAAAATATTTGTGAAAAATAAAAAAATTTATTAAAAATTCAATTTGGTTTCAATTAGTTTCATCACCAAATCAATTACTCGTGTAATCGAAATTAAAATTGTCTAGCAATAAAAAATTTAAAAATATAAAATTTTGTCATTGTATAAAAATTGTTTGTTGAACTAAAATTATAAATTAAACTTTAAATCTCGATTATAATTATTATTCAACGCGAAAATGACTTGGGGTAAAAATTTTGCTTCAGTGCTCTCTTCAACAAGTTTTTCGCTTACTTTTATATCATTGAATTTTATTTACTTTAGTTTTATTTAAAAAAAATTGATTTTAAAATTTCCAAAAAAAAAAAAACATTAACGTCACTGCTAAGCAAATATTTATGTACATACTTTTTTTTCGCAACTTCTGGCTGGCGTTTCGTAGTAGGAGGAGGTTCCTTATGTAAATTATATACAGTTCATTGAATTTTTGCCTTAGTCCACATACACAAAATACTTTTTAAATATTTCTTGAAGCTTAAAAAGAAAAATAACTTTATGCTATTTCGTGGGTATTTGAGGTATGAAAAAATAATTAATTTCGTCTGGGTCTTTGACTGTTATTTTAAACACTTACGCAAGTTAAATTGAAGTAACAAACACTTAAGGAAGTATGAAAGTCGAATCGTATGCACCCTCCGCGTACTTAGGCTGTTAAATATATATATATCGTTCCTTTTTTACCGCAACTGATTGTTGATTATTTATTTTTTCCATGTAGAACTTCTGTTGCGCATAGAAAAGACTAATTTATTTATTAAAATTTCTCCAATGTTAAGCCATTTTTTAGTAATGTCGCTTTTAGTTTAAAGGGGGTAAAGGGTGTAAGAAGATGTGTAAATTATTCTTCTTCGAATTATGGGCAAAACATCTTTATTGATGTTTAATCCCCCGGCCAAAAAAGGGGTGCTATAAGTTTGTAGTTTGTGTATGTGTATCTGTGTGGATGTACGAGTCCACATACAGTCCAAACGGCTTTTTGGTTTTTAAATTAAAATCTGCTTACCCGCTTGCGAAGTACGGCGTCAAAGACACACAGATTCAAACGAATATGTCTAAAAAAGATAGCTAAGTCACAGTTCAAACAGAAAAAACTAAATCAAATCGGTCCAATCGTTTGGTATGTACGTGGACTCGTAAATCCTCACAGATACACAGTCACGCACTACATACAAACTTATAATGCCCATTTTTTTTGTCTGGCGTTAAAAATAGTTTCAAAAAATGTTAGTACTTCAACAACCATTTGGGATTATTATTAGTGTGTTAATAAATGTTAAACTTATTGTAACAATTCCCAATAAAAAACACTAATTACATATAATTAGTGTTACATATAATTAGTGTTAGTTCAAAATTGTAACAAGCGGGGGACCTGGTGGATATACCTAATTCGAGTACGCTGAATCCAATGGTGATAACAATTTTTTTAGGTTACCTCTTGTTTAAAAAATAATTATGATTGAAAACTTGGTTAAAAGCACCTAAAACTTAAATTTTTCCCAGTTTTCTACTATTCATTCATTTTTATTTCAATTAAAGTAATATATTATGAATAAACATGCGCCCTAAGAAAATTTCAGGAAAAAAAATTCAAAATTTTTTTTTAAATTGCCCCAACTAAAAAAATTACCCCAAAAAAATTTACGCAAAAAATTCGAAAGAAATTTTTTAATATTTTTTCCAAAAAGTTTTCTCAGGACGCAAGTTCATCAATACATGTCTTTTCATTCGATATATATCGACATAAAGATTGCTAAATTATAGAAAACTAAGAAAAATTTGGATTTTTAGGTCATTTTTAGGTACTTGAATTAGGTTTACCCACTGGGTCCTCGGCTTGTTACAAAAAAAGTTTCGAATTCGAGCACAGTGTGGCAACACTCTATTCCTGATTAACTGTTGTTGTTATTTACATTTATTTTCTTTACATATGTATATCCCGTTTATACGCAAATATTTGCAAATAAAAGTGGAAAGCGTTGCCGTATAACTTTTTTATTATATGTTAATGACTTACGAAAACTATTTGCAAATAACGCATTATTTGCAAATAAGGTGTAAAGTGTTGCCACATAATACACATTTAACAATGTGTGGCAATATTATTCACAGATACTAATGTATTCTACATACGTATAAATGGTGAGTTCAGTATTTGCAAATAGTTTTATTTGCAAATAATATTTGCGTATAAACGAGGTAATACTTTTACAACTACAGTCGACTCCTCTTTACTGGAAATTATCAAAACCCAATAATAATCAAAACCCAATTTGGTTTTAGTTATCAGATTTTTTCTCTAAAACGTAGCTCGGATTACTGAAATTTGTTACAGTTAATCGTACTGCGTAAAATCAGTACAATATATTAGAGTGAAAAGGACTAATACATTTTGCCATTTAATTTTTTAACGGACAAAACATGCACAATTTATTCGGCCTTAAGTTATGCAATCGATATCTAAAAAATAAATTTTTCATTGTTTATTTTTTCACTAAAGCGAAGTAAGTTTCATACAAAATTTAGTTGTGGGCTGGCTTTTGGTTTTCAGTAAAGCGATATTTCGCTAAAGCGAAATGAATAAGACTAGCTGCGTTTAAAATTAGTGCGGGGATTTGCATTGCTTTCAGTAATCCGATTTTTTTCAGTAAAGCGTGATGCGCTTTAGCTGAAAAGAAGTCAACCAATGTAGTTAAGTAAAGAAAATAAAAAAAACATGTTGATTATTGAGTTTTTGTTTTAACTTATTTGTTGAGCTTCTTTCTAATTTGTTTAAATGAAAGTTTATAGCATAATAACTCTAGTTGTTCTAAGAAATTTTTGAGTAAATCTTCCTTGGTTATCTGCATCAGCAACAGTGAAATGCGCCTAGGATCCAGCTAAAGCCCTCTATAATCAATTTCAATGTATTTTTAATAAAATATTTTATTAAATAAGTTAAATAATAATTTCGGATTATTAGGGCGTTAACAAATGTAAATTGAAACAATTCCCAATAAAAAACACTAACCATAAACTAAATTTTCTGGCAAGACTTTATGTATGTAAATACATATTGCCCATTTGCTGAAAGAACCTCTTAACTCAAACTAGTTCGCCAGAGAACGAGTTTAAAGTTTTCAATTTATACACAACTTTATGGGGAAAGAAAATTTTATTTTTATCTCAAGAGATGAGTAAACAAGATATTTATATGAAATTTTTACACAATTTGAATAATGATATGAGGATTAATTCTGCATCATTAACTCAAAGAATACATTTCTTGAGTTAAGACATTTTTTGAGTAAATGAGCGATGTATATTTTTGTCATTGATTCAATGATATTGAAAGAAAACTTTCGACGAAACTTTCATATTTTATTGATTTTTTTTTCAATATAAATTTACAGTTGTATGTTTTCTTTCGATAATCGTGAAACAGGCACTTAAAAACAAAATTAGTTAAAAACAAATTTCTGTTTTTTTCTGCTGATGCTGAAACTGTACCTAAAAAAATAAGTAAAAAAACTTAAAATAAAAGATTAAAATAACATCGAATGATGTTTTGAAAACATTTTGTTTTACATTATGTCAAAGAGATGAAATTAAATACATATTTGATATTCCAATTAGTTGAATGATAATACTAAGTCGCGAGCCTATGTCATGATAACTTATTAATATGTATATGTATGTATGTATTTATATGAATATTTTTATTTTTGACTTTTTTTTTATATGAAGATTAAACGTAAAAATATAACAACGAGTATAATTTGTATTATTTTCCAAATACGTCAGCTTGTTTTGCTTTTTTTTTAATATTTTTAGAAATTTGTTAGATCTTCACACCAACTTGGGGTGCTTTTAATTTTAGTCACTGCTTAGTAACATGCACATATACTATAAACAAGTCAGTATTTGGGAAAATGAGTGGTTTATTAATTTAGTTTTTATTAAACTCATACACATTGCTATCAAATAAATCAAGTCGATGTAATAAATTTAATTGAGGGCACGAGTGAGGAGCGCTGCACACGTTATATATGCGTGATTAATTTCATCCTTGTGCCAAATAAAACTTTTTGAAAATAGGCGTTAAAAATTCAAAACAACTTAGCTACAGTTAATTGAAACTTTATTGTTTAATGTGTTACCTAAATTTCGAAGTCGGTGCCACGAAAGTTGATAACATAACACGAAAATATATAATTAATAGTGTGTGATTTTTATTTACTTAGTTACTTTTTTCAATTAAGCCATTTTAGACAATTTTTAGTTTGACGAATAGCCTGTTTCACAATAACGAAACAAAATTTTCAACTTACAATTTATATCGAAAACAAAAACAAATTTTCATATTTTATTGTTGTTTTCAATATAAATTTTCAGTCCAAAATTTCCTTGTAGTTTTCTTTCGTTATTGTGAAACAGGCCATAAATTTGGTAAACCTGCATTTATGTACATTAGAATGACCATTAATATATTTTATTTTTTATTTCTTAAATCCTCTCCCCCGAATCGGTTCAGTTTAATGTAAAAAGAAATACAAAAAAATTTCATCGCGATAAGTTTTGTTTTAGGGGGTGCCGTCCGCCCCTTAAAGTTGGCCTTCATGCCCATTTTGCAATGCAATTTTTTGCATATGACTATGTTTTCAAAAAATCATTTTACAAGAATATGACATATGGCAATGTTTTAGCTCTTCGAGTAAACAAAATTAGTCTCAAAAAAAGTTTTTGAGACTAATTATTTTATTGAGCATGTATAATAAGAGCTTATATCTATTAAATTATCTTATGCATATACATACATATAGTCAAAAGAAGAGTAAAAAAATTACATTGAATAAAAATGAGCTTGAGGGGCGGACGAACCCCCTAAAACACAACTTATCGCTATGAAATTTTTTTGTAATTTTTTACTACATAAAACTAAAGCGATGTAAGAAATAAAAAAATTATCCATACAACTAACGGCCACTCTAATGTACAAGTATCCATTTCACAAAATACAGCTTTTCTCTTGTTTGTTTTGATTATTTTGTTAACATCTTAATAACAGTTGTCCCTTTCTCGCAGAACCTGCACCACAAACGATTCTAGCTTTTTTCATAAGTCACTTTCTACAACTCTGGTATCCTCTGTGGCTTACAGCCAGTGTTGCCATATTTTAATTTCAAAAAGTTTTCAAGTCGACAAAAAAACTGTTTTTATCATTAAAAATCTTTTTTTAATAATTTAATGCACTTAAAATAAGTTAAAATTTATATAGTTTCAAATAATCAGACTGAAAGGTAAATACATATGTATGTAACAAAAGGTTTACTGCAGATAATATGTATTAGAAAAATAAACTACATATTTATATTTCTAGGTTGTACATACATAATATGTGCATCTGTTCGCGGACTTGCATTAGCTGTCACAAAAACAGGGCACAAATAATGACATTCAATACCAAACTAATTTTCTTAAAATTTTAGTTGTATTTGAATGGAATCCAAATCTAATGCAATGGTTTAACAGAATATTTGCCTGATGAGGAAAAAAGGTTTACACATATGTTCATATCTAGCTTTTTGCATATATGTAGGCTTTTGTTTGCTCTTCTTTGTGCTTACAATTTGAGAAAAGCATCCTTGAAACTTAATCATAGGAAATTGATAGTATTGCAGCGTGCTCCTTCCTTTAATACTTTTTACGAAGCAAAGGAGAAAATATGGAAATATTTTAATCAAAAAGAACTTCAACTAATCGGATAAAAAATACCATTTATCAAATTTTCAAAAGTATTATTTTTGCCTAAGAATTATTTTAGTATGTTCAACATCGCGAAAAACTTAAAAAATAGATAAATCGTCACATATGGTAACGCTGTTTACATTTACATTTTCTTTTACATTGGCATTGCCATTTACAATTTAAATAACGGTTCAGTTTGTAGTTGCTTGTGCCATAATATTTTCAGTTGAAAATTTTTATTGGTTCACAATATATTAAAATTTATCGTGGGCGTGGTGGTTCCGCCCACTTTTTTTACCAAAAATCAAATGGGCCAATAAGTGACGGAGTTGTGAAGTAACAACAATTAAGTAGCATACTATTTCGAACGCTGTGGTCAGTGCCTAAATTAGGCTCTGAGTAGTAGTGTCTTTTCACAGAGCTATGCATTGGTAAAATTTTATTTCAATTCTGATCATAAGTTTGGAAATTAAGAATTCATTTCTTGCCATTGTGCATTAGAAATACTCGAGAAAAATTTCTAATTATCGTTCGAGTAAAATAAAATTAGTAACTAAAAATAAAATAACTACATGTGATATATTTATAAACACATACAAAGTTTTATTTCTGTAATGAATTCTACTAAAGTTATGAAATAATTTTATTTTGCCAATATTTTCTTTACCACATTTCAAACAAATCCAAAATTAGATCTTGTAGTTGTACAAGTTAAAAACTCAACGGTGTTTTAAGCGTTATACGTCAGCAAAACTTTATTTTTAGCAGGAAATTATTAATAGTAATAAAAAAAACCAGCAAAATATAAGAGATGATGAAAAAAGACAACGGATGTGCGTCACATCTGAGCAACGCAGCATTTATCATCCGTTAATAAATATCAAATATGTATATTTCTTAATTATTTTTATTTTTTTAGTATTTGTAGTAAAATATAATTGTGAATAAAAAAAAACTAACAACTAAGTCACATCAAATTCGTTTCGAATCAGTCAGCAATTGGGCGTCTCTGAGAAAAATAGTTTTTGCAAAACTGAATTAAATATTAATGAGAAACGTTTTCAATAGAGAAAATAACATTTATTATTAAAGTAAAATTATTTGTATTAAATTTTTTTTCTGCTCAAATTATGCAGCCCTTAACTACACATTTTGAGCTAATAATTTTATTTTATTGATAAGAGATGTTCTTTATACTTAATTAAAATTCAAAATGGCGTCTATGCATCGGACGCTTTATGGCGCCTTTTCAAATGAATTGTTTTGTTGAATGGCCATGAACTTTTTCTGCTTTCAAATGCAAAAATACACAATGTACAAGAAATATGCAAAATTTTTGCAAAATATAAAAAACACGTATGTATTTATAAGCATAGAATTTGAATTTCAATTATATATAGAACTTATTGCTGCAATTTGATTAAATTGAATTGAGAACGCGACAAAAAAATGTGATTGAACTTAAAAAAAAAGCCACACAAGCAACATGGTCGTTAGATAAAAGTTAGAAATTAAATTGAATTGATGCAATGAAATTTATTTATTTATTTGTTGTGCTGAAATCATAACAATATTTGTTTTATTAATAAGAACTCTTATATCGTGCCATAACAAAAAAAACTTAATATTTTTAAGAAAATCGATTGCTTGCGATACTTAATAATCGATTATCGCCAAAAAATTGTGTTCCAAAATAATGTCGCTTAAGCTTTTTTTGGCGGCTTTGGCACGATATGTAGATAAATAAATATTTATAAATTTTGTAAGAATAAAAATTGCATTTTTTTTGTTAATTAACAAGATAGCAGAAGAGACAAAAATATATAGTGCACAGACGTTTTTAAAGTTTACATCTGAACTAATTAATGAAAAGGGAGTTTTAAGCTCCCTCTCCGCTTATAACGAATCGGCTTACAAAAACCATGGGACAAACTCTTAGTTTTTATGTCCAATATGGCGTTGAGCACTTTTATGTAAAATTCTCTAAGGAAACTTTTTGTGGAATTTTTAACCCAACTTTTCACTACATCAGACATTTAGCTCCCTTCGAAAGAGTTTGGGGGGCATACCTTTAAAGGAGTAATCACGACCTACAAGGTCTAATCACCATAAAATTCTATTATAAGTCACGAAGACACCAAAGCTCACAATTCAAGAAATTAATGGTACTTAAACTCTTTTAGGAAAATTATAAAAATACCTATATGGAGAAAAGTTAAAGGGTTAAAATGTTCAAAACAGTATTCTCTTCAAAAATTAGTCTTTAGTTTAGGTTAAAACATTAAAAATAACAACACCACGAATTTTTCTAGTGTGCATTAGTGTCCCGTGCTGTGGGAAAAATTCTAGTGATGCAGGCATAATGCAATGGTCACTAAAATATATCGACTTCATCAGATACTAATCCTAATGTAATATCAGAGCGCCCTCCTTCGTTGTGTAGCAGAATCATCGGCCAAGTAAAATAACCAATAAAATGGCTACTAACGACATCTATAAGCAAATTTAATACGTCTCATTTAACACCAGAAGGCACTGCAGCACTGCATTATTAAAAAGCATGCAAAAAAGCAGAGTTGTAAAAGAATGAAGCTTTTCTCTATCTCTTCCTTCACCGTCTGTCTTCTCTATCACTATCCCTTCCCTATCACCCTCTCTCACTATCTTCTCTTCAATTAACAGGTAGCACAGAGGGGATCATTGTATTGGACCCAAGTGAGCTGGACTCTAAATTTCACCCTTTCTTACCAACAGGCTGCTAAACTAACCTAACTTAGGTTAGGTAAGTCAGTCCGTACTCACTTAGATAGTTTCGGTACATTGTGATAGCACGGAGACTCTACTTATGCGGAGTCTCTACCGTCGAACCAACCAGAGCTCAATAGAAAGCTACTAATACATTGTGGTTCAGCACTAGCGACGCCAGAAAGTTCCCCGGACTCAAGAGTACCCATTGTGGCCATTCTCTTTCTTGAAAGTCCAGAACAGTGACACAGAAAATGTTCTACACTTTCTTCTTCATCGATATTTTCGCAGCTGCTGCACAAATCACTGCGTTTGTTCGACCTTTAACCTTTGTGCAAGCCTACCTATGAGATAATGTGCGGTTAGCGCGGACGCTAGAATCGAGAATTGTTTTCTATTTCTTAAAATCAAAGAAGCTGTATTTTTTCCTATTTAGATGAGTCCATAACTGTCTGGTGATAATGCAATCATTTTTTGTGACCCGCCTTCAATTTATTTTTAATATTCTGTATGTTAATCAAAGTCGCTGAAGTGACATTCACTTTCAAACAATCCGCAACTTCTTTTATGGCAAGGATCTCTGCCTTGAAGACACTGCATTGAGCCGGAAGTCACTTTGCAATACGAAGACCTAAAGTCCCTGAAAATACTCCGTTAACCACACCTTCTTGTGTTTTGGAGCAGTCCATATAAATATCAACGCTTCTTATTCTGCCTAGAGTATCATTCCTCCCCAATTCTGTCAATGGTATCCAGGTTTTATAAAAACGTTCGTGTAGTAGAGCAGGGCAGGTTTGGACAATCCTCCACCTCCAAGCCGGTACCATTTCCGTTCCACAGAGAGGCACAACGAAGACGGATTAATGAGGTTATTGATATCTCCTCCCCTACTATTTCCCACAGCAGTAGGTGGCAGGAGCATCCCCAGTGCATCCGTAGGGGTAGTGCGAAGGCCACTGGTTATATGCAAAGATGCAAGTCTTTGAACCTTGTGTAACATATGCAGATACGTCTTTATCTCCAAGGATGGCTACCATACGATGATCCCATACATGAGAACTGGTCGTGCTATTGCAGTATAGATCCAATGAACTATCTTCGGGGTAAAACCCGTTTTTTCCAATGGATTTCTTGCATAGATAGAGTGAAATTAGTCGTTAAAACTGTCTTATTTTTCGGTGTTGTGCGATATAAATTGCTTTTACCATCGAAATCTATCAGAACTGGAGCACAACTAATCTTATTGAATTTACGAACGTTTATAATTTTCTTTATTTGCACTTTAAATGTGTTCTATCTACTAAAATATTAATAAAATTATTATGTGTAAATTATAATCGTTTAAATTCAAATAAAATTTTTTATTATTTAAAAAAGTTAACCCACCTCTCTTAAACCGGACCTTATTATTATTATTTCAATTAAACACTTTTCTAATACTTTCCTACACACACCTTAATCAGATTATCTGTGACGAAAATAGAATTTTTATTATCAATAAGAAAGTCATCAAATCAAATCTTATTGATATTCTTAATGTTTATAGAATTTATTTTTATTGTGATTTTATATAAATAAAAATTATATATATGTATTTGCATCTACTATTACAATCAAATTTTGATTAATTATAAAAAAATTAAATTTAATTTATATCCATATCCATATTATTGAATAACACTCTTCAAAACGCAAAAAATAAAATAAAATATAACAAAATGCAAACTCTTTGTCATGTTGAATTTTTCGAAGTACTTCTAGAAACTTATGCCGGGTTCACATCGGGTGTTTTTTATATGGAAACCAATGCCACAAAATGAAAAATGACAAACGTTGCCACTTGTACGCACTATTGCGATGTCACAAAATGCCATAGTGTGTATTTGGGTTTAGCAAGTTTAGCTGCTGTTCAGATTTTATGACCCCAACTATATTATGGCGAAAACTTGATTGTTTCGAAGAACATGCAATATCCTCTCTGCTATATCTTTTACACCAATTGGATTTTTGTTTTCCTATCTTCGGCATAATTGTAGTTATTTATAGACCAGAGAATGACAATACTACTACTACATAATACATAATTCTACGCGGGAAAAAATGCCGGGAATTCCCGGGAATTATTTTTCTACAAATCCCGGGAAATTTTCAACGGGAATTTTCGGGAATTTAATATTTAAGTTTTTTGAATTTGCTTTTTTGACATTGCTGTTCGTTGTTTCATTATCTAAAAATACAAATCTGTAAGCAGAGGTCAAGAAGTTTACGAAATATTTTCAACATAAAAAGTGTTTAAAGTATCTAGATTGGCAGATGTACTATAGATGGAATTTCCATGCATGCTTTAACTCAAAGCATATTTATTTATTTATTTTTGTTTTATTTTCTAAATATTGTTGTTAATCAAATGAACGAATAAAGTTGTTTTGTTTTTAATATAAATGTTGTATGTTTTTTCATAAAATCATATTTTTTATTGACGTCATTTAATTAAATTCATATGTTTTTGAAATTCCCGGGAATAAAAAATTTTACTTTTCGATTCCTGGAAATTGGTAAAGTCGAAGAAATTAGAAACCCTATTAAATAGTCTTAATTTAATTAACTGCGCATAATCCTAATTGTAGCTTAAACAATTTGTTGGCTCACATATTTTCTCTCAAGCAACTATGACTAAAGCCGGTTCCAGTCCACTCTCAGTCTGAGTATTTTTATACTCAGGCTATGGATGTTTAATCGGCCAAAAACGATACGGTGATACTCGGAATATTTATTCATCATTCGCCACCGTAGACAATCATTTATGTATATAAAATAGAATGGGAAATGTGTGGGTGTGTGTGTACCTGTTTGAAAACATGACTTATGTGCATATGAGTGTAAATAAAATAGCCCTGTATATGCGCATGGGTAGTCAATCAATAGTCAGAGTATTTTTATATTCATGCATATGATTGTACCTCACAAAGTCTATAAATTTTAGTTGCTGTCGTTTCTGCTGCCTAATTTAAAAAATGTGTATAAACATAGTAGTTGATACGAACTTTAGCCTGTTCAATTCAAATTAATAGTCATGGGCTTGTGGCAAAAATTATCTAAAATATACTTAATAGTAACAAACCAAAAAAGTTTGTCTTAAGTAGAACAAAAAATAAGCCAATTAACTAAAATGTGCATAATTAGTAAAGAACAAACGACAATGGTAAGACTGTTGTAAATTTAGGGATGGTTAATTTGAACTTTCATTACAAAAATCTTTTAACAAATTGAATTACGATGAATCAAAACAATTCACATATTCCATTTGCATAAAAGTTACGAATATAAAACAGAAATCTACATCAACTGATACCACACACAGTCGACCAAATACAAAAGAACGATGACGATGAAGGTTTAGTGGCCTTCGAAAACGGCTAGTTGCTCCGTTCAAGTGTTATTTTTTTCATTAATAATTATCACATGTAATTTGTCTGACAAGGCCATACGAACTTTAGCCTGTTCAATTCATAAAATAGTTATTGGATCTTAGTTATACATACGTATTCGGTTTAAAATTAGTGCGGGTGTTTGCATTTTGCGTGTTTTTTTATATTTTTAGCTGCACACATTCATGGTTGTTTGACGGTCAATACTCGAAGAGTACTTAAAGCGATACTTTTGTAATTCCGTTGTAGACTAATGGCGTTTCCTTTTCTAAAAGAAAAGTGTAACACATATGTTACATTTGATTTGCCAACATTTTTAAATGCTCACCTGGTTTTTAAGAAATGTTGCATATACATAAGTTTACAAAAGAATAATTTTCCAACAAGTTTTGGCATAAAACAATGACGAACTAGATTTATTTTTTCATAAACAATAACAAAAGTAGCTGTTAATATAATGCTGCACTCATACCCCTATAAAGAAAATGAGTGTTGAACATCTAAAATTTTTCTTCTTTTTAAGGGTAACATCATGAGAAAACAACGCGTTACATTTTTAAAATAACACATAATTTTCAGAAAAGAACACAAAGAAATATAAAAGGCAGTATAAATGCAGCTCAGAAAAGAAAACCCCATAAGAGAAAGAAAGTGCAAAATAAACCACTTCTGAACCGCAAAAATCGTGTGTAGCACTTGGAAAGCTTCGGTGAGTAAACATGTGCTTCGATGTTTTTGAAGCAAACAAAAAATATTACATATTCAATGACTGAGTGAGAATTTATCAAAGATGTATTTATACATCCATAAAGGCATAAACCAAGTGTTAGGAATCCTGCGTTATAAATACTATCGAAGTCTGATGATGTTAGACTTTACAGCTAAAATCTTTAAAAGTGTTATTATCACATGCGAAATTTGAGTAAATAAAATATACGTATATTTATGTATATGTATGTATGTATATATCTATCTATATACGAGTATATTTGAATGTACGATATGTACATACATCTATAAATATTATGCAGATACATGCATAAAATCAAAGCAAGATTTAAGAAAGAATTAATTTTTATTTATTTATTTTTTCTTCCTAATAACAAAGAGAAAATACTATACTTGTGGAGAAAAATACAGAACGCAATACAAATGTTAATAATTTAAACAAACAACAAGCGTGCTTTATTTATTTCTCATGTAAACATGTCGGACAGACAAATAAGTTGTAAATGAATAAATAAATAAACAAACACTTTCATGGTATGTTACAAAAATCTAAAAAAAAATCAAAAAAAAAAAAAATATTCTAGAAAAGGCCAAAGCGTAGAAACATATCCATCCTCATCATGTCTTTTACTTTGCCATCTTTTATACATATTTGTATCTCTAAACTTTACTTAACAATTGCCTTTTAATGTTCAAGAACTTTCCAGATACATATACATATATGTATATTGAAAATTTACAAATGCTGACAAGCAAAAAAAAAAAATTATCTAGATCCTCATCATCATTTTCCATACTCATACTTCTGCCATCTGTTAAATCTGTTTTTCTCAGGCAAAACAAAAAACAACGTCAATATTTTGCATTAAAATTAACACGATTGACTGACCTCGGCTGGTTTTCAATCTGTATTTAATAAAAAACTAAAGGATTTTGACACGAGATACATATGTATGTATAATGAGTGTGTGTATCAGAGAAGAGCAATGAGAAGTGAAAAAGTGTGTAGAGTTAAATCTTGACTTATAATTTCTTGTACTTATGCGCACACATGTTTATTGCAATGTTGTCTATGGGTCAGATTCACTCGAAAGTTTGAAGTGCGCGGCGGACTTATACTTAGCAACATTTATGACGTTGTTGATTTCGACTCTGCTTAACTCAATGCCTATGGACGATGCAAAATAAGTATGAATCCCAATACGAACTTCGCATACGAACATTACAGTTCTCATTATAAGATTATGTGTTTCTCTATTGCTTTTTTGTTTTTGTTTTTGCAGGAATTGAAAAATAACCTTATTTAGTACTTTTGTATACTACTTGCAAACTGTTTTTTAATGATTAAACTTTTAAATAAACATACATGCATGAGTTAATGGCCTATTTCCCACCTGCGAAAGAAAACGTTTGACTCACACTTTATATTCAAAACAACAATAAAATATGAAAATTTGTTTTTGTTTTCAATATAAATTGTAAGTCGAACGTTTTTTTTTTCACAGGTGGGAAATAGGTCATAAGTGAGTTGAATCTATGTGAGTAGTCTAAGCATTCATATTTATTGCAACCTATACTTATAAATCAATCTTATTGTGAGTTTGCGTACATCAGAGTGGTTGAGTTTAAACGATGTCTACACATTTATATTTAAAATTTCATTAGTCAATATGAATAGCGAAAAAACGATTCATTGCAGATCACTGGTTTGTATGTAATTATTGTTGAATTAATAGGATTATTTCTTCTCCAACTTATTTACATTGCAAGATGTACGTACTTGCATACATATCGTCGGTGCGCCGACCAAAACACGTAAGTGTTTTTATGAAGTGCTCAGGAGAGCAAAAAAAACCGTTTTATTTTGCCAATTCGCAACATATTTTTAAAGTAAATTATTTTTAATTTTTCTTAGCCCATTTAAAAATATTACGCGTGGAAAAAAATACAAAACCTTTTTTATCCTGAAGTGGTACAAGAATTTAACAAAAAAACTACACACAGCTGATTTTTTTAAGGACTTTTTAAATGTGAATAGAACAAATATGATACACATACATGAGTAGGTGCTTTTGTTCTAAAATTAATTTTTTTCACAATTTTATTTTGAAAGAAAACCAAATTGAATTGTAAAGTTTTTACGTTTAAATCAAAACCAGTTATGTGCACTTATAACCAAGCGTCGGCAGCCACACTACCAGTAGCCGAACACTTTTCTTCTAAAGAAAATTTTTCGTACATTTATCTTTGTAAAAGCTGCCATCACTGACCTTTTTAGTCTCATTTATTACTCCGTTCTCTTTGTGCCAGCCTTTGCTTATAACACATAACTCTTATAGCGGGAGATTTTCTATTATAGGTTACAGATAGGAGTTTTAGCTAACTTTGAAACCATTTCAGATAACCGGAAATGCTTTGGGGGATTAATGCATTACCAGATAGGCTTCAAAATGGGCCAATAAAAAAATTTTGAAAAATTATACATAGGAGTTTTGGTCGGCGCACAGACGATAGGTATGTATGTACACAATCGTACGTAGTATGTAAGTACATTCAAATCAGAGATGACTTTGCACCCACGATCATAAGTATTTTTCATATTTTATTTATTAGTGATGTGTATGACTTAAAAATATTGCAATCACGATTTTAGGATACACAAGTTTTAAAACAAAAACTCTGTCAAAAGAAAGTAGAACCATTGTAGGATGTCTCCAGGATGCCTCCATGTTTACAATGAGTAAAATAAATTTAAATTCGACTTTTATGCGGACAAGTCAGCTAATTTTAATACCCAGTGATGCAAAAATTTTATTTTCAATTCCATTAATGCCGCGTAAGAAGTATGGGATGTAACTTTAAATGTATATGCGCAGAATGTATGAAACGCTTAGAATGTGCTAATGTGGAATTGGCAGAGAAAGATAAAATATCATGTTAAGTACTCTTTGAGTATTGGCCGTCGAACAACTAAGAATGTGTGCGGCTAAAAAAACACCAAAAATGGAAACACACGCAGTAATTTTAAATCGAATACGTGTATAACTCCTTGGCAATAAGGAATAAGTGCTTAAGTCATATTTTACTGTTTTGCAAAAGACTACACAGAGAAAACAGTGCCTAATAAATACCTCATAAAATAGAACAAAATTAATAAGATATCTCTATGGTTTTCTTTCAATAAGGAAATCTTATTAATTTCATAGAGAAAACCTTTTTGAAAAAATCAAAAAGAAATGTTGTAGTTTTTATTAGGTTATCTTATTAAATTTTTTCAAAAAGGTTATTTTCTTAATTTTATTAGGCAAACTAATAAAAAATAAAAAAAATTGTACTTATGTATTTTCATTTAAATTCTATACTATCTATATATGTATGTATGTAGTATATTTAGATGTTATTTATTTATACTTACATACGTACATATTATATTATATTCTTAATCAACTAACTCACCATACATACATATTTATTACTTGGGAAGAGACAAGTATGGAACCAGCAACCTTCTGACTGAAAGACAGGAACTCTAACCAATATGCTAACAAGCAGCCTGAAACTATTGTACAAACATGCGTATACAAGAACGGAAAAGATCATGAAAAAATTGTCTCTATGTTTATATATAGATATGAAATAACAAGAAACCTAATAAAAACAAAAAGATTTCCTTATTAAAAAAATTAATAAGATGAAATAATTAATGAAATCAATAAGGAAAATCTTTTGGAAAAAATCAATAAGGCAACCTAATAGAATCAATAAGAAAGCCCTATAGTTTACAATTTATAAGAAAACCTAATAGAATCAAGAAGATTTTCTCTATGGATTGTTTTTTGGTGCCAAAAATAACGGAAATTGAGTAGAAAAAGTTGTGAATAATAAGACTTCTTCTTGTTTTTATGTGGTTTTCTTCTTGATAAAATTAATAAGATTTACCACATAAAAACAATAAGGAATCTCTATGAAAAAATCTTCCTTTCTTTCTGCTGGGATACCCCTGAGCCTAAAAACGTTTCATAGAGAAAATATTCTTGATTCTATTAGGCATTTTTTTCTCGGTGTAATTTTAAGCGTTCAATTCGATTTTCAGAAATTTATTTCTTTTACAGTTAAATTGTAAAGTTCCCTGTTAACCTTTATTTTATCGTTCTACACACTATAAGAAATGCATTTAAGTTGAAATATACTAAAGTATAACCTCAATTAAGCTATTATTCCAAATGAGATTAGAAGTCTAAAAAAGATAAGCTGCAAGTAATTTTGCTATAACTTCTTGAAAAATCGCACAATTTAATTTAAGCACTTTTTCCTTTTTGCCACAGAACTATAAATATCCAAAAACTATGTTTATACACATTTTTTAAATTACGCAGCACAAACGATAGCAACTAAAATATAAAAATACTCTGACTATTCATCGACTACCCATGCGTATATACAGGGCTATTTTATGTATACACATATGTACATAAATCATGTTTTCAATCAGCCACACACACACCAACACATTTTCCATTCTATTTTATATACAGGCATGTTCTGAAATCCCGGTGATTTCAAATCACTAACGATTTTGAAATCACGCAAGTGATTTTGGGGTGTTCTGAAAATCACGAGATTTTTAGTTCTTAGTAGTGTTTTTCATTGTGCTAAATAACGAGCTAAAAGCTTTTATTGTGCTGCCACAGTATTTAGTACCTACTTATTTTTGCCACTTGCACTTATTTTTAACGATTGTATATTAAATATTAACCAATCGAATTTCATAGTTATAATTGTTATTGAACAAATTAGATCAAGTTTTATTCTTAATGATTAATTACACGACTTTAAAACTTTGTTGGTCTGGCAACCGCAAATGCTTTTTTGATAAACAATATCAGCTGACTACTGAAAAGGAAAAGTAAATCACGAAGAATGTTAAAGAAAGAGTCTACAAAAAATATAGCATTTTCATAAATTTGTAAATTTTAGTGTACTTTTGTGTAAAATAATTAATTTTATTACAAAAACAAATAAGAAACAAATCATATTGTGTGTATATAATTGTTTTATTGCCGAATTCAAAGTAAAATGCTTCAAAAACCATCAAGTGATTTGATATCGTCAGGCAGTTGGTTGACCGATTTCAAATCAAACATTTTTGTGTGCAGAACACTTTTTCAGTGATTTCAAATCACTTTAGTATAAAGTGATTTACAGAACATGCATGATAATTAAATGATTGTCTACGGTGGCGTATGATGAATAAATATCCCGAGTATCAGCGCATTGTCTTAGGCCGATTAAACATACATAGCCTAAGTATAAAAATACTCAGACTGAAAGTATGACAAGAGAGTCAATGGGTTTGATAAGTTTCTTATTTTTTGTTGCAACGTCGTATATCAGTTTGTTTCATATGAAGTAGAGATGCTCTTGTATGTTGGAATGGGCTTTTGTCATAGTTGCTTGAGAGAAAATATGTGAGCCTACAAGTCACAGGCTACAAATTGTTTGCGTTACAATTAGGATTATGCGCAGTTACTTAAATAAAGACTATTTACTTATGCATATTTTTTGCGATTAGTCATTGTCATTCTATTGTGTGGACCTTCAGCTGAAGCGTATATGATGGAACAAAATAACTGATTTTAATACCCAGTGATGCAAAGTTTTTTATTTTATTTTCAATGCTATATATGTATGTATGCTGCATAAGAAATGTAGTATGTAATTATAAATGTAGATGCCTAGAATGTATGAAATGCTTAGAACGAGCTGTTGTGAAACGCGTTGTATGTGATTGAAAACCAAAGTTACATGATACACGGCAGCAATGCCCATCTCTAATTTACATTTGCATACGTACTCGTACATGCATATCAACATACTAACATCTGTTTGTATATAGTATGTATATGCATACATATACATATGTATGTACATATGTACATAAGTTTGCAAAAACTCACAAAAAAATTGTAGAAAATCTAAATTGTATAACATTGTTATTATTGTTTTTATTTTTACCTATTTTTTGCATATTATTTGCATAAGCTTTGTAATCAACAATGAATGCATGTAAATAACAAAAAGAAGTCTATTGTATCCATGTCAAAACTACAATAGCATCAGCAGAACTACTTTTATGTTTGTTTGCCACAGATTAAAAACGGCTGCAGCGATTTTAAACCACTGGATACTTAAATTATTTTAGAAAGCGAATTTAGACGCCATGAAAAATGGAAAAACTTTTTCATCGCTCAGAAATAAGCATTAAAGCATTAATTTATTTATCCCTGCATTAAATGAGAAACCGTATTGTATCAAATCTTACAGCTTCTAAATATTTTAAAATGAATGAATGATGAATTTAATGAATTGTATTAAACATTTTTTAATTAGTCTTAAAGATAATTTAATTTAAATGCCCGCCCTGCTCCTTGATGCTGGTGCGGTGTCTTAGTAAAAACTTCTTCATTACTGCCTGAAAAGTTGAGGCTGAAATCGCAGCTATTGCCGCTCGAATGGATTGTTTTAGTTTATCCACATTTGTCGGTTTCGATTTGTAAGCGTTGCGCCCGTTTTGTTCAAAGAATTAAGGCCCTACAGTACAGCGTGAAAAAACTGCGCACCACACTGTGACACGAATAGGATGCAATTCCCTTTCATGCAGCATGTCTGGGTTGGAACTACTCCATATACAAAAATTTTCTTTTTCAGACATGAAAAGACAATTCAGCAAATTATCGTCCTCTTCCACCTTGTCAAGCAACTTCTGGCAAAATTCCAAGCGATCGGCAAATCTGCTGCATTAAGTTTATTATCCATTTGAATTTTGTAGAGGAATAAGTACAAATCCTTATGTATTATTGTCTTCAAAGTCTGTTTAGCAGAAAATCTCCTCGTTGAAACACTGTGCTTGCTTTGTATGGCAGCAGCTACGGCACCCATAGTTTTCTCTGCTCAAACCGAAGAATTTCGATTATAAGGCCTTCTAATGACTGCCCCATTATCTTCAAAATTATTTATTGGTCTCATGGGTCTCTCAAACGTGCGCCTATATTCTCTTTGAACCAAAACTATAGACTCCAATGTGTGATAACGGCGAACAATTCAGATTCCTTTTTCAGTGTCCCACTTTTCCATTTGTATTAAATCTAAGGATCAATCTACAAAAACTAAGATTGCTTCGATAGAAAAAAATATTACGTTTTCTTTTGGTAGCGGCTTTCACCAGCCACCCTGTATATACGAGTATATCAAAATGAATCCATTTTCCCTTTGTCATGACATCACGCTTGAAAGGCTGGCCCGATTCCCGCCATTATTTTTTTGTTTTGTTTCTCATTTTCTGGAGAAGAATGATATGAAAGAAAAAATTAACCATGTTGCGTTGAACATTACACTGTGTAACAAAAAAAACCAATAGTTGAAATTGCTATTGTAAGTTTGAGTTTGTTCCACTGTAAAGCGTAAACGGCTTAATGGATTTGGATGAAATTCGGTACACGGAAAGCATATAGTTCAGATAAAAAATGCAAGGTTCTTTTTAGGGGATAAAACGGATACAAATTTGTACTTTTGGTAATTTTTCTGTTCTTGTTAACTTGGTATGAAAACAGTTTACAGGAAAATTTCAGCTTCTTTCTGGATGCGAGCGAAGACGGGAATGTGCTAAATAGCGATATTATAAAAAAATATATTTACCCAACTCTTATCACGCAGTATTATACATATCCTTACCTTAATATTGAAAGGTCCTAACTCATTATTTTTTTGAAAACGAGATTTATGCATTTTTCCATACATTATTAGATTAGATTATTGAAAAATACAAAAGCTCGGTTTTAAAAAATAATGAGTTAGGGCCTTTCAATATTGAGGTAGCGATATGTAAATGGAAACAAATCAACAGTTTCTAAGTGGACTTTCTAATTTCGAAAGTATTATTGGGCTTAAGTTTTAAATTTGGACTTCCTGTTCTTCAAAGGCGACCACTCCACAAGTTCCAAAAGTAGGACACCTTTTTGGTCTAAAAAAATTAAACTGGTATTTTAAACTGAAAATTTTACTAGACACTAATTTTCTGTGGCGATTAATTATGTAAATCTTTTTATACTGTCGCCTGTCGCCAACAGTTGTAAATTGTACAGTAGTGCTCTATAGATAAAAGTTAGATCTGAATGAAACTATTAAAACACATGCCAGTACGCGTGCGCTAGTAGAAAATGTGTACAGAGCGGCTACAAAAGCTGCGTAGACAATTTGCATGAAATTACAATAAAAGTCAATATTCTTGTCAAAGGTCACCCACCGTCATTTAACTTCAACTCGCAAAATATAAGATTTACGTACCTTTTCACAATGTATGGTTAAAAGATAACAGGGACTTTAACGGCAAGCTTTGTATGAAGAACTGTCAGTTAAAGTTCACGTTAACTCTTAACCATACATTGTGAAAAGGGACGTTAAGAGGCCAAGAGTTTTAATAAATGGATGGACGATAGTTGTTGCAGGGAGAAGTTTTTCTTTTGCATAAATATACATACATACATACATACATACATACATATTTACGTATGTATATGTACATATGTATGTATTTATGTGAAAATAGTATGAATAGAGGAGTAATTGCATTTTTTTGTAATTTTTTTTTATTAAAAAAACGAATTTAAAGAAATGAATTTCAAATAAGTATAAACACGTTTTTTGTGTGAAATTATAATACATATCATATGTATACATATGTATGTATATATGTAGGTATATATTTATGTATATAAAATTTAATAATTAAATGATTAAAGCTAATTTTTGATTACTAAATTGCAATTGTTATCAATTGAGTACATGTGTCCTTAAATCAAATGCAGTGCAGTGCAATTATAACGAACTCCGTGGTACAACGGACAGTTTTGTTCGCTATAATAACCGGGGTAAATACACTTTTAAATGATTAAAGCAAATTTTTGATTACTAAATTGCAATTGTTATCAATTAATCACTTATACATATAAATATATATATATATATATATATATATTTATATATGTTTTGGCACGGGTGCATGTGTCCTTAAATCAAACCCAGTCCAGTACAACTATAACGAACTGCGTGAGATTCCGGACAGTGTTTTCTTAGCTGTAATTGTGGGGGCTTCATGAAAAATCCCCCAAGACGAATTAACCCAAAAATAAAAATTCAAAATCGCTCAATATTTTTCAATACAAATTTTAAATCATTTTTGATATGAAAAATCGCAAAAATTTTTTTTCAAAATTTTTTCAAAAATTAAAAGAAAAAACAACACCCAAAAATTCTGGCAATCATCAAAATCGAATATAGAATTTAAAATATAATAAATATATTGTATTAAATAATTCAAAGTTCCTTCAATGTGTTCCATCTCCACCATTATTTGGCTTCTATAGCAGTAAAAGTAGTTTAGAAAATTGTAAGCCAAGCCGTGATTTGACATACCGTAGAGTTTAAAATCCTTCCAGTCGGTCAAATGCCGGGCTACATCGAAAGTCAGCGAAAGCGCGTACCAAATTAAGCATTCCGAAGGCTACTTACGTATATTGAAAATTGACGTAAGTGAGGGCGCGATTTGACATACTACAGAGTTTTAAGTTCTTCTTCTTAATTTGTAGGACTTGAAAAGAAGAAGAGTTTGCTATAAGTGAAAATATCGTAACTTGTAATCTGAATTTGCTATAGGTGTACTAATTTGTATGAAATACTAATGCACAAAGATCAGTTCGTTATACACGATAATCCGTTATAACCGAACTCTACTCTAATGTTAAACTTAAGTTGTAATTGAATTGATAAGAATTTAAAAATTAATAGAGAAATGGCTTTATTTCACTTTAATAGTTGGATGATATTTCATTTGTATAATAGAAGAAGACTGTTATAACCTTTAAGGTTTATTTATAAAGTCATAAATACTATTTAACAATTAATTAATTGTTCATTGGAATTTTTTTTTGTAAAACTAAAGCAATTTTACTTAATCGTTTATACTCACTTTTTGTATTTTGATTGAAATTTTTTATTGAATAGTTAAGCACAGTTTATAAACATGTGTTCATACTACGAATAATAAAATCTCGCCACTATGTTGACGCATTTTAATTCATTAGTTGTGGAATATGACATATTTCGTTATTAGCAAACTCAATTTACAATGTTTCCATATATAATTGCGTAAGAAAGTATGTATACTAAAGGCTCAGTTATCCGACTGTAATGTAATGTAACTGCAACAGTAGGAAACAGCTGATCGATATTGTTATGAGCCTCAAGATTTCATACCAGAAACCCGCAGAAAAGTAAATATTACATCTCTGTAATAGAACAAAAGATATGCCTGGAAATTTTTTCCTATAAATAGTTTTTATTTTAGCATGTTGGTCTTCACTTTTCGAAGTTTTATGAATATTAAGTTTATGAGTGTATTTTTTTTATACTTAATTTCTAACAAAAGGCACTGTATTAGTCAAATTAACTTATTATAAATGATATAATAACACTCAATTATCGCTCACACTACATAAACTTCTCACATTGCCACTAACATAACAAGAATGAATAATACACAAATATTTTTTCTTCTTTTTTTAGTATTAAAAAAAAATACATTATTATTTAATTTTTAATGTTACCATCAATGCTAATACAATTTATGTAGATCCAATTATGACTACAATACCACTTACAGCCAGCAGCCACCAATTGCTGTTTGACCTACAACCAGTCGATGGATATAATGTCATGGTGGCATATAGTTTTAAGTCTTTCAGTGGGTTTATATGATTTTCTGTAATTTCATTAATTGTTTTATTTAGAAGATCATCAGCATCATCATCTATATCCTTTTGATCAATTTCATCGCTATTGATTGCATTATCATTATTGTCTGAAACAATTTTATCCGATTCGGTGGAATAGTTTGGAAATTCAACTGGAAATTGCAAGAAATAATATTGAGAAGTAGCTTTAACATTCTTACTAGTTTTGTCTTTTTTTTTGGTTAAGCATCCTTTATGTAGTATATTCAGTTCGTTCCTGCTCAAGGAACTCATCCGTAGACTTCAATTCAAAAAGTTTTTAAAAAAGCTTAATATGTTTGCAGTAAGACTCTTAATATGTTATTGAGAATCATATAACATACATACCATGTTACCTTAATATAGAAAGGCCCTAACTCATTATTTTTTTAAATCGAGTTTTTTGTATATTTTGATGGAAGAACATCGAATGTATCAAAAAATGCAAAAATTTTGGTAACGAATTTTAGGTTGGTGAAGAAAGATGATGCGAAAAATGTGCAAAGCGGTGGGAAGGGATTGTCGGCCTTTTTTAATATAAAAGAAGACGATGCCTAGTTGCCGAATATATTTTTAACGGCGCCAAAAAGTGGCGTTTTCGTGCTTTGCGGAGCAATTTTCGGTTGGTATTAAATTTTAGTTTAGGAAAGACTGTGAGAAAAAGTGTCACAAAATTGATGCAAAATCAAATATAGTTGTGATTCTCTCAATAATATTCTAACGGTCTAATTCATAAAAAATATTTTAGGTTTATTACAGGTTTATTTGACAAATTTCTCATAGAAATATGTCAAATAAGGTCTTAATAAACCTGAAATATTTTTCATGAATAAGGCAGTAAGAGTCTTACTATAAACATTTGAAGTTTTTTAGATTATTTGTTTTGGGTTGCAATCGACTAATGAACGAAATGAATATAGGCCCTTATTATGAGTTGCATTCGATTTTCGATGTTCGATAGATAACGAAGATCGAAAAGCGAATGTTCAATTTATATTATGACCATCGAAAATTTCGTTAAGCAACGAATTTTCTATCGAATATAATTTAGATTTTGATATAAAAATATTATTATAAAAGATTGTTTTTTTAGGTAAAGTTGTTGAAATTTTAAACATCACTTTGAGCTGTATTCGCATTAAGGATATTCTTTGTCGAATGATCGCCATATTAATAAGGGCCATAGACTTGGCTTAACCAAAACAACAAGCAAAAATTCTTAATACAATTAGGATTAAATGTAGGTATTTCAGTATTTTTTAAATTAAGAAACATTTATATATTTTATTTTAAGTTAAAAAAAAATAATGTTATTATAATTACCTTCTCCTCCTGTTGCAAAACGCAATATTTTACTGCTATCACTCCAGCCATAATGATTTCGTGCCAAGACCACCACTTGATAAATGCTGGCTGGATGTAGGCCATGCAGAGTGTAAGTGTTGGTATAAATAGGTCCTATAAAAAAGGAAAGTAGGAAAATACAAGGTTTTGTTTAAAAAAAATTGATAGAGGTTTCAAAATTCTCTCAATAAGATATTTTTTTACATTTTAACCCTTTTGTGATAATAAAAAATAATTCCACCTTTGACCCATTTAAAACTGTTAATCAACTTTTCCATCTTTGCCTGAAAAAAACCAAAAAAAAATATCCTATATAATAGTAATTAGTAAAAAACAAACGACAATGTTGTAAATTTAAAGATGGTAAAATTGAGCTTTCATTGCAAAAAAGCTTTCATAAAATTTTAATACAATTCACATATTCCATTTGCACTGAAAATGAAATGAGTATATATGTATGTAAAGCTGAAATTTACATCAACTGATACCATACACAGTGGACCAAACAAAAAGAACGCTGATGATGAAGGGTGGCGACCTTGGAAAAGAACTGCTTGTTCCGTTCTACTAGTGTTTGTCAGAACATTTACAATTAACTTTGGTGTTATTTGTTCATTATTATCGCATGTTCATAATTATCACATGTAATTTGGCTTACAAAGCGAACTATAGCATATTCAAATCATAAATATTGAAACAAATAAAGTTCGAACAATAATAACTAAAAAATTATCGTATTAAATTCGTTAAGCAAAGAATTCTCGTTCTGAAAAAAATACCATTGCTGGGGAATATAAAACTTTTGCACGATATTTTCCATTTATAACGTAAACTCTAAGAGTGTTTAAAGAAAAGATGCTCTGGACAAGAGTATTTAACTGATTTTCCTTGAGCGATATAAAAAATATTTTCGCAAAAAATTTAATTGAGCACTGAAATCCGATTTGACTATAGGTAAAAAATCCACATTTATCCTTGAAGGGACATGTATAACGTCTGACAAAGCTAGCTCCTACACATCAGACGAAACAATTCTCGTTTTTAGCAACAAAAAGAATTTATTTATTTAACATGTGATTACTTGTAAGGAACTGCTAGTAATAGGCTAAGGAAAATTTTAATTATTCCTATAAAAACTGGAAGTACGGAACAACATGCTAATTTCGAAAAAAGCTATACTTTCATCAGCAGCATTCACGTGTTTGATAAAATCTGGGTGTTGTCAGTTAATGAAAATTTCAGACTTTTATAAAAATGTTTGCGGATTCAAGTAGAATATGTGAATTGTTTTAATTAAGCGTACCACAAATAACTAAGAGCTTGTTGTAAACAAACCTATTACAAATTCTCAAAGGCAAAGGCGGACGTTCCCAAGAGTGATAAAGTGATACAAAGTCTATAATTAATGTAAAAGTGAAATATAAAATTATATAAATTTGAATAACTTAAAATTTCCCGTTTTTAAGTAACTCAGTCAAAAATTTTCCACGATATTGGCGAATAACTAAGAAATGTTAATGCTGGGGGATTTCAGATGCAGATATAAAAAAAATTTAGAACGATTTCCGGCATCCCAAGTAAAATTTGGTTGGCAAACATACCGGTTTCTCCCAAGCGCCATCTTCAGTGTTCTCTTAAATACTTACCTTACATTACCTTAAGGGGCGATGTTTTTAAATACTTTAGGGCTGATTACAACTTGAATACTTTTCTATCCTGTCGGTATTATTTTTTATTTATTTTTTAATGGCGGTATTCGATGTTTGATGCAAATATTTTTGCGTAAGTGCAAATGCAAAATATCGTAGCTTTTCTTTCAAACCCAACAACAAAATACACACACAATTCAAAGAAAATCTACGATATTTTGCATTTGCACTTACGCATGAAAATTTGCATCAAACATCGAATAGCGCTAATGTATTTTTTCGAATATATATCTTTAAAAATTTGTTATATTTTTAAACCGTAATAGATATTTTCAAATGAGGCCGTTCCACTGTACTCTTAAATCACTTACAATACAATTCACAGATTCTTTAAAATCCTGAATAAATAACCCATAGATGTATGTATAAAAAAAAAAACACTAAGTATGTATTTTATGTTTGTACATATCGCTCATTTACTCAAAAAAAAACATCATAAATCAAAAAAATACAATTTTTGAGTTAATGATGCAGAACTAATCTTCATATCGTTCTTCATATGGTGTAAAAATTTCACACAAATATCTTGTTAACTCAACTCTTGGAAACAAAATAAAATTCTTCTTTTTCCATTAATTTGTGTGAAAATTAAATTCTTAAATTCTTAAATTCTTAAATTCTTTTTTGACAAACTAGTTTTTTTTTGAGTTATGACGATTTTTGAGTAAATGAGCGATATGTATGTGTGTATGTATATACATATGTATCTCTATATTTACCTATTGATATTGAGGAGGGTATAGTTAGTTCTGTCCATTCTGCCACATATGCCGACGTCAACGTTGTCGTCGCATACATATAACTGCTGTCTTTGGATACAAAACATGAAACGAAAACATTTGGTATTCGTTTCAATTAATCAATTAATTTTAATACACACATTTTTTGTTGTTGTTATTGTAACCTACCAGATGGCACTTGTCTAAATTTAAGCTTAAATTCAATAATGGGCGAGTAACTTTCTGTTTGCCACACCAATATGTGCGCCGTGGGAGTTTGCATGTCAGGGCTTATCTTAAATGTACATGGCATTGGACGGAAGGTGACTTCCATATAGGCACTTTCTATGCCAATTGTATTCTCGGCTCGACACTCATACATTCCCATATCGGATTCACGGGCATTTTTAACGATCAATGAATGTTTCATGTCGGAATAATAGCGCGTACTCTGCGTTATATTTTGAGTTAAGGCTTCAGTGTCCTGGCGTCCAAAATAGGGGCCGTACCTGATGGGTTTGCCAGCATGGAACCAGCGTACTTTAGCCAAGGGCGCCGACTCAACCAAACAATCCAATTGTAAGCGACCGCCAATTTTCGAATAGTAGATCTTGCGTGTTGTATGAATTTCAGGGGAGACTGTAAGAACAAGAAGAAGATACACAATAATTCAATTACACTTACTTAATTAGTTTAATTTAATTAAATAATTGGCATTCTTTAGGTGCTGCTACGAAAACTCATAAATACTCGTATTCAGGCAACAATAATACAGTGGAGTGGCGTCGAACAAGATATTGATATTCATGATATTTAAAATGAAGCAAACAAATTGTATTTTAAATTTGAAAGATTGCAGAATTCGTAATTTGAATACTTGTAAGCAAGAATTCTATATACATATATTTTTTGCCTAAAGCATTTCTGTGCTTTCCAGGAAAAATTAATTCTTTTCGGCAGATTTTTTCTTAAGTCTGTGCATATTGTATAAAGTTTATTGAACTTTTTACTTTTTCTTTGGCCAAGACAACGTTAATAAAACTTTCAAGTGAAATTGTTATAAGACTATGTACATATGTATGTATTTATAACAACATAACAATTCCGAACGTTTTAATATCACGTGGAATACAACACATACCCATATTCGAAATTTGTATTCAAATTCTAAAATTTATGTGAAGTTAAAACCACTTATCTTAACATAGATTAAAAAATATTGTCAAGAAAATATAAACTAAAAATGTCAATAATCATCTAATTAGAAAAAAAAATAATTAGTGTTTTTATAGGGAATTGTTACAATTTAAGTTTAACAATTATTAAGGCACTAAAATTCCCAAATTATTATTTTACTTATTTAGTCCTAATTTACACTATGCAAGTCTTATTGCTAAGCTGATTAATTTCTTAGGAAAGAGAGACAACAGGAAAAGAAACGATTCTGTTCCCCTTGTCTCTCTTTGCCACAAACTAATCAGCTTAGCAATAAGACTTGCATTAAATTAGGACTTATTATTAGTGCGTTAATATATATTAAACTTAAATTGTAACAATTCCCAATAAAAAATACTAATTATTAACTTTGACGGCACCAGGTTAAAAATACTTGTATGGCAACAGTCTTCTTGAATAGCTATTGTTGTTATTTACATTTATTTTCTTTACATACTTTTACAACTACAATTAGAGCTGAAAAAAGTCAGCAGTCGGAAACTGTCAGCACAAGGAATATTGTCAGTTGACACGGTTGTCAGAAAATCTGACAATTTATTGCCAGATGGTTGTATGACAATAAGGGCCTGTTCATCTAAATGCGAACGATAGCTTTGATCGAAAACTTATATTATAAACAAAAACAATATGTTTTCAATATAAATATTCGATCGAATCTATCGTTTGCATTTAGATGAACAGGCCCTAAATTCATCTGACAAAATCGCCAGTCATAAAATTGTCAATTCACACGGTTGTCATATGCAAAATTGTCAGATATGTTGTTATGCGTTGCCAGAATCAAGAACATTTGCTACAAATTTTTAAATATCAATAGTTTTTGGTTGTGTTAAATGTAAAAAGGGAAAATATAAATTATGATGGACCATAAAGAAGAAATTGCAATGATTTTGTCTGCATGTGCAGAGTTTCCCATAGAAAGAATTCTTTTACTATGACGCCATTGCCAGATGCATCTGACAATTTTAAAATGTCTGACAAATATCTGGCAATAATTTTACAATGTGTTCACACGATTGGAAGATGTCTGACAATTTGTTGTCAGCTGCTAGTCTTGCAATGTACTGACAATGTTTTTTTCTGGCAACGAGGTCTGACAAAAATTGCCAGTTCACACGATTGTAAGACATTTTGAGCACATTTTACTGGCCATATATTGACAACCGTATGTACATAGCTTGACTTACGGTTAAAGTTGAGGTTATTTTTAATTTGGACTAAAGATAAAAGTATCTCTTCTTCTTCTTCTTTGGTACTTGGGCTAAATCTTAAAAAATTACTTTGAGAAATTTTAATGTTTTTGTGCGTTTTTCTATACATAATGAATGTATGATGCTTGACCGCGTGACCGACTAAAGTGGCAAATTGCCACTTTTTCGATTGCCTTGTCACTTTTGGTCCCCCTTTTTTTAAAGTGAATTTTATAATAACACATTAAAGTTAAGAAATTTTAGTTTAGTTGTCTCGTTTTATTAACGTTGCCCTTTTTTTGATAAATCCCCTATTTAGTGACCTTTTTTAAAAATGTCATCGATCACCCTGAGTGTGTGTTTTTTATAACTATAGAACTTTAAGTTGGCAATACTGGTTGATAAGTCACAATTTCGATAGCTGTTACTTGTTTTGAGTTTAATTTGCTTCAACATTTTAGCACAACGCCTGAAAATTTTAAAAACTTTTTTAGGAAAATCATGATTCAATTCGAGAAAATTATCTCGGTCTTCCTTCATTTCTTAATCCACCTACTCGTTCATCAAAATAGTTAACCATTATGGGGAATAAAAGACGTGAAATATTTCCCATGAACAAAAAATGGTGAACAAAATTAGGAAATATGTATTACACTGACACAACAATATCGCAAAATTTGGCAATCACAATTTTAGCGGAAAAAGGGTAATGAATCTGTATCTGTAAAATGTGCGATCCGATAACAAAATGTTGTATGTAGAAATTATAGAGGAAGACCCAAGCTTTAAGGATATTGAAATTTGAACTACCATCTTAAAACACACGGTATTCTACAGGTTGTCAAAGTTGACTAAATCGTGCATGAAAAACATTGTTGGCCTCATAACTTTTTAAATACTCGTAGCATCTGATTTCAATGGCTTTAAGTTTGTTAAAAAGTTTTTAGATAAGCAAAAAAAATTAATGTTATTTTATAGAGATGCTTGGCTTTTAATTTTTTTGGCTTTCGCCTCTACTTGTTTCCTGATTTCGTAAATATTTCCGGTAGTAGCATAGCCAAAATTTTCAAAAATATATTTTATAATTTTCAATAAATGCGCAATTACATATAAAAGAAATTCTTGAGTTATCTCATTTGAGTAAACTTTTACACCCTATAGATCACTGTTTAAACAATAGGGTAGTTTGTTTACTATCACTCAAAAAAAGGTAGAAACAAAATGTCAACAAACAAGCAAAACAACGGGCTTCGTAATGCGGTGATGCCACGTATTACTCTTTTTTGTTCCCAAGGAATTTATGATTAGAGGAATGTTTTCTCGAGAAAATTATTTTCCGTGAGAAGTAAATTCCGATGGAATATTCATGATTGGGCTGATAGTGTATACAAAAAAAAACTTATTTTGGAATCGTTGCCAGATGTCAAAAAATTCGACCAGAAAGGAGACTGCTGCCTAGATGAGCCAATAATATTTTGTGCCACAGAATTATGACTTCTTCTGCTACATGTACTAGGGAAGATATGTTCAGTTTATTTTAACTCAACTTTTTTTTCCAAGAATTAATTCGGAATGGCTTTAAAATAGTGATAAGTCGAAAAGTATTGCTGTGCCAATAGTTATGTGCGGCACTGTATTTGTTAAGGTTATATTTCAATTTAAAGTTAAATATGTATTTCTAAAAAAAAACACCAGGGGGCAAATCGCGGCACTCGTTATCAAACGAAACTTCGAAATATTTTGATATAAAATCTATTGAAATATTTCGTAATTTCGTTCGATACCGAGTGCCGCGATTCGCCCCCAGATGTAATCAGATTGTAGGAAGACCGGCGGAAATCTTTCGTCGTCAGGCTCAGATATGCGTGTATTTTCAGCAAAGAAGAATTTCTCAATTTTAAGAAAAAAAATATTGAAAATGATATTGGAAAATTTGCAACAACTTTTAGTTTTTCTATTATTATTAAGGGTTTTCATGAGAAATCTTAAATTTGCCGTTTCCACAATTGGGCAAACTTGCGAGACTTGTTTCATGAAGCCCCTTTTAACCTTTTGTGCAAACAACTTATGTAAATTTGAAAGAAACGTCAAAGAATTATTTAAATAAAAATAAAATAATAAAATTTAAAGCAGTTTTTAATTAAAAAACATGAAAAAGTGTATGTGTGTGTCTAAAAGTGCCTAAAGAAGTCCAAAAAAGCAAGAAGTTGATGTTAACAAAATGCACAATTGCACAGCTTAAGTTTACGACTCAAAATTATTGGGCAAACTTAACAGGTTTGTGTAAATAAATTTCTATACAATTTTTGACATTTTATTTATGAGAGTGTAAAAATGCACAACTGCACAGTTTGCTAGACTTTTGAACAGTCTCATAAAAACCCTTATTATATTAATGATATAAGTTTGAACTTTTCATTTGTTTGAATGAAATTTTAACGTAATATCTCTAGTTTTTCCAATATATTTTTGGATAGAGGTTCTCTAATGATCTGCATTAGCAAAAGTGAAATGCGCATATGAACTATCCAACCCCTTCATAAAAAATTTAATTTTTTCATTTGCGTTAAAAGTATTAAAATTTGTGATCTACTTACACAACACAATCAATTCCACGCCATCTGAAACAGCCTGTCCAACACCATTTTGTCCCGCACACACAATATTGCCAGACATATTACGCGACTTTATTTCCACTATATGAATCTGGCGATTTCCCACTAAGTAATCAATAATTGTGTTATTGTTATGAGTCCAAGTAATAGCCGGCACTGGAACACCCTCTGCCTCACATATTATTTCCAAAACAGCACCAATAGGCATTTCTATAAATCCACTAGGCGTTGTAAAGATACGAGGCGCATATTGTACTTCTATAGCATGAGCTTGTACAGTTTTACCATTATTAGTGATAATCTCGCAAGAATATTTGCCAGTATCGTCGGCTTGAACATTCATGACCTCTAAGCTGCCATTGGCCAGTAAATGAAAACGATCCATGAAAACCGGCTCCGAGTGGGCAGATTCCATGAGAAAATCCTCGTCCTTAAGCCAACGTATGGAAAGATAAGGCACTAAATTTTTTTTTTTGATAATTTTTTTTTACAATTTTTCTTTCAGTTGTTTTTTTTAAATTAAACTTACACTTGTAACCACAGGGCAATAGCACTGTATCATTTTCATAGGTTTTCACTGTGGTCGGCACCGTATAAAAGTCCCTACTGTAAAGTTCTTCATTTTGCTCTATATTTATTTCATGGGCCCAACTTAATACTAGAAGTCTATAAGACAATAGTACTAATAAAAAGCAAACACTTTTGAACACAAACATTTTTTTAAATTATTTTTTAATTTAATTGATTTTTAATTTTAATTTTCGGGCTATTTTTAGTATTTTTTTTTCGTTTCAATTTTTTTATACACCGCTTGGGACCAACGCTCAATTTGAACTGTTTGATTTGAAGATGCCGTCAGATCTTGATCTTGTCATTCTGGTCATCATTTTCCACTACATTTTCTTCTGTTGCTACAATAACAAACAAAAAAATACTAAAAATTGGACAGACAGACAAATAATACACATTTGTACTAATAAGAAATAATTGTTCGCCTGCGCATTTGTTATTGTTATTTTATTTGTTATTATTATTCAATTAAGACGTGCTTTTGTTGCAGAGGTGCAGATAATGCGCGCTCTAAATACATACATACATACATACATACTCGTACATAATTATTTTTTATTCATTCGTGTGTTTGATTGTGCAGTTTTCATTCGCTGAATTTAATAGTAAATATGTGTGAGAATGTGTGAAGGAGAACGCTTACAAACTTATGTAATATACTATGTATTTACATATGTATGTACATACAAACGTATATATTAACGTTTTTCCGTGACATTCATTCATTTATTCAATAGGCCCCCATCAAGTTTTTTTTTTACAAAACGAAGGTTTTTTAAAGAAATTTCCCCTAAAGCATCTTTCAAGTTTATAAAATTAATTCGATTTTGATCTTATAAATGCACTTTAGAATTTGGGTGCTATTATTACGTTTTTTTTATTCAAGTGAAATTAACATTTAAAGAATATATTAAGTTCATGTAAAAGTTCCCTTTCCCGATAGGAATTAAACTGTCACACCTTTGTCAAATCTGGCAACTTTATTATCACAATATCACTAGTGCTTAGTGTGTAGTGGCCATAATTATGATTAATATGCTAATACGAGAACAACACTTACGTACATACTCGTATGTAAACATGTAGATAAAGTTTTGCAGGCAAATAGGGCATATTACATCCCGATGTGATGTCTGGGCGAACGAGTAGGTTTGGAAAATTTGCTCAGTGCTGATTTTTGAATAAATAATTTCACTCTTTTCATGTCACATTACGGTATTCTTGAAATATTCCACAGAACCGGGACTCCCGTGGAAAATATTCTTTTATAAGTCAGAGCCAAGAAGTGACAGGGAAGGTGGACATGTATCTGACAGTGTCCTTTTAATACGAAGCTAAGCATTTTGTATTCTTCTCCAGATGGTATACCCCCGAGATCGTATCATGGTAATGTTAGACTAAATGTTGAACAAGAAACATCGTTTGAACATCTAGTCAGCGCATTTTAGTAGTACATTTTGTGTGTCATGGCACCCAGGAAAGATCTGGATCAGAATATGAGAGCTGATCAATAAGGTCGTAACTTTTAGAATTTCCAGCCTTTTAACTGAAAGAACAACACTGCTGTTATCAACAGACAGCTGTCAGTTAACTGCTGTCAAAATTAGTCAAGCTGCCTCATTCAGTTTGTGTTTGACAGCCATCAGACTACAGCGTGATTTGAGGAAAGAAATTGAAAAAGAAAATTAAAAAACCATCAACTCTTTTACTGAATTTTGTTCTAGACGGAAGATGCCGAACGGTCTGCATACCCAGCTAAGGTCTCGTCATACGAAAAATATTATAAAATTAACGATATGGCATTGACCGATCGGAGATTGAAAGTTTGAGAGATTAGGAAAACCAAAGACATTTCATATGGCGCAGTGATGATTTTTCAATTTGGCATAAAATTTTATCCGCAAGTGCAGTAACTATACGGCACTTGCTCACAATGGACCACAAACGCAATCGTGTGACAGCTCTGCAGGAGTGTTTGACGTTGTTCAACCGTAATATAGACGAGTTTTTGCTTCGTTTTGCAACCATGAATGAAGGATCCACCACAACACAACAACAACCAAACAGCAATCAAAATAGTAGATTTTCGGAGGGTGGGGAGAGGGGGTTGGTGTGGGTAATGAATCGGCGCCAAAGAAGACCGAGAGGGACTTGTCACCCAGCAAAGTTAAGGCTACCGTTTTTTGGGATGCACGGGGTGTGGTAAATATTATGCGAACTTATTGGATCGATTTAAGGAGCATTGTAAAACAAACAACCGCAGCAGAATACAAGTGATTTGCTTTGCCGTTTCCATGGTAAAAATCTATAAATTGTGTTACGCATTAATTTCTCATCCGCACTATCTCTGGATTTAGCACCGAGTGACTACTTCTTGTTCCCAAACTTCAAAAAATTCTTCGGCGGAATGGGATTTGACTCAAACGTTTGCTAAAAAAATGTGACCTTGCTACAATGATAGGCGCTTAATACAATTAACAAGTAGTAACCATAGGGACATCTATATTCTAATTGAATGCCTACGTGATAAAGGCGGCCATCTAAACCAACCAACCAATGAACGATGAAATTATCTCACAAGCAAATACATTGAACAAAGTGTATAGACCAAAAAAACTGTTTCATTCAAAAATTCACGGACTTATTCGCACACTCTCGTACCTGTATAATCCTGACAGATAATTAACGCAGCCCTACTGCCGCCACTTATTCGACTATATTCATCGTACCGCTTTTTTATTCGCTCAACTGGTTGCTTAGCCAGCTTGTTTAGCTTTTTTATTATCGTCTGAGGTCGATCTGACTGACATATGCTCTGGCAACGTAATTTACCGTTGTTAAAATATCAGTACATAATCTTCCGTCTGGCAATGCTAAAAGGTTAGAGTTATTTAGTATTTTCTGTACACATATTTGATTTTAAAAATCGTTAAATTTATTTTAAATTATACACATTCTTGAGAATTAATAATTATACTAATTTTATTAATTTAAAAAATAGTAGCGTGTATGTATGTGTGTGTTTTTTAATATGAATAACTAAGTGCCTGTCTCTTTTAAAAAACTAGATGAACGTGAATAATTGTCTATTCAAAGTATTCCCTCGCCACTTTGTTATTGAAAACGTGATTATAAGTTTATGTCTTACATAAATAAATACATAATTGTTTCAATTTATGTTCAAAATTGTTACTTAATTGAAACGTTTTTATGCAAACAAGTTTTTTGTCTATTCTATAAATAAAACAAACAATCCTCCAACCCTAACAAAATTGTATAATATTTAAATATAATAAAAATGCCATTAGACATGGATGGACCAGCAAGACAATACATGAATACAGCAAAACAATTTGAATCAAAAAATTATTTCTTTTATAAATCAATATACATATCGTCGCCCCAAAATAGTTTTGCTCCACCGACCATTCTTAAAAAAAAAATTAATCTGAATCCAAAACGCGTTTCACGAAATTTATTATGGTTTCTGAAATATTAAGCATATTTTTAAGTTTGATATGCATTGTTTTGCAGTACACGCTACTGTTTGGCGTTTGCGTCAAATTCTTCATGCAAAAACGTACGAACTAAAGTTAACTCTTGTTTTGCTCCATTTCTATAAGAAATTAATAATAATAAAAGAAGGTGCCTTAAGGAGAAAATTCAATGGCGACTGCTAAGCAAAAACATCATCACCCAGACGCAGCCGCCGATTACATGCTTTAATATAAACTTATTAAACACTAAAATAAAATAAAAGAAACCTTAATTATGCATGTTTGAGTACAACAGAAATCATTTAATTTCATTCTTTATATTAAATACACTTCAATTACTTTTTTTCCTGTGTAAGTGTATAAGCGGATCCATAGTTAAAAATATTACGACGGCGATTTTTTGGTCGTCGTTAAACGATGGACTTATTTCTCTGGACAGCAAGAAAAATACACAAAACAATAAAATTCTCAATTCACATCAGTAAATTATACGTATGGAGCACAAAAAGTTACTTTTTGAAAATAAATTAAGAAAAGTGGCGCATACACCACCATACAGCACAAAACGTATTTTTATTTTAGCAATAATAATAATAAGTAATATTAACTTCTACCTTCATTCGTGGAAGTTCGCAAAAATGTACATATTTCTTCAAAACGTGTGTCGAAAGCAGTGGAGAAAATACAAATGAAATCCATGGTGCATATTTTGAGAAAACTTCATGTAAAACTTCTTTGTCGCTTTTCTCCACACCAAATTTGTGGCGTATGGGCTAAACCAATTCTCAGGCGACGATATTTATATATGTAGATATGCATATGTATGTACCCTATCGAAGAATGTGTAGTTGACTACAAAAAAAGTTAATTTATAGTTAACTTTTCTTAGACTGACTAAAATCTAACTGCAATGTCGTCCAGAACAAACCCAAAATTAATTCTCAAGTTGAGTACGTAGTCGAATTTGATGAGGGCCAACAAACTTATTCTCAGCTACTTTAAAACTCATTTCAGTTTTATGTTAACATTTTGCTCTTGTTATTTTAGATGGTAGCTTAGCTGACTGGTAGTGCGTTGAGTACACAAATTGTGATGATACATGTTCGAACCCCAGAATTTTTTTTTAATTTACTGACTACAAGTTGGTTTAAAAAAGTCAACTTTAAGTTAGCTGAAAGTAATGTAGAGTGAGCCAATTGACTACCGCCTAGGACATCGCAATGTTAAAGTAGTCAGTTGATTACATTGCGAAGTAAAAGTTAAAGTTAGCAAAATTTCCGACAGGGTATATATGTATATATTACTTGAAATTTGGGATTCACAAAAGATGTCTGGCATTTTGGACGGCAAACAGCTGTTATTTTTTAGCCATTGAAAGAAATGGTATAAACAAAAAAAATACGCTTCGAAGATGTCGAATTTTGCACTGAGAACTAAAAAAAATTAATCTGAAGCCCATCGATTACTCACAGAACCTTATCCTTAACATATTCCATCGATTTCAATGTGGGAGAGATGTTTTGTGCAGTTCAAAGTGATGAATGTGACATGGAGTCATTGTCTTTTGCTCAGGTCATGCAAGAAAGTTCGAAGATTATAAATTCGATGCATTACTCCATGAAGATTGTTGATGAAAAACTTTCAAAATGATTGGGAGCCACTCAGGCCGCGATTTAAAAAAAAAAAATTGAGTATCCATGATGATAAAATGATTGTGTATTTGGTGGGACCAAAAGATTATCATCCATGCTTATTCTTTTTACTCATGCAAGGAGCATAGGTCCGTTCTCAGCCATTATGAGAAGCTAAAATTAGGCCAGATGATCACAGGACACCTGTACCGAATATAATTACTTCGTTTTGAGCTAGTATCGGCCGAAATATTTCATTATGACAATGTTCTGTCAACTGTTTAGAAAACAGTTTTTTAAAATAAACTCTTATCAAATTTGAAGACTCTTGCTACTATAGCTTTCAAGATATAACATTTTTATAATTATGTACTTTGTATGGGGGTTGCGCCTTCCCCTGGTCCTGTTCTACCAATATTTTGAATTACTTCGCACATTGCTCTCAAAAGAGTCCATGCAAAATTTTAATACTCAGATAGATTTCAAAATATAAGATATTCCTTTCGTATAGGCGTGGCACAGTCATTTTGGGGTTACGGCCTGCGGAATACACATACAAAATTTAATAAAAATCGGTGAAGCCGTTTCAGAGGGGTTCAATACAAAGACCGTGACACTAGAATTTTATATATACATACTTATGTATTTGTTGAATTTCAAACTTTAAAATGTTTGTTGGGATACATATATTTGATTCAAAAGCGTTAATATGTGTTTATATCGTTAGCGGAAATGAATATTTTTCTTGAACAATTAATATCTTGTATGTGCGTGTAAACAACAATTAAAATCATGTAGCATAAAAGTAAAAATTTACATAAAGTCGTATGTAAATGTAGTTGTAGGGATATTCATTTATATTTATATATAAAAAATTTTGCCGAAATATGTGTTTTTATGAAAAAAAAATAATCAAGAAACAAAAAAAAAGCCAATACAACAGATGGTAGATGGGTTTCGCGGCCTCTGTTGATAGCATTTCAATACTTGTATGAAGTACAGTAGAATCCTGATAGTTCCTACCCAGATAAAACGTAAAGCTCAATAGTTCGTAACAAACTTTTGGTCCCTTGAAAAAAAAACGCTTTAAATCGCAATAACCCCATACATTTCGATCCACTCGTTTATTCGCATTTTTTCCACACAAAGCCTGCTTAACCTCTTTTAAATCCTTATTGGGCTGTTGATAACCTCAAATAATTCGTAATGCGATGCAAAAAAAATCTAAAGTCAAAAAATAATGTACATAATGTCTACCAATAACCGGAAAAAACACAATTTTTAGACCTCGTTTATTTTTTTCGAAAATCGATTATTTACGATCGCAAATAATCGATTTTAGTCAAAAATTTAAATTTGAAAACTATGTCGCTTTTTGGCGGTTGTGGAACGATATACACATTATGGGTTTACCGTTAATTTTTTTTCATAGATTTTTGTTTAATTTTTTTGTCAGTTTGTTATACACATCGCATACTAAATCATAAACAGTCACAACTCAAAATGGTTTTTTTAACCAGTTAATTGAACAAATCTCTAACGACCACAACAATTTCATTTGCAATACAGTATTCTTGAAAAATATAAAATACCGTTATGCTTGTTTTTATGTTGCATACTTGCGTCGTTTCTACAGTATCAACAGTTGTTTGCCACTACTCAGATTCTGAAATTTTTCGAGTTGTGACTGTTTATGTTTTAGTGTGCGATATGTATTATCAAATAAATAGTACACCCCTGTTAAATCGTATATTTCTTATTTTAACCTCGCTAAACCGAAATGAGATTAAATCGAAAATCCCCTGAAATTCGTAAAAAATTGCTGTCCCTTTGCAGTGACGAATTATAGGGATTCTACTGTATTTAGTCTATATGAAGTCTATGAACTCTTTTTACAGTTTTTAATGTTTATTCATATATGAACATACTTTATATTTCTATAGAAATATAATATATTATTCATGTATAAGTATATGGTGGCATGTCGTAATGCCCAGTGGCATAATGTCCACTTTCTAAAGTGTCAGAATGGCTAATCCAGTTTGATGGTTTTAATTCCAATTTTTTAACTTCTATAGGGAAGTTACTGATTTTATCGCATTTTTCGAAAATTGTGTTTTCGTCATATTTCGATGTTTCCAGGCGATTTTTACTATTTTCTAGGGTCATTTAATTAATCCGGGTTTTGCTTTAATCGGCTAATCGCTCGATTAATTAATCGAGGTTTTTTCTTGATAGGTTAGTAATTGGTTAATTTCGGTAGTAACCGGTTAAACGATTAATAAATTTTTTCCATAAATCAAATGTTTTCAACAAATAAAAGCGCATAAATTATTTATTAATTTTTTTAGTTTATTAGTAAAACAAAAAATCACACTTATTAAGTCTTAAACTAAATCAAGCAAAGAAATGCATAAATATGTATTCATTAAAAATTAACAAGTTTGTGAGATCATTATATTAGTTAATTAAATAGTTTAAAGGTATTTCTAATACAATCTTTCAGAAAAATAATATGGTTTAAATTTTTAGGATTTAAGCGATTCTCTTCTTTAGTTTTGATAAAACTTGACTTTTAAAAATCCTTTTACTTATCGTAGATGTTGAGGCAATCGAAAACAATCCATAATACAGAATATCTAGTTCCGCAGTCCTTTTCCTGGATTTCTCAAAACATATAAAATAATTCATTATGCCACTAGATGCTTGTTTTATTTTATTGTTTCTATTTCATAACACTTCTTCTTGTCTTCTTGTCTGTCCCTTCTGTTACCGGCTCCTCATCTGACTGACGCATACTGGCAGAGCTCAGCGACGAATGTTCTGCAAAAAGTTCATTTCTGAATTCCTTAGCTTTCGTTTTTGTACTGTATGTTTTGTTAGTAGGAAATATGTATATCAGAGTGCAGGTGTAAAGTAATTGAATTCGCCTCTCATTAAAATTTAATGATTAAATCTAATCCTTAATTAAATCGTTGGCAGCAGTACAATTTGGCTTATATTAAATTATTAACCTAAAACTTAATAATTCCCTTTAGTTAGAGTACCAGTCTTTCCTAAACTTTTTTATAGCCATGTCCACAGATTTTGAAGTTTTACTTAAGTTAGGATCACTAAACATACTTCTTTGTATGTATGAAAAATTATTTCTAAACACTCACCTTTTGTAAATTAAATTAAACAAATAACCAGACAAAAAATAATTTGTAATACCACAAAATATGAAAAAATTTGGTGTGTCGGTTAATCGGCTAATCGACTGAAATTAACCGGTTTAACCGTTAATCGAAAAAAACCAATCTTAAATTAACCGATTAACGGTTAACCGATTGAATACCCTACTTTTTTCGCAATGATGATGGATGTATGTACATACGTGTGAATGCGTGTGTGTTTGTATTTAAACATAAAGCCGAAGGTCCATACCATCCGTTCAATGCGTAGTTGCGTTTTATGCATGTGTCAAAAAAGTAGAATCAAAGTAATTTTATGTGGCAAGTTACAGAACAAAACGCAAAGAACGTAAAGACGCATAGGACGGATAAAGTAGATCTACTTTCTACTTTTGTATCCGTCTCATGCACCATGAAAAAACGTCAGCTGTTTTTGAAAGCGAAAGATGGCAAATTATATTATATTTTCAATGATATCGATAAAAACGTTAGTGTGGTGGATTTAAATTTTAAGTTTTTTTGTTATAAAAAAGTTTATAATAAATGAAAAATATTTTGTAATAAAGATTATAACTATTTTCAAGAATAAAATATATTAAAATCAGTTTTTAACATAAATATTTCAAAAACAAAATTTGCATTCTAGTTATCGATTGCTTTTGTGTACTGAGTGTCATCTCTGTTGTGTTTATCATTATTTAAGCAAGTGCAATGGAGGAGAAGCTAATTGAAGCTGTGAAAAATCACGAAATTTTGTATAATAAAAGCCTACTCCTCTACAAAATATTATATAGATAAACTCAATGAATTGAGTGAATTCATTTAAAATCACAATTTCACTTTCCATTTTTGCAAGAACTGTTTTTATTTTTAAAATATTCACACTACAGCTGATCACAACAAAAATATTTGGCGCATAAAACGTATTGCATGTAACTTGAACTTATAATCGAAGAGAACGTACAGAAACGCATACAACGCATATGCATAGAACGGATGGTATGGACCTTCAGCTTAAAGCCGAAGGTCCATACCATCCGTTCAATGCGTAGTTGCGTTTTATGCATGTGTCAAAAAAGTAGAATCAAAGTAATTTTATGTGGCAAGTTACAGAACAAAACGCAAAGAACGTATAGACGCATAGGACGGATAAAGTAGATCTACTTTCTACTTTTGTATCCGTCTCATGCACCATGAAAAAACGTCAGCTGTTTTTGAAAGCGAAAGATGGCAAATTATATTATATTTTCAATGATATCGATAAAAACGTTAGTGTGGTGGATTTAAATTTTAAGTTTTTTTGTTATAAAAAAGTTTATAATAAATGAAAAATATTTTGTAATAAAGATTATAACTATTTTCAAGAATAAAATATATTAAAATCAGTTTTTAACATAAATATTTCAAAAACAAAATTTGCATTCTAGTTATCGATTGCTTTTGTGTACTGAGTGTCATCTCTGTTGTGTTTATTATTATTTAAGCAAGTGCAATGGAGGAGAAGCTAATTGAAGCTGTGAAAAATCACGAAATTTTGTATAATAAAAGCCTACTCCTCTACAAAATATTATATAGATAAACTCAATGAATTGAGTGAATTCATTTAAAATCACAATTTCACTTTCCATTTTTGCAAGAACTGTTTTTATTTTTAAAAATATTCACACTACAGCTGATCACAACAAAAATATTTGGCGCATAAAACGTATTGCATGTAACTTGAACTTATAATCGAAGAGAACGTACAGAAACGCATACAACGCATATGCATAGAACGGATGGTATGGACCTTCAGCTTAAGAATGGCTCAACGCATCGGAAGAAAATTTGCCACATTCAAAATATGTTGAGCTCACTCACTTGGATGTCGTAAGATAGGTTCTAATTTACACTATGCAAGTCTTATTTTTAAAAATAAAATTTATAAATTATTTTGGCAACAAGATTTGAGATATTCACTGATTTAAAAGTGTGTCGGATGCCTGAAATTTTACCGAAATCAGTAGCTCGGCGGTAAGTTTCAGGGATGCCCTTCAAGGCCAACCGATTGTCATATTTTTTTTTTAAGTTTTTTTATTAATTTTTAATTTTTCTTTTACCTATGCTAATTGTTCTTTTTTAATGATTATATTTTTACCCGACTGCGCAACGCAAAGAAGGGTATTGTATTTACGAGTATCAGTCTATGTATGTATGTATATAAACCGAACGCGTGGACTTTTGTCTTAATCCCGGGAGTGTCACTAAAGAGATGTAAATTTTCAAAATTAAATATGGCGGTTAACAGACCCCATTTTGTGAATACGAAAAAATAAAAATTTAGGATATTTAACTAGACTTGTGCCATTTAGTTCATTTAAGTGACCGGTCAGTATAGTTCATTATTTATAAATGAACTAGTTCGTTCATTTAGTTCAATCGCTCTTTTTAGTTGAATGAACTAGTTAGGTCTTTTAGTTCAATTATTGTACCTCTACAATTCTACATACATACATACATATGTATGTATGTTGTGGTCCTTATAATAATATTAAAAGCACGGATTCTGTGATTAAAAAAGTATACGAAAACTAAACCTAATTAATTAATAAATTTGCTTTATAAAGGGTTTATAATATAAACTTTATATGCAAAACAAATTTAGTGTGAATTTTTTTTAGAAATCTCATAAATCCAAAATATTTTGGGTGTGTTTGTGTGTTTTCTTGTTTATTATTGCATTTGGGGTAGTTGTAGCCAGCAAGAACTAAATACACATACATATGTACATACATACATATGGATGAGTATAGAAGCAAAGCACACAAACAATAAAAAGGGAAAGCAAAACGTTGAAAACATAGTTCATTTTTTGTTAGTTTATTTTGTGTCTTAGTTCTTAGTTCACAAATTGAACTAGTTCAAAAATTGAACTATTGAGCGTAAAACAATTGAACTAGTTCACTTAGTTCAAAGTACTGAATCGTTCATTTGAACTAGTTCGTTCATGAACTACACAAGACTAATATTTAACAGTTCAAAGTTGGTCGCAGTCGAGTTTGTTTATTTTTTTATAAATACATGTTATATGATTTTTTCATGCCGGCTTTTAGCAGGGTTCATATCCATGTGTACATATATATGCATGTTTGATTTCATTTGTAAAATGTCCATATAAGTTATGACGTTTTTGGTAGTGATATAACATCCATGTCACTGGATATCACGATATGCATTTTATGTTATTTGTTTCAATTATTTTTTGTTTTAATAATGACGTTTTCAAATATTTACATATCTTTACATTAATAATATAGAAAGGCACTAACTGATTTTTTTTAATCGAGATTTTTGCATTTTTCGATACATTAGATGTTTTTCTATCGGAATATACAAAAAATTTGATTTTAAAAAAATATTAATGAGTTGAGGCCTTTCTATATTATTAAGATAACGATATGTATTGATATGTATGCAACAAATTAAAAATGCTCTTCTTTCTATTTTGCATTACAACCAATGTGCTCTTAAATTATTTAAAATACGCTTGCAAATGCAAAATAGGTCGAAATGTAAACTTAACTTATGCAACATAATTGAAAGAGTCAATGGAAAAAAGGAGACAAATATACTACCTAGAGAGACAGAGATAAGAGAAAAAAAAATTAAAATAAAAATGAAATTTTCAAACAAAATTCAGTTTTAAACACATTCATGACAGCAGGCTACCGACTACACAACTTGTCAAAAATAGAATACATGTGTGTATATAAAAATGATTATTTTCACGACAACACGTCTACACGGCTAGACAACCACGGTGGTAGTTGTCGCCAAATTATACTGATTTCTATTTTTGTTGGCAACAATGAGCAAACATACACAATACAAAATGTGATACACGTGAGAACTTAAATTATTGAATACTATTTCACATAAAAAGCACATCTCGAAATTCATATAAGAAAAGTGTGCTGTAATCACACAGTCGTCTTTTTTACAAGAAAATTGTGCTGTGATCACACAGTCAACTTTTCTGCAAGAAAAGTTTGGTGTAATGACACAGTCAACTTTTCTGCAAGAAAAGTTTGGTATAATGACACAGTCGATTTTTTATAAGAAAAGTGTGCTGTGATGACATAGTCGACTTTTTTTTATAAGAAAAGTATGCTGTAATATATAGTCTATAGTTGAGTTTTATGTAAAAAAAATTTGCTGTTATGGTCAATTTGACTTTGTATAAGAAAAGTGTGCTGTGATGACGCAGCCGACTTTTCTATGAGAAAAGTGTGCTGTGAAGACACAGTTGACTTTTCTATAAGAAACATTTTCTGTAACATAAAATCGACTTTTCTATAAGAAAAGTGTGCTGTGATGAGACATTCGATTTTCATGTCGATTTTTATGTGACAAAAGTATGCTATGATGTCGCATTCGACTTTTCTATAAGAAAAGTGTGCTCTGATGAATCAGTAATTTTTTCTATAAGAAAAGTGTGCTGTGATAACAAAATCAACTTTTCTATAAGAAAAGTGAGCGGTGATAACACCGTCAAGTTTTCAAATTACTGTCTGTGATGACAGTAACGACTTTCTATAAGAATAGTGTACCGTGATGATACAGTCGACTTTTCTATGCAAGTGTGCTTTGGGTAGTTGTTATTGGGTATTATTCAATTGAGTTGCATTTAATATTTTTCTAAAGCTTTTTTGTTCTTCGTTCGTTTCTCTTGCTTTAATGCATAACGAAGTATAGTTACTTCGTGGTTTAGTGAAAATTTGTCAAAGTAAATAGAATAGAAAGAAAGTTTAAAAGAAAATTTAAAAGACTTTGTCAAAGTAAACCTTGCGTATTCAAAAGTGCTCCATCATGTGTGGCTCCAAATGCATAATGTTTTCTTATTATGAGTTGCATTCGATTTTCCATCTTCGCTGGTTATCGAACATCGAAAATAGATGTTATGAGCATCGAAAATTTTGTTGAGCAAAGAATTTTCTATCGAATATAATTTAGTTTTCGATGCAGTATTTTAGTATAAAAAAAATTATTATAAACGTTGTTTTTTTATTTTTAGGTAAAGTTGTTGCAAATTTTAAAAATCACTTTGAGTGATATTCACAATAAGGACATTCTTTGTCGAATGCTCGTCATAATACCAAATAAAACTTCGTTCGATCAGTACTTTTGACTACAGTCGAAGATCGAGAGTTGTTAATAATAAGGGCCATATTTTAGGTATTTAAAAAAACGCTACGGCTTAGTTCTATTTTCTTCTAAAAGTTTGAATAAAAATCGAAGAGAATTTGGCTGTTAATCATTATGGAATATGGCAGAGAGCTCGATTTTTATTTTATAAAATTTAAAATAAAATACTCTAACGTCTCAGTTCTGGCACACTAACGAAGTTTGAATAAAAATCGAAGAGCATTTAGCATTTAATCAATATTAAATTACAGAGAGCTTGTTTGTTACATGTTGGCAGAAGGGGAATAGTGAGGGGTGTTAAGGAAGAATTACTCATGAAAGCTTCGTTTGCTTGAAATGAGAACTACTACAGGGGATTTCGTTACTAAACGATCCCAAAAGATTATTCGAATCGACTCATTTGTGAGGAGTACTGTGCTGCTGTTTTTAGCAAAAACTTGCTGTTATAAACGGAAACCAGTTAGTCGCATTGCTACGAGCGATTGTTTAACACACAACACTCAAGTTATTAAAAAAAATATATAAACACATATTTTTTCATAAAATAATAAAAAAAAGCAAAGTTATAATAAACCGCTGAAAAAGAAAAAAAATAATATAGAAGAATATTGATTGCATAAAAACAAGTTTCACATAAAATATCTAAAACAAGCAAACACAAACAAGCTGAATAGGCAACTAAGTACATAAGTAAAGTAAGTGAAGGCCTATATTAAACAAAACAACAAAAAAATAAAAATAAAGTGCTGTAGAAATAAAATAAAAATTTCTATAAATGCAGTTATGATAAATTAGTAAAAAGCAGCCGGCAATTTTTGTGTAAAATTATTTTAAAAAAACTTTTTACAAAATAAATACTATGAGGGCTTAATAAATAAAATATAAAAAAAGAACATTACCAGTTAAAGAAGTACTTAATAAAAATCTAAAAAAATAATAAATATATATAAATATTGTAAAAGATAAAAAAGTGCTACTTAACTTCCTTAAAAAATTATAAAGAAGCTAGAATTTACAAACAAAGTATGACTTCTACTGTATTGCAACCACATACAACTACAACAACGAAATCAACAACAGAAGCTTCAACAATGGGTTGGTCTCATGATAAATTAAGATTTTCGTGTGTCGACAACATTGGTCTGAAACAGTTATGGAAATTAATTGCATTGGATACAAATGCAACAGCAAGAACAACAGTCGTCACATCTTCAAATTCAATATCAGCTACACAACAAACAACTACAACTGCGAATAATGAAAAGAATACGAGCAGCAACAACAACAATAACAACAACAATAATAATAATAATGAGGTAAGTTGACATGCTTTTTTCTAGATATTTTAGTACATACAGTAAGTACACCGAGGAGATCCTCGGTTGCAACAACCGCGTAAAAATTGTTGGGATTAAAAAGAAGCCAAAAAGGGGGAAAGTATTCCCCCTTATCGGGGATGAAAGGCGAACAGTTTGTTTACTTGAAATTTTTTTTCTACAAAATACGTTATTTGCACATTTTTCACCTTTAATTCCCGATAAGGGCCATGGTTTGCTTATAAAAATGCATTATATGCAAATTTTATTATCTAATGAAAATTAAGGTCATAAGTTTACTTTATTGTTTACCTTTAATTTTAATAACAAAAAACATGACCAGATAAAATACAGATTCGAATAAACTTCGTACTAGTTTAGATGATGAACGTATTCTTACAGCAATTTTTGATTTTATTCCTTGGACTTTTATTTGCGTTCACACGAACAAATCATTCTTGTAGACATTTGTACATGTGTACAAAGGGAATTACAACTACATTTCCTTCTTTCTCAAAAAAAAAAAAAGTTCAGCGTTTTGCAAGAATAATTTGGTCATCTCAACTGAGACTTTCATACTCCGGCTAATTACTAATTAATTTTGTTAAATACATATGTATGTACGTATGTATGTATTTATTTTAACTACTGTCAAGACAATTCAATTTATATTTACGTCATTAACCATACATACGTACATACATATCCTTTTCTTTAACTTTTGGCTAAATACATTAATTTAATTGAAATTTAGCTTATAAAAAAGACCAAAAAGTCTGATACATATACAGCTAAAGTCCGCTTTGCCGAACGACATAATGTTAGGCTGATTTGTTATATTTGTAAACATGTTGTTTTCTGTGGGTCTCTGCTCTGTAATTCATGTTTGAAACTCACTAAAAAATTTTGTGATATTTATATAAATTTTCAACTGAGAAACTCGTAAAATATACGTCCAAACGCTAAAAACGCATATCGAAAAAAGTTGGTTTTTGCGATTTGAAGTCGCCAAAAAGGTGTTTTGGCAAACGCATATCGCCATGAAAATTACGATTTCAAATCCCATGTGTATACTCAAGTGAACTGATTGAATCTGCTTAACCTAAACTTTCAAGAGAAAATAAAATTATGCACAATTAAAATTTAATATGTTTTCTTTTTATTTCAACAAAAATTAAAAATTAAACAATTTTAATTAAAAATACCAAATTATGAAATTGCTCTATTTTTGTCAATGGGCTGTGTCAACTGTTTACTTTAAACTGGCGATTTCAACAAACAGCTGATCAAAAAGATCTTCGAAAAATGCCAGCAAATCGCACCGATTTTAGAACATGCTGAAATGCGTTTTGCGATTTTCCAACTGTAAGCGATTTAAAAACGCTGCGTTTTGCAGAACATGGGCGATAATTTGGGTTGAATTACAATATATTCTTTAATGATTTTATTTAAATGTATGTTATTCTAAAAGTAAACAAAAAATGTTTGCGAATATATATAAAGGTCTTTGGCAATATATAGTAATTCGCCCTAAATTGTTCCAAAAAAAATTTTATGTATTTTTTCATTTAATATTATTTTATTTTTCTAATTTTGTTTTGTATTGAATTCTGGCAAAAGATATTGCATTCGAAGAAGTTAAAAAATTTCTTTGTGAAATAATTCTATATTTTGTGAAATTTTTTAAATTAAGTTTTAAAAATTTTAACGCATTTTCCACAAAACTAATATTTTACTGATATTTTACTGAAGATGTAAACTTTTCTTATAGCGTTTTCACACTGAAAATTATAACCTGATTTTAACGTTAAATCCATAAACAGCTGATTTTGCATTCACACTGCAAGTTTGTTAAATTCAAGTTTTCACTCGCACACTGTCTAATAAGTTGGCTCAAAGTAAAGTAAACCTCCTGCAGAAAAGCGCGTATTTGTTGTTATATTTTTTCTGTTTTTTTATAACACTTATTTGACAAACTGTAAAACAATTGTTTTTGTTTGTATGAAAAACTCGGAAATTTTACAATGCCTTGTAAAATGGAAATTATTTTAACAGCAGGTTGCATTTCATAAAACCAAATTAAAACCAATTTAAAAATGATTTGAAGTTGGTTTTAACAAAAACAATTTGTATGGTAAAACCAGTTTTTAACGTTGAATCCAACTTTTATTAAAACCATTTCAGTGTGAAAACACTATTAATTGTACACAAGAAGTACACAAGTTTTAACAACTTCTAATAAAAAATAATATTAGGGTTTTTCTTATAATTTTTCACATTTGATTTTTTCAAACTTCAACTGGAATTCATAATAAGATTTGAAGACGAATAATGCTCTACCTCCTGATCGATTGCCGATTTTTAGTGTTAATGTATGTAAATGAATAACAAACAAGTAATTTTTATACATACCAAAATAATTAAACAAATAAGTAGTGTATTGAAAAAAAATCTAGAGCTGGGTTCAACTCGTTCAGTCGTTCATTTTAGACACGAACCTATGATCAAACCAATTTTAATTACCTGGGTTTAATCATAGGTTTGTGACTAAAATTAACAACTGAATATGTTAGACCCATCTATTATCTAAAATTCCTAAACTATTTACATTATAATTTGATTTTCATTAAAGAAAGATTCGTTATACCGAGATTTGCCTGTATACATATACATAAATATGTATAGATACATATTTATGTACTTCAGACGTATAAAAAAAAGTATAACATAAACGTGACTTGCGTCATTATCATTAAAACATATGTTAAATATTTAGATTGCGTTGACATAAATTTTATCTATCACACAGGAGATTAATTACGTCAAACGCTTTTAATATCATACGTACAACACTCATACACATGCACACACACACAATAAAAAAATCATTAACAATGCAAAAGCAACTTTCTTTAAGCAATTAGTAGGGAAAAAGTTGTCCATATTGACACGGATATCCGTTGCATGCCAAATTCATGAGTAAGCACTAATCCAAACTAACGTTTGAGAGAATAGCTTTGAAAAAACCACAAGAGTTAAGCCAATACTAAAGGGTTTTTCAATTAGCACTTCCGAACTTTCGACAGTTGGTCGCTGGCCAACTTTCTGTCATTTATTCAGTCTCTTTGGACAAATCACCATGGACGGATATAGCTTTCAACAATAAGTGCAAATATCTAATAGAAATTATTATATCAAATTGGTTTTGTGTTGCTTCGTCCATTTTACCACCAATTTTTTTTTTTGGCTAGAATTGGAAGATATAACAGGGCGGCGTTACCTGTCGTATTGGACATTATTTTGCTCAATCGACTTGGGGAACTGATTATTTTACGTGGAAGTGATGCCACCCATAGGAGCTGCGGCGGACATTTGCACGATGTTATTTATATTTATAAAATAAAAAATTTCGATGATATATCAGACAATCACCCTTACTGAAAGACCCTTTATAATGCAAGCAACCGAGCATAGTCACATGCATACTTATAAAAAGATTGATTTTAAAAACAATATACTGTAAAACAAACGACCACGACCGCCAGATTTTAAGTCAAGCGATTTCTCGCAGACTCTGTCAATTCAACAATTTTAGTGCATTCGGAATTAATCGCGAATCAAAAAAAAAAAAACTATTCACAATCAAGTTTTTTGTTAAAGAAATCTGGCGATTTAAAGTCTCCCAATTTATTATAAACTTAAATATCTATGAGGTACACGTATTGAAAGTATGTACATACACATACATACATATAAAAATAAAATAAACTACACGATTTTTTTCACATAATTTATTAACAGACACAATTGACGTCACAAACGTGCCAGAAACCAAATGATGGTGTTAAAAAAAAGAAAAAAAAGCAATAAAAGACGTTGACTGATAAACGACTTTTGTTTTGTACTTTTTTTTCATGCAAAGCCATTTTTAATACTCATACGTTTTCATTTTAGAGTTTAATAAGAGAAGAAAAATTGCCACAAAAAAATATACAATTCGAAAAATTTCCTTAATTTCTTGCATAATATACACGTTTACATACATACATATGTATGTACATACATACATATGTATGTACATATATTCTTTCGTCTAAAAATAAAATTTAAATTTACAAAAAAAATTACTTGGAATTATCAAAAAATGTTTTATTGAACCCAATATAAAGAATAATCATGCTTATTGTGAATAACAAGTAGATTTTTGTTACCCCTCGAAGGGGAAAAATGTTACCGTGAATTTCCCGTGAAATTGTTGTTCCGCTGTCAGTTCTCAGTGAATGTAAAAAAAGGCAAGAAGATCTGTAAAGCTTAAAAATTTATTGATAGATCATCAAAAAATAATCCAAAGGATGTTAAAATGATTCGATCGAGGCGGACTACACCATTTCCCGAAATAATATTTTCGAAAAATGTTTTCTGTAGTAAATGTAACTCACTACGGACATGTATTTGAAATATTTATATTCTTACTGCCTTATTCATAAAAAATATTTCTTAAGAGGTTTATTAATCAAAAATTTTCTATGGAAATTTAATTAACAAACCTTTTATAAAATCAAAATAATTTTTATGAATTAATCCCTTAATATATGACGAAAAATACATGATATATGATTTTAAGTTTTGTGAAATCATGTATTGGGTTTTATGAAATGTCATTTGAAAACAATATTTTTTTTTTAAATACTATAATTTTCATTAAAACACTATTAAGAAGAAGAATTCATTAGCTTTGAGTATTACCAAAATGTAAGGCATACGAGTTAATATTTTATAACAACTATTTAACTTTTAGGGTCATTTTCACAACTTGCCTTTAGTTAAAGGTAGGATATTGTTTGCCCGATAAATATTTTTGCATTATTACAACTTAAGTTTTTTATTGTTATTATTATCAATAATTATAATATTTAATGGATAAAAAAATAATAAATGAATATTTCATAATGCAAAGCCATTTATCGAGCAGACAAAATCCTACCTTTAGCTAAAGGCAAGTTGTGAAAATGGCCCTTAGACAATCATTTAAATATCAAATCAAAATTCAAAAATTTTTATATGTTTTTATGTACTTATGGATATACATAGTACATGTATACACACACATACATAAGTACATACCCAGTCGGAGAATGTGTGGTTGACTACAAAAATAATCAAATTATAGTTACCTTTTCGTAGACTAACTAAAAGCTAACTGCAATGTCATCAGAACTGATGAAAAATTAATTATTAAGGCTCAGATAGCTGACTGTAATGTAATGTAACTGCAACTAGGAAACACCTAATCGATATTTTTACATGAAAAGTAGGTTACGTTACATTACATCTCTATAACCATTTTCATTACTTTTCACATAACAATATCGATCAGCTGTTTCCTACTGTTGCAGTTATTGCACATTACAGTCGGCTAACTGAGCCTTAAAGTTGAGTACGTAATCGGATTTGGTGAGAGCTAACAAATTTACTCTCACCTACTTTGAAACTAATTTTAATTTTATATTAACATTTTGCTGTTATTATTTTAGATGGTATCTTAGCTAGATAGTATGGCGTTGGCTATGCAAGGTGTGATTATGCATAGTTCGAAACCAGCCAAATTTTTTTTTTAATTTACTGACTATCAGGTGACTTAAATAAAATTAACTTTAAGTTACTTGAAAAGTAATGCAGAATGAGTCAATTGATTAAAGCCTAGGACATCGCAATGTTAAAATAGTTAGCTGTTTCCATTGGAAAGTAATCCAATACGATTTTGCAACTATAGTTTTGAACTAGTTAGCTTAAACTTAAGTTAAAGTTAACTCAGGTTCCGACAGGGTAGTTAAATGTATATATGTATGTTTGCATATCTTTATTTACATATTTAATAATAATTGCCTATATTTTTAAGAGGTTTGTTTATTAATACAACATCACGTACTGTTTTGATGTACAATGAATGACTTCCTAAAATGAGACCCTGAATAATTGGAACTAGTGTGTTTATAACTAGGTATGCACGCACACATACACATGTACATACATACATATGTATGTATGTCTAAAAAAAATACAAACAAGTTCAGAATCTATTTCTTTTATTTTTTATTTTTTTAAGTCATTTAAAAAATATATATTAATTTGGAAGATAAGCTAATGTAAATAACATGCTAATTTTATGTACATATGTATGTGAACACGTGTAAACACGAAATTATAAGAAATCGCATCAAAAAGAATACAAGTTTTTACAAAAATTTTAAATATACATACAACAAAACACCCACTAAGCTTGCTTGTATTCAATGATAGCTAATAACACACTACGATAGATATGAACCACAGTGCGGCACAGTGCTTTGACCCCTACAACCTTTTTGTCTTTTTTAGGCGCCACTAAAGTGCAAGATTTCTAATTGAAATTAACGAAACAAAAACTTGAGTTTTAGGTGTAGGAAACATTCCTGTGTGTTCTGTAAATAAAGTTGATTTAAAAACGCGAATTTTTTTCACACTTTTTTGTTGATTTCTATTTTTTAGAGCTTGAAATAGCATATCTGAAATTAATTTAGCATGTATGATTTAAAACACATCAATGGGACCATTATTTATTTGTGGAAAAGGAAAAATTTTCTCGAATTCGGTTAACAGAACATGGACGATTGCAAAGAAAATTTATATAGAAATAATTTAAAAAATACTGTGGCTCAGTCCCAAAGCTTTCGAAAATTTATAAATAATCTATCACTCCAGCTGTTTGAGATGCTGCCTGTTTGGTCTAAAAGAGTAATAGAACAGATAAATTGAGTTTAAATTTTTAACACACTGATTTTTTTAAATTTTTTGTTTGTTTTGCCAACGAGATAGATCTCTTGAACTTGACTTTGAGCTAATTTTTAATATTCGACAGTTTTGCAAATTCAAAAATGTCAATGAACCAAGACAAACCCTTTTGGAATCACAGTAATACCTGGATTTACATCGTGATTGGCTTTAGCCAGTTTTAGTTGATTTTATATAAGAGAGACTAGAAAATAATATTTTATGTATGTATATCGTTACCTTAATATAGAAAGGCCCTATTGGGCATGGAAATATACTATTAGATTAGAAAGTCCTGGTTCACACACGCCAGGTCTGACTAGTGAAGTCAGGTGTGAGAGTGGAAAAGAGAATGGAAGAAAAAACAAACTTACTGGTACTTGACCGTACCACTCTACATCTACGCAAATTGATGAAGCTTGATAAAACAAACTTGACAGTGTATATGAAGCATCAACATGAAAATTGAACAAAAACTGATCCGGTAAACTTGATGTGTGTTAACCAGGACAAAGTTAAATTTATAATTATGGAATAGACTAAATTTACTAAACGAAATTAGAAAATGAACTTTTATTCCCGATAAAGGTGAATAATAATAATAATAATAGCATTTTAAATTTTTATAATTTTGAATTAAAAAATGGGTGTGTTATATTTTTCCCAGAATTTAGATTTAAAGAATACGAATTTCAATTAGGCGTAAAGCTGCTACACATGTGGTAACATTCCTTGGTTGGTTTAACACTTGCCTATTTTGTATTCAGTCTAAAATTTCCATAAATTAATTATTATTTATATTTTTCTCCATAAAAATAAAAATTATAAGTTACTTTTAACTAAAAATTGTTATTTATGTTGAAAATTTGTTAAACTAAGATTTGCTTTTAGTTATTTCCATTAACTAATAAATAACGAAAATTAGTTTAATTGTTAGAATAAATTAATTTACGTAAGCATTCAACTCAACTTGTGGGTTATTTATAGAAGTAGTTAACGTTAGCTTTTAAAGCAAAATGATAATTTTTATTTTAAAGATGTTGAATAAATACTAGCTTTCACACTTTTATTACATAATAGAGGAAAAAAAAGTTTTATAGAAATTAATAGAAATAGTTAAATTTGATTGAATATATATTCGTAAATACATACATATGTATGTAAATATTTTTAATAGCGCGAAGAGCTTAAAAGTGGCAACACTGTCTTCCACACAGCTGATTTTGCAATTTATTCACCCTTATTCTATTTGGCGTCGGCAACATCGTCGTCAATTTTTAAACAACATCAATTTAACACAACATCAATGCGAACTTTGTATTCACTAACAATGTTACGACGACGTTGCCTGTTTATCGATAAATGCAATACACATATCCAATATTTGAGACAGCTGATTCATTTTGTTTACTATTTTTGGTAGAAGTGTTTTTGAATAAGTAAAAGGTTTGTACATAAATTAAAATAAAATGTTTTTCTTTCGTATCGGGACGAAGAAAATAAAAAATTTATTAGTGAAAAGAAGATTTCTCAGACAAAAGTCATTGCATTTGCAATTTACCCAATGAAAAGTAAGTGATAAATTTCGACATATTTTTGTGAAATAATGAGAAATGTTCATCGTTTTAATATTTTAAATTTATTTTCGGCTGAATAAAACATCATTTAAGCATGTATTGGATACAATTGAACCTGATTTTGGAAACAAAAGGGATCAGATCAACGTTTATTGGAGATTGCAGCTTCCTCCAAGGGGCTTATTGCTAATTGTTTATATACGCTGCCTCTTGTTGCTTAACGCTCAGCATTGTTTGCAACCTTTTTTTAATTTAAAGCTCAAGTCCCGTCCGATCTGTAAAAATATTTCTTTCATACAGTATACTTTCCCAACACCCTATTTACTTTACATTTTGCCATTTACCTCTAGTTCTAATGGTGCACCGAGGGAATTTAGTGCAGTCAGAACAATTTCCCACTGTATCTTGAAAGTATTAGGAACACTGCCTCTGCGGAATCCTCTAACTTAAAGAAGGACTTTTTTCAACTACTAAACAAGCTTTTCAAATTAATTGGGTTTGGTAATTTTAATTTTGTCCATATTAACATTTTTCCCTTTTTTTAAATTTTTTTAAATAAATATGTATGTATGTATGTATATATACTTTTTCATTTCTTATATTTTCACATTTTTACTATTTAAATTATTTTTCAAATTCATTGAGGTATGCACACAACAGAACACGACATCAAAAACACTGACGACAAAATGAACGGCAACATCAACATCAATTTTTCGTACAGAATGCCAAACATATGCTGACAGTCATCGATAAATGGCAATACTATCTACGGGAATACCGATGTGCCAAAAAACATTAAAAACGGCGTCGTGTTATGTTGCCGACGCCAAATAGAATAAGGGTGATTGTCTGAGTACGAAATATGTATATTTCCACCAGTCACTAACTACATTTACAAATTGTACGAATTTGCTTAGAAAAGTTTCAATTAGGGCAATTGTAATGATAAGTAAGCCGCAGCTAAAAAATTACATTTCGATATACATATGTATATATGTACATATGTATGTATTTGTGTATGCATGTAATTTCGTGATTTCGATAAAAAAAATCCTACAATTATAACAGCATTTGTGTCGACCTTCACATACTATATGTACTATTAAAGATTTTTTTTTATTAATTTATTAAGTTCATTAACCTAAAACTTGAAATACACAATTATAATATTTTAATTTTTTATGGGTAAACATTTAATTGTTTCTTTATAATTAATAATTATCAATAGTTCCGGCATTTATATATGTAAATTTGAAATTATACATAAAGTACTTATTTCTCATAATTCCCACGCTATATGAACTGCAAATTATACAGAATATGCAATATAAATTTTTTGTAACCTTTTTTTTTAAATACAGTCAAGGTCAGACTAACACAATAATGTTTTAAAAATAATAAACAAAAGTTTAATAAAAATACTTAACTTGTTTGTTGTTAATAAAAGCTAAAAATATTTAAACAAAAAGCAACTGTAATGAAAAATTCCGGTTTCTGGCGTTAATTTAGAAAAACGAAAATACAATCATTTTTAATTTGAGTTTATTAATCCACATACACATATTTTTATTTTTACAAAAAAAATCTGTATCTCTTCACCAAAAATAATTTTTTTTATTAAATTAGGGAGTTCACAATAGCGTTTTAAAATATGTTTTAATATTGCAACGTGTAAATTTTAATACTTTAACTTACCGTTTGTAAGTGCAAGTAACTCTTACTGCTACAAGTTGTGGGCTCAAGAGATTTACATTACAAGTGAGTTTTTTACTTGCATGTTGGTAAATTGTCAAAAGTGAAAACAGTGTTACTCTTTAAGAATATTATTTTAATTTTAATGGATAGCTTACATGGAGTAATTTTTAAAATATTATTATTTTAACTTATATACATAAAAAATTATATATATATAAGTAAAATCATGCAATCAAATATGATTTATTATTGATTTGCAGTATACATTTATTATTTAGTTCGTTAAAAAGTTGTTCTACTAATTTGCTACCCTGCAATGTTCTTAAGCTAAAGCCTTGGCAACACAGACATTAAAAACGCATACAGACACACACAAAACACAAGGAAAAATTTTTTTTATAACCTTTAACTTAAAGACCTTTTAAAAATAAACTTGCACTTGCATGTGTAAACAACCAAGCAAGTTTCAAATGTTTTTATTATTTCCTTCGATGTATTGGTTGTTAATACGTACACACAACTTGTAACAAGTTACCTGCATGCGTAAATGCAGCGTAATATGGGTTTGGAAGTTTCTTGTTTTTGTTTGTGTGTAAATAAAGTTTATTACCAGGTGGAACATTTAAAAGTATTCACCCTTATTCCAGTTGTCGCCATCGACAACACAACTCAAAAAAATTGGTGGTCGTATATCCGTTGTCGAAAACAACTGACTGCTGTTGGCAGGTTTATGCTATTTTCTAGACCTTAGGGAACGGAAATAGATTGTCAGTTGCGCAAAACTTTTCTCGAGAGCAAGTAAACAATCCCAAATTTTTTGGCATTGCGTTAAAGTGACGTCGACGACGACAACTGGAATAAGGGTGAATAAAAGCATGTACATAATTTTCAATGTGGCAATATTGTAATGTTAAACCAAACAAATTAAAACTGTCAGCGTAGCTGTAGTCGATGAAAAAATATTTGTATTTTTCTTTAGACATTAGACATTTTGCAAAACAAAAGTTATTTTGCTAAATTTTTCCAACAATAATTTATAATTTAAAAATTTTTTTTAGTTTAATATTTTAATATACTGATTTTTATATCGTTCCCTGTTCACAAAGAAAATTTCAAGATGGCACAATGTTGCCACATTAAAATTTTTAAATACTTATTGTAAATTCCCTAAATTTTTCTCTTTCTAGTCTTAAAAAAATGACGTCAGTCATATTTTATGTTTTGTTATTTAAGTCACGGTTACTTTATGTATATATGTATGTATGAGTAATATTATTTTTTTCTTTTTTTTATTAATTTTTGCAACATATGCGCGATTTTACAAGGCTATTTGTGGTCTATCATATTTTGAAATCTTTTGCATTTTATGATGTCTAGAGATCTAGAACTTTGTACTTCATTTATAACTCAAGGCTATTTTATTTATTAACTGCTGATATTAAATATTTTAAAGGAAACTTGTAAAGTACATAAATGTGCAAAACACGCACGCACGGCTGAAAAAATTATTTTAACAGCTCAATGCAATGCTATTTTTTTACACACTAATTTTATTGCAAAATATCAACTTAAAACTTGAAAGCAATTACTTTGCGCAATATTTTTTTTTAGTACATAATTACTTTGATTTAAATTCATTCAGACATAGTTTCTACATAAATTTTCAAATTTTTTAAAGTATATTTCAATGCATATGATATGCAAAATTTTTTAAATATGAGAGCTGTATGTATTTTAGCTTGATTTTGCTCTTTTGTATTTTTTTCATTAAACTTTTAGCATTTTACCGTCCATGTACGATATGTTTTGGTTTTATTAAGTCCCCAAACATAAATTTACTAATCGTAATGACTACTTTTATAGCATGTATGTACACATTAAATTAATTAGTGTTGAAAATGATATATTTACTCTAGAATTTAATTTTAACTACCATGTAATTCAATTCCTTTATAGAAATATTTAACAGGTGTTTTAATTATACCGAAATAACTCAATAAATTTATTACTTTACACGAATGACGTCAATTAAAAAGTGTCTATTTTTTTTAATAAAAATTGATTAAAGAAAAATCTTTTTATTAAGGAAAAAATATTTTATACTCGTTCATATTGCACAATTTTCTATTGAGTATTAATTGGCTACAAATTGTGTTTGAAACCTAGTTTGCTTCTTGTTAAAGATAAAAACACACGAGTTAGAATAGACAACTACTTACATACATACTCGTATTTATGTATAATTTTTTTTTGTTCCCAAAAGAAAAAGTTATTGACATGATGTTTGTTGTATGTAGTTTTCACTTTTGTGAAGACAATGCCATAAAATGACTTTTAACGTTTGCTTTGTAATATTATATATGTACATACATATCGTTGCCCTAATATAGAAAGGCCCTAACTCATAATTTTTTTTAAATTTAGTTTTTGTTTGCATATTTCGGTAGAAGAACATCTACATAATGTATCGAAAAATTGCAAACCGAATCCGAGTACATTTCCCGTTTTCAAAAAATTACTAATGGTCCTGCTGATGTGTTTAAAATCATATTCGATAATTTTCTTTTTTATATAATAAAAAACTTAAAAAAAATTGTTTTCATTGCCGGAGTTAGTTTTCTAAAATGGTGCGATTTCAAATTGATCGGTTAAAAGAACAGTGCCGAATGAGTTAGGGCCTTTCTATATTAAGGTAACGATATGTTTTGTACTTATGTACTTACGTTTATCTACGTCTGTTGTATGTACTCGTATATATCTTTCTATTATCATAAAAATAATGATAACAAAAAAACAACAGGCCCATATTTAAAAATCTTTAAATGTCTTGTCCGAAAGTCAACGCAATTTATTAATGCAGCTTAATTATCAAATAACAAATAAAAAGCTTCAAGTTATGAAAAATTGTTGTTCAGTGATTTTTAGGCTGATAAAAAAATTTATAATAATACATAAATAACAACAAATTGTACTGTAGTGTTCACGTAAGGCAACGGTTCCCAAAATTGGTATCCGTTAAAAGCTTCCGTGTCGCTTAAACTCTGACATCCAAGATTTTATAGTGGTAAATGAAGGAGCATCATACTCCGTTAGAGTAGTATCCAACTCGGCTTTAATATTGGTTAGGCTGAGAACTATCAAACTAAAGTATTGAATTATATAATGGTGAACCATGTTTTCCATATTTACAAAACCATCGTTTATTATTGATGGCTCCAAAAATTTCAAACATAACGATTCATTGAAACTTAAAACATATATTTTATAAGGTTGCCACTTTTAACCAAAATAATTTTTACTGTCACAATCTAAACTACAGTAACAAAAAATTCATGCAACATGTATACGAAATCTTTCATAGATTTTGCAAAAAATTTCGATATTTCGCTATAGGAAGTTTTTTTTTTTGTAAAATAAAACACTAAAATTTTAAAATAAATTTCAAAATCTTTATATAGAGTTTATGTGGAAACATTTTAAAACTTCGCTCAATATCGTATGCCGCAATTTCCCCCATAATTAATTTTTTTTTTTGTAAACTTCTATAATTTGGTGGAAGCATAATTAACATAAAAACGATGAATATCCTTCACAATACATACATAATATAATACAAAAATTAAAATACTAGATACAAGATACTACATAGTCAGCATTTTATGAAATTAATGATCATATTCGAGTCTTTTTCGACTCCTCCGCACGATTAAAATAAGCATTTATCCGCTCGTTTTCGAGTCGAAAATGACTGTTCATTCGGGAGAAAATGGTACCCTAGCCGCGAGTCTTCTAAAATAGTCTTTTATGACTCGCATTCACTTTCGAGACAGTTTGTGGTAGTATTTAATTTTTTTTTTGTTTTTAATTTTTATATTTTCTTGATTTTACTGCACTGTTTGTTTTTGTTTTCTAAACAAATCACTTTCTAAATGTTTCTGGGAATCATTTTCGAGTCATATTTTAAGCGTGGAATTTATTAATATGTTTTTGATCATCTAAGGCAGTCGAAAAAGACTCAGTTTGGTGAAACAATCTTCCACATGCTGAATGGGTAAACAATTAATCCGAGGGGCAAAACAACTGATGGAAACCCCTGATGTAGGGCGCTCAGCTGCATAATTTCATACAGCGATCTTTGTTGGTAAAACAACAATAATATTAACATTAGTATTACGCGATGTTAAAAAGCAAATAAAAACAAAACAATGCAAATATTTTTACGAACGAATAAAAGCAATACAGATAAAATTCTTATGCATATTTCATACTTTTTTCTATTATGTAGTGAGCGCTAAGTAAGCAATGGAAAAAAATTACATAAAATTTGTAGATAAATTAGGTACTTTGAATTCTAATAAGAATAAGTAATTATTACTACACATTAAGACCGTGATACACAATCGATACTGCGATGGCAAAAAAACGTCAAATCTGGCAACTTTGGCACTAAGTTTTCCTCCACATTTTTATGGCCTATTTTTTATTACAATATTCAATAAGTCAGAGCAAAGCTTACTTTTTTTAATTTTTTGCAAAAATGTCACGGTCACTGTTAAAAAAATACTAGACTTTCAAGTGATTTATTTAATTAAAATAATTCATATTAATATTAACCATCGTAATATTAACCTTGTAACAAAGATGAAGGAATGCTCAATACTTGACGTCTACATTTAAATGGGGGTTTTAAGAAAGCTGCACAAGGTATTTTTTTCGGAAGTGTACAAAGTTGGAATGGAATAAAATATCTTTATTCGAAAGCCAGCTTTATGACGTTGATCACTTCACCCAATAATAGTGTCCACAATTGTTTTATAATTAATACAGAGTTGGCATTTTGTTCTCATAAATAAATGTCATTACAAACCGTGATCCAAAAGTCGTTAAATACGGAGATACGTTTTAGTGTCCATTTCTGGAATTTCTACTGCAGAGTTGCATCTTCGATCATCTTACAACTTCAGTGTTGCCACTGTTTGTATTTACAAAAACGTTGCGCAGGGATGCATTTTCAAATAGACTTTACAATGAGTTGAATTTTTAAATTTTAAATAAAACACTGAATCAAACTTTTGAAGGCGATTCGAAAATAATCTGCTGAAGTTAGATTTGCCAACCCCGAAAGAACTTTTCTCAATTTTTTCAATTTAAAGTATTCATAAAAAAATTATTATGGTTTACAAAATAAATTTTTAAAGGATTTTTTTTCGTTTTTGTAAACCAAAATAATTTTTTTAAAACAAGGCTTTTATTCTCTAAAATAAATATTTCAAAACGGTACCTAAGTATACTTTTATTTTGCTTTAAATAATAACAGTCTTATTTATAAAACTTATTAAGGCTTTAAAAACGTTTTTTAGAACAAATTTTCATAAAAATGTTTCTTAAAAACTCTTCATAAAGCCTTAACAATTTTTAAAAATAAGCGCTGTAGAAGTTTTGTTTTATTAAGTATACAATTCTAAATACATTGGGCTTAAATTCCCCGGTAGTTATATTTTGTTAATCTATGCCTTAAACGTAAGAGCATCTCGCGTTTATTTGGCAAATTGTTTCTTATTTACAAAAAAAAATACTCTTAACGATTTTTTTTTTCATTGTATTTGAAAGGTTTGATTGACTTGTGTTTTTTTTGTGTTAATAAATTTTAAAATAAAATGACTCATTCTTTTCAATTGAAAAATAAAATTATTCAAAACTTTGCAAAAAGAAATTAATGACCTTTGCTTGAAATACTTTTTTTGTTTTGTTTTTTTCCATTTTTTTTTTGGAGTTCAAAACCAATCACATTTCATTTTTCATTCAACCTTAATAATTTAATTGTTTGTTTTCAAACTCAACATTAAACTTTTAAGGCCAAATAAATATTTAGTATAAATAGAATTTTACTAATTGAATATTTATAAAGCAAATAAATACTTGTTCTAAATTGACATTTAATGCACTGTTGGAATAAAAATATAAAAATACAAGAAAAAAATCAAGTGCTATTAAATTAAAATGTATACGTATACATATGTATGTACATATTTTGTATATGGTTGTTAAGAATAACCGCGTATGTGTAAAAATTACTCTTTTTTTATGAAATTTCGCAAAATTTACAATTACGTTCGTAAATGCTGTTAATTCCTGCAAGTCTGCAGGAGTTTTGTCAAGTTTTGCTTTGCATACGGAATCATATCTTATAAATTCTTTAGAAATCCTCATTATTTGGTTGCAGAACGCATTCATGAACAAAACTTTTAATGAGACAATGACTTTCGTTGCAGAAAAATTTTGCTAATATAGAATTTTTTTTTTTAATTTATAATAAAAAGAGTTAAAATATTATATTTTTTTTTTTTTAAACATCAATACTGATCTTATAATGCATTTTTTTATATCTATACTAAATTGTAATGCTTGGAAATTTGTTATTTTAAAACACCTTTTAATTTTTTAATTTACCGCGAAACTATGCAATGTTTGCAAGATATGCAAATTATGTGCATTATTGCAAAAACAGTGCTGCCAAGTTATTTATTCTCGAAAGCATCCTGAGTCTTTAGCTTAATTCCAATTCCAAATTTTTGCAATAGAAATATAGAATTTACAAAAGTAAAAAATAAAATAAAAATTAATTCCTTGAATTAAAAATTTTTAGATTTAAGTAAAAGATATTTGAAACAAAACAATTTGGCTTCGATAATCAAAAATCCACAAAAAAGTAACATGAGCGCTTACTCATAAAAGCTGCAAAAACATTTGTGCAATCTGTATATTAAATTAGAAAAACTGTGGGTGGTGCTTTTGCATTGCAAATCTATTTATTCACGTTATTTTTTATAGCAATATTTTAGATGATTGCCTTTTTTTATTTTCGTTTCTATCGTTGTTTATTTTATTTTATTTTTTTCTTAATGGTAGGCGTTTAGAAATTTGTGTATAAAACACAATAATTAATAATATAATAATAAAAATTTCTCTATTTCCCATGAATCACAGCGCAATCGATACTCGTATCGTATACAACTGCGTGAGTATTTTGCAAAACGTCTTTGCCTGCATCATCGGACTTTCCTGGGAAATCTAATAAGTAATGCCTTGGCCACCTTTGATTGCAACAAAGCACTTTAATGCACTGCATATTTGTTAATTGTTTGTGTTATCTGTTTTGTGATGCTTTTTATTAATACACTACGCACAAACCCACCATTTTTTTATTTTATTTAAGCTAACAATTTTTAAAATATTAATACTATTACTTGTTGTTGGAAAACAAATCAGGTATAAGCCATAAAAAATGCAATAATATTTACACAAAAATTTTTAATAAAATAAGTAAACAAAACAATTTTTATTTATTTATATTTTAAATACAATAAAGCTAGTTTATAACGAACTTCCTAGAATTAGCAAAGATGCCGTTACTTTATGAATAATCACGTGAGTTGGTTTCTGTCGATTTTGATTGGCAATTGCTGTTAATATCAGATTTCGTCGTGTGTATTCAAAAATTGTTATATTGCAGACTCAAAATACAGCATACAGATTTTTTGACTTTCGAGCAGCAACTGAATTTTTTATCAGCTCGACTTAAAAAAAATTTCCAAGTAAAACAAAACAGTTGGAAGTAAAACAACTAACTTGAAAAATTAGAAATTCTTGCTGTATTTTCATTTTTTTCGCTTTCTGTCTCAGTGAAGCATTTTAATCACTGTAAAAATTAATTCCACGCTAACTATATATTTCCCGGTGAATATTAAAAATTTTTGATGTATGAATTTCCATCATTCTGACGATTTTTTTTATAATGCGATGAAACTTGATAGAGTGCCAACCTGATCAGGTTTTTCTTGTAAATTAGTCGGATGATTATGTATGGTTTAGCTAATACTGGATTAAGGTGTCTATTTATAACTCATTTTATAACTTTTTTATTTTCAGTGAAATTTTTAAAACCGCTGAAAATAAAATCTGGCAACACTGATGTTGTTTAAAGGATCACATCCTCTTTTTCTTATGCCAAAGATGTGAGCTAAGTTTCCTTAGAATCGGCTGAAAAGATGTACATGAAATAGAAAATTTAATTTGAATGGGCGCGACTGCGCGACTGTGTATTCAAGTTTCTAGGAATCGATTAATAACATTTTAAAGGCAGTACCACTAAAATAGCCCTAAATATGCACAAAGCTTTATAGGAGCCGCTTAAGTATAAGTAAGCAAGTAATCCGCTTTATCAGTCACAAGTTTGTGTTACTAAAAGAGCTCAAGATTTGTGCAATATTTGTGAGGAATCGATTATATTAAAGCTCTTTAATTATAATATTAAATATTAATGGGCGTGGCCCCAACTACTTTTTTTACATAGGCACCAAACGGCACGTGCAACTTTCACAGACAGATAAATAATTTTTCAACTCGGTTAAAAAATCAAGTAACAAATAAAAATAAAAAAATAAAACTAAAACTTATTGGAGGCGGTTAAAAATAGTTTTTTGCTAATGACAGTTCGTTATAACGAAGTTTTATTGCACATATAAGTAGAATTAATATTCAAAACAAAAATATAGCTTGAAGATAATATATTTAAAATTAATATTAATTGAATACTTGTGTTTTCCCTAGTGAAAAAAATTTTATTAATTGTTTTGTCTATTACATGAGATTTTTAAGACCAAACTGCAAACCTGCTGGCTGCTGTTGGCTGTAAAGTAGAGGGTGCTTAAATTTTGCATCTACTTAAGTATTGCTGTTTAATACAATAATAAGATTTATAGTACTTATATGTTAATTGCTAATCTTTCTTATTAATACATGCTTTTTATTTTATTATAAATTTTTACACGTCTGTAACTAGTCGTCGCCTGTTGGCTTACTGTTGGAATTTTAATACGCATACAGAGAGAGAGAGAGAACAAATATTGTATTAAATATAAATACATCAACTTAAAAATCAGAAACATGAAATGAATTTCTATCATGTCATTAGAAGTGCCATAACAATCTTGACATTAAATATTGAAAAATATATAGAATAGAATAGAAATACATAAACTTTTTAGACATTTTGAAAAGGAAGACTTCGATTCGAGAATAAAAACAAAAAAATTAACATCACAATGTTAAATATAACAACAACAAAAATATTACGAGGGGCGCTATTTGCATTTGGGGACTACACTATTGAAAGAAACAATAATTTGCTATTTAGAACATCTAATAATGATGTTTTCTTTTGTGAAGTAATATGCAACTTTTCTTTTTTATTTTAAAATACCTTTATCATTATGATAAATATAGCCTTAAATTCTATATTACTACCGCCTGCCGCCCAATGATCATGAAGTTTATTTTCTGCTCTTTGAGCCAAGCAAAAATCTTGGTCTCAGTACTGCTTTCTATTAATTTTCAGTATAAATTTTCAAACCGTAACACATTTTTGACGCCCCTTCCCCTTGTACTTGATCGTAATTAAATTGACTGTTAAATTTTTTTTTAGTGATTTAACTTTTGTTGCCTTTTTAAGAAAAAAATTAATTAAAATAATGAAAATATGTAATTCAAAATACGAAATAGAAAAATATAAATATGTATTTACAATTTTTCTTAACTCGCTTTTTGCGCGTTACGCTTTCTATGCATCTGTCAAAAAAGTAGAATCAATCAAAGCGCAGAAAGCGTAGGCCGTGGATAATTTTTTTCTTTTTTTTTCAATAAAAAAATTTCTTAGCAAAAAGAGTATAGAATGAAACAAGAGGATGAAACGCGTGTAAAGCATAACGCGCAAAAAGCGAGCTATGGACCTCTACCTTTAGTTCTTTGTACCTTCAACAATCACAAAATTTCTTCTTCTTCCCTACAAAAAAAAATCAAACTGTTAACATTGCTGCTAACAACAACAACCGAGTTGTTGCCATATTTTTTCAATATGGCAATGCCGTAGTGTTTGAAACGGTCAAAGTTGATTGTTTATCAATCTTGTGTGCAAAATAGTCATATTTTGTCATAAGTATTTAAGTGTTCATTTTTAAATTTTAGCTGCATGTTATCGAATTTTTAATGCATACATTAATTTAGTGCGCACATTTAAGGTTTTTCCTGGTTCTTAGCTGACTATTCGGGAATTATTTCAATGAGTATTTTTTATTTAAAATTTTTATAGAACAAAAATTATAGCATATCTTTTAACTGCACGTCTCCACGCGCAATAATTATTTCCTAACATAAGCAATAACGTCGACAGAATAACATTACACAAATGTTCGTGTGCAGGCTTAAGTTTTAAGCTACGAGTATAGAATACGTATTGTGGTATTGGACATATACTCAAAAAATTCACTGAGCATGGATCGATGTTGTTTGTGTTTATTTAATTTGATTTAAAACTAGGTTTTTTTGTCCACACGTGAAATAGAATTTTATAGACGACAACATAATTATTTCAAAGTTTCAGTAATGTTTTAATTAAAGACCGCAAGTAAATCATATATTTTATTAATATTTAATATTTAAATATGTAATTAATGTCAAAAGTTTAAGCTTTTGATTAAATAAACAATGTTGTTAATAAAAATTAAACAATAATTATAAAACACATGTTAACCATTAAATTAGGATTAAAAATTTAATATGTGTTCAACGGTTTCATCAATTATACTCCTGTTACAGCTCGTAGGGTATAATTTAAACAATAAAAGTAATGACCGCCAAAAAAATATTATAATTTGGCATATTTTTTTTACCACAAAATAAAATTTTCAAAATTTATGCAAGTGACGTCAAAAAGACTCATCAACAATATTACTAAATGTATTAATGATTTATTTTTTTTTTCAGATACCAGTTTTTTAGACTAAATCTACGTCAATATTATATAAAACGAATTTTGCATAACAATTGATTATAATTTTGTGATTTAAAGTATAAAATTTATTTGGAGTAACATTAAATAAAAGTGCCAAAGTAGAGTTTTTATTACAAAGGCGATCGAATCGTCTCATTACCGTTAAAAACATGCCAAATGCAAAATTTTTTTAAATTTACAGATTTGTATGTAGTTCGAACGTAAATGAATTAAATTATAAGCAATTAATAATTTTTTCTTTTTGAAAATTGCAAAATTATGACCAACATTAATGTCGAAAAAAATAAATTAATTAATTTGTGTTTAGAAATGTGGGCGGCCATAGACCATATTTGTATATTATTTCACAATGCTGGCAACAAGAGCATATTTTCAGGTTTGTAATATTAAACACATAACCTGACATTTGCCATAGTCAGTTTTACATGCTTCTTTTTTTGCGTCAAAGCTGAGTTTATTGGTGAGTAAGAGATAGATAGAAAGAATGAGAGGGAGAAGGGATAAGAATTATTTTTACGGAAGTGAAATAATAGGAAAATTTATAGAACAGACTGAAGACAGAATTGAAGTAAATTGCTTGAAGAAAAACTGAAAACATAAACGAGGATATTCGCTGATTCTATACTCCTTGCCGCTACCCTTAACACCGGCATTATTTTAAAAAAACTAGTGATTTTTTTAATTTGCTTGCTTTGGCAAGCTTTCATGATGCCATCGTCAAGATAACAACTCGAAATGATGACCTCAGTGGAACTCATTATAAATGTTTTTAAATAATGGTCGCGGTTCCAATATAACGAAATATTCATACATAGTTATTCCATAGACATCATGGCTTCTGTATAGTTCTATTATTATTATTAGTTTTATTCATTTCTTATGGTAGCTGAAAATTTGTAAAACCAAACACGAAAAATACTATTTGCTTCACTTTTTAGTGCTGCCATATCCATAAACAGCTGTTTGTGTTTTTATGTGTTTATTGATTTCAAAAGTGCACCAACAAATATGTATGTATATATGTCTAACCAGCAAATAACTGTCTATGGCTACGGCGAAAAACAAAAACTAAATTAATCAAATACAGTGTTGCCAATAAGTTTATTATCGCTATTTCCCATTTAATTGAACCTTAACAGTAACACTAACATCATTGCAATTAACAATATACGAGTACACCACCGATTTTAAAGTTTTCAATATCCTAGCAGCGTTGTTAAGAAACAATGTAATGTAAGGGTGTTTTTGTATTGTAAGTGAAAGGAAAGTTTAATGTGGAGCCGGTCGGTAAACTGAGCGCATAGAATATAAGAGTTGCTTTATCTGACAACCGTAGAAAATTTGAGTCGGTGTGGGAAATTTAAACCTTAAAAAACATCTTTTAGTGATATACATAAATACGTGGTAAAATCTTTCAAAAGTTATTAAAATACCAGCAGCCAAATTTTAAAGGAACTGTTATCTATATGCATGTATAATTCATATTTATTTATTTTTTAACTTTTTATCAAAATTGCTCAAAATGTATTTATATTATTTAAAATAAGTGTTTAATTAGTTATAAACCATTTAAGTGGTATTTTGTGTTGTGAATATGATAACGTCGTTTATAGATAAAAAAGAAAAAAATTTATAAAATTTCGAAAGCCACGTAGTTGTTAGAATGGTTATAAAATTCAAAATCATCAAGTTTTATTTTAGTACGATATTAAAATTGCTGCTTAAAACAAGCAGTAATAAAAAAATATTAATTTCAGTAAAAAAAAATGAAAAAAATGCAGAGGAAAGAAAACGTATGAGCAGTTATAAAAAAATAACATATATGCATACATGCATACATACATCCTTATAATAGTTGCTATTCAATACCATTAATTTTATATTAATTATTATTTTCTTATTTTTTTCTTTTTAGAATTTATTATATGTGAATTGTGAAAACATAACAGATTACTTGGGCCAACGTGGTTTTGATGCACCTAGCCGCATGTCTTTGTTGAAATTTCTTGCTATTGTAAGTATTATTATACATTTGCACACATTTATGTATTTGTTTTCCATTTACCACCATCAAGTGTAAATTATGAACTACAATATTTACAAAACAATTAAAGCACTCATAAAGATATGAAAAAACCACCAAAAATTTTCCATGAATGGAATTTTTCTTAAAATTAATTGGGAAAAAAGAAAAAAAATACAATATAAACAAGTGTTATATGCAGCAGACAATGATACAATAAGAAATTTTTGTTTTCTCAATGTGAAATATTAAATAATTATGGACAATTTTTGTTTTAATGCCAAGAAGTTTATTTGCGTATTTGCTTTTTATCACACTGTGCAACAAAATCGAACTTTTCCAAAATATCAAGATTTTAAGGACACATTCATACCAATTTACCTCATTTCAGCAGATGATGATCAGTGTCAAATTAAGAAAACCATTAATAAATGTTTTAGCAGCAAGAAATTTTAGACCAACAAATATACATACATGTTTTTCTTCAGAGTTTCATTTCATATCAAAATGAGTTCACCTCATGGAATTCGCCTTGACTTAGACCCAATAATTGACTTATCAATTAAGTGTCATTTATCTTTAAATACCATTTAAGTACACCGAAAGAATTTTGCTTCATAAATCCAAGGAAACAATTTAATTAAATTTTTTTTCACAAATCTAATGATAATTTCACAAATCTAATGAAAGTTTCATGAATATTGTGAAAGAATTTTATTGGAATTGCTTCGTTGGTATTCTAGTTTCGTAACAATATTTCACAACTAAAACTAAAAAATATAATAAAATATACAGCAATTTAGAATTTCATTATAGCTATGAAATGTATTCGTTGTCCCAATGAAAATTTCATTGTAGTCATGAAAGTCTGATAAATTAACGGTCTGTCCCAAAAATAAAATTAGAAAATTTGTTTTTTTTTTTCAATATAAGTATTCGATCGAAGGATTTCTAGTGACATCGTGGACAGGCCATAAATGTATTTCAATAGTTGTCAACCAAAAGCTTGCATCAAAAGTAGTTCTGTATGTTTGTTGTTGTACTTTTTGTGTGCTTATTTACACATAAAGTTTCAATTAAGTTATTTCGTTGTTATAATAAAGTTATTTCATTGTTTTTGTGAAGTTATTTCATTGTTTTAATGAAATTATTTCGTTATTTTAATGAAATTATTTCGTTATTTTAATGAAATTATTTCGTTATTTTAATGAAATTATTTCGTTATTTTAATTAAATTATTTCGTTTGAAATTATCTCGTTGCTTTAATGAAATTATTTCGTTGCTTTAATGAAATTATTTCATCGTTTTAATGAAATTATTTCATTGTTTCGATGACACTGTTTAGTACATTTGACGTAGTTTTCATTAAAATAATATTAAAGAAACTGGTTTCATTAATCCAACGAAGCGTGACGTTGGTTGAATTTTAATGAATTTTTTCATTGGATTAATGTCAAAATTCATAGAACTTATGAACAAAACTCTTCCAGTGTAGCGATCATTTTTTCAGTACAAAGTTGAGAGTAAATGTAAATGAAACTTAAATGTTCAACCCTCTGTATTTAAATTATATTTAAGTTCTACATGGTTACCATAATGCTTTTACGCTTATGTGTGTTTATTGAAAACATCTACATGAACATCATGTGGTCGTATTAAAAAGAAATTCATTTCATTTTCATAAATATATAACACTAGCTAAGCCCGGCAAACGCTGTCTTCCCCAGCAATAATTTTTTTAACTACAAATTACTCCACACAGTTGCCACTTGTTTGATCAAGAAAAAAATCGAAAACCTACCGGATATTGAGCCGAACTTGTGTTGAAAATTTCAGCTCCACAGCTACCAATATCGAATGCCATAATCTCAAACTGAAAAAAAGTGATCGAATCAGCTCGTTATCGAAAACGACGATTAGACCCTCGATAATATGTATTATTTCGATATCGTTTAACAGGCCTGCTTGTAAATTAATTTTATCACAAAAAACTTTAATATGCAGTTTCTACAAGTAAAGCAGACGACTCGTCTAGAAAATTTTTATGAAAATCGCTCAAAAATATGAGTGCTTTCCATATACATTTTATACTCAAGTCGTCCGTCTGGGTTGTAGAAACAGGAGGTTAAATTCTATATTTAAATGACTTCAAGAAATAAAAAGTCTAATTTATACAAAGTATTTTTGATTTATAAACGCCTAATAAAACAGATTCCGATATAAAATTTATTTATGAAACATTTATAAAGCAGTAATATTTTCATGAAACAAGCCAGCAAAATTAAAAAAATTTTTTACACATGGCAACACTTGTGTCCTATAAATTATTTTGTAAAAGAAATCACTTGGAAATACTGTACAATTTGCGCTAATAGAACTTATTATGTATGCATGTATGTAGAAATTTTTGAATCCACGTAAAATTCTTATTGATTAAGAATCTAAAAACCCCCAAAAAAACTGATAAAGATTTTCATGTTTCCCCAAAAAAAAAAATTCTGATGCAACAATCTACACAATTTAAAAATTTATGTATTTACATGTCTAGACGCTCGTGATTAATTTTTAATGAGCAATTATCAATTGTTTTTAATTACATATTACATATGAATTTAAAGACCGCACGAGTTACTTTTTTTAAGTGTCACCTTATCTTATTAAAAATTAGTCGCCTAGCTAACAACCATTCAAACAACTTGCGTCATATAATGGCTTTTTCGATTACAAAGTCCTTTCAATTCAGACGATTTACAATTATGTGTTTCTTAAAAACAACTTAATAAACAAAAGCAAATGTTATTAGACATGCATTCCCCATCATAACGCGTCAATAATTACCTTGCACTTTTTGTTTAAAAACCTTACAAATCGATTTGTAATTTAAATATTTAAACAAAACAAATTAAAAACAAAAATATCGAAATTGTATTGATTTAAAATTGGACACACCCTGTTTTAGTACATATGCATGGATGTGTACGAATGTGTGAGAGCGCTACAAAAACAGGAAATTATGGAGTTGTTAAAATAAAATAATATGATCTTTCATTTATGTATTAAAATAAAATATTTATGTAGAAAATTCAAACTATGTTTTTGTAATTACTTAAATTTAATTTAAAATTAAAAAAATTATGCTCCATTTTAAGCTGATTTCCCTAAAATATATAGATATAAGGCTGTAAATATTATTAATAGTTTATTTTACTTTGTTGTGGCCAGAGTTGTCAGATTTTCTCTTACTTATTTCGCCAAATTGATTTTAAAAATCCCCAAAAATTCGCCGAAATCAATTTTATGCAATTTTTGCTTAATACATGTATATTTGATAATGGGAATTTGGTTTTATATATGTAACACTATTTTTAATATAATTTTTTATAAAATAATTGTAAAAAAAATTTAGCAGCAAATCGCCAAAAGTAAAAATAAATTCGCCAAAAATGTATTTCTTCTAAATTTTTCTCACCCAAGAGTTCAAAATGCCTTAATTACTATAATTAATGTAAGAATAATCATCATAATAAAATTGCTTTAATTTCTTCCAAAAGAATTTTTTATAGAATTACTATGTCACACGATTAAAAATTTACTCGTAGACGACAAACAAGTTGAAAAATTGCCATTGGCGAGAAATCGCAACATCTGACAACCCTGGTTGTGGCCAGTACACATTTTTTTTATTGTTCTAAAAAACACTACGCTATTTAAATTTTTTTCAAGAGCATTTGCCCCCAAAAAACCTGCATACCCCTAATCATGAAAATATCTATGACTAATGATAAAACAATTAAAATGTATTATGCATACATACTTTATAATAATTAACAAACAAACGAAAATCAAATAGAGAACATTTGGTGTAATTTTCACTCACAATTATTCTTTTTTTATTTTATGACCAATTTTTATGGTCGTTTGATAAATTTCTGTTAGTAATTTCTGTAGAAGTATTTGTGACAACTTTATTTTTCTTAAAAAAAAGGGCTAACCCTTTTTCGCTAAAAAAATACGCAATTCTGGGAAAAATTAAAGCTCATTTAAGATCAACAAAAATTTATAGATGGGTATAACTAGTTCAATTGGCCGTTTTAGACACAAACCTATGATTAAACCCATTTTAATTAGGAGAGTTTCATCATAGGTGTAGGTCTAAGAGTTGGACCCAGCTGTACTAAAAAAAGAACCAGTACTTGAAAAAAGTCATATTCTTCGTTTTATATTAATTAGGCTGGTACTCTGTTCGAAGTTTTTAAAATTTTTCAGTATCAGTACTAATAAATGTACCCCAACTCGCTGTCTTTTATAAATTTCTCGCTTCTATTGCTTGAAAGTATGCAACATTTGTTAAAATTCCGTGCGAAAAAAGAAAAGTTTCGCAGTTGAAACTAAAATGACATTTTGCATGGGATAACATGCTGCCAGATAGATTTTACGTGTTTTTCGCAATTTTACGAATTTATTTCGCAAATATTTCATGCCAAAATTTTTACATGTATGTAGTTTGGCATCATTTCGCACGAAATTGTGAACAGAGTACCAAGCTCTACAGTCGAACTTCTATAACATGAATTACCATTGTCCTAAAAAAAACTTCCATTTCGGAGACTTCTAGTCACAGAATTTTTTTGGTGAACAAAAAAAAAAGAATCAGTTGGAAACCGAATCCAAGTAAATTTCTCGTTTTCAAAAAATTAATAATGGTTCTTTCTGTAGACGTGATTAGAATCATACACGATAATTGTCTTTCAGATATGTATGTCAGAGTTAGTTTTCTAAAATCATGCGGTTTCAAATTAGTGACTAAAAATTTACTTATTTCTGTACAAAATAACTCAATACTCGATATTTTTGAATATCGTTGAGATCGTACTAGCAAAGATACCATATTTATTAGTCGCTTGCTTTTTCGCTAATCCACACCTTCGATTAGTTTATATATTTTTTCAATTAACAATCACTTAAAACACCTTTAGTTGCCATAATAATAAACAACCACGATTTCAACCTTTATTATTTAGCACGAATGTAATTTATCCATAGAACTAACATGTACGCACACAAAGATTAGTATATATTAGTATTAGGGACATTATTATAACTTGCCATTAGTTAAAGTAAGAATTTTATTGGATGGATAAACACTTTTTCATTATTACAATTTTATTTTAACCAAAAGTGAGCGATAAGTTAAAAACAACTAAAAGTAACTTTTATCGTGAGGTTTAGTCATTTGAAGTTGCCACGTTTTCATGCGTTGCCATACATTCTATTTAATATATTACAGCCAAATTTTATTATAACAAAATATGACACACAAATAAAAACAATACAATACAAAGATATAATAATACAAAAAAATAAAAGAATTGACAAAAATTATTTCATTTTGTTTGTAATTTGGGTGCACCTGTGGCTGAGTGGTAGCGATGCTAGCCTCTCAGTCCAGAGGTCGTGGGTTCGATTCCCACCATAGACTCTGGGTGTTTTCTGCAGACAAGCTAATCGCTTTGCGGGTTGTGTTTGTTTAAAAAAATAAAAAAATAAACAAAAGCAAGTTGCCACTAAGTATTTTTTAAAATAAATATCCACCATATCCACAGAAATATTGCCAACAAACAAATTATTTATTTTGTCGGACAGTTGTAATAATGGAAACATTTTAAAGGTCACTTTATGGTTCAGTCTTGCTAAGCTTAGGATTAACTATCCGGAAGTATATCGTCAAGTCATAATAATGGCCCCAAGTTATAGAATTCGTTCGAGTATATGGGGAACTTCGAATTAGGGAAGTTCGTATTACGGAAGGAGAATTGTATGTTATTTACTATTTTCATGATACAGCCAATCTAACTAGTTCGAGTTATGGAAGTTCAACTGTAGTTAAAACATCAAATAATTTTAAAATGATTTCTTTGAGAAAGATTCTTTTTTGAAATTAAAATTATGTCTTAAATTTTATTCGGTCTAGACATGTCTGGTTGTTGCAAAAAAATATCTCATTATTTTTATTATCAACAAATTTTATAAATTCTGGTATTAAATGCTCTGAAATGGAATTTTTGGTGATTTTGCTTTTTTTTGCTTATATAGTTAATTTTTTGTTGATTTTATTTCAAGCACATTATTCATTGTATAACAAATAAAAAGAAACTATTTTTTTATGTATTTAAAGCTTATCGCTAAATAAACATTTTTTTCTTTCTTTTAATTGCAGAACGCCTTAGAATTAAGTGCCCCAGCAACACCAGTGCTACTACAACAACAACAGCAGCAGCAACAGCTTAACAATAAATCCTCTAGCTGGTTACAACTTTCAGGACATCCCGAAAGTATAGTACCCTGCTGCAGTGGCGTGGTGCGCAAGCGAGTTGCTAGTTTTACCGACCATGAAGTTTTAGCCTATCAGCAGTTGTCGCAGGAGCCACACACCTCTAAAATTGTACCCGAATTTTATGGTTGCGTACAATTGGAATCCGGTGAAATGTTCATTGAACTACAAGACTTGCTGAAGGGCTTTAAAGATCCCTGTGTTATGGACATAAAAATGGGTTGTCGCACCTTTTTGGAATCAGAAGTTGGTAATAAGACTCTAAGGCCCGATCTTTATCAGAAAATGATAAAAGTGGATCCTACAGCACCCACCGAAGAAGAACATCAGCAAATGGCCATAACCAAGCTGCGCTATATGATGTTCCGTGAAGCCATGTCCTCCTCACAATCGAAAGGTTTTCGCATAGAAGCCCTGAGACTGAAAGGCAAGCCCCCCATCAAAGATTTAAAAACTGTCCGTACATATGAACAAATTGCCCAAACTATAGAGGAGTTTGTCAACAACAAGAAGACGGTTCAAAAGGATTTGCTAAAACGCTTAAAGCACATGCGCAGCGTCATGGAAAAATCACAATTTTTCCGCACCCATGAAATAGTGGGCTCAAGTATTTTTATTGTTTACGATGAAACAAAAGTGGGCTGCTGGTTAATAGATTTTGTCAAATCTAGACCTTTGGCAGATAATATTACCGTCACTCATAGGTCAGAGTGGATGCCCGGAAATCATGAGGAAGGTTTACTTAAAGGCATGGATGAACTAATACGCTCGTTTGAATTTGTATATAACAAACAATATACTTCCAGTACAAGGAAATTTTTGCAAATCTAAATTTTAACTGCCGCAAAAAGCAAAGAAAAAAACATTTTAGAAAAGACTGATCATGTGTAAATGTTTTGTATTAGCCATCCATCATCCATAGTGTAAATCTTTGAAAACACACATTTTTCATATAAATCGAATCAATGTACATACATTTTCCTTAATATTTTCCATATTGGAAAACTTGTTTGTAGTTAAACGAAAGACTTATATAATAAATTTAAAAACAAAATATATTTTGAATTTGTATTTAATAGCAAAACAAAATTATTAATGAAATGAGTATTGTATTTTATAATTAAAAATTTCAATTTGAAAAACCATTATAATATTAATTATTGGAAAACAAGATGTTTGCTTTTTCTTTCTCTTAATTTAATGGAGCAACTTTTTTAATTAAAAAAAATATAGATGTATATTGAAAGTGAAAAATCGAACACATGTTTATTCATCATTTACTTAATTAATTTCTTAAGTTTAGTTATAATTATTAGAATATACTTTTTGTGTAATATAAAACTGTATTAGAAAATTATTAAAAAAAAAAATGCATAAATGTGTTTGTGACAAATACATTTGTTTATTTGAAAAAATTTTAAATGAAGCGTTTTTATTCATAAGTAGGTAGCATGGATTTTTTTCTTAATTCTAAGGCTCTCTTTCTCTCTCTCACACAGGTAAACAAAAAGGGACCTAGGTTAGGTTAGGTTACGAAGGATGGTGCTATAACGCACCTCCTCTTGCAGACCAAGTTGGATCCATTGTAATTCCCATCTATTGCCGCGTTAATAGTAATATTTAAGCCCCAATTTGTATTCAAAGGTCCCCCATTATCCGTAATTAAGACACTGAATTCCCATGATGATATCCTCCAGTTTGCACGCTAATGCTCTCATGGAAACGTCTGCTCAGACATCTAAGCCTATGAAGTTGCAGCTTCGGGCAATGGCAGATAATAGATATGTTCAATGGTTAGGTTAGGTTAGGTTAGTCTGGGTGGTCAAGGACCCCGCATAGACCAGGATTGATCCTTAGCGATACCAGCAGATGACAAGAAACCTGTAAGTATTGTAGCCTAGTTCGTGGTGCCTGTATCGAATGACTTCCACACAGATTTATTAAACCTAGTAGCCTACACATTTCCATTCCCGATACAAGTTCAAGACTACGAAAAGTGTGATAACCAAGACAGTCATACCTAGTGCGGCTTAGAGCCGGATAGTGGCACAGTAGATGCAGCAGATGTGGAAGATGTTACAGCAATCAGAAAGTTTATGAGATTCCTCTATACTGAGCTGCGGGCACTAAATCGCAGCTCCTAACCCTTCATCCATCTTTGAGCTATCAGTGAAGAAATTGAAACTATAACCACTATAGTTAAGGCCTTCGAGATAGCCCTCTTCCCTTTTATATAGTTCTGTGGTTTGGCACGGAAGTTAAATTCCGGAATGATGTAGTCCGAGCTACACTCCATCTCTTCCACAATTTACCGTGACCAAATGGTTTATACACATCTGTCCTATTGCCCTGAGTCGGATTACGGATTTGCATGTCGCGTTCGGAGCGGTTAGTTTTATTGGTTTATTAAGGTCCAATATAACATCTAAAGCTGCAATAGTTATGCTTTTTAAAGCTCCAGTGACGCAGAGTTCTGCTAGTCTCTGGGTATTTTCTAAATTTTTTAGGTATGCTTTTGTCTCAGTCGCCCTCCACCATACCAGTATTCCGTAGGGTTGAATTGGTCTAGCTACCGCTGTATAGATCCAATATGTAAGATTAGGCGAAAGTCAATGGTTTCTGGTTCCTCTTCATCCGCGAACATCCTACAGAAATCTGGAGTGCTAGTTTACCAAATACTGGTTCTTGCTCTGAAAGAACAGTGACCAGTCAACGCGCCTATCACGATTTACATCGCCTTTCTATTCATATCCATTAGAAGTTTGGATCTTCCTGAGTCAAGTTTTGGCCACAATGCCCTCTACAATCCTCCCTACTTCGCCATGAACGATTGGTCCTGCTCTCTACCCAATTACTGAGTTCCTTGTAATAATGACCTCCCGGTCATTTCACTGATCTGTCACACATTCCCACATCTAAATTAAATGTATCCAAGTGAGCCGAACACTTTATCTTTACTCGGCAGCCTGTTAAACTAACCTAACCTAAACTATGGACTTTAGAAATTAAATGCAATTTAGAAAATTGAAAATTGTTACGAAATTGAAAATGGAAAATGCAATGGAAATTGAATTTATGGGCTATTTTTTAAAAGTTCCATTTTTCAACAGAGAGTAATGGCTCGATATGTATTACGGAAGGCAAATGGCAGTTAAAAGCTATTAATTATTTTGAGCAATATAATGAGAATGTACAGACTGTAGTTCCAGATTTGAATCACTGCTGCCCAACAAGAGAAATGTATTCGTGTGTGTGATTTTTTAGCAATTTTCTTTTCGGCAACACTGTGATTTCCGCGGTCAATTTACGCGGTCTATAAGCATTGAATTATATAGATCATTCTCCGACTCAAATAAAGATTTCATACATTTCTTTAAATTTTGTGTGTTTTTTAACTCAACTCCAAAAGCTCTTAAAAAATTACTCCTTATAAAAAGCCGATTGAAGTTCAGCACTTTGGTGCCACTTTGGCCAAATATAATCTGAATTGTCCGTTATCTAATAGATGCAACATTTTGTACTTCGTTCTCTACATGTGCTGAAAAACGCATATCGCTTAAAATCGGTGGTTTCAATTTGAAAATGTCTAACAAACGAAAACGTTAGAAATTTGGTGAAATTGAGAGAAGGCGATTCGCTGAACTATTTTATTTAAACAACACTTTATGGAGAACATTATATATCGCACAATTTGTATTTAATACATGTTTTTTTCACTTGCAGAAAAACTTGCAATGTCTCAAAAAAAAAATTAATAAAAAAAGGTAATCGAGTTTTGAATTGAGCATTTTTGCTAGAAGAACTTCGCAATTGTATTAACAACTTAATGAACAAGTAAAATAATAATTTGGGTTTATAAGTGCGTTAAGAAATATTAAGCTTAGTAGTAACAATTCCAAAAAAATACTAATTACTAACTTGACTGCATCCGGTCAGAAATACTTCTGTGGCAATACTGTTTTCTTGCTGAAGCTTTGAATAGCTGTTGTTGTTTTTTACATTTATTTTCTTTACATAAATACTTCTTACAACTACAATTTAAGCTGGAAAAAGGCAGCCAATGTAGCAATGGTAAAGTAAGAAAATAAAAAAACATGTTTATTATTCAGTTCTTGTTTCAACTTTGATATCAGTTGGACTTCTCATTTGTTTAAATGGAAGTTAAACTTAATAGGCTCTGTATGAAGTTAGCATAAGTGGCAAAATTGAACATGATCTTAAAGAGTTTTGCGATGAAACTTCACATTAAAAATCACGCTGGGACTTAGTAGTGGGTCAAAACTACGTAACGCACACATTTTTAATGTCAAATTATATAGAGGAACTTGTTAAAACCTAATTCATTTCGTCACTTATGCTAACTTCATGCCAATTTTTACTTATACATAGGGCCGAATATCTCCAGCAGTTCAAAGAAATTTTTGGTTAAAGGTTTCCTAATGATCTTCATTAGCAACAGTGAAATGCATATAGGATCCAGCTAACCCCTCAATAATTAAATTCAATGCATTTTTAACATTTTACTGAATAAGTAAAATAATAATTTGGGATTATTAGTACGTTAACATCTTTAAACTTTAAAGGTAGAATTAGTAAAATTGTATCGTAAAGTTGCGTGTCAGCTGACGAAAACCGTACCATATGCAATATGCAATATGGTAGCACTACTGACTTAAAAATCTACAGAAAACAGATTGCGAATGTCAAAAAAGCCGCATAATTTATATTGCGTTGCCAGTTGAAACTTCAACTGAAGTTTGGTTGCCGTTCACAAACGGGCCATAAATTGCCACACTGTGACACACAAGATCTTGCAAGACTATTATCAGTTCGATAACACATTTAAACATAAAAAGATTAACACATGAAAGCTTATTTCGAAAACTGCATTTAGAGTTCGTAAAATCTACGATAGATATTTTAGGAACCGCAAAATTTACAAATAACTCTTTGGACACACAGTGATGTCTACTAAATGTTTATCTCAGTATATGACCCTGTTAGTAAATTAATTACTGCGCTAAATATGCAATACACCACATTGGTAAAATGTAAATATTGGTAATACTGAATCTATAAGATGGTCGATAGAGCAATTCCATGCCGTGTCTGCAACGAATGTGTAAATATTTCATTTGTTTTGTATATTATTACTTTTTAATGATATAAATTATTCTTGTATGTAAATTAAAAAATAACAAAATCAATTCCAAAATCACAAGGTTCTAAATCTAAAGACTTATTGTGGCAGGGAGGGGGCAAAAAAAACATACTTGTATCGGCATTTTGAAAGTTTACTTCGGGGTTTATTTAAAAAGAGATTGAAGTTCTACCCCGTTCTCAAACAAATGCAGATACAGCTTTCGGTCAAATATGCCGCATCCGACACAATTTATAATTCTATACAAATCAATAGATATCTAAAATCTGTATAACGAAGACTTTTTCAGTTGTTAGAAAAAACGATTTTTTCGTTTTTCAAGCTGAGATCTTGGCGATCGTCAGGGCAGCGGAAGTAGTGGCCAGAAATGTAGCTGAAGGCGAGAAGGTGAAGGTTACGTCGATAGTCAGGTAGCGCTAAAAGCTTTGAAAGGTTTCTATGTCAAATTGAAGCCTGTTATGAGCCCTCAACTTGCTTATGCACAAATATATTGTCAGACTATGTTGCCTTCCTGCCTGGTTGAGGGAAGTGAAATTGCCGATGAGCTGGCAAGAATAAGGTCGGCGTTAGATGAGGGAATGTGTAACAAATCGGTGAAATTACCGATAGGTTATTACTACAGGGAAGTCAGTAATTGGGTGGAGAGCAGGACCAACAGTTCATGGCGAAGTAGGGAGGATTGTAGAGTCTCGAGGGCTATGTGGCCAAAACTTGACTCAGAAAGATCCAAACTGCTACTGGATAGAGGCGTGTTGACTGGTCACTACTAGGTCAGAGCAAGGACCAGAATTTGGGAAAATGGCATTCCAGATTTCTGTAGGATGTACGGGTATAAAGAGGGACCAGAAACCATTGAACATACGAGTATTTTCTGCCATTGCTCGAAGCTGCAACGCCATAGGCTTAGATAGCTGAGCACACGTTTGCATGAGGCATTAGTGATATCGGTAAGTGTAAACTCTAAGATATCAAGGGCTTCATAATGGGAGTTCATCAAATGGGGCTTAAAAATTAGTTTTAAAGGGTATCAACACGCTGGACGCAACTGCTACTCCGAGTTGAGATGTATTACAGCACTACTCTTCCTAACCTAACCTAAGATACATTCTTATTAACTCGCCAATTTGCTGATGTAAATTTAATAACTCGTATTTTCAAGAAAATTAATTTTTCAGTGATTCCCATACATTTCACACAAATACAGATCGTCACAAAAATTTATTGCGATAGTTTAAAAAATAACGCTTTTACAAGCGGTTGTACCAGCGGTTGTACTCTTTATTATTGTTTTTATCTTCTCCTGTAAAGTTATAATTACTTGAGTTAGGACCTTTTTACTCGTGACCAACGATATGTATGTATTTGTGTATGCAAAAATAAATATCCATGAACTTGGCAAAATATTTAATGACAAAAAAATTAATTGAATTTTTTCAAAGAAAGTTCCTCAATGCTAATTTTGTAAATATGTATGTATGTACGTGCAGCAAGTCTTGCTTTATTTTAAATACAAATGCAATCAAGCACGCAATATATTCATTGTTGATTTCAACTCGATCACAATAGTACGTGTCACGAAAATATTACGATATTCACAAATCTCTAATTATCACCTGCCAACTACCAATTATAAAAATACATCATGATTCCTGCAAACCAATTAATTAATTGCATATTTCAAATTAAAAAAAATATAGTAATAAAATCTTTAACGGAAAATTACAAATAAATAAAAAGCGTTGATAAAAGAAGTGTTCAACTTTTTTATCTTAAACACACAATAAATTTATTTCTAAAAAAATATAATAAAAAAAGATACATACTATATACATATGTATATAAGTATGTACATTTATATGTATATAGTGACACAGAAACTATTCTAGAAAAGAAAAACTCCAACAACATAGAGATAAAATTGTCAAAACAAAGAAGAAGAAAAAGCAAATATCACACATGTGCCGATGCATTCGGCTATGACGAAATTTTTATACTCTTCAGCAAACAAGAAACCGATTAACATGTATTTATAAAAAAAATTATATTGAAAAATATTCTTTATAGCAGATTTATTTAAAGATTTTTAAATGTTTCTAAAGTCTCCGATTTCATTTATTTTTTATACTCGCCCCTATCGTGAATAATATGTGAAATTTTTGTTCCCATGAAATTTTCATTCCCCATGAAGGGAAATTAGCAATCGTGAATTTAATGGGAAGAATTACAAGTCTTCTTCCCGTTTTTTACTTTCACTACGCATTCACTAAAAATTAATTGGAAATCAAACAAATTAAATTAAATGGTATTGAGTGTAAAGTTGTCTTTTTAAATATTTTAGGTGCCGTGCAAAAAATTCTTTAGTATACCACAGCCATAAAATTTACTGCATGTGCACCAAAGAGATTCATGCTTAATGAAAAAAGGTGCTGCAAGAAATTATTTCTATTAATCGTGGACATTATTTATTAATCTTGTCCTAAAAATAATTATTTATAACTACTTTTAATATATAAATGCCTGCAAAAATAAAGTGAACAAAACCAAGGGAAATGTGAAAAAATCTATGTGAAAAATGTTCAAGACAAGGGGAATCAAGAAAGGGAATACATTTCAGGGGAAAAATTATTCACGATTGGAACTATTCGCGATAGGGGTGACTATTTTTCGTACACGTATTCTGTGATGGAAAACCATCGTTTTCAAAAAGATTTCAATCGGACCGTTTTGAAAAGGTGTGATGATGTGTCTCATCCATTTGGATTTTGCATCTCCCTTGAAAAATCTACTTCATGTTTAAAAAAAAATTTCAACATCTTTTTCAGCTCTCAGTTTTAAATTTTATAAAATTCAGTATCCTTATAAAGGAACTATTTGTCTAATGTGCAGTTTCTACAAGTAAAGCAGACGACTCGTCTAGAAAATTTTTATGAAAATCGCTCAAAAATATGAGTGCTTTCCATATACATTTTATACTCAAGTCGTCCGTCTGGGTTGTAGAAAAAGGAGGTAAGTAAATAAACAGTAAATAATATTCCAGCACCAAACAACTTTAATTGAAAATAGAGCTAAAAATCAATTAAAAATGTAATTGAGTCAATTTAACTTTGTAATTACCCCCTATTTCTACAACCCAGACGGTCGATTTGGGTAAAGAACTTGTGTGGAAAACACTCATATTTTTGAGTGATTTTCATAAAAATTTTCTAGACAAGTCGTCTTCCTGACTTATAGGAACTGCACTTTCATTAAATTTTTAAACAAAAGTTTAATTGACTTAAATACATTTTTCAATGATTTTTGGTTTTATTTTAAATTAAAGTTGCTTATTGAGGGAATATTTTTTTCTGTGTACAGACACGCACAAATTTCAACTAGGCTTCCCCTAATTCCCATATAAACAGATCTTTGAGTTCTGTATATTTAGTCCATCACATATTTCTTACTTGTAGCGGTCCTCCGTAACATCGGATCATAAGTTAGTATTGGGGGTATAGGTTAGTATAGGTTGACGAGAGGAGTCATACGCTCATGCCACGGACATTCACATAAGCCATTATATCCATATAACGATCCCCACCTTCATAGGAACTAAGTATCATTGACTTAGTCTCTCAAACTTTTCCAGTCAATACCTCTAAGGTGGGCAATTTCAAATAAGGAGACATGCCCAAAATGCCCAGATTTCGGCTGTCTGAATGAAAGCTGGACGATGGCCAAAAAGTGCTCCATTGCCTTAATGCCATCCATGCATGCCCTGCCTTCATTGTTATCTGTGGCTTGAATCCGGTACAAGTGCCGTCGTAAGTCCAAGACTCCGGTAAACTTTCCTAAATGGGGTTAATTTAGCTTCAACTGCCCCTTATTTTGTCTTCTTCCAGGTCGCCCCATAGAACCTTGGTTATATTATTATCTTAGGGCTTAATCCCCATTAAGTAGCCATTCTACTGTTCGCGGTTTTGCCGCCTATTGCGTAGTCTCTGCCTCAGTCATTCAAAACATTTCCTCAAAGCGATTACCGCTTGCTTTGAATAATTTCGATTTCCCACCCATTTCGTGATTAAGTTAGCCTAGCTGGTGGCGAGAAATAAAAAAAACAGAGTTCGGGTCACTAAATTCTACATATACATGTGTTGAAGTGTGTTTTTTGTAACGACAATTGCCAAACACATCTTTTTAGTCAGCCAACCAACCCACCAACCCACAAGAAACCAAAACAAGAGTGATTTTTAAAATGAGAGATGCTAAATGAAAAGGCGGCATTACAACGCAACGACAAATATTAGAGCAAAAACAAAAAATGACAGCAAAGAATATACATACATACATGCACATGTATGTATCTACACACACACTCACACAGCAGAAATAAATACAGTACATAATGTTACATGATTACAACCGGTGATTTTTTGCCAGCAAAAATATTAATTTTATATAAATTAAAGGTAAAAACTAAAAAAACAAATTCATATGCCGGCAATGGAAGAGACTAGAGACATAATAGTAAGTATTCTGTATAAGAAAGTTAACAAAATAAAATGTGACTGTGATTTATGTAAAAGTCTGTGATTATTACTGTTTTGAATGGTGGCCAATGGATAGATAATTGTATGGAATCGATTATTAAACAAACAGCTGTACAGTCGCATAGATACGAATTGCAGCAAAAACAGAATTACCACCAACAGCAACAACAATCAACCGCACAAATATTGCAATATTTTAAAGCGCCGAATCCATTTGTGACAACCATGACCACCTCACCAACTTTAACATTACCAACAACAACAACAACTACGGTCAAAAATAACGATTTAGCAACAAGTCATTTGCAAATGTCAATACCTCTCACAGAGGTTTGTGTCTTTGATGATTGCAGTAGTGACAACACTCTCCAAATGCTTAGAAAATGGCAGAGTTATCTGAGAGAACATTTTAATATCGCCATGAATATAATAGAGAATAAAACGGGTAAACCAAGAGGAGGTAAGTTAAAACATGCATATGTATTCACGCGAAACTATTACGGCCTTATGTATAATCAGAAATTGGCATGAAGTTAACATAGGTGGCAATGTTGAAAATGGCCTTAACGTGTTTCGCAATACAATTTTACATTAAAACTCATGCTAGGATGTAATCGTGTTATGCAGCGATTTTTAATGTCAAATTGTATAGAAGTACTCGTCAAGACGTAATTCAATTTTGTCACTTATGCTAACTTCATGCCATTTTTTTATTATATGTACATACGGCCGTTATTTTTCTTAAATTTTTTAAATTTTTCAGTTGGTTATGGACGGAATAAAGCCATAGAGGCTTCCAAAGGCAATTATTTATGCTTTCAGGATGTGGACGATGAAATGCTGCCGGAACGCATATGGCAGCAGTATCATTTAGCAAAAGAGCATAAAAATGCGGTAATATTGATGAAAATCTAAATTAGATTAAATTAAATTATTTGGATATCCTAGAATTATTAAAAGTTGCATGTAATTTTTTATTTTAATAGTACTCATAAAAATCACCGGTCATCAGGGATGGAAAAGTTTGTACAATTGTATTTTTTTTTTATTACATATGCCAATTTTCACTTTTGAACAATGAAACTCATATTCTTCTTACTTGAAAACAGTCTTGTGATATGAAAACAAAGCGAAAAAATGTGAACTCGTCCATTTCCAAATAATTTTTTCTCTCCTAAATTTCGATGTTAGAGCACATGTTATAATTGTAACCATATGCAACACTCGTATTTGTAAAAACTCAAAGTTTCTAAGCAGTAAATATTTACTGATAGTAACCTAGATTCCAATATTGACGTTTTCCCAGATATTACACAAAGAAAAAATTCTGTGGCCCTCAGCATCTTATTTGCTGAAAGTGCCTTCGCAGTCAATGTGTTAACATCCCAAATTACAAGCAAATTTGTGAAAACGTAAACGTACGTATAAAACGTAGACAGAACAAAGTTAATTATTTTAATAAAAACAAATAAAAATATGTAATTTGAACTAAAAAATCTTTTAGTACAATTAGAGTAAAAATAGTACAATTTTTTAAAGTACGTATTTGGTACAATTTTAAAATTCTCAATACCATCCCTGCCGGTCATATACCTATTCCCAGCCTCCCCCCCCCCCAATTCCCTTAAGTAGATTTCGAGCTAAATCTTGCTGCTTTTTACTAGATTTTCCATACAAAACAAAATCTCTTTTGTTAGCAGAAAATATAATCAATATTTAATATTTTTATTTATTTTTAACATACATATTTATAAAAAGATGAGTAAATTATCTACAGTCTGCTTAAAAAGGTGTATGAATTGGCTACATTGCAGTTGTTTGGTTGTAGTTTTGGAAATTTTTCAGTTAATGGGTTTGGTTTTGGATAAAAAATCCTGATAAAAGTCAAAATAAATTAATAAAGTTATTCACGTCAACTCTTGCAACTGTGCAAAAAAGCATAATTGCACTCTCTGACGTGAGCAACCCATTTTGTTTAGTTGTCTATAAAGCAACACAATATGTGTTAACATATATTGTACTCGTATGTTTCTTAATTGTTAAAAGAGTTTGTTTAAATGCTCGAACAAAATGTTGGAACTTTGCTGATTAATTTTGTAATTAATTCACTAATAAAAATATCAATATTAATAATATTGGTATTATTTAACAAAATTCTAATAACAATTTAAGCCATACATACATAGGTTTTTTGAATATAGCAAAATTATGTATTTGTGATCTTAAAATCAAATTTAAAGATTTCTTTACAATTTCTAGCTAAGAATTTTTAAAAAAAAATATAATTTTTCAATTACTTTATTTGTACCGAAAACATCTTCAACCACTTGTTTTTTTCATTTAAAAGAAATACATTTAGGTATTTTTGCGTTGTAATTTGATGTATGGTTGATTTTTTAAGTACATTTTGCACATTTTTTTTGGTTGGCAATGCCATAAAAAGTTGCAGAACTTTGCAAAATTTACCCTGATAGTCTTGCACTTACTCAGACCCTGACAATTTTGCATCATTTGTGCAAAATAATTTTCTATGTGGTTGTTGTTATATTTTTTGAAAATTTTGCAATTATGCTTTTTCGCACCAGTGCAACTTTTGACGTGAATACCTTTAATATAAACAATATAGATTTTCATAAAAATTTTAACAAAAATCTGCTAGATTTTGCGCAGCTGTAAATGATCTGTAACGAAAAAGAACCCAGTAAAAAAAGAGACTCCAAAAAACTCATGAAAATGTAGAGTTTACGATGCGGAAGTAGTGCAAATTTCGATCCGATCTAATGGTTTTTACATAGGGTTGTCATTGCAAGAAGTTCTCTTTTTCGATGCCTGGTCACTGAATTGGAAGCGATATTAAGAAAAATTCTCTTTTTTGTGTTCTATGATAATATTTTCATCTAGGAAAAATGGTAAATAGTTGCCTTTTTTAACAATTCGTTTCTTTTTATACGAATTTAAGCCCGAAACAGTGTTTTCATGTAAATTTAAGCAAATATCTTTGAAATTTTCGACTAAAAATAGTTCATAAATTTCTTTAAAAAAATAAATTTTTTTTAAATTCTGGTGAGTATTTTCTAACACTATGGAGGATTTACAAGGTTTTGTGTGACTAAAACAAGCTTCTACATGGTTTTTTGCTCACTCTCGGCAAATTAAAAATATCGATTTTTTGGAAGCAATGAAAATGTACTTCCGCTAGAATGACTTCCATTTTTTTTTCACTGGGAACTTGTAAAAAATTATATGTTTACCAAACCCGTGCAGTCAAATTGTCTGGAAAATGTACATATCGTCATGTGAGAACTTAAGTGTCCAATACGCCACTATAAACTAATGGATATTGGACACTTAAGTTCTCACATGACGATAATTATGTACATTAGTGTGTCCCGAAAAAATTTTTTTAACTCAGCGCAAAAGAACAAATACTACCCATATTTAATATTTTGAAAGAATGTCTAATATCTAAATATCAAACATTAAAACAAATTCGATGCATAACTGGCAAACACATTGCAATATTTTTAATTTCACAAAATGGGTACAAAATTTAAAAAGGGTATATATATCTTTGGAATGGTAAGAGAAAATTCAATATTTTTTTCTTTAAATGACTCAGAATTTGTCCACCTTTTATACTTAATCATTAGTTTTTTTTTTTTTTTGACTTCAATAGAAATTTTAAAAGTTACAAGGCATTATTTTTAAAATATATACTAAATTTACAAAAAAATGTCATAAAGGGTACCCAAATGAGCAAAAAAAAAAATAACCGAAACTTATAATATCTGCATAGAGAAGTAAAGTTTGAACACTTTTTTTTAAATTGACTTAGTAAAAAAAAATTGTGCTAATGGGCCGGGTTATGACCAAAATTAAAAAAAGTTTGGAAACCCCGACTTTTTGGTTAAAATCAATTTTAGCGACCTCTAAACCTCTTCGAAAAATCTGAAAAAAATCACAAAAATACTTTACCCTATAAGCTTTCAAAAAATGCTGTGGTAACTATAAAAATCTAATTTGTTTGGAACACACTTATGTAAATTAGTGTCACTCAAAAAAAGTTGTGATTTTCATATAAAAAGGGGATATACTACATATAAAACATTTATGAGTTTAATATTCCAATATATACATACATATTTTAAATTTTAATTATTGCATATTAAATTCCTTTTCAGATAACTGGTTCCAAATTTATACGCACACCCAATAACTCAACATGCCGCTTTACACGATGGGCCAATAATTTACACAGCGACAAATTAATGCTGCAAATTTATACATCAAATGGTCCCACTATAATCATGCCCACTTGGCTATGCCATCGCCAAGTATACGAAAACATATCAGGAGGATTTTCAGAAGCCGGTAGAGGCTGTCCCGAAGATTTAATATTTTTCTACAAACATTTAGACAATCAAGGCACGATAAAACGTGTAGAAGAATGTTTATTAAAATATAGTTATCATTCGGGAGCAACTACATTTACCGTACCAGCGAAAACTATATGGCAAATAAGACTTAATCATTTATTGGACAATGTATTTAAGAAGCCGGCCTGGTGCAAGGGCTTTTCTATTTGGAATGCCGGGAAGCAAGGTAGAAAGTTTTTTCGAGATTTACCCGAAGAGCAAAAGAAGAGTGTGAGAGCTTTTTGTGATGTTGATAAAAGTATTTTATGTCTGCTTTCCTTTTAAAGAAGAAAATAATTCTCACAATATTTTATTACAGACAAAATTAATAAATTGTATAAATATTACGATAGTGTACTAAGGCGGACGACTTTTTCGATACCCATAGTTCATTTTTCCCAAGTTCAGCCACCAGTAGTGATATGCATGAAATTGGATTTAACAAATGGCGATTTTGAGAAGAATCTACAAAGTTTGCAATTCGAAGAAGGAGACGATTATATATTATTCACTTGAAGATGTAAATTATAGTTCTTTGTGAAATAATTTCAGCTTTGCAGTTACTTTAACACATACAGTTGTATGGTGGAAATCGTCGCAGAAAACCTAAAGATGAGCAGCAGCGCATCACAATTTTTTTTTCTATTTTAAATTAATTCGTTTTTAAATCGATTTCCATCATATACCTGATTAATTTTCATAGTCAATTTGATCTAATAGTAAACCATAGTGATAAATTTTATATTGTGTAAATTATATTCGATTTAATTGAATTAAGCACAAATAAAAAGTTTCTTTTAATTATGAATATTTAAGCAAACTGGACGATTTTTTTTAGCAAACTCTAGCAACCTTCTAACCTTTAGAATGGGTTTAATTTTATATTTGAAACAAAAATCTATTTTGGTTTAAAAATAGGAACATCGATGAATTTTTTATTTGTTGTTGTTTAAACCCGCCTAGATTTATTCCGTTCTGCTTAATGAAACTTATGTGCAGGGAAACCGCAAATATGTAGTTGCATGTTTTTTCTTGTGTAACGTATTCACGTGAAATATTTTCCTATTTTCGAATTTTGTTCTTCATTTTTCGTTCATAGGAAATATTTCAAGTGGAGAAAATGTTCGGGTCTTATTCCCGATAAGGATGATTATGGCGAAGATAAGATATTTAGGTTTCAAAAATTTTTATGATTTTTTGCATATATTTTTTAGTCCATATTATAGCATGTTTGTGCATATACATATATATCGAGCCTTATTTTCGATTTTATCGTAAGCGACATGTAATCGAAAATATACATTTTTATTGAAATTAAAATTTTATGGGGCCTACTCATAGTTAGGAATTATCAAAATGCCAAAATTTTGATAAATTTTAAGATATAGGCTGTAAAATTTTTAAATTTATTTTATTGAATATTAAAAAAAATCTTCTCCTGAAAACTTTGACTTTTGTCGTTTACGATCAAATCGAAAATAAGGCTCGATATGTGCATATTATGAGATGTTTGTGCATATTTTTTTTTTTAATTTTTAAAGCATCAAGCTCGATTGACGGCGCAATAAAATAAGGATCAAGGAAATAATGCCCGAATAAGAAAATGAAATAAGACCAACAAAAATTAAGGAATTTTTAATTGGGCCTTATTTCATTTATTTTGTGCTTTATTTTATATTGAGTTTGGTTGGGCTTTATTTAATTTTTTGGGCTTTGAATCATCTTGAGGTTGGAGTTATTGGGCTTTTTTAATTGGGCTTTATTTAATTTATATTGGGTGTTTTTTTATAAACTTTTTCTTGGGCCTTATTTAATTTTTTTTGGGTTTTATTTTATTGGGTCTTATTTCATTTTTTATTTGGGCATTATTTCCTCGGGCCTTATTTCATAGCGAATCGATTGAAAACTTAAAACAATGTTTTTATTTGCAATATAAGCATCCAATCGATCGAACGTTTTTTGACGACATCGTGGGAGAGGGTGTATGTGCATGTGCGTTATTCTGAATAAAATTTTTTCTATAAACACATCGCTCCTTTATTGCGACAGAGACATAACTAAAAGGCATAGTTTTCAATTTTTATGCAACTCAATGAAAATATTTTCTTTTCTCGAGAGATGCGTGTACAAGTCCTTTATATGAGCCTTTTTACACAAGATTAAATATGATATAACAATTTTTTCTGCATTATTAACTCCTAAAACTAATTTAATGAGTTTGTCTATGTTGAAATAGAGTGATATGAAGTTTTTTTTTGGTTGAAGTCTGCCGATGAGTTTCATAAGCAGAAACGAAATGCATTTAGACGTGGTTAACCAATAACAACAAAATTGGAAAAAATATATGAAAATAACTTTTATATATGAATTGATATTTAAATAGAATTGGTGAAATTGGCCCCAATACAATAAAAACAATTAATTGTGCAATTACAAAAATTATTCCCAAACTTCCTCAAAATTTTTTTTTTATGAAAAACAGCTTTTAAATATGAATTGATATTCAAATAAAATTGTTAAAATTTTATTAAAAAAAATTTTATGAGAAAATTTCATTCGAATTTCTAATGCAAGTGAAAATTTTCGAGAGAACGAAGTAATTTATTGACCAGAAACAATTCATAGTCAGGCTCAAGTTCAGTAATTTCAATTCTTATTGAATGAAATATATTTTTTTTATTGACGTTATTTATTGTTCAGCAGGTTAATAAAAAAACGTTAATTTTTAACAAATCGTTAGCTTAATATAAAAAGGGCGTACCTCAATTTATTTCAACATCAGCTTTTTATAGTTTATGGCTATTTAAAAAATTGTTTTTGCATGTAAATGCTTAAGGACTTTTTATAAAATATATTAAGGCTTTATAAAAGCTTCGGTTTTTTCCTTCTTCTATAAAATATCGAAAATTCGATTTACGTTCACAAAAAAGAAGTTTAAGCAATAAGTTTATACAAAAATCTAATGTTTGTCCTTAAAACCACAATTATGCTTCCAAATAGCAAAATATTAAAGTTTTATAAAAATGTGTTTGGAAAAAAGGAAAATGTATAAATTCCTTACCTTTGCACTTAAAAGCTGCTTTTGAACGATGAAAATTTCAACTAGAAAGTTTTTCAAAGCTGATATTTGTAACTGCTTAATAATAAAGATGGTGTCTTGCAGATGATTGTATTGTCTGTTTAATAATGTATGAAACTGGTGTTAAATTGATTTGCAAAATGTTTTCTTGTTAAAAAAATCTACAATGAAATATAATAACAAACATTTAAGTTATTTCGTTTTTATTACTAAATTGTTTAAATATTCTTACTTCTCGTTATTTCTGTTCTTTTGAAAATTCTTAGAAACAATTTGATAAGAAAAGAACAAACAAATAACGTAATAAACTGAATATATTCTTACCTTAATAAAGGTACTTAAAATGAGAACTTAAAGGAAAAATAAAAAAATAACGTTTATGAATGAAATTCGTTTGTTTTGACGATTTTAAGCGCGAATTAGACTTTTTGAAATTATATCATATTTATCTGTTATACCCTAATCTATCAAAAACTGAATTGGACTTTGAACTCTTTTGGGAGGAATTTTCAATATTAATTCTACCCAAACGTTTTGATATCGACGTCTCTACATGACTAGAGCTGGACGTTGAAGGTTTTGCTTTACCCAAACGTTTATGTACGGGCAAATCTTGATAGTTGCTTAGTTCATCGGCTTTAAGTTTTGATATTTTTAGTTTTGTAGCTGAAGGTTTGAAACGAATGATTTTTTTCGTGGCATGAAGTTTAGAATCTAAAAATAAAATAATACAAAACATAAAATATCACACATTAAAAAAAAATAAATACTTACTTAAGCCTAAACGTGATTTAACGCTTTGTGGTCTTTCGTGTACGAAATCTTGCCTAGCTGTAAAAGATCTTCTTGGTGGCGAACTCTGTCGACGAGGTGCGATTTCTCTTACTTCAGCTGTTGAAGCAAATTTTACGAATTTTTCATTGCTTACGGATATATCCGTACCATACATATCGTCGTCTGATGGCAACGTACTCTCGTCCTCGCTGTCTCTTTTAAGAGGAACCTTTTTTACCAAAATAACTTTTTGCTTAATGGGTTTGATAATTGTGGGAGCTACTGTCTTAGCCTTAACAATAGTTGACAGGCGCTAAGAAAGAATATAATTTTCTTTTTAATATTAACATTTCAATTTTCTAGACCTAACAAAAAATATCTAAATATAAAAAATATAAATTTACACATTTGATTGGCAAGCTATTTGTTTTAATAAGAGCGTCAAGTCAACTCAATTACAATTTTCACTTTTTGCAAGAAAACTATACCTATATAGTATGTAGTCATATCTACCCACTCTAAAAACCTTACATTGTTTTCTTAACTCTTTTTCCAAAAAAAAAAAATACAGTTTTATACTTATTTGATATAAAAATATAAAGTTCTTTGCCTCTATTGACCATCTCTAAATTTTGACGCTCTTTAGAGGAACAAATGCAATATATACTTACATTTTTTGCAGTATTTTTCAAAATTGGCTTAATGGTTTTTGTTACTGTATCATCGCTCGACTTTCTCCCAAGTCTAGAAAATATAGAGGCTGATGTTTGTAAAGTTTTGTTACCTATTCCGGTTATTCTCATTTTAACACTGTCAGTACTTTCCGATGATGATTCATCTAGTTCTACTGTATTTTTAAAATTTGTAGCTAATCTCTGAAAAATGTCAGATTTTTCCTTCGAAGACTCTCGGTCAGAATATACTACAAATATCCTATAATTAGAATAGTTATAAAAGAAAGTATATGAAGAAACTTACATTTAGCTTGTTTTGCCAAAATTTGTTTACTTCTCTCAGTAGTGCCGGAAGGCAATTTAATTTTATATTTACCCTCATGTTCTGGCAAGACGCGGCGAGGTTTAACAGCGGTTAACGTTGGAGCCACTACCGCTGAGCTTGATGCAACAATGGCTGTAGCTGAAATACATTTCGTCTGCAACTGTTAGAAATGTTGTGCATATTGACAAAATTAACAAAACTTACATTTTAAACTAATTTTTTTCTCCAATGGAGTTATAGGGTTTGCCGCAACAGCTGCAATGGGTACATGGCTTTCCGAGCTTAACACTTTTTCTCTGGCCGTTTGATCACAAACTGTTTTGGCATGCCTGTGATAAATTTGTCAATTTTTTTCCTTCATTTGAATAAATCTTTTTTTACCTTAATATGGCTATAATATCACCCATTAATGATATACCCATTTCCCTTAAATATTCTTTATTTAAGTCGCTTAACATGTCAACCTGTATCCGATTTTCCACAAAGATGTGAGCATAAGTGGCAGCAGCTGGTGATGGTATGCCGGAAGCATTGAAAAATTTTACCCATTGGCCTAGGTAATTATTATTTATATGTAAGCATTGATTAAAAATAGTACATTTCATAGGTATAGTGCATGCATATGCACATAAATATATACTTACATAAAAACTTATGTACATACCTATATTCATAAAATATTTATTTCAGATTTGTGTAAATTTGTTCTACTTACCAGCTGAGGTGGTAGACATTTTTTAAGATGGTCTTATTTTCTTCTACTTTACTCCTGAATATTTATTTTATTTTTCAAAATAATTTTTTTTCACTAAAAGTGTATAATTTTCTCAAATCTTATTCAAGGGAAAGAAACAACAACGAACTGTCAAATTATGCAAAAACATGCATATGCTCAATGATGTCAATGAAGAGGTTTTTTCATCAACCTTGAGTTTTAGAAATGAGTGACTGAGCTGCAATGAAGTAGAACATTGTTAACAACAACATATGTATTCCTGCACAATATTGAATAGAATATGTACCAACATATGAAAAATTATATACAGTTTCAATACCATTAAAGGTTAAATTCGTCAAAAATAGGCATCACTATAGCTGAATTCAATAGAACATAGAAATAGAACACAGTTAACAACAACATATGTATTCCTGCACAATATTGAATGGAATATGTACCACCATATGATAAATTATATACAGTTTCAATACCATTAAAGGTTAAATTCGTCAAAAATAGGCATCACTATAGCTGAATTCAGCCTATTTTTATCCAAACAAATTATTTTGCATTTATATTATTTTTTCCAACTATAAAAAATTTTTAACATGTAATAACGTTGTGTCCAAGCAAAAATTGTTGTCTGAAACAAATGTGTATATTCAGTACAAGATAAAATTTCGAACTCAGTTGGTTAGCTGAGTACATATCTCGAAAATGAATATTTTTAGTCAAAAATCTTTAATACATCAAAAACTGAAGGTCAAATATATTTACAAACTGCGGTATTGTTAAATTTATTAAATTTAGATAAATCCAACAACTCGAGTTATAACACACTAACGCACTCTCGAATTTTTCATCGTCTGGCAGCCTCATTATTCCATTGTATAAACACATTGACAGCTGCATATTTTAGAAGACCACAAACACAGAATACATTTTCGTGACCATAAATTCATTAAAAATATAATTGTATACATAAACTTTGCATTGAATTAAAATGCTGTTAATGAATTATGACTACGTTGAAAATTTTATGAAAATATTCAAGTTCTATTTGGCTTTTGTTAACTTCATTGATGTCGTTGTGCCAAACCAAAATCGTACCTTGTGGACGCGTGAAGAGTTCCGCCAGAATGAACGCGAATTGTACAGTCTTTACAACAACCTTCTGGATTTGATAAAACAACATAATAGTCGTGAATTTCGAAAATTTACACGTTTAAACGTTTCAACATATCAATATTTGATAATGATTTTAAGAAAAAGACTATCCAAATATTCTCTGCGAAAACCAATTCCGGCAGAATGCCGACTTATGTTGACATTAATGTAAGTATTGTAATAAACAAGCACATAAGTATATGTACATATAACTATATACAATACGTAATACATGTAACTGAACTTTGAAATTTGAAAAAGTAAGAGATGGTATTAATATAGAATTTGTAATATCTATACGATTTTATTTGATCATATAATTGCTTTTTTATGCGCCTATTAATATAATTTTTGTCTCACATTTAAGCTATTTGGCTCACGATTCTGCAAAAGCTTTATTATCCCTAGCTTTTCGAATGGGGAAATCGACAGTTAGAGAAATTATTTTGGATACGTGTCATGTAATCTGCGAGGCATTAGGACCGTCCTACCTGAAAACCTGTACAGCCGATGACTATTTTAGCATAGCGGAGGAGTTTGAAAAAGAGCTGGCATTACCGAATTGTGTGGGCTGCGTGGACGCAATTGAGTTCCAACACGATAAAAAATGTTACTCACCCATTATTGTTATTACCGCATGCAATGCCCGATATCTATTCACTCACGCCGATGTTTCACTGGCTAAGGAGATCAAAGAGAAAGATACTTTTGTAAATAAGATAATACAAAAGAAACTACCCATGCCTAATGATATGGTTATGCCCGATAGTGGTTTATTGTTGGCTCCTTACTTTGTAACACCATCAAATTTTCCTTTAGTTGATAATGTTATTAAGCCATATCCTGGTAAAATCTTAACACCCGAAAAACACAACTTAAATGAACATATTAAGGTAGGCTCCACATCTTTAGAAAATACTTTGGGAATATGGATTTGGAAATGGAAAGTGTTGCAAAATAAATTCACTTGTCGCATGGATACTGGAGTTGAACATATTGTCAAGGCAACAATGATACTGCACAATTTTGCTATGCAACATGATCCTACTTATTTCCATAAGAACTTTGTAGACCATTACGATGACAGCACCATGGAATTTGTGCAGGGTTTATGGCGCAAGCAGGATTTTGATATAACTCGTTCGAAAATATTTTTTGACAGTAATGCTAAAGAGGAAGCATATACTAACCGAGATTTATTAAAAGATTATTTATATAATAAACAAGTAAATCAATAAAAAAAAGTACATACTTAACTTAAATAATTATTTTATATCTATTGTACATTGTTGACCTGTTGATGATTTACAATTTCCATTGTGACCATTTCCAGAATCCTTTGTTGTAGACGCATTTGTGTTAGTGCAGGCAAATTGGCTTCCTCAACTTGTAGCGCTAGGCTGTTGAAGAATACTTGATTTGAGGAGGGAGGAGTAAAATGTTTTTTTGCATTTTGTAACAGGCTTGTCATTTCCTGGCATGCTTCATGTATTAACGCCTCCTTGTCATATTTTTTCTTTCTAAGTTGATCATTATCTGGCCTATAGGGGTTAGCAGGTACATTGTTGTTGCCTGCTGCTCCCGCATTAGGATTTGTGGTATTTACATTAGCAGCGGTTGGTGGATCTATTTTTTTAACATAATCATTTAGATCGAAATTTTCAATCTCGAAATCAGCTTCATTGGAAAATTCCTGTTCATTGTAAATGGAAACGTCAAAGTGTTGAGGCTCCGGCTCCGTTTGGTGCATGCCAGGATCAGGTTCTTCATCATAATTTTCTTCTACCTTGCAGAAGGAGTTGCTGAAAAGTATTTTGATCATTACAAGCAATGCGGCTATTTATATGTAAGCTTAGATTGCGTTTGCTTCAGAAAAATTTGCGAGTGGTTGCACATTTTAAATCAATTTTACAATAGATACCTATTGTATTGTGTATTTATGTAAAATTTACTTTGAACTATGATGGAATACAGGTATTGTTTGGAATTGCCCACTCACTCCAAGCCCTCAATTTAAGTATGAAATTATAAAGTGTATATACTTACTCTTCAAATTGATTGTTTAAAAACGTCATGGCATTATAATACTGCCATGTTCTGGTGTTCAATACATCTCCGTCGTCCCCTTTTTTCAGTTTCTGTTTATAGGACCGCAAATACGTATCCCGTAAATGTTTCCATTTTAGACGCACGGCAGTAGCTAGAACAAAATTTTTTTTTTCATTTTCATTCATTTTTAGAAAATAAACAATCCTGTCAAGATAGCGTCATTGCAACTCAAGCAAAACTTACGGTCTTTCCTCAAAATTCTACCGATTTCCTGCCATTTGGCTTTCTTTTCTTCCAAAAATTTTACAGTCCGATATTGTTTTTCATAAAGTATGGGATTATTTTTTACAAATTCAATCAATTTATATTCCATTTTGTTAAAAAAATAATTTTGCGAGCAAATTATCAGAAAAGCGCTGTACACTTCAGAAAAAAATTTACAGTTTGACAACAGACAGCTGCTCCAAAATTTTTTCGGGCTACCACACTTTTTAAAATGTGTTGCATTTTAAATTATTTGCACTTGCTATAAAATAGGTGATCACCAGTCATGTTTTCCTTTTGCTATAACTGTCAAAACACATATTAAATATAAAAAGTTTGAAAAGCTAATAATTTGTATTTATACGTTTATATACGTCACGAAGTTACCTTATTACTTGTAAGGTTCTACGCAAGGCGAATCCACATCAATTCGCCTTGATTCTGCGCTTGGAAATGTAAACAAATTTGATTTGTTTTTTTTTTTTGGTTTGTCAACACGCGGTTTCAACAAGTTTATTTTTTTTAATAAAAACTTCAAATGTATCAACTTGAATTATTAAGTGACCAAGGACTGAGATTAGATGGTCGTAGGCCCCATGAACTACGCAGAATCAAGTGTAAATTGGGTGTATTTGAGCAGCCAGATGGTAGTGCCTATTTGGAGCAAGGCAATACCAAAGTGCTGGCGGCTGTTTATGGTCCTCATCAAGCGACAAGTAAAAAATTTGATCTAAATGAAGTCGTCATTAATTGCCAATATAGCATGGCTACATTTTCTACGGCTGAAAGGAAAAATCGTCCCCGTGGTGATCGAAAATCACAAGAAATAACACTTTACCTGAGGCAAGCATTAAGGGCAGCAATTAAAACCGAATTGTATCCTCGTTCACAGATCGATGTTTACGTTGAGGTTTTGCAGGCTGATGGTGCCAATTATGCTGTCGGATTGAACGCTGCTACCTTAGCATTGGTTGATGCGGGTATTTGTCTTAAGGAATATGTCGTAGCCTGTACTGCTTCACTTAGTAAAAATAATATACCACTGACGGATGTTTGCCATTTCGAAGAAGTTTCTGGTGGTCCCACATTAACTGTTGCTTCTTTACCTACATCTAACAAAATTGCTTTTATGGAAATGTCCCAGCGTTTTCATTTGGACAATTTGCAAAAAGTTATGGAACAAGCTCTGGCAGGTTGTCGAGAAATTCAGGCAATAATGGAGACCGCAGTACGCCAACATTTAATGCAAATGGGCTCTGCCGGCGATTGGAGTAATATCGCTAAATAAATAAAATATTTAAAACTGAAATCTCTTCTCTTGTTACAAGCCTTTTCTTTTTTATTTAAATAGTTTCTTACTTATTGCTAAGGGGTACATTTTCCTCTTTCCAATTTTCTACCATTTCAGCTAAACGTTTTCTACGAAAATCTACAGATATTTTTTGTATAAGACTATTTAGATGTTCTCCTCCCTCTAGAAATCCTTTCAGGTTGTGCACAGTACCACCCTGTATACGGTGATCGGTTATGCGATCTTGCACAAAGTTATATGTTCGAATTTTTTCATTACGATCTAAGTTTCCTTGTTGAGCTTTACGAGTAGCTTTGGTACTAGCATCCGAGGATTCCAACTGTATTTGAACCAACTTGGCTTGTAGTCTCTTAAATGCAATTTCTTTATTTTTTATTTGCGATCTTTCCGTCTGACTCTCTATAGCAATCCCTGTGGGAATATGCAATATACGAACTGCAGAATCCGTAGTATTTACATGTTGACCACCCGCACCACTTGCTCTTTTTGTTTCAATCTTTAAATCTTTATCAGATATAACAATATTAATATCTGCTGGCCTTGGTATTACAGCAACTGAAGCTGTGCTTGTATGTATGCGACCTGATTTTTCAGTAGTCGGTACTCTTTGCACTCGATGAACACCAGCCTCATAGCGCAATTTGTTGTAGCACTGCTCATCATTAACAATAACATTAGCATGTCTTAAGCCACCTATATCTGTTAAATCCTCAGCCAACACTTCATAGTCCCAGTTGTTATTATCAAAGAAATTTATATACATATCATAAAGCTCCTTAGCAAATAGCATCGCTTCTTGTCCACCTGCTCCAGCGTTAACTTCAAATATCAATGAAGGATAATATTCGTCATCTGCTAATGTAAGCATCTTTTCCATTAGCTCAACTTCTGTTTTCTTCATGAGTTGCGTATATACATCAGCTTCCTCTTTTATTAATTGTTTCATGTCTTCATCTTTTTCTGCGTCAATATCTTCTTGCGAAGTCAAGTTTCCTTTTAAGGCACGATGCTGTTCTAGCATTTTTACAATATCCGACAATTGGTTCATTCTCCTTAAGTTTTCATTTCCGCCGGAGGTGTTTGTACGCAATATATAAAATTCTTTACGTAAGTTTTCCAAATAGCTTTGCAACTTTTCATTATGGAAATCCAAAATATCTATATTTTTAACTGTGCCCATTAAGCGAACATTTTGTGAAATTTTAGTTCTTATATGAATGTTATTCAACAGCCGTATGGAATTGACACTATTATGCAATTGTATAATTTTTTTAATTAACATTTTAATCTTATTTTAACTGTTTCTAATTCACTACTTGTTTTTTATTTGGATTAAATTATTATTTGGTAGGTGGCGGCTTTTTTTCTCACAGATGTTCTTGTTCTCACCTGATTTTAGGATAAGTATTTAAGTCGGGGGTGCTACATTCTAAATATTGCTGTGTTATATTAGTATATAGGTTATATACATATTTAAACAAATGTTATTAACAGTTTCCGTAGTGTAGTGGTTATCACGTGTGCTTCACACGCACAAGGTCCCCGGTTCGAACCCGGGCGGAAACAATTAAGGGAAATTTTTTTAGATTTTCTTTTTTAAAAGCTAATTCCATGTCAATTATATAAATACAAATTAATAAATTTTTTTTACGGCACCACGCATGATTGATTGTACCGGTACCCCTCATTCCTATTTTGTTGTTTTTGTTATTGTTTGGTGAAGAAGAAAATGTAAGAACAATATTATTGTATCATGGTAAGAACTAATGAATAAAATTGCCTTGAACAGGGAAAATATTGTGCTGTTGTAGTATGTATATGTACATATTTTCTGTTTTTGATTGGTATTCATTTCAGTTTTTTTCCTCGTTGGAAAAATGGAAAAATGTAATTTTTTACAACAAACACAGCAAAAAAAAATTTGAAAAAAATTTTTGAATTTTTTTTCTTGTGTTTGTTGTCAAAAATTAAATTTTTTCCATTTTTCCAACGAGGAAAAAAATTGAAATGAATACCCCCCTAATTTTGGTATGAATACTGAATGCGAACGAAGTCGCAGGAAAATGCTATTTAAAAATAAATATTTTACATTTCTACATTTATTTATTTATTATATTATTATTATTATTTATTATATTATTATTATTATATTATACAAATAAAATTTGCACAATATGGTGTTGTACAAATATAGGCAGAGTAACCAGCTAGACCAAATGCCCAAGATGTTATTAACAGTTTAAAAAGTTTTGTGACTGACTGTACACGATCTGTGCCTTCACATAGGAAGTAGCAACGTGGTTGTTAAAGAACCGCAAGATTATACGATAATCAGTGGCAGATCAGTCAACCAATAAAATATAAAATAATCATCATTTCATACTCGAAAAATCATAAAAAAATCGGACAAATCAAAATGTTTTTTTTTTCACATGTACATACATATGTATACTAGACCACCAAAAATTCACGAAAGTATTTATTTTATTCACTCTACCGGCCGTTTGTGATAGACTACAGTCATAGTTGGGCAAAATATATGGCTTGCGGCATTTAAAATACAAAATACTTGCTGGTCATGTATTTAAAATACAAAATACAAAATACTTTCAGGCTATGTATTTAAAATACAAAATACTTACACGTCATGTATGTATTTAAAATACAAAATGCAAAATACTTAAATTTTTTGTACGAATTTTAAATACAAAAAAATAGAGACGAATTGTTAACTTCCTTTTTTTGAAGTCGGTTAAAAATACTTCCACATCATTTATACATTTATATATATATTTAATAGGGTATTATTAGGGTAAATTAATCTGGTTTTTGTTTTAAACAGTTATTCACTCGATTTTGGTTTAATCGGTTAATAAGTGGTTAAATTGTGATTAATCGGTTCGCGGATTAAAAACAACTTTTATAAATTTATTAATTCCAATAAATAAAAATACATAAATTATTCATTGTTTTGAGACTTTATTAATGAAATCGAGAAATATTTCGAGGAAACAGATAATATAACAAAAATAATAATTTTCGAACTAAATCAGACTAGGAAAAATGTATATACATATACATATGTATGTATTAGTACAAAAATTAATATAAGTGAGTTTTATAAATTGTTTAATAGATTATATAATCATTATCGCATAAATCAAAATGTTTTTTTGGTTCTTTATTCAATTTTATTATAAAATTAAATTGAAGAAAAACTGTTGACTTGTTAAATAAAATGCAGCTGACTGAAAATACTTCTTTGTTTGCATGAAAATCAATATCACAGAACAAATTCTTTGCTTCATAAAAAAACATATCGCTGGTTTAACATGCAAAAGCTCTAAGTCCACTTTTATTAGAAATTGAGATTTTAATGCAGTAATGCACAATGTGGTGATGCCAACTCTAAGAGTTGGTATAGTTATATTTTTTAGCGATTCTAATATTTTGTTATTGATTTGGCGAATGATACCTTATAAATTGATCAAAATAAAAACAACAACAATTTAATGAATTTTGTATATGTATTTTGTAAACTATGTATTTAAAATACAAATACAAAATACGTATTTGTTTTAAGCCCAACCCTGACTACAGTCCATAAAAAATCATATGTGTATAAAAATTGCACTGATAGAGTATTGCACTTTTCACCCAAAAAATAACTTTTCTTCACTTTAAACACTTTTGGCACCATAACTTACATATCCATATATACTATGTATGTACATATATACTATATACGTATATTTACGCACTCAGAACTTTTTTCTGTGGTAAAATTATAAAAAATATTGTCAAGTTAGTAGGTCCAAGTTTTGGTCTTAGTGCTTTTCATGACCGATTTTTTGGAAGGCTAAATTTCAATAATAAATGCCAATATTCTACTTTTATTTAACGCCAAACCATTAACAAATACATTTTTAAAATTAAATAATATATTTTATTAAGAAATAACGGCAAAACTACACCAAAGTCTTTTATTGAGTAAGCATATTTTAAGCAAAAGATCGTTAAATCGTTATTCTGCTATTTTCGGCACTAAAAGTCGTCAAAATGACGATAAATCGTCACAACTAGCAATCGGGGTTCCTACTAACTTAACCTTGAGCATCGAATAAATATCTGGGTCAATAAGTCACTTAAGTCGACTTAAGGAAGTTTGGCGTTAAGAGATTAAAATGCTCTATTGCATTACATTTTCTACTTGTGTAATAACTGTATTGAACTTGAGAATGATGATAAAAGATATAGCATTAATTTTACAACTTTGATCTTACATCCTTTTTATTATCTTATAATTTGTTAACATTTAAAAATATATTTTCATACACTATTTCTTAACGGCTGATCTTAATAAACCTTTTTCATTGAAGTATGGCATCCTTGAAAACTAATAAGAATAAAACATTCACAATAGTAAGAAATAATAATGCAGCTATGCTATTTGGCTTCCTCAATTAAAAGCGCGCAAACCGGTATCGCTGTGAATTGCTTCATTTGGCTTTGCATAGTGCAAAATTTTTCGTGTTTAATAAAAGAAAAGACTTAGGTCATATTATTCCGCTAAGATTTCAATGTATTATTAATAAAATCAAAGTTTCGTCCTGTTTTACAATATCGTTATCAGTCGGAAGTTTTTCATGTTCAATTTCCAAGTGTGAAAATTTGCATCAGCAAAATGTAGTGTTTTCTTAAAAAAAGGTTTACATGATTATTTGTGTTGAAAAAGGCTGTTAAGTCTGAAATTAATCATGTTTATAAAGAAAAGGCCAAAAAAGCCAAATGTTTTTATAGGGTCCTATATATGAAAATGAAGAAAAGTTCATAATTCTTTTGTGTTTATAATAATTGTACATAAATGTGTGTGTGTGTGTGTTGTTATATATTTGGGCACTCATCGCAAAAATGAGCGATCTGAAAAAAGTTCGATTGCTTCCTTGAGTGCCTCAAAAATTATTCCAATAAGAAGTCGTTTGTAACTATGCAGCTAAATGGGTAAGTCATTTTCTCTTTATTTAACTTTCTTTTATGAAAACATATTAAAAAAATGGGTACTCTTTAAGGTCCTGATATAGTTAACTCCACTAGGTTATGAGGGTATCTTCTCTAGCATGGTGGCTCACTTGAGTCCGCCAGTTCAGCTCCCTTGTAATAATGTAAATTTCTGAATATAAATTAAATATGTACATATTAATGCGCTGATTGCCATTACACATAAGTCCAAAGTTGATATCTAAGAATACCTGCAATCTTGCATGTATTGATCTTAAACTTTTATATTTTTCCGTTTTTGATTATATTAGGTGTGTTCCACAAAATTTTCGACAAGTTTTATATGGAGAGAATTAAATTACAAAATAAGGTCCAAAGCAAAATAAATGTATTTCCTTTGCTTTGCTCCTAAGAGTATGTAACCATAGTATGTAACACAGAATAAAATGTTTTCAAGCTTCCACACGGCATTTTGTCTATACAAGTGGAAAATTTGATATTTCAGATGTAAAATACATGCCGTGTAAAGCCATTTTTAATGACTTTTTTGGATGTAAACAAAAGTCAGCTGCTACTTCACGTTGGTTGGCAGAACCACAGATACATATGTTTTGGTTTTCTTTCTCATGAATTTCATTATGAAATTTTAAACAATAAAAAACGGGCAATATTTACTATAATACATGTGTATTTATGTATTTCCAATCAAGGATTAATAAATTGTTTTATTAAATAATTCATACATATATAATAAAGTAATGAAAAATGCTTGCTCCTGTTAAACACCTTTTACCCACCAAACGTATAATTTTGGCCAGCGGTTCTCCAAGAAGACAGGAATTAGTCCAACGCATAGTAAGTTTTTGGATGTGTAAAATGCTGGTTAAAAACCATTGATTACATTAACAGGGTCTTGATGCTGAACTTATACCATCAACATTTAAAGAGGACTTATACCCGGGAGATTTCAAAGACTTCTCACAATTCATAGAAGCTACTGCTTTGGGAAAAGCTGAAGAGGTTTATAACCGCTTAAAGAATGGCGATAATCCGGAGGAACTTTTGGTAATAGCGGCAGATACTATGGTCACAATGGGCTCGGAAATATATGGCAAACCAAAAAACTCTGAAGATGCAATTCATATGCTAAATAAGTAAGGAATTATTTGTAAGTTATTTGCATAATTATTTCCTGCCACTTTTAGTCTATCAGGTAAATGTAATCGTGTTTTTACTGGTGTGGTGTTAAAGCATTCCAAAGGCGTAAGTTCCTTTACCGAAACAGCTGATGTATATTTTGGCAACCTCAGCCCTCAGCAAATCAAAGATTATGTAGATACCGGTGACCCACTGTAAGCTTGAACATTACTTAGCACCTACATATATACATAGATATGTTTTAATTATTCGCTTTGCAGAGATAAAGCTGGAGCTTATGGCATTAGTGGGCATGGTGGTGCCTTGATTTCTCGTATCGATGGTGATTTTTATTGTGTTATGGGATTGCCTTTACATCGTTTGTGCTGCGAACTTGTTAAAGTGTTTCTAGAGGAAGGGTAATATTATTAAAATTGTTGACACATTTATTGCTCGACGTAATAATTGGAGGCTTTAGTTAATGTTACATTTTAATAAATAGAATTTCTTTAATAAAAAAAGACCGTTATGAATTCTACAGTTAATACCCTATTGAATGGATTCTTTAATAAAATTATGTATAGAAATTACCAATAACTTGTGAAATTATATGTTTAACTCGTACAATAGTTTATGAATTGGACAAATAACGAGTTAAAAAGGGTTTCAATAAATATTCAGTAAAATTCAACCATGCACATTTCTGAGTTTTTTTAATGCCATAACTTCGACATCGATATCCTAATACATATAGAAAAGGCGTATCTTCTGATACCATAGACTAACAATATTCATATTCTGTGCTGATACTCTGGGAGAAAATATTGAACACAGAACAAAATAAAATAAAAATTTCACATGGAAATTTTCAAACGAGTGAGCAACAGCTGTGAATGTTTACACTTTTAAACTACAAAAAATTGCTTCTGAATTTGTTTGCTTTCAAAAAACTTCATGCGATTGTGAAATATTTTGAGAATTTATGAAAAAAGTTAAGCACAAATGTTTGTCTGTCGGAAGAAGTGGAAATGTGTTTGTAATTTTTTTCATTTTCATGGAATTGATACGAAATTAAAATCCATGTAAACAAAAAATTTTATTGGAAATTTTTTCCCATTTGGTATTAATGATAAATCTGATAGACGGCATTGTTTCATTCCCCTTATTATGATTGGCGATTTTGCGCCGAAAGTCTGACGTATTGTGATAGATTAAAGAAAAATTTACGTTGTTTTCTTTAATCAACTACAAATAGTGGAATTTGAAGTCGAAAAACGCCAACCACGATAAGGCCCAATAATCCTTGGACATGAATACCTTGAAAAATTTTGAGATTTTTAACTTCCAATTAGAGATGGGCAAATTATTAAAATGTACCGATATATATCATATCGATATTTCTGAATGGTATCGATATATAGTTTTTTAAAACATCCATATTTCGATATATCGATATTGTTTGCCTAAAAATGTTACACAAACTATTTTCTAATTCGAAACGAAAGAAAATACTTTCGAATTTGTATATTAATTACATTCAAATTCGTTGGAATGCATTTTCGTTCGTTTCGAATAACTGAGTAGACCCGCAGGATCTAAAAAATGAAATTGATTTTTTTCAAATACATATTCTCTTTGTTATACATATGTGGAAGTTTTGAAGTAGCTTTTTTATCGCAAATCATAAATTCGTTTGTATTTCTTTTCACATTTTTACTGCATAGCTCGGTGCATTTTAGACCGATTGTAAAAATTCTTATTTTTTTTTGTCTGAGAGGGTATAGCTTCCAATCGGTACCATTGCTCAATTTTTTTTATTTGATTTTATGATATTCTACATATTTTATTGCTGCAAAACCTAGCACAATTACACAATTTTAAAGTTTAAAAAATGTTCACGCCCATTAAAATGTATTATTATATTTCACGTGGTTCTACTTTACCGATTTTTACAAAACTTAAGACACCCTGAACTCTGAAAAACACACAATTTTGAATTTTAAAAAATGAGCGGAGGCACGACCATTTAAATTTAATTTTATATTTCACATACTTCTTCTTAACCAACAGATTTTCAATTTATTTTTGTTTGAAACAGTTTGCTTCCACTATGGACTCATACATTTTTTTTTCGAAAATGTTCTATCAGCTCTTTGCATTGAACTCTTTTTTTTTGGCATAATTATTTATTGTGCAAAAGACAAATTTGTTGTAAAAGCTTCGCATTCCAATTTGCGATACAACTTTTCTGATTCCGTAATGCTCTGCACAAACACATCTTGTATTAATTATCTTCGTTAATGGTTTCAAGAACGATATTCTTTCCATACCATTAAAGATTGGACGGCAATCTTTTCTATAGCAATCTTTTAGGTTCTTGATCATCAGTTAATCTCTCCTTTAAGCCTGGTAATTTCATATTGAAACGAGATACAACTTCTTAATTTGAATTTACATTTGGTTTTTAGTGTAGTCTTCAGCCGTTAGTTAATTATTGCTACGATTATGTTTTTAATATAGTTTTCATTCATATACGTTACATTTAAACCTCTATTTAAAAGTAAAATTAAATAAAATTTTAACTGCCCTACTATAAAAAAATAATTTGGGTTTGAACTGTGTGTTAAAACAAAATTTCCATAAAAATTTTGACTACAAATCGCACTTGATATACAAATTCTTTTTTAAGAACACGACTGTTTAAAAACAATTTAAAATTTTCAGGTTTTTGTCCTAAAATTTCTCTCAGTGTACTTAAAGTTTATTAAAAATGATTAAAATCAATGTTTTTTACAACGAGTAAACAGTTAACGGTTTTTAGTAGATGACATCAGTTATTCGGGATTGTATGCAGTGTTGCCAGAAAATGGTGATGGGAGAATGGTAAATCGGTCCAAAATATCTGCTAAAACATTCTACAGAAGAAAAAATATGCTAAATAATTAAAAAAAACCAAATAAATTGTAATAAATAAAAAAAATGATGTAAACTAAAATTTACACAAAATGTTTAGCAGTTTTTTGTAAAAAATAAATGCTTTTTAAGAAAGAATATGAAAATAGCATTTTCAAATATGTAGTGAAAATGCTAAAATAACAAAAATTTTTGTATGATGAACCTGAGGCAGGAGTGAACCCTCCGCAATCGGATGAAAGTGATATAATTGTTAGAACCTGGAGCATCTTGTAGAAATGTAATGTTTTATTGGAACATAACAATGAATCAAATGGCTTTCGAGTGGTCTTGCCGTCATTACATAATCTAACTCAAACAATTAATGCAAACAACCTTCTCTTCACAAGAAATAAATGAAAATTTCAGGTCATCAGCCTTAAAACAGAACCAACAAATTCAAAATTAACTTTTCACTTAAGTTATTACATAATACATTTTTTATATGTAATATACTTTTAAATTAGAAACTTTTTGTTAATTTTTTTTTTAAATTAAGCTTTAATTATGGAAAAAGGAGATACACATGTACATACATATGTACATACTACATTTCAAACAGAGTAACACGAAGCTTTTTAGTACCTAGAATTATAGTTCATGCAAACTATTATTTTTAAATTAGTCAAGCTGACTAAAAGAAAAAATATTCATACATACATACACCAACCTACCTACCTATACATTAACATACATATACATAAATACATGCATGTATGTACATATTCATATAAATAAAAATTAAACTTATTTAATAGATAACGAAAGAAAATATATAAAAATAATTATTTTACAGCAAATTCGAAACTACACGCGAGATAATTTTCAGCAGTAGTGATTTTAATCTGAATAAGTAAAGACCAGACAGTCAAGAGGTATTAAAACTCAGCGGACTGTTCAAAGTTTTTATTTTAAATACCTCTACTAAATAGCAAAAATTGCTTCGTAATGACACAACAGTTGTGGGGTGGCCGTTTCGGCGAAAGTGCCGGCAAAACTAATGCATGTCTAGCCATGCTTAATTGCAGTCTACCCGTAGATGCTAGACTTTTTGGCGATGACCTTGATGGCAGCAAAGCATATGCTGAAGCTTTGAAGAAGGCAGGCTATCTAACAGCCGAAGAATGTGCCACGATATGTACGGGGCTGGAATTGGTGCGTTATGATTGGATAGAGGCCCTTATAAAATTCTCTCCCACCGATGAAGATGTACATACGGTAAATGAACGCCGTTTGACTGAACTAGTGGGGGAAGTGGGCCAGCGTATGCATACCGGTCGCAGTCGTAATGATCAAATTGTTACCGATATGAAACTGTGGCTACGCAAGGCTATACGAGAAACTTGTGGCAGCTTGCGCAAACTTATGGAAAGTATGATGCAGCAATCACAACAACACTTAGGAGTCTTAATGCCTGGCTACACACACTTACAAAGAGCCCAAACTGTGCAATTCTCTCACTGGATGTTATCTCATGCCTTTGCTTTGCGTGAGGATTGCTTGCGTTTGTGTGATGTGCGTAGTCGTTCAAATGTTCTACCTTTGGGTAGTGGGGCCTTGGCCGGTAATCCCCTTCAAATTGATCGCGTTTGGTTGGCAGAACGTTTAGGTTTTGCAGCCGTCACTGCCAACAGCATGCATGCTGTGGGCGATCGCGATTTTGTTGGTGAGTTGTTATGAGCATTTCAAGTTCATGATGTTATCTTTGTAATCGCAGTTTTTTCACAAGCATTTGATGCATGTTCGAACACGATAAGAAAAGATCTAATTTTTTTCATTAACTTTTCAACAAGCCACAGTGGGGCAGATCGCAAAATTAATTATAACTGATAATTAGGTATACATATAGATATATTTGAAACATCCCATCTAGCATTTGGAAGATTGTTTTTTGAAAAATCAACTTGATGAGTCTTTTTAGAGTGGTATTGGTGAACAAGAACTGATTAATCACTTACACGATCAAAAAAGGACTCGAGAATGATTCGCGCTACTAAAATACAAATAGTTTGATTTAAATTACAATAACAAATTGTATAGCAATTGCAAATTAATCATACAGACGTGTAAGATCTGACTATTATTTCCGTTAGTTATTATCATATTTTGCTCATCTGAAAGATTGAAAAATGCTTAATCAAAAAAAGATCATACAAGTGTTTGAAAAGTAATTATAATTATGCATTTTAAGCAGATATGTAGATGATTAAACACTGCTTGATATGCTTTTTTAAATATAACGATTAGAAACATGACTGAAAGATAATTCGAAAAAGAGTCAAAAATTAAGTGAAATAAGACTAATCAGAAAACGATTCGAAAAAGACTTTAAAACACTGCTAGAAAAGATATCGAAAAAGACTCATAAATGACTTATCAAGACGAGTCGCGGTTAGTCACGTTTTTCTACCGACAAAAATATATTTTATGATCAGCAAATGAGCGCATATTCTAGCTTTTTAATTGCGTAAAAGAGTCAACAAAATACTCGAATTTGATTGAAATTTTCAAAACATTTTGTGTGGTTAATGATAATTATGCTGATATATATTTTTTCAATTGTCAACTTAAGATTTCGCAAACTTTCGTTGATAAGATTAACGGTTTATTGTGAATATTCAAGAAAAGGGTACGGTAAAAAATTTTATTTTTTGTTGCTCGATGAAAATCCATTTACTCAAGAATGATAGAATAGGGAAAAGCCTTACGTTTTGATTTTTAAATATAAAAGGCAAGTTTTTGAGGCAAACACTTCAGACGGTTAATATGTCGTCGAAAAGATAATAGGTCTAGCTTGATATCATTCTTGCCAAATAAATACATAATATATAATAGTTACCTGCACAAGACCATTTATAAGACATTTCAAGACATGAGAGATTTTTCAAATGCTTTACTAAAGCGAAATATTCTAAAACAAACGCTAAACAACACTGTTGGCAAGACATATTTTTCAGTTGTTTGTCTTGCCAACAGTGTTGTTTAGCGTTTGTTTTAGAATATTTCGCTGTAGTAAAGCATTTGAAAAATCTCTCATGTCTTGAAAGGTCTTATAAATGGTCTTGTGCAGGTCACTAATATGTAATACATATTATGTACATATGTATGTACATAGTACATCGTACATTATTTGTTTGAAATTACACTCAGGGAAAAGATGGACTTCGAAATCAAGAACGAGTCACATTAATTCAATAATTTGCTAAATAATAGAAAATGTGCATTGAGATACTTAAAAATAAATAAAATTAATAAATTAATAATATGTATGTTTTATTCGAAACATATACCTATTTAATTTTAAAGCAGCTATAGCTATAGCTATTTAATAAGTTTATACACACTTAAATTTGTTCTGAATATTTATATAAAGTTCGAATAAAACATATCTGATATAAATTAATATTTTTCCATATTGAAATAAAAAATATCAACATGACTAGACTTTCGTTATAATTTTTATGGATTTTAAGCTGTCTTTTCTCTGGGTATACAACTGTGGGCAACCGTTACACGAGGCACAACTTCATCACCTAATGGGAAGTAATACGCATGGCGTAATCTTGTATTATATAATTCTTGATTTTTATCCATATCGAATTCATTAACTAAAGCTTAAAGATTAGTAAAGTATACTTACCGTTTTTTGCAGTTTATAATTTTAATTTTATTATATTACACCTCTATTACGAGAATAATTGGCGCCATTTCTCCTTCGTTACTTGGTTTACAGAGAAAATGTTACCAGCGTTTGTTATTTTTTCCGTATGGCAATACTACAGAGGGTTGTTACATTTATGGTTTTGCCCCTGCAAAACTATTGCATTTTATTTTGATATCCCTTCCAAACGCCTTGTAAATTTTATAATTGATGGTTTTTTATTTTGCTTTATTTTTAAGGGAAATAACATTCAGCCAATGATGTTTTATAGCAGCTGCTGTTCGGTGTTTTAATTTATCAACCTTTCATACCATACAGTATTGTCGTAAGCAAAGTATTTTGTATTATGAAATAATTTATATACAACATGAATATATCACGAAAGATATGAAAATGTAGATAAAGCAGCCAATTGTAAGCATCTATTTTCAATTCGAGCAACAAAGTCTACCCTGTTCGCTTCTACACACTTTTCGACAACAAGCCACTGTAGCATGATTCATAATGTGTTTGAAGATACTCGTACATTCGAATTTGACTAGCAGACATAGGAATCCAAAATTTCTAACATAGGATTTTGCTTTTTAATTAAGCATATAACAGAGCACTGTTAGCTCTTTAACAGTATTCGTTAAATGGATTAGAATTTCAAACGAGATAGATACCAATTTCTTTAAGAATAAATTGCTCTAAGAGGTATTCTATGAAATTACAAAAATAGGATGTTGGAAATACAAATGTCGGGTAGAGCCAATAAATTAGATTTAAGAAAACATAATTTTCATGAGAAGATTAGTGGTAATTTTGTTGAAATATGGAAGAGCACACGTACTACACTATACAGATGTGGTATTCTTAATGGTTCTAAATGTAACCCAATAGTACATGTTTTTCAAGTAATTTTGGAAATTTTTTTTTGAAAAGATTAGATTTCATTTTGATCAAATATGGAAGAGCATACGTTGTTGTCACTCTGCATTTTGCTCCCTGTTTTCGAATTTTAATGTTATTAAAAAGTTCGAATATTTTTCTTTTCGAATCGAATTGCATAATAATGGCCCCTTGAATATATTTTGAACTCGATCGGCGTTGCAGTTTAAAAAAATTTTTTTCGAAACTTCGTTTTCGAATATACTCAAAATCTACCAAATGGAATCAGTTAAATTTTTTGAGATCTAGGAAAGGTTTAATTTTAATTTTTAGTCTTTTGAAGCTATTTCTGAATCCAGTTATCGGCAGCTGAATTCAAAATCGTATTTTTAATAAATTATTGGGTTTTATATTGAAACATATCAATCATTTACTCAAACATCACATCACAAAAATTAGTCTGCCAGAAAACGAGTTAAAAGTTTTAAATTTACTCACAATTTATACGGCATTTTCACCTGCACAAAATTTAGCAAATTTTAATTAAAATCTATACAGCTTACACTATTTTTTTTGATATTTATCAAATTTTTTTATCCAAAGCAAAACCTATTAACTGAAAATTTGCCAAAACTACAACCAAACAACTGCAATGCAGCCAATTCATACACCGTTTTAAGCAGCCCGTAGCTAATTCACTTATCATTTATGTAAATACATTGTACAGGGTAGCAAAAAATAATTAAAAATACTAGATTTTGAGTAGGTTTCCTACAAATCTACTGATAAGGTAGATCTCGTTTTATATGGTGAATCTAGTAAAAAGCAACTAGATTAAGTTCGAAATATCGTAAGTATTAGATATCGAGAAGAAATTAATTGGAATATGAAATATTCAGCCTTATTCTGAATAACATCTCTCCAGCAGTTTATTCCATTTTCATTGTTCCTATAAAACAACTGGAAACAAAATAGCTGACTTCGAAAATTCGAAGTTCTCCCTAAAATTTAACAGCTTTATATATAAGAATTATAAAGACTTTATAAAAGTTTTTTAAGAAAAATTTTGTATGAAAATTTGTTTTAAAAACCCTATATAAAACCTTTTAAGTCTTATAAATAATGTACAGCCTTATTTTTAGCTCAATCTGTTAAGAATAGCTGGCTTTTGGGCATGCCCAAGCCCACTTAAAGAATTTCGTAGGAATCGGTTTATAAAAGTTAAACATTATTTATTTATTTATAAAACTCACATTCTTTAGTTAACCAATGAAATTAATAAGAAAAATCGTTAGTCCATTAAGGGCGACTTTTTGAGTTGAAGATTACATATTAAATTAACCTTAATCTTCATTTGTGATTTTTGGGTAGTCGATCATATGGTTTTACTTGCCAGTTTAAGCGGCCAATCGTGGTGGTTTAATCTTACATTAATATTGATAGCATAAACTTGCGAAACATAAAACTTTTTGTAAAAATTATATGATAAAATAATATAAGAACGAATAGATAAATATACATATGTATATATATTTTTGCTTTTCCATTAAGAAGCGCAATATTTTACTTGTAAATAATAAAATATGGCAGTTTCTTCTTCTTCCCACAAAAAACTAAAGTTCCTTGATAACATGTACGACTTTTGCACAGAAAATGTTGCCACTATTTTGTTCGTCAGTGTGGTAATACTACATACAAAAAGAAGTTTAAACTACCACTCAAAAACATAAAACTTGATTAATGTGAGATTAAGTTAATTTTCGGATTAGCTACACTGAAAGACAAACACTTCGTAACGGTAATGAAACCGTTACTGCTTAGTAAAAATCATGTCGTTACTTTAATGAAAATATTTCGTTGTTTGTATGACATTTTTCAGCTAATGAAACAATTTTCATAATACGAATGAAGCGTTGCATTGGTTGAAAAATAATGACAAAATCGTAAATATAATGGTGAAAATCGTTGCATTTACGAAGATTTTTCTCTCAGTGTAGTTAGAGAAATAAACTAATTTTAATCTCGAACCCAAAAATTGGCCATAAATGTAACAAATGTCAAACGGCCTGCTTATACAAAGCGAACAAGAGTTTTCATTGGTCTTTTCACATTCGAAACAATAACCAAGTACATAAATTTGCTTTTGAGTTTAACACGAAAGAACGTTTTCTCATTCTGCAAATGAGTGAAATTTGTAAGAAATTCATTTGCAGCATATTTATGTACATATCGCTACCTTAATATAGAAAGGGTCTAAGCAATTTTTTTTCATATTTCTATAGAAGAACATCTAATGTATCGAAAAATGGAAAATCTCAATTAAAAAAAATATCAGTTAGGGCTTTTCTATATTAAGGTAACAGTATGTATTTTTTTAACCTTTTTGGTAGTGGACTTTATATATTGCTGTTCAATGATTGGCCTGCATTTATCACGTCTGGCAGAAGATTTAATTATCTTTGCCACTAAAGAATTTGACTTTGTACAAATTTCTGATGATTTTTCAACCGGTAGCAGTTTGATGCCCCAGAAACGCAATCCCGATAGCTTGGAACTGGTTAGAGGCTTAGCGGCTAATCTTTGTGCCAATTTAACGGGCGCAATGATGACAATAAAAGGCACACCATCAACATATAACAAAGATTTGCAGTTTGATAAACAATATTGCTTTGAGTCTTTTGACAAGCTGCAATTGGCTCTGGCAGTGACTGAAGGAGTTGTGAAGTCGATGAAAGTAAAAATAGAAAAAATGGAAATGGCCTTAAGTTCAGATATGTTGGCCACCGATTGGGTAAGCAAAACTGAATGAAATAAAGAAATTTTAATTTCGTATAGTGTTTCTTTAAATCTAGGCTTACTATTTGGTACGCAAAGGTGTACCGTTTCGCAAGGCCCACAGTTATATAGGCGCCGTGGTGGCTCATGCTGAGCGCATGTCGTTGGACATTACTGAAATTCCCTTGGAGGACTTGCAGCATATATGTCCTTATTTTGATGTTGATATTGCCAAATTGGCAGAGTATAGTTCCAGTGTGGAACAATACGATGTTATAGGAGGCACAGCCACCATTTCCATAACGGAACAATTGAAATTATTAGGAGAATTTGTTAGCGGTCTAAAGAAATTAGAATGATTGTTTGTTTTTTTTGTGAGTGCTAAGCACTTTTTTGTATAATTTTATTTACTTTAAATACTATTGATATTATTAATTTTTATTTTTTTCATACAACAATTGTTTGATAAAATATATAATTAAAGGTTTAAATCAAAAGATGAATTGTTATTGTTATTATTAAAATTATTATTTAATTCATTACACTGGGATCTTTTTCCAAGAATTTCTCCGACTTCTCCAATTGGGTATAAGCAGTCATGGGTGAATTCATCTTACCACCGGATATTAGGATGCCCAAGCTTTGTTGTAATTGCCAACGACGGGCCTCGCGAATAGACTTGTTACGTCTCAAGGTCTTGGCCAACATGAAAGCACATATGGCGCCCAAAAACTGAAAGCAAAAGCGGAGAATTAGCGTTTAACGCACATCTGTTAAATTTCGATTACTAGTAGGAATCAATTAGATTATATTTTAAGAAGAATTGTACTATTTATATAATTTCCTTTTAAAGAACTTCTGATAAACAATTGATTACGATTACTAATAGTCTAAAAGTAATCTGAATTACTAGAAATTACAACAAAGTAATCAAAACAAGTCAAAAGTAATATCAAAAAATAATAATAATACTTTCAAAGATTACTTTTGATTATTAATTAATGAAGTTTATTATTCGACATATTGTCATAATTATATTTTAATTTGAAATTTATTTGCTTGTGGTTTAGCTTGGTCTATATACGTATTTCATTGGCGCTTAAACCAAATCATCAGTAGACTTCAACCACAAATTTTGAACAGTCACAAACCTCTTACTTTATGCACAGACTTTCAAAAACTATATGAGAATTCATAGAATAATAATATTTTTGAAAATCACAAAGACAAAATAAGTTTAGTAGGCTTTGAAACTCATACAAAACCCAGCAAATAATTTATATTCGATATAAATCTATTTTATTTTTCTACACCTTCATACAATTAGAAATCCATTGGATAACAATAAAAGTAATTACAAGGCAAAATGAAAAATAAAATCTAAAATTTAAGAAGTTTATTATTCGACATATTGTCATAATTATATTTTAATTTGAAATTTATTTGCTTGTGGTTTAGCTTGGTCTATATACGTATTTCATTGGCGCTTAAACCAAATCATCAGTAGACTTCAACCACAAATTTTGAACAGTCACAAACCTCTTACTTTATGCACAGACTTTCAAAAACTATATGAGAATTCATAGAATAATAATATTTTTGAAAATCACAAAGACAAAATAAGTTTAGTAGGCTTTGAAACTCATACAAAACCCAGCAAATAATTTATATTCGATATGAATCTATTTTTCTAAACCACAAGCAAATAAATTTCAAATTAAAATATAATTATGACAATATGTCGAATAATAAACTTCTTAAATTTTAGATTTTATTTTTCATTTTGCCTTGTAATTACTTTTATTGTTATCCAATGGATTTCTAATTGTATGAAGGTGTAGAAAAATAAAATAGATTCATATCGAATATAAATTATTTGCTGGGTTTTGTATGAGTTTCAAAGCCTACTAAACTTATTTTGTCTTTGTGATTTTCAAAAATATTATTATTCTATGAATTCTCATATAGTTTTTGAAAGTCTGTGCATAAAGTAAGAGGTTTGTGACTGTTCAAAATTTGTGGTTGAAGTCTACTGATGATTTGGTTTAAGCGCCAATGAAATACGTATATAGACCAAGCTAAACCACAAGCAAATAAATTTCAAATTATTAATTAATAATTAAAAGGAATTAAAAGTAATCTTTAAATACAATCAGATGGATTTTTTGATTACTTTTGGTTCTTTTTCATTATTTTGTTGTAATTTCAGGTAATTCAGATTACTTTTCCATTATTAGTAATCGTAATAAATTAGTAATCGTGTGAAACTGAATATAATCGTAATTTAATCACTACTTCAACTTTCAAACAAAAGTAATCAAATTACTAATCATTCCTAAACAGATATGGTTTAGAGTACAATAAAAAAAGAGAAACAAAATCTCTCCATCAGAAAAATATAATAATAAATAAATATAAAATTACCTAAGAAATTTTAAATAATTCTTTAATATATGCATATGTATTTATATTAAAGGAAATTTTTGCAAAGTTATTGTTTTAATAAAATTTAACTATAAGCGCTTAACTTACCTGCACGAAAGCCACTGTGGTAGCGCCAGTTGCAATTAACATGGTACTTTGAGATATAATGAAGTGCATACGTCTGTAACAACCATTTTCATATTGCATATCACATTCTGTGCCATCGTCTATATTAAAACGACCGCAGCAAGAGTAAGGCACCGAAATTCCATCGACGCTAGTTTGATTTACATATTTCACCCAATCCTTGGGGCCATCAACGCCACAACATTCCAAACCGCTTTGCATGAAGTCAACACCGGCTTGTATGTAATTATTGGTATCATATTCGACCATCGACTGATTCATAGTGCGCTCTAACATTTCGCATACTTGACCCTGCATTATGAAGGCTGCAATGGATGCAGAAACTTCCAAAATGAAGACCAAAAATAAGCAAAAGCCATACTAGAAATTATAATATACAGACATAATTATTGAGAGATCTTCGTTCTGCAACATTTTACAAACTCACCAGATTAATAAGCATGACACTTTCCTTAATCGCACCATAAGCCCCCAAGGTGGCCACGAAAAGTAAAATGAAACCAATGGCAATTAGAAGAGTGGGCGGTGAAAGGAAATGATCGTCTACAAATTGTCGGAAGTCGCCAAAAATCGCTTGTATGGTCGAACCAACCATAACCAATAGTACGGCGGTTATCTGCAGAAGAAATTATGCTTAATTTCTATAACGACTAAATATAATTGTATGCACAAAGAAACTTTAAAATTTATATAAATATTCTATTTAAGACTTTACAGTATTACAATACATCTGCTTCAATATAAAAAGATAGTTGAACACTGACTTTTCTGCTTCAAGCATCGATCATTTGCTTGATTCAGATGGATTTTGTTTAGTATGGATCCTTTTTTAGGGTTCGCTAAGCCACTCGTCTGTCTTTTTATAACAAAGAGAAGAAATTCTCTTTAGGAAAGTGAGATAGAGAAAAGCTTCATTCTTTACAACTTTACTTTTTTATACGTTCTTAATAATGCAGTGTTGCGGCGCCTCTAGTGTCAATGAGTTGTATTAAATTTTTAAAGTTGTGATTCTGCTGATGTTACATTAGGATTCGTATCCACTGAAGCAGGAGTAGTTCAGTAACCAGTGTCTAAGCCTTTATCTCTTGAACCTTCCTACCACAACTGATACAAAGGGACACTAATACAAATCAAAAAATACGTGGTGTTATTATTTAACGACTGTCAGAGCCGGGCTTCAACCCAGGACATTCGGTTTCGTAGTCAACGTGCTAACCACTTTAGCCAACGCCACCCTCACAAGCTGTTTTCTCGAGAGCCTGAAATTTCCCCACTACAACAACAAATATATGACAGTTAAAAATTAAAGGTGTTCTAAAGCGAGCAACGAAAAATTTTAAAATCCTAATATAATATACAGACAATTACATCTACACAGACACTTGATATTTTCAAAGTTAGTGTATTTTTATGCAGACTACAGCAATTAAGACTGAAATTTACAAAAAAAATCTAAATTAAAGGGTATTCTAACAGTTAATGTAATATTGATTTTTGTAATTTTGACAACTTGTTGTTTTTTGCAAACCATAAGAGGCAAATTCTTGAAATTAAAAAAAAACGCTAAAAGTAAAAAATCTTAAAATTAAAAAAAATCGCCAGAAGGAAAAATTTTTTCAAAAAACAGAAAAAATAGCCAAAAAGACAAAAAGAGCGCCAAAACTAAATAAAACTCTAAAGCTAAAATAAATTGACAAAACCGAAAAAATCACCAGAACGAAAAAGAGACAAATTAAAAAACGCGCCAAAAACCGAAAAAAATCCCAAAAACGAAAATAAATTCAGTAAAGTGCGACTTTGACCGGCGCACGAAGGGTTCCGTACGAACACTAGATATGTAATTCAATACGAGCTTTAGCCTATATAATATATAGTTTTGACATTTTTTTTCGGTTTGAAGCGTTTTTTCTTTAGTTCTGGCGTTTTTTGCGTTTTTTTGGTTTTGACGATTTTTTAAAAGTTTTGGCGCTTTTTTAGTTTTGGCACTTTTTTTCTCGTTTTGACGATTTTTTTCGGAATTTGGCATACTTTCATTTGGCGATTTTTTTTCATTTTGGCGATTTTATTTAGTTTGGCGATTTTTTTTATATAAACGATTTTTTTAGTTTTGTCGCCTTTTTCGCGTTTTAGCAATTTTTTTTCAGTTTTAGCGTTTTTTGATTTTGGCGATTTTTTAATTTGGCGATTTTTTCGGATTTGGAGATTAGAGTTAGAAATTTTGTTTTAATTATTTCGATTTTTTTTCGTTTGTATTGAAATCTATATTCAACACATACCGTAAAAGACAAAATTGTTTTTTTTTATTGAAAACGCGATCGCTGTGAATGAATGTTTTAATTCGGTTGTTTTTTAAATTTCATCATATTTTGAATACATTAAAAGATCAAATTTCCATAGAAAATTTATTTTATAAACCTCTTATTAAACAGAAACATTTTTTATGAATAAGGCAGTCTGAATATAAAAAGAATCCAAAATTTAAAAAAAAAATTTCAACATTATTTTCTCAAACTAGATTGTGTTTATAAAAAATAAGTCTCAATTCATATATAAAATGTTATCTTACAACTTTTTAGTCACATGTTGAAATTTTTATGTTCAAGTATTAAAAATATATTAAATTATTATATGCAGTTTTTAGTGCAACAACCACGATTTTCCTTCGGTTGCGCAAATCGAGCTCGTACTGTGTTTAAAAAAAAATTTTGTCTTATTCTAATATCGTGTTATACGTGCAAGCTGTTGTAATTCTAATGCCACATTACCTAGAATATCAGATTAAATAAAATTATAGACATATCTAGAAATTTATATGTATACTCACATATGCAAATACATAAAAACCTTAAGCGTAATTAGGGTCTAGGTCAAGTTCCCAGAAAATTTTTGTGTAACCATAAATTGGGGTAAAAAAACATGTACATATGTATGTGCACACTTAAAATAGCAGATAAGAGAGTAGATAATATTGCATCTTTATTGCAACATAGTCATAAATCAAAAAAGCTGGTTTTACCGAAAACTTATATACACAAAAAAATTTTTTCTCTCAAAATGGGAGACAAAGAGAGTTTACAAGCAATTTGTATAAAAAATACGATATTACCAGAATTATTCCGCATTATCAGCTTAGTAAGGGCATTTACTGAATTGAAAGAGAGTAAGAATGTGTTTGAATATTTAGCATCAGAGGTATGTTTCTCAAAATATTTAAATGTTGTAAAACAAGTCAAATAGCTTTAAAAATATATTTGGAGGATTCAAACGGGAGTCGTTAAGGTCAGATATATTGTCCTAATGTCTAAAAATGTTTGCTTGTAAGCAAAAACAAAAGCGTTGGGTGAAATAGTTAGCACGTTGACTACAAAGCTGAAGGTCCTGGGTTCGAGCCCGGTCTCCTCCGCCAGTCATTAAAACAACAACTGCACGATTTTTTTGTGTGCATTATTATCATTTTGTATCAGTTGCTATAGGAAAGTTGAAGTGATGAAGGAATACAAACTGGTCATTGAACTAGACCGTCTTCAGCGGATACTAATCCTAATATAACATCAGAGCACCCTTCTTCATCAGTATTGTGTAGCTGAATCATCGGCAAAGTAAAATAACTAATAAAAGCACACTTTCTAAACATTTAATACGCCTCTTTGACACCAGAGGCGCTGCAACACTGCATTATTAGAAATGTGCAGAAAGGAATAGTTGTAAAACAATGAAGCTTTCCTATCCGATTCGTATCTCTGCCTTAACCAACTATCTTTTCTACCACTATCCCTTTCCTAAAGAAGAAAACATCTAGTAATAGTAGTGGGCATTGCCTGAGTTTTACTTCTCTTAAGAAAAAAAAAGTAAAGTCGCTTCGTTAGGGTTACGCAAGGAGCCGTCTATACCAAGATCGTCTGAAAAGACTCCAAACTCCATTCTTGATGCATCAGTAGAGTTTCTACGCAAGAAAAAAATCCCGGGAATCCCAGAGAACTATTTTTTTACAAATCCCGGGAAACTTTCAACAGGAATTTAATTTAACGTTTTTGGATTTTTTTTAAATTGCTGTTCGTTATTTTAATACCTAAAAATACAAATCTGTTGGAAGAAGTAAAGAAGTTTACAAAATATTTTTTATACTCGTAGTATCTATATTGGCAGATGTAGATGGAATTTCCATCCATGTTATAACTCAAAGTAGAGATGGGCGCGTGTCGTATTTTTTTTCGTAACACGAACACGAACGAATCAATACGAAGTGTTCGTAAAAAAATCTGATTTCGCGCGTGCTCGGGTCCTTTCATTTTAATCAAAATTGACACGAAAAACACGAAACGATTTTAGATGTAAAACATTTATGAATGAATTTCCAGTAGAGAAAAAATTTAATATTTTGTATCATCAAACACACACAAAACCAGCATATTTGCTGATATTTTATGGGCCTCTGATACTTAAAGTTCTGCACGTAAGCCGATAGTATCAGCGGTGGTGGCAGATAGTACCGGCTTTCAGTACCAAATCGGTGCCGTATTTTAAGAACGTCTCTTGAAAAAAATCAATTAAATTTTTTGATCTTCAATGTCATAGCAATAATATTTTATGTGTGTTGTGCAGTCTCGTGTTTGTGTTGAAATTTTTCGCGTGCGTACGTCTTGAGCGTCTTGGTATTCGTGTTTGTATCGTGTCGTGTTGGAGAAATTCGAAATTCTCTACCTCAAAGCATATAAATTTATTTGGTTTTGTTTTTAAAATATTAAAGGTATTCATTTCAGTTTTTTTCCTCGTTGGAAAAAATGTTTTTTTACAACAAAAACAGAAAAAAAATTTTAAAAAAATTTTTGAATTTTTTCCCCGTGTTTGTTGTCAAAAAAAATTAAATTTTTTCCATTTTTCCAAAGAGAAAAACCTGAAATTAATACCTTTATTGTTGTTCAGAAAATGAATGAATAAAATTGTTTTATTTTTAATTTAAATGTTGTATGTTTTTCATAAAATTATATTTTTTATTGAGGTAATTTAATTAAATTCATATGTTTCTGAAATTCCTGAGAATAAAACATTTTACGTGTCGATTCCGCGAATTATAAAAGTAAGGGAAATGGATCATAATATACACAGTCCATCAGATTGAGATTATAGGTAAAGCAGAAGGTATTGAATGGCTAAAGAAACTTGACAACTGTCTACCTATCCATAACCTTACGTTTAGTAGAGAAAATCATAAAACTCTAACTCAAAAAGTCCTTCAATGCAAAAATGAGATAAACTCATAGTAGTATTATGAAAATATCGAGATAATATAGATTCCAGGATTTCAGGGTATCGCTAGAGATGAATATGTATATGAGCTGGCGAGGATGGCATCATGATAGAATTCTACGGTTTTCTGAATTTAACTAAATGTAGCTTTTACAGATCCACAATTCTCATAGCGCATTTTTCATATTTTAATGCGATTTTTTGGCAAAATGTAATTCATTGTAAGTAGCAATTGCCAAAACTTCTACCACTGATATGGAGGCATAACCGTAAAAAAGCTTAAAAAAGTCTACTACCTACGATCGTAAACAATCGACTTTGTGTCGTTTAAGCTCTTTGTTTATCACAAAACAGTATAGTAATTCTTAGTGCTGAGTATCAATATACTATACCACTTTGCACATGCTATGATGCAAGACTGTTTGCAGAAGGTTGTGATTTGTGCTATTGTTTTCAAATAAAGTTCTTGTTGAATAGCCCCTGTTACATAATACATAAGCATAAGTAATAGATTTTCTCTTTTCTATCTCTTCTTTTGTTTTTTGTTATTTTCCTTTTTTTCGCCGTTTTTCAAAAGTCGAAGAAGTGTATTTTTCTCGAGCTTCTGGTAACACTGTTTGAATATAACGAACGCAATAATATTAATTTTCCATTTTGCAGATAATGTGTTATATGTATTTGAATCATAGGTCCTTGTTTTAATGATTCATATTTCACTCATGGAAATATGTATAGAGAAATCAAAATTGATAAGAAAATGTAAAAAATAGTTATGGTAGTTTTTTGAGTTTTTGTCTCTTGTTTTTATAAAAAAAAATATTCTTTATTTATTTTTCGATATTTCGAAAGGAGTCCTTTGTGTGGCTTCTTCAAAACAAAATAATTTTTGATTTAGAAGAAAATAAATATGTATATGTAATGGAGAATTCGCCATTTTTTTTTAAATCAATAGGCCTGGTTGTAAATTCTTTATGTATAAAAAATTTATAATCAGTCTATTGATTTTGCAGTATGGCGAAATAGCAACAGTTTTAGTTTTCTTTCATTTTAATGAAACGTAGGCATAAAATTTTTTTCATTCGCATTAAGTATGGCAAATTGCTTTTGATTATCTTGAATTTATATTTTAATAAAAAAAAAATACTTACAGCAAACATGAAACTGACAATGAGTAACATATATTTGGCACAACGCATGCCGGAATTCAATTGTAGATCCCTGGTTGAAGTCATTTTGTCACTTTTTGATTGTTCCAATGTTTTAGTTATTAAACTGAAATATTCAAAACAAATTATAAATACATATCTTTTATAATTTTTCTTTTATTTGTTAATTTTATTACATGCTTGAAACAAGTTTCTTATATTTTTTTTATATTTTATTCTACAACTTTCTGGCTGAAAAGTTACAAAAACACTAAAATATTTGTAAGCTTTTTTTTAAACAAACCTTATTTCCGTTGGTAGCACAATTATGAGTAAGTGTTAATTAGTATTTGTTTAATATATTTTTTCCTCTTAAATGTTATCAGTAACTGCGAGTACATACTTATTTTAACTGAATATTTTTTGTTTCATTTATTTATTTTTTTTGAATTCTGCTTGAATCAAAGAACAAAAACAGTTAAGATAAGCGACATTTTAATCGATGTGATAAGATATAATTTTTTTATATGTATGTATGTATATGTTTCAGTTGTTTTCGCAATATTCATTTTGTCTCTGTTAGTTTTTTTTTGTTTTTTCTTAAAAAAAGCTTTTTTTCAGATCACATATGAAATGGTTTTATTTTTAGCTATTTGAAATATTGTTTAATTTTTTATTTGTATAAAAATTTTTATTGACCTTAAGCGCTCATTAATATGTAATAAATACTAGAGCAATTAACAATTTGTTCGAATATTTCTGGTAATACTTTAGAAAATATTAAAATGTGTCTTAAAGAGATTATAATTTAACTTTTGAAATGGTTTCCTAGGTTAAAATATTTATTTGCAGTTTTGACCACAACAAATGTGTCATTTGAGCAAAATTTATCGATTTTTTTCTTAGAAGTAAAATATAAATAATACTTGTATATTACAGTGAACTTAAGAAGTCATAATTCACATTGTGTGTTAATCGTTCTTTAAAATTTTGCTATAAAAAGTTCTGCGACTTTGCATTGTGACTTTTTTCTATGATTTTTTTTGTGATCACACAGCAATAACCGCATCATTGGTTTCTCAAAAATGCATGGATCTTGGAAATTGGTATTACGACTGGTGAATTTTATGAGTAATACGAAGCTGGTTCAATAAGTCCGTAACTTTTTGAATGAAACACAGTTTTTTTTGCAAAACAAAAATTTATTTTTCAACATAATCTCCTTTTAACTAAATACACTTCTTCCACTTAGTTCCAGTTTTTGTATACCTTTCAAAAAATTGGATTTTTCGAGGTCCTTAAAAAAGGCATTTGTTTGGCCAAAATTTCATCGTTGGAGCTAAATCTCTTTCTACTTAGCCATTTTTTTAGGTTTGGAAATATGAAGTAGTCACTATGGGGCTAAATCTGGCGAATAGGGCGGATCAGGGAGCAAATTGAAGAACAATTCATGGTTTTTTGCCATGGAAACTGCACATTCGTTTGTGGTCGATTGTGAGCAAGCGAGGCAACCATCTTGCGAAAAGCTTTATCCATTACCACTTAGCCATAAGGGATGCCTATGGCATCAAAAATCTCATGTACTTTTAGTCCTAATATACACTATGCAAGTGTTATTTCTAAGCTGATTAGAGAGACCAGGGGAAAAGAAACGGTTCTGTTCCCCTCGACTCTCTTTCCCACAAACTAATCAGCTTAGCAATAAGACTTGCATAGTGTAAATAAGGACTTTCTCTTAGATTGGCCAACACCATATCGTTGATTTCTTTTAACATTTTCTTTCAATTAGCCGTCCAGAAAGTTCAGCGTTATTTGTGCTTGTGCGACCACAACGAAAGTCAGTAAACCACTTTTTTACCATTGAAATGGATGGTGCAGAGGACCCATAGTATTTATCGAGCTTTTCTTTGGTTTGATTGACGCAAAAAATAATGTTTAACGAGCACCCGAAATTCACTTTTTTCCATTAAAAAAAAAAATACACGAGGTTGTATGCTTTGAACAGCTGTTAAATGCAAAGTAAGTGACAACACTTGCTCAAAATTTGACAGTAGTCTATTAACAGGTGGTAGTTGATGGGAACAGTGTTGCATTTCATGTAATTGCAAGGAAAGTTCGAAAAATCAAGGACTTATTGATCCACTTTCAAACAAATAGTTAGAAGCAATTTTTAATAGTTCTAAGGCTCCAATTCTTGGAGCCCAATTCCCCTCTCCCCCCAAAAAAAAAGCCTTTCAATGCATATGTTAATCTTTGAGGATGTTAACTCACTTGCCAAAATATTTTCTCTTTTTCGCTTATATATTATTTTAATGTAATTACTGGTTATGTTCAGATCTTCTTCCTTACGCTATTCGTGACGTGAACACGCTTTTCGTAATCTTTAAATTTGAATATTTTTTTGTATTGTATGAAAATAACAATAATAATCATTACTGGAAAAGTCTTTTCAAAATGCCTTAATGGCAATGTCAAGACTGTTGTAAATTGAGAGATGGTAAAATTGAGCTTTCATTCAAAAAAAAAAAAACTTTCAGCAAATTGTAATACGATGATTCAAAACAATTCACATATTCCATTTGCAATAAAGGCTGATTATATAAAGCAGAAAACTACATCAACTGACAACACACATAGTTGCGACCAATCTCAAAGAACGCTGATGATGAAGGTGTAGTGGCCTTCGAAAACAGCTAGTTGTTCCGTTCTACTGTCAGAATATTTACAATTAACTTCGGTGTTATTTTTTAATTAATAATTATCACACGTAATTTGGCTTACAAGGCGATACGAACTTTAGCCTAATCAATTCATAAATATAGAAACAAATGAAGTTCGAACAACAATAATAAAACCAACTAATTCTGTTCGATGATTGTATCGCCTTGTCTATGGACGAAAAAAAGCCGCAGTTGTGATTCTTGAAAACAATTATTATTTAATGTCTATACTAGAAGGTTGGTATATTTGCTTTATGATTTTGCTAAAAACATTATTTCCAACAAATATTTATTCATATATTTTTCAAAATATTATAAAATACTTTAATGCCCAATTCTGTTCGACGACGGGCGGAAAAAAGACGAAGATATGATTCTTTTGAAACAATTATTATTTATTGCTAGAAGGTTTGTGTATTTGCTTTATAATTTTGTTCCAAACATTATATCCCACACATATTCTTTTCATATACATATACAGGGTGGGCTAAAAGAAACCAAGGGGTGTACAAGTTTAATAACTTTTTTGTTTATTAACTTTTTTTATTTTTTCTTTCAGATTATATAATATACAAAATGGAAATTTTTTTACACTAAGTATGAAAAATTATGTCTCTAAATGACCACCGTTTTCAGCTTCGCACTGATAGGCTCTTTTTAGAGCATTTTCCATAACATCTTTCAAAACTTGTGGCTGTAGCGTTCGAATTTCTGCAACAATGTTTGCCTTGAGTTCAAGGATTGTCTCTGGCTTGTTCACATACACTCGCTCCTTCAAAAAACCCCAAAGAAAATAGTCGGGTGCTGTCAAATCTGGCGATCGCGCTGGCCAAATAATTTCCGAGTTTCGAGAAATTATTCGCTCTCCAAAAATTTTACTTAAAAGTGCCATTGTGTCTCGGGCAGTATGGGCAGTGGCTCCGTCCTGCTGAAACCACATACCACGTCTGTTTTCAAGAGCAGGACGTAAAAAAATTTCTATCATAAACCGATACCGCTCTCCATTTACGGTTACAGCACTTCCATCTTCATTCTCGAAGAAGTAGGGCCCAATGACATTTTCAGATGTGATCCCACACCATACTGTACACCTAATGAGGTGCAATTGGCGTTGATGAATGGCTCTTGGATTTTGAGAATCCCAGAACCTACAGTTCTGCTTATTAACAAAGCCATTCAAATGAAAATGAGCTTCATCACTCATAATCAAATTTTCAATAAAGTTTAAATAATAAAATTCTATTGTTCTGGTTTTCTGTTCCGTTGTAAACCTCTCCATTATAAATTCTTTAAGTGTTGTCTATATAATCTGAAAGAAAAAATAAAAAAAAAATAATAAACAAAAAAGTTATTAAACTTTTACACCCCTTGGTTTCTTTTGGCCCACCCTGTATTTGAAACTATTGTATAATACTTTAATTTAATTTTTATGTTTTGAAAACATGGCAATAATATTTTTTATTTTTCATTATTAAAGACAACAATTTTTTTTTTGAAAAAGAGAATTTAAACACAAGAACTCAAAAGTATTTCCAAACAAAAACGTCCTAAGTCTTCTTACTGAATTAAGGCATAAGAAAAATTATAATTTCATCATATTAAAGCTTATAATTTTCTACTGCATATAAAAAATTACCTTTTTATTGGCACAGTGAGGAACTTAAAAACTCTTGTTTTTTTTTTACCAGCCAACCATCATTTTAAACTTTAATTTTTAAGGCTTCCAAAAGGGAATGAAAAGATTGAATTACAAAAACAAGGTAATTATGAATAAAATTCCGCTTGAGATTTCTCGCGGGGAACAATTTCAAGTAATAGCAAGTAATATGAAAAAATATTCTGATTGGAAAAGTGAGAAATCTCTAGCGGAATTTTATTCATAATTGCCTGATAAAGTTTTTTAACTTTCCCAAACTTTAAATTTTTATATATATTTATTTTTTTATTGTATAAAAATAAAATTTCTCATGCATTCGAAATGCATTAATTAATTTTGTAAGGCTTAACAGAATACTGTTAACATGCTAACATAACTTGGTTAAAGCAGAATATTTGTGTCACATTTATTTATTTATACATTTTAAAATTTAACTTGGCAAATCTTGTAAATACTAACGTTTTTTTCGTTTTGAAATTTGCATGGAAAACATTTTTTTTAAATTAAATTTTCTTTGTTTTTTCATACAAATTTAAAACGTTTAGAAACTAAATTTTTTACAAAATCTGCCTATTATATTTTTATTAAATTTTTTTTTTAATTTTATTTTCGTGCAGTTTTTCTTAATTTTTGCAAAGAAATTTTTTAACACATTTGCACAAAAATTTAATCCAAAACCACAAAATGTATAACTTTGCCCAAGAAATTAAAACGATATTTTGGTTGCAATAAAATTTTTTATTAGAAATAATATTGATAACATTTCAATTACAGAACTACTGAATTATATTTAAAATTAGCTTCAAAATACTACAACGAATGATTTGCTAATTTTATGATTATCGTCTGATTTCTATTTTTATTTATACGAAATATATTGCTCATTTACTCACACAACGTCATAACTCACAAACACTAGTTTCACAGAAAACGAGTTTATTTATTTATAGTACATATTCTACAAAGTGAATTTGCAGAATATGGTTGCACAAAAATGGACGGGTGACTAAGACCAGATGTCCATAATCTTATTAACAATAATCTTAAAAATGTTTTTGTGACTGACTGTACACGACCTATGCCTTCACATAGGAAGTAGCAACGTGGTTGTTAAGGCAATTCCACAAAAGAACCGCAAGATTATACCGTAATCTGTGGCAGATCACTCAACCAGTGTGAGCGAGATGATCTCGAAGGCCAATAAACAACAGTGGCCTGGTTGCATTTAAGAAATAATTGCCAACGACGCGTGATGTTGATGAGTTTAAAATTTTGGATTTACATTTAATTTAATGGAAGAAGAATATTTAATTTTTCTCTCAAGAGTTGGCTAAACAAGATATTTGTATATAAAAAACGATATAGGGTTAATTCTGCATCATTAACTCAAAGATTAAATTTATTGAGTTATGACGTTGTTTGAGTAAATGAACGATATGTACATATGTTTATATGTGTATTATTAACTAATTCCTGTTTACAACAATTTATAGATTGATTTGTTTTTATTTTTAAATAATTATTTATTATTATTTTTTTTTAATTTATTACGCTGGGACTGTTGGGCGTATAAGTCATTGGTTCATTTTCCAACTGGGTATAACCGGTGGTGGGTGAATTCATGGGTGGAGCCATCTTACTACCGGATATCAAAACATCCAAACTTTGTTGCAATTGCTGCAACTGCCAGCGACGGGCTTCGCGTATAGACTTATGACGTCTTAAGGTCTTGGCCAACATAAATGCACAAATCGAACCCAAAAGCTAAAAGAAGAAAATAAATTATTTTAAGTCTACTAACAGCCGTACTGATAAACAAATAATTTAGGTTTACGAATCCCTTTTACAACGAATTTTGTTCATTAAACGTTTTGTAAATCTAATTTTACACCTACACGAAATCTAGCAGATTTCAATTAAAATCTTTATCCATAGCATTTACAACAACAACAACAATATCAACTTCACCCTACGCTGAGGAGATCTATTGATTACATGGTGCCACATCTGGACTTTGATAAAGTATTTAAAGTTCTGATTCCATTCAGGCGGGAGTGGAAGAGAGGTACAATAGTAAGAGAATACAACGTCAGATCATACACTGATGGATCAAGAATAGTCTGCGGTGTCGGCTCTGGGGTCTTTTCAGAAGATCTGTGTATAAAATGCTACTCAGCGCTTCTATCCCTAAGATCATATATCACTTCATCTTTTATAGTCAGCCAGTGTAAGAGGTGGCTATCTAGACTAGGAATCATCGGGATTCTACTTGAATGCTTGTGTGTAATAGGGAGCCACGTAAACCAACCAACCAACATGACATTTATCACCATTTCTTATCCGAATCAAAGTCATAAATAGTGCGTTTACGTTTGAGAAAAATCCACTGCTAACAAGATTTTAGGCAAAATCTAGTAGATTTCCTATATAAAACAAAATCTATCAACATTAATTTAAATATCTAAGTAACCCAAAAATGTTCGATCTAATTTCATATTTTTAAGAATTCTTCAAAGGCGAGAGACACTTAAACAGTTTTCAAAAAAAGAATATTTTTTCTAATATCTGAAACGTAATTCCCTCCGAAATATTTAATTTTCTTTGTAAAATTTAAAAATTAACTTACCTGCACAAAAGCCACTGTGATGGCACCGACTCCAATCAATACGACACTTTGGGAAATAATTATATCCATTTGATCAATGCAACCATTTTGAAATTTATTAATACATTTCGCAGTATTATTCTTGTATTCTGAGAAGTAGACGGCACAACATGAATAGGGCACATCGATTCTATTCTCCACATGCCATTTGCTTTGGTTCATGTACTTTAACCAATCTTTGGGACCATCAACACCACAGCACTGTAATTCTGTTTGCATGATGTCAACAACTGCCTCATTGTAGTCACTTTTCTCATAATTGGCTATTGATTCATTCATTGTTATCTCCAACATATCACGTACTTGAGTTTTCATAACAAAGGCTGCGATGGCTGCTGATACCTCCAAGATGAGGACCAAGAACAAGAAAACGCCATACTGAAGAGAAATAGCAAAATCAATGGATAAATGTTAGAATCAAAAATATGTTTTATTTCTGATTCAAACACTCACCAAATTAATACACATTACACTTTCTTTAATGGCACCATATGCTCCCAGAGTGGCTACAAAGAGCAAAATGAAGCCAATGGCAATTAGAAGTGAGGATGGCGAAAGAAAATGATCGTATACAAATTCTTGGAAATCGAAGAGTAGTGCTTGTATGGTTGAACCAATCATAACCAATAAAACACCGGTAATCTGTAAAGACATGTTTATTTATATGTAAGTAAATATATATATATATTTATATATATGTACTCGTATATAAAAATATTAATATTCACCCTTATCGGGAATAAAAAGCGAACACTTTGTTCACGTGCAATATTTCCCGTGAACAAAAAAAAATGGTGAACAAAATAAGAAAATAGTATACTGACAATATAACAACTCATACATTGACGATCATTGTTGAAAATACTCTTTCAACTAAGTAATTTTTCGGAGTTATAACAATTTTGGAGTTCATTTAAAGAAAAATAGCCATAAAATTCACCGACATAGCCATATAAATTGCCATGTCGCCAAATCAAAAATTTAAGCGAAAAACAAGTTGAAAAATTGTCGCTTTTGGCGAGAGATCGCCATATCTGATACCCCTGCTCTCTAGCACCAAATTACAATAAACTATTTGGGGTATTTGCACCAGTGTCTTAAGTGTCCTAAGTGTCATAATGACCTAACATTTTAACACAGTTTAAAAAAATTGTTGACTTTCTCAGCCATGTTTATTGTTTGTCATACCTGAATGTAGAAATGCGTAAGAGCTTACCAAAGGAATTGAGAGAGAGAGAGAGAGAGAGTAAGAAGTGTCCAAAGGTGCTAAAACTAAAATACAAATAAGTGCAATGTTAGGTCTGTCTGCGTAAACATATTTTGCATAATTTTGTGCAAAATGTTACAAAATCTTGCAAAATATTGTCTACGTACTCCAAATCTCTTGCAGCGAGAGAACCAAAAAGAGAATTTTTTGACAGTTGGAAGTTAGAGAACTTGTAAAATGTTGCTAGAGAAATTTCTGCTTGCAAGATTTTGCAACTAGTTTGAACAGCTGTTTTTATTACTTTTTGAATGAAATAATTTTTTGAATGAAATAATAATAAACAAAATATTTTATTTCATGCTAGAATCGTCCAAATATATAGTGCGACCGTGGCGTAAAAGCAGAACCAATGATTCCAATAATGCAATTTTTCTGCCTAAAATTCTTTTGCTTTGTTATTTCAATTGTTTACACACCGATCATCTGTTTTCTTGCAAGATTTCACTGGATCCTGTCTATGTACTTTTTGAGATATTTTCAGACGGCAGAGTAAAATTGGTCTTACGCTCCCAAAAAAAATTACTGAGTACTTGCTACTGGAAAAATACCCAAACATTGTAAATTATAAGGGGTCGCTCACAGCAGTCATATTTTTTCGTTTTATTACTTTAAAATGTGTTAATATATAACTACCATTTGAATACCCCAATTGTTTTAGGATATAATTTATTATTGGGAGTTTTTTGAATGGTCATAAATTGAAAAATATCTACAGGTAGGGTACCGTGTCTTCTAAGTCTATACAAGTGTATCCAAAAAATACGCTTGTAAAAATAAGCCGCTGCTGATAATATTATACTACTAATTTATTCTTTAGTAAATAAAATTTAATTATTTTCTTTTTTAACTAGTTACCAATTTCATTATGAGCGAGTGTAAGCCAGCAGTCTCTCGAAAAGCTTAAACAGATATTGGAAACTTGCGATAATTTGTCTACTGGGAGTTGATTTAGTAAAAAAAGAAATTAATTAAAAAATACTTACCCCAAACATTATGCTGACAATTAGCAGCAAGTATTTAGCACAACGCATTCCAGAATTCAATTGTAAATCCGTGTTGGAAGTCATTTTTATAAACAGTTTTCTAGACTTTTAACTGAAATAATAAAATTTTTTTGTTAAATTAATGATAATGTAATTTGTTGCTTAATGTACTATTATTTATTTTCTTTCTCTTAAATTACATATTTTGGGCAAAAAAAAACCTTTTCGCTACGAAGTTAGAAATGTACTAAGAAAACTTTAAGCTTTTTGTTTTTGTTAAACCTTATTTTTTATCGGTATGTAAAATTTTTATACATAGAAACATGTATGTATGCATGTATGTATGAGTGTACGTGTATCTGTTTGAACATTTGTACAGGCATTAGCGCTTATGTTTGTTTAATTCTGTTTCTTATTAAACGTTATCGCTAATAATTTTAACTTACTTTTATTGAAAGCAAAAAAAAAAATTAAGATAAAAATTTAATTGTTCTGATAATGTGTTGGGGTTTCATGCGTAATTCTTGTACTTTCACAACATGCATTAAATCCTAAGAGCTTCAAACAAGCTTTTTATAGAACAAATACTTGCAATATGTACATTTTTTAAAATAATATACTACCTTAAATTAAAGCGATTTATTACTGATTGTATTTGTGTATAAGTAAGTACGAGGGCTGTGCCGAATTTCATTCAAATGTATGTACATATATGGAGATATTTTTCACAAAATAAAAATTCCATATTTTTAATATAATTTTTTTAACTTTGAGGTCTTGGGAGTCGTTTCTGACTATTTTCGCCATAATGTCCCAATGGATATATGTGCACGTGTTTGTATGTGTGAGTATCTCATAAGTTAAGAATGGGTCAACGGATCGGCTGCAAATTTTCGTCATTCCGAAGATTTTGGTCTTACTTAGATGTTAGATATAGTAAATATAGACTTAGGTCGAATTCCTTCACTAGTTAATTTTTAACACAAACCAATATTAATTCGACTCAAGTTTAATAGTGAATTAATTTGCTTCGTTAGAGTCCCAAAATTTTCGAAAATAAAATGTTCACAAAACTGTTTTTCTCAGACAAGTTTTAAACTAATTTCATTTGATTTCAAAACTAATTTTAATCTCAAGATTGCCACGTCGCAAATTTGAGTAAAATCGGGTCATTCGTTCGAGAGATATCGTTAACGAAAAATTTCGAAAAAATCGTTTCTTTTTTTAATAATTTCAACAGTCTTTGTGAAATTGATTTTAAATATTCACTGAGTTTTATATAGACTTTAAAAAGTGTATTATATGCCGGAATTTTTTAGATTTGAATCGAACTTTTCCTCTAGTTAATTTTTGAGACACACCGCTATAAAAGCTCAAGTAATTTAAATGGATTTGAGCACCGTCATCAAAAATAAACTAGGGAACGAGTTCGATTCAAGTCTATAAAATTTTACTAAAATTCGTAGCTTTGCTGGAAGTTTCAGCGATTGCCTGCAAGGACAAACGATTCTCATGCATTTTTTCTATCTTTCGGGATGCTTCTGCGCAAATATTTGCAAAGAATTTTTTTTTTGTAAAACCTTTTTCTATGAAACGTTTTCTTAAGTTATTATACATTTTAACTATTTTTGGAAATGTTTTTATTCTATGTGAAAGTGATTTTTTCTATAAAAACTTGTTTGGAAAACTAAAAGTTATTTCTTTACCGGCTTTTCAGATTTTCTTAAAATTATTTCGCAATGTTTCAATAAATTATTTTGTAGAATTTTTTTCGTAAGATATTGGATATTTTGAAAACCTTTTAAGTTTTCAAACTTATTTCACTCGTTGGTGTTGAGAAAGCATTTGGAAAAATATTTTGAGTCCAAAGATTTTTTTTGAAGTTTTCAATATTTTCGTAGGTTTCGCGTTCTTTATTTAATTATTTATTTATTATTAATATTGATATTACAGCTAAATACAACGGCAATATAAGAGTGGTAGAAGCACTAGCTATTAAGTACATTGGCTTCGGATTCTTTTAATCCGTCTTTTCTTTCGACGGAAGTAAGTTTTAAGTTTTCTTTGGAAATATTATTGCTTACTAAATTTATATATGTATATGGGCATTGGCTGCCTTGGCCATCAGATCTAACTGTGGAAATAATGAAATCAAAAAATAATATAAGCATTATGTTTTTTATTTTTCGGAGTAAGTTTTACTCTTTAGTTTTGAGCAGGCAATATTTTTACCAAAATACTTTTAGGAAAATATAATTTTAAGGTTTTCTGTTGCTAGATTTTTCGGAGTTTCGAGTTTTTAGGAGTTTCGAATTTTTCGGAGTTTTCGAATTTTCGAAGACTTTATAAAGGGTCCGCCATCTAACGTTTTTTTTCAACTAGTGCTTATTTCGTGAATGTTAACACTTAGCTCATGTCTGATTTGACAGATAATTAGTTTTATCTTTCCGCTGAACGAGCCAATCGACCATCCAATGCGTTTTCGCTTCGCTAAGTGGGCCTGCGATCGACTTACAGAAGATGAGGATTTTGCCAAAAAAATCATCTTTTCAGATGAAGCTCATTTTGATCGGGCCATGTTTAACGAATTTTTGTTCACAAAAATTGAAGAGGAGGATATTGACAATATTTGATTTCAACAGGACGGCACTACGTGCCACACAGCCGAAGCTTAAGTAGTTTTTTATAGCATTTTCAAAAAAAAAAGTTATCTGGCGGACCCTTTATTTGTTTATTTTTTTTATTTCGGTTACTAACTAATCAAACTATTTTTCTTAAGAAATTACAGTGCTACCTCGATTGGGGCAACCTAGTAGCACAACAGGCAATCTTTTTTCATTACAGTCTTAAAAGGGCAAAATTAAAAAAAAATTGGTTCGATGAGTGCAACTTTTCCGTGTTATTACATTTTAAATAATTTTCTCTTTGAATTTAGTTGTTCAAATATTCAATTTTCATATTGAATATTTTTTGTTGGGTAGGGAGGGGTAGCGAATCACACCGGGTTAAGCTAACAATCATTTTATATATTTTCTTAAAAATGATTCTTTTTAAGTTTAAAAGATAAAAATAAATCAATTTAAAAAATTTGTGATGTTATTGTATATTAATTTTTTAATGGTTGGTTAGTGAAAGTTGTGTACAAAACGTTGAGAAAAATTATTTTCTTTTGTGTAATTTGTGTAATTTCTTATTAACTGAAGACTTTCTAAGGAAAATAAAGTATACATTTATATTCTTTTTTCATTGCATTTCATGGGAAAGAAATTTTTTTTGAAATTGTTAAAGAGTCGTTCCTGAAGCAAAACTTGAATATTTTGCTGGGATGTAAGAAGAAATAAGGAATTGTTGTAAAACTAAAATTAATGTATGTATGTATATCATAGTTCATTTTTAAGAATGTACCCCTAAAATTATTTAAAGTATTCTAAGTTGAAAACTTTTACAACATAAAATGGGACTCTTGAGGTGGCCTGTGTGGTTTGCTTCCTTTAGCTGGTTTCCTAGCAGCGTTTGTTTATGTGTAGTTTGACCATAACAAAAAATTCATGTCGCTTGTAAGTATACATATAAATATGTACATATCTATGTGAACAATATGTATATATGTACATTTGTATACATATCCCTAGTGACATTTATTGATTTTCTTGTAAATAATTATTTTGCCATGTACTTTTTTCAAGTTCAATCTGGTATAAAAAAAATTAATTGTTAATTATTTGACGCCATAAATAAATTTATATTAAGACTTTTCAGCAATCGAAAGCTTTTTTGTTTCAACTTGTTCATATGCAGCAAAAATAAAATATAAATTCAATAAAATGCGACTTTGAGTCGCACACGAAGGACTTGTCCATACGGACACTACATATGTAATACTATACGCACTTTAGCCTCTAAAATCGAATATCTTACCTGATTTGGAGATTCTGAAACAAATTTTAAGTACGCGTTAAACTTCTTTTCGGTTCTTGGCGATTTTTTTTAGTTATGGCGTTTTTTTCTTATGGCGATTTTTTCGGTTATTGATGTTTTTTTCGTTTTTTTGGGTTTTTTTTCGATTTTGGAGATTTTGTTTAGTTATGGCGTTTTTTTCATTATGCCGATTTTTGGCGATTTTTTTTTTAATTTTAGCGATTTTTTTAATTTTTCGCTTTTATTGCTTTGGCGAGTTTTTCATTTTGGCGATTTTTTATTTTGAATTAGTCTTAGGGTTTTTGACAATTTCAATATTTTTATAATTAAATTTTTCTATGAAAAACAAAAAACAACGTACCAGCTACGAGTTGGTTTCACATGGAATTTTTATCATAAATTTTTCTATCGCCTAACTAAGAACTAAAAAGTTGCCGTGTGTGAAAACAGACTTTGTAAAGAAGTTAGTCATGCCTTAGAGCAGTGGTCGGCAACCTATATCATTACATTTTATGATTTTAGGAGTTATACTCTCAACACGAACCGGTGTTGCCAATGAAATTTCGTCTCATTTCCCTAATTTAAATTTCAAATCTCCAAAGGCAAACTTCATTTTATTAGGCCGGGCTTACATCTGTGTGAGATGTGCCAAAAAAAAACGTAACCACTGATTACTAATGAAAAATTGTTTAGTTCAGACACGTATTTATTAAGTTAAATTTTATAGAATACAACATGATTGGAAACTGTTTAAATCAATAAATACATGCCTGAATCAAACAGTTTTTCATTTGTAATCAGTGGTTGCGCTTTTTTGGGCACATGGACGATAAAATGAAATGATGAAAGAAAGGCATCTTTTGTTGTAGTTACGCCAATTTAATAGTGAAATTCTAGAAAAGGTTCTGAAAATAATTTAAATACTCGTATATAATTGAAACGGCTCACGTTCTTCATGTATTCGCGAACCAAATATTCTGGTTTGCCAAAATAGTTTTCTGAAAATAAAAATTTAGTGAATTCTCATCACACATGTGTTCTTATTGTTGGGACAAATTTTTTTGCTCTGGCAACGTAGATTTATAAGTGTATGCAATACACAAAATTGTTCTCAACAATGCGCGTGTACACATATGTTAACGGGCGCGGAGCCCTCAATTCACCGATCAGTGCTTTATGGTAGAATTAATCGATTCGTATAGTATTACTTTTGAAGTGGTCGTATAGTTTAACTCTGAATGTTAGTTGGCTAAAACGTGAGGTAGCCAGCGAACGTGTCAGCTGTATTGTATTTCTCTTTGCTTTATAAATGTGTGTGTATGTATGTTAGAGAGAGGTTGACGTAAAACTCTATTTTCTGCAGATTTCTACCTTACAAACGTTACGATATATATTAAATAAACAGCAACATGTTTTATTTATGTTACTGATTTTGTCAGCTAATTCGTCAACTCACGATACGAGTCTACTAATTCTACCACTAAAGTCTAAAGTTGAGACTATAGCAGTTTTTCTTGAAACAAGTCCGACCTTATGAGAGATATAGAGATAGATAGAGGGAGATAGAAAGAGAGAGAGGGGAAGAAAAACAGACTTGCTTGTACCCCATGAAACGAAGAATACAAGATAATGCATTCAGCTTTTCAAAATATTCTTTTTCTGCGCATCTACATCACATTAGCCAATAAACATAAACACAATCACACAAACACGTGTATTTGGTATCGGGCAATTTTGTTTACATATGGACTTCTACGGCATTTTGACGTCACTTCAGCACATTGAAGTTAACAGACATGTGCAATGCGTAATCTTATATTCTTTGATTCATGCTTGTACCGAAGGCGAATTCATATCAGGTGATCTCAATTCAGCAGCTGATGATAGCAGGGAATTTTACACAAGCAAATATACAAGGTAAATATGCAGAGTTGCAAATCGAGACCACCTGGTATCAATTCGCCTTGCTTGTACCGAAAAGTTACTTCAATTCAATTTTGTTATTTCATTCGCTGCATTAAAACAATACGGAAATTGAACAAATGAACAGTTATAAAAGAGAATTTAAGAGTCGTTCTTCTTCTTCTTATTGTTATAAAGTAAATGCATTTTGCCCTATTTTCGACTAGGTTTTTGCTCCATAGTTTATTTCTATTTATTAAACAAGATAAGTTAACATTACTGTTCATGATACAACGTTCACGCTCTTATTTCAATATAGAACTTGAGCTTTAAAGCTAAGCGAAATAAAATAAAACGCTTGCCGCTCTTGTTTAGGTATGCTGTATCTAACAAAATTAATTTGACGCACAAATTAAAACAAAACATGTTTTTGTAGTCTGAATTTCTGAATTTTCTTTATTTCCCGATATGTAAAATAAATAAAAAAAAAATTTAAAATTTATTTATACATATTATATTATTTACTTTCTCAGAATTTGCAAACATCTTTTGCCAGCAGATTACAAATAAATAAAAAAAATAATTAAAATTAACTAATGATTTTTAAAACTTTAACAAAATTATTGAACTTAACCCATTAAACCACTGATACCATTACGAATTTTAATCTCACGGGCAATGTAGCAAGCAAACAGAACGCCAAAGAACTAAAAATTAAAAAAATGTTATTCATGAATTAAGAATAATTTAAAAAATAAATATTTGTAAACAGACCTGTATCACAGCAATAGTGATACCAGCTGCCCCCAAACTAATAGCATGATCTGCAATATAGTTAGAGAATTTAGTTAGACAGCCCGGAGAGTAACGATTGACGTCCAAGGTGTCAAGGGTACAACTGAAGTTGCCAACAATACCGTTTGGTATTCTGCAACAGGAAAGAGGCAATTGTTTGGGGAAACGTGTATTCCAATCTGTATAGTTCTCAATTCCGCAGCAGCCGAACTGAATTTAAAAGTAAATAAAATTTTTTATTTTGTTATTATTTAAACAACCGTTTTATTCTTAATATAAATAGTACTTACAGATGTTTGCACATAATCCCACAGCTCAGTTACTGGGTTTATTGCCGTAGTATTGTATTCCTTGATAGTAGAGGTCAGAGAAGTTTTAATAAGATCTTTAGCATCAGATCTTAATACATAGCCGCTAATACCGGCCGCCAATTCCAAAATAAATATCAAGCCCAACAGTACAGAGAATATTAAAATTAAGCAATAGTTTTCTTTCAAAGCACCCCAGCAACCAAAGAACGCAAAGACAATCACAAATGAACCAATAACGATTAGGAAGGTGGGAATCGAGAAGAATTTTTTAGCTAGAAATTCATCATACTCGTGATAGACGGTGCTAACACCAACACCAACAGCAATTAGTATAATGCCAGTTAACTAGAAAATAATTAATAAATTATTTAATTATATATATAAGTTGATCTTTTTTTAATATAAGAATTGTGATAAAAATTTTTCTAACATAATTTAGCCAGCGTTACTATACGCCAGAATGCTTAGAGTTAGTCCTAATTTACAATATGCAAGTTTTATTGCTAAGGTGATTAGATTGTTGAAGAGGAAGACGAGGGGAACAGAAACGTTTCATTTCCCCTCGCCTCTCTCTCCTAACAAACTAATCAGCTTAGCAATAAGACTTGCATAGTGTGAATTAGGACTTGCAACTATTCGACAAATGTATATAAAAAATCGGGTTTCGAGATTTAGAAATCGGTCCTGGATCTTTTTAGGGTGAAAAGAAATCCTATTGTTTTCGCTACCATGTTCGTCTGTCCGTAACAGGCTGTTTGTTCGAGCACCGTTAGAGCTACGGACCTGCAATTTTCACAGAATATGTAAAACTATGACCGCTACCGCTAAAGCAGTTAAAAATAAAAGGGTATTCTAAAGAGAGCAACGATACATGTTGAATTAATATCCTATTATAGGTGAGGTTAGGTTAGCAGGCTGCTGGCAAGGAAAAGTAGAAAATTAGATTCCATCTTACTTGGGTACATTGTAATCATCCCTTTGTGCTACCTGTACGCAGCGTGACCGTTTGACCGAGTAAAGTGGCAAATTGCCCCTTTTTCGACTGCGTTGCCACTTTTTGTCTTCCTTTTTTTAGAGTGAATTATATAAAAATAGATTAAAAATAAAAAGTTTAGTGTAGTTTTCTCGTTTTTTTTTTAGTTTTGCCCCTTTTTTTTTGATAAGTCCCCTTTTGGTGCCACTTTTTGAAAAATGTCATCGGTCACCCTGTCTGTAAGTTGAAAGAAGATAGAGAGAGAGAGAGAGAGAGAGTGCGAGGAGGGTGAGAAGCGTAGAAATAGAAAGGAGATAAAAGTTGTTCAGAGAGGTGAGAGTGGGTAAAACAATTTGGCTAGGGACGAGTCAACGGATATACCAGCCACTATTCCTAATATAAATGTTCAAGTTTTTGATTTGCGATAACTCGGATAAGCTGTGCCAAGGGATATTCTGCCAAGGAGGTGCAAATGGAGATACTCCAGAGCGGGAAAAATACACAGGAGATGCAGTATGCATGCCTCCTCTTCCGCGTCCTTGCAACTGTAGCAGTAGTCATTATACGGGAGACCCATACGATTAGCATGGCTTCTGAAGGAAAAGTGACCGGTCAACGTGACCGCGAGGTTCCTTAAGTGCTTTCTATTGAAGTTCATGAGATTTTTCGTTCTATGGGAGTTTAGGCAACGCCAGAGGGTTCTTGCTATTGCAAAGGTGGGCTCATTGCGCCATCTGTTTTGAGCTAATTCAAGAAAGATAACATCGAAACATCTCCAGCAGGATGAGAGTGGGAGACTACAGAGCTTGTCGATATCGACTTCTCTTCGTTGGGTCATAAGCAACTATGTTTCCTGTAATAGTCCCGTGTTAACGCACCCAGTTAAATGAGATACTTGTGTGCTGTGCAGGACCATCCCGGCCTTTGCGATATTTTTGGACAAGAAAGGAAGTGGTGTGCACCTCTATGAGGGACCAGATTTGCTGTCAGTTATAATATGGATATATTTATTTGAAATGCGGTAGAACCTTAGCTAGTGTGTCGCTCTTTTAATGTCAGATAGCTTTGCCTGTAATATACTACATTCATCCGGGAGTCTGAAGGACATTTCAATTCCGTATTCTGGAATATAAACGTCCTCAGCAACCCTGTTAATGAAATTTGAAAATTCCTATTGAAGAAGGGTTTCGGAGTGCAGTAGGCAATAAGATCCAGTATGTTAACCACTATATCTAAAATACTTGCATGCCCCCAAGTCGGTAGTTCCATGCACATGTTGCGTTTAGTCTGACGGCGGTACGTAAAGCTAGCTTTCTAGCCGTTAAATCCACTGGAAGCCAACCCAACATAGCGAACAGCACTTTTGTTGGCGTTGATCTTAGAGCACCTCCTATCGTATTATACATACACCTGAAATTTGCAAAGTTAGTGTATTTTCATGCAGACTACATCAATTAACACTGAATTTAAAAAATTTTAATTAAAAGGCATTCTATCAGTTAATGTAATTTTTACTAAATAGTTTTGACAACTTGTTGTATGTTGGAAACTGTAAGACCTAAACTCTTGACATATTCAAAACAAATTCCAAAATAAAAGAAAATAGCCAAAACAAAAATAAGCGCCAAGGCAAAAAAAACGCTTATCTAAAGAAAGTTGCCAAAAACCGAAACAAATCGCAAGAACGAAAAAACACCGAAATCAAAAAATCATAAAACCAAAAAAATCCTAAAACTGAAAAATAAGCAACAAAACTAAGAAATAACTACTAAACTAAAAAAAGTCGCAAAAACAAACAAACCGCCAAAACTAAAAAAAGCACTAAAACTAAAAAATTGCCAAAACTAAAATAAATCCCCAAAAACCGAAACAAATCGCCAAAAAAAAATCGCCAAAATCAAAAAAAATATTAAATCCCAAAAAAGGGTCAAAACTGAAAAAAAGCAGCAGAACTAAAAAAGTCCAAAACGAAAAAATCACTAAAACTAAAATAAGTTGCACTTTACTGAATATTATTGTTATTTGGAAAAGGGATAGTGAAGAGTGGACAGATGATAAAGTATTAAATTATTAAGCTGACCTCGTTTTAAAACTTTGCTATTGTGCATTTTGTTAAATTTTGCATTGTTGCAGCGACTTTGGTGCTAAGTAGGTACACTACCTTGCAACAAAAATAAAAGAAGAAGGGCTCTATGATATGCATTGGCATAGATACTTAAGGCCAGGATTTACTATCCCACATACAGTCGTACGATTTGTTTAAAAATACAACGCTAGTAGGATGGAGTTTATGAAAATGTTCAAAAGACAATAAAAAATCATTAGATCAGAGTAGACTTTTTTCAAAAGCCGCACAATTTTGTAGCTTAGTAAGTCCTAGCCTTATGTATTTCAAAAAAATAAATTATTTCTCTAGAACTGAGTCTGGTCAAGGATTTCTCGAATACTTCTTTTCTTTTGCCCCCTTGGGCTTTTGCAATGAAAGAAGGCGGGAGTATGCCCATTAAAAATAAAATAATCCTGCCTGTTCTGTAAATCGAGTCGATTTAATAACGCTCGATTTAGAAAAATTAAGTCCACCAATAGCAAATTTTTTCAGACATTTTTGTAGTTTTAAATTTTTTAGAACTTGAAATATCATATCTGAAATTAATTTAGTATGTATGCTATAAAACACATCAATGGGGTCACTATTTATTTTTGGAAAACGAGAAATTTACTTGCATTCGGTTTACAGAGCACGGTAGAATATTTTATTTAAATAATATTGTATATTTCAAAAGATTTTAAATCTGAAGAAGACCGAAGTTACTACCCCAAAATTTCAAAATTTGCTATCATTGTAATCTCCTGGGAATTTTATTTTGTCATAGTCAGACAACCTATCGCATCTCATTTCTAGGCAACCTGTTAACTTGATGTTGCCATACAATTACCAATTTACCATCTAACTGAATCCGTTATCTGCTATAAATAGTGAGTGATGATAGTATGTTTCCACCGACTTTAATTCAAGTAGTTTTCTTTAAATCACTTCGAAGTGTTTCGACCAAGCTTTTATTTTTTTTTTCGTATTAAAATTTTGCATGTACTTTATAAGGTGGGTGCATCAGCTGTATCCGACATTTGACATTTAAAATTTATTAAATATTCTTGAATGTAATTTTTTCGAAATTTCGACAATTCCAAAAACTATTGAGGTATAGAGTTTCTAATTTTAAAAGAAACGCAGGCTTGTATAAATAAATCAAGTTCGAAAAATAGTATTTTCGACATGATTTCAAATAAATAAACTACTTTGAGGTGATTTGTCCATATGCAAAATGTTATGTAAATCATGTATTAAATTAATATGATTTGCTCACATCATCATGATTTGTCTAAATCATGCCGGGGAAAACATACTATTCTGATGTATTTGCAAATTATTTTATTGGGAAATACAAAGTGCAAATAAAGTTAGTACCACATACTCAAATTTTTACTATGATTCATTTTTTTGCACATTTAAAAAAAATTGTAGAACACATGACGTACATATCGTGACGTATTCGAACTTAAGTTTTTGATCAAAATCGTTTATTTGCTTTTATTTAGCCATAAGATATGTGTGAATGCTTATCCACAATTTTATTGAACTATCTTTGGTTTTGATTTCAATACAACTGATGAATTTCCAGTAATCCAAATGCATATAAAAAACTTACCATAAATACTACATTAAAAGCAAATAAAACATATTTAATGCAATTCGCACTTCCGGTCAGCAGAGACATCTCTTAAGTCCAAATTTGATCTATAAAATAAAATTAAAAAAAAAAATTACAAATAACCAATTGAAGCACTTTGAAAATAACTAAATATGTATTGCATACTCTGAAACAGATTATTATAAAACTTTGGCAGAATTAAATACATTAAACAAATCAAGGACTTACGATAATTTAATTCGGTATAATAATAATAATAATTTATTACTCTCTTTGGTAAAATTATTTTAAGCAGTCTTGCTAATACTCGTATGACTGCTACTTTCAAAAGTATTTACTTAAATAAATTAATATAAAATAATCGTTTTTTTTTGTAGGCAACATTATTTCCCCTTTTCTGTTCTAATCAGTTTGATATTTTTGTTGTCTTATCTAAGAATAATAAAAGTAAAATAAATGTTATGTTAAAAAAAATTAGTATTGAGTTTTGTTTTGTGTTGAAGAAAAAACGCTAAACAAAATGGTAAAAAAATATATCAGGTGTGCACAAAAAGTGATTGTAATATTGAAGTTTTTATTTTGAAGTAAGGGATAAGGGATAAGATATTGTGGAAGTCAACTTGTGTAAGCACATGTCATGCCATTACCGCCAAAAGAGCTTAAGCGACATAATTTTCGAGCTTAATTTTTTGTAGAAAATCGATTATTTAACATCAAAGATAAAAGATTTGCATCGAAAATGAAATTTCAAAAATATGTTGCTTAGGCTTTTTTGTTGTGCTATGGCTCGATACGGGTATAAAATTTTTTTTAGTCATAATTTAAAGAAGCAACTTTTACATGCAACTGAGTGAAGATATTAAAAAATTTGCTCCTCTCAAGAGGTTATTGCTCCAAATTGTGGCGAATTATTTTGAATTATTAACTCTAAAATCGAATATGACTATGTAGCAATAAAGGAGAGATATATTATTTCATTGATTCATTTTTGGAAGAAAATTTTAAAACTAAAATATCCAAAACAAAACATTTGAGCTTGAAGTGTATGTTAAAACAAAATGTCCATAGAAATTTTGACAAAAGAACACTTGAAGTGCAAATTAATTTTTTTTGGATATGGGCCTAAATCTTTTACAATGGAGTTTGGTTATAACTAACATGACTTATAACGAAATGTCGTATTGCGAGAAATTTCTGCAGTCTCGACAGTTTCTCATTAATGTTTCATTCAAATTGTAGCAAACTTCCTTTCATAGAAAATTTTCGTACATAACGGATTTTTTTAGTCTATGGAAATAAAAAGGAAATATTGCAAGTTATTATCTGGTTGTTTTTAATAATAATTATTATTTAATTTTTTTACAATAATAATTTTGTTTTCAATAAAAATTTTTGTTTTTGTACACACAGTGTAATGATTTTTTTGTTAATAAATAATTTACTAGTCGAACTTGAGTTAAGTATTTTTAAAAAATGCAAACTTAAGTTAATAGAACTAGATATAATCAATTTAAGTCCATAATACTTTATTAATCGATTATGATTAGGAATCAATTTGATTATATTTAAAAAGGATTGTACTGATTATATAACTCCCTTTTAATTTAATTTCTCATAAATAATTGATAACGATTATTAATAATCGGAAAGTAATCTCAATTACTTTAAATTAGAACAAAATAATTAAAAAGAATCAAAAGTAATCAAAAAATAATCCGACTACTTTCAAAGATTACTTTTGATTATTAATAAATAATCAAAAGGAATTAAAAGTAATCTTTAAATATAATCGGATTATTTTCTGATTACTTTAGATTATTTTTGATTATTTTGTTGTAATTTCAAGTAATATAGACTATTTTCCATTATTAGTAACCGTAATCAATTAGTAATCGTGCGAAAATGAATATAGTCGTAATTTAATCGTTATTTCACCTTTCAAAAAAAAAAAAAATTATTAAATTAGTAATTAGTACGATTACTAATAGTTACTTATCAGGTATGTGTTACGTATTTTAAATTCTTATAGAATGAAATATTTTTTAATAATTAATGTAATTTTCTAAAGAAGAAATTTAATTGATTTTAATATAATTTAATTTAATTTAATTTAATTTTTCTTCTCTTCTTGAGAAAATCACAGTAATTAATAAAAATATTTCATTCCATAAGAATTGAAAATATTAAACTTAAGTCCGATTAAAAAATAATTCTTTATTAAAAATGCAAGTTTGCTACTATTGTCGGCTTCAAATAAATTCAGTTGGGTTGTTTATGGATCAACCCAGCACTCATACAACCAAATTATATCTTAGTATTGAGAATTTGAAACAAATTTTTACGTGAAGTTGTTATGGAAACAAAGCAACTACAAATTTAAATTGTAAATAGAAATAAATTGGTGTGACTCCCGGATGACCAAACTGTTGAGAATTACAATTAGAGAAATTAATTAATGTGATTTTTGTTTTAAAAGACATATGGTTGCCTTCTGATAACGAAAAAAATAAATTGTCCACTACCCCATAGTTCGAACAAAAGCGAACTTCACTTTACTGTGTGTAGCTACATTATTCAAAAATACAGTACAAGCTGATTATAAAAAACTCTGGTGTCTCTTTAAAGTAAAGAAATTGCTATTACTTGGAGGAATACACGAAAAAAAAACAAATTTAACACATCTGTTATTAGTTCGTTATTGTAGTTCAAGTTTATGCTTTATTTATTTATAAGTGTAAGTATGTATGTATGTATGTATGTATGTATCTACACATGCATGTATGTATTATTCATTAACACAAGTGTCTCAATTTCACACGTAAATAAATGAATGTGTATGAATTAAACAGCAACAACAAAAATTAGAAAAGCTTTTGTTCTTAACCTTAATGTACATACATACATACATACTCATGTATATACATAAATAGTTAAATGCAATGGTGAAATTGTCCAATATTAAGGTCGCTATACAAATGTTGGTAACAAGTGTCGTTAAAATACCTTATTTAAGATTTTGATTTATATACATACATATGTACATTAGGGTGGCCGTTATTTCATTCTTTTTGATTTCTTCCACTCACACCCCTTAAATCGGTGCAGTTTAAAAAAAAAATTTCATACCGATAAGTTGTGTTTTAGGGGTGCGTCCGGCCCACAAAGTTGGCCCTCAAGCCCATATATTCAATGTAATTTTTTAAAATTTTTTTTTATTTTTTTTTTAGATTTATTTTGATTATATAATACTGTATATGTATGAAATAATTTAACATATACATATACATAAGCTCTTATTGTACATGCTTAAAATAAACAAGCAAGAGTGTTATATTCGGCTGTGCCCAATCTTATATACCCTTTACCAAAGTGCGTTTATGTAGCATAGAGATACATACATAAGCACAGAGATATGTATGTAGATATTAATTTTGTGAAAAAATTCATAATTTTTCCTCTTGTGCAATTTTTAATAAGTGACCTCTCGGTATTTTTCGTTTAAATATGTTTTTTTTTTTGATATTAGCAATAAGTCGAATATCGATGCCTTACTTTCTAAGAAAATTCAAGTTTTCAGGAGAGAAAAAAGGAAACGGTTCATCTCTTTATACTTCGGTGTTTGGATAAAAGTTCATATGCAATTATTAAGGAATTGATTACATTTATTTATATTAGTAGTAAGTTTAATTATGAAGCGCATTTATTGAGATAGGAGTTTGGTGCATTTAAGAGTAATTTAAATTCTTGATACTTGATCAATAAGTTACTCGTTTGTTGCACTTATAGCTAAACAAACAAATAATGCCGTTATATCAAAATTATCAAATGAAAACAATATTTAATATCCCAGATGACATGAGATTCGGTCTAATGTTCGCTTAAGCTTCGAACTTCGAAAATAGTTTTAGTATTGTACCTCAATACCAAGTAAACTATGTAACTTTTTTTATTTAATAATCTTTGATTTAGCAAAATTGTTAATTTCCTCAATTTAAACATCCCATTGGAAAAGGTGAATTTCTTGAGCTCAAAGGAACGATTTCAGGGAAATGAAACAGAACATGTTCTTTATTTAACTTTATAGTTAGGACTGTAATTTAGCGATACATTTTATTTTCATCTCCATTTACTAAAAATAAATTCAGTTAAGTGCGACTCTGACTTGCGCACGAAGGGTTCCGTAGTAATACTATATGAACTTTAGCCTATATAAAATATAATTTTGGCATTTCTTTCGTTTTTGGGTTTTTTTCGGTTTAAAGCGTTCTTCAATAGGGTTTTTCAATAGGGGTGACGTTTTTTATTTTGGTGCTTTCCTTAGTTTTAGTGCTTTTTTTCGTTTTAGCAATTGTTTTTTTCGTTTTTGGTGCTTTTTTTCTCGTTTTAGCTATTTTTTAGGTTTTTGGCATTATTTTTATTTTGGTGCTTTTTAAATTTTAGCTATTTGTTTTATTTTGGTGATTTTTTTAATTTTGACGATTTTTTTTCGTTCTGGCGATTTTTTTGATTTTGATGATTTTTTTCATTTAGGCGATTTTTTTATTCTTTGGCATTTTTTTCATATAGGCAATTTTTGTTTGCTTTGGCGATTTTTTTGGTTTTTGGCGTTTTTTAGTTTTGGCGATTTATTTTCGTTTTGGCGATTTTTTTGATTTTGGCGATTTTTTTTCATTTAATTTAATTTTTGGCGATTTTTGTTCATATAAGCAATTTTTTTTTGTTTTGACGATTTTTGCGGTTTTTGGTGATTTTTCATTGTGGATTTTTTTTTAGTTTTGACACGTTTTTCTTGTTTTGGAGATTTTTTTCGGTTTTTTTTTAATTTGAGCGATTTTTTTCATTTTGGCGATTTTTTCGTTTTGGCGATTTTTAAAATTTCTGGCGATTTTATAATTTTCGGATTTTTTAGTTTTACCGTTTTTAAAAATTTCAAGAGTTTAATTAACTCTTACGGTTTCCAAGATATAGCAATTTGTCAAAATTACATAGTCAAAATTGCATTAACTGATGGACCACCCTTTAATTAAAATTTTTTTAATTTTAGTGTTAATTGTTGTAGCCTATATTAAAATACACTAATTTTACAAATTTCAAGTGTCAATATACAAATGTACATATGTACATACAATTAATTATATATACAATAACATGGTATTTTAAAAGTTTTCGTCGCTCATTTTGGAACACCCTTTAATTTTTAGCCTTTATATATTTGTTGTTGTAGCGACCAAAGTTCTACATACACTGTCCGAATTTCAGACCCGTAGCCTTTACCGTTCCTGAGAAAATAGTATTATTCCTAAAACATGAAATATGTTTAATTATTAAAAAAAAAAGTTAAAGTTTTCCAACTCTGGAAACGTTTTTTTAATTTGTTAAATTTTTAAAATTTTTTTTTTAATTATAAATACCAATTTTATTCATACCGAAGTATAAAATAAGTTAATTTAATAAAAAAGTAACAAAAACTAGTTTTCGGTAGTTATTTTCTATGGGAAAATAGAGTTTGAGTTTTCCAGCTCTGAAACCGTCTGCTCAATTTTGCTGATTTTCAATAGCACTGACACACCAGTCCAAGAACGAAGTCTCTAGCTCTTCTGGGAGCTTGGGAAAACCGATTTCACGTACAGACAGACGGACAGACGGACATCGCTATGCATAAGGATCCAGAATATATATACTTTATGTGTCCCTTATTAATATTGTAGAAATTACAAACGGAATGACAAACCTATGTATACCCTTTTACCATTTTTTGGTAAAGGGTATAAAAAGATAGTCATATGCAAAAAATACATTGAAAAATGGGCTTGAAGGCCAACTTTGAAGGCCGGACGCACCCCCTAAACGCATAAAACTGAACTGATTTGGGGGGGGGGGGTGAGAGTAGAAGAAATCAAAATTCAAAAATTCTCCATACAATTAACGGCCATTCTAATGTACATATTACGAAAACTATTTTATGTGTAAATATGTAAATATGATAAAACAAATGCTCACAGGAACTTATATAAATCAGTGAAGAGAAAAGTTTTAGAAAATGAAAATGCCACGACATTATCACAGATTTTACAACTGGATTTGTTTTTGAAGCGTATGTGCAATAAAGTCATGCACAAGACCATTTATAAGACCTTTCAAGACATGAGAGATTTTTCAAATGCTTTACTACAGCGAAATATTCTTAAACAAACGCTAAACAACACTGTTGGCAAGACATTAAATCAACGATGCCCATCACTTGTTGAAACAACGAAGACTAATCGTTTTTCATATAAAATTTATACAAATGGATATACAAACGCTTATAGATTTCTCTTGCTTTTCTCTCTGTGGGCACGACTAACAGGGAAATAAGCTAATACGGGAGAGAATAAAATCTGCATCAGCTGTTTAATGTTTACTTTTTATTCTGCACTAACGCAAAAGAGTTCAGCTATAAAAATTTAATAAAAATTTTATCGTTTCATTCCCAATAAGATTGTGTGTGAATATAAATATTTGTTTTTGCTTAAATAAAAATTAAATAAACAGTGTAATCATTCACAGGCAGGAGGAATAACTTTGCGCAGAGAAAGTGGAGCGAAAACTGAGCCAGCTGCAGATGCAAATGTATTAAATTGGCAAGGACTGTATGTACAAAGGAAATTGTAAATTTTATAAAGTTTGTCTTATCGATCTTGATAATATTAGAAGGAAACAAACGTTATTCTTCCATTTACTCATGATGTGAACTTAAAGGATTCGTGCAAAATTGGGTGCTTTAGTATTTTTTCTGAAGCAGAAGTAGTTCACGTTTTTGAAGTCCACGTGCGCAGGGCTTGTGTCACAATGCCTAAAACAAGAGGGCCTTTAATACTGTTATCAAACATAACATTTTGTTGACGTTTCGGAAGTCACTATGCATGATCCTTTGCCCTTATATCATGTTCAGTATGGCATATTCAAAAAAAATCTCTTAACAGTTCTGTGGCTCTCTTAACAGTTCTGTGGCTGTGTGTGGAAAAAGTGCTAAAGTCATATTTTACTGAGCACTTTTAGGCGTTAAAGTTCTATTTTCAAAAATGTATTTCTTTTGCAGTTCTCAGTTTCAGTTGAAATATACCAAAGTATAACATAAATGAAGCTATTACTCGTATTTCAAATGAGATTAGAAGTCTAAAAAAGATAAGTCGCCAGTCATAGTGCTACAACTTCTTGAAAAATGGGACAAATTATTTGAGATTTTGCATAGAAGAGTACCACACCTATATGGTGTATTACGTGTGCTCTCCCATATTTTATACAAATGAGCACTAATCTTCTCAAAAAAATAGTGTTTTCTTAAATCTGATTTACTGGCTGTACCGGACATATTTTCAACATAATACTTTTATAATTTCATAAACTACATTTTGAGCAATTTTTCCAAAAAAAAAAATATCTATCTCGATCCAGTTCCAAGGATTTGGAATCATAATCCATTTAGCGACTACAGTTACATAGCTAACAGTGCTATGTTATGTGCTTAACATGCTATGTCAGAAATGTTGGTTCCTGTCTCTGCTAGTTAAAATCTAATTTATCTTCACACACATCATATTTTATATGTACACATCTGGCATTTATTGTGTTATGATTTTCAAAATGTATGCAACGTCGTTCCCATTACGTTTTTTATGTGGAAAGCAATGCCACACATCAAACAAATATCGGAAATGACCAGTATACACTATTGCGATGTCACAAAGTGCCATAGTGTGTACTCGCCATTAGAATAAAAATTTATGTATGTATGATTGTATTAAAGTTTCCATCCCTGATATAAAGTACTTTTTATGATAAATTAAAATAAAATATTAAAAGCTCATTTTCCAAAAACAAAAAGTTAATTTTGTATAATTAAAGAATTTGAGTAAAACCAAAGCATAAACATATTTAGGGCCTTATCTTATAAAATGCGACGTTAACGAGAAATTTTTTATCAAAATGAAAAGATAAAAATTTGCTTATAAATTATAATATTATGCTATGTTACAACTAATTTTTAACTAGATATTTCCAGCTTTGGTGTATCTAATAATATTTTTTTGGTGCGAGAGCAAAAGTTTATTTTGAACAGAATAGTGAATTCACATTTCCAAATTCATGTAGTACAAAGTATTTTTTTTAGTTTCGAAGTGGAAACTTGAATAAATTTTCAAAACTATTTATCAATTAAATATCTTGAAATAATCCTAAAAATCATGATAAGTACTATGTACACATGCCTGTGTATATGTCATGCAAATGACTGCAGCAATTTTCCCTCGAGTGTACTATACTTGTGATAATTTTTGGGATAGAGAGAAATTAAATAATTATATTGGTTGTTCTATTTCACACCGCGATATTCATATACAAACTTAAATAAAGTAAGACCTCTTTTTCACACCCAAAGTGTACTTGAACAAAGTCTTTTGAATTTTCTATTCACTTGTTACACGCCGCACGCACACACACATACTTTGACAAATTACGTCTTTAAGGAAAAAGTGTAAGAAACGAACGCAAGCAATGCCACATTGCGATTAAAACAAAGTGTGTATTCACCCCTATTCTTTTCTCTCTTCTCTCTCTTCTCTCTAAGAAACTCAAGACTTTGCAAAGTAACCTTTACTTGTGGCAAAAAAGGTGTCTTACAAAATTTATAAACAAATAGTGTTTTTGGTTCGTATTCCTTCTGTGTTGCACAGTTTGATAACAATTTTGGCGACTGGAAAAGCTCTCACATTCGTTATAGAAACAATACACTGTATTCGGAAATGTCTTTAATTAATTATTTCGTTTGCTTACTACTTGAAAAAATTACATTTACATGATATTTGAATTAGTAATAAAGTGTGTCAGCATATTATTTTTTCAAGCCGACAGCTTTTTGGTATACAATTGTTAATTAGCTGTTGAAAATTTACGAATATATAAATTCGAAATTAAAATGTTGCATTATATAAAAATATTTTTTGATTTGTTCAAATAAATATTTCGACCAAAGAAATATATGACTCAATTTCATAATTAAGGGCACATATGTAAACATATTAGTTTTATTTTTACTTAAGTCTATATTTAAAAAATTTTTTAACCAATATTTGCACTTAGCCTTATGTACACATTTATTGCGCCTTTCACAGGTCCCTTTTTAGGGTTCCGTACACCAAAGGTGAAAAGGAACCCTATTTTTTGCGTTACTCTGTCCGTCTGTCCATCCGTCCGTCACAGGCTATTTTATCAAGAATCGTAAGACCTACTGAGCTCAAATGTGGACACAGTATGTATTACTTTGACCGCTAAAACAACAAATACAAACCGTAAGAGGCAAACTCTTGAAATTTTCAAAAACGGTAAAAAAAACAAAAATCCCAAAGTTATAAAATCGCCAAACAAAAAAAAAACGTCAAAACCCGAAAAAATCGCCAAAACGAAAAAGGTACCGAATTGAAAAAAATTGTAGCACCAAACTAATCGCAAAAATTAAGAAATCGGCAAAATGAAAAAATTCCCAAAATAAAAAAAAACGTCAAAAACTTAAAATAAACGCTAAAACGAGAAGTAAAGTACCAAAACAAATAAGCACCAAATTCAAAAAACACAAAAATTCATAAAAAACGCCAAAATTAAAAACCTATAGTAAAAAAAACGCTAAAAACCGAAAAATCCCAAAAACGGAAAAAATCCCAAAACTATGTATATTATGTAGGCTGAAGTTCGTATAGTATTACATATCTAGTGTCCGTGTGGAACCTTTCGTCGTCGCACTTAACTGAATTTATTTTATTTTAATTATTATATTAAGTTTTTTATGCAAAAGCGATTACTCCAGATAATCGTATATGTCTTAAAATTAAAAAAAATATATTATTTATACAAACTTAAATAATTACAATTATTATTTTAATTTGTTTTACTAAGATATGTATTTTTGTTATTAACAACATTTTCTTTCTCTTGTTAATTACTATTTCATATGCTTTTTAACACTTACACTTTTTATTATTTAAATTGCGTTTGCTAACTAACTATTATAGCAAAATAAGCAAATATGTTAAAATTTTTCTCAGTATGGATATGTTTTTCTAATAAAATGAGTTATTTTTAGATTTAGTTGTTGTTTTGTTATTTCCAAAGTATAAAAACTTAAATATTAAAACGCAAGAAACTAATTAAAACGTTTAACTGTTAAAGCACATGGAACTTAACTGAAGCGCAATATTTGAATTAAATTCTAACTCACTGCACAAATACTGGCAAAGATATTAAGGTATTTAGTAGGTAAGTTAGGAGAATTAATATACTGTAGTTATTCTCTTTAGTTGGCCAAGAATGATAACAAAGCTTTCAAAAAATAAGTATTTAACTGCACAGGTACATACACACGTATGCAAGTATTCGTATTTAATTAAATAAGTTGTATTATTTATTTAAATTAATGGAAAGTAATTAATAAATAAGATTTTTATAATATACACAATTTCTTTTGTAATTTTCTCTTCGCTTAGTTTATCAAACGACTTTATTTGGCTAAGCTTTTTCACAACAAGTACAACTGATTGATAACAAGTAGCAAAAGCTTTTTCGAAATTAAATATTTTAGCAACAGAACTTTGTTTTGATGGTATGTACTTGTGTTATCTGCTTTGTTATCTTCTTAAATGATAACTTTAATTTAATATCAGGCATACGTATGCATATACTATGCATACTTACATTTATACATTCAGGGAAAAGTTGCAACTTGAAAATAACAACGCGTCACATTAATTCAATAATTTTCAATATAATAGAAAATATATAGTGAAATACTTCAAAATAAATAAAATGAATAAGTTCTTACTTTAAATTAATATTTTTTCATATTGAAATAAGAAATTTCAACATGACTAGAGTTTCTAATGTTTCTTATTAATTCAATATGTTTTTGATCAATTTAAGCTGTTTTTTCTCTGGGTGTACTACTGATGTCTTCGTGAATACGAGTGATAATATCTGAGGCATTATTCACAAATAAGAATTTTAATATATTTTTAATATTTAGAGACATTTTAAATTTAATTAAAACATCTGTTTGGGGCTGCTTCTCCGATAACATCAAGCTTATTTTATAATTTTTAACGAGACATGAAAACGTAAATTGGTACTTTGACTCGCACACGGAGAGTTCCGTTTGGCGCTTCTTCCTTTTTTGTAGCAAATGGTTTTCGATTTTTTAATATTTTTTTTTATCATTGACGTTTTTTTTAGTTTTGGCGATTTTTTAAATTTTTGTTTGGTGGTTTTTATTTTATATGTTTTTATTTTTTGCAATACATATATTTAGTTTTAGCGATTTTTTATTTGTTTTGTAATCAGTAAAGTGCATTTTTGACTCTCACGCAAAAGGTTCCGTACAGTGCTTGTTTTTTTGGCAAATTCTTCTTGATAATTTTTTATTATTGACGTATTTTTAGTTTTTTTTGATTTGGCGATTTTTTGGATTTTTGGTAATTTTTATAAGTTTTTCTTACAAAATATATTTATAGTTTTATCGATTTTCTTAAGTTTTTTATTTAGTAGAGTGCGACTTAGGCAAACACACAAAGTGTTTCTGTTCTTGCTTGTTTCTTTTTTTTGACAATTTTTGCGATTTTTTTCGGTTTTTGAATATTATTTTACTATTGACGTTTTTTCAGTTTTGGGCATTTTTTTGGGTTTTGGGCGATTTTTTGGTTTTAAGCTATTTGTTTTTTCTGATACAATACATATTTTTAGCTTAAGGGATTTTTTTTAGTTTTTGCGTTTTATTTTTGTTAAGAAATTTTTAGATTTTTTGGCGATTTTTTTTAGGTTTTTGGCTATTCTCGTAGTATTTAAATTTTTTCAGTTTGGCGATTTTTTTTGTTTTTTTACAATACATATTTTTTTAGCCTAAGAGATTTTTTTTTGGTTTTATCGCTTTTTTCGTCTTAGCAATTTTTTCGGTTTCTTGCGATTTTTTATATAGTTTTTTTTTCGGAACCTTTTTACTTTATGTGATTTTTTGCATTTTAACGATTTATTTATATTTCATGTGATATTTTTCATTTAAGCGGTTTTTTAATATTGGCGAATTTTCATTTTAGCATTTTTTTTTAATTTTGAACTTATTTAGTTTTAGCGTAATTTTGTCTTGAAAATTGTGATTTGTTAAGAGTCTTCTAGTATGTAAAAAATAAAATTTAACATCACTGTTCTCAGGTAATAAATAGCATTAATGTAATGTACTATTGTGACTGAAATTCACAATAGTTAAATGTTGTTTATCTTTTACCAACACACACACCCATCCTATTAAATATAAATAACCAAGTTGAATATTTGTTTACTGGTTGATAGTTTCCACCACGAAACAACAATCAAAATTCCCGTTGTTTTATTCGGTATGTTATTGGCGGAACCTGAATATAATTCTAACATGAATCATATCATTCAAAAGAACATTGCAATAACAGCTATGTTACAACAACTTAATTTGACTGACTTAATGGCAAAAAAAAATATTCGTAAAATTTTTACTTACTGCTTTAAAATTAATAATTGTATTAAAAAATTTGATTAAATTTTTTTTCTCATTTTATAATTATTTATTTAATAAATAAGAAAAATCAACACACAGTTTTAGTTCGTTTATTCAACTTTTAAGTGCTTTAAGAATAAAAAAAAATAAAAAAAAAATATATATACATACATATATGTATATATATATATGTATACGTATGTATATCAGAAAAAACACACACATTTAAACACAACACATTTGTTCTTTTTTTTAATTTAAAGTTCTAATAAAATAAAAAATAATATCGTATGAGTATCATAAAAAGTTAATAAATCTAATGAATAAGTAAGTTAATAAATCATTTAATACTTGCTTTAGGGATAAAAATAAACCAGCCAAAAATTTTATGTTACTATTGCTGGTTTTAATTTAAAAAATTTTTAAGTGCGAGTTAGCATTAATATATGAATATATGTATTTAGTTAAAATATGTATATCAAAGGCAGACAACTAGAGGAACTGCTAAAACATTTAATAATATTTATGTATATTCTTTAAAATAAATATGTAATTAGTTCCAATATCTGTAAGTTACTTAAGTAGCTATAGTTAGTTAAAATTAATTTGTTATTTTTATTTTCTTGTTTTAGTGTTAAACTATTTTATTTCTTCTCTTTTCTATTGCGTGATTTATCACGTGATTTCGTTGTTGTCTTAATAATGGCCGATTTCAAACCGTGCACATGTTCTGTATGATCTTCGTCTCGTTTGGATTTGTGTTGCTGCCCTTCATGGCGTTCCTTTGTTGAGTGGTGATGATGTTGGGCATTTTTACTAGAGCTATAAAAAGAAATAGTTTTTGTTTAAATTAATTTCAAATACATGCATTACATAGACTTTAATTATTGTTTTTAACAAAACTACGGTATTAAGCTAAATCTAATAACTACTAAAGAATACATACACAAAAAGTACTGAATATTAAATTGTTCAATAAGGGATTACAGTTACTCATGAAAGAAATGGTAAACACAACGGAGATACAATGATGTTGGGGTAAGAAAATTAAAAATACACGATATAAGGAAGTTGTTCTTTTTTTCTATTGCAACATGTTCATAGTCAGTTTATAAAACGAAATACGAAATGGGAAGAAATTTAAAGGAGTTTTGTTCAAAACTAAAATATTTATGTGAATATTAAAAAATTATTAAAATTATTACAATTTATAGATATGTGTATTTTCTTTGTAATATGTGTGTTAGTTATATTTTATAATATTTTTAAGGTTTCAGATTTGAAAGTTTAAATCGATTTGTAATTTTTTCTTTAAAAAATTATATATGAAATTAATTAAAAATATGTTTGTTAGGTTCCGTAATAAAAACCCTCTAATATATTATTTCCATTGCCGTTAAAATTTACGATAAACTTTAAACTTTACGAATTGAAAAACGCCTAAATTCAAAATTAGGCAAACATATTTTAAATAAAGGATCATGAAAGAATTACCAAAGATTGTCATATTTAATAAAAATAAGTTTACGATAATAATTTAAAAAAAACTATAGCAATATATGTTAATTAAAAAATACCGAAGTTATTTTTATTCGACCTCCACTACTTAATGTATTAGGAATTTTTGTGTGTTAGGTTAGTTAGGCAAGTTTTGTTTAGGTTATTTAAAAGAAGAGTCGCTTTTTTTAGAGAAATAAATCCCACAAAAGAAATATTTTTCCACACTTTTTTCTATTTTTTTATTAGACAGATTCTCAAATATCATATCTGAAAGGAAATTATCGTGTGTGATTTTAAACTCGTCTGCAGGACCATTATTAATTTTTTTAAAACGAGAAATTCACTTGGATTCGGTTTACAGAACAGGGCCGATTAATAGAAATCTAAAAACCAAAGTATTTAGGGTAAAAAATTTACCATAAATTTTCACTGCTCGCAAACTAGGAAATTTTGAATTGAGCTTAATGCTAGCAGAATTTTTAACATGATATGACCAGAAAACTATAAACATATTAAACTATGATATGTGCGTTGTTGAATAAAATTAGGAGGAAGTAGTAAGATCCAAAACTGTAAGAAATATGACATATGTGAACTGACTTATACGAAAATTACTGACATAATGTATCATAGTAAAGAAATTACGATAATCCTTGGACTAAAAAGACTGTAAAATTATTTCGTTATAAAGAGAGACTAAACACTAAGAATTAGTTACGATATGTGTTAAACTTTTTTTCTAACAAATTCTGACTGTAAAAAAAAACGACATTAGCAAGAAATGAAAGAACTATAAATCGATATTAAAAAAATGAATAAATAAATATTGTGAAGAAAGTGGGAAAATTAAAGAAAATAAAGGAAAATTTGATTTGATTAATACATTTTTTAGTTACATATAAGTTCACACTAAAAAAATTACGATAATTTCCATACTAAAAATATTAACCCCAAACTTGACTTAATGTAAATAAATTAATTTAAAAATGTAAAATTTTGATACCGTATATTATAGCAATATAAAAGGTATTCATTTCAGTTTTTTTCTCGTTGGAAAAATGGAAAAATTTAATTTTTTACAACAAACACCGGAAAAAAATATAAAAAAATCTTTGAATATTTTTTTCCTGTGTTTGTTGTCAAAAAAATTCTATTTTTCAATTTTTCCAACGAGAAAAACCTTAAATTAGAAAAATTAGATATTATTGTAACTAAAATTTTAATGTGTAATATAGAAATTTATAAGAAAGAAATTACGATAAGTTTTTGGAAAATTTGAGGTTAATATGTTACAGTGATATAAGTTAAGAAAACTAAAAGAAAGAAATTACGATTTATTTTGTAGTGAAGTAAGTAAAAAGTTTAAATACTCAACTAAAGTAATAGCAACAATCTAAAAATCAATACGTGGTCAAAGTACTACAATTGTATCGAACTATTTCAGTAGGTCGTTTTAGACACAAACATATCATTAAACCCATCAGACTTGTATGGAACTCTTTCAGAAGCTAATTTTTGACCCAAACCAATGATCTCAAATCCATTTAAATTACATGCGTTGGATGTTTGTTTTGTGTCAAAAATGAACTGAATGAGTTCGATTCAATAGTAGAACCCATTTAAATTAATGGTTTTTAGACTTGAATCAAACTCATTAAGTTCAGCGAAGTAATTTAAATAGATTTATTCATAGGTTTGAGTTCGATTCAAGTCTAATGGGTTTGATAATCGGGTCTGTGTCTAAAATAGACTTGTATCGATTTCATTCAGTAGCTCGTTTTTGACACAAACCAACCAATCATCAAACCTATGTAATTTAAATGGGTTCGATCCTAGGTTTGACCACTGAATGAGTTTGATACAAGTCTAGTCTAAAAAGAGCTACTGAAAGAGTTCGATACAAGTCTACTACAAAGTACAGAAAGAGTAAAACTAACTACTAAAAAGAGAGTTAAAAAATATTGCCATTTCTTACTCTGTCAAAAAGTAAAAATATTTCCAAAAATATATGTATGTATGTATGTATGTATACATGTACGAGTATATACGAGTACTTTTGCTACATTTACAAACAAAATACATATGCATGTATTTATGTACGTATTTACAAAAAGCGAGATTCCGTTGTTGCAATTTCTTTTGATATAGTGAAAAAAATTTAGAATTCATATCGTAAAACTTGGCGTGTTATTAAAAAAAGGGTGCAAAGATAAATGGTGTAATTTTTGTTGTTTGAGTTGGTGGTGCTGGGTGGGTGTAATATTTGCAAAATGTGTTTGTTTGCTGAGTTTTTGTTTAAGTTTAGAACTAGTGAAGAGAGGAAGTGAGGTAGTTTTGTGCCAAAACAAATATGTACATATGCGAGTAGCTTTCGTTTAATTTTTTTATTTGTGCTCAGTCCAAAAGGAGCGGGTCAGATATGTAGTTATTTCTGCTCTTTCTATTCTTCCTTTACGTTTAAGCTTTTCATTGCTGTACTATGAACATGTGCATATGCCAAAGGGTTGATGCGTCGATACAGAACTCCTTACTGTTCTGTGTTTCATTCTTTTTCCTCCTGCTCCTCTCCTATCTACTCCATAGGCTGCGTCATAATAGCGACTATGCGATGCACCAAAAAGTTGAGCATGATCATTGACTAAATTCTGTTTGTATGCCTTAGTGCTAAAGGCTGCTGGTACTGCATACAACATGTAGTTGTCGTAGACATGACTAACATCTGAATTGCGCTTGGCTGGTAAATAGGGGAGGAAGGCAAAGGAAGAGGAAGTTGATTGGGTATGTTTGAGGGAGGATTTTTTAGCCTTGATTAGCATGGCTAAACGACTGGTGGGTCTAGGTAAGGAACTTTTTTTTAAAGTACTTTGATTGGAATAGGAAGGAGGTATATTTTTCATAATTGTTTTATATTCATAAGTAGGAGACTCGCTGGCAGAGGGATTCTCTACATTTAAGGAAGATGGGCGAGGTAGAGGAGGCAAGGGAGGTTCTCTGTCTGGTTTCAAGGGTACGGCTATGGGTATAAGGGATTTTTTACGTTTCTTACGCGGTGGCTTAATAGGTGGAATTTTATTATTTGTTTGTATATCAGCTATATCGCTATATATCTGAGTATCATGAAAGATCTCGCTATTGTCTTCGTTTTTTACTAAACTATTGGCTTGTTCGTTTTGAAACTGTGCTAAATTCGTTACGCTTACGTACGTCGTATTTTCTGGGTTAGCTGACTTCGTTTTAGAATCTCTGGTGCTTAAATGTTTGTTATCCGAATTCGTCGGAGATCGTTCATGGAGATGATGAGTAGTAGTGCAACGACTGGAGTGACCTGTGGAAAGTAAGAGTTCATTGTAAATATTAAATTTATCCATAGCAATGGGAGACATTTTTTTGAAAAATTAATTAACATTGATTGGTTAATTCTATGTTACTTTTTTTAAACAGTTATTGTATATGTACTAGCTTAACTTATTTAAACTGAGTGCTTTGTGCTTTGGGCTATCTATAGTGTGTGTGTATATTTGTGAAGTTTCTAGTAACTACTTTAGAAACTTTGTTGTCTAACCTAAATCTTTTGTGTAAATTGCTTGGTTGTGTGGCACCCATTATTAATAGGCTCAATAGCAAAAGGTCTGTAAGAAAGAGATATATAAAGAATAATATAATATAAACACATAATAAATAATCTTGTTGATTATTTTCTTTTATCTTAAGCCTTGGAATTACAATTGCTTATTATAAAAAAAATTTAATAAATCATTCCTTTCCTAACCCGTATTAACCGCAAAAACTACTGTGAGTACTTAACATGATCAGCAGTTTTAAATAGTTGTTTGAGAAAAACTTCAAATTCGGTAATAAAATGGCTACTTGCCACCAAAGGCGCTGCAAAGATTACATTACCAAAAGGCACTACAGCAGCGTTTAAAACCCAAAATAAAAAAGAATTTAGCTGGTATTTTGTTTCGTTCGATCTGTCTTTTCACTATCTGTACTTGTACTATCCGTTTCTACTCTCAGGTAACACGAACGGACCTGTTAGTTGGACTCAAGTGAGATGATAAACTTACTTTCTCTTACCAGAAACCCTTGAACCTAAACTTACTTCAAAGTTGTTAAGATGAAAACGAGTGAATTGAAATATTAATATAAAAATAAAAATGTTATTATTTTTTTTGGCGCCTTTTACAAACCTCTAAAATTTCCATAATTTTTTTTGACTTTTAGGAAATTGCTCGGCTGTGAACATGTGTATGAGTTAAATTTTAAAATATTTTTTAAAGTTTAAGATTTCAAAGTTTAAGGCGTTTATTAATTTTTTCTTTAAAAATTTAAATATGAAATTAATAAAAAATGTGCTTGTTAGATTCCGTAATAAAAAACTCTTATATGTTTTTGCTATATGCGTTAAAATTTACGATAAATTTTAAACAATGCGAATTGAAAAACGCTTAATTTCAAAATTAAGCAAACATATTTTAAGTGAAGGGCCGTAAAAGAATTACTCAATATTCTCGTATTTCATAAAAATAGAATTACGATAATAATTAAAAAAAAAAAATTTTTTGGAAAAAAATTATTATAATTAATCTTAAATCAGAAATACTGAAGAAAAAATTTATTTGACATTCGCTATGTAATATACTAGGAAGTCTTGCTTGTTTTGTTGGCTAAGCAATTTTCTTAGGTATTTAAAAAAACAGTTCCTTAAGCATAACTCAAATGCATATAAATAGGGCTTAAACAACAAAACCACCTAAATTCAAAATTAATGTGGAGGACTTTTTTAAGATGAAAAATAACAAAATAAAAATAAAAATGCAATTATTCGTTTTGGTGCCTTTTTCAAAGTCTCCAATTTTCGAAAAATGTTTAAGCATTTTAAGAAATTTCACATAATTGTTGTTAAAGTTTAAGATTTGTAAGCTTATATCGTTTTGTAATTTTTTCTTTAAAAAATTATATATGAAATTAATAAAAAATATGCTTATTAAGTTTCGTAATAAACAATTCTTATATGTTCGTGTTATATTCGGTAAAATTTACGATAAACTTAAAATTATACGAAATGAAAAAACGGTTAAAATAAGATTACGATAATAATTTACGATAATAAATAAGTTTACGATAGTAATTTTAAAAAAATTAAAAAAAAATTATTATTATAATTAATTTTACATCAGAAATACTGAAGAAAATTTATTTTTCATTCACTATATAATGTATTAGAAACTTTTGCTTGTTTTGTTGGTTAACATTTTTTTAGGCTATTTCAAAAAAGAATTCCTTACGCATGACTCAAATGCATACAAACAGGGCTTAACCAATAAAACAACCTAACCTAGCTTCAAAATTAATGTGAAGAGCTTTTTTAAGGTGAGAAACTGTGAACTTCAATATTAAAATAAAAGTCCAGTTAACTGTATTGCTTGGAGAAATATGTTTCCTTTGCTAAATCGGCTGTTTGGCTCGATGTATGGCAGGCGTTGCTATCCAAGGAAACTGTCAATCCTAAAGTTTGGTGTTCTCTACAGGCCATAAAGAATTTATGCTGTTGTGACTTTTTATGACTGTAGAACTAGCTGAAATATTTCTCGTAATTTCTTCAAGTAATGTTAAATTTGGGGTAAGGGTGCAGGTGAAGATTATCATTGGATCGCTTCGAAAAGAAATGTTTTCGAAAAGGTGAGGAATACCCAGGTCTCTTTAACCAGCAGAAATACAGCTTTCAGTTTATTTTTAGCTGGATTTAAGTAAACTGATGCTTAATAATAATAGATCTCCTAGATCTGACTACCGGTTGTCAGTTGAAATTTACTCGAAAAATTAAACCTTTAAAACATAATTTTTTCCACCCGCTCTGCTGCAGGACCGTTTGTGCCCAATCGGGATACCACACCGTGAATCATGGCGGAATGACATTTTATGTAGAATAGGAAGTAGAACTTAACGTTGAGGGTTAATGTAAAACATAATAACATGCCGCAGCTACTAAGACATTAAAAAAAGAAAAATGTAGAACATTTTCTTTAGCACTGCCCTGGACTATAAAGGAAGAGCATGGCCACTAGGGGCGCTCTTGAGTTCCGGAAACTTTCTAATATTTCCAGTCCTAGACTGCAATATATTATTAGCTTTATATTGAGCTCTGGCTAAGCAAAGTCTCCTTGGTATTACAATGGATCAGTAAGGTTTAAGTCAGTCCAAGATTCTGACTGCCACCCTTACCTAACCTAGATCTTTCTAGAGCATAACAATTTCCGTATCACTGCAACCTTTACTAGGCCGAGATATTTGCTTTTAAGGAATAATTCAAGTGCGTTATAGTGAACTCAATTTTAGCCAGACTATAAACTTAGTTCTGAAGACAAAAACTACATTCGACTTCCAATTACCTATCTATAAGCTGTTATTACTCCAGTACAAGAATAATTTGCATCCCAGGAGAAAGGAGAATTCAAAAGGTTGACATGCTTGTAAGGTTTATGGCTTCCATGTCACTTGGAATATGTGCTGTTGCCCGCCAGTGAACCTAAACTAAGGTACATGACAAGAAGCAAAGAAAGACGAGTATTGGACCATTAAAAATGGCAAAAAAAAAATTATGAATGATCAACAAATACATAGTTGTGAATGGATTTAAATAAGAATACCATAATTTCATTGATTCAAAGAAATACACTGTTTCACATTCATCGCTCCTGAATAATTTGCCAAAACATAGATAGGAAAGAGAACATAGAACACTTACTACGTCACTGCCTAGACTAGATAGAAGTCTTGTGACTATCATGGGATCTATTGAAACTTTACAACATTTCAATATTACCGCTTCTTACACCGAAAGAATTTTTCTTCGTTAATCCAATAAAACAATTTCATAAAAAAATTTTTACAAATCTAATGATAATTTCACAAATCCAATAAAAATTTCATGACTTTTGTGAAACAATTTCATTGAAATTGCTTCTTTGATATCCTAGTTTCTTTAGAATATTTTATTGGATTTATGACAATACAATATTTTCTAATTATTAAGAAACCCCTTTATATTTAAGTTATTATTTATTTATTTATTAAACATATTAATGCAAAGTAAATTTGCATAATATGGTGTTGCACAGATATGGGCGGAGTAACGTAGACCATATGCCCAAAATGGTATTAACAGTATTTTATAAGGTTTTGTGACTGACTGTACACGACCTATGCCTTCACATAGGAAGTAAGCAACGTGGTTGTTAAAGAAATTCCACAAAAAACCGCAAGATTATACGGTTATCCGTGGCAGATCAGTCAACCCGTGCGAGCGAGATGAAAAACTCTCGAAGGCCAAACAACACACACAAGCCTGACCGAACTTAAGAAATAATTACGATGACGCGAGAGATGTTCCCCGACCCAGAGCTGCTTAACGACTGTATATTTAAGTTATTTCATTCTTTTCATGAAATTATTTTATTGTTTCGATGAAGTTATAATAGCACTGCATTAATTACATTGTTAAATAAATTTGATGAAGTTTTTAATAAAATAATTTTAACAAAACTGGTTTCATTAATCCAACGAAGCGTGATGTTGGTTGAATTTTAATGAATTTTTCATTAGATTAATGTCGAAATTCATTGAATTTCTGCCAAAAACTCTTTCAGTGTAGCGGTACACACAATTAAATTTGGTCTCTGGTTGGTTTGACGGTGGGTACTCTAATTAACCAGAGTCTCCATGATTTCAGCATCCTGGTTGCCATTCTTAATCAACATTAATTATAAGATTATACGAATAGTACAAATAAATATCTATCTAGATGTGTTGCTCAAACCATTTTCCCAATCCTTCCAAAGTATACAGTATTTAAAAAAAAAATAATTTTATTTCCATTCTGTAAAAAGGTAGAGCTTTCCTAATGCCTAAGGTTTATTTTCCCCATTTTTTTTAAAGAAATTTCAATTAACAGCTTCAGTAACTGTTGCCTAACTTAAATTCCAGCTTTACTCACCCTTTGTCGATCTTGCTGATTTATCCTTCTCCTTGTCATCACGCTCTAAACGATGTGACGACGAACGTTGTGAACTATTTCTTTCATCATCACGTATGGAACGTATAACATGCTTACAGGATGATGGTAAATTTTTGTCATGACGTTCAGTGATCGATCGGCCCGAAGCAGTGGCCGAAGAACGTTTTATTCTTTGAGAATCTCTAAGATCGTCTTTTTGATGACGACCACTACCTGAAGTGGCAGTTGTACGTTGCAGTCCAGCGCTAGAGCTGTTGCTGTGATGTGTGTGCTGTTGAGTCGTTGCCGTAACTTTAGCATTATCTTGCTTGCACTCAACGCGTTCTCTGTGTAAAGAAGAACGCGTGGTACTTGATAAACGCTTTGAATCAGCGTGGTGATGTTGTTGCTGATTGGTTGGGCGAGTTGTTTTTTCATCTCTTGGTTTGTTTCGTGTTTGAGCACTAGCCGAACTAGTAATACGTTTTGTTTTTGTGCGAGAGCGATCCTCTCGTCGAAAGCTACCAGCACTAATGTGCTTACTACGCTGTTGGTCTTCACCCGAAGAATATTGAGAGTTAGCCGATTTTTGTGAGTCTAGGGAGCTAGAACGACTTGTTGCAAGTTTTTGTGGTTTGTGTTTTATCATTTGTGTGGTTCTAGTAGATTTGGACTTGGCGGCCTCGTACTCTTTTTCACTAGACAAAGAACGGGATCTTGCTCTAGGGCAGTATTCTATGGATGATTGCGAAGAAGTAAGTTCCTGAGAGTTACTTTTAACAGCTGTAGGCGAGGGAGTAGAGTGCCTGGAAGTTTTCTTAGCCTCTGAGGCATAAGTACCTCGAGATATTTTAACTGCTATGCAGGTATCATTGACTCGTTCGGCTATGGATTTTTCATCAATGGTTTCAAGTGGCTTAGAGTTGCGTCTCTGCAGTGATCGCCTGCGCCGATCTTTTAAGGCAGCTTCATCAGAAAGCTCCTGTTAAAGTTTTTTTATTATTCATAATTAAATTTGCTTGTGAACTATTGTTATTGTACAAAAAAAACCCACTTACCCTTAAGGTTTGATCGGCATTTTTATTCATTTCCCTCAAAATCATGGCATCTCTTTTTAAATCCGTTTTCCGATCATATTGTTCGGGTGGTTGCTTGCTTGCTTTGACCTTAAACACTGGTGTTATATCATTGGCTATATTCTCGTATAAATGTTCTTCGTCTTCAGCTAGCTCGGCTTTCTTTTTTAAACTTGTACGTTCTGCTGGTTTTACTACAATGGGATTGTGTTTGAGAAGATCTGGCTTATCGTTATCCAATTGCCATTGTTCTCGTTGCTTGGCCTCCAAGGCAAGTGAGTTGTCTTCATGATGTCTCCTGAAGGTTAGAGAACGTTTTGGTGAACTTCTAAAGCTTGAATTCGTAGGTGCATATTTCGATTTGGGTTTTTCGTCTTCTGATATCGTTTGTGGTACTCCAAAATAGGATAATTCATGTTCGCGTAGTTGACGGGCTCCTCGAGCTTCTTTGATTATCTTCAAGGAGTCTTTAGTGGGTAAACTGGTTTGGAAAGAGTTTTGCTGAGCAGAAGAGGCTGTTGGTGTTTTGGGTGCCGTGGATTCTTGTACTAAATAAAGGAATATTAAAGTTTAAGCATGAGTCTGATGTTATATAAAGGCTTAATTGTACTCACTAGTTGTAATGGTTCTGGGCTTGGCTATGGGTGGCAGCACTTTAATAAAAGACTGAACTTCATTTCCGGTTTGGGGTGAGTGAAGCTTAATGCTCATAACATTCGACTTGGGAAGTTCTAAAAAGAAAAGTTCAATTTGCAGTAATTTAAAGGAAAATTTTCTATTATAAATATATAAATATATATCTAAATCTTTAAACTGCTGTCTTGTGCAATTAGTTTTAGGGATGCAAATATGACAAATAAATAAAATAGTTTATAAAATATTTATTTAAATTTAAATTTATCTTTCATGCTAAGCATACAAAAATATTCTTATTACGATGATCTACTTTTGCTTAATTTCAATTTCTATAACTTATAATAGTGTTTTAGAAAATTTACCTGTTTTATCCAATGTTTTGCTAAAACTTGCTTCAATCTCCTTAACGGGCTCAATTTTCCAAACAATCTTTTGAGCTTTAAGCCGATGACTCCAACTATTGGAAGGTTCCACATAGTGATCATCTTCATAAGAAGAACTATCCTGTGTGCCACCACCACTATCACTTTCAATGGGTTCCTTAAAATATCGTTTGACCTCTTCATCGGCACTATCTTCATCTTGCGACATGGTTGCGGCATCATAAATCAATCGTAAGCGTTCCAATTGCTGGCTTACCGGCATTTGTTCATTATCTAGAAAACTCAAACGTGGCATGCAGTCGTCTGCACGCGTAAACGAGGCTCCCGAATCGGTAGAAGTCTTTCGCGAGTCTTGTGAACATTTGCGTAATGAGGAAGCCACTGTGGAGCAGGATGAGGCCGAAGAAAAACTGGTTGATTTGTACACGTTTTTTGTCTCCCCACAAGTGGAATGCAAGTTGTGGTCCAAAGGTTGTGCAGTTTCTTCATAATTGTTTGATCTTAATATGTGGGCAGTGGGCTGGACTACAGCAGTTTCCAAGGAAGCCATATCTAAACGTCTCATGGCCTCATCAAACTCTGTAGCCGAACGCATTGTTTTAATTATCAGGGTTGTCGATTTTAGTCCATCATCCAATATTTTCTGATGTTCTTTAAGATCATGCATTAGTAGTTCTTGCACTGTGGGTCTGCGTTTTCTGTTTGCTGTTACACCTGTTAGCGAGATGATGTTTGATTTGTTTGAATGGTTGGATGATTTTTTTTTGCTTGTTCTTGCTTCATCGTTTATAGTTTTATTTATTTTTTTATTAATTAATTATGTTAAAAGTTTTGCATTCAGTTTTATAAAGTGTTTTATTAGACTAAGATTTTTGTGTTTAAGTGTTTTAAATTGTTTTAAAGATTTTTAATTGGCAAAGTAGTAGAGTGATTTACGCAGTATAATTGCATTATAAGCTTTTTGTTTGTAAGTTCATGGAAAGTATTTTAGTATTTTTTTTTTAATTAATAAAGAGTTAAAAGAAAAAAAATAAACAGTTTTAATAAAAATTAGTGAAATTAGAAAATATTATTTGAAAAAATAAAGAAAGAAATATTGTGTGGTAAATAATGATAAAGATAAAAGATAAAAACGATGTATTTTCAAATTAGAGTTCCCTTATTCCCCCTCCTAAGTCCCCAGTTTGACTATGCTTATTATTATTAGATATGGAATAACTAAATTTTTTTTCCAAGAGTGTACCCTTATTCTCCCTTCTAAACCACCAGTTTTCTGCCTTTGAAAGTAACCAATACTAAATTTAAGAAAGCTCTTTTTACCACCTCTCCAGATAAAGATAAATAAATTTTATTTTGTGGGAGGGGTACTTTTATTCCTCCTCTCATTTGGCCAGTTTTCTGTTTGACTTTGAACATTATTTTGGAAGTAATTTGTAGCAAATTTTACTCTAACTGTTGCTGTCTTCTATATATAAGTTAAATAAAATATTTTTTGACTGAGGGGTACTTTTATTTCCCCTTTTCTGCTACGAGTTTGTTGCTTTACCACGCACATTAACTTCAAAGTAACCCTCAAAAAATTTAAAGGCTCTCATTGTTTTATTTATAGGATAATTGGTAACTCCTTTTTATCTTAAAAAATTAAATTATTTTTGTGAACTATAACATCAGTTTTTTTTTTATCAACGAAAGTCCCGTCTATATAAGTCCAGTTGTTCTGGGGGCAGCAATATATACATTTCTAAAATGCTTTTTTTTGCAACTATATCGTTTATACTTTTTGATATTTTGTCATTAGAAACAGACTCTTCAATTTTATTTATTTAAATAAATTGTAAAAATGGAAGTCTAAGAATAATTTTGAAACGCAAAACCTTTATAAAATCGGGTTTTCTCAAAGCCCAAACTCAGTTAAAAATTTGGTAAATAAAATACTTTGCATTTTTTTTAATATTAAATTAAATCAATTAATGGTTTAATAATAATCTCTACAAAATATTTACAAGGCACAGCAGGGGATTTTGTTAAAAATATTTAAATAATTTTGCACTTTCACAACGGGCCGTCCTACATCATTTGAAAAACTATTGCAAAGCTTTTGACCGCCATGTGCAAAAAAAATTAAAGTGAGCTTGAAGTGTACGTTAAGACAAAATTTCAATACAAAAACCGGTTTTACGTACACTTGAAACATACGTTAATTTTTTTCCATATAGGGGTAAGTCTGTAATTTGAATCATATATCCTAAAAAGGGGCGAAGCCTTTAATCTCCAAAGTGCCAAGCGGATGATTTTGATCTGATAAAACAGGATTTTTTGCAAGTGAGTTTTTCTTAATTTTCTTATTTTTTTCGTTTACAGTTTAGGAAATATTAGAAAAAAATAAAATTTTGCATTTTTTAACCAACCTTGGTCCACCACTGTTCTGCTAATGGAGAAGACAAATTTTGTTTGATTTGGAAAAGGAAACTAATTATGGACTTAAAACAAAATTTTTAGTATTAAAAAATATGTTGGTATCCAAAACATTATATATTAATATTTTGAAAAAAGTCGATATTTCGCCGTTTTTTGTGGAAAAAAGGGTTAATTTATTTCGCTATTTACAATTTTTTTTTGCAACAATACCAACCCTATATTTTTACCTATTTAAAAGAAAATACTTTAAAAAATATTTTTGGTATTGGAGTGGTTCTTCCAATATCATTTCGAAATAAAAAAAATTTTTCACCTTATTTTGCGGAAAATATTGGGATAATTATTATAAAATTTTTTTTGGAAAAATCCAACTCCATATTTTTTACCTATTATTTCCAAAAATTATAATCTGATCCCGGCAAAAAGTACTCAAAAATCCCACTTTTGAGATTTTGCGATTTTTTTGGGAATTACCGGGAACTGAAAAGTAGATTGTAATGTTATTTAATTTCTGTGCATTAATTATTAAACGAGCATTTTCAGCTGAAAATATAAATAAATGTAAATCTTGTAGCATTCCTTTGTGTCAAAACTCTGTCTTCTCGGAAAACTCTTCATTTCTTGTACTCATGAAAAGGGTGGGAATGGCGTTGGCTGAAGTTCTGGGTTCGAGTCCGGTCTCCCACAGGTATTAAAATAATAGCAGGCATTCATTGCCTGAGTGTTACTTCTTTTAAAAAATAAGCAGATGCAGGTGCGGAAGTGCGTGCCTGCATAGAAAAATGTCAGCATTTTCCTTAGCTAAAAGTTGCGTTTAATTTTTTTATTCTTCTTTGGAAAATATCATTAATTAATAAAAATATTTCATTCAATAAGAATTGAAAAATACTGATTTTAAGCCCGATTAAGAAATTATTCCTGATTAAAATTCATTGTAGTTCAATTAAATAAATTTTTAGTTGCAGTAAATTTAAATAAAATTTTTTCCTAACATTTTAATATAAATATATTATAATATTTAAACAATAAAAATTAATTTTTAACTGCTAGTTAAGCCAATGACCAATTTGGTTAAGAGAATTATTATAATTTTTTTAAGGTTAAAAATGACGTTAGCGCTTACTCATGCTGTTAGGCGAATGAAGAGTTTAATATTTATTGTATTTAATAAAAGTTTAAAACATTTAAAAACTATTTATAGATATGTAAATTTAAAATAAAAGTAGATCATCCCATAAGAAGAAATATAATTTAAGACTACAAACATATCGTTACCCTAATAGAGAAAGGCCCCAACTCATTATTTTTTTTTGAAAGCAAGATTTTTGTATATTGTGATAGAAAAAATCTCGTTTCAAAAAAAACAATAGGGACTTAGGGCCTTTCTATATTAAGGTAACGATATATAATTATAAGAAAAATACAAATATGTATGATTATTATAATTATAAATATTAACCAAATACAGACAAACAAAATTTATTCATATTTATACAAACTATTTTGTACAGTAAAAAAAATTAAAGATTTTAATTCAACTTACCAGTTTCTTCCCAAGTATTATTCATTGCATTGCTATTGCCCAAACTAACATTGATTTTTGTGGAAAAGCTGTTTGCCTGGTTTGAGCCAGATGAGCCGAGCTCTTGTATGCGCTCAGCTACAGATTTTTGCGGCAAAGCGTTTAATAATGGAGGAGACTCGGCATGAAAAACTGAAAGGTGTGTATTAAGTTCAAATATTTTCTTGAGAGCGGAAGGCCTAATAATAGCTTACCTCTTTCATTTTTTGTTGCATTGCCAACCGGTTTCAGTTGCACACCCCATAAATCGTCGGGTCTATCAATATTTTCGCCCAACACATAAGGCTTTGGTTTGGCGGGCTTATTTTTCAAAATTCCTCTTAGGGAAGTCATTTCATCGGTGTCGCAATCGGTGGTATCTAGACCACTAGTTGAAGCATAGCTACTGCGTGAACTTTCTGCATAGGTGGCTGTAAATGTCTCTTTAACTGCAGGTATGGTAACAGTAACATTTATACCTGATTCCTTGGGCTCGGGGGAGCTCACTAAAGGAGCCCTATATGCCACCGTGGTTGAGGCAATAGTCTTCTTTTTTAAACTATCATCACCGAACAATGTGATGGGCATTACCACTCCCCCTGACGATGCAGAGCTTAGAGAACTGACTGTATTCGTTGTGGTAACTGTAGTTGCTGATTTTACCAAGCTTTGTAGGGGTCCCACACTAGCGGTGCGACTGCGACGTCGGCGAAAGTTATTAGTGGGTGGGGGTTTACTATCGGTTTCCACTATGTTAACACGGCCTGATTCGGTGGCAAAGTGTACTTCTGTTTTGCTAAACTCTACACGCTTCTGTTGGGCTCTGTCCGCGTTAGCATTAGATTCGCTAGAGTTAATAGTTCTCAAGTAACTGCCCGGTTCGTAGAAACCGTTTAAGTGTATTTGAGTAGTTTGCCTTGAACTGTCGCGCACATACTGACTTTCATCTACCGCTATGGAATGTCTCTTTGATACTGCTAATTCCTCCTCGGGAGAATGTTCTGACTCTTCGCAGGACTTTTGTGGCCTATAGCGTCGTTGTACTCTGGGTACGCTTGCTACCTTGGCACTTTCACCCAAATGCACTACAGTCCGATTGCTGGCAGCTGCTTCCGCTGTGGGAGACCAATTTTGTAGTTCGCCAGATCTACCTAAACCGCTATCAGTGGAGGCATCTATGCGCAGCATTGCCTTTTCCGGAGGAGACATTTTTTCAAAACCATAGGATTTACGCCTTAAATGCCAATCGATGGAGTTAGTATCTTTATATTTCAATCTAGATTCCAAGCTATTGGTGGTATGTTTATTGCTTATATCCTCTGTCTTGTTAGTTACCCGCTGGCTGTCGGGACTTTTTTCGTAATTTCGTTTAAACTTTGTTTGATCATTAACTATATGTTCTGTTTCGGGATTGGTATCGTTGTTTTGTTGGTTCATAAGAAAATCCTCTTTATACAACGATTCGTCGGATAATTTTTTCAGTTTTCCTCTAATTTCCTTTAAAGATTCAGCCGTTAGAAAGGAGGAGCGTTTGGGTGTTAGTGGTGATTTTAAATCCTTGTCATTGCTATCATTCAATATACTGTTCAGAGCTGCCAAGTCTACGTGATTGTTGCGCATGACCGTATTGAGTCTGCGACCGTTTTCCAATTCAGCTCTTATCTTTGAGACACTAACTGAATTGGTGGGTAGATCGAGCGGCTTTCTGGCCGCTATTGGAGAGTTAAATGACTGATTGTCTTTTGTTGATGACTGGAATGATCTTCTTAGTTTGCTAACACGTCGCCACTCAGCTGGCTCGTCGCCCTCGGCACCTTGTATATCCCATTCAGTGCTCAAGTCGTCTGTAGAAATGGAACGGGATCGTTGTAGGGCAGCTATAGAGGATTCGTTGGGTATTTGTCGTCTACGCAGGTGATGAGAAGAGAGTCTGTAGGAAAAAATCAATTTTTATAGAAAATTTTATTGATTAAAATTAAAATTTTAATATTTTTGCTATAAATTTCCTATTAGAATATGATTTTTATTTTACTTTAAAATAGTAGATGGTTAGCATTATTTTATAATTGTATCGATCGAACTTTTAAATATTTCCTCAAAAACTCTCATGTACTTGTACTTTTATCCATAGCTGTTAAGTAATGATTACGATTACTAAAATCGTACTGATTATTTTGATTCCTTTTTTTGAAAGGTGAAGTAATGATTACTAATTGATTACGATTACTAATAATGGAAAAAAAATCTGTATCATCAGACAAAATAATCAAAAAGAATCAAAAGTAATCAAAAATAATTCTATTATATTTAAAGATTACTTTTAATTCCTTTTGATTATTAATAATAATCAAAAGTAATCTTTGAAAGAGTCGTATTAGTTTTGATTATTTTTGTTTATTTTGTTGTGATTTCTAGTAATTTAGATTACTTTTTGATTATTAGTAATCGTAATCAATTATTTCTCAGAAATTATTTTAATTGAACTTATATAATCGGTACAATTCTTTTTAAAATTTAATATAATTGATTCCTAATCGTAATCGAAATTTAAAAGCTCTGCTTTTACCGAACTGATGCTTGTAAAACTCTTTTTGACCGCTAAATTTTAGATCGATTGTATAAAATATTTTTTTTTGTCTGAGAGGGTATAGCTTTCATTTGGTACCATTTTAAAAAATGTGGGCGAGATCCTGCCCACGAATTTTTGATTTAATTGAATGATATCCTATCTATTTGATTAATACGAAACTCATAAAGCACATTGGGCTCTGTTAATAACACAATATTGAAGTTTGAAAAATGGGCGTAGCCACGCCCAAAAAAATGGAATGCTATATTTCACATGCTTCTATTTGACCAATTTTTACGCACTCTGAGCTTTAAAAAAACAATCTTGCATTAAAAAATGGGCGGAGCTACACCTATTAATTTTGATTATTATATCTTACGTGCTTGTGTTTAACAAATTTCAGCGAAACTTGCCAAACACCCTCTGCTTAAAAAAGCAAAAGCTTGCACTTAAAAAAATGTGCAGGGCCACGTCAATTAAATTTGAATATTATATTACTCGTGGTTTTACTTAACAGATTTATACGAAACTTGCTACAAACCTTGAGTTGTTAAATAAACGGAATATTAAATTAAAAAAGTGGGCGGTGTCACGCCCATTACAATATAACATCATATTTCACGTGCTACTATTTTGTCGATTTGTACCAAACTTAAAACACACTTTGAAATCCAAAAAATATTTAATCCAATCTGCAAAAAAGTAGGCGAGAGTACGCCTTTTAAATTTATTGTAATGCGACAATATCGTTCTTGCAAAAAAGAAGCAGGTTAGGCCTTTTGAAATTTAGCATTATAATTCACGAGTAGATAGGTAATGGTGGCGCGAGTCCAGTTTTGGGAATTAAAAATAGGGAAAAACCAAAAATTTTGGCAACAGTTTTACAAACGAGGTGGGAGTTCAGGCTGATCTGGCTCTCTTCATCCAAGTTCTTTTCCTTTTTAGTTGAGTTTTTTACGATTTGTTAGAATAGAGTCCAAAATTACCGCTATGTGGGGAAGTTAGAGGATTAATATATTCCACAAAAAATTTGCCCTAATATTTTCTACAAGGTGCTGAACATTTTCTACACCTCAAATGATAGGAGCACATGGTTTCATATGCCGATACGATTCAGGACCAGGACAAAGGGGGGAAATTTTATTACCCCTTAAAATAAAATAAAAATGTGATCTTTCAAAACGCAAACGAATATATAAGGCAATTATCGCAAAAAAAGGTGTATCCCCAATTTTTTAATTATTTATTTGCTCTCTTTAAGTATTAGTTTGCTCTATTATTTTACTATATAATGTTGTGCGCAAAATTGATTTTTATGCTCCTTATTATTTTGAATACAAAAAAGTGGCATGATTTTACTTTTGTATTGATAGTTGGTAAGGTAGGAATGTATTAAGACCAGAACAGCAACCAAAGAAAAATTTGGGTTACACTACTTTTGCGCTGATAGCCTCCATTGTCAGAGTTCCATAGGTTTGAAAAATTGTCAGAATAGTTGTGTATTGTAATAAATGACTTAACCAATAATGGTTATGGTAAAACAAATAGGGAATTAAAATAAATAAGTTCTTACATGCATAAAAAGCTTTTGTATAGTTTAAAGAAGCCAGGCCGACAACTAGTCTAGACAATTTTTATAAAAATCACTCAAAAAATTAGTGCCTGCCGTTTAAATTTTATACTCAAGTCGAAAAATTGGTTTGTAGAAAAAGGGCTTAGATATTATTTATTATATTAGAACAATTACTTTTTTTTAAATAACAGATCTTACACTTTTATTCTACATCACTTTTTATTTGACAAAATATTTTTTTTTCAGCGATCTTTTTACCAAACCTCACGAAAACACAATTGAAACTTAAATAAATGTAAAATAACAATTGCTAAAAGGCCCCAAAACACTTAAAAATGAATTATTCATTAACGAAAATATATACATATAACAAAAATTATTGAAAAGTCGAACACCAAATCATTTGAGTAAATTAAAAAAGTTAAAAAAAATACTCGTATGTATGTATAAAAAATAAAAATTGTGAGCGGAAGGTGTTGGAGAAGAAAATATTATAAAAATATGAAATATGTAAGTCTTACCGTAAGCCATCATCATCAGCATCGGCATCGGCACTAGTAACAGCACCAGCATCGTTGTCATTACTGCTATAATGCCGGAAACTTTCCAAATCGTTACGTTGGTATGTATGTGGAGAATGCGTTGGTGTCAATCTGTCGTTTTGTTTAAACTGGTGCTGCTGCTGCTGATGATGATGTTGATGATGTTGATGTTGATTATTTGACTGACGTTGGAGATGACAAAGATCTGTCTCAGTTTTGGTCGCATATGAACGAGATTCATCACCACTGCTGCTGCTGCAGCAATTGTTAGTGGTGTCACCACCTACGCGTGATTTTATTAAATGTGTATTGTTTTTGTTGTTGTAGCTGTTTTGTCTATATAAGGAAGGTTGTTGCCAAGATGGTCGCGTTGTTGACACTGGCAATGTTGGTGATGGTGTCGATGATGTTGTTGTGGCAGTTTTTAAATTACTGCTGTTGTTGTTATGGTTGCTGTTGCCGCTGCTGCCAACAATTGCATGTAGGCTTATTTTGTTTGTTGCCAAATTCTTGTGGGTGTTCATTGACGTTGTATTTGTTGTCGCTGTTGCTTGAGATGCAGTCGTGGAATTATTTGAACTATTCGATAGGCTGGAACTACTTTTCTGTAATGAACACAAAAGACAATAATGAATGGCATACTGTTTTCGTTTAAAGACATATATAACTGTTTATTTTTTATTTTTGGTTTCCATCTCTTCTTTTTTCCCACTTTTAAATTTATGTTAAACTGTTTTATAGTGGCTTAGAAAATAATTCGGCTCGTTGCTAGTTTTTTATTGTACTTACGGCCCTTTTCACAATCTACAATTAAAGGCTAACAGCGACTTTAAAGGCAAGTTTTTTATGAAGAACTGTAAGTTAAAGTTTACGTTAACTCTTAACCATACATTGTTAAAAAGGACGTTAGAATACTTTGTGGTTAAATAACGATTTAAAAAATTAACTAAACATTAAAAAAATTTCACTAGATCCTAAAACAATCCAAGCATTTTTGGTCCATGAATAAATTGCTTCCAGGTTAAAATTTGCAAGTTCTTCTTTAACAAAAACACACCCTATTTTATGTAATATGAATAGTCGTGGAGCTTAATTTTCAATTATTGATGCCAGAATGCGATTTTAATTTTTATTGGAATTTATCCTTGCGATTTTTTTTTATAGCAAACTCAGGCTTACATAAAATCGATGAAGAGTTGTGCTGGGTGCACCTGGGACATGAACCTTAAAATGGTTATCAGAATCTATACAATAATCTTTAGGTCAAGCATAACGTATGGTGCGATTGTTTGGTGGCAAAATACTCTGCTAATTTGTGGCGACATATAAACTTTCCAAAGTTAAGAGATTGGTTTTTCTTCTTACAAGAGGAGCAATGAGGTCACGTCCAATCTTAGCCATTGAGGCTTTGATTGGACTACCACCCATACCCATACCCATACGGAGAATGAGCAAGCGAATTAACCGAAAAAGAGGGCGTCTGTTATTCCGTTTATGGGACCAGAGACTTTTATGGTGGAAGTCTGGCAACTGTTACATTTTTGATCAAAAGAGATGACACTTTGACCGCTAAGGGAATGTGAATGACTTCTTCTGGTCTTAGGCAGTCATTAATGCAGCCATTTACATATAATGACATCCTGAACTTCAACAGGAATAATTTACGGCTTGTTACTGGTTTTATTTTTGATCATTTTGGACTGAATTATCATGTGTGGAAAAATAACCAAATTCGTTCACCCTTGTTTCGTTTATGCTTAGAAAATGACGAGACAATGGCACATATTCTTTGCGAGTGTATCGTCTTATGTAACTGTAGAAGGCGTGTTTTTTATTCTGAGTTCCTGTGTTCAGCTGATATTAGGGGCTTCTCCAATTCAATCAGCCCTGTGTCCCTTATGCTTAGAAAATGACGTGACAATGGGCACGCATTGTTTGTGAGTGTAAAGCCTTATGTAACAGTAGAAGATGTGGGTTTTATTCTGAGTTTCTATATTCAGATGATTTTAGGAGCCTTCTCCTGTCTGTTCTGACTTTCATAAGAAGAGTCATGCATATATTGACTTAACTTATTTACAGATCTACGGCGCAAAAGATCATTCAGGTGTTGCATTGCCTGTCATTGAACCAGATCTTCCCCTATTCTATTCTATAAATAAAATTAAATTTTTCTACTCCTAAACTGTGTTATTTTATTGTTGTCATTTAAGCATATTCACTGCTAAATATGGCGTATTCGTTATGAAAAAACATTAAAGTTTTTCAAATAACTGCTAAAAAACCCAATGATAGTTTAAACTCTAGCATTTAATATTTTCTTCTGTAGAACATTTTAGCTGAAATTTTTACTGATTTCAAATTTTGCCATTGTAATTTTCTGGCAACACAGTAGCAAAATTACTTCGGCAAGAGCAAAACGATGGATCATTACACATATACCTATTTTTCTTTGCATTAATCTCAGAAAAAGACAATGCCTGTAAAAATGGAGTCATATAAGTGTGACAATTCAGCGAATGCTCAATTCAATGTTGAATTATGAATAAAAAAACTGTACAATAATATTTTCTACATCACATCCACGTCATCATAGAACACAAATAAGCATTTGTTGCGAAACGTGTGTGTGAGAGAGAAACAGAGAGAGGGAGAACATCCACACACAAATGTATGTACTTTGCTTATACCCCTTTCCACACGCGAAGTTTACTTCGCAAAGTCTTAATTCAGCTATATGAAAGATAGAGGTAGTAGTACAATCTCTTTCTGTCTTTCTCCCAGCTGAATTAAGACCTTGCAAAGTAAACTTTGCGTGAGTATAAGGAGGTTACAATACATATTTTATATTTACGTCACAAGCAGATAATAAAATAGCGTACCTGCAAAATGCTCAATCTTATTATGTTTATTCATGTTGTTGAATAAAAAAATAAGCTGATGCAATTAATTTTGAAAATAAGAGCATTATTGTGAATTAAATTAAAATGTCAAAATTTCTTAAAACATTTTTAGGTGCATACTTTTCCTTAACACTGTACTGCGTGTTGTGTTCATCATCTTAACGGTTAAAATGTTATGAATATAAATTAAAAAAACATAAATAAAATGACTTGTGGGTGTTTAGACAGTATTTCATTAAAAAAGAAATGTTTTTATTTTTTTTTTTAAAGCAAAATAAAAAAAAATATTATAATTAATGACATTTCAAATTAACAAAAGTGATCGTTCGTTCTTTCTCTTTAAATAATTTTATTTTTATTCATTTCCATTTTTCTTTGACTTTTAACAATAACGTTCCTGCTTTATGTCTGTTATGCCTTGTATGTCTGTTTTTAGTCTTTCATCATCATGCTCATATTCCATAATTCTTTTCTTTCTTGCTTTTCAGTTTCACACAAAGAAATAAAGTTGTCATTTCATGCTGTTCATATGATTATTATATTTTGCTGAAAAAAAAAATCTATCTTTCTTAGATCATTCTCTTTATGTATTAAATAAGAATCATTAGGCTTCACGCTTGACTATAAACAATGAAACTTAAAAAGTTCAATGCACTGGATTTTTTAAAGAAATATTGCTTAAATACTTTTTTTGCTTAAAATGCCGGGTTAACTCAGTCTGATCTTTAAGACTTTAACGTTACTGTTAAGATTATTATCTAAATGAAAGAGGGAATTGCTACTTGCAAAATGTATAAGAAAGTAAATAGTTTACATTAATCAAAAAAGTTCTGCAATTTAATTATTCTTATGCTTAAAGCAAAAATCTGAAATCACTGTACATATCCAAACTTGCTAACATCACATCCAAATTATGTCATCGAATCTTGAATAACTTTTACATTCAAAAAATACAATTCCTATTGGCACACATCAGAGCTTGTAAAAAAAAAGATATGCAACTTTTACGTTTACCCCCTTTTTCCATTTAAAAAGACATCAAATTCGTTGAGAAATAAAAATACAATAAATTGAAATAATTTTTTTAACAAGTAAATTAACAACAAACGAAATATGCTAGTTTTTTTTCGTGAGTTGCAGCCTAATTACAATTGAAGCCACGACTACTGACGACAATGACCTGGTAAAAAATATATAAAATAAAAAATTTTGCCAGACTACTGGCCAGAGTTACAATAAAAGAAGCCATTTTATTTCTCCTGCTTCTATTTCTATGTCTATGTCTATGTCTATGTCTATGTCTATGTCTATGTCTATGTCTATGTCTATGTCTATGTCTATGTCTATGTCTATGTCTATGTCTATGTCTATGTCTATGTCTATGTCTATGTCTATGTCTATGTCTATGTCTATGTCTATGTCTATGTCTATGTCTATGTCTATGTCTATGTCTATGTCTATGTCTATGTCTATGTCTATGTCTATGTCTATGTCTATGTCTATGTCTATGTCTATGTCTATGTCTATGTCTATGTCTATGTCTATGTCTATGTCTATGTTTATGTCTATGTCTATGTCTATGTCTATGTCTATGTCTATGTCTATGTCTATGTCTATGTCTATGTCTATGTCTATGTCTATGTCTATGTCTATGTCTATGTCTATGTCTATGTCTATGTCTATGTCTATGTCTATGTCTATGTCTATGTCTATGTCTGTGGCTATTTGTACCTCTTATCACTGATGCCTTAATTATAATTTCTTAGCGTGTCTTGTAACGTAGTTTATCGTCCGCGTTGTTAATTGTAATTACCCGATTAGTTGTTAAGAAAGGAAAATACAAATATGTTAAAGCCAATCGATGATTATCTACTACTTACCATTAGATTGCTTAACTTTAAACTTGGCGCCGTATCCAGCAAAAATAATTGGTTATTATTGTTACAACTACCACTACTACTATCACGAGTTAAATTATAAATATTGTGGTTGTTGTGGTGGTGTTCGTTGTCGTGATAGTGATTGTGATTGGGATGGTTATGAAGTGAGTCATGTTCATTATGATGTTGTGGCTGTTCATAATGATTACTAGAGTTGCTGCTGTCCTTATTAGCGAATACCGTAAATGAGTGACGTTTTGTTGAATTAACATTTTTCAAATTATTACGCTTATTCAATAAATTTTGATGCTGGCGATGATAATGAAGTTGATTATCATCATCATCATTATCATTATTATTAGCGGCATTATGAATATTATTTTCATTTAATGAATCGTCATCACTCGGCTGTTCATCATCAGTTGATTGGTGGTGTTGTACAATATAATTATTGTCATGAGCATGTCCACTATCATGATCATTATCACAAATATTCAATGTGGACATATTTTCAGTTATATCTGGCCAATTTCTATTACGTCTACTAATACCATTAACTAAACTATGTGGATATTGTAGCAACTGGTCGCGATGATGTGGTTTATGATTAAAACCATTAGTCAGTGATGTTGTGGCAGTGGTAAAAGGAGAGGAGGTAGTGTTGGAGTTGGAGTTGGCTTGGTTGTTGTGTGTTTTATGTTTGAAACTATGTTTGCTGTTTTTGATTGTTTGCTGTAATTGTTGTTGGGGTGGCATGGGTGAGGAGGAGGAAGAGGATGCCGATAGTAATGTTGTTGTTGTTGGTGATGCTGAGGACGTTGACCAACGTGATGAGATTGTTTGTACAGTTTGAGATCGTATCACTTGCATTGCTGCACCAGCAGCTGTGCATGTTTGTAATACTTCTAACTGTTTGCGCTGTGTCTGTTGGGTGCCATTGGGTTGTGCGATATTTTGGGAATCGGAAATCTGCAAAGAGATTGAGAGAGAAAAGGATGTGTCATGATAAGGATTAGGAAATGATTTGATTTACATTTTGTTTAGTTTTTTCTTTTTGCTTTATTGCAAACCATTCTAATTATTACAAAGAAAGCCAATTGTATTTTTTTTAATGAATAAATGCAGGAAAAAAGTGCATGCAAAATATTGAAAGAATTAAGAAATTTCTTGATGAAGCGAGTGTGTAAATAAAAATAGAAAAAATTTAGTGTTAACTCATATTTGTTTTAATTATTTCAAGAAGTTTTATTTTTTTAATAACATTTGAAATAACTTTCTCTAGTAAGAAGTTAAAAAGTTTTTTTATTTGGATCTAAGAAGGCTTAAAAAAATCTGAATGATTTGATTTGTTACTTTCGTGTTCGATCATCAGCAAGATTGTTAATATTTTTCTTTGTTACCAGGTTAGAGTTTCTAAAGAAAAATATTCCTTTTTTTAACAGAACACTGTTATTAATAACACTTTAATTTCAAATTAGAGTTTGTTGTTTGTTAGTTTGTTATTAGTTGTGAATAATTTACATATAATAATATATTTATTGGCAGAAAATAATTTTATAAGTTACACAATGAAAAGTAACGCGTATAAATTTAAATTTTTAAAACTTGCATCACGCGACTGTAAATTTATTTGAAAAATATTCAAATTTTGAAAGTAATGAAAATTTCTTATTTTTGTATACTTCAACGCATAGTAAAATTTCAAAAATATTTCTGTAACATGGAATACTTGCTTGAGTCAACTTAAGCATATTTAATATTATAATGCTGTATTATGCTCGAGTTGAAAGTTGCATTGCTAAGTAAAATAATATTTAAAGCTTTTTAATCTCTTAGAGTTTGGCTTAAAATTTCAGCAAAACACTTGTTTGCTTAAGTCGACTTAAGCCGTTATTTTATGACAATAACGGCTTACTTGCTAACAGGTCTGTTTTCCTTTGAAAACATTTGCTTGTCAGTCAATTGTCATCACTTTCCTGTTTAAAGGAAATTAATATAGTTTTTTCCAATGTCTTTATTTTTATGTTTATTGGTTTCCTCAGTTGAGCATTTCTTCTTTTTGTAATAACTGGGCAACTTGAAACTTGTTTCTCACTCATTCGCTTAAAGTAATTCTGGTTCAAAGAACTACAACTTCCTCAAGAAAATTAATGTTCCCTATTTGTTCAAACACTGGCAAGACACGGAAATGAAACATTTCTTAAGAAATTCTTTGTTTTTTCTTTTCTAAACAAAGTTTTTTTTTTACCACTTCTTCAGTTGCCATTACACTGAATGTCATTGTTTGTTTTCTTTGATTACTAATGGGAGATGTTTACAAAGAAAATTTGTTAAACCAAATAAAAACGAAAAGAAAAAAGCAAAAATCTGGTTTCTGTTTGAATATTTCCAAGTTTAGTTGTTCCCTGACAAAAGTCATTGCTTAATGTCTACTCTCTAAATAAAAAGAGCACTCAAGCGGTAGATATCAAACATTTCTTGGCTAAAAAAAACTAAAAATTTCCATATGTAAAAAGAGGTCAAAGATATGCAAGCTGGGTTAAGACAAGAGAACAACAAACCAGCAACACCACAATAGTAAAAAAAAAACATTTGAGCACAAAATTTTCCTAGTAAGGGAGTTTCATGGAAATTTTTAAGTCTAAAAAAATTATCATAACTATTTTTTTTAATACCAAGAAAGTCTAAAATGTTTTAAAGCATAAGCAATAGGCAGGCGTGAGAATCAAAAGCAGTTTTTTTTCTCTGCAAAACTTTGCAGTAATTTAATGAACTTTTAGTGCCATATGACTGACTTAAAGCCAAGAAGACATTGTAAAAGCAACTGTGTTGAAATAAACAGCTTCATATTATTGAAACCAGAAAATCGTGCCTTGCTTGCAGGGTTTTGCTTGTCATAAAATAAATTCAAAGGAATCAGTGGAAAAAAATTTTAACTACTTCGATATAATTTTTAATGACGAAAAAAAACAGCTTAAACAAGTTTAACATATATTTTTAAATTCAATATTGCAAAAATCAATTTTTATTGTCCTTTAATAATAAATATTTGCAACAAAAAAAAAAAACTCAAACTGTTGTGACTCATTTGCTTTATCTATTCAAATGAATCCAACAAAAAAAAACTAGGCTTGTTTATGGTGATTGTATATTATTAAGAAAAATCTCCTCTATATGTATCGATTTGTATTTATTTATGGCTTTTTGTTTTTCATTTCATTTTTATTTCTTGCTCTTTGACCATAAACTTTGTCTTCAATACTTGAATCATATTAAATCAAAGTGCATGCATGAGGTATGGCCTCGAAACACACAAAAAAAAAATAACAGCAAATTGTGATATTTTTTTGGCATTTTTTTGCTTTTAAAAATGTGCAGCCTTATATTGTATGAAAATTTGTTTTAAAAAAACCTTTTTTAAGCCTTAATAAGTTTTATAAAGAAGGGTGTTAAGTTTAGCAGATTGATTGTCCCTAGACTATGTACTGGACCTTATTCTATAAAAAAGTTGAATTAAAAGCAACTTCAACAATGAGCACTAAATGTTAACAAAAATTTAGTTTAGGAGTTTCAGTTAAATAGAAGATTATCAGAATGTTAACTATAGTGCTGCTCAAAGTCGATTACAAGGAGGTTGGTTACTCAATCTTGAAACATATATGCGTATCTAATTGGTTCGGCAATCTTTTTGAAGAGCACTGTAGATAGTGTATATAAAAAAATTTTTAGGTTTATGAGCGATAGGTAATTGTTTCTGGTGATATTTTTTTTAATTTTCTTACAAAATATATATTTTTGCCTTTTAAATTGTTTAAATATATTGCTGATATCATGAAAAGTGAGCCTCAGCACAAAACAATAAATTTATTTAAAAATAAAAGATTTTTTTCATTAACTTGTAGCTAATACACAGAAAGAAAAATGCCGTACTAAATTCAAGGTTTTTCTACTTAATTTTAGTACGAACCGTACTTAGAAATAAATAAAAAATAAATTGTTATTACTACAAAAATTTGTAAATAAAAAATATTAATTTGAAATTTATTTGCTGGTGGTTCAGTTTGCTCTATATGCATTTCATTGTTGCTGTAACAAATCATCAGTAGACTTCAACCACACATTTTGAATAGTCACAAACCTCTTATCTTATGCACAGACTTTCAAGAACTATTTGAGAATTCACAAATAATAATATTTTTGAAAATCACAAAAGAAAAATAAGCATAGTAGGCTTTGTAACTCATACAAAACCCAGCAAATAATTTATATTCGATATGAATCTATTTTATTTTTCTACACCTTTCGAATAATAAATTTCTTTAATGTTAAAAAATATTAATACAATAAAAATCTAATTAAAAATTAAATCAAATATTTTTCCCATTATTATATGAGAAATAGGTTTAAATAAGTTCTATCTTTAAATCAGCTAATTTTAAGATTTATGGAATCTGTTTTTTTTTCAAATCAATCTTGTCTTTGGATTATTTCAAGCATGGATTCGTAATTAAATCAACTTGGAAATACTTAAATTATGGGCATTTTGACATTGATTCAATATCAGATTTTTTGAAATCTATTGTCTTTTGGGATTATTTCAATTACGTATTCGGGATGATATAAACTTGAAAGTTCTTGAATCAACTGCATTTTGAGATTAATTTAATATCAGTTTTTCTGACGTGAATCACGTTTTTGGATTGATAAGACTACGGATTCAGGATTAAATAAATTTGTAAATTTTTGAAGCAATCTCGCTTTAATTTTATTTTAAGTACGGATTTGCGATTAATTAAACTTAGAAAGTGCATTTTGAAGTTGATTTAATATCAGTTTTCCTGAAATGAATCATGTTTTAGGATTGATTCAAGTCTTATTCAGGATTAAATCTAATTGGAAATTCTTGAATCAATATTGTTTTAAATTTATTTCAAGTACGGATTCGGGATGAAATAAACTAGGAAATTCTTGAATCAAGCACATTTTTAGTTTGATTCAATCTCAGGTTTCCTAAAATCAATCTCGTTTTGGGTTTATCCGTACTACTTGGCGGATTCAGCATTAGATATGGATAAAATTAATTATTTAGTACTTGAATTATTCGTACTTGAATCAAGCCTTCTGTACTCGATTTAAATAAATACGTACTTACCGTACTTATGACACCGCTTTGGATTGATTTAAGTCTGGATGGATTAAATTTTATTTTGAGTGTACATTAAGGCATTAAACACATTCACCACAGCAGGCTACATGGCTACACGACAACAAATGTTGGCGCAGGCAACAAATGTTGCCTATTAGCCAACTACTGAAACATTTTTAAGTCGGCAGCAGTACCATAAATATATGTTTCAGTGGTGCCGCTTTCAAATAGATATTTCACAATTATAAAAATAAAATAATTTATTCAAAAATATAAAAACAAATCAGTTTATTTCTTTATATTTTTTTTTGCGAATTTCTATCTTTGACATTCTATCTTTGACATTTTGTAGCCGGTAGCTTGCTGTGGTGAATGTGTTTAATGCTTTAGTTTTAATATTCTAAGATAAATTAAAAAAAGGTAATTTTAATATATTTTTTTTATATCAACTCCGTCAAATTATCTATGTCGATATTGCTACCCAGTGAAAGTAAAATGCTACCATGTTCCATGTCAGCTGTGCATAAATTTTTGACATTTGAACGTTTCGAAGAGGTGCTTCAGTTTATTTTCCTTCAGCCCATCAAAGGAAATAGCAATAAAATATATGTAATATGAAAGATTTATATATTTTTATGTTGTGGTTTCAAATGTCCCACCCGTGACGAAAAGCAAGTAAATATTTATATTACCAAACAATGTCACTAGCAATTTGTTTGACATTTTAAAACTAAAGGTAGAAGCCAAAAACGAATTATTTTCCATATAAATTTTTTTTATTTAAAATTTTTTATAATATATTTGCTTTTTAAAACTGTCCCAACCGTGGCGAAAAATTTTGTGATGCCAGATTTATCAAAGAAATCATTTGTTTATTGAAAATGTATTGAAAATATTCTCAGATGGCGCTGCATCTCAGTTTAAAAATAATTACACGCTCTCCAAACTTTGCTTTATGCAAAGGGATTTTGGCATTACTGCGGAATGGTTTTTTTTGCAAGTGCACATGGTAAAAAAATCTGTTAGATATCGGGTCATGCAACGTATATGGAGTATAAATACTGGAAAAGATTTCGTTTCACCTGCCAAGAATTGTGTAAAAAATATAAATATTTTGTATTTATCGGAGCAAAAGATCAAGGAAAACTTTGTGCTTCTTAATGAAAGGTAATTGTTGCTTATTTGAACACTACTGCTAAAATGCTGCAATACAAAACCAAATACTTAAAAAATAAATATTTGTTACCAAAACAGTAAAGATGTTTGTTTCTTAAATTTATATAAATTTTCAAACGTTTGAACTTTACTTCTGTTTTTGGATAAAGTTTCCAAACTATATTTAAAGACCCGTGACGAAAAAATGTCCCACCCGTGACGCTTCAAAAATTAAGTTTTTGTGCAAAATATAAACTTGTTCTTCTTCTTAATTTTTAGCGAAGGACAACTTGATAACTTTTGCTACATTTTGATAAACTGTATAAATTCGAAGAGTTTTGAGTATGTGTCCTAGGCACTCAAAACGCATGCCTTTTTAATGTCCCAACCGTGACGAGCCTAATGTGTACTAAATTTTTCATTAGCAAATCTAAAATAGTCTGTTTCCGTGTAGTATCTTTGAAAGACAAGTTTGAACTTTTATTTTATAATAAAGTCATGTAAAAAATAGTTGAACATTTTCTTATATTTTAAAACTAAGCACTTAAGCTACTTCCAAATGTCCCACGCGTGACGATGAAATCAGCCATATGTATTTTTAGAAAATTTGTTTTCAATAATTCCTTGGAATAGCCTTTTTCATTGAGTATGAATCATTTTGGTATACACACACTAAATATTATTATTTAAAAAAATTTTATCTGGACCTTAAATTAAAGGTATTAGTTTCAGTTTTTTTGTTGGAAAAATAGGAAAATGTATTTTTTTAAAACATACACAGGAATAAAAAAAATTTAAAATTTTTTTTAATGTTTTTCTTGTGCTTGTTGTAAAAAATTAAATTTTTCCATTTTTCCAACAAAAACAAGCTGAAATGAATACCTTTATTGTGTGTATGAGTATTTCTTGTTGATAAACTCAAATTTCTCACATTTCCTGGGACTGATAGTGGGGAAAACAATTTACGATGGATTTGAGATAGCGTTTTTCCTCTCGTGGGGAATACAAATTTCATGGGAACAAAAATTCCTTTAGTTATTCACGAAAGAGCTGATTAAGTTTACTAGGACTGTTAAATGGTTAACAGTGAGCTGTTAACTGCAAAATTAGCTCAGGTGAACTGTATGGTTCCTGCCTCTGTTAGTTAAATTTAAATTTATCTGAGAAATTTTTAGATTCTTTAATTGAGCTGTAGTGAATTTTTATCAGAAATAATTCATAGTTAGGCTCAAGTTCAGTAATTTCAATTCTTATTGAATGAAATATTTTTATTAATTAATGTGAGTTTCTAAAGAAGAGATGAAAAATTAAACTTAGACTTTAAGCTGGGGGAAATACCGATACTTTTCTGTGCAGCCACGCACTTCATCAGCACCCTAGTCTATCTACTTGGGTAGAGAGTCTTATTAACATCAGCTATTTAACTTAAATTTACAATGAAACGGAATATGAGAAACGATTGTTGTGTATACAATTGATTTACCTTTGGTAAACACATTTATAAGTATCACTATTAATTTTCTGTTTTTCCATTTTTTAATTTTTCTATTTAGGTTAGCACGAAATTATATTACTCTACCTCAGTATGTTTAACTATTCTTACTTATCCTTTTACGATCATCACATTAATTATTTTTACTTATTCGATGTACCATCGGTACATGCATGTAAGTATTAGTGTAGTGGTCTTATGTTACTTGTTGTTGCATTCTACAGTTTTATTTTTAGTTATTCCAGCCTTCTGAAACTGTGATAACCAAGTGAACAGTGATTGCCAAGTGAACATATTTTCTCTTCTCTTCTTTAGAAACTCACATTAATTAATAAAAATATTTCCTTCAATAAGAATTGAAATTACTGAACTTGAGCCTAACTATGAATTATTTCTGATTAAAATTAAAATTTATCTTCACATGCATTACGTTTTTTTATGAATAATTTAATGGAAGTTTTCCTGACTTTTTTCTAAAGGTACGGTCATACTTGGCAACAATGTTCCAAAAAAAGCGCAACCACTAAATACTGATAAAAATGATTTTATTTTATTAAGTTTAACAGTTTCAAAAATAACTAATAAACAATGTCGTAGAATACAACATTATTGGAAACTGTTTAACTTAATAAACTCGCATATGAATCAAAAGTTTGTTTGGGCAAATGTTTGTCAAGTGGGGACGGTCACACTAGGCAAATATTTGAGCGTATAATATTATTAATATAGTTTCAGGTGTATGTGAAGTTTCGTAGCTGTGGATTGGACAAAGGCCTGACTTCGTGCCTCTTCTTTTTATTACCTCCCAGAATAAAGGAATCAGCCACTAAAATGTCGGAACTCTGAGGTAAAAAACTTAAAAATACATTGTTACATTGTTTTTCATAACAACTAACTATATGTCTTTAAAAATATCAAAAGAAATATTGATATGCACTAATTCAGTGAGAAGATTTAAGACATTTTTGGTTGAAAATACTTTTGAGTTTTTGTTTTTTAATTCACTAAATTATTTTCTTCAAAAATGGTTGTTGTCTTAGATTATGAAAAATAAAAATATTGGCGCAAAGTCATAGTCAAAATAAAGTAATCTTTAAGAAATTAAAACCAGTATTCCCATACAAAATACTGGTTCTAAACTCTTAAAGTACACTTTGTTTTGACTATGACTTTGCCCCATTGTTATTAACATGTTTTAAAAATATAAAAAATAAATTAAAGTATTGTATAATACCTGATTTACATTAAGCATTTTTTCATGAAATTTCATGAATTTTGTTGCATGCAACTTTTTCTATTTGCTAATTGTAGGGATATGAAAGAGAATGTTATGTAAAAAAAGACGTAGAATGAATCTCTGATGCATTTTTGGCAACGCTTTTGACATAAGATTCTCTTCCAGACCTCCTTTTGAAAAATAAAAAATTTTCATGCAACTAATCTCATGAAAAAAATGCTTAATGTAAATCAGGTATAATAGTTTAAAAAATATATGACCAATTTTTGGAACAAAATCATAAAGCAAACACACCAACCTATAAATAATAATTGTTTTAAAGAACCACAACTGCGGCATTTTTTCGTCCATAGACAAGACTAAACAATCGTCAAACAGAATTAGGGCTTTAATTAAAGGCCATTCAACTCATTAAATATTTAATTTATACCAAATCTTTTGAATTTAAAATTTATGTTAACATTATGTTAAATACAATCCTTCAATAGTGTAAAAATTTTACTTTTATTTTCAATATAAACTGCACGAAAAATTGTTCTTCAGGTAAAATAATGAGGCAGTAAATATCTTTAAAAAATATGTTACCAACTTGATAAGCGATTTAACTTCAAATATTTTTATTTTTAATAGAAAAAATTACCGCATGTTTTTTCCTTAGTCATGATTTTGAACCTAAGGCCTCTTAGACGAGCATACACAAAAATTTTAAACAGAAAAAAAGACCAACTCTTAACATAAAACGCTTCAGATCATTATAAGCAAAGATAAGCTTAAGTAACAGCTGACATCTGCAATACAATCTTTAGGAAATGAATAGCAACAGTCAAGAGAAAAATATCTACACAGAGATACATACACACATACAGACATATTTTAAAGGTATTCATATGATTATAAAAGTAAGTAAGAAACAGACAACTGTTGTTTTGAATTTTAAATAAGTCTACAGCAAAGAAAATTGATTTTTTGTTGTTGTTGAAGTTGAAGTTGCAGGAGAAGAAACTTAGCCAAAGTCAAGTTTAAGGTCTGGCAGCAGCAGAACCAGCACCAGCAACAGCATATATTAGGAAACCTTTTTTTGTTAACATTTTTGTTGAAGTTTATTTTTTTTGCTGTAGTTGAAGATGGTTGAAGCCATGACTTTATACATATGGCATTGAGTTCATATCGTGATGAAGACTTCTTGAATTTTTTAAATTGAAAAAAAAAGAAATGTTTTTTCTTGCAATTTTTTGCTCTTTTTATTTTGGAAGTATTTGTGTAGTAAGCCAAGAGTTCGTTTGTTTATGCTTGACTGCATTTTAACTTGAGTTTGTTGCATCAAAGGCGGGTGGAGGGATTGTCTTTGTTACTGTTTGGTTTAAAAAAAAATATTAGAATATTTTAGTCTTCCATGCCAGATTGTATTTCAATTCAATTGATTGACTTAAAAATCAAACTAAGAAAGATATGTATTTTATAACAGCCTATATGCTACTTTCCTAGAGCACAGCATATTTTTTAGGTTAAATTTTAGCTGCAACAATGTTTTCTAAAAAAACGAAATTTTGCTTAGTTGAGCGGATCATGAAATTTCTTTTAGTTTCCTTAGAAGGTACCAAACGTTAGCAGAATATGAAAAAACGTACCAAAAGCTAAAAAAATTATTAAAAATACTTCAAGGAAATAATAAAATTTAAAAAAATATTAGAAGAAACCAGGGTTTGAACACCGCACTATTTATATGACAAGCACACTCTCTTCTACTGCACTACGCAGATAATATTTTACCTTGTACTTTTAAATCACAGTCGTTACCTAAAGGCTGCAAAGTAATCCAAACGGCATGTAGTCTATAAAGAAAAATTGCTTCAAATAAGTCATTACTAATTTTTGGCTGGGAAAATATTTGCTTTTTAGGGTTCCGCACACTAAAAGTGAAAACAAACCTTAATGTTTCCGCTACGATCTCCGAATGTCTGTCTGTCACAGGCTGTTTTCTCGCGGACCGTAAGAGACACGAAGCTGAACAGAGTATGTAAAACTTTTTTCATTAGAACAACAAATATATGGCAGTTAAAAGTTAATAGGTATTCTAAAGCGAGCAGCAATAAAATAACGCGTAGAATAGTTTTGCTCCACCGACCATTCTTAAAAATAAAGGAGTTAGGTATGGAATAAATACATTTTGAATACCCTCTTTCTGTATCAAGAACACGTTTCATGAAATGTTTGATGGTTTCTGAGATATAAAGCATTAATTTTGCTACATGTCCACTATTTTAATGTTTAATAAGTATTATTTTGCTGTACACGCCACTGGTTGGCGATTACGTCAAATTTTTTATACCAAACTGTACAAAGTATAGATGAATCTTGTTTTGCTTCATTTCTACAAAAAAATTAATAATAAAAATAGAAGGAGCCGTAAGAAAAATTCAACAGCGTTGCTTAAGCATAAACGTCACCACCCAGACGCAGCCACTGATTACATATTTCAATATAAACTAATTAAACACTAAAATAAAATAAAAGAATGTTTAATTTTGCATGTTTGAGTAGAAAAGAAATCATTTAGTTTCATTCTTTATATTAAATACACTTATAAATTTTTTTTCAATATATTTCTGGTGTAATTGTGCAAGCGGTTCGGTAGTGAAAAACATTACGGTGACGGCTTCTTGGTCGGCGTTAAACCATGGACTTATTTCTCTAGACAGCAGAAAAAATAAACAAAACAACAAAATTCTCAATTCGCAGCAGCAAAGTATACGTATAGAGCACAAAAAGCTACCTTTTGAAAATAAATTAAAATAGTGGTATATGCGGCACTTAACGCATTTTTACTTTCACAATAAAGTAATATTAACTTCTCAATTTATTCATAAAAGTTCACAAAATTTTTTATTTTATTTTTAAAATATGTGTCAGGAAGCAGTGGTTCAAATACAAAAAAAATCCATTGAGTCTATTTTGAAGAAACTTCATGTAAACCTTCTTTTTCTTCTTCTTTTTCTTCTTTCTACACTCCAACTTTGTGGCGTATGGACTAAACCAATTTCGAAGCGACGTAATGTTGAAATTTTAATGTAATATACAGACACTTGAAATTTTCAAAGTTGGTGTATTTTTACGGAGACCACGCACACAAATTAACAGTGGAATTAAAAAAAAATATATACATATAAAGAGTATTCTATCAGTTAATGTTATTTTGACTTATACAATTTTGACGAGTTACAATGTCTTGGAAACTGTAAGAGGCCAGCTCTTGAAATTTTCAAAACCCCTAAAACTAAAAAGTCAGAAAATAAAATAATCGCCAAAGTAAACATACATTTTTAAAAATAAAATAAATCGCCAGTAACCAAAATAATCGCCATGACAAAAAAAAAAGCCACAAATAAAAAAATCGCAATATTTAAAAAAAAAATCCCAAAAACGCCAACTTGAATTCTGAAAACCGTAAGAGACAAACTCCCGTTTTAAAAACGCTAAAAGTAAAAAGTTACAAAATTAAAAAATCGGAAAAAACCGAAAAAATCGCCAAAACGAAAAAAATCGCGAAAACTAAAAAAATCCCAAAATTAAAAAAAATCTCAAAAACGAAAAAACGCCAACTTGAATTTTGAAATCCGTAAGATTTAGCTTTTTAAAAAAGCTAAAACTAAAAAATTACAAAATTAAAAAATCGTCAAAAGCTGCAATATTAAAATTGTTTCTAAAAATTAAATATATCACCAAATCTGATAAAATCGCCAAAACTGAAAAAATCGTCAAAACTAGAAAAATCGCCAAAACTAAAAAATCCCAAAGACGAAAAAACGCAAACTTTAACCTTTAAAAACGTAGAAGGAAAACTCTTGAATTTTACAAAAACGCTAAAACTAAAAAGTTACAAAATTAAAAAATCGACAAAAACCGAAAAAACCACCAAACTAAAAAAAAATTTATCACCAAAAACCGAAAAAATCGCCAAAACGAAAAAAAATCGTGAAAACTAAAAAATCCCAAAATTAAAAAAAATCTCAAAAACCAAAAACGACAACTGGAATTTTGAAAACCGTAAGACCTAAAGTGTCTTTTTAAAAACGCTAAAACTAAAAAATTACAAAATTAAAAAATTGGCAAAAACCTAAAAAAATCGCCAAAACTAAAAAAATCGTCAAAACTAAAAAAATCGCCAAAACTTAAGAAGTCCCAAAAGCGATAAAAAGCAAACTTTAAACTTTAAAACCGTAAGAAGTAAACTCCCTTTTCAAAAACGCTAAAACTAAAAAGTTACAAAATTAAAAAATCCTGTAATGAAGCATATTATAAGTTGTAAATAAATAAACGAACTTAAAAAAAAGGGTTTAAGTGAAAAATATCACCAAAAATTAAATAGATCATTAATTTGCAAAAAAATCACCAAAAGTTAAAAAGTCACAAAAATAAAACTAATAAAATCAACTAAATCAAAAAACTCACCAAAAAGGAAAAAAATGCCAAAACTAAAAACATCGCTTATAAAAATTAAATAAAAATCATGAAAAACCGAAAAAATCGTAAAAAAAGCCTCAATATTGAAGAAACTGTCTAAAACCGAAGAAAATCGCCAAAAAGAAAAGAGCAACAAAACTAAAAAGTTCGTAAAGTATTACTAAACTAAGCCGCCAGGAACCAGAAAAATCATAACAAACGAAACAAATGCACAAAAACTAAAAAAAATTACCGAAAAAAATTTTACCAGGCATTTGAAATTTTTTAAAAAATATTCGATTATATAAGCTAAAGTTGGGAACCTTCCATTTGGGAATTTATTTATATTTATATTATAACTTTATGATTGAATTTATAACAAATTTATGATTTTTTATTTAATTCCAAGCTCATACAATTTGAAAGCCTGCTCCTTAATACTAATAATACATTTCTTTAGAGGAAAACCACAAAATTTCAATACAAGTCAATAAATTTAATTGGACCCCAAACATATTAAACTATAAACCATATAATTGTTGAAATTTTTTTTAAACTATTTTTTACATAAACTTACATATAAGTAGACTGAATATCTTGTACTCATACAACTAAATTGTGTGTTGTACAACCTTATTAATGTCACGATCTCGTTAAAATTATTACTTACAACTTTATAGCTCTTGTAAAATAAAAATCATTGGCGTATTTGTTTTATTTTTTCAATATAGAAAACCATAAATTTAGTGCAGCTTTTAAAGGTTTTAAATTTAAGGCACAAAGTATGAACAACAGACTTGAAAAGAAAAAATATAATAATAATAATAAGAAAAGGAAATTCTTACTTAAGTGGGTGTAGTAGTATTAAACATGATACGAAACAACATATGAAGGTTGACGACTTTTAAATTGGCAAAAAAAAACTAAAATAAATTACTACAAACCAACCTTTGACTGCATAAAAATTAATTTAACAAAAAAAAACATGCTATCCGGTAATTATATTTAAGAATAACGACATTAGTTAACAAGAAATATACTATTGACTCAATCTTTCCTATTCTCTTATAAATATATTTCTTTATTTAAATATTAAAGTATTTTTTATTTTATTTTTTAACATTATTTTGTTGTTCTATGCTGCCTCAAGTATTTTATAGTTTTTCGTTACTTTTTAACATCATTATTATTTACAACTATTTGTTTGCACTAAACTTGAAAATAAAGTAATTTTATTAATTTAAATTTCTTTTGGCAAAAATTTTCCGTTTGCGGGCTAAAAGATCTTAGATAAGTGAATTGTACGATCATTTTTTATATAAAAAAGAAGTAAGAGCAGAAGAAGAAGTAGAAGAAAAATCTATTTATTTGTTTTTTTTTATAAAAGACCTGTCTCTCAAGTGCGTGACTCAAGTATTGATAAAAAGTTTCCAAAGTGCAGAAGAATAGAATAAATCTGTGATGTGATGTTTGTAGTCTAAGTCTTTCGTTTTGTTTGTTGCTATAGCAAAGTTGCCATATGCATTAAAAAAATTTCTCCAGCATAAGAACTTTCTCCCACATACATTTATTTAAATATGAAAAAATAGAAAAATAAAAATATTAATAGGCAGATTTTGTAAAAAATTTCGTTTCTAAACGTTTAAAATTTGTATGAAAAATAACGAAAACTCGTTTAAAAAAATATTTTTTCCATACAAATTTTAAAACGAATAAAACGTTTCTGTTTACAAAATTTAGCCTTAAAAACTAATTTTTTACTAGAATAAACTTTATGGCTTATATTTATAAAATATAAATATGTATTTTAAAAATATCTTAAGAAAATTTTGTTTGGAAACTTTTAACTTAAATGCATTTCCAACTCATTTTAAATTTGAAGAATATGGCGGTAAGTGTTTGAGGTTTAATTTTAACATTTATAACCCTAGGCAAAAACCGATGTGTTTAAGTGAGGTCTGCCTTTTTGTTGTTACCAGAGAACGGTTAAACATGACGGTTTGAATCTAGGATTATACGTTTCAAAATTTAACTTCACACATATAAACTTTAATGAAATTTATTATTCGACATCTGGTCATAAATATGTTTTAATTTGAAATTTATTTGCTGGTGGTTCAGCTTGGTCTATATGCATTTCATTGTTGCTGTAACAAATCATTAGTATACTTCAACCACACATTTTGAATAGTCACATCTTGAAAGTCTTTGCATAAGATAAGAGGTTTGTTAAATTTTAGATTTTATTTTTCATTTTGCCTTGTAATTACTTTTACTGTTATCCGATGGATTTCTAATTGTATAAAGCAACAATGAAAGAATATAGACCAAGCTGAACCACCAATAAATAAATTTAAAATTAAACTTTTAGGTTTTGGAAAAGTAATACATACGTATGAACAGGTCAATATTCAGGTTTACAAAATTTTGTACGAAAGTTCTACAACTTTTTAATTCCATTCAAAAAACAAGATTGGTAGAGGTCAGCAAAAAGCTATTTGTTTGTTAGATGATTTCATTATTGGAGTCAAATTTCTTTCTGCCGAGCCATTTCTTCAGGTTTGGAAGCAAGAAATAGTCAATCCGAACTTAATCTGGGGGTCTAATCGTCGGTTTCCATAACGACCACGTTTTTCTGCTTGTCATCATGGCATACGCTATCGAACAATATAATAATATGGTTCGATATCAAATGACACAATCTCAAACTGAAAAAAAATTGAGCGAATCAGCTCGTTATCGTAAGCGACGATTAGATCTTTGGAGAATAGGGAAGATAAGGCAGCAATTCGTAGCCGAATTCAGGGATGTAGAATAACAATGGTGTAGAATAACCATGGAGGCAAGAAATACTCACTCGGAGTATAGGGAACGTAAAGGAGCAGGTCGAAGAATTTTTGTCATAATGGAAAATAATAATAATAATTTTTTTCCTTGGCTAAATTATTAATTTATCTTATGGAGTTAAAAAAAGGCATAAAATACATAAATTCTAAAAATTTCCAGTCATCTATGTATCTCCTTCGCCCTGAAGTTTGTACTTTAATAAAAATCAAAATTTGAAACTTCGCAAAAAAAACAAACATCAAAACAATTTCTAAAAATAAAAAACGCTAATATGAAGAGTCTTGGCCACTAAAATTTATACTGTTTTTCTTAAATTTGTCATTTGGTGAAAATCAAAATTTGAAAGTTCATAAAAAAATATTAAAAATTTGCTAAAAAGTGCGAATTTTTATAGATTTATACTTGATACGAAGTTGCAATTAAGAACACAAAAAACGCAAATATTTCAAGCCGCACATGCATCTCCGTGTTCCCGGAATTTGAAATTATCATTGAATAAATTTATTAACACTCTTGATTCAATTTTTAATAATTATTTTTTTTTCTTTTTAAAAAAACTATTTAGTATTCTGCAAGCTCCACATATTTTACTCCAATAGGTTATAAAATGTCGTCAGAATTTCATTTCAATTGGAATATATTCATCCAGTATTAGCATATCTTGCAGGGATATGTTATGATGTTAACAGGACTCTGTTAATGTTCTCTTAGGTGTCGAAATTTGTAATTTATTTTACAACTTATTTTAGATAAAAAAATTACACTCTTGATTTACTTTTTGAATAGTTTTTTTTTACTTTTTTACAAACACTATAGAGTATTCTGCAAGATGTGTTTTTAAAACTCCAATCGGTTGTAAAATGTCGTCAAAATTTCATTTGGAATAGATTACTCTAGGACTTGCATTTCTGCCAGAAGTATGTTATTATGCTAACAGAGCTCTGTTAATCCTCTGGTAAGTGTTGAAATTTACAATTTATTTAACAATTTATCATATCTTACAGGGATATGTTATCATGCTAACAAACGCCTGTTAATGCAGTTAGTATGTTTGTCTTGGGCTATATATTTCGAAATTTATCTTCACACACTTTTAATTATATCGAATTGAAGATCATGCTAAATTTCATTTTGTAATTTGCTAAAAGCAACAAAATATGTCTATCTTACTTAATTTATATTTATATTACTTTCAGTTCTCTTCTTCTGTTCATTTTCCCTTTCAATGTTTCCTTTTAATAATTTGTTACGACATTTAGTTTTCCTTTTCAATTATTTTTATTTTAAACATATAAAAAATGCATAATTAGACATTGGAAGTGTTACAGCAGACATGTATTTTTTCAATTCATTTAACAAATGCTTTATTTTTGTTTTTGCAAACATCAATGCACTTTAATGTTTAATGACGTGTCGTTATATTGAGATATACATTAATGTACTCACATACAGTCACTAAAAATTCTGTTTTTTCTTTCAGGCAAATAATAACAGGCCAGGAAGTCAATTAAATCTTCTATAATGACTTTTAAACCGGTTTGCCCTTTGATTACTATTCACATAAAAAATTGATTTTGATATTTGATTACAAAAATCAATAGAGAATATTATGGAATTTTCTGTGATAACCAAAATTTTTTGCATACTTGATAAATAAAATTTTATGCTCGTTTATTACAAATATCGTTGTTTTCAGTTAATAAACAAATTTAAGAAATCAAAAAAAAAAGTTGTTGAGTAAAATTCCCAGTGAAAAAAATGGAAGTCATTCTAGCGGAAGTACATTTTCATTGCTTCCAAAAAAATCGATATTTTTAATTTGCCGAGAGTGAGCAAAAAACCATATAAAAGCTTATTTTAGTCATACAAAACCTTGTAACTCCTCCATAGTGTTAGAAAATACTCACCAGAATTTAAAAAAAATATTTTTTTTAAAGAAATGTATGAACTAATTTTAGTCTAAAATTTAAAAGTTATTTGCTTAAATTTACATGAAAACACTGTTTCGGGCTTAAATTCGTATAAAAAGAAACGTATTGTTAAAAAAGGCAACTATTTACCATTTTTCCTAGATGAAAATATTATCATAGAACACAAAAAAGGGAATTTTTCTTAATATCGCTTCCAATTCAATGACCAGGCATCGAAAAAGAGAACTTCTTGCAATGACAACCCTATGTAAAAATCATTAGATCGGATCGAAATTTGCACTACTTCCGCATCGTAAACTCTACATTTTCATGACTTTTTTGGAGTCTCTTTTTTTACTGGGATTGTATTTTCAATGCTAATTGGTATTGTATGTGTGGATGAATGCCACATTTTTTTTAAAGAGAAGTATTATTCAGGCAATGAATGCCTATTACTATTACTAGCCGTTACCTTCCTTAGGAGAGATATTGTGATAGAGAATACATGAGGTGAAGAAAGAGATAAGGAAAGATTCATTCTTTTACAACTCTGCTTTTTCACGTTTCTTAATAATTTTGTGCTGCTCTGGTGTCAATGAGGCTGTGCTAAGCTGTGCTTAGTAGTCATTTGATATAGAAAAACACCCACTCATTACTTTTTTAAGTAAAATGTTTGCATATTTCGTTACGTTACATGTTCTTTTATCGAAATATACAAAAAATTTGATTTAAGAAAAAACAAGTAAGAGTGCTATATTCGGCTGTGCCGAATTTTATATAGCCTTTACCAAAGTTCGTTTATGTATTGTAAAGATACATAGATAAGCACATACATATATTTAATTACCAAAGAAATGATTGGTTTTATATACCAGAAAAGGTTTAAATTTTACAGGTCTGGAGCTATTTTTTTATAATTTTTATGCTAAGCTATTTTTTTTTCTAATTTATAAACAAAACGAAAAAATAATTTGACCTAGTTACTTTTATATAAAAAATCAATTTTCAAACCCTAGAATCATCCTTGTGGATTTTTTAGATTTCTTTTACCTTGAAAAATATATGTACATAAAGTATGTTAAGTACACAAAGAAAAAAGGAAACTAAAAAAATAGTTTTATTTAGTTGCTTTAATATCCAGAAAAAAAGCTCAAAGTTCCCAGCCCTAGAATTGTGGTTTTTATTTTTATAATTTTCTACACCAAACTCTTCTTTTCAATTTGAAATTTATTTGCTGGTGGTTCAGCTTGGTCTATATGGGTTTCATTGTTGCTGTAATAAATCATCAGTAGACTTTTCAATACGTAAAATATATCTAATTTATAAAGAAAAAGAAAAAAATAATAAGACCTAGTTACTTTTATATGTATATCACAAAAAGTGTAAGTTTCCCAACCCTGAAATCAATTAATTTTTCTATTTTCCTACGCCAATCTCTTTCTTTTAAGAATACAAGATATGTTTATTTTATAGAAAAAAGGGAAAGTTTGTTTTGGTAAATTACTTTTGTATAAGAAAATAAGTTAATATTTTCCAACCCTGAAAACGTAATTTTAATTTTTTTAATTTTCTTGAACTAGAAATATCAATTTTATTGATTCTGAGGTGTAAAATAAGTTTATTTAATAAAAAATTAAATTTATTTCAACAGTTAATTTTTTATATCACAAAGAGTGTAAGTTTCCCAACCTTGGAATCATCCTTTTAATTTTTTCTGATTTATTACACCAATTACTTTTATTTAAAAATATGAGATATGTTTAATTTATAGAAAAAAGGAAAAATTTGTTTTAGTAACTTCCTTATGTATGAGGAAAAAGTTAAAGTTTTCCAACCCTGAAAATGTAATTTAATTTTTTTTTATTTTGTTGAACTAAAAATATAAATTTTATTCATACTGAATTATAAAATAAGTTTATTTAACAAAGAAAAATAAATAAAAAATAGTTAGGCAAGTTGCTTTTACATATCACAAAAAGTGTAAGTTTTCCATTTCTGGTATAATCCTTTTTGGTGTTCTGATTTCTTACAGCAATTCTTTTTTTTTATAAATGTAAGATATGTTTAATTTATAGAGAAAAAGGAATTTTTTTTAGTTACTTTTGTATAAGAAAAAAAGTTTTCCAACACTGGAAACGTTTTTTTTTAATTTCTTAAATTTTTTTCAATCAGAAGTAGCGATGTAATGCATGCTGAAGTATAAAATGAGTTTATTTAATAAAAAAAGTAATAATATAATAATAATAATATTGAATTTATTTTTCTCATGAATTCTGCTTTTTAGCGAGTAAATGATTTTCAAAGTCAGTTTGGTCGTGGTTATAAGAAAAATGCAATAGAATTTGTTGTAAAATTCTTTAAAAATCACAAAATTTTAATAGGTCTGTTCATTTCCTTTCCCATCAGAAACTAGTAATGAGAGAGTAAGATAGAAATTTACAAAATTACTCTCCGAAATATAAAAAAGTAAATGAACGCTTTACTTGTAAAAACTTGCAAGAAAATTGTATTCATATCAGAAACATGGATGGAAATTGTGATACAATTAAACTTAATATGATGTATTTTGTTGATATTTTTCTTAAAATTTACATTTAGTATGAAATAATTTACACAATTTCATTTTAATATTTATATATATATATATATATTTTTAATATTTTTATGCATTTTCAAAATACAAAAATTCGACTTTCCATCTCTGATCAAATATGAGAAACGAAGAAAATTCTTTGACAATAAAATTGAATTTATGGGGCTTAATGAAAAATAAAACTATAAATTGAGAAAATATACTTTATTTTTATACGTATACATATTTTTTTAAAACAGAAATTCACGTTTTCCCTTTTCAGATATTTTTGAAATAATTAATTTGACAACAAAATACGCAACAGGTGGTTGGATAATTCTCGCAAGTAAAAATTTTGTTAGTAATAATTTGTAGGAATTTTTTTGTCTTTAAATTTTTCTCTCTCTTCTTACAAACTTTTTGAGTTAATGTACACTTTCCAGAAATAATTGTTACAAATTCGTAAAAATTTTTAGTAAATGAACAGACCTAATATATAATACTGTGACATGAAATCCTTCAAAACCCTTTATTATTGCTTTTAATAATTTCTTTATCAAACACTTGAGGTAGAAATCCATGTCTCGCTTATATGCGCGTTATGCTTTACACGCGTTTCATCCTCTTGTTTCATTCTATACTTTGTTTGCGTTGAATTACATGCACTGCTTTTCATGCGCCATTTTATTTATTTTTACCTGGTAAGTCCACCTCTTTACTAACAGACTTCCAACCCACTGCTCTCTTTATTTTATTTCTATATAGCAGCGAGCTTTTGTTATATAAAAGCTCGTGCTTTTTTACAGTATTAATTAACTTTTCTTCCATTATATTATTTAAAAATATGTAATGCACACATAAGTAAATAATACAAATTTAGCGGAGATGCCACTCAGTACGTAAAAGTAATGGATAACTAATATGCAAAATTTTTTACTGAGAAAAGTGTGGTGAAAAGTTAATTAAATTACATCGCATAAATGAAAATTTTCACATATTTTATTAAACAAGTTTTTTTTACTAAGAAATATTTTTATTGAAAAAAAAGAAAAAAATTATCCACGGCAAAATAATATTTATCGATAAGGAAAGAAATAAAGTATTATTTAACATATTTAGCTTTCAACAACTACTGAGTTTCTTTCATGGTGCATGTAACGCGTACAAAAGTAGAAAATAGACCTACTTTTTGCTTTGAACGTGCCTACGCGTATTGCGCTTTTTGCAATGTAACTTGTCACATACTATTACATTGATTTTACTTTTTTGACAGTTGCATAGAAAGCGTAACGCGCAAAAAGCAAGTTATGGTCCTCTACGTTTAGAAATGTCCCCTTAAGAAACAGAGTTTGTATCTTAAATCTTTTGATTTCTATTTACAACGAACACGTTCGACAGCAAAAACAAAAAATATCATATGACTCAAGTCTTTAGTTATTTATTTGAAAAATATACTCACTCGTTCATACTCATTATGCAGTATGTAGATATGCAATTATTTCTAATGCTAAACTTGACTGAAAGTATTATTTTACATTAAAGTAATATTTTCCTTGCCTTTAAAATAAGGCCTCGCTGCTAACAAACTGCTATACAGACATACATATTTACACTCAAATGTAAGTAAGTACATACATATTTTTGTAACTGCGCAGCCAATCAATTAAACTGTCTATGAACACACGTCAAACAGCATTATATACATATAATTACATTGCCATAGACTAAACGAAACAGAACAATAAAGCGATAAGCGCAAGTAAAGAAATTTAAACCCACCTTGCCATATTTATTTAATGGTCCATTTATCCAGCGATCTGCTTCGAGACGTCCTGTTAGCAATGCACCTGTATCCGGATCAATACGTTGCCATTCACGTACCTCACGTTGAAAGGGAGATCTAGCACCATTGGCTAGTGGTATGGTGGAATTTGCGGTTTGCTGCTGATGCTGGTGCTCATTTGTAGCATACAAACGTAATTCTTTTTGATTGTGTTTATTTGTTGTTGTAGCCATTATTTCAATTTTGTTATTTGTTGCTTACATGTATTTATTGGCAAACGTTTTAAGCTTCCTTGAGTTTTTATCTTATAAAGCAGCTGGTGGTTCTTATTCTTACTTTTTTGTTTCTTTTTTGTTAAAGACAACAAACCAGATTTGCTTTTAATTTATGTATTTTCTTTTCATAAGATTTTCTCTTTTCTAAAATATTTCTTTCTTAATTTATTATCATAAATTATGATTTTTATTAGCATTTATTAGAGCAGTTTTTGCTTTAGAGCAGTCTTGGCTACTGTTTGTTAGATTCTGTTTATGAAAAAGAAATTTTTCACGCTCTAATTTAATAAATCTTTTGCCAGGTTTTTTTTTTAAATTTTTTGTTGCTGTGTAACTAGGGAAATGAAAGCTGCAAAAATAAAAATTAATGATATTACAGATTAATGCATACATTTATAAGAAAAAATCTATAAAGTTAAGGTGAAGATTTAAATAAATAATAGCTACGTCAAGCAACATATTTAGAGACAAATATCTCTTGGTTTTATGTTAAGAAAAATGTGTATCAATAATGTGCACAATTATTAGAATTGATATCAAACCCTTGTTTGGTTATTCCTGTGAAAACAATTTGTATGTAAACTGTTTGCCTTACATTTGCTTCTTAAAGTACTTCACTTTTAATGAAGATATTAATTTATTTTTTTATAATTAATTGGTTAATTTTTTTATTTTTAATAGTGAATAGATATACAAATTGCTATTTGGTTAAAGGAACTACCTGCAGAGGTCTTCTTCATCTGAATTTTATGAATTTTGTTCAATTCTTCCCGGTTGCATTCAGAATGAAGCTAACTCGGCTTAAATGTTGCTCGAAAACAGTTATTGATATTAAATCGCGTCTTATGATGATATTGAAACTTTTTTACCAAATCTCAAAAGGATGTTATGTTCTCAATTCGATTAATTTCTTTTGAACACTTATCACATTAGAACTTCGCTATTTATCAACCGATTTTAAAATTAATTTTTTTACTAAGCAGTATAACTGCCAGAAAGTGGCCCGTTAATATTTAACATTACGTTTATATAACTTCTAGTTAACTCACATTGCGCTCTTCTAATGACACAATAAAACATTTAGAAAAAACGGGTGAAATGACGCCCATTATATTTCACCTTTTTCTGCTCAAAACATTACCACGAAACTTCGCTCAAATTTTGGCGAAAAATTCGTGGTATAAACTAAAGTTAACTATCAGATTTGATGTACTTCTTCACATTAAATTTATCATTAAAAGTAAAATAAAATGCTACAAGGCGAAAAACACCAAAAGTAAAAAATCGCCAAGAAAACTAAAAAAATCGCCAAAAATCTAAAAAAATCTAAATAAACGCCTAAGCTAAAAAAAATCGCAACAAAAAAATAAAGATGTGCCAATGCCAAAAAAAATATGAGCAAAAGACGAAAACAATTAAGAAAAAGAAACAAGCCCCGTAAAAAAGTCTCCAAAAAAAAAGTGCCGAAACCAAAAAAGGTGCCGAATAATATATGAATTGTAAGAAAAACAAAAAAATCGCCAAAATTAAAAAAGCATCAATTCCAAAATAATCGCTAAAGGACGTGATACACTACCCTACAAAGTCGTGCGATCTACAAAAAGTACATCTCTGGTATGATGGTGGTTATGAAAATTTTCAAAAGACAATATCAATTCATCACACCAGGGTTGTAGTTTTTCGTAGATCGCACGACTTTGTAGGATAGTGTATCACGGCCTTAAAAATCGAAAACAACCGTCAAAAACTAAAAAATTTCCAAGAAGTAATATGTGACGTAAAAAGTCGTCAGAAGCTAAAAAACCAGAACCCGAAAATATATTGAAAACGAAGAAAAGAGTCGAAACTAAAAAAGTTGCTAAAGCTAAAAATATGAATAACACAAGAAAAAAACAAGAACAAAACTCATCTAAACTGAAAAAATCGCCAACGACAAAAATAAACACAAAAACTAAGAAAGCGTCAATACCAAACAATATGGTCAAAAAACGAAAAAAATCGCAAAAAACCGAAAAATCACCAAAGCGAAACAAGCGCCGTAAGAAGGTGCCAAACCTAAGGAAATCTCTAAAAATGTGTATTATAAAAAAAGATGAAGAAAAAAACGTCAAACTGAACAAAATCGCCAAAACTGGAAAATAATGACAATGCCAAATAAATCGCCCAGAACCGAAAACATAGCAAACAGAAACAAGCATCGTAAAAAAAATTATAAAAAAAAAATTATAAAAAAGCTAAAATTCCAAAATATATCTAAGCCCAAAATCACCAAAACAGAAAAAGTCGCAAAAAAGCTTTAACTAAAATAACATCAATACCAAAAAATCGCCAAAAGTAACAAATGATTAAATTTAAGTTGCCAAAAAATTAAAAAAATATAACGAAAAAATAACGCACCAAAGCCGAAAAACTAAAAAAACAGCAAAATTAAAAAACCCTCAATACCTAAAAAATCACCAAAATTACAAAACTATCGCCAAAAAGAAACAAGCGCTGTTAAAAGTTGTCAAAACAAGAAAAAAAAGCCAAAAACAAAAAAATTTTTAAAACAAAAAATGTGCCAAAAATTAAAAATTTTTAAATAAAAAAAATTGCCAAAACCCGAAAAAAAACTCCAAAACGAAAAAAGCGCCAAAAATAAAACTCTCTTTTTTTTGATTATCACTACTTATGAATTATTTATAACTATCACTAAGCTTATGTCCGACAGTGGTAGGGCAGATCTAAGATTTGAATACTTATTGTTAGTTCATAATTGAGGATACAATATATATATAAAAAAAATAAAACTTTCGCTAAAACTTTAAATATGTATTGAAAAAAAATAGAAACAAACTCTCAAATCCCGAAAATGTATTGAAAAAATAGAAACAAACTCTCAAATCCAGAAAAATAACAAAAAAAAACCCTCAAAAACAAAAAAATTGCTGAAACTAGAAATATGCATTGCAAAAACAATTGCTCACCAAAGCAATTTAAAAAAAAAACGCCAAAACTAAAAAAGCGTCAATAAAAAAAAATCGTCAAAAACCGAAAAAAGCCAAAAAGAAACAAGCGGAGCAGGGAACTCTTCGCGTGCGTGTCAATGTTGCACTTTAAAGATATTTTTTGTTTCGTCTTAGTGGCAATTGATAAAGTTTTATTTATAAAGTTCTTAATTTATTTTTGTCAAAGGAAAGAGGTTGACTGTGCTACTATTTTTTTAATAATTTTTTTTTTTGCATCATAGCACCTTACAATTCATTGATTGCATGGTACTCGTAATATTTCTTATTTTTGCTTGTGTAACAAAACATTTTTTTGTGTATGAATGTCTTAAATATTGACTCAACAATATAAATTATTCAGAGGCTTGTAATAATACGCTTAATATTTAGTTTTCTCATACAGCATTTATAAGCACAGTGGCAATTCTAATGCAAATGACATTTGGTATGTGGAATAATATGGTATGAAGTTTGCTGTTTAAGTCTTTTGTTTTCAAATGAGACACATTAAAGTTAAGCATTTCCTGGCCAATGAAAATAACAGTTTTTTTAATTCATTTTATTATATAAATAATAATAATTTCTTATACATTTTATAGAATGAAAAAAAAAATGTACACCCTCTTTGCTAATAATACTTAGTACTTGTCTAATTAATATAATAGCAAAAATGATAATTAAAAAAAAATAGAAAATTTTGTTCCTCTAATAGGAGAATGTAAGCAAACACACAATAAATAAATAATAAAGTAGGAAATATATATTGTTAAGGAAAGACTTAGAAAAAATAAATAAATAAATAAAAATCATGCTTTTGTAGCTGCTGGAGAATTTCTTTATATAAACCCTCACGCCCAATATAAATTTTATACTTATATAAATTAGAGTTTGAAAAAAAAATTAACTACAATTGCCATAAATTTTAATTTATTTATTTATGCAAGCTTACTATGTAGTGTATACAATATTAAAAAAAGTAATTTGTCTTATCAGCTGTAAACAAATCATTATAAGAAATTTTTAAAAAGTGGGTGTCAAAACTGGAAAAATTATAATATATTTAATTTGAAATGAATTGATTTAGCATTAAAATGCTTGATTTAGCATTAAAATAATTAGTTTAGTGGAATTTTATTAGCAATAGATAAAATAAGTTAAATTCTTGGTTTAGGCAAATGAGTGAAACAAAAAAATTAAAATATTATTGAAAACACACCAACTAAATGAATGCTCACACTTTAATAATTGTTTTACATATTTATAATGTTTTATTTGCAAATCGGTAATTTAAAAAAAACGCACTCAGGCTCAGTACCACCCACATTTTTCTTCCTTAGTCCCTGGTGCTGATTATACTACTTTTATCATTTGGTTTTAATTATATTTATTTAGTCACTGTTACATGTTAAATAATTTTTAATTTTCTTATTTTTAAATGCAAAAGCATAAGCTTATGCTTAGTACAGATATCACGGATATGCTTGTATGTATGTGAGTAATAAAACGACTATCACCAAATTGAATTTAAATTAATGTATGAAATATAAAAACAAGTTTTTGTTAAACAGTTTTTTCAGTATTTTTGATACAATAAAAAAAGCGAGTTGGTTTTTTTTTATTAAAACAACTTTGAACTTGTACTCGTTATTTTTTTGAAGTTGTTTCACTTTTATTTAATTTAATTTTTGTTCGCTTACAATAATAGTGTGGTAATATAAGTGGTCAAACCAATTACTACTTTGGATTTTAAAAGCTTTCAAAAAAAAACTTTTTTATACATTTATAACATAATTGCAATGAATGTATGTAGAACAAATTAAATTGTACAGCAGCAATTTTAAATGATTAAATTGAAATAAAGGGAAAGACAACAACAACAACAAGAAAATAATAATTAATGAAAAGAAAAATCAATTAATAATATCGTGCTTTAAAAAATATAAAATATATGTGGCATATGGGCATTTCTCTCACAAGGTCTACCGAAACGAAAAAATTAAAAGTTCTTGAATTTTCTTTGATGCTAGTTTTGAAAGAAAAACAATCAAATTTGAAAGTTTTGCATTTGTTCATTGCTCATTTCGAGATGTTCATGTTTAAAATCAAGCAAGTGAATTTTTTTTCAATTTTGTTTTTAGTTTATAAATTATTATAAATATATTATATAATATATTGAGCTTTTCTCCCTTAGATCTCCGTAAGGTTATCACGAGTTAAAAAGTAATTCAATGCGATGAAAAATTGTTTTTCTTTGCATTTCCGTTAATTTGGGACATTGAAAAACAGACTTTTGTCTCAATACATCGAAACTGCTTGAAGTAAGTTCATTAAGGAATGATTACTAAGAGACATTTTTATTGCAATTAAAATATAAAAAAAAAATATTTTGAAAATAGAAAGAATAGCGAACTAGGCGCCTATGCAAAATTTGTCCCGTGCAACATCGCTACTGACACATTTAAAAGTATTAAAAAATATGTTCTTTAATAACTAATTATTTTTGGAAAAGCATTCTATCACGTAATTATTTAAATCAATAAAACGAATAAAAACAGTGAGAATTGAAAACGGTACACAGAAAATTTAAAAGAAAATTAAATTAAATTGCAAACTATAAATTAAAAAGCCAAAAAAGATTGCGTAACGCTAGGAAAAAGTCAAGAGCTTTAGCTGAAGCAAATAAATAAGTTTTTAAAGAGAAAAAGCTTTATGAACGTATACTTAAAAGGCAAAGTAAAAAAACCCTATTACACCCGATGCATTTTCTTTTGATCAAGGGATTAAAATGTATTTTATAACATCCGATGATATTTACTTAATTCACAAAACCTCTTGTATCTCTGTATTGATTGTATTATCATATTAAATACATGAGTGTAACATTTATTGCATGCAATTTTCATATAAAAATGAAATATACTATTACACTTTTATTTCATATGTTTTTAAAATGTTGTATTCAAAGAGAGGCTCTCTGAGAGAATTTGTATGTAGCTTGTTCTTCCTTTTTCATTAAAAATACAATATACATTAATACACTACACAGAGGGTGTTCAAAATTAAAAAACAAAAAGTGTATTTAATATACAAGTACACGATTCAAATTGTTGTGAATTAAGCAATTGAGAAATACTCTTCGTTGTATAACTTGGACGAAAAGTAGAAAAGCGTAAAAATTATACCACACATATTTAAATTGCAATACTTCTGTTGCAAAAACTATAATTATTGTACTTATTGCTATTCGTATTTAATTTTGCATATTTTGTGAAATATATTCATTTTTTCATTTTATTCTCCATTTCCATTTCCCTTTAAGTTCGTCGTTATGTTAAAAGAAACACACGTTGAATACTTCTATTTTATTTAATTTTTTATTCATTATTCCCTAAAAAAGCACCAGAAAATATTTGAACATCATGATGGGACAAAATGTCCCGTACGAATATAATTGAAATTAAATAAGAAAAAAGCTATTTATATTTATTTTAGTAAAATCTAGCACATTTTAAAAAAACATTGACTCACCTCATTCTAAAATTAGTCACATTAATTTATTGTTTCAGGTTTCGCTGAAATAAACATTTTAGTGGATTGCTACAAAACTTAATTCTTTTTTTTTGTCTCGTACGACATTCTTATTTTTTTTTGCAATTATCTTTAAAACTTAAAATTGGCTATAATTGCATTTAGTAGATTCAATAGAGCTAATAAGGGGCCATAACTTAGGCTAATAATCAAAACAAAAATCTATTTTATTTTGGTCTCTTTTCCACTTTAAATGCATACTATTGTCCCGTACGACAGTATGGAATCGCTTTTATGCAATATAAAATACTTGTATATTAAATATTAAAACTTAATAAAAATTCTTAATTTTTTTTCTTTTCTTTAGAACATAAATTTTTCTCACATTTCCTCACATTAAATTAAAGAAATATACAAACACTTTAAGCCATTAGCACTTTCATATTAAATTACGTTATTTTCCCCAAAATAAATTATGAACACTTCAATGTAATTATAGAAAAGAATATTATACTGTCACGCTCTATATATTAAGTTAAAAAGCAATTGAAGCAGTAATATACAGAAATTACAATGATTAACAATGGCTTAAATTTATCATAATGAGTGTGTTAGAAAAATAAAATTACTTTCACGTCTCCCACACACAAATTAACAATAATAAGAATAATAATAATAATAATAATAAGAAGAAGAAAACATTAATATAACATACATTTTAATAACACATTGTTAACTGTTCACTTCAAACTTCCTTTAACTAAATAAACAATGACAATTTTTAATTTAATTTTATAAATACACAACCATTTAAATAAAAGTAATTTGTATGTGCGACATGATGAAATTTAAGTGAATAAGCTTTAACTGAGCACAGTGGTGCGTTTCGCAAGGGCGCGAGCGTAATTTTATGTTCATAAAAGTGTTGCCAATAAAATTTAAATTTTCTATTGGAAATTTATTTATCATTCTTGGACTGACAGCTGGCATTTGTTTTAAGTTACCCATTGCATATTCATATGAGGCAGTTTCGCCTCAAGTCGCTTTGAAAACCTTTTACCTAGGATGTCAATTTTTTTTAGTCTTCCTCAATATTTATTTAAGTTATTTTCAATATCTTCAAGTATTCAAAAATTAAGTCTATATGTCAAAAAAAAAATAAAAATTAAAAAAAACGTAATGAAAAAATGTGCCTTGACTTCTGAGGGATGTTTAAATAACAAGCGGCGAAAATAGTCACCTGTTACGGATTTGCAGTGGATTTGCCCAGATAAAGTTATAAAAACATAATGTCCATAGCTGATGACTTTATGTTATAACTCGTAACATAACGCCAGTGGAGCAACTGTAATTTTTTCATCAATATTAGCGCGCAAATAGATAAACGTTGATGATTTTATATCATGATGAATGAAACAAATATTTGAAAAATACTTGCCAAGTATGTTTAACTTGGCATTGTTTAATTTTTTCGATCACAAATAATTGTAGTGCCATATTTTTTAAACGAAAATTGTTTAATAAATAAATGTTAAATGCACAGTAACACATAAATGATATTTGATATTAAAATAAATTTATCAGGCCGTGAGCTCTGATGATTATATCATAACCTTGCCATAATATTAAAAAATTGAGTATATACCTGATGAATTCTCATCGTGGCATCAATTTGAAATTCATAATGATAATCAGGTGTGGACACTATGTAAAGGAAAGTATTAATTAGTGAACACAGTTTTCTATACATATTTATATATATTATATATATTATATATATTATATATTATATTTTATAAATTTTATATTATATATATTATATATTATATATTATATATTATATATTATATATTATATATTATATATTATATATTATATATTATATATTATATATTATATATTTTATATTATATATTATATATTATATATTATATATTATATATTATATATTATATATTATATATTATATATTATATATTATATATTATATATTATATATTATATATTATATATTATATATTATATATTATATATTATATATTATATATTATATATTATATATTATATATTATATATTATATATTATATATTATATATTATATATTATATATTATATATTATATATTATATATTATATACTATATATTATATATTATATATTTTATATTATATATTTTATATTATATATTATATATTTTATATTATATATTTTATATTATATATTATATATTATATATTATATATTATATATTATATATTATATATTATATATTATATATTATGTATTACATATTACATATTACATATTATATATTATATATTATATATTATATATTATGTATTATATATCATACAATATATATGTATATAATTTTCACTGATAGATGGCGCCTTAATTACGCTTCAAAATGATGAATATTCTCTTTTAGTTCATGTCTATGTACGATACGAATATCAAATAGAAGTGTTGACTATCACTTTCATACAGTATAACTAATAATATTTTATCCACAACTCAGTAAATCGGAGATTATACTGTCGAAAAAAAATTTATAAATTTCAAATCATTGACCATGGCAAAGGAAAGTCTGTGAACCACAGTGTGTTGTAGAAATATTCGAAAGAAATAAAAAACACTTTCAAGTTTGTTCTGTTTTTTCCACATATTATTCTAATTAACGCTTAAGATTTTATGTTTGTAAATTTCATTTCATGTTGCTTGTTAAAAAAAAGTACGTGAAATAGAACACAGCAAATTAAAAAAAAATACTAACAAATTCATTAGCAATTATCTTTGAAATACTTACTTCAACATCTCAAACGTATAAAAGTAAATTGGGTTGATTTTGTTGGTTTAACTACAAAAAATAAAAACATGTTAATTGCTCCACATTCAATTCACAGCGACGATGGGAAAAGTGAGTCAATTGGAAAAAAATATAAATGGGGCAACAGAAAAAGTAAAATGTGACAAAAAAGAAGCTCGAGTGCAAATTAACTACAAGCTTAAAAGCAATTAATTTTTTAAAATAATTGGAATTAATTTCTTTTTGCAGAAATATTCGGCAAGGTAAGTTTTGGGAGAATTTTCGAAATATGTGTTCTTTCTTTTTCAAATACATTTTAAAGTTCTTAAAGAAAGAATTCACAATTCAGTTTTTAAACTGCAAAAACAGCTTTGATATGTTTGAAAAGCCCGATTTTAAATATTCCCCGAGAAATAATGCCCCAGGAATTAATTTTTTTTTCTAAAAATCAAATCCACTTATATCAAACAGATTGAGCTAAAAATTTATATTTTTAGGTGTGAACTTCGAATTTTCTAGGTCAGCTATTTTGTTTATAGTTATTTCATTTTAACTGAAAGATTTCGAAGGACTTTTTAAAACGGGGCAACAAATAAATAGAAAATAAACTCCTTAGGGAATATTGTTCAGAATAAGGATGATTGATTGAATTTAGATGTGTAAAATAAATTTTTCGTTTCATTTAATCTTTACACTTATTGTGTCGAATATTGTCGGTTTTATCTTAAGCATTTATATCGTTACAAAAATCTTAATAGGACTTGAAAAAGAGCTCGTTATTGGAAAAACACGTTAAAGTTTGAATACACGAAATTCTTTCATTATAAGCGTATTAATGTGGGCGTAAAATCAATGCAAAGTTGTTGGGAGCGAAGAAATTGTTCGTTAAACTTTTTAACACATTGACTGCCAAGCGGTTTTGACGAAAACCTTCCCAGGATGCCAAACAATTTTTTTTTGTTAAATCAGTGTCTTAGTTATAAAAAACGATTTCTAAGATATCCGTAGTCCTTTCTGCCACTTACTTTTTATTTTATACACGCTTTTTTGTGTCGTACATTTCTGTACGACGTGGCACTGCATGCGGGTAAGCATATGTAAAAGTCACTGTCGTACAAAAACGTACGATGCTATAATTTATTGTTTTTAATTTTTATTGATGATTCTTCATTTAAAGATCATAACAAATTTCACTTAGTGTCGTACATAAATGAACTACAGGCTCTACAAATAAACAATCACTGTCGTACGGAAACGTACGACGTGGCACTCAATGTGTTAAGTCGTTATAACCAAAGTTCGCGATATCCGAACTGTACTGTATTCTGTGGTATTTTTTAGTTCAGTTTTTTACTTAGCTGATTCAAAACCCCTTTTCTCTTGGCTTTTATAAAGTTGAAAAATGGGCGAAATCATGTGAATCAAAATTTAAATTGAAATGCATTTTAAGTACTCCTAAAGAACCGATTTGTATTCAACTCCTAATTTTTTGAAATAACACAATATGGCATTTTAAAAAGTTGGCGGAGTTACTCCCACGTAAATGAAGTATTATAACTCGCGTTATACTACTCAACTGATGCTCATAAAGCTTGCTTAACACATTAAGTGCACAATTAAATTTTTTGGTAAGTAGGTGGGACACGGCACGGACATTATATTACAAGTGCACACTAGTATATCCCACCGATTTTTAACCTCCGACCAAAAAAAGGGAAATTATTATATCGACAGTGCTCTTCGAAGTTAATTGAACATATAAACTTTTACATTTGCTATCTTATAAATACATAAAAATAAGATTCTAAAACAAATATTTTATTTAACACATGTTTCATTCAGTCTCAGCTATCGTATGAAATACATTGCAAACGAGTTTCTATAAACCAACTAAATTTTTGCCAGACTTCATAACTTTTTTATAGAAAAAATTAAAAATCAAACAATTCACTAAATTAAAATTGCTTAATATAAGAAAAAAATAATAATAATTAAAAAATTTAAAAACCACAGCATTATTTTAAAAACAAAATAAATCTTTTAAAAACACTTATACTTAAAAACAAAATCTACTAACAATAATAATAAAACAAAAAGCCTGCTGAACAAAAAAAAAGTAATATATTTACATACATACATACATGCACACATACATGCCATCCACTGCATATGCACATAATCATTTCTATTCCCTTAAGGACAACTTTTTTCAAACTATAAGACCTTAAACCCTTTAAAAGGTATCGTTTTAAAGACTTTTCTAACCACAGAGCTTATGTTTATTTAACTTCCTTTAAAAGTCTTGCAGAAATAATGAGCACATGATTACTTGTTAATTTTTTTTTAACTGATGCAAAATAAAAAAAAGTAAACCAAATATCCTTTGTTCTTCGATTAACTTGGCCAGTTAAAAGAATAGCTTCTTATATAATTCAAGATGCTGGCCATGTTCGTCTATGAACAACAAAACATTTTTGTTCTATTGTCTGGCAATAGAACAATGTTATTGTAGGCAATAGCCTACAATAACAATAGTAAGACAAAGACATTTTAAATTGTTTACGTACATCTTGTTAGCCTAAGATTGTGATATTGTTAAAGGCATTTTTTTACTCTGCTTATTTTATCGTAAGTGTAGTTATAAACTGCTTTTGGCCATTGTAAAAAGTATATACGTTTTTGCTGTTTTTTTCTTCTTAAATTCATTTAAACGTATTTTTGTAAAACCAATTTCTTCTAGGCCTTGAAAAAGAAGAGAAGAAAATAAAAGAAAATGATAAAATTGCATCCTCGAGGGTGCATGTTTAAGTAGTTATTTATGGCCACAAAAGTGTCAGCTCTTATCAACATGAAACATCTTTATGTATTTCTTTTTTTTCGCTTCTTCCTTTTTCTGTCAATTCTATTTTTTGCTTTGTTTGTTTGCTAAGGAAATTGTTTGAGCAAAAAAGACAAAATACACAATATGTTAAGCTCCAAATAAGGTGAATAAAGGAATTATTGTCCATAAAGAATTTTTTACCAAATATGAAGCAAAACAAAAGACTTAAGAATCAAACTCTTGCAGGAACTATAGAAAGATTCTGTTAGTTAAAAGAAAAATTAACGATTGCTTGCTGACTTACGCAGTTTATCAAGGCAATAAAGTAAAAAAAAGAGATCAGTTATAGACATTTAGCAGTTTTTTTATATGAAATTTTTTAGCAAAAAAAAAAAAATTAAAAATCTGTAGTACGACTAGTTGCCGACTTTTCATCACCATCACCAGGGATGGTCAGTGCAGTAAGCACAAAGCGGAAGCAGTGTTTGCAAAATAGACGTTGTTGTAAATAGACGTTGTTGATAAACTTTTCACTCACAATTATTTATGTTTAAGATAATATTTTTTTTGCCCTTGCCTGCGCGACTACGAGTTTATTTTTTAGGTAAAACAATACAAATCAGTAAGGACCATTATTAGAACTTGGCGTAAGTTAGAATTTTATCGGATTGATAAATAAATTTTCATTACTACAACTTTACTTTCACTAAAAGTGAGCAATAAGGTAAAGGATAGTTCATCCTTAGATGTATAACTTTTATCGTGATGTTTAATCCATTGTGTGACCATTTTATCCAAGACAATTAAAATTCTCGTTTTTGTTTTCAATATAAATGGGCAGTCGAAAACAGCAAGTTTTTTAGGGTTCCGACCACAAAATGTATGTACATATTAGTGATGTAACGAATGTAAATTTTTGATATTCGCCAATACGAATACGAATATTTCAAAAGATATTCGCAAATGCGAATACGTATACGAATATTTGAAACAATATTCGCGAATATGAATACAAATATTATATGCAATATGAAATATAAAAAAATTGTTATGAAAAAAGACATCACCCTCTTGTTGGCGTACTTTAAAGTTAATAAAAAGTACCCAACATTTTAATGATCGTCATTGAATAATATTTGAAAATGATACAAAGCACAAATTTATATAAAAAAAATAATGTATTTGTATTAAGTAAGAATACATTCGTATTCGCATCCACCTGAATTAAACGAATACGAATACATCCGTATTCGCCTGAAAATGGCTGAATATTCGACAATTCGAATACGAATATTCGTGCATCACTAGTACATATCTATATTGACACTTGAAATTTGTAAAATTAGTGCGTTTTTATATAGAATACCACAATTAGCACTGAAATTTAAAAAATTTAAATTAAAGGGTGGTCCATCAGTTAATGCAGTTTTGACTATGTAATTTTGACAACTTGCTATATCTTGGAAACCGTAAGAGGTAAATTCATGAAATTTTCAAAAACGGTAAAACAAAAAAATCCGAAAATTATAAAACCGCCAATCCAAAAAAAAAATCGCCAAAAAATGAAAAAAAATTGCCAAATTCGAAAAAATCGTCCAAACGAAAAAATTCGCCGTAATAAAAAAAAACGACAAAACCCGAAAAAAATCGCCAAATTGAAAAAACGCCAAAAAATAAAAATGCGCCAAAACTAAAATAATTGTTTATATGAAAAAAATTTGCCAAAATGAAAAAATCGGCAAATTGAAAAAACGCTAAAAAACGAAAAAATCGCCAAAAAGAGAAAAAGTGTCAAAACTAAAAAAGCGCATAAATGACAAAAAGTAGCCAAATTAAGAAATGCCGCTGTGGCTGAGTGGTAGCGATGCTATCCTCTCAGTCCAGAGGTCGTGGGTTCGATTCCCACCATAGACTCTGTGTGTTTTCTGCAGACAAGCTAATCGCTTTGCGTGTTGTGTTTGTTCTTTAAAAATAAAAATAAAATTATTTAAATAAAATTATAAAAAAATCGCCTAAATGAAAAAAATCGCCAAAATTAAAAAAAACTCGCCAAAACGAAAAATATCGCCAAAATAAAAAAAAACATCCAAAAACCAAAAAAAAAATCCCAAAACGAGAAAAAAGTGCAAAAAAGGGCTAAAGCATCTATTGAATTACATATCTCGTGTCCGTACGGAACACTTCGCACTTCACTAAATTTATTTAGATTGAGAAAAAAACTTTTCACTCGTTTTTTATAAAATTTTTCTAATATAGAATAAATATGAAAAATTTCATTCACTTTTTTTGGAAGGCATTACTGAGATTTCAGCTCAATGGCAGCTTGAAAAATCTATTCTAAATGAAAGTTTGTTGGCAATAAATAAAACTCCCACATAATATTGAGTTTTATTTAAATACTGCAATACACTGCAATATACTGCAAGCATCGTATTTTTTGAAAAATTTTTTGTTATCTGTTGCAAAGGATAAAATATATTGAACCTTAAACTTTTGATTAGAAAGAAATATTTTAAATTGACTCACACAATGAAAATTATGCAAATTTATATTCAGTTAATCTTTAGTTGGTGCTTTGTTTATAAATTGATTAAACAAAACTTGGTGTTATCTACATTTATAAAATGATTATTCTTCAAAATCTTAATAATAGAGATGGAAACGTGACCAAAATTTTTACTCAATATTTTGCACGACCAGGGGCCTGTTTCTAAGGACAAACAAGTGTTCTAAAATGAGTGATATATTTGAAAAATAATTTTCTTTTTCATATACACGATGTATTCTCACAACTATTTTACTTGTATTACAATACTTGTAAGTTTTGGGAAACAGGTCCAGGACAGAAACATTTTGCTTACAAACTAAAATGAAAAATTATATACGAAATTGCAGTTGTTAAATGGTAATTTTTATTTTAAAATTCATAAATATCAATAATACAAAATTGTTTTGTTTTCATTAACAAGAAAATTGGAATAACATAACAAAATTCCACTAACACTAAATATCTTGTACTACTGTGCGTGACTAAAAGTCAAAATTTTTATACTAAAATTCAAGTCTGCTCTCTTAAGTTGTAGAGAAAATCTTACGAGATTCCTGTCAATCACTTGAACTGTGCCCATCTCCACTTTTACTACATTCTCTTTTTTTGTTGTTGTTCAATTTAATATTTAGACCGCAAAAGCTTTAAAAATTCCCAATACCTGTTATTTACATATTCGGCTACATACGTGATCTTTTAATCGTGTTCCTCTTAATCGTGTTCTTTATTGATTCTGGCTATTTTACGCATCTGTGAGTCATGAATTGATTTTTATACAAAAAAAAAGCAGAAAAAGAAAATAAATTAATTAATTCAAATTCATTTGCATTATATGACGAAATTGTTGATTCTATTGTTGTTGTTAATAAAACAACACATCTTAACACCTTAATAGCTTTCCATAAATATTTAATTAAATCAAACATTTCAAAGTGACAGACACCTAACTGTCAGTCTAATTAGCATATTAATGTTAAGTGAGTAATGAACTTACGAAATACTTAATGCTTTTTGTTTTGGTGTAATATGTTAATAAGATTTGAAGAAATTTTAAGCAAATAGACAAAAACTTAAATTTTAATCTGGTGAAATGGTAATTAACTGTAAACATAAGAGTAGTCGACAGGGATTGGTATTCTGGAGTCTGAATTGTCGCTGTCGATAACGAGCTGATGCGATAACGTTTTTTCAGTTTGAGACTATTGCATTCGATATGGAACCATATTATTGCTCGATAGCTCATGTCATAGTCTCAAACTGGAAAAAAGTGATCGAGTCAGCTCGTTATCGAAAGCGACGATTAGATTCCTGCTTTTTAGGGTTCCCTGCGCAAAAGGTGAAAAGGAACCATATTGCTTTCGCTACGCTGTCCGTCAGTCCATCACAGGATGTTTAATCGAGAACCACAAGAACTACGGGCAGGGATTTTGATATTAAAGGGTGTTCAAAAACGTGCAACGCAAAATTTTAAAATCCCATATAATAAACATACAATTATATCGGTGGCAATATGGAATAGTAGCATCAGCAGACTTAGAAAAGTTGAGCTTAGTTGTGCTGTATTATGTTCCAATTGGAATTTTCAGGGGTTAAAATATTACATATGGAAAGAAAGAATCACAAGAAAATAGATTCATGCAATAGAGCCTTGTAATCTCTTAGTGTAAGCGTAAAAAACTTCCAAAATACACTGCTTTGCTTAAATCGACTTAAGCTATTATTCCAAATTGCCACAAATAGCGAGGTATTATGTATGTATAGTCAAACCTCTCACAACCGGATACCGACCGTCGTGGTATTTTTGTGCGGTTATTAGAGAGGTGTCCGCTTGTAAGAGTGGTGCAACATCCTTTATTTTATTTTGGTTCTCCAAAAACTGTCCGGTTATGGGAGGAGTCCCCAAAACTGAAACTGTAGACACTTGAATTTTGCAAAGTTAGTGTATTGTTATATAGACTAGAACAATTAACACTAAAATTAAAAAAAATCTAAATTAAAGGGCGTTGCAATTTTAATAACTTACTGTTTCTTAGAAACCGTAAAAGATAAACCCCCTTATACAAAAACGATTAGTAAATTTAAAGTTAGTTTGAAAAACGAATTTTGTATGGCAAAACCGGCTTTAACAATCGTTTTTGCATAAGAGCAAAACTCTTGATATTTTCTAAAGCGCTAAAACTAAAAAATCCCAAAATTATAAAATCGCCAAAGCGAACAAAATCACCCAAAAACCGAAAAAATATTGCCAAAATGGAAAAAAGTGCCAAAATAAAATAAAAATTCAAAAACTAAAATAAATCGGCAAAATACTACAAAGTCGCCGAAATGAAAAAAACGCGCAAATTAAAAAAAATCGCCAAAATGAAACAAAATCACCAAAAATAAAAATAAACGTCTAAGGCTGAATTCTGAATTCTGGAATTTAATTTTGGTCATTTGCCCAAAAAAGCGTAACCAATTAATTACTGATCAAAAACTGTTTGATTCAGACATTTTTTTATTGATTTAAACAGTTTGCAATCATGTTGGATTCTATATTATTGTCATACATAATTATAATTATGTATGAAACTGTTTAACTTATACCTGATTTACATTAAGCATTTTTCCATGAAATTACATAAATTTTGTTGCAAGCAACTTTTTCTATTTTCTAATTGTAGCGATATGAAAGAGAATATTATGCAAAAAGGGACGTAGAATGAATCTCTGATGCATTTTTGGCAGGGCTTTTTACATAAGTTTCTCTTCCAGGCCTCCTATTGAAAAATAAAAAATTTTCATGCAACTAATTTCATGAAAAAAAATGCTTAATGTAAAGCAGGTATTAATAAGAAAAAACCGTCAAATTAAAAAAAATCTAAGAATTAATAAATCGCCAAATCCGAAAAAAATCTTTAAACTAAAAAATCCTTAAAACTAAAATAAATCACCAAAAACTAAAAAATCTTCAAAATGGAAAAAAATCGCTGAAATGAAAAAAGGGCCAAAAATAATTATAACCGAAAAAACACCAAAAAACGCGAAATAAAATATGCTAAACCAAAAAAAAGGAAAGTGAATCCGACCACAGGCGAGATGCATAAACATCTAGTAATGAATATTTTTTTAATATTGGCTTATGGTAACCAAAATAAGATAAGAATTGCTCATATGCAAGTGGAAAACTTCAAATAAAAATTTTGTTAAAGCTTGCGACTGTATTTTTGCAAAATTTGTATTAAAATCTTTATCCATAATAATTGGTATGAAATGGAGATTGTTACTCAATTGTCATGCACCAGCTTCTTCACTGTAAGGCAACAGTACGTAATGAAGATATGTATGTTATAATATAATGTTATAAATTCTTTATAAAGACTGCTATATAACTTTTAAACAAATATTTGACATTTAAAACACTCTTTTATTTAAAGTTTTTAATAATTTTATATTTTTAAAATTTTTAACAAAATTGTCCCCACTGGCAACACTATTACACTTCCCAAGCAATTTCTATTAAAATTAACATTGCTCCTGAAGGTATGCTTTAAAATTCAGCTGAGTGTATTTCTATCCAGCTGTTAAGTTTATCTGTACTTCTTGTTCGTATCATTACAATAATTTTTTTTTTGGAAATTCGGAGTGTCGTTAGCTGCCTGCCTCAATAATTGATTAACTTCTTAATTTGTCGAGCGAGGGAGTGAGCAAAATGTGCCCCCAAAAAATGGATTATTAAACTACTTTGCCGTTTGTGGACCACTACAAAATTCGTTTTGCATATGGAAAAGGTCCACTTAATTTTTTGTTTTCTAGTTGTAAATTTCAGAATTTTTGTTGCTATGGACCAAGTTTATTAGAATTCATTAGAGTAAGTATTACAAAAAAAAAATTATGGACCAATTTTCAGAATTTTTGTTGCTATGAAACGACTAAATTGTTTTTTAAGGCGGAGGGTAGCAAAACAAGCCGATAGCAAAGCAAACCTAGTTATATGTAGAAATTTTAAAATATTTTATTTTTATAGTTTTTTTTTCAAAGTTTCTATGCAAACATATCTCCACGTGCTTTTATTTATTTATTATTTATTCAATAAGTCTTTATAACGATTATAAGAAATTGTTTTTTTGTTGACACAAATTTCGCCTCTGGGCCAATTCTCAATTTCACATAAGAAATCAAAAATATTACATTTTTTTAAAAATCTAATTGTTGTGTATTGAATAAGCTCTTGTGCCTGTAATTATTCTCAACCGGAATATTATTCAAAATTTATTCAAAGTCAAGTTCATTACAAAAGTTTTTTCTCCCAAAAGCCTGTTCATAATTTATGGAAACTTAATTTCACACTAATTAACATTAACTTTTGAATGCTTACAAAAAATATATATAAAGTTTTGCTTTCAATTATTATAAAGACTGGTTAGTTAAACACTTAAGCATACATGTGCGCATATTTGCTAAATCTACAAAAATTTCTATGACAAACTTTAGCTCTACGCTGGCCAAAGCAGCATCAAAATACCGAACATCAATCGGGTTTTCATGCAAATGAATACACATATGCGAATACATTTTTCTAGGTGGCCAGCATTGCTTTAGCTGCATTTATATTTTCATTTCGTTTTATGCAAAACAAAAGACTTAAGACATGAACTCGTTATGTTAATTATAAAGAGAAGTTAAGAGTCAGTCAAAACTAATGCCACTGAATGCAATTATACTGTGAAGGTTGCGTTTGTTTTAACGTTTTATGACAGTGTTGCTTATATTTTGTTTGTTTATATTGTCGCTAAAACAGGAAAATGGAAATGAGTCATGTGCTTTGAGGAAAAAAGTAGACTAGAAATTAATTAAAAAATTAATAATTTCTTTTATCCATTTAAACGGAAGATAATGCGAATAAATTAAAACAAGCAATAAAAATATCCACTGCTGGTAAAAACTCAATTTCGTAAGGTTTTAATTAGAAATGTATAAAATATTCACATTTAAACGAGATATTAAGTGAATAAAAGAAAAAAATTATAATATCCGCTGCTGGAGAAAAATCCATATCTTAAAAATTTAATTAGATTTGCTATAGAGGAAAATAATAATAATAATAATAAAGTATATAAAAAAGCTGAAGAAATATCTTTCCTTTACAATTTTCTTGTAATTTTCCCATGAATTTAAGCAAGCATCTTGAAGTGATACAAGCATATTAGCACAACAAAATGAAAAAAAATAAAATATAATGAAGAAAATAAATTCATTTCTATATTTTATGTTGTTATGGAAGAAGATCAATAATTTATAAATTATATAACAAATATCTGATAATACTAGACATTTGAGAGTCTAATCAATTAAGGATTTGTAAATTTATTGAATATACTAGCTTTTACACTCGGCTCCATTCCCGTTGCACTGATATTTTAGAAACTATATTCAAATTTTGTGAGCGTTTTGGTATTTGTTACTCATTGACAATCTTAAGAAAAATGATAAAAACTGACAAAAGCTATAAAAAATTAAAAAAAACCGAATAAAACCGGTTTTAAGATTGCTTAAGCAATTAAGTAAATTCAGAGATAATTAAAATTAAAAATTTACTAAGAGAAAAAAAGTTGCGTTTATCGGGACTGCAATTTGAAAAAAAACTTACAAAGACTGTAATGTAAAAAATTAATTGTTGCGCTAATCGGTGTGTTGCAATAATTGGTGGTCGAGCCTCTTCTGTACTTCCTTCATTAGTTTTCAAGTTATCGGAAAATATATATTTTCCCCTTAGCCAAATCATTGTGATCAATCTGGACTTCTTTTTGTGGGACAACACACGTTGTAAAAAGCTTTACTCACAGAAAATTTTAAGTTGCTTGCTTTTTAGCCAGATTTTGAAGTATGGGAGCTGCCACGCCTATTAATTTTATTGGGCTATTTTCTTTAGAACAATTTATAAGATCAATGGACTAACTGCTACAAGATCTCGGGCGTTCTACCTTATTAATTCCCAAGATAATTCAAAATAAGTTTTACTGCATATGGGAGGTACCACGCCCACTAAGTCACTACTTAATAAAATAAATCCTAAAGAGCATTATGAAAATCTCATGGGTTTTATCATATTACTGCAAAAGATATTTCAAAATAAATATTTGCTATATATGGGAGGTGTCACGCCCACTTATCTACTAGTTAATGCTATCTCCTGAAAAAATTATAAAAACACTTACTCACACACAATTTCAAGTCGTTCTTTAGCTTTGTTAGTTTCATAAATCTAGCAAAATAAAATTTTCTCTATATGGGCAGTGCCACGCCTACCTAAAATAAAAAATATATATCCTTTAGTTTCTTGCAGACTATCACTAATATAATATAATTTCAGCAAGGTGATTGGCTGGCTTAGGAGTTCAAAGCTTTCAAACATGCAGACAAACAAACAAACAGGCAATTATGACTTTGTCTTTTTTAAAAAAAGTTCAACATATTTGTTTTACTTTTAATTACAAAAATGCAATTAAGTTTTTGCTTACAACTAAAATTTATGGTTGTAAAAAAATTATACAATAATTTCTTAAAAACTCTTTGTTACAAAAAACCTTTTAATTGTAAATTTTCTTTAAAAAATGCAATAAATGCAACATTATTTTCAGGAAAAGAAAACGTCATTAAACAATTATTTAAAAAAAATATGGTTTATTTTTTAATGTTTCGCCACACTTTTTAGCAGCATTTTGTGGGAATTGGAAAACATTTACTGTTTTTAGTGCTCTCAAATAATTTTTAAGCTACCTTCGTATATTTTATATTAAAACATAACTGTCATAACAAAAAAATGCTACATCCAATGCAGAAAACCTATTTAGCTTTTGTTACATTTCATTTTTAATAAAGACATTTGGTCTACAGCTGCTATCAATAGTTTGCAGCTTTAGGCTTTTATTTCTTATTATTTCTCTTCTTTGTGTTTTTTCAGCATTATTTTTTTTTATTAAGAAAAGAAATAAAACGATATACATTAATACATAAAATTTTCCTTTAGGCTGTTTTCAAACAAGTAGTCAAGCTGGGCAAGTAAGACAATATAGAAAAATAAAAAACTGAACAACTGAATCATTGAAAAACAGAAAGTGAAAGCGTTTAAAAAATAAAAAAATATGAAGCCATACAGAAAACTATTATATTTTCAAAAGAAAAGCCAAACCTGAAACTCTAACACACAATATTAAAAAGGAAACTGTTGTTAACTTAAAAAGTAAGAAAATTTATTTCTTTCAAACTTAAACTTAAAACTTTAAACAAAACACAGTTCCGCATTGGGAGGTTGAAGCAATACCACCGCAAGCTATTAAATAACAAGATCAAATATTTAAAAAGTTCAAATTTTCAAGTTATTTGTAAGAAATTATATCAATACTGTTGTATGCATGCTTTTTAAATATATTACAGTGAAATCTATAATTTTAATAATGACTATTTAAATGCATAATTATATTGCTGGGGAAATAAATCATGGTTTACATTAAATTTTTCTCAACAAAATGACTTTGGTGGTATTGTTATTATTATATAGAGTTTTTAACACATAAAAAATTTGTTACACAATTTTTATGTGCACTGCATATTTATATGTATATATCCCTCCATTAAATAACCGCAAATAGTTATTGAAATTTACAAAATGATTTTACACTTATAAAAAAAAAATAAAAATAAAGAATAATAATAATAAAAATAAAAATAATGTTCATATTAAGATACTGGTAATTAAGAATATAAGATTTAAGACCTAAACTTGTAAACAAAAGTCTGTTAATTATAGCAGCCATAATTAAAGAAAAATTATGTTAATTTGTTATACAAACATTGTTTAACATTGTTTGCAAATGTTATTAAAATAGCGGTTCAGTTTAGAAGCATGTCAGTGTTAATTTTTCGTAATTAACAGAACTTTATGTTAAATGAGTGTTAACATTACTTAACATTGCTTGTAAATGTTATTCTAATAGTGGGATGCCATATGCCAGACTAGATTATTTTTTTTCTCTGTTAGTGAAAACAAAGTCTGCAATCAAAAGACTAAAGAAAGAAACTTGATATACAATAAATTTCTATTTTAAAGAAAAAAAAACATTTTTCTTTTATTTGAAAGAACAATTGTTGCTAATTTTTAATTAAGGCAAATGAGAGTTTTTGTAGTAACAAAAATTGGGTGAGTTTTTTTTGTGTAAAAAAAAATTTTTTAACAATAAAACAAACAATGAAGTGTATAAGAAAATACTTACATAAATCTTCTACACCCTTGATATATATTTTAGATAATAGAAGATGTTCCTAAAGAAATGCAAACAGTTTAGTTTGTGACAAACTGTTAAACTGTTAAAAGACTCTTATACAAAAGAATTGATACAAATTTATTGCCATAATTTTTGCACGTTAAAAAACTATAATTTTTTTTTAGAGCGCGAGTAAATTCATAAAGGTTGCAAAGTATTAACATTTGGCATTAGCAAACATTTTTTATAAAAATTTTTGACCTTTTGCTTATATGTTCAATTTAACTATTTTTTCAAATAACAAGAAATAAGAAATATCCTGAAGAGGAATAGCGAAGGTTAAAGAAATATCGAACTAATAATTCTTTCTGCCAAAAAAAACGACTTCAATGCAAAGATCTGATAGAAAAAGATAAGAGAAAGTACGTGAAATATAAAATTAAATTTTAATGGGCATACCTTTGCACATTTTTTAAATGCAAGATTGTGTGTTTTTCAGGGCTTAGGGGGTTTGTTAAGTTTTGTAAAAATCTGTAAAGTAGAACCACATAAAATAAAATATTAAATTTTATTGGGTGTAACTCCGCCCATATTTTAAATAAAAGATCTTGCCCATCTTAGAGCTCAATTTGTGTGGTAAGTTTCGTAAAAATCAGTTGAGTAGAACCGCGTAAAATATTATAACAAATTTTTATTGGCATTTTTTTAACTTTCAAGTTGTGTAACTACAAGAACCAAAAGTGTTTTATAGGTTTCGCAGCAATCAAATAAGTAAAATATCATAAAATTATATTAAAAAAATTGTGGGCGGGTGCCTGCTTTTTTACAATGGGACCAATGGGAATCTATAGTATCTCAGACAAAAATAAAATTACAATCGGTCTAAAATGTGCCGAGTTCTCAAGCTCCACACCTAAAAAAGAAATAGAGACGAATTTTTAACATCCTCCTATTTTTTTGAAGTCGGTTAAAAAATACAAATATAAACAGAAATAGAGTTTGAAATAAATAGCTTAATTGAACATTTGGTATTATTGTTTTGCAAAATAAACTGAATTTTTTAAATTATTAAAAAAATGAAAAAACTTATCTATATTATTTTATTTTATTATTTTATCCTCTAAATGGCTGGACCGAAATAAGGCTAAGAACACTCTTGATTAAGTCATCTTTTAAATAATTCCAAACGTTTAATATCTACGTGGACTTGTATAACCATAGAGATATAGAGATACACAGGTACAGAGTCACACTTACAACATCCCTTTTTTTGGTCGGAGGTTAATAAAAATTTTATTTTTGATACCTGTGGCTGTACAAAATTTTGAATTTCAATACTCAATTGAATTATCTGTATCAAATTCAAAACATTAACTGCCGCATTCAGAGAAAAATTATTTTCGTTTACAAAAGGTTTACAAAACAAATTTTGTATGAAAATTTGTTTATTAAAGGTTTCGTAAACCTAAATTATTTTTTTCTGAATAAGGCCTTAAATGTAAGTAAAACATAAGTTTGTAGTGAACGTTACTCGAACGGATTTTAGTTGATTGAAGGTTTTTTCTGGTATGCAATTTAAAAGTTGTGGTTACAACTTTTGGCCTACTAGTTGCTTTACCTGAATACTATATTCTTTCAATTCATGTTGCTCTTTTACATAGTTTTGTGTACAAGTATTGAACGCTAGACCTACTGTATGTGCTTCTCTACTCTGCTTTAATTCTATTGAACGTTACAACGTTACTTCTAGTTTTATAAATTAATTAAATATTTTGTGCATAATTTGGAAATTGTTGCTGAGTTTCCATTATGCACTTATATCTTCAACTCTTGTAGTTGTTCATAGTTTTTGTATATTGAATGTAGAACGTTTTGTACATTATACTTTCAACGCTTGTAGTTGCTCAAAGTTTTTGTATATTGATAGTTACTCTTTCTTAGTTTTGATTCAATACTATTTGAAATTACTGCAATAGTATTCGAAATATCATACAGGATAATGCCATAAATTTGTATTAAACGTTACTCAATGTTTTCTTTAATTAACTATTCTTCTCTTGTATTGTTAATTTAATTTGACGAAAATATTTAACTCCTTAAATATTATACCGAACGCAAAACATAATTGTTAAAATTAAACAAAACAATTAACAAAAACGACAGTAGATATAACCAATTTTAGTTGTTAATTTTACTATTAAAAAAACTTTTTTTCGCGATTAATTTTATAAAAATAAAAATTAGAGAAAACTAGTCCCAAAGAAAAAATAAAGGTAAATGGAACCATTTGGAATTGTTGGTTTTACTATAAAAATAGTTGCTGCTGCAGCTTTATTGAAACAATATTTTTGTTGCATATTATAATTGAGTTTATTTCTTACTATTGAAATAACCATTTAAATTGTTAAAGTATTTAACAAACATAACTTGAGAAGTGATTAGATTTTTTGCGGAAAACACCCAGGGTCTATGGCGGGAATCAAACCCACAACCTCTGGACTGAGAGGCTAGCATCACTATCACTCAGCCACAGGGGCACCCAAACTTTTAAGCCTCTTTATGGCTGATATAAGGAAGATATTTGCTTATAATTGTGACTAGAATTCGGCAGCTCCTGTTAAGCTCTTACCAGAGGAATTCTCCTAAATTGTTAAAAAATTATTTTATAGAAAAAAATTTTACATTGAATTAAATCAATATATATGAGCCTTGAGTATTATAAAAATAAAATCCAAAATTTAGTCATCCAAAACATTACACTATTTTAGTACATTAATTTTTATATATTGTTAGATAAAATCATAAAGGCCGTAAAAACCAAAAAACTTAAAATAGACTTTTTAACTGTGTATGATGTGATTAACTAAAATACACCTTTCCTTAAAATTTTACTCACATGTGTTCAAAAATACCAATTTTGTTGGCAACTGACAAATAAATAGTCTTAAATGTATAATGTTTCTCGGTTCTGTTGTAAATAATTAAAAAATGTACCTACGGGCTTTTGGATTTTAGGTGACGATATGTATATTTTGGTCATATATTTATTGGAAACTGCTTGTACTTAAAAAGATAATTTCATTCTTATTTTGTTTTGAATTACTATTTAAATGACTAAAGTAAAAAAAAAGTTATGCTCTTGGACTTGATTAAATATTTGTTAAAAAAATAACAATTGAAAGCGTTAAGCTTTTTTTGCGGTTTTAAAATTCATTGATTTATTGTTAAAGGCGCGTGCGATTTAAAAAATAAAGCTTTTGTGCTTCTCAAATTACTCAACAACATTTTTTTTTTGGTTTTTTATTTTGTATCATTTTAAAGTAAGTGCAATTTATAACAAAAGCAGCTTAAGTTTGACAAATAATTTAGATAAAAACACACCTAAAAATCAAAAAATGTTTTACAAAAAAAATATACTAATTTGTGGTTTGTGAAAAAAATCCCAATTGTAGAAACAGCATTTATTATTTATTATTAAAATCCGTTTAAAAAACTGCATTAGAAATAAAATAAAATATATATTTTTTTCGTCAGATTTTTAATCATAATCATATTGAAAAAAAAATAAAAACAAAAAAGTTCTTAAAAAAAACTAGAAAATTTTCTTTAATAACTTTATTTCATTATACAAATTTAAATTAACAAAAAAGATTTAAAAGAAATTAAAAATAGCAATAACTTTATTTTATTATAAGAATTAAAACTACATTTTAGTTTGAAATTTATTTGTTGGTGGTTCAGCTTGGTCTACTGATGATTTGTTACAGCAACAATGAAATGCATATACACCAAGCTGAACCACCAGCAAATAAATTTCAAATTAAAATATAATTATGACAATATGTCGAATAATAAATTTCTTAAAACAAAATTTAAGTTTAACATTAAAAATGAAATTTGCACTTTTTTTATTTTGTATGACAGTAACCTTATTTTACTTTTTGCTTATAAAGTCCGCTTAATAAAAGTTATCTTCTCATACATGCAAGCAAAAACTAAATATCTTTTATTTGCAGTAAATTTTGGTTGTATGAAATAAATTGCAAACAAGAATTTGTTGGTCAGTGCAAAAAACAAAAATCTCTCCTTGTCAAAGTGACGATTATAAATTAATTATTTAATAAAGAAGTTCTTAAGCAGTTTATTCTCGCTTCTGTAGAATAGACTGATATATTAAACAAAGCTATTTCACAATACAAAACAAGTTTGCTAACGTATTTCAATAGTTTGAACATGTTTAGTTTTTTGTTATTTAAGTACCCTGCCCACTTATGCAAAAGCTACAATATAAATATTCATTACAAAATCGATGCCGATGCCGAGCTGGTTTTGAAAAAAAAAATTTAAATTAATTAATAAATGCTTTTTGTTCTTTGTTGCTATATGCAGCAAATAAATATTTATTTAATCAAAATGTCTCTTAGAGGATTAATTTGACTTAAGTACTTGTTTAATAATAGGTTTGTTGCTTGAGTTTAGTGTTTTAGAACTCTCACTGAGTGTTCTTTGATGGGCAAAGAGAAAGAGCTGCCATATAGTGTGGAATTATGTAGTAAAGTTAATCCCCCTGATCTGCGAAAACGGTATTTTTTATTAACTCTATCTTTGGTTTTCTTGTCATTAAATTATGTAAAGAATTAAAAAATATGAATATACATAGCGCTCGCTTACTGAAACAATGTCATAAATAAAAAAATTTCGTTCGCCACAAACCGGGTTTAAATTTTTCAATGGAATGGAAATGCATAGAGAAAATTTTATTTTTCTCTCAAAAGTTGAGTAAACAAAATATTTATGTGAAATTTTTACACAATATGAATAAAAATATGAAGATTAGTTCACCATAATTAACTCAAAAATCCAAGTTTTTGAGTTATGGTGTTGTTTGAGTAATTGAGCGATTTGTACATCGGCCTACATTTAAAGTAATAACGTTTCCAATTGCTTTAGAAAACCAAATTTTTTAGTAATAGTTTATTTAGGAGGTTTAAAATTGGACTTTCTTTCAACCACCAGAATTTGTTTTGTTCTTAATTAGGTTTGTTGCCTAAGTCTTTTGATTTTAATTTTTTTAATATCAGCTTTCAATTGCAATTTGCAATTTCACATGCTACGCAAAATGTGCTTGTTTTTATTATGTTTATCGTATAATTTTAAATAAATTGAACACACAAAAGAGTAAAATGAATGATTTTGTAATATTAACTAAAATATTTGTAGTATCTATTAAAAAATGAATTAAAGTTTCACCTATAAACAATATGATAATATCAATTAAGTTTTTTCACCCAAATTAATTAATACAATTAAAAATTTAATTAATTCAATTAAAGTCTTAATTGAAAATATTATTTGGTGAATACATTTTTCTGTGAATATTTTTCATATGCGGACCCCTTGGTGCAAATTATCATAAATGACATTTAACTTTTTTTTATTATCGAAATCGGCATTTTTACGAATTTAATTTTATTTAATGCATAAAAATTAATCTTTGTATAAAAATTTCTTAAAGTATATGATTTTTAATTTCTTTGAACATAAATACTATTTTAAAACACGCTATTTAACTTGCTGCATAAGCTTTTGGCCTGGCCCACGATGTCGACAAGAAATTTTCTTTCGCTTATTTATATTGAAAACAAAAACAAAATAAGAAAATTTGTTTTTGTTTTCAATATAAATAAGAGAAAGAAAGTTTTTTGTCGACGTCGTGAGCCAGGCAGTTAGTTTTGTTTATCTTTATCATGCTTAACATATTATTTTATCCCAATTTAAATATAAATATGCATTCTCTTTTTTTTTTTTGAAAACTTAGACCCCTTTGCCCAAAGCTATATTGAGAGGCTTGTGTTATTTTTTTGTACTGACAAAAAGCAAGTTTTATGAACTTTAGATTTAAGAATTGAATACTTATTGTTAGTTCATAATTGAAGATACAATAAATAAATAAATGTAAAAACAAACAAAAAAAAGTTTTATGAATCCACAAAAATTTTGCATGATATCATTTCGAGTTGAATTACAGCAGTTTTCAATCCCTCTGTGCCAAAATGTCATGTACGGAAAAAAAATATAAACTTTTTTAAAAATGTTGTATTGAGATAAATTTGAACTATTTCCATTAAATTATCGTGATTGGTATTTTTAAATATTTTTTTAAATTATAAATAAATTCGGGTCTCTAGGAGTTAATAGTTTGTGTCGCATCCTTTTAATATACATACATATATCTTAAAATTTTTCATCAAATAATAATTTTTAATAGGGATCAAGCTCAGTATTTTTCCTAAAGTCTATGGTTTTTAACTTCTTTGTATACTACATACATATCTATGTATGAACATATAAATTAGGGATGTAACGAATACGAATACCGATTCTGATATATCGGCGATATTTCTGATTTGCATATATATCGATATCGGCGATATTTTACAGCAATACTTCTTAAATTTTTTTCGAGCTGTTTTGAACAAACAATTAAATTTTCAACGATTTTTTTGCATAAAAACTAAGAGATATAAGATATTAAAAGCAGAACATAAGGTTTAGACAGAAAAATGAAACGTTTCTTTTGTGTTGCTTTGCACCATAGTAGTGAAATGTTCTCTCAATGTTAAATCATGTATGTATTAGAAAAAATAATTTGTTTTTTTTAAGAATGAATTCAAATATCAATTTAAAATATTAATAATCTCTTACACTATAATTTGGTACAATAAAAGGTTTTGTTAATTTTAACTTAAGTTCAATATGCGTATCGGTATCGGAATCGGTATCGTCGATATTTCTTGTTCAGTATCGGTATCGGATCGGCAAAACGGCGTATCGTTACTTTCCTAATATAAATAATATGTGACAACACGCTATTTAACTTGCTGCATAATCTAAATTTTGTTTATTTTTATCATGCTTAACATGTCATTTTAACATTATTTATATTCATATTGTTTTTTTTTTTTGCAAATTACGACTCCTTTGCTCCAAATTATCGTAAGTGGCTCATGTTAATTTCTTTTAAAATTATAGTATAGTTTTATGATCAACCAAAATATAGCATGATATCATTTCAAATTGATTTATGGAAGTTTTCGACCCCTCTGTGCCAAAACTTCATATGGGAAAAAATTTCAATTTTGTGAATAATGTGTTTTTATATTGTTATTATGTGAATATATCAGCTTTTCTGATGAAATTATAGTAATTGATGTTCTTAAATATTTTTTAAGACTCTAGGAACCGATTGTTTTCATCTAATCTAGTTAAGTTTCTTTTCTGGTGAAAGATTCACTAATGTTATTTTAAATTAACAATTAAACTATTTTTTTAAGCTTTAGGTCTTCATTTATATTTATAGTTTTTATATTAAAAATTTTGTTAACCTTTGGTTAGCTTTTTCAGGAAATCTATTTTATATATTTTAATTAAAATTTTTTTTCTCTCAATCGCAAAAAAAAATATTTTATGCAAAATCAAAATTAGTCATACATATAAAAAACTTTGTAAAATTATATAAACAAATTAAATTTTTTTACAAGTTTTGATCCCTCTGTAGCCAATTATCATATGTAAAACGAAGTAGCAGTTTTCTAATCAGCGCTCAAGAAAGTTTTTTTATTATTTCTGGCTACTATGGAAGTACAAATCTGTTTAACGTGGTTATGTCACAAAAGCTTTTCTGCGCCATATTGCTAACTATTTGCTCTGAATCTTTGGTCTAACTTCTAGCTATGGGCACATTTTTACGCATACTTTACAATAATATTTCTATTTGATTTGTATTTATTGAATAACTCTTAAAAATTTTGAGAATTACTTATAAAATTTATTGAGGCTTATAAAGGGGGTTTAAAACAAATTTTCATGGAAATTTTTTTTAAAGCCTTTATGAAGCTTTAATAATTTTTATAAATAAGGCTGTTAATAATTATTTTAAAAGAGGCAGAGAGAAACGCGTTGAAACTCCCACATTCATTTTATTTATGTATGGTAAACGAAAATAATTTTTGAAACTTTTTTTTTTGTTTCAATGCCAATTTTTATTTCTTCGCCGCGTTCTAAGAAACACCTCAGCAACCAGTGATGCCAACTTTTTTGGGTCTTAGAGCTCATCAATTTAAAATAAGCACTAAAAAGCATAATTTTGAGATATAGAAAGCGTAAGAAGTACTAACGTGAATAATGTTTAATAATTTTTATTATTTCTTAAGCTATTCTCTATTTTTTTATTAAAATAATTTTAAGAAATACTCAAATTTCTTTAAAGCACTAGTTAGAGCTTTTTCTCAGTTTGGCACTAACGCTAAAAATTTGGCGTTTTGAGTCTTCAAAAATATCACTGAAAATAGTGCCAAAAGCACCAAATTGGCATCGCTGCCACCAATATTAAAAATGGGGAAAGAATTCATATGAGGGAGAATATTTTACGAAGTTGCCATATGTTGAACGTGAGTGGTTGTGTGATTAGGCAACAAAATCCAAGGGAAATTGTATTAGTATGTATTAGAATTTAAATACTTAAGCAAGAAATTATTCTTATTGATATCTTTGAAATTTTGTTTCATTTTTTCTAAAAGCCGCTAGTTTTATTTTTTTATTAAGCTGATTTTGATTTCCGCATATTTCAACTCTTTGAATTAACTTTTCTCAAAGTTACTCTGTTATAACTGATATCTGTTTTTTATAGCTTAACGATATATATTAATTTATAATTTTAAAAAGTTAGATCTCTCCAAAATTTTTTTTCGTTTAAGAAACCCGGTGGTTTATATCATATTCTTCTATGTTAGTATTACTTTCTGCATATTTTCACCCCTTCGAGCAAAGTTGTTTTAAGTTATGCATGCATCCATTGTTTAGAATTTTTAAAATTACTTTAGTAGTATTTTATACAAATTTCAATGGCAATTTAAAAAGTTAACTGTAATTTTTTTACAAAATTAAAGAGACTTTATTACATAATTAATACTGAGAGTGGGGACCTATAATTTAAATTTATAAATTTTAAACATATTTTCCATTTTTTAAATATTTTTCAAAACATTTAATTGAAAAAGAAAAATTATATTCAGTAATATGTGTTTTAGCACTTAGCGTAATTTTGAATAGAGGACATAACACAAAAATTAAAACAAAAAATTGTTTGTTTAAAATATTTATAGTCGTAAAATGGAAGGTTTAACATGTTATTTATTTTCGTTTATTTGGTTTTATAAAAAAATGATCTTGATATAGTTTTAATATATAAAAAGAGTATAAATAGTTGCCAAAATATATAAAAGGCTTCATGGTTAAATGCTTGCTTAAAATGAATTTTAATTTGAATGAAAAAAATAAAAAAAAAAAAATTAAAATCACCTGAATAGAACAACAGGCTTTGATATTTAAATTTAAAAAAATGTCATTAGCTTTAAAATAATTTAAATAAGGCGGGCAGTAAAGCAAAACTAAAAAATAAACAAAAAATTAGAGTTTTTGATAAAAAAAAAATATTAGAATCCGAAATTTATTTGCTGGTGGTTCAGCTTTGTATATATACGTATTCCATTGGCGCTTGAACCAAATCATCAGTAGACTTCAACCACAAATTTAGAACAGTCAAAAACCTCTTACTTTATGTCGAATAATATATTTCTTAAAAAAAAAATATTAGAGTTTTTGAAAAAAATAATTTTTTATATGTTTTTAAAGCACTTAAGAGTCATACAAAATTTTTCATACTTCTTTTTTTTCAAAAATTTTCTAAGCTTTAAAAAAATTAATTTAATCAGGAATTATTTTTTCAGTTTCAGGTTCAATATTTTCAATTCTAATTGAAGAGTGACATATTCGGCCTTATCGTGGTTGGCGTATTTTAAATATGACTAAAGAAGACATCAACAGTTTTTGTTTAATCAATTACCAACCACGACAAGGCAGAAACTTTTTTGTCTTCTTTGGAAAATCACATTAATTAATAAAAAGATGTCATTTTATTTATAATAAGAATTGGACATACTGAACTTGGGCCCGTATAAAAAATTCCTTCAGATTAAATTTCATTCGAACGCAATATAAAAAAAATATTTTAATTCATGACTAGATGATTTTTAGTCTAAAAACCAGAATCATTGTCAATTTCAAAATAATTATTAAAATTCTTTTTTTTTGCATACAATATGAGCAAAACCAGTTCTAATAATACAAATCAATTAAAATGTGACCATATTTGAAACAAAAAAGAATTTCTTTGATATTAACTGTCTTTATTTATTTAATTTCTAAAGGTTAAAGACTCACAAACAAGTTTTGGGAGAGTTAAGTAGCACGTCATCAGAAATTTAACATTTTAACCAATAAATTAAAAAAAGTAATACTCTTGGTTATTGTCAATAAATCAATATTAACATTTATAATGCACGAGTTAAAGACAAAAATAAATTTTTGCTGGTATTCAAATTTTTTTTATTATTTTTTTTAATATATTTCAAATTTAATTTTTGTTTTCCGCATTATATATCATACAGAAAAATATACTTCTTCAAACATTAATTTTAATTGAAAAACAAGAAATACAAATAAAAAATTTAATTGTATCAATTAAAGTTTTAAATAAAAAACAAAACCCGAAAACCAATTAAAAATTTAATGGTATCAATTAAACTTTTCAAAATTTAATTGTATTAATTACAATTTTTTAATTAATTAGTCAAAAGTTCAAGTTACTGAATTAAATTTTTAATTAAACTTTTAGTCAATTTTATTATCAAACAAAAGTTTAATTGACAGAAATAAATTTTTAATTAAACTTCTTATTAATTAAATTTAAAAAAAAGTTTGATTAATTCAAATAAATTTTTAAATAAACTTTTAATCAATTAAATTTTTAAATAAAAGTTTAATTGACGCGATTAAATTTCTAATTAAACTTTTAATAAATTAAATTTTCAAGGAATAGTTTGATTGACTCAATAAAATTTTTGTTGTATATATTTTTTATTTTCAAATTCGAATAAATTTTTTTAATTGTTATTTATTCTGAAAAATAATTAAAAAAACGCTATTATGAATATTTATTCGTCCTTGGACATCTGTTTGATGCTTGATAATGATGGTAAAGTTCTGGAACGAACAAAAATTATATTGCATTTTACTGAACAAATGATGATTGAAGGTTTATTTGCTCGTCACCAGGACATTTAGGAACCCTAAAAACAAAAGACTTCAGCATCAATTTTGTTTAAACTTTCATTAGCCATTTGATATAAATAAAAAAAAGAAAGAAAAAACATAGAAAACTCTTGGATTTGTAATTACATGAACGATAAAAAGCATTTGAAAGCGTACTACTCTCATATTATAAAACGTTTGTCAATCAACTGTGACAGAAAGTAAATAACAACAACTAGTTGTGAAAGTTGTATTGATGTAAAAAAGAAAACAAAACGTTTCTTTTCAAATTTAATTTTTTCTTAATCAGACAATTATACCTGATTTACATTAAGCATTTTTTCATGAAATTTCATGAATTTTGTTGCACGCAACTTTTTCTATTTTCTAATTACAGCGATATAAAAGAGAACGTTATATAAAAAAGGACGTAGAATGAATCTCTGATGCATTTTTGGCAAATCTTTTGATATAAGTTTCTCTTCTAAGCCTCCTATCGAAAAATAAAAAATTTTCATGCAACTAATTGCATGAAAAAAATGCTTAATGTAAATCAGGTATTAGTGTCTGTTTCAATTTTTTTTTTGATATTACTTATTGTTTTTCACTTTCTTATTACAAATAGTTAATTGATGTGAAATAAAAAAAAAAACAATTAATTTTTTCACAACACTTATTTTGGACATGTGATATTTTTCATTTGGAACGCTATTGCTACCGTTTTTTTTGTTAAGGAAAGATATAAAATCTAATAAAAAAGTTTTTTTTTCAACTAATTGAAAACTACTTTCATTGTTTGCTTCAAAAATATATTACAAGCAAGCAATTACTTTTTGATAGAAATCTTTGAAAAAAATTAAAATTTAATAAAGTAAATTCTCAAAAATACACACTTACTTTATTAAAAATATTGTAATATCTACAAATTTCAATCAGCTTACCTGAAAATAAAATAAAAAGGTTGAGTTTTTATTAAATATTAAAAAAAATATTTGCTTAATTCACAACAGTCTTTATCGTGTATTTGTGTATCGTGTACTCTGTGTAGTGTATTAATGTATTTTGTATTTTAAATGAAAAAAGAAGAACAAGCTACATACAAATTCTCTCAGAGAGCCTCTCTCTGAATGCAACATTTTAAACACATTTGAAATAAAAGTGTAATAGCTAGTATATTTCATTTTTATATGAAAATTTTATACAGCAAATTTTACACTCTTGTATTTAATATAATAATACAAACGATACAGAGATACAAGAGGTTTTTTGAATTAAGCAATTATAAAATATCTGTCGTATTTAAAAGAAATAATATGAGTTTGAACTGTATGTTTTAAAAAAATTTCTATAAATCTTTTTTGCAAAGCGCACTTGAAATAAAAATTAGCGGCCCTATTTATAAAAATTATTAACGCTTTATAAAGGGTTTATAAAACAGATTTTCATAAAAATTTTTTTTATTAATATATATAAAATATTTATTATTTTTAGCTTTAATGGTTTTAAAATACGTCTGTATATCTTTAATAAATCTTAATGGAGCTATTTGACTTTAACTTTTTCTCTGTAAGCTCGTATTACAAATCTACATATATGTAATTACATTTGCCAGCTATTCTTATTTTATAATTAAAAAATTTAACACCCCCATAAGTTTTACTATTGGTGGCTCTTACTTGCAGTAATTTTTATTGTTTTTATATCAAAAGCTTTTCGAAATTCACCGAAGTGTGTCTTTTTTATCATTATTTTGCTTTTCCAGACGCCTTATGATAATTATATATTGTTTTAAAAATAAAAGTATAATAAAAACCATTCGTAATGACATATAAATATAAAACGAATAAGAAGCACCCACCCGCTCGCTTAAGATGCAATGAGAGTAATTAGAGAGAGATAAAAAGCTTCTAAGTTTAGAAAGAAAATGCGAGTTTAAACAAGTTACATGCATAGTGGAATTATTTTAAGATAATTTTTCAATTAATAACTTTAAATAAACCTGCCGAAGAGCAGCTTTGAAAGTTCTTAAAAATTCGGACAAACAAATAATGCTATATATAACGCTGGTATAAAATGCATTGATTTTAAAATAAAACCGAGATAGTAATACACTCAAAGGAAGATGTAGAAGTTTAGTGACACAACCTTCAGCAAATAAAAATAAAATAATAAAACACATTAAAAATTTAAATAGAATTTTAGGAATATGGAAAATAATTATTGCCGTACCTTAGAATATTTGAAAAAAAATTTTAATCAGTTGGTCTTGCAAGCCATCCCTAAGACTTCCCGCCAAGGATCGAAATTAAATAAAATGTTTGGCATATAAAAACTGTGACTACCTTAAATTGAATTGACTAGACTTTTAAAGTTATTAAAGAAAAACCGTTTTTTTTCGAAATTTTTCATAAACGATATTCCAATTATAATTAAATTGAAAGCATATCCTTTTGAGGTTAAAAGCTGATTAAATTTTGAACCAGAAATGTTCTTAAAAAGAACAGTTTTGTAAAATTTTTATTTTCCGAATCTTTTCACTATCTTACGACATCTATCAATAGATGTTGAGCTCATCTATTGATTGCTGCGAAATTTCTTTCTGATATCAGTTTTAAGATATAAGATGCTTACATACACACACACACAGATGCTATGGAGCATACCTTTTCACGTATGCGAATAAAATTATTCGAACAAATAAAAATTCAAATAAAATTATTCGAATTAATTATTCGATTAGTAGTGTAAAATTTTAATTCATAGCTCAAACAAAATTTCTGATCTTTTATTTGTTGAATAGTCGAATAAAATTATTCGGTTACTTTAACAAATAAAAATTTCAGTTGCTCGCACTATTATTCCAGCGTAATTTTAATGTCATACATGTTTTTTATTCATTGTTGATTGTAGTCAAATTAAAAGATAATCGAGTAAAAATTTTAGAGACAAGTGGTTACTCTTTCAAAAGTATAAACTTTGAATTTTATTCAATTAACGCATAGAAATTTCTTAAGCTTTCGCTCGGATGAAATATCAATTGACTGCCCTTTACATGCATATAAATCTGTGCATTACCTTGCATTCATTAATGTGTTACTAGCATGCTTTTTGCTACTATTTTATTGTTACATTAAATTAATTTTTCTTTACGAGTTGTTATGACCAAAATATGTAATATTAAAAATATACTGCATTACAAATGTATGCCTTCATAGACTCTAGCTTGGTGTAGGGTAACAAAATAATAAAAAAATTAACAGCAACAACAATTGCTTAACTAACAACCGTTATCAAGATCATATTGTGGAAACACAAAACACATATTTTTTTCTTCTCACTTGTTTCTATTTTAATTTGCTGTTGAACGTAAGTGTTGTAAGACAACATGTTTGTATTCAACCATTTCATGGGTAAACAAAAAAAAACAAAATAATAAAAATTACAATACACATTGGAATACAGATAAGTTTTCTAAAAATCTCTCAAATGTAACATGTGCACTAGCAGTAACAAACATTATTATATAGAATCCAATGATTTTATTACTATTATTAAAATGTTTTAAAACAAAATTAAAATTAAACACATTTTTAAGCTTAAAAATTTAACATTAAAGTGCTACAAATTTGTTATAAATGGAACTGGCAAACATATAATAATGGCATTGGGGAAATAATGAATCTTTAAAATTTAAAATAAGGTTAAATAAAGTATTTTCAAGAAAATATTTTTCTACAAATCTTGTTTAAAATAAGGACATCTTACAAAGAAAACAAAAGACTTAAGACACCACAACAAGCCTCAATTTATATCTAGTAATTGGTTTACTTTATATTTCTTGCTTTTATTTAATTTAAACAAGTAAAAAATTTGTTTTATTAAGTGAACACATTCATTCATTCTATTTACTATTTAGTTTTTTTTTAACATTGACCTTATAATCAAATTACTTTTGCTACTACGGTCTATAAACATTTAGACATAATTAAGTAAAATAAAAAAAAATGGTATTAATAAATAATGAATGAAACTGAAAATAATTATTAAAGTAGAGAGAAACCTTTATTAATGAGTTTATTGTTTTCGTTTTATTGATTAAACATTATAATTACTAAGCTAAGCTAAGCAAGATCAGCAACATTTTATTTAATAGATTTTAGTAAGATATTTAGCAAAATTTTAATTGCAGGAAATTTATGTTAATAAAAAAAATTTTTAACTTAGCTTGTCAATTTTATCTTTGTCATAATATTACTTTATTTGAATTAGAATCTAATTATAGTTGAGAGATATAAGAAACTAAGTACTTTGAAGATATATATTTCATTGGAGATATTTTTTTAATATTTGTAACAGCTTGTTTGATATAAATATTAAAAAAAATTAAAGAAAAATATCGGTAATAACATATAAAAAAGTTTTATTTGAAGTATGTATATGTGTATGGTTATCGGTTGAGCTGGAGCCTGAATAAATAAAAAAATAAATAAAAAATGATTATTTTCATAGTAATATTATTTTTTGTCTATCTTACGACTCTTTGTCAAGCATTTGTCAGAACATTCTTAACTTGGTGTTAGGTTTGGCAACTATTTGAGTTCTAGAAAAGGCTGAAAGAATGACTTGAGAGATGGCAGCTAAATTTTAAGCTTGTTGGATTATTATATAAAAATTTGTTCCCGAGTTCAAATGTTCAAATGAATGCCAAAATAAAAAAATATTCGACAGTCTTATTTCAATATAAAAAAAGTCAATTTAAAAATTTATTCGATTATATTTAGACTTTTAATTAAGTATAAATTTTCTTGTCCTCCTTAGAAAATAAAATAAGTAATAAAAGAATTTTATTCAATAAGAATTTAAAATATGGATGGTAAATTACGGCACTCATTATCCAATTAAAATACGAAATATTTCAATAGAGTTTACATTGAAATATTCCGTAATTTCGTTCGATAACAAGTGCCGCGATTTGTCCCCTGAACTTAATCCCGACTGACGTGCCTTTTCACATTGTAGTAATCAAAGTTAACGTGAACTTTAACTGACAGTTCTTCATACAAAACTTGCCGTCCCATTAACTTTTAATTGTACATTATGAAAAAAGCTGTAAGAAAAATTATTTCTGATTAAAACTTTTTTTAATTTTTCGAGTAAACGAATTCGAATAAAAACCAAGTAATTATTTATTTTCTAATATTACACAGCAACTTATATAAAATAATAACAGAAAAAGTTTTAGAATAAATTGTTCGATTAATCGAATAAAATATTATTCGATTAATGCGTAACTTAGTAAAAGCATTATTTGATTCCATTAATACTATTTGATTAATTAATCGTCTAAAATGAAAAATTTATCGACTAATTGAATAAAATAATCGTTAGCAAAATACGGTTAATGCGATTAAATATATTTTTCTACCCGAACAAAATATCATTCTGCTATTCAAGTAAAATATATATATATATATATATATATTTATTATTAAGTCAATGTAAATTAAAAAGAAATTATCCACAGAATTACAAAATTTAATTAGTGTTTCCTTATTGGGAATTGTTAGAATTTAAGTTTAAAATTTATTAACGCTCTAATAATCCCAAATTATTATGTTATTTATTCAGTAAATAAATAAAAATAAATATATTTTTAGTTTAATTTGATTGTTCATATTAATGCGGAATAAAGAAATTTATAAATTGTAAAGTACTTAATGCCATTTGATTCAAATCAGGTCATAATACATTCGATTATCTAATTCGATTATTCGCATAAATTTGGGTTCTGTGGAATTAAATTTTCATATCATTCGATTACCGAAATGTGTAACAAATAAAAGAAAATATTCGAGCAGTAGAGTTGTTGTTAAGTTTAATTTCATTGTAAAATATTTAATTCGAGTAAACGAGTCAAACAGTCAAGCAGTTATATTAATTAAGTAATGTAAAACCCATTAATTCGAATATATAACGAACAAAAAATTTTATTTGCGTCACTAATATTCGATTTAAAGTATTTTTTTCAATTGCTCAAATGTTTTTTAGTTTTTATTCAACCGAGTATCCTAAAATATTTAAGTCGTATAAACGAATATTTTACAAACTTTATTCGATTATTTGAGTTTATATTGAATTGAAAAATTTACTCAAGTACTCAAATAATTTTTGAGTTTAATTTGAATATACGAGTAGGATGTCAAACCGAATAAAAATTTTTATTTACCCGAATATGTTTTAGTTTTTTTATTAAATCGATTTACCAAAAATGATTTAGTCGAATAAATATTTGTTTAAAAAGTTTTATACTCTCATGCGAGTTAATAATGAATTTAATAATTTACTCAAGTAATCAAATCAGTTTTAAGTTTAATTCAATAAAACGAATATATAACGACTAGACAATTTTATTCGCTTCATTATTATTAGAATTTAAACTCTTTTTAAAATACCCAAATATAATTTGGGAATTATTTAATCGAATATATTAATCTTTAACAAGTTCTATTCGATTATTCCAGTTAAAAAATGAATTGATCAATTTTCTCAAGTTATCATACGACTTTTTTTTTAGTTTAATTCGATTATTCGAATATATAACAAAAAAATTTTATTTGACCGAATATGTTTTAATTTTTATTTAATCGAGTTACCAAAAATATTTTAGTCGAAGAAATTGAGCCATTTATTCAACTACTCAAATTAGTTTTAAGTTTATTTTGATTATTCGATTGTACAACAAATTAAAACTTTTATTCCTATCACTTTTATTCGATTTTAACTTGTTTCTTTTAAATACCCGAATATATTTTAGGTTTTGTTTAATGGAGTAATATGAAATGTGAAAAAAAAATATTTCATAATTTTTACTCGATTATTCGTACAAGTAACTTTAGCTCTCCAATAAATTTTAGGTAGAATTCGATTATTTGAGTATATAACGAATATTTATTAGATTTTTAGTTTTTTAAATGCCCAAAATTAATTTTTGGTCTCAACTGAGTATATTTCATTCTATTATGAATTAAGCATTTTATTCCAGTAACCGAAGCCAATTTTACTATTCGAATGAATAGTTTCTATTTAGTAGTAATTTAAAAATTTAATCGATTATTTAAAATTTTATTTGATTTATCGCCTCTGAAAAAATTTTGAAAATTTTATTTCAGTTTTAAAGTTTACATAAAAAGTAATGGCGTTTCGTTCTAACAAACTTGTATAAGAGAAATTAACTTTACATACAATTCTGATATTTCCATAGAAATACGTCAAATAAGCGCTTAATAAACCTTAAATATTTTTTATGAATACGACGGTTATTATTTGGCATTAAAGTGTTGCCGTGATGAAATTTTAACAAATTTCTTTGACTTTTAGTTATAAAATTTTACTACGAGGCTTATATTAAATAAACGGGCCTAATTATTTTGCTGACATTATGGATACATTATAATATAAAAGGTTTTATGGAATCGCAAAATTTTGATCTAATTATTTATTGCTTCTACCACATGCTCCCTTGAATTTGTAGGTTTATTAATGGAATTACAGCCTTGGTGATGGCTTTCGTGCGCATTCATTTAGAATAATAAAAATTTAGTATTATTTTTTTTAATTTCAAACTTTTAAATAAGTCTGATATTATGCAACCACGTCATCAAGCACTTGACACTTGGCACATTTTATTATGTGACAGCATTTACTTTAAATGCAATAAATAAATAATTATAGCAGCTCAAGTTTTTGTCTTAAATCTTTTGGTTTCAACACCTCTGCCCACACTAATCTGTAATATGAGCACACACACACACACACACTTGCGCGTAATTACTGTTCATAGACATTTATTTGGAATTTCTAAATAAGTTCACCTAGACCCACTTTAAGGTAAAATCATTACTTTACAATTACTTTCTAGGTCAGCAGTGGGAAGTTAAAAAAGATTAACTTTTATTTGGCGGTTTTCTTTTCTCTACACCAATCAAACCTTAACATGTGCAGTTTACTAAAAAACATAACTTTCAATATTTTAAATTTTTTCTAATTAAACATTCTTTTGTTTAGTTGTTTAGTTGTTTATTTGTTTATTTACTTGTATCAAGCACTGTCTGGTCACGTATAAGACTTCTTTATTTTTCCAAAAATATTTTTAATTATATTTGAAAAAAAAAACAATTATTATTATACTATTTAAGGTGTTATAATAACCATTAATATTTTAATTATAATACAACCAAATTATAGGCAAAAAGTGAGAAATCTATGAACTCATAAAATTTTTTATTTTACAAGCAAATAATAATGGCAATTATATTTAAATACAAAACGCGCAGTAAGTCAACAAACGTGTAATTATGAAAAAAAAGATTTTATGTTTTCAAAGAATTTTATTTAAAATAAACCGCCCAGCCCAGAATTTTAAAATATTTCAGTTCTAATAATGAATTCTAAGATAGTGTGAAATCTTTTCCTGTTACCCTTAAAATGAAACTCATAGAAGCTATTAATGTTTTAGGTTCTTTTAAATGGTCAGTGATATCTTTTGTTTAATTAAAAGACCTTGAATGGGCTTACTATTATATTCTTTTTCTTGAACAGGCAAAAAAGCTCAATCCTCTGGAAAAAAAACTAAATGCTTTAATTCCAAGAACTCGGAGTTAAGTATGGAAAAAAACTCTAAACTGTAACTAATATTTAATTGTTTGCCATAAGAAAACTTACAATAACTATTTCAAACATTTTAACCGACACTTACTAAAATTTTGCTTCCTTAAAGTGTTTACATGTTGTTTAGCATTAATTAGCACGTATTTAGTTTATGCCTTGTCAATACTATGACTATGCTAAATTTATGTTCAGTCTTCATTTTTTATATATTTAATGGCTTTTTCAACTGTAGAATATCAATATGACCAATTTTATTAATTTTACTAGTCGAGACAGTCGAAGCAAATGTGTGACCATTTACACAATGCAATGAAATGTTCATTAAAATTATATACAAGAAAAAAACTTATTATGCTAAATAAATATTTATATAAGGAAACACATAATTAAATGTAAGCAAATTATCTTTGTATGTACAGTGTAAAGCGAAATTATTTCCACAGAGGAAACGTTTTTTTACCGCAACAGTGTTAAAGGTCGCTTGAGACTGTAATACAAATATTTATACTTTTGTGGAAAATGCAGCTCTGACATGTTGAGTTGTTATTGTTTTTTTTTTGTGCTCTACTAAAATTTTCAAGCCTTGCAGATAGCACTTTTGAATATAAACCATCGATATATTACAATAGAAAATATTAACTAACTGTAATATCATATGGTTTGAAAAAAAATTTGCAAAAAATGTTTTATTCGATTAAACGAATAAATTTTTAATTCGATTAAACGAATAAATTTTTAATTCTATTCAATTATTTTATTGAAAATTTTATTCCACATAATATAACTAATAATTTTTTAATAATTTTTAATTATGTTTTACTACTTAAATATACATATGTAAACTTTCAAAAAATATTAATATGTACTTGTATGGAGATTAATATTATGACCCACATCATTTTTAGAACTCAAGGTAAAAACAAGGCTCTATATAAAAAAAATATTTGAATAACTATTAGAAAAAATATAAACGAATAGGTTTATTTAATCTAGTAAAAAAAAACTACATTATCAACTTTTATTTCAATTACTAATTTTTTGCTTTTTTCTGACGTATGTAAACTAAAATTATTTTGAATACAAAATCTATTAAACAGCAATACAAATATCACATACAATAATTTTTCTAAAAACTAGCAACTGTGCTGCTCTCTTTCCAAAACACAACAAAAACAAACACACACACAAACCCATGCACATACATTTACACACAGACGCAACAACAACAACAACATAATCAGCAGGCAAGACCTGCTGCAAATAACAGCAAATTTCAAGTTTGCAGCTCAAGTCTTTTGTTTTAACAACACATGCATACGTAAATATTTAAACAAGTAAAAACAAATTTAAAAAGGTTAATATTTGCCAAACGATTCAAATACATATGAAATTGTTTTTTATTTTTATATAAAATTTGTTTTTTAAAACTCTTATTTGTTAAATAATTAGGACAACAAAATTTAAAAAAAAACTTTATCCCGTTCAAATCATTAAAATTTAAAATTGTTAAAATGTTGAAAATAAAATTTTAAACATCCAAACCAACCTACAGAAAAATAATATTTTAAAGTAACAAAAAAAAAATCCACACGAAAATTAATTTTTAATTGAAATACTCGTTTTTCTCATCCATCTAACCCATCATAAATTTCATTAAAATGTGCATTTGAAGATGTTGTTAAAGTGCAGTTTTATTAGAATAAAAAAAAAGTTGCTGCTTGCTGTCGTACAAGTATGTCTGTATAAAGTGATTTCTGAGGTCTGAGATTTTATTATTAATTTTTTTGCGTGGTATTCATATTTGGCTGTTAGCTATACACAACTGTTAGTGCACAATCTGCGATTAGGCTTTAGGTAGTAAACTTTTTAAATAAATGTATGTATATGAAAAATATTCAATATTATAATTTTGTTGGTGTTAATGAAATAATTATATGTACATATAAATTATAAGAGATGCTGTGTAGGTTTCACTTAACTTTAATTAAGTCAAGTTCAGTTTAGTTAAATTTTATTTTATTTTTTAAGAAATGATTTTAATAAAAATTAATAATAATAACAATAAATAATTATTGGTAATAATCACATCATCTTAAGTTATAATTTTAAATGGCCCTACTGCAGAAGGCAGAATTACAACAGTAAAAACTTTACAATCTTAGACTATGGCAAATATTTAGTACTTCTTAAGTATCTTTTAATCCACTAATATATGTAGTTTGAAAAATAATTAAATAGAGCTTCTCGTCTTGTTTATGAAACTGAAAATCTGTTCTCAGAGACATACTCAATTCTTTCTCCAAAAAATTGATAAATTTATGTCAGATGGAATATTTTCATATCCCTCAAAACGTGGACAAATGCTAGGAACACAACTGAGATGAACGACAAATTTTTTGGTCCGAACTTTTGTCATAAAAATAAAACACATTTGTGCATATGAAAACGAACACAACACCGACGTAGAACGAAATTCGCCGTGCGTGACGAACTCTGAGACAGATTTATTTCTATTTGGTACGCCGACGAACGACGAAAAAATAATTTTCTCTCACTCTCTCTATCTTTCTCTCTCTCTGTCTTTGGACACGACGAACTTACACAGCGAATTTTTAACGACGAATTCGTCGACTTGAATGAAATTCATCGTTCGTCCCAGTTGTGTTCTTCCAAAAAGTCGATGAAAACTTATAATGAAATAAAATAATAAAATTTTATGTTATTATACCCTTTACCAAAAATGGTAATGGTTTGTAAAGTAAGTAAATAAATATACTCATATTCTGGGTCCTTATAAATAGGAAAGAGAAATAAGTATGATGTAGGTGAAATCGGTTTTCAGAAGTTATCAGAAAAGCTAGAGACTTCGCTTTTAAACTAATGTATCAGAAATGATCCAAATATGTAAGTATTGAAAATCAGCAAAATCGAGCAAACCATTTCAGAGCTGGAAAACTTATTTTGCCATATAACAGTAACTAGCTGAAACTAATTGTTATTTTTATGTTCAATAAACTTATTTTATATTTTAGTACAAATAAAACTGGTATTACAAATAAGAAAAAAAATAAAATAATATGAAAACATTTCCAGGGTTCCAAAATTTTTATTTTTTTTTTGTTAGATAAAAGTAACCCTAAAACTAATTTTTCCTATTTCTATATAAATTAAAGATATCTTATATTAAAGGTATTCATTTCAGATTTTTTTTTTTGAAAAATTTAATTATTTTTACAACAAACACAGGGAAAAAAATTTTTCAAAATTTTTTTGAATTCTTTCCCTGTTTTTGTTGTAAAAAATTAAATTTTTCCATTTTTCCAACAAAAAAAGAACTGAAGTGAATACTTTTATTATTAAAAGAAATCACAAAAATATATAAGGTTGATTCCAGGGTTGGGAAACTTACACTTTTTGTGATAATAAAAGTTAGAAGGGCTAATTAATTTTTTCTTTTTCTTTATAAATTATATAAATTATATATATTTTATGCAAAGAAAGCAAAGTTTGGAATAGAAAATTTGAAAAATTACATTCACAGCTCCAGAGCTGGAATATTTTAAATTTTTTAGATATTGAAATCACTATATAAAAATAATTTTTTCCTTATGTGCTTTTTTCTTTGTTCTGTTTAGAGAATTTTAATAATTTTTTAAAGAACAAGATTGGTATAAGGAGTCAGAAAAATAAAAAAGGTTAATTCCAGGGTTGGAAAATTTATTTTTTTGTTCGTCAATTAATTTTTTTTGTTTGCAAGTTAAATGTACTTTATTTATGTATTAGAGAGAAATAGTTTTGAATAAAAAATTAGAAAAATAAAAATCATTGCTCCAGACCTGAAAAACTTAAACCTTTTCTGGAATATGAAACTAATTAAATCAAACTAGTAATTTTTGGTAATTAAATATATTATATCTATTAGAAAGAAAGAAATTTATATTAAAAACCAGAAAAATCCAAATTATGGTTCCATGGTTGGAAATTGAAAAAGAAATTTTTGGTAAAATTATAACTAAAAACTATATTTTTTTTTAATTAAACATATGGGCAATTCCATATTGTCGTATAGGACAGTCGTACCGCATTTAAAGTGGAAAAGAGATCAATATAAAATAGATTTTTATTTTGATTATTAGCCTAAGTTATGACCCCTGATTGTATAAGATTCGGCACATCCGAATTTATCACTCTTACTTATTATAAATAAGGCTGATTTTGTTTAAATGATAACATTTGAATGCTGCAGTCTGTTGGAAAGATTATGAAATTAGCCCAAAATTTTCCTTTAATTCTGGATCTTTGTTTAATAAGTTTTTTTAATTTAATATAAAAAAAGAAAAGAAAAGAATTTAATTTTAAATAAGCCACTCAGAGCTTGTTTTTTTGTAACCTCGAGCTTTTGCGTGTTTATTTAAAGGACTGCTAATGTCCCTTTAAAAATATTAGGATAAAAGAACAAGTAACTGAGAGTAAATTTATTTCATGAAATATATTCTTTTATATTTGAAGGCCACCTGAGCTCATTGCAACAGCTGTTAAATATTTAAAGAAATAAAAACTTGTTTTATTTCAACTTCTTTCTTTCTGCTTTTACGAATATTAAAAGAGATAAAAAACAGCAGTGAACTTACCTAAAATAATCAAAAATGATTTTAAGCCCAAACCAACTTGTTTTTTTTTGCCGGAAACAAACAAATCTTTTTTCTTAACAGACACTGTTTTTTTTACTTCTATCAACTGTTTTTTTTTGCAAACAAATTAGTTTAGAAATTAAATTACTTTTTACTTTTTGTTTTTATTTTAATTAAATTTTCACTCGCAAGCAAACAAAAACTTGATATTTTTTAAAATTTATTATTTATAATTTACAGGTTTCAAGCTTTTTTTATGTTTTTGTTTTTTTTTTATTTTAACTGCAATCCAAGCTCATTTCAACTTTTTATTTCTTTAGATTATATTCTAGCTGTTGTTTTTGCTTTATCTTTAATTTTATTATTATTATCTGTATTTTTTTTTGTTGTCTGTAAAAGTCGTTGTTGCTTTTTTTTATTAATTTTTTGTTGTTATTGTTATTATTATTGCAATTGTCTGTCTAGTAAGAATGCAGAGCTGTGGTGATGGTTTTGCTGATGCTTTGTCCATACACCAGCCGCCTCTGACATCATTTGTGCTTTTGCTGAGACTGGTTCTGCTTCAGATCTCTTCCAAAGTAGTATACACTTTTTTATTATTTTTTTGCAACTTTTATTCCTTTTTATACCAAATGTTTCTTTCCTTTTTATTTTTTATTTTTTCTTTTGCTATTATCTTTTGTTTTAAATTATTGTTTGTTATTATGCTGTATTAGGTTTTTCTTTTTTTATATTTTATTTGAAATTAATAATTCGTTTTTTTGTCTTTGTGTTAATTTAATTAATATTTTGCTTTAAGGCTTTGAATGATTTTAAAACTCCCTTTTTGCAACACAAAAAAATATAAAATAAAAACACCTTGCATTCACTTTGTTAAACTCTGTTTCTTGAATGCTTTTTTTTAACAATACGTGTTTTGTGGTTACTTAAATTCTTTTTTTATTTCAACAGTTATTTTTGTTACTTTGCAAAAAGAAAAACAGAAATTTGCGTATTTGCCGTTTACTTCTTGAATTGAAATCCGTCACTTGTGCCCGCCAACGCTGTACTAAAAACGTTGGCTGTTGAAGCCAGGCATTAAATAAGTTTTCATCGATGATGTCAGCCAGCTTAAAAGAGAGTACGAGTACTATCGCTTTGAGTTTAAGAGTAATGTAAGCATTAACTCTTATGGCAGAACACTTGGCCTACGTGTTTTCATAACAAAATGTTGCCATAGGTTTGCCTTGTTTTAAGTTCAACCACTAGAGTTTCAAGCATGACAGCATCACTGCTACAATGTCATGCCTAAAATATATTTAGAAATTGCATTTAAATAAACCATTTTTTAGATTTCAAAAACATTTAATAGTTCTTTTAAATTAGTTTTAAAAACTTAAACTTAAACTTAAAAATATTTTTTTTTTAATTTTCATAAAAACGTAATCGATTTTTGTTACTTTTCTTTTGAAAAATATTTTTAACTAATGCTTGCATTAATTAGGAAAGTTCCCAATCAATTATAAATTTCAATGGATTTTACTAATTCTCAAATGCACAGTCTGTATTAACCAATGAAATTAATAAGAAAAATCGTTAGTTAAACCAATGACAATATTTAACTATAGACTGTGAACTTGAACCTGAGCATGTTAAATAATAATTTTGGGACAAATTGCGATAAAAATATTTAAACAAAATTTAAGATAGTCAATTTATTTATTATTATTATTCGAACTTCATTTGTTTATATATTTATGATTTGAACGGGCTAAAGTTTGATTTGCTTTTTAAGCCAAATTACATACAAGCTGTTGTAAATTTAGAGATAGTAAAATTGAGCTTTCAGCAAATCAAAATACGATGAATCAAAACAATTCACATGTTCCATTTGTATAATAGTTACGTATATAAAGCAAAAATCTATATCAACTGATACCACATACAGTGGACAAACACAAAAGAACTCGGATAATGAAGGTTTAGTGGTCTTCGAAAACAACTAGTTGTTCCATTCAACTATGTGTTTGTTCATTATTAATTATCGCATGCAATTTGGCTTAAAAAGCGATACGAACTTTAGCCCGTTCAAATCATATATATAGAAAAAAAAACTAATGGCAATTTCTTTTCTGAAGAAAATATGTTACACAATATATGTGTAACATATCTAAATGTTACCTAGAATCACTTAAAGTGCTACATATTCTGTTACTACAATCGAACAAAATAAGCTGCTTTTATTTACAACGGTTACATTTTATCATTAATGTACTTCATTAGCGATTTTTAAGGATATTTCAGAGGTTTTCTGCACACTATTATGATTTCTGAGCACACATTGACATCACTAATTATGTTTAAAAAAACCAAACCAGTCACAATATTTAAATAAATATTTATTTATATTAATTTTTGTAATGATAATTTTTATATTTTCCATTTAAGAAACCTTTTCTTGAAATTATAAGCATGAAATGCAAAATAAAACCAGAGTTGGAAAAAATGGCAGTATGTACACCTTGAATAAAGTGAGGGTAAAATATGTAACATATTTACATGTTCTTCATGCAACATATTCTGAAAAGAAATTGAAAATTTTCCTTACTGTTGTATTTCTTGCACAAACGAACACAGAAATATAAAATATGTAACATATATGCAACATATTTGTCAGAAAAGAATTCGCTATAAGTTCGAATAATAATTAAAATTAACAAAGGAAGGTTTTCAGGTAAATGAAACCCAACATTTCCTTTAATTTTTGTATAGTTATGACTGTTTTTTAGCGATAAATTTAATTTTTTATCTCTATTTACTAAAAATTAAAAATAAGTCGTTACAAGCTGTCACAGAAAGATTATCGATTTGAAACATAACTGTGCTGAGAGCATAATAAGCAACATGGCACAAACCTGATATATGTTTAATTGAAAAAAATTATTTATGGTTATATTTTTACCAAAAAAATTTTTTTCTCAACTTTCTAACCTCGGAACCATAATTTTGATTTTTCTAATTTTTTAAAACTAATATAATTCTTTCTAAAATATGCTATATATTTAATTACCAAAGAAATAATAAGTTTTATTTAATTAGTTTTATATACCACAAAAAATTTAAGTTTTCCAGCTCTGATGCTATGTTTTTATTTTTGTAATTTTTATGCCAAACTATTTATTTCTAAAACAAAAAAATATAAATAATTTGTAAGCAAAAAGAAAAAAAATTATTTGACATAGTTACTTTTAAATACAAAAAAAAATAATTTTCAAAACCTGGAATCATCCTATTAGATTTTTCTGATACCTTATACCAATCTAGTAGTTCTTAAAATATATTTATAAGGTATGTTAACTGAAAATTAAAAAAAAATTGCAGCTCTGAAGATGAGGTTTTTATTTATATTATTTTTTGCACCAAATTTTTATTTCCAAAACGTAAAATATACATATATAGTTTATAAAAACAAGAAGAAAAAAATTAGTTAATTAAATTTAAAAAAAATTACAAGTTTTCCAACCCTGGAATCATTCTTTTTTATTTTTATGATTTCTTACCCCAATCTTTGTCTTTTAAGAAAATAAGATATGTTTAATTTATAGAAAAAAAGGAAACATTTGTTTTAGTAAGTTACTTTTGTATAAGAAAAAAGTTAAAGTTCTCCAACCCTGGAAACGTCTTTTTAATTTTAAATGCCAATTTTATTCACACTGAGGTATAAAATAAGTTTATTCAATAAAAAAATAAAAATTTATTGTCGCAAATTACTTTTATATTGCAAAATAAAGTTTGAGTTTTCCAGCTCTGAGTCCGTCTGCTCGATTTTGCTGATTTTCAATACCAATATATTTAGAACCATTTTTGACACACCAGTTCAAAAACTAAATCCCTAGCATTCCTGGAAGCTTCGGAAAACTGATTTCACGTACAGACAGAGTAAAAGACAGGCAGACGACCATCGCTTGTTTCGTCTTGTATAATATTGTAATAATATTGTGGAAATTGCAAACGGAATAACATACCTTTATATACCATTTTTTGGTAAGAGGCATAAAAAATGGGCATGGTTGCAACCCTTAAAATTTAATATTTTATTTAAGGTTGTTCTACTTGACCGATCTTTTGAAACTTACGTACACACCTTGATCTGTAAAATATAAACAATCTTTCATTTGAAAAAATTGGCAGAGTCACATCCATTAAAATTTAATATTTCATTTTACGTGGTTCTGAAAGCACACAATCTTGCATTTTAAAAAATGGGCACTCCCATTATAATTAAATTTAATATTTCAGATTTTTAAAATATTTTTTGTTTGAAAAAGTTTACTTCCAATTTGGTGCCATAGATTTTTTTTCTAAAATTTTCTATCAGATCTTTGCATTGAATTCGGTTTTTTTTGGCTGAATTATTTTTCCCAATGATTTGATTTGAAAAGAATTTCTATTTTATATAAATTATAATTTATATTATTAATTAATATAATATATAAATTTCTCCCAATTATGGAAAACTTGAAATAATTCTACACCATAAAACCATATTGTTTTATTGCTTAAAATAATAATAAAAATTTTAAGGCTATAATGCAATTTATTATATATTTTTGTCGAACTAAAAATACTTGATTGATTAGATTGCATGTAGGCTTCTAATTTGTTTTTATTTTTACTACATTTTTCCTATGGCTATTAATTTAATAATACGCCACCAACTCATTATACATATGAGAGAAATTGCAATAAAATCAATAATATTCTTTATAAAAAAAAATTAAAATGATATAAACTCGCTCTTTGATTTTTCAAGTTGAATTAAAAATTTTTTGCTTTAAATTGAGAAACATTTAAATTATTTTACTCTTAAATTTTTTCAAATAAACTCTTTAATGTCAAAACGGAAAACAATTAAAGACCGGCTGCAGCAAAATAAACTTGTTTGCCGGCTTTTGTTAATTTCAATTCAAGCAGAGAGACTAAATGTACTAAATTTTTTTAGCAGACGGAGGAGATACTAATATGAGAAATATGTTTAAGCTAACAAAGAGATTTTAACGTAAGTTTCTTTCTGCTAATTAGAATTGTTTCAAACAAATGCTACTGTTCTACTAGACACTCTTAGACATCATCCCAAGTGTATGAAATAAAAGATGTCGTATAATAAGATATCCCTTCCACACGCAAAGTTTTCATTGCAAAGTCTAGACTTTGTAAGAGAGAAAGGAAAATTTAATGGGTAAAGCTGTCTAAATACATATACATATACATATGCAACTTTAAAATAGTGTAACTGCTAAAAAAATTACAAAATTTTATATAGTCTTACTAAAGTTAGTATAGAGTTTTTTAAATTTAAATACTTCATCACAGATATTTTTGGTTACTCTTGTGACCCTTTTTGTTTGAAAACATTCTCCTATTCACATACTTTCAGAAGTGCCTTGCATACTTGCAGGTTTCTTGCTTAAATCTTTTGTTTCCTTTGCATGTTTTTTCCCTTTTGTGCATTTGAATTGTATAAATTTTGATTTTTGATCTTATTAAAAGTACAATCAAGAATACGAAAAAACTAAAATTAAATCATTTTAATTCATATTGTAAATTGTATCATGTACATTATACTAAAAAAACAATAATCAAAGTATAAAAAATATTTATAAAAAGCATAAATTATAAATTCTGTGGGCACGCTTATGACCCTTTAAGTTCAAAAACGTGGCACAGCCAACACTAAACAATAAACCAAACCCAAAATGTAGGCATAACAAATCATAACACAAATAGCAAACAAAAGAAAATTTTTAATCAAATAACAAAACATTTAATAAATTTATATTTTTCTTAAATAAAATAATAAAAAATAAATAAATTTAGAAAGGGTATGCCGAAATTCAATATACACTTATATACAAACTACCTTGAGAATGATAAATACTTTCACTCCGTCAGCTTATATTGATGACAATAAAAAATTTTTTCCTTGTTTCCAATAATAAACTGCTGGATCAAAATTATTTTGCAATTTAAAAAATTCGGCTGATCAACTTGTCTTGAAATAAAATACGTAAATATTTAGTTTTATGCAATTTATTGCATTAATGGCGAATAATTATTTTATTCGCCAAATTGAATGTACATATGTGCCCATAATTATGAAAGTAGCCAAAGCCATACATTTTTTTGCCGATATATTTCATAGATTCAAATGTATTAAGCATATCAAAAAAAAAATTTATTATATGCATCATTTTAATTTAGAATTGCAGTAGTATGTAGTAATGTAAATTAATTTAATATCTAATAAATATTTATTGAAGTTTCTTAAGATTAATTTGATATTTCGAAGCAAAAACTCACATGACTTAGACCACTTTCAAAATTGCGGGGACATATATGGGGCCTTGTTCCATAATAAATCATAATTTTCAAACGAACAATAACTTAACGAATAAGTAACGAATAAAAAAAAAAGGTTTAATCGAAAGAACAATGAATAAAACTTTTTAATTTTATACATCAAACATTATTCTAATAAATAACGAAACAAAACATTTTTATTTGATTCAATTATCAAATATAAAAATTTAACTCGAGTCAATAACGAATAAAAAATATTTTACTCGAATAAATAATGTATAAGAAATTTCTATTTCATCAAATATCAATTATTCGAATGTGCGTTGAATAAAATATTTTTATTCGAAAGAAAAATTAAAAATATATATTTTATTAAAATCAATAACGACTAAGAATAAATAACGAATAAAAATATAATTCCAACAAATAACGAATACAAATAATTAAGTTGCATCAATGAATAAAAATTGTATGTCAATTATTTGAATATGCATCGAATAAAAAAATTTTATTCGAAAGAAAACCCAAATATATGTATATTATACTCCAATCAATAATGAATAAAAAAATTGTATTCGTATAAATAATGAATATAAAATTTTATTTGAACATATAACCAATAAATATAATTTGATCGCATTAAGAAGAAAAATGTTATGTAAATTATTCTAATCCTTTTATCTTAAATAACATATTATTTCCTTAAGGAATTTAGTTTTATTCGAATCAATTCTGAAAGATCAGTTGAAAAATTATATTCGATTATGCAAACACAAAAGAAATAAGAATTTAATTTATCAACTCTGATTCAAATAAGTAACGATTGATAAATTTTTAAACCAAATAACAACCACGCATGTTAACTTTTTAATTTAATACATTAAATAATATTCGACTAGCAAACAATTTAACAATTTTTAGGCAAATAATTTACTGGATACAAAAACTTAACTCGAATCAGCAGCGAATAAAGAAAATTGTACCAATATAAATAAAATAAAATAAACTTTTATTCTCACAAATAACGAATAAAAATAATTTTATCGTATTAAAGAATAAAAATAATAAATATCTCAAATAATACATTAATCCCCTAAGGAATTTTGTTTTATTCGAATCAATAAATAATTAATAAGAATGTTATTTAGGTTATCAGTTATATGCATATTAGGCCTGATTCGAATAAGCAATGATTGCAAGAAAAAAAATTTAAGCAAAAGAAAAACGAATATAAATTTTTTAGATTTAGTGCACTAAGCATTATTCGAATAAGCATCGAATAAAACATTTTCATTCGAATATAACTGGATATAAATATTTCTTGAAACGAATAAAGAAGAATATAAATATTTTAATTAAAAACAATAGCGAATAAAAAAAATTTTTTCGAATAAATAACTAATAAAATATTTTAATCGCATCAACGAACAAATATTTTATGTCATTTATTCTAGCCACAATTATTTCAAATAATATATTATCCCCTACGGAATTGAATGTTATAAACAGCCAATTTTATTCGACCTTACAAATAAATAGAGAATAAAAATGTCATTAGAATAATCTGTTATAAATTACTGCACATTAAAATAAATAACGAAAAGAAAATTACTCGAATAATTAAAGGTTAAAAATTTTATATATTTTATATTAAATCTTATTCGAATAAAAATTTTTTTTCCGAATAAATAATGAATATAAATATTTCATTCGCTTGATTAATTAGTAAAAACGTTAAATTCGATTCAATAGCATCAAACGAATATAGATTACATTTACATTAAGTCTTATTCCAATAATCAACGACTAAAAATAATTAAATGGAAGGAATAAGAAATATGGATTTTTTTATTTGTCATTTTATATCTTATTCGAATAAGTAGCGAAGGAAAAAAATTTTATTCGAACAAACAACACATATAATTATTTTATTCGAATAAAAAAAATTAAAATAATTTAATCTCATCAACGAATATAAATTTTTATTGAATATACTCGTATTTATATATTCGGATATACTGTAAAAAATTATATTTTATTCGAATAAATAACGCAAGTAAATAATTTATTCGAATCGATAACTAAAAGCAAAGTTTGGCTAGCGTTAGTTTAACTCTAATCAATGTCAAAAGCAAAATGTTACGAATAACAAAATATTTTATTTCAACAAGCTTAGAGGGCACAGGTTTTAATCGATTGCTCATTTCAAGTTTTATTCGAATAAAATTTACTTACGTAATACATTCTAAAATATATTTTATTCATTTGAAAACAACAATTTCAAAAAATTTTATTAAAAAAATCAATTGCTTTTCTTTAAGTTAATTAATAATTAAACCAATTTTATTCGTATGAAATACGAGCAAACTATTTGATACGAACAATCAAATAATATTTAATCACTGTAAGCTGTAAAAACTCTGAGTTGACAATACTTAAATATATTATAACTGGACGCTATTATTAAAACCCTAAAGGAAATATCTTAGGAGAAATAAAAAAAACAAAACACGTTTCAGCAAAATTGAAATACGATGAATCAAAACAATTCACGTATTCCATTTGCAAGAAAGTTTCGTACATAAGATAGAAATCTACATCAACTGACACAACACACAGTGGACCAACACAGAAGAATGCTGATGATGAAGGTTTAGTGGCCTTCGGAAACGGCTGAATAATGATATGTAACATATATTGAGCGATAAGTGAGAATTTTCGAAATTTATTTTATGACCAAAATGGATTATTTGCGATCATAAATAATAAATTTTCATAACAAAGAAAACGAGGTCCAAACATGTGTCGGTTAAGCTCTTTTTTTGGCGGTTATGGCTTGATATTGTGAGAACAATTACTATTATGAATGATATTAAGGACTTCTTGCTGCGACTTCGTTCGCAGCCATAAAGAAACTGAGTGTGCTATAAAAGGTATTTATACCAATTTTATCAAAAATATAAAAAGTATCAAAAGTACACATTTTTGCCCGTTTCACCAACTTAAAAGTGCTCTATATTTTAATCTGGTTCGCATGATATCCATCTACCAAATTGTATCCAAATCCATTAAGAAAACTTTTGAAAGCTTACATAAAACCGGATAATAATCACTGGGTCTAATTTGCTTTGTAAATATATTTTTTATTATTATTCCAGAATGACTCCATTCTCCGAAGAATCTGGATTTTTTTTCACATGTCTCTTTTGTGAATTTTTTGCTTTAAGTAATAAATTTATTTATTATTTAAAAAATTAGCTATACGCTAAAATGTTGCAAAATTTAAATACCAAAAACGATCATTAAAAACGAAGTGGTTCTTAAGAATTTTAAGTTATTTTCAACTAGCTCTTGAAATTTTTCAGGCAATAGCAAATTTTATTTAACTGTCAACATGCCTTAATTGCATTAATTCAAAAAATTTAGATACACACACTCGTATACATATGTATATATGTATGTATTTATGTGCACATGTTCAAGTTTGTTGGCTTGTGATCTTAAGATCTTAAGCAACACATACGCCTGACCATACTTCCTGCTTAAAAGTGAAATATCGTAATATACAATACTTATGGCAAAATTGACAAAAACAGCATTTTTGGCTAAAGAAGTTGGTATAAAAAAAAAAATAACAATAATGTTATATATTTTTTTTATTAGATTCTAAGAAATCACCTGTCTTTTATTTTAATAGTTTTAATTTTTTTCCTCCAAACAATTCTTGAAATACTTATCTATGGGAATATTGGTCTCCTTTTTTTTTGAATTTTAGTTTAACAATTGTGTTTTTAATGTAAAACGTGAGCTTATTTAAGTATTGCTCTTCTTTGTGTTTCTCTACCTTACGAAGGTCATCAACATTACTTACTTACTTTTTTATTAATGTACATAGTTTTTATCATTATTTTTCTTACAATAAGGGATTTCATGCAGATTGCGTAATTTTGATAACGACTGGAAGAAGTGTCTGGTACGAATACATAATAAATAATTCTATTTGTCTTGTTTTGTGTTTTATTTATTTATTTTTTTGATGTCTTGAAATAAGATGTTTAAAAAAAAGTAAAACAAAATGAGTGTAATTAATCAAAGTGATACAGATCTTTTTTCTTTATTTTTTTTTTGTTAAAGTTAACAAGTTTGTTTCTTAAGTCTTGTGTTTTATAAATGAATTCGTGGGTTTTTTTGTTCTAGTTAAATTGCTTGCTGCCTGCCCTAAAGAGTTTTTGGTCTTTGATGTTTTGGCCAATTTAAATCATAAAGAAAAGTAAAAAAGAGAATTTTAAACAAAGTTGGGACTGTGGGTAACTATAATTTCTGTGGCAATATGGAATAATCGCTTAAGTACGCTTAAGAAAGTTTTACCTTGTTATGCTGTATTTTGTTACACTGGAAAGTTGCACTGTTTACAATGATACATATGCAAAAAATTAAATTATCACACTAACGTAGAATCATGCTTAAAGTAAAAAGGGCGTAACCTGAATTTTCGAAGAAAAAATCTGAATAAAAACCGAAAGCTTCCAATAAATCCATAAATCTTTTATTTTTCAACGGAACTTTCTTAGTTCTTTAAAGAGGATATAATTATCTGTTGGCTACTAGAAAATGCTAAGAAATATGATTAAAAAAAAATTAGATTAAAATTTAAGACATTAAGACATCGATAGGCAAAGAAAGTATAATACGAGAAGTTTAGTCTCTCAGTGCTAGCGTCAAAGCTTCCGAAAAGTACTGCTTTGCATAAATTGACCTAAGTGATAGCCGTGTATTGTCACAGATTTATATTTATATTTATAACTTAAAGGCTTGTTTATTTTTAACCGACTTAAAAAAGAGGAGGTTGAAATTTTTACTTCATAACTCGGTACATTTTAGACCGATTGTAAAAATTATTTCTTTGTCGGAAAGAATTCAATAGATTTCATTATAAACAGAGTGGGCGTGGACACTCTCACAATTTTTTATATATTATTTTGTGATATCCCACTTATTTGACTGCTGCGAAACCTAGCTAACACCTTTGGTTCTTCTAATTACACAATTTTCAGGTTAATAAAATGGGCCGAGCTACGCCTATTATAATTTATTATTATTTTTAACGTGGTTCAACCTAACGAATTTTTATAAAACTTACTGTACACCTTAAGTTCTAAAGTAAACATAATCTTTATGAAAAAAATGGACGGAGTTTTAATATTTTTTATGTGTTTCTACTTTACCGAATTAAATAAAAATTAACACAAGACCTGAGCTCTAACAAACACATAATCTTGCAATTCTTAATATGGGAGGAGTCACGCCTATTAAAATATAATATTTTCCTTAACTTGGTTCTACTTAACCGATTTTTACAAAACTTAACATACACCCTGAACTCTAAAAAATACACAATTATGCAATTTAAAAAATAGGCGGATTCACGCCCATTAAAATTTCATTTGATATTAAACGTACTTTTTCTTAACCAATAGATTTAAGAATAAAATTTTCAAAAAAAATTTCTTTTTTTGGAGGAGTTTACTTTCAGTTTGGTTTCACAATTTTTCTTTCTTTTTTTCGAAAGTAATCTATCAGATCTTTTCATTGAAGTCATATTTTTTTTGGTAGAATTATTTAAAAAAATTGTAATTCAAGTGTGCTTTAGTCAAGGTTTGTATGCAAAACAATCGATTCAAATTTACGTTTGCTAAAATTTATTTAAATCATTTAAGATTAAAATTTTAATCGTTTAATTCATTATACATACTTACAACTTTGTTAGAGTCACAAATTAATTAAAAATAATTGTATTGAAATACTGAAAAATCTATATAGTTTCATTGTTTTTCCAATTAAAACTTTAATTTGAATCAATAGCAATTATTTATACTTACCGATTAAAATATTTTATTCGATGAATCGATAATATATCAGTTTTATTAAATCTATTAGCGAGCAAAATAAACTTTTCCGCTTACTCTTATTACAGTTATATTTGGTATTAATTCGAATTACACTCAAGTCTTTAGTCCTCGTTCGTACTAGAAAACATTTGCTGCAAAACTGTCGAGGTTTTTATTGAAGGAGGAAAAAGGAATGGAAAAGGGAACTTTCTTTCAGTTCTTGTTGAATACATACGACATTGTTGTCTTATTCACATGAAAAGTATATGAGAAAATGTATTAAGCTAGATAAAAAAAAGCTTCACACTGTGTGGACACGAATGTAATTTCAAAAGAGAAATTAAAAATACTTCGCAGTAAATGTTTCACTATATGAACAGGGACTAAATGGTATAATAATCTGTATTGTACATACACTGAAAGAAAAACACTTCGTCACGAGAATGAAACCATTACGTTGAACCCCTTTCATTAATACAACGACAAATTTTTATTAATAAAATGAAATGAAATATTACATTATATTGATGTAAATTGCATTAATGGAATGAAACCAATCGATTGCTTAATATTTTACATTTTCTAGTATCATTTATGTTACGAAATAATTTTCATTCGGGTAACGAAAAACTTAAATACATGTTTTTGTGAAGAATTTATACAAAAAAATATTTTAAATTAATTAGGTTACATAAAATAATTTCAAAGTATCAAATTGTATCAAAGTATCAAAAAAGTATGTAATTAATCTATAGTTATGGAAATTATAGTTTTGTTGCAACTTTAATGATATATTTTCGTAACTATAAAGAAGAAAACATCCTGCTGCTGGCTAGCAGGCAGTGTGCCACTCTTATAATCCCAGGTAATATATATATATATATATATATATATATATATTTATAAGTTATAACTTTTCAAATAAATTAAATAATGTTGAATTAATTAGATCAATTACATAACTTTGAATTAAAATTTCATTAATGATGGCATGTATGTATTTAGTGTGTATCTAAATAATATTTGAGATTGTTGTGGCTGCAGCGGTAAGCGCGCTATCTACCACGCGATGAGTTCCAAGTTTAACTCTTGGCCGGGGAAGCCAATTATCATGCAAACGTTTTTCTGATGCCTGTGCCAATATACACACGTAAGTTGAATATTTATTAAGATACAATTATAATAACTGATTCATTTATTTAATCAGTTATTACAATAATGACTTATGTTGTTAACACTATGATATGATATCATCAAAAAATCATATGTTACGTTTCAGTAATGAAATATTGTCATGATTTACATGACAAATGTTGTTTATGCAATGAAATAGTTAGTAAAAGAAAATAAAACTAATGTCACTTCATTGTATAAACTAATAAGTTTCATCGCAATGATTACATTTTTCATTTAAAATATGGAAATGTACGTTGCTTATGAATGAAAATATTTCGTTGTATATATGACATTTTTCCAGTTCATGACACAATTTTCGTAATGCGAATAAAGCGTTGCATTGGTTGAAAAACAATGACAAAATCATAAATATAATGTAAAAAATCATTGCATTTACGAAGATTTTTCTTTCAGTGTATTAGAAATTACGATTTACAATTTTACAAATTTTCAAATATTTTTATTTCTAATTAAATAGAATACAAATTTTTATTCGTTACTGAATCGATTATAAAATTTTATTCGTTATTGATTCGAATAAAAAATTGTGATTCGGTTTTTTATTCGAAATTTTTTTTTTATTCATTTCCAATATGAAGAAAATATAACTGATTATTCGAATGACAAATCATATTATAAAACAAGTTACTTACACAGGCAAATCGATTATAATAATGATTTTATTCGGCTTATACAAAAAAAAACTATAAAAATTATTCGAATAACGCAGCTTATATTAAAGTTAATGGCAAACAACATTTTATTCGATTTATATTTTTCTTTATTGCAAATACTAATGATTATTTAAATATATAACGGTTAAAATTTTTATTCGAAGAACTGCACATTTTATTAGTTTTATTCTATTTGAGAGCTTCCAACGTAAGGTTCTTCGAATAATGATATATGACATACATATATAATAAAATAAAAAGTTCAATCGCTCATTTGTAGCCCTTATGCAAAAAAAATGTTTATACTCCAAGTGTGCTTGAGTCAAAGTTTGTATGGAAACTTTGTTTTAACGTGCACTTCAATCTCATATTTTATTTTTTTTTGCATAAAAATGTAAATACATATATTTTTAGTATAAATATGTATTAGAAAAAAAAATAGCAAAGTAAAGTTTTTATTAAAAAAAATTAATATTGTATTTATTCTTAAGAAAACTTGTCTGGCAATTTTATTTCTAAAGCTTGCTTAAGTATCATTTACCACAAGCCATAAAATGGCTTAGGATTATCTTATGAGATAATTTACCAAGATAATGTAATTGTCTATTAATAAGTGGTTATTATTTTACATACGCTCGTTTAACAAGTGACAACTTTAAGCTAAAACAGTAGTGGGAGTTTTATTAAAAAAAATTCTATAACAAAAACACCCTCATAATTCATTAATAAAATAAATAATTTATTAAAAAAGTAATAAATGTTAAGGAACATGTAATAGAAGAATTTATACAACCAAAAGTTAATGGTAATAAAATTAAACTGTAGTCTAGACAAGTTTATGTAAGCAATAAAAATTTTCTACAAAAATACTCAAGTAACTTAGAAATAGATACTAAAAATAAATAGATAACAGTTTTTTTTAGGAGAAGTAACACTTAAGCATTGAATGCCTACTACGATGACTAGGTGTTACCTTCTTTAGGAAAGGGATATTGATAGACAAGTCAGATAGTGGAGGCAGAGATTGAGAAAAGCTTAATTTTTTACAGCTCTGTTTTTAAACGTTTTTTTAAGAATAAGTGTTGCAGCGTCCCTACTGTCAATGAGGCGTATTAAATTTTCACAGCTGTATTTATTAGCCATCTTATTGGTTATTTTACTTCGCTGATGATTCTGCTACACAAAACCGATTCAGGAGAGCACTTTTATATTACATTAGGGTTAGTATCTGCTAAAGCAGGAGTAGTTCAGTGACCAGTATCTATGCCTTCATCACTTAAACTTTCCTACAACAGCTGATACACAGAGGATACTAAAGCACATAATTTATTTATTATTTAATGACTTTCAGAACCGGGCTCGATCCCAGGACCTTCGGTTTTGTAGTCAAGGTGGCAATTAGTTCAGCCATTACACCAGCAAATTGTGTGCTGAAACTTTATAAAGAGGCTTTCGGCAAGTAGGCCTTATCAGTAAAAAAACAATATATTTTAAATCGTTGAAGAAACTACGCATTTCTGAGATAAAACCCGCTTAACCAAAAATTACCTCCATTATCGGTTTTCAACTGCTTTTGACGCCCAATCGGCTTCGCAACTTTAATTCAATTCCTGCACAAAATGTATTTTTAATGGAGATAGGCCAAGATCTTTGCACAAAATTTTGCAAGTCGTGCACGAAAATTGATTTCAAGTGAGGTCAATGTTTTTAGAATATCGTTCATTTGGTTCCGCTCAATTAAGGCTTGCTTAATTTGAATTTCTTATTTAGGCTTAAATTCAATATTGTAAACATTATGAATAAATTTATTATTAATTACTGCTGTAAGCTTATCTCGAAAAAAGTCAATAAACTATAAGACGAACACGTGTTGTTGTTGTGCCTTTGAAACAACATTAACATCAGTGCTCATCAAACAGCCAGCGGAAGCTAATGATTAATTTGATTGAGCTATAAAATCAACATAAATAATTTAAATAACAAAAAAAAATATCACTATATGTCTTCTAATTTTAATAAACAAATATTATCTTTTGAGCTAATTTGAAACGCTTAATTATAGATATTTATTCAAATTTTAAACAACTAAAATCCAAAGCACACCATGTGTGCTCGTAGTTTTTTTTTCTCAAATTTAAAAAGGGTCAAAACTACATAATCTATTAAAGCTAAAAGTATAAGATTACACTATAAGATAAATGATGAAGTCATGTCTCATTCAAATGTTTATAGAAAAAAAAAACAATTTTGGGACAGTATTCTCAAATTACAGCAAATTTAAAACAAAAAAGAAAGTATGCTTTCTGTATAAAAAATATTTTGATTGAAACGCAAAATACAGATTAGCACACATAGATTTTATGACTTATCAATGGGGTTTCTAATTTCCCAGACTTTTCCAATTCCCGTAAATGAAGAAGTCAAATTTTTTGTTCCCGGGAATTTCAAAAACATGAATTTAATTGAATTAACTCAATAATTTTATGAAAAAACATGCAACATTTAAATTAAGAACAAAACTAACACAAACAAATATTTTTCACTAACAAATTTGCAACAATTTTACATTGAATTAAATAGTGACAGCCAATTGAGTCATTAGATAGGAAGTGATGATGGATTTACTTATTAAATATAGTTGCTCTACTCTAGCATATATGCATGTTAGAGTTTTATTTATAAAATATATACATTTCATTCGGTTTGTAAAAATTAAAGTTTAGAAAAATATTAAAAAAGATAAGTAAAATAGCCAATAAAAGAAATTTACAAAAATTTAATTTTAATATGTATTTTTCTTTTAAAAATTTTAGATATTTGTGAAAAACAAGGTGCATTGGAGATGAAATAATGTGAAGAGGTCTAGATAACGCTTAAATTAATTGGTGGTTTTGTTTATTTATTTGTATTTCTTGTTTTAAATATGCTATTTACTCGTGCTAGTGTATTTTAAAGTTATTTTTTATAATAAAAAAGCAAATAAAATAAAATAAAAATTATATTTGCTGTCACTATATCAATCAGGTATGATAACTCAATTATGGGGATATACTTTTTAATTATGATATGTCAAACTTGAGTAATATATATGGTATTATTGACTAGTAAAAAGCACTGAAGTGAGAGAGATGCAACATCACATGTACACAAAAGTTTCCATCACATTTTTCATTTTGCCCTTAATAATATGAAAGGAACTTTGTTCTACGCAATGATGAATATATCCTGCATGTCTTCCGATCAAATAAGTGATGCTATTCTTGTGGGGTCTTCACCTCTGCTTACAGTATTGTATTTTTAAGTAATAAAATTACAAACAGCAATGTAAAAAACAAATTCCAAAAACGTAAATATTAAATTCCCGAAAATTCCCGTTGAAAATTTTCCGGGATTTGTAAAAAAAATAACTCCCGGGATTCCTTTCCCGCATAGAAACTCTACTTTTCATACATACAGTAATTTTTTTTTTAAATTTGTCATGAGCCTGTAGCACACAGGGACCGGGAAATCATTAATACAAAAAACCAAGTCACTATCTCTAATACAAAAATAAATTCAGTGAAGTGCGACTTTGACCCGCGCACGAAGGGTTCCGTACGGGCACGAGATATGTAATTCAATACGAATAATATAACCTATAGTTTTGGCATTTTTTTCGTTTTTGTGTTTTTTCGGTTTTAAGCGTTTTTTTAGTTTGGGGGTTTTTTGAATTTATTGGCGCTTTCTGAGTTTTGGCACTTTTTTTCACTTTTTGGCGATTTGTTTTTTGGTTTTGAAGTTTTGCCGATTTTTATTATTTTGGCGTTTTTTTTATTTTGGCGATTTTTTTATTTTGTCCATTTTTTTTAATTTTAGCGTTTTTTTTATATAGGTGATTTTTTTGATTGGTTTTGGCGATTTTCTTAGTTTTGGCACTTTTTTTCGTTTTGAGGATTTTTTCGGTTTTTGGCGTTTATTTTAAATTTTGGCGATTTTTTTCGTTTTGGCAATTTTTTTTCACATAAAAATAATTTTGGTTTTGGCGCATTTTTCACGTTTTGGCGATTTTTTTGGTTTTTGTTTTTTCATATTGGCGATTCACGTAGGAAACAGATGTTTCCTACTGTTGCATTTATATTCCATTACAGTCGGCAGCTAACTGAGCCTTTGCTATTTTGTACACGTTATTGGTTAAATCTCTACCAAAAATATAACAGATTATTTGAATAGATTTTTTTGAAATAGAAATATATTCGATTGTTTGATTGTATTTTTATTCATGTAACGAACTCTTTGCTGGAACTGTGTATTATTGATTTAAATCTTTTGAGTGGTACTTGCTTTATATAAAAACTCTGTCATATGCAAAATGAATCACCAAATGATTTTAAATAAACATAAAATATATGTTAATATAAACAGGCTGTCAATCAAGTCAAACTCTGTGAAACGTAACCAAAAAATTGTCACATCGAGCTTATCTGGCAAAAATTTTTTGCTACTTAATTTAACGATATTTTAAAATAATATCTGGCCTTAAGCTTTATATACAAAAAAAAAACAGTGATACAAAATCCCAGAAAGAGAATCTATTTATATAAAATATTTTTCTGTTACACAGATAAATTATATATCAATAACTTTGTAATATGAATTAATATATTAATTACAATTTCACCATCAAGGAGTTTGATTTAATGGAAGCAATGAAAAATTCAATCAAATCAATTAAATTCTTAATTGAAAAAATTAATGGGTAAATAATTTTTATTTTATGTAACGCGTGATCCATTTCAAGGTTCCCTAATTTTTCAAAGAAAATAAACATAGAAAATTCAAGTTTAATGGAGAATGTTTATTTTCATTTGAAAGAACATTCCTTCGTATTTATTTTTTGAAGATTGTGTCTTTTAAATGTTGGCCGTTGCTACGTCCAGAGTGCGCATCTGTTGAGTCCAATTTTCGATGACAAAGCGGGTTTGTCTGCATAAACTGTAGACTTTACCGGAGCTATGTATAAGCAAAAATTGGCATGAAGTTAGCATAAGTGGCGAAATTTAATTATGTGTTAACGAGTTTCTCCATACAATTTGACATTAAAAACGATACCACTACCTAATTTTAACCCACCTCTAAGTCCTAGCATGATTTGTAATGTGAAGTTTCATCGCTGAACTCTTTAAGATCATGTTCAATTTTGCCACTTATGCTAATTTCATGCCAATTTTTGCTTATACATAGGACCATACATATCCCCACAGGAAAAAGTCTAACGGTGTGATATCACACGACCTTGGTGGCCAATCGACCGGCCCAAAATGCTCTCTCAATAAATCCATTGATTGATGCGATGTGTGGGAAGTGGCGCCGTCTTGCTGAAACCAAATGTCACCGAGATCAAGAGCTTCAATTTCAGATATCAAATAGTCGGTTATCATGGCACCATAACGGTCGCCATTAACGGCTACATTCGCACCGGCATCATTTTTAAAGAAATATGGATCGATGATTCCACTGGCCTACAAACCACACCAAGCCGTTGTATCTTTTTTGGACGAAGTATCAGTTCTTGAACCTCTTCAGGTTGCTCTTTGTCCCCAAATGCGGCAATTTTGATTGTTTACATACACATTGAGCCAAAAATGGGCCTCATCGCTAAACAAAATTTGCCTCAAAAACGTCGGATCTTCTTGGAACTTTTCATAGAGCAAAGTGATGTCGTTGTTGAGGCGTAACTCCTTCCATTATGAAATGCCAAGCAATACTTAACAAAAATAACATGGTAGCATGACACGACTCACACGCGATCTCTAGAAAAAAAAGCTTATTTAAAAGCTATCTCTACTTGGATCACCCATTATAAGTGCTTTAAGTGTTAAATTATTTTTTATTCAATGAAAATATTGGGAAAGAATTTATTTAATAAGATTTGATTTGAGTTTTATTTTTACGGATAGAAATTAGAATCTTAATAGATCAAAAACTATGATATGATTTTAAAATAAAGGATCTGGGGTAAACCTTATACAGGGTAAGCCAAAAGAAACCGAGGGGTGTAAAAGTTTAATAACTTTTTTGTTTATTAATTTTTTATTATTTTTTCTTTCAGATTATATAGACAACAATTGGAGAATTTATAATAAAGAGGTTCACAACTGAACAGAGAACCAGAACAATAGAATTTTATTTTTTAAGCCAGAGATCAATTATTTTAACGCAAAGAGCATATCGTCGACATTTTAACGTCAGAATTTCGCCCTCTGAAGCGATGATTCGTTGCTTAGTTAATCGTCATCACCAACATGGCAGCGTAAGAGATTTGCCTCGAATCGGTAGACCACGTTTAAGTCGCACTACGGAAAATATTGAATGAGTACAGCAAAGTGTTAACGAAGCACCAGAAACATCTGGCAGAAGGCGTTCTGCTCAGCTAGAAATGTCTCGTACGTCACTACGGCGCATTTAAAAAAAAGATTTACAGTTATACCCATATAAGGTCCAATTGGTCTAAGAATTAAAACCCGCAGATCATCGGAACCGTCTAAATTTTGCAGTTAAATTTCAAAAGTTGGCCAGAAATGAAATTAGCTTTATTGAAAATTTGATTATGAGTGATGAAGCTCATTTTCATTTGAATTGCTTTGTTAATAAGCAGAACTGTAGGTTCTGGGGTTCTCAAAATCCAAGAGCCATTCATCAACGCCAATTGCACCCCATTAGGTGTACAGTATGGTGTGGGATCACATCTGAAAATGTCATTGGGCCCTACTTCTTCGAGAATGAAGGTGGAAGTGCTGTAACCGTAAATGGAGAGCGGTATCGGTTTATGATAAAAATTTTTTACGTCCTGCTCTTCAAAACAGACCTGGTATGTGGTTTCAGCAGGACGGAGCCACTGCCCATACTGCCCGAGACACAATGGCACTTTTAAGTCAAATTTTTGGAGAGCGAATAATTTCTCGAAATTCGGAAATTATTTGGCCAGCGCGATCGCCAGATTTGACAGCACCCGACTATTTTCTTTGGGGTTTTTTGAAGGAGCAAGTGTATGTGAACAAGCCAGAGACAATCCTTGAACTCAAGGCAAACATTGTTGCAGAAATTCGAACGCTACAGCCACAAGTTTTGAAAGATGTTATGGAAAATGCTCTAAAAAGAGCCCATCAGTGCGAAGCTGAAAACGGTGGTCATTTAAGAGACATAATTTTTCATACTTAGTGCAAAAAAATTTCCATTTTGTATATTATATAATCTGAAAGAAAAAATAAAAAAGTTAATAAACAAAAAAGTTATTAAACTTTTACACCCTTGGTTTCTTTTGGCCCACCCTGTATTTATTGCCAAAATTTTTAGTGAAAATTGAAGCCAGTTGCTTTAAATGTAAAGGAAAATTTATTCAGATTTTGAAGAATATTTTCATAAAAATATCGATTATTTATTGTCTATACAAAAAAAATAATTAAAGTAGAATTATACTTTAATTGTGAAGCATATATGGGATACTATTCATATTCTATTTTAAATATTTAAATCATAAATTCCAAAATCCGCTTACATTTGTTATTCATTTTCATTAGTAATTTCGGAAAATTTTTTCTTTGAAATTCACACATTTTACAAATATTATTTTTTTAAGCAAACACAATAGTAAGACATATTACAATAGAAATACAATACGAGTAAATGTACTTGTATTGTTAATTTTTCAATAGTAATGCATGCAACTCATTACTACTGTTATTAATTATTAGCACAGACGCATAAATGCATACCTTTAGACAATAATTTGTACTCATTGTACTAGTATTTTATAGTCTTACCTTATCACACCTCCTGTTGTTCATTTTGATTTAATGTTGCTTGTTATGTTGCAATTAAGTTCACAGCATGTTGTTGTTCGTTGTTGTCTATGCTGATCACATGTGGTAGTTTTGGAAAATAATTAAATATTATTAAATCTGTGTTAATATTTTATTAAACAGTTTCATAAACGAAAAATCAAAATTAAAATTAATTTAATAAAAGAAACAATAAAAACGGAACACACAAACCTAAACTAATTAAAAAAAATTAAATGAAGTGAGTGACCTTGAACAAACTGTTAATGGGTGTTAGTACACGCTACTTATAAGTGTAGGTTAATTTAAATTTAAAAAAAAAACAACAACAATAACAACTGTTATGAAACTAACTAGTTTACACAAATTTGGAAAATGTTTTATTAACTTAAACATCTTGTTTCAAGTGATGCCCCCATCAAAATCATTTGTTAATGAATAAACAGGAGCGTGTTGTGCAATGACTGCTAAAGCTAATAATATTGAAAGTTAATGTGAATATATTATTCATCTAAGGTGCTAAATGATAATAAAAAAAATTAGAGGGTAAGCAAATTTTAGTTTTTTTTTTTAAATAAATTGTATGTTATATGATGAAATGTATCAAGTATCTAATTAAAAAAATCCTAGAGTAAAATTTTTTTAATAACTTTTAATTTTACTCGATTAAAACTTAGTATATATTAGATTAATAAAATGAAACTGTATTGTCGCTCTTGATTTCAGTAAATGTTATTCAAATAAAACATTTTTTTAATTATTCGATTAAAATTTATAATCGACTAAAAATTTTATTTTCTTTTTTAATAAAAGAAAACATATTACATATACATATAAACAATTAAACTATTATTTTCGTTAGCGAAATATTGAACTAATAAATTTAAATATAAACTGACCTAAAGCTTTTTTAGCTTTAGCTTTTTTAGTTTAATTTAACATATAAAAAAAAATTTCGAAAAATTAGATATAAATATTTGATTATAATAATATAATAAATAATGTATGTACATTTCACTTACCGAGTATAACTCGCTTATTCGTTATTGATTCGAATACTCGAATAAAGTTTTTATTCGCTTTTAGTTTAAGTGAATTATTTTAAGTTCCGTTATTCCAATGATCTTCTATTATTCGAGTAAACGTAATAAATATTAAATTATGCGAATGAAACCATGTTAAAGTTTTTGATTTTTTCAATTAAAACTTTTATTCGATTAAAAAGTATTTTTCTTTCGGTTCTATTAATAAAAGCACTTACCGAATACAACTTATTATTCGTTTTTGATTTAAATAAAACTTAATATATAATCGCTTATTAGAATAAAATAGTTATTCGTTACTAGTTCAAGTAATCGAAAAAGAACTCAATATAATTAACGACAAATTTCATATACCTCCGCAATTCCAATGAATTCTTGTTAATCGAGTGAATTTTAAGGTGTAAATATACTCGCCTCTTTAAATAAAATACTTTTTTGGACTACAAATTTCAATCGATTATTAAAAAAACTTTTTTTTGCTTGTTATTCGATTAATAAAATATATAAAATATGTCATATATAAATATTTCACTTAGCGAGTACAACTCACTTACTCGTTATGGATTCGAATAAATCTTAAGATGTTATTGCACACTGGAATAAGATTTTGATTCGTTGTTGGTTCAAGTGATCGAAAAAGACCTTCACATCATTGACCAATAATTTTTAAGGTTCCCTTATTCCAAGGAACCTTTATTATTCTAGTAAAACGTAATAAATATTAGATTATTCGAATAAAACATCAAGATCGATTTCGATTATTCGACTAAAATTTTTAATCGATTAAAATTTTTTTATTTATTCCTTTAATCATATAATGTACATAGATATTTTATGTAAAACAATATATATTACAAATACCGAGTATAACTCGCTTTTTCGTTAATGATCCAAATAAAACCTAAAATATTATCGATTATTCGTATAAAACCTTTTTTCATTATTGGTTTCACGAAAAATTTTTAAAGGTTCCGTGTTTTCAATAAAATTTTATTTTTTGAATAAAACTTAAAATATTTTCGATTAATCGAATGAAACTTTGTAGTTGCTCTTAACTCAAAAAAGTTTTAACACAATTTTTTTTTTCATTTAATCGATTAAAATTTTTCTTATTTTATTCGATTAAAAAAATATATAAAACATAAAAATAGACATATTTCTGTTACCGAATACAATTTTCATATTCGTTATTGATTCGAATAAAATTTTAAATATATGTAATCGCTTTTAATAGTACAATTTTCAATCGTTAATGGTTCAACTGTAGAAAAAGTATCTTAATGAACTTTTATTATTTGAAGAAAAAGTAATACATTTTCAATTATTCGAATAAAATTTTGTAATCGCTCTTGGTTAAAAAAAAATTTAGCAGATATTCGACTATTCAAATCAAATATTTTTTGAACTATTCGACTAAAATTTTTAATAGATTAGTTTTTTATTCGATTATTAAAATTTAATAACACTTATAATATATTTCCATTACCAAATATGAGCGAGTGATCTGTAATATTATACATATTCATATCAACTATTTAAAGAAAAATATTTTATTTGATTATTCGATTACAAATTTTAAATCGATTCTTAAAAAGAAATTTCGACTAATAAAAAATATATTTTATAAAATAATATATATTTCACTTACGGAATACAATTTTCATATTCGTTATTGTATCGAATAAAATTTTTGTTATTTATTTGTTCAAAAGATCGATTAAGTTCCGCTTTTCTTTCGAACTCCTATAAAATAAAATGTAATATATATTCGATTATTCGAATGAAACTTTGTAATCGTTCTTGGTTCGAATAAATTTTAATATATTTTTGACTATTAATAAATTATATTATATTATATTAATAAAATGTTTATTTGATTGTTGGAATAAAATTTTTAGTCTGTCATTAAATATTTTTTTATATATTGTCGAATATTCGAATTAAAACTTTATCAGTTATTGTTTAAAGGATCGTAATATTATTCATGAAAAATATCATCAAGTTCCGTTGATTTTTAATATATACGTATGTATTCAACTATTTAAAAAAATTATTTTACTCGATTAAAAATTTTTACAATTACAACAATTAAAGTTTTCTAATCGATTATACAAAAAATTTTGTATCGTTATATGTTCGATTATTAAAATATATTCATTTATTCGTTATTGTTTCAAATTATCGAAAAGTATATGTATATCTTACGAAAAAGTTGCGTTATTCCAATGAAATGTTTTTATTCCAATAAAACGTAATTATTATTCAATTATTCGAATAATACTCTGTAATCGTTCTTGGTTCGAATGAATTTTTATATATATTTGACTATTCTACTAAAGTATTTTATTCGATTATTCGATTAATAAAATATATATTTAACAACACAATATGTAGAGCACTTACCCAATACAATTTGCTTATTCGTTATTGATTCGAATAAAAATTAAAATTTTATCTATTACTCGAATAAAATTTTTATTCTTTGTTGGTTCAAGTATTCCAAAAATCATTTAATATCATTCAAGTGCTTCATAAACGTTAAAGTCGAATAACTGATAGCTTCATATATGAAGCACATATAATAACAAATTTATGTAACGGTTTCAAGATAGTCCTTGGCAACTTTAAAATCCGTTTGGATTTGTCACTTCTCGCATCGTCGACAGCAAAAGTTTCAATGTTCACTATTCGTTCTCAATTTGATACCAACCTTGTTTACCGCAGAGAGCTTATTAGTCGTTTTATAAATTATAAATATTTTAGAACTAGAAAAAAATTTATAAGCATCATGGTCTTACTCGTCACAATGGAATTACCCATATCTATATTCGGATTTCATTTAAACTTTGTTTAAACTTTGAACCATATTTTTTTAATCTTTTTAGATTTTAAACATTACAAAACTGCTTAAGAAATAATCCTCCTCCTATTTAATGCAGCAAACGACAACTTTGGTTAGTCGTATGTCTGTCAGACTGACAATTTGTTTGGTTTGTGCCACATGCCAATATGTTTGTGTTTTAAGTCTTTTGTTTGTGACATGCAAAAAAAAAACAAAGAACCTTCGAACTGCATGTTCATTTAATTTGATTTTTTTCCAATCAAATTCGACCTATTTTTTAATTCTTTTTATTAAAATTGATTTTATTTATTGTGACTCACCCTGCTAGCAAAAATATAACAGTAAAATATTTTTTTTATAAAATAATTTTTATGATTCTGTTTTTTTTCATTAAATCTCATAAATATAACGAAAAAATTTGTTAGATCAAAGTGAACTGGCTTGTATGTGTTGTAGCTATGTTTAATTTTTTTTATTTAATTTTTAGCAACACAAGTATAGTTTCCTAAGTAAGTAACCTAAACTTTGACCACAATTGAATTGGTTATAAAAAATCAGTTAACTGTAAATTATTTAAAAAACAAATATGTAGCAAAGGAACTGGAAATTCATGTGTTTGGGTGCCGTCGTGGCCCCTTTTGGCCAATAAATCTTAAATTGACCAATCATTTTGTTATAGATTTTATTCTATGTTTCTTTGCTGAAACTTTTCAATTGTCGTCACTAAGTGCGGTCGTCGGTCGGTCGGTCGGTTGGTAGGTGTTGTTGTTGCTGTGAAACATGCCAAATTCTATTTATCATGCAATTTTTTTATTATTCCTTTTTTCGGTGTCAAGTTGTTAAAATCGATTTATTGCTGTGGCAAATTTTCTTTCTACTTTAAACAAAATTAAATAAAATTTAAAAATAGATTGAAAACCATTGTTATAATCAAACTAAAATGGATTGGTAAAAAAAAACTTTTTATAAGCATTTTATTGACTTTGTTGGCCAAGTTTGCATAAAATACCTTGCAGTGCTTAATGCCAAAAAAAATATGTTAAATATTGTTAAACACAATAAAACAATTAAAGTCTTTTTAAGCAAGGTAACGCTTTTGCTGATTGATTTTTAAGCTGCAGCTTAATAAACAGATTAAGTAGGAAGTTAATGGGGGCAGTGTTAGAGCCCACTGTTCATATATCATCGTACTTTGAATAAAAAAATTTAATATGTTCGCCAATTACAAGGAAAATCAAATAAAAATTTTATTCGTTTTGTAAAAAATTATTTTAAATTTTTTGCTTTATTCGATATAATTTTTTTTTTGTAAGCGTGCTGAAGCATTATTCGTTTATTCTAACAAATATTTAATTAAAAATTTTACTCGTTTTGCCAAAATAAACAGTTGAAAGTTTTCGATTATTCAAATAAACATTTTATTCGAATAATAACATAACTTTTAAGCTTTATTCCTTTATTTAATGAATTTTGAACTAGCAACTTTATTCGTTTAGTAAAAAATCAAATATAATGAATATTTAATTAAAAATTTATTCGTTTCAGAAAAAATATGTAAAATGTTTCGATTGTTCCAACAAAAAATATACATATATAAAGCTTGTCATTGCTGGTCTGGCAGTAATATTCGTATACTAAGGAAATTGCTATAAGATTGTTTTACTGCGTAAAGATCCCATTTGCTTCAAACATGCAGACAAACAGATATTGTCTTATATATACATACATACATATGGCTATCTTAATATAAAAAATCCCTACCCATTTATTTTATTGAAATTGAGATTTTTGTATTTTTCGATAGATAGATTCCTCTGTCGATATATACAAAAAATTTGATTTCCAAAAAATAATGAATTAAGGCTTTTCTGTATTAAGGTAACGATATGTATATATAGATATCGAAACATAGTTATGTATGACTTAGAACAATTTTGTAGTTATGGATACATATCGTATGTATGTTTAAAAAGCTTTATTTTAAGCTTTCAAGGTACAAGATTACCAGCAGGAAATTAAAATTTGTCTGAACAGATGTCACCATAAATAATTTATTGTTGTATTAGAGAGTTTTAATTTTAACCTTGACTTATTTTTATTATTAAAATTTTAATCCTTTAAAAAATCCCCATTTTTTTTAAATATTATTTACTAATTAAAAAAGTAGAATTATTTCTAAGCTAAAGCTAAAGTAAACTACTTTTACCACACACACACACACTCCTTTATTTCTTGTTTTTAATATTTTTAATATATTTAATTAATTTATTTTTCTTATTTCTTTATTTTGTCATTAAGACACACCCTGCCAAATAAATCAGCTAGATTTATGTATTTAACATTTAGTGTTGTAGTTTTTTCTTATTTCTTTATAAAGAACAAACGGACTGGACTGATGATGTCTTATTAAGATTGTGTACCCAAAAAATTATTGATTTTATTTTTGAGTAGTTTGCTTGAGATGCTTTGTACATACATACATACATACATAAATAAGTTTTTTCCTACAAACCTTCAACTTGACACTTGAGAGTAGCAAGTCACGTTTTTACATCACTCAGGAAAGACATTTATTTAGTTGGTACATTTTTAAATAAATATTTAACGAAAACAATAAGCGGAACACATGTGTTGAATGATAAATAATAAAAAAAAATCCTAAATAACTGAGAATAGTTTTTTTACATAAAGAAAATAATAATGAATGTATTTTTCAAAGTTAAATGAACTCTTAAGAGCAAACAATGTGTTCGAAAAATGTTAAAAGTAATCATGTAATTAATTAATGTCGAATGTAACAAGACAGTTTTTATTAAGAAGCAGTAGGGCTGGTATTTAATCAGGAAAGTATTAAAAAAGTTCTCAAAGAAAGAAGAATTTAAATAGAAGACTCTGAAGACTCTGTTAAAAACTAAATGGATAACATCAAATCATAATCAAAAAATCAATATAAAAAATTAGTATAGAAATTGATATCGATTTAAACCGATGGCGGCTCAAGCAGGGTGATCGATCACATTTTTCAAAAAGTGGCGCCAAATAGAGCATTTATCAAAAAAAAGGGGCAACACTAAATAAAAAGAGACAACTATTTTTAATGTACTTTAAAAAAAGGGGAACAAGGTAGTCGAAAAGTGGCAATATGCCACTTTAGTCGATCAAATGGTCACGCTGCTGCCTACCTTTTTATATTGAGAGTACAAACACGATTACGAAAGCTGTTTTTTAATTGCTGTAAATAATATGAGCGAATAAAATTGAGCAGATATTAATAAATTGCTTGCTGGTGATAATTTTAATAATTTTTTAGTTGATATCACCAAAATTTTTGTATTCAATCTAATTCAAAATATTCCCAGGGAAATAATTCTAAGTTCATGGCAAGAAAAGTAAAGAGTAAGAGAGACACAGAGATAGAGACAGAGAGAGACAGAGAGAGAAAGTATCAAGTTTTCGAACCAGATGGCAAGAAAAATAAAGAGTAAGAGAGACAGAGAGAGAGAGAGAGGGAGTTTCGAATTTTCGAAGTCAGCTCTTTTGTTTGCAGTTAATGAAATTTTTTATTAAAAGTCAGCTAATGAAGCCCTTCATTGGATCAATGAAGAATGATTCATTGTTTTTATGAAGTTAATTTTGGTGGCTTTGTCATAAATAGAATGAAACTATTTCATTACTTCAATGAAACTTTTTCATAAAGTACACTATGTTGTTTCATTGATTTAATGAAGTTTTTACATACTGTTAATGAAGTTTATTCATTAATATAAAGAAAATTTCATTAAAGTAATGATAAGATTTACATAAATATAATGAAATATAAGCAGTAAATAATGAAAATTTTCTATTCAAAACATGAAATCATATCCCTTCCAAACCACCCACTCAATAAAAAATATATGACTTTTTTATTTAATTTAATATATACAAGTGCAAATGTACTTAATATATGTAAATATGTTTGTATTTATTAAAGTAAAATATTTAAAATTTAAAGAACTCATCATTAGAGTTCAACCCAAATAATGTTTTAAGTAAGACGAAAAACATGTTTACATGTTTATTACATGTTTATGGTAAAACTCTTAATATGTTTTTAAGAATTACAATACACAAAACATAAGTTTTAAAGAATTAAACCAAAATCTTACCAAAACAAGCATCTTTATTGGATGTTTGGCACAAACTTTTTGTGTTTGTATAGTGGTGAGGCACGTGAATGTATAAAAAAAAGAGAAAGAGATAAGAGGGATATCTGGCATACAATGAAGAATATTACATGAAATGATTTCATTGCATTTATGACGACTACACTGCTTTGAAATAAAAAGAGATTAGAAAAGTAAGAAATATAACCTACTTTTTAACAAAATAACTTCTAATTTATTTATGTTTGCAAACTTTATACAATAAGTAGATAAAATTTGTGGAATTCATTTATATTTGCCTTAAGTTTGCTAAAAAGAAAATTCGTTTAAACAATGTAATGATTTTCATTAATACAATGAACTATGAAGAACACATGAAGAGCAGAGATTGAAAGATTTAATGCATACAATGTAATTGTTCATTGTATTAATGAAAAATCTCATTAATGTAATACAGAACATTTAATGAAACCTTCTCATTCTCTGAATGAATCATTTTCCTTTCAGTGTACACATGTATAACCCATACAAAATACAGCAAAACAGCAGATAATTAACATTAATCAGCAGATATTATTTTAAGCTTAATTGAATATGGGCATTTGCCTAGAAAAACATATTAACATCATATAAATCACTGTTTTTAGATTTATGTTGTGTTAATATGAAATTAAGAATCTTGTTAAAAATTCAAAAATCAGCAAGTCATGATAAATTCAAACAATTGTCTTCACTTAAGAGTTACTTAATTTTGCCTAAAGCAGAAATAAAAATAAAATAAAAAAAACACTACAAACATAATATTTAGAAAAAGAAAAAAAATGTAATAAAAACATATCAAACAAACTTCCGCATACAAATTCTAGTTCTTCAAACTTACAAAAATAATTTTAATTAATTTTTATATGTGTAATTATTTTTTGTGTTTATGTTCGTACTCTCAACGTAGTTTTTTTGTATTTTTTTGTACTCAATATGACGCAATTTCGAATGTATAGCTCTAGTTCTTTTGATAATTATTGGCTTTGTTGTACAAAACACTATTAGAGCGATTAATATTTACAGTACATTTATGTCGTATCTTATAAGGGTATTTTTTCAAATCGATAAATGTTTAAGTTTTTAAAAATAGCACGAAATATTAAATTTGGTTTAAATATTATTTTATTCGAAAGATTTGAATTTGAGGACTCTTGCATAAAAATCTCCAGGATTATTATGCCGCTTTACCACACTTACATTTTTGTTAACGCAAATTTTAAGCAAGATACAATTTTAAATTGTAAAAAATAGCAGAAAAAATTAAATTTTAATACAAAAAACCTTATTAATCGAAATATCAATACATGAAAATATTCGTTAATGTATCAAAATAATTTCGAGCATATGGCCACCACAGCAGTTCTCGACGTAACATTTTTGGACAATTCTTTGAGCATTACTGGCCGTATTTCACGAATAGCACAAACAATGATTAACTTCAAGGCATCAATGGTTGCTGGTTTATAACCATAAGGCAGTAAAATGCTGTGGCTTTACAGGAAATAGTAGAGAGGTGTCATATCATACGACCTTGGAGGCTAATTGAAAGCTCCATTTCCCCAAATCATCTTATCGCCAAATTTTTATTTCAATAAGTCGCCGTATGTTGCGTAGACTTATTCTGTTGAAACCATATCTTGCCCGGAGCATTGTCATTATATTTTCATTAGCCATTCATTGACTGTAACGCAAGTTCCGACTTCATTTTTGAAGAACTGACGTCCTATAATGTAACCAGCTTGTAAACCGCAAAAAATTTTGTATTTTTCTATATTTAAAGGAGTCTGTATTCAGAAAAGATTTAATATATTTGAGTGATGTGGTGGTAGTTTTAAAATATTTTTCATCTGTTTTCCTTCTCTCTTCTTTTATTTTCCCTACAACCAGTGTTACCTTATGTGAAGATTTATCTTATTTTTTGGAAGCTTTTATGCCCGTTATTTCTACAAACATGTAATCTACTTAAGGTTTTTACCTAAACAGAAAGAAAAAAGCCGTACTAAATTTAATTTTTTTTTAGTTACTTTTAGTACGAATCATACTTAAAAATTTAAGTACAAATAGCATGAACATTTACTTAAAAGAAATCGAACATGGTATTACTTTAGAAAACCAGTCCTAAAGTTTCTTAAATTGAGTATGAAGAGCTTAAATTTTAAAAAAAATTAAATCAAGTACAAAGTTCCTAAATTGAGTAAAAAACTTATTTAAAGTACGACTGTGTGTACTTACTTTATACACATATGAAAAAAAGAATAAAAAACCTTTTAACCAAAAAATTTCAAGTTCGTTAGTGTGCTTGTGATTGAAATTCAATAAAATGAAAAAATTAATAAATTAAAATAAAAATAATAATTGTACTTCTTAACTGAAAATGTTTTATTTAAAAGTGACTAGAGCGTTTGATTTTTCTCTTGTGCAAAAGTGTGTTTTTAATAATATATACATAAGTGAACAAAATAAAACTATATCAATATTTAAATGTGAACAAATACAGAATTAAGATAAAAAGTGAACGCAAAGGACAACTCTAAACTGCTAAAGCTACTGAGGGTCTTATATTACGAAGCTGTTTCAGAATATTTAAAGAGTAAGTAAAAATATGAGATATTTATATATTTTTCACAAGTTTTTAACAAGTTCCGTTTCACACATGACAATTTTAGTTGACCAACATTTATATTATATAAATATACATAGATATATATTAGTTAAAAAATAGTAAGAAAAACGGAAACTTTCTGCAATGCATGCCTCATAAGTTCTCATTGATAATTATTTTCTTTTGCTCCACTCGCTGTAATACCGGACTCAGAAACATGTTATCGCTCTAGCTTCTTAATGGCATAGTTTCGCTTAGAGCACTGATGTGGTTGCACTTTTGGAGCGACGACGATTATAACTGTAATCAGCTTAGAAACGTAGGCTTTAGTTGAGAGCAAAACAGATAATTTATTCATTGATGAAAAAGAGCCAAGTTCCTACTATTATTTAGTAAAAAAAAATTCCACAAACTGCTAAAATAACCTATATAAATTTAGAGTCTAGCATTTTTTATTCAATAGAACTGAACTTTTGGACTCATTTAGCATTCTACCATCACAATTTTCTGCCAACACTGTTAGCAATGCATGTAACAAAGCGACGTAAAGGAAGCAATACCCTCTTTTAGTCTTCGTTGGAATTTTGTGAAAGCTTTTCAAGTGAAATAAATTACATGTAGTGTAAAAATATGTATAATAAATATGGACAATAAAAAGTGAAATTAAAAATTAAATTAAATTTCTTTATTCAATTAATCAAGCTAGGATAACTAATTTTGGATTATTTCAAGTACGGATTCAGGATTGAATCAACCCCATTTTTAGCTTAAATTAAGACAGTTTTTATTAAGAAGTAGTAGGGCTGGTATTTAATCAGGAAAGTATTAAAAAAGTTCTCAAAGAAAGAAGAATTTAAATAGAAGACTCTGAAGACTCTGTTAAAAACTAAATGGATAACATCAAATCATCACAATCACAAAAAATCAATATAAAAAATTAGTATAGAAATTGATATCTATTTAAACCGATGGCGGCTCAAGCAGGGTGATCGATCACATTTTTCAAAAAGTGGCGCCAAATAGAGCATTTATCAAAAAAAAAGGGGCAACATTAAATAAAAACAGACAACTATTTTTAATGTACTTTAAAAAAAGGGGAACAAGGTAGTCGAAAAGTGGCAATATGCCACTTTAGTCGATCAAATGATCACGCTGCTGCCTACCTTTTTATATTGAGAGTACAAACACGATTACCAAAGCTGTTTAATTGAATTAATCTCAGATTTTCCAAATCAATTTCGTTGTAAGAGTATTTCAAGTGAGGATTAGCTATTAAATACACTAAAAAATTGAATTGAAAATTGAATCAAGTGCATTTTGAGTTTGATTCAATCTAAGGTTTCCTGAAATCAATCTCGTTTTGGGTTTATTTCAAGTACGCATTAAGGATAAAATATGGATAAAATTAAGTATTTATCACTTAAATAATCCGTGCTTGAATCAAGCATTCTGTACTTGATTTAAGTAAATCCATACTTACCGTACTTATGACACCGCTTTTTATTGATTTAAGTACAGATGGATTGAATTTTATTTTGAGTGTACGAGTTTGCTTTATACAATTTTACGTACATAATAGATATCAGTACACTAATAGATATCTCTGGGTAGAAAAAACGGGCATTAGACATGTAAGTTTTCTTACCTAAATATAAGATTTCTAAAAATACGATTTTTAGTACCTTTAATATATTATTCAGCGGTCTTATAACTAAACTACTTAAATGCTTTCTGATTTTATTCATAACGATCTTATTCGTATTCTACACTATAAGTAGTTTATGTTATTTAGTTTTATGCTTAATAGCTCATTGTAATTAAAATAAATTTTAACTGGTTCGTATTAAATAAAATTAAGGTACATCATAACTTCGTGTACTATACACTCTACTTTTTCCGAACTGATAAAAATTTAACTAAAATTAAAATTAATGCGTAATTAATAAATATTAAACTTAAATTGTAACAATTCCCAAAAAAAAACACTTATTATTAACTTGACTGCACCCGGTCAAAAAAATACTTGTGTGGCAACACTCTATTCCTGAATAGCTGTTGTTGTTACTTACATTTGATTTCTTAACATTTTTTTACAACAAAGTAAAAAACATGTTGATTATGAGTTTTTTTTTCAACTTCATTGTGTTTTAAGCTTCTCATTTGTTTAAATCAAAATTTAACATAATAGCTCTAGTTGTTCTAAGAACATTTTTGGTTAAAGTTTCCCTGATGATCTGCATAAGCAACAGTGAAATTTGTATAGAATCCAGCTGAACCCCTCAATAATCAATTTCAATGTATTTTTAATAAAAAAAAATATTTGACTGAATAAGTAAAATAATAATTTGAGATTATTAGTGCGTTAATAAATGTTAAACTTAATGTTACATAGTGTAACTCCAGCTGTGATATAAAAAGGTTAAGAAAAGCTTTATACTATGATATTTAATTTTTTTTTATTATATTTGCAATTATTTTTAATTTATGTGTTTTATGTTGTATATTGTGTTAAAGCTTAAATGCAAATTTTATTAGAAGTTAGTATATATTTCAATAAAAATAGTATTCCTGAAGATGTTGGAAAATCTCAACGATACCGATCGGATATGAATAAGTGATATAAAATTGTCTTTTATATGCATTTAAATCAACTTGAATGACCTTGGAAGTCTGAATAGGGTAATTCTATAAAAAACCATTATATTTTAAATAAAAAAGGTCGAATAATTATTTATATACATATATACTTATTAAATAATTTTAGTTTATTCATAGTTTTTAGTTTATTCATAGTTGTCATTACATGGTCGATTTTTATTAAAAATAAGTAATTTATTTTTACTATGTAGGGTCATCGTTTGGCTAAGTGTTTTACTTAAAACTTTTAATTTAATAATAAGGTTGCAAACTGTTACTTAAGCTTTATTTTTTGTTATTTGATTTCTTTAAAAAAATTTTACAATTATAGAAAAATGATTTCATCTTTTGATTAACAAAAAAAAAAGGAAATCATTCTAAAAAATAACTTGAGTTTGCATGTTGTTTACGAAAATAATGCCAAATTGTCTGCCTTTTTGACACACAATTAACTTTAATAAAATATTAGTTTTTTATAAAAACTAAAAAATTTAATAATTTAATAAAAAATAAAAAAAAATCAGCAAAGAAAAACATTCGCTTAATTATCTTCATATTAACATCAACACCTTTTTGATTGTTTATGAAGGTGCAGCTTGATTTTTTTAGCTAAAGTTTTCATTAATTTTTTACTGCTGCCTTAAAGTCACATGATAGGAATGAGTGAGTGTAATTGAGATTGTGTATACATATGTGTATAGCTTCCCACATTAAATAAAAAAATACAAAATTTATACTTTTTGAAATTGTTTAATAAATGCTGCAGTTGATATAATAAATTCTGTTAAATGAATTAATTAATTAATTTGAAAAAGAAATAAGATACTGAGAAATAAATGAATTGATATGAAACAGTAAAATGAGACTCACTTGTGATAAAAACATGATAAAGAATAAGAAAAAAATATATATTTATTGCTTGAGTCATTAGTCAACAAAGTTCAAATGAATTAATTAAATTGTTAGCACAATGTAAAGAAAATCATTAATTTTAATTTTTCTTTAAACAAAACAAAAGACTTAAGACACATACTAAGCAGGTATGTACACATTGTGTTTTTACATTGACCAGCTTCGCTTTAAATTTTTTTTATATTATAAAGAGCGGCTTTTTTGTTTTTGTTTATTATTAGTATTTTGTGCCTCTCCTAAAATATTACTATGGGTGTCGTTCTACAAGACAAATTGCGAACATTTACGGAAAGTCTTAATGGTATCCACGATCTCAGACAACTCCTTAAAGCTTATTAAAGTCTTATTTAGTCTTTGTTATATGAAAGTGACTTCTGCTCTGTAGTTTGTTTAAAAAAACGTAAGATTTCTAATAGAAATGATGAGCAATAATAATGCCAAAGGTATTTTAAGAATCTCGAAAATCCACTCAATACAAATTAAATATTGCCCATTTACTCAAACAATTTCTTAACCCAAACTAAAACAACAACAACAAGTTTGCGTTTTTCAATTTTATTTTTCTCTCTCAAGATTTGGGTAAAAAAGATATTTGTAAGACTATGAAATTTTTACACATTATGAAGAACCGATATGAGAATTAAGTCTGCATCATTAACACAAAAATTCAATTTTAAGAGTTATTGCATTCTTTGAGTAAATGTGCGATATGTAGCAAACAAAAGACTTAAGACACATGCCTATAACATTAAACAATTCTGCCATCAATAAAATGTAATGAAATATGTGTGAATTTTTTTCAACACATCCTTTTAAGCTTTATTTGAATTCAAAAATTAATTTCAAATAAACGCTGCTAAATTAAACATTTTATTATGACTCCAAAAAAAGAGCAAACCACATACATTGCAACATTCTGTGGGGCAATAAAAAAATACTCGTAAAACAAATAAAAAATTAAACTACTGTGCAAATGGCAATATAAAAAAAACACACACACTGCTCTTGAACATTTAAGAAATTGTGCAAAGCAGAAAACTAAAAAAAAAACCAAACAGCAAATAAATCACTTAAATGTTGGCTGGCCTAAGACGCAACACTTGTGACTAATGTAGCAGTAAAAAGTGTAAACATAAAAAAGCATCTGCCAACAAACTTTAACAATAATTTCAACACAAATAATTTTTTTTTTTTAAACACAACTTCAATTAAGAAAGATATAATTTAACATTAAAAGCAAAAAGAAATAGTTATTGCAACAGCAAAATAAACCAAGTTAATTAAAAAGATATAAGAAACTTTATAAGCAGCCAGCAGCAGTTTCATACAATTACTAATAGACAGTTAAATGGAAATTTATCATAAAAAAATAGAAATAAAAATATTTATATGAAATGAAATGTTAAGAGTTTATGGCCAAACGGCCGGAGAATGTAAGAAGAGACAGTAACATTGAGAACAACATAAATAGGTCGAAAATTTAGATATATAGGTTAGTGGACAATCATAAAAGTCAGATACACACACACACACAGAGAACTACTTGTTACAAAAATAATGTAACGCAAAAAGTATATACAACTTAAAAATAAGTCTTACCCCCTGTATGTGGAAGTCGTTTGAGTTAGAAATCTAGGCGTTTCTGTAATATATTAAAGAAAAGCTGTACAAGTTTGCTTTAATCTATTACAAAAACGCCAAGATTTTTAACATGCATGCATGTAAGTTTTATTGTAGTGGTCTTATGTTACTTTGTTGTTGCATTCTACAGTTTTATTTTAGCTATTCCAGCATTCTGAAACTGTGATAGCCAAGTGAACAGTGATTGCCAAGTAAACATATTTTTGTCACGTGCCTATGATGAATTAAGTGAGACATTTGTAGATTTTTAATTGAACTTTAGTGATTTTTAATCAGAAATAATTTTAGTCAGTTCAGTAATTTCAATTCTTATTGAATGAAATATTTTTTATTAATTAATGTGAGAGAAGAAAAATTAAACTTAGACTTTAAGCTGGGGGAAATACTGATACTTTTCTGTGCAGCCATGCACTTCATCAGCAAGTAGATAGACTAATTTAATTTTTATGATTTGAACGGGCTAAAGTTCGTAACGCTTTTTAAGCCAAATTACATGTGATAATTATTAATGAAGAAATAACATCAAAGTTAGTTGTAAGAATTCTGACAACACATAGTTGAACGGAACAGCCAGCCGTTTTTACAACTAACTTTGATGTTATTTGTTCATTAAAAATTATCACATGTAATTTGGCTTAAAAAGCGTTACGAACTTTAGCCCGTTCAAATCATAAATATAGAAACAAATTAAGTTCGAAAAATAATAATTAAAATTAAGCAATTTAATTTTTGTTTGAGCCACAACAAAATTTTTTTTTAAACTATGTTAAAATGTTAAGACATTATGACACTTAGGACACTTAAGACACCCTTGTGAATTCCCAAAATGTTTTTATTTATTTTTTACTACCCGGTACAACATATTTGCATAAAAGATGAGTGAATTATCTACGTTGCAGTTGTTTGGTTGAAGTGTTAGAAATCTTGATAAATGTCAAAAAAAATTGGTATAAACGGTATAGATTTACATAAAGATTTTAATTAAAATCTGCTTCATTTTGCGCAGGTGTGAATGCCGTCTTTGCTGTCATTGATAATGAAAAATAAAACCTCTTGTATCTCTGTCTCGATTGTATTATAAAAATAAATACAAGATTGTAAAATTTGTTGTTTGAAACTTTCATATAAAAATCAAATACACTATCACACTTTTATTTCATATATTTTTAAAATGATTTGTTTAGAAAGAGGTTCTCTGAGAAAATTTGTATGTAGCTTGTTCTTCTTTTTTCATTAAAAATACAAAATAGGCTGTTCACAATTAAAAAAAGAAAAGTACATTTGATACACAAATACACTACAGATTGTTTGGAATTTAGCAAAGTATTACCATGTTTTTAAAACATAAAGGATTTCATTAAAGTATTATACGATAGTCTAAAAGTATAGGTATATAAAAATACGTATTGGATTTAATAATTTAGTATAAAAAACGTATAGCATAGATAATAAATACTAATTTTTTAAAGAATCATAACAGCGGATTTTTCCAAATAGAATTAAATGATTAAAAGCTTAATTCGAAATTTAATCTAAGCTCGAAACATTCGATTTCAGTAGAAAATGTATATGAAAATTACTTATATATTGGAGTGATTTTCATAAAAGTTTTCTAATTGAGTCACCTGTGCCGCCTGACTTGTGGAAACAGGTTATTAGTTTATGTTACGTCCAGGCCATTTGCACAAAGTGCAAACTTTTACAAAAGACCTTTTGTGCTTTCAGACCAATGAGAGCATAACAGCCAATCAGATATCGGCAACAGCATACTTTGCAAAGCAACAAGCAGAAATTTAAGAGCGTTCAAAGCTACTTGCCTTCAATGAAAATGGCTTATGGAAATATTAAAAACTGCTGAGAATATTTTGAGTTTTTTTAAGATATTGAAATTTTTGAAAATTACAAGTCTCTGGTTTACTTATGCCATAATTTAGTAAGAAAATTTATTACGTTTTTTTTGAAAATACTTGGTGTTTGTTCCTGAATTCTCTAAATTATTTTCTTCAAAAATAATTGCAGTCTTGAAATGATAACACAGGTCAACAAATAGAAATTTATTGTGTAAGGTCAAAGGTTTCGTAGTCAATTTGTATACACTAAGTACTGTGTATAAATCCCTCTAAATCAGTTTTTTCGAATTGTCTCTGTATCTCGAGATTTGCCGATATTAAGGAAAAACAGTATGCTGCATCACATAATTTGCATATACTTTTTATATATATTTGATCAAAGAACTGCTTCTCAAGTAAATGCAAATTATGTGATATAGCATCCTCTTTTTTCTTAATATCGGAAAATCTCGAGATAGAGAGCCAATTCAAAAAAAGTAATTTAAAGGCATTGGAGCTCATTATTATATGCATTAAAATTTACTTTCAAAGTACCAACCTTAAAAATCGTGTTGACCTGTGTAATGAAAAATAAAAATATTATTACAATGTTTAAAAAAATAATAATAAAAACTAAATTAAAGTATATTACGTAGTGAAACAAAAAGCGGAAATTGTATGCCCGAACCTTCTAGAATAGATAAAAAAATAATAATTGTTTTAAAGAGTCACAACTGCCGCTTTTTTCATCCATAGACAAGACGGCACAATCGTCGAATATAATTTTTTAGAACACTTTTTGTATGTGCTATAAAATAATAAAGTTAATTTTTCAGACTATTGTGTAGTTTCTACAATACAAGCAAGCGAGTTGTGTGGAAAAAATATATGAAAACTACTCAAATTTTTGAGCGATTCCATACAAATTTTTTGATAAGTCGCTTGTCTGCACTGTGGAAACTACACATATGTATATAAATATATATAATATTTTTGGGGGTTTTTTGAGCTGTTATACACTCTAAAACACTTTTGTTGAAAATTAGGTCTATAATAGACTACTTTCGACCTAAAATTACACAACTATATTTTTAAACCTTTTGTTGGTTTTATATATAACTCATATCTATATATTAGAGTTGGGCATAGTTGTTCCTTTTGCGGATTGTTCCTTTTTGTTCCCAACAACAAAAATAACTAGTTCGTTCTTTTCGTTCAGTTGTTCTTTTCGGTCAGTTGTCCAGTGAACAACAGAGATTATACAGTCATTGAATCCTCTTCAATGTTTTATTCGTGTGTTAATATTCTAAAGTAATTTCATTTTATTCTTAGTGACCTTATTTAAATAAAAATTTTTGATTGAAAGTGCTTAAAATGAAGTTTGATTATTTCAAAAAAATTTTAATCACTTTTTTAATACTGATTTATATTCAACACAACAAATTATTTCTTTTAATTGAGTAAAAATTTTCCTTGTTTAGGCGTACTTTCACTTGTGTCTTGTAGTCTTATTTGTTTTATGATTTTAGTAATTAAAAGGTAAAAATTAATATTTTTTGAAATTTTTAAAATGAAATCCGTAATCAGTTTAAAACAAATTATAATTACTGTTTTAGTTCTAATAAAATTTTTCACAATCTGTTGTTTAGTTCAATACTACAAATTATTTCTTTTAATTTTGTAAAACTCACTTGCATATTTCAGTAAGTATACATTTTCTGTTGTTTGTTTTGAGAAACTATAATATTTTACTTGAAATCTTTTGCATGTGTATTGGTCAGCAACAGAGAATAAGATAAACGAAACAAAATAAAGACCAAAAATTAACGAACGAACAAAAAACGAACAAGAAAGACCAAAATATCAAGAAATACCAAAAGATCAAGAAAGACCTACAGAACAAGAAATTGGTATTTCTTTCAAAAGAACAAAAAGGAACAATTAGTCTGAACTAGTTCAAATCGTTCACTTATGGGAATAGTTCAATTGAACTAGTTAGTTCTTTTTCAGCACAACCCTATTCTAAATATCTAATGAGCAGTGACTTAGCGCGTATGCCCAACACGTTTTTTTCGTCTTAGCGCGTTTAATAAAAAAAAAACTTGCAAATTAGTGCGTCAATAAATTAAATAAATAAATTTGCATAAATTGCATAAATTTAACAGTTTTCTACTAACCAAAACTCTGAAGAAATTTTTTAAATTGGTTAATGATTCAGCCACTGTAAACAAAATTCCCTTGACTGTGGTTAGAATCCAAAACATTAAAATGCGTTCGTAAATGGAAAATATTTTGAAATTTATATGTTGTTACAAAGTTTGACAAATAAAATTAAAATAAAAACTAAAGATTTCAATTACTTGAAAGGCGATTCTTATTCTGCATTAAATGATTATTGTTCTTGTTATGCAAAATCTGTAAAATAATCGTTTTTACTAATACATATATGGACTTCAATTAAAATTTAATTTAGCGCGTAAGAAAATATCCCGTTTTGGTTATAAGTAGTTAAAAATGCTGTAATTTAGCGCGTTCTAGAGCATTTTAAGAAGGATAATAGCACGTTAGGGTAATAAGTAGTTGGCAGAGAAAAGTATCAGTATTTTCCCCAGCTAATAAAGTCTAGTTTAATTTTTTTCCTCTTCCTTAGAAAATCACATTAAATAATACAAATATTTCATTAAATAAGAATTGAAATTACTGAAGTTAAGCCCGATTAAGAAATTATTCTTGGTTAAAATTCACAATAGTTCAATTACCTGCTAGCTTATGGAAGTCATGTAAAGATTTTCGTCTATCTATTTATATTTTTTTGTTTTCAATATAATTAGATAAGAATTTTTACATGGCATCTATAAACAGGCAGTAAATTTAGTAGTTCGTGGTTCTAATTAACCAATTTTTACGAAACTTACCACATGCGTGGCACAATCTTTCATTTAAGAGAAGAGGCGGAATAACACCCATTAGTATTTAATATTTTATTTTAAGTGATTCTACTTTACGGAATTCTACGAAACTTAACACTCACTTTGAGTTTTTTAAATAGACACAATCTTGCATTTAAAAGAAGCGGCGGAGTTACGCCCATGAAAATTAAATTTTAAATTTTAAATTTAAGAAGGAGTATCTTCTTAACCAACAGATTTTCAAAACTTTTTTTTGTTTGATAGTTTACTTTCAGTTTGGTGCCATCAATTTTTTTCCAAAATTTTCTATCAGATCTTTGTATTAAAGTTGGCTTTTTTTTGGCTGAACTATTATTATAAGAGCATAATGATTTATTGAGTTTTGGTAAGAAAATTATTTGTTTGTCAAAGTCATTTTGAAGAAGTAACCTCTTTGTACCGAAATTGCATACTAAAACGTTCACAAAGGCTTAAACTATAAACAGTTAATAAGGCTAAGCGCTGCCATAAAGTGTTAATATTAATAATGTCAAGGTCATCATTATTTTATAATTTTTCATTATCTAATATGTTACCTTTAACTAATAGGCGCGATTGCCTTTTGATCATTGCGAATTAGCACAATGTAATCTTAATTGTTTTGTGCCCTCTCAAATTTTTCATTAATTTAAAATTAATCATTATTATTAAAGAGCCTAACAAAAATTTAATTATTTTCTTTAGTCGTCATGTTTTTTTTTAGTTTGGCTAAAAGCGTTTTCATGCCAGTTTTATTTCACCTTTATTGTGTGCTGGTAGCTTAACATTTGTATAAAATACTAAGATCTATTTTAATATTATATGAAAACAAAAAACAAAACAAAAACTATTCAAGCAATTGAAAGTTAATGCACACTTTAACAACATCCTTGACCATTCGTTCCTTTTTGACCATCAATTATCAGCTACAAGCACTATAAAATAAAAAAATTTAAACTTATTCACTATGGTACTCGTTTTTTTTTTCTTTAAGATTGCAATGAAAACCCAGTTACCTATTAAACAATTTAATCAAAGCAGCAGTCTGAAAACAAAAGCTAAATTTTACAAATGACTCCTCTGAATGAATAGAGTTTGGCCGTTGTTGCAATAATCTCCCCTTAAGACATGACTTCAAAGTATTTCGTACACAATAACTAATGAAAACTTAAAAAAATTTTTTTTTACCATGCATACATATATTTTTGTATAAAAACTTAAAACAGAAATTTAATGTTGCACATTGTTAAGAAACTTTTATATACCAATACTTTTGGTATGTTTTTAACGCCTGATAAAAAAAATTACAAAAACACAGAGCAACAAAAATGCAAAGAAAAATTTTAATTTGTTTTAAATAAACCAGGTTTAGCAATTTGTGTTTGTGGCTGAAGCCAAAACATAAAACTGGCTTTAAATACATAAAAAAAATAAAATAAAAGAAATGTCTAGGAAAATATGGTTGCTTTTATCTCGTTTGAGCTGCAATTGGTATGTGAGAAAATAAGTGCAATTGTCTGGTTTGTGTAAATGATGGCCAACCAACAGTTAAAAACGAGTACAAATGATAAAGACAAAGAAAAGAAGGCGCAACAAAAAGAGATGAAATCTAACAATATACAAAATAACAAGCATACACGCATCAACACTACTTCTTTTGATTCCTTGTTACGAACAAGAAGTCTTCGCGACATCGGTATGTTAACACTCATATACATGAACATCAATACATCCATCGTACTTCTCGTATTAAACGAAAACATTTACTATTGGTTTAGTATAATACATGCCACCAGAATGCATTTAAAAAACAAGTAAGAGTGCTATATTCGGCTGTGCCGAATCTTATATACCCTTTACCAAAGTGCGTTTATGTAGTATAGAGATAATGGGTGTTTTTGGTTGAGGTATAGAACTTTAAGTTGGCATCACTTTTTTAACTGGCGGCAATTTTGTCAGCTGTCAAGTGATTAATATTTAGTTTGGTTTGCCATTTCATCATGAACAGGTTGACAAAAAAACAACGCTTGCAAATCGTGCAAATTTATTTCGAAAGTAATGGTTCAGTTCGCGAAGTTTACAGCAAGCTCCGTCCATTTTATGGTCGACATAATCGTCCATCAGAGCAATTAATTCGGTTAACCATGGATCGTTTTCACACTACATTTACTCTATGTGATAATACGCATCCGCAGAGACGTCAAACAGTGCGCACCGAAGAAACAATTGCCGCTGTAGAGCAAAGTGTTGAAGAGGACCCGAATGAATCGATTCGCCACCGTGCACAGCAATTGGAGCTTTGTCCATCAACTTTATGGAAGATTTTGCACAAAGATCTTGGCTTGCGACCTTATAAGATCCAGCTTGTGCAAGAATTAAAGCCACGAGACCATGCAATGCGTCGTGATTTTGGTGTATGGGCCGAAAATGAGATTGATCTCGATGCTGATTTTCATCGCAAAATTTTGTTCAGTGATGAGGCTCATTTTTGGTTGAATGGCTACGTCAACAAGCATTTCGAGTGAAGAGAATCCATATGAGACCCTTGAGACGCCATTACATTCACAAAAACTGACTGTTTGGTGTGCTCTATGGGCTGGTGGAGTCATTGGGCCATACTTCCTCCGAAATAATGCTGGAGAGTCAGTTACCGTTAATGGAGACCGGTATAGAGCCATGATAACCGACTATTTTGTTCCCGAATTGGATGGCATGAATGTGGATGAGTTGTGATTCCAACAAGACGGCGCTACATGCCACACAGCGTACGTCACAATCGATTTATTGAAGGAAACATTTGATGAGCGCATAATTTTGCAGAATGGACCTGTCAATTGGCTACCAAGATCGTGTGATTTGACACCATTGGATTATTTTCTTTGGGGATATGTGAAGTCGCTCGTCTACGCCAACAAACCAGAAACGTTAGGGGACTTGGAAGCCAACATTCGTGGCGTTATTGCCAACATACGGCCCCATATGCTCGAAAAAGTGGTTGAAAATTGGACCTGTAGAATTGGCTTTATTCGAGCCAGCCGCGCCGGCCACATGCCCGAAATCATATTTAAACATTAATGGCATAAAATTATCCTTCCAATAAAGCCAAATTGATGGACATTAAAACGATTTTCTTGTGTTTTATTTCAATTCGAAGTTCTATACCTCTAAAAAAACACCCTTTACATACATAAGAACAGAGATATGTAGGTACATATTAAATTTGTAAAAAAAATCATAATTTTTGCTCTAGTGCAATTTTTAATAAGTGACCTCTCGGTATTTTTGGATTAAATATTTTTTTTATATTAGCAATAAGTTGAATATCGAAGCCTTACTTTCTAAAAAATAATACAAGTTTTCAGGAGAGCAAAAAAGAAACGGTTCATCTCTTTATACTTTGGTGTTTAGATAAAAGTTCAAATGCAATTATTAAGGAAGTGATTACGACTATATATATTAGTAGTAAGTTTAATTATGAAGCGCGTTTATTGAGATACGAGGTTGGTGCATTAAGAGTAATTTTAATTCTTGATACTTGATAAATAAATTACTCGTTTGTTGCACTTATAGCTAAACAAAAAAATAATGCCGTTATATCAAAACTATCCAATAAAAACAATATTTAGTATCCCCCTTGACATGAGATTCGATCTAATGTTCGCTAAAGCTTCGAACTTCGAAAATAGTTTTAGTATTGTACCTCCATACCAAGTAAACTATGTAACTTTTTTTTATTTAATAATCTTTGATTTTGCAATATTGTTAATTTCCTCAATTTAAACATCCCATTGGAAAAGGTTTATATAGTGATATTATGTAAACGTTTATTCCTAAACAATTTTTTTGAATTTCTTGAGCTCAAAGGAACGGTTTCACAGGGAAATGAAACAGAACATGTTCTTTATTTAACTTTATAGTTAGGACTGTAATTTAGCGATACAATTTATTTCCATCTCCATTTACTAAAAAAATAAATTCAGTAAAGTGCGACTCTGACTTGCGCACGAAGGGTTCCGTAGTAATACTATATGAACTTTAGCCTATATAAAATATAATTTTGGCATTTCTTTCATTTTTGGGGTTTTTTCGGTTTTAAGAGTTTTTGAATATGACTTTTTTAGTTTTGCCGTTTATTGCGCATTTTTAATTTGGTGCTTTTTTTATTTTGGTGCTTTTGGTTTTTGTCATTTTTTTAATTGGGCGATTTTTTTTGGCTTTAGTACTTTTTTCTCGTTTTAGAGATTATTTTTAAGTGTTTGGCGTTTATTTATTTTGACGGTTTATTGGTAGATTTTTTTCCAATTTAGTGTTTTTCTTTCGTTTTTGTGATTTTTTGGTTTTTTTTTTAAATTTGGTGCTTTTTTAGTTTTGATGCTATTTTTTCTCGTTTTTAGGTTTTTGGCATTATTTTTAATTTAGTGCTTTTTTAGTTTTGGTGCTTTTTTCTCGTTTTAGCGATTTTTTAAGGATTTTAGCATTATTTTTAATTTGGTGCTTTTTAAATTTTTGGGATCTATTTTATTTTGGTGATTTTTTAATTTTGGAGATTTTTTCTTATAGGCAATTATTTTTTTGTTTTGGCGATTTTTTTCGGTTTTTGGCGTTTTTATTTAATTTTGGCAATTTATTTTCATTTAGGCGATTTTTTTATTTTTTGGAGTTTTTTTCATATATGCAATTTTTTTTGTTTTGGCGATTCTTTCCGTTTTTGGCTTTTTTTTTAATTTTGGCGATTTGTTTTCGTTTTGGCGATTTTTTTAATTTGGCGATTTTTTTTATTCAGGCGATTTTTTTTAATTTTTGGCGATTTTTTTTTCATATAAGCATATTTTTTTTTGTTTTGGTGATTTTTGCGGTTTTTGGCGTTTTTTTTTCATTGTGGGATTTTTTTTTAGTTTTGACACGTTTTTCTCGTTTTGGCGATTTTTTCGGTTGTTGAAGTTTTTTTTAATTTTAGCGATTTTTTTTCATTACGGAAAAAGTCGTCAACTTTTTATAATTTTCGGATTTTTTAGTTTTATGGTTTTTGAAAATTTCAACAGTTTAACTCTAACGGTTTCCAAGATACAGTAATTTTTCAAAATTACATAGTCAAAATTGAATAAACTGATGGCCCACCCTTTAATTTAAATTTTTTTAATTTTAGTGCTAATTGTTGTAGTCTATATAAAAATACACTAATTTTACAAATTTCAAGTGTCAATATACATATGTACATACAATTGTATGTATATTACATGGGATTTTAAAAGTTTTCGTCACTCATTTTAGAACACCCTTTAATTTTTAGCTTTTATATATTTTTTGATGTAGCGACCAAAGTTCTACATAAATTAATCAAATTACTCGGTCCTCATTATGACACAATGGTGCACATATCACCCTATAACCCAATATCTTATGTAAGTCTACCTTTTGAACTGGCGCAGACATTATGAATAGAACTATAACAGACTAGAAATTTAAAGTTTAAAAAGCTTTATTAAGAAAACTTTCCAAAAAGTAGTCCGCTTTTCACAAAAACATAAATGTGAAAAAAGGCCAAGTTCCTTTCCAAAATTTCGGCCATCAAAAGTAGTGAGATAAAAATGTTGACCAAGTTCGTGTTTGGTAAAATACCTTTCACTGCAATATGGTATGAATTATATAAATTTATAACTGTAAAAGTGTCGTATAATTTCTAGATAATCTGCTTACTTGACAACATTTTTCGCGATATAAATAAATTAACAAATATACATTATTTTCTTCTTGCCTAGAAGAGTAAAAATATTGTATATATTAAATAAGTAATTTATATTTATAAATAATAATAGATATTTTACAGTGGCAGCACTGACATATGTTCATATACTTAAATACAGAGTGTCTTTCACACAGCTGAAATATGACTATTCAAAGTAAACTTTGCGTGTCTAAAAGGGGTGTTGCTGCTTTTACTCTCAATATAATCAAGTACCTAACGCAGTCAACATAATTTTTAGTTTTGTTGTATTGTAGCATGCTGTGGCCTATATATTTATGTTTGTATGTATGTATGTATGTATTTAGAGAATAGTGTATGTATGTATGTGTAACTTTTTAACTTCAGTTTTTATAAAAAATGTAAAGAATATTATTTTTATTTTTACGAATATAACACGAGTTAACCGCGTGAAGTTCTAGATCAAAACAATATACATATGTATATATGTATGTATGTATTTATTAGTTTATATGTATAAATATATGAATGTATATTATATACACTTATATTACTCCATTAATGCAATGTGGTCATATTTCAAAAATATTAAAACTGATATAATTTGATAAAAGCTTTAAAAGTTATAGCAAATATGTATATAAATATGTATGTACCCTGCAAATAATGTTGGACTACGTTGTCCAATCTAGATGAAACAAACTATTTACATCATAGTCCCATGTAATGCAGTCATGGAGTATGTCGTTTTAAAACAAGCATTCAATGCTACACGATAAGTGTTCGTGTTTAAACGATTATGATCGTACTTCTTAGCACTTACAAATTGTATGCGAGTAGTCTATAACTCTATTCCATATGGGGTAGTTTTTGGGTGGTCCAATGTAATGCAAATTTAATCCATGTGGTCCATCTTTAGGACATCGCAATGTTACATTGACCATGTCTTAGGCATACATTTGGACTAGTTTTGGACTAACCCTTGTGCTTTATGGAGTAGTCCCTATATGCATGTATGGACTAGTCTCGCTATTTTCAGGGTATTATATGGCTGCTATTATATAATTAATTAAAAATTATTTTGAAACTCGTATACCTAAGAAGGGCATTATGCAACACCTTCTGCAGTAAAATACGTTCCTTGAATTGCATCAAATAAGTTCCCTTAAACGTGATTAATGATCAAAATGCTCTTTAAAAAATATTTGCCAAAAAATTGTGCTATCATTTTTAAATTAAACACAAACGCCAGACATATTTAAGTCCAGTCATACGTCAGAAAATTAATTCAAATTTCATACTTACTATGCAACAAATATCTCACACACCTACCTTTGGATAATGTGTTAAATAGTAATTTTGTGAAATCGTCTAACATTCTCTAATGTGTCGTGTGTTTTGATGTCCAACTGTTGGAAAAAACCGATTGCAAACACTTGTTCTAACACCCCTTTTCCACACTCAAAGTCTTATACTTCAGCTGGGAGAAAAACAGGACGAGAAAGTGAGTCTAACTTACCTGCACGTATTCACCTTTTATTGCTCCAGAAAGAAGAAGTTAAATTTATTTGTACTATTTATTATGTATGGAAATGTGGGATTTAAAAAAATCCCAAAAATGCTTGGACTTGAACTTTAAAAGTACCGGGATTTTTCATTTGCCAAATCCCAAAAGCAGTGTGTTTTACAATTTAGCTGTTCTGATACACTCATACACACATACAAACATACATACATGCATGCATACATACAAACATACATACACACACACATGCATACATACATACATACATACTAGTGACCTGCACAAGACCATTTATAAGGCATTTCAAGACATGAGAGATTTTTCAAATGCTTTACTACAGCGAAATATTCTAAAACAAACGCTAAACAACACTGTTGGCAGGCATTTGTTTCAGTTGTTAGTCTTGCCAACAGTGTTGTTTAGCGTTTATTTAGAATATTTCGCAGTAGTAAAGCATTTCAAAAATCTCTCATGTCTCTAAATGGTCTTGTGTAGGACACTAATACATACTTACATGCACTCACATACACACATACATACATACGCACATATGTATATATGTATGCATTTATATACGTGTTTTTTATTTAAACTGTTTTTAAATTTGTCTGAGGCTTAGTCTGAATTATAATAAGAGTCAGAATTTATAATATATAGCAGAGGAAAAATACAAAACTTTTTCTCATAACTTTTTTTTTTGTTTTTTTATTTATTTTTAGAGAATAAAGAACAAATAACAATTTCCGCTAAAATTATGGTATAAATAGAGGAAAAAAAATTACTTAGTTAAGTTCAGTATTTGTTTCAGAACGGATCGTAGCTAATTAATTCTTACGACATGAATTTTAACAAAGAAATTCTGTCATTTGTCTTAACTGTATTATGTTTGGGTCTTAACGTACATCCTAGCATTGCTTCTAGTCTTAGAAATATTAAAGAACCAAAACTGGATAATACTCGTATTTTACCTAATGCAAAAGGTAATTAATTAGTGAAATATTCAGTACAGTTTTAAGTAAATTATAGAATAATGTCTTATATTTCTACCAAAAGAATATCGATGTACTGGAAAAGGCTGTCCGAGTTCTAACTTTAATATGAAAAAACATGTCTTCAAACTGGATAATGGTAAAGAAAAAAAATGTTTATTAAATTCCGTGAATAACTTTTTATTTTTATAGGAGCCATTCAATGTGATAGGATAATATGTCCACCTCAAACTGATCGCTGTCACTTTTGGAAAGTTTACAATGAAAATAATGCAACTGAAGATCGTGGAAACAGATGCCTTTCAAAAGAAAGCAAAGTAGTACGTTCAAATGTAACAATTTTACCAAGTCCATATTTTGAACAAGATGTAAACTTCGTATACGACCGTCAAAACTACACCTTCCTGTTTATCAAACCTAGGAAACAACCAGCCTTGGTCACCGAAATTAGCTCTTCTGTAGTTATTTCTTCTATAGATCCTAATACTCACTCTATTTCTAATGTTACTAAAGAATCAGAAGTATATGTTTCTATATCTTCGGGAACAGGTAATTGGTGAAATATTCAGTTCATATTAACTAAATCCTAAAATAATTTCGTAATTTTATTGCAGGAAAGAATCCATGTATTGGAAGGGGATGTCCAAACTTTCATATTGAGGATGCTGAAAAAGAAGGAGTGCGTTTAAAATGTAAAGGTAAAGTAAAATACTAAAATAATCATTTAATTTTTATTAAACTTATAGGATAACTTTTAATTTTTATAGGAGAAATTCAATGTGATCGAATTAAATGTCCAGCGAAAACTCACCGTTGTCACTTTCTGAAACATTATAATGAAAAAAATTCAACCGAAGAACGTACAAACATATGCTATTCGAGCAACAACATCGTACTGAATAAAAAACTGACATCGTTACCAACTAAAAATGTTGCTAAAGATATGGACTTCTTTTTTGAACTTCTTCCGGAAGGTGGTGGAAAATATTTTGTAAGCCAAAAACAATTAAACCTGTGAAAAATAATAAGAAGAGAAATGCAGAAAAAAATATCCCTGCATAAACCGAGCATAATAACTAACAATCGCCCTATCAAGATAGCAAATTAAAAAAATTCCCTTCTGTTTAATATAAAATTATTATAAATTTCAAAGTCAATTAAATAAAATTCATTTAGCCACTTAAATAGAAGCATTTATATTTTTTCCAATTTTTATTTACATCAATAATATTCACATAGTTCTATTAACTTACAATGATTGCAAATGATAAGCTTAAGGGACAATTTCACCAACTCTATTTAAATATCAATTCATATTTAAATGTCGATTTTTATTGTTTTTTGTATGGAAAAATTACTTTTAAATATGAATTGTTATTTAAACAAGTTGGTTAAATAAGCTCTGAGAGTATATCTTATTGAGGTAGTTTACACGGAGACAATTTTTAATCCACACAATTTTTGTTCTTTTCCAAATTACACGAGACTAATTAATCGGGCATAAAATGCATACTTTGTGTGCTTTGTGTGGGTTAGTGTTTTTCTTTTATTCATTTGAAGTTTTAGTTTTCGTTATAAACGTATGGGAACATACTTGGAGGAAAAATGGCAATAATAAATTGTGAAGAATTGGCTATTATTTAATATTTTTTATTATTGGCAATATTTACTAAAAAATTTAAATTAAAAAATTGTTTTCATTATCTTTTATGAATTAATGTGCTTCTTTTTATATGAATTAAATAAAATCTCGTTCATTTAATTTTCATATAATTTATTCAACACAAAAAAATAATAAATTCACTTATTAGTTTAAAAGTTTGTTTTACTAAAATCTTGCAAAAAATTTTACCTTGTGTCAGAAAAATAATTCTGGTGGTCACGGTCGGATTGTGCCAGGTATACAATGGGGTATAAACATTTAGAAGAGAGTCTCAGCTACTAAATACTGCTCATATTTTTTTGTTCCCTTTTGTCATGTGGAAGTGATGCTCTGTTAAGTGAAAGAGCTTAGGAATATTTAGACCTTTTTAAAAAAACAAAATACATTAATTTCTAAATACTATAAACACTTTACTTTTCTTGTCTTGAAAGTTAACAAATAAAATAATTTTACAAAATTTATTTTGATTGAATATATTATAAAACCAAAAAGTTATTGATGTTTGAAAATCAAAAGCTTACTAAGAAATTTCTCATTTTAGCAAAATACTGAAAGTGTCCGTTTTGAGTCAACCTGTTCACTGTGATATAATTGAAATAAAGTTTTATGATTTTGGCTCCCGAAGTTTACTAGTGTCTACTTTCGAATGAACTTTAAAATTTTTTAATCAGTAACCATAAAAAATTACTTTTGGCCGCCATCTCGTAAAATGATCCACAGTGCGTCGTTACTTACACAATTCAGTTTATACGGAAAGAGAAGATTTTGTTTTCGTTATTTCGCATAAAAATGTGTTTGCCACTAGTTTATATCACCCCTATCGTGAATATTTATTACCTGGAAATATTTCCCTTTTCCCTAAAGTTGCAATCGTAAATTATATACAGGTGAAAAAACTCGCATGCTCGAAAAAAATATGACATCGCCAATTTTTATTCCTTTGATTTCTTCCCAAAAAAATATTCAAGTACTTACATATATGCAGATATTTTTATATTATTTTATACACTGCCAACAATTCTTCGTGTTTTTCACTCACATAACTACGTATGTACATTACTTCCAATAAACAAAGTGGATTTGATGCATCCTTAAAATTTCGTGTCTTTATTTTTTCCTATAAAAAAAGCATAAATCGGAGCAAAATACTATTCATTTTGTTGATTAATAACAATTTATTAATAAAATTATAAAAATATAGCTTAAAAAGTACAAAAACACAATTACATGAATTCACAATAGCATGATCGACTCCCTAACTATTGGCGCTGCCAAATTTGTTGTTCATGGGAATAAAAAAAATTATTTCTAAAAATATATTCCTTTGAGATTCGCAATAAGGGTGAATATTTTCTCATACAGTGGATCAAAATAAAACTGGGACATTATAGTCAAGATTTTGTAACTTGAAAAAAAAATTAGCACAAAAATTATTTTTTATTATTATCTTAAAATAAAAAAAAATAAATTTATTTACAATTTAAGGACTTCAGATATGATTAAAAAAACTTTAAAAATTACCATTATAAATCTCGAATTGAAAGTGGGACACCACAAAATAAAACAAAGCTTCGCTTTAATATAAAACACTTATATATCCGTTTTTATTCTTGTTACTTTGTAGGTAGATATATCTTTATTCGATTTATTTCCACGTCACTGATTTCACCAGTGCCTGGATTCAGTAACTTTTATCACAATAATCGTATCCCTATAATAAATATAACGAAAATTTATTGACTTTGCTACTTAGTCAAATATTTTAACGATATTTTCTGTCGGTTGCAGGAAAATAAAATAAAGTCACAAGCTCAAATTTATTGAGTTTTTCTCTATGATTCTTTGTGCTTTTTGCTTATTTTTACATTTTCTATACAGAGATAATATTGAATTAAATGCTGAATAAGATAAAACTGGAGACAAAGGTAAAAAATAAATTACAGAATCACATTATCGTTAGCGTAAACGAATAAATATGTCGTTAAAAGTTAGGATTTTCGGTTAGCAAAAAACTACAGAATCCAGGTACAGGTTTACACAGTATGAAGTATAAATTTTTGCCCATACTTCTCGTGTTATACTTTTCAAGTGGGTGTTGTTTGATACTCATATGTTTGAATGTTTTAGTTACCTGGTCTTCTAGATGAGTCCAGTTGTAAAGAGGCTATAATGTAACATTCGTAGCTTAGTGCGCCAAAGCTATTAAAAATGCTAAACTATATAAAGAGAAGGCGTGGAGAGTATTCAAACTCAATATTGCAGCCTACAGACGCCATTTTGTAAATACGAAAAAAAACAAAAATTCGGCGAACTATGTACATACATATATCAAAATGGATATCATCCGACAAGTATTTTAAAATCATCTTTAAGTTTCTCTTATGATTTTTCATTTCGAATGACCATTTACGATATTTAACGGTTCAAAGTTGATCGCAGTCGGGTTTTTTATTTTTTAATTTCTACTTGTTACAAAAATGTATATATACTATTCTTTAATTTTTTGAAAATTCATCCATTAAAGTTTACTATCGTTTGCTTGAAATGTTCTTTTCTTTTAACGTTTTCATATACATGCATACATATACCTCGTAAAAAACTGCGAAATTGAATCTAAAGGGAACTTAAAAATAATTTTCATGTCTTTGTTATTATCTGAAAAGAGAAAAAAATATGTCTGTCAATTTATCATATACTTATAATATAACTCATGAAAAAGTGAAGTTAGTTCTATTCTATCGTGGTTTCTTTTTGATAATAGGTTATTTTGATATTATGAAAGTGTGTTTTTCTGTATAAGCACATAGCCATGTATTTGTGTGGTTACACATATTCCTACCCAGTGAACATGCTTTGCTGATATGTCGTCTGATGTTAAGAAAACTCTGAAACTTGGTGTTAAATTTCCATAAACATTTGGCAGTACTTCCGACAATTTTTTGCAAGCCCTTTCTACACATTTTGCGAAATAGATATAATAAGATATAATCCAATATCCGACCGGCCATCAATCAAATTTTCGGAAAGATATTTAATTTTCTTTCTATACTACTGTTCTTTTACTAACAATAATCAGATATTTAACAAAATACTCTGAAAATTTGCTGAAGTTAATTTTAGACATTCGTCGAAGAGCAATTTCATTATTTCAGAATCTCTTTAAGAAACTCATGCAAATTTCATACAGATTTTGTAGAAGTTTCACGAATTTCTCTTGTCACTCACTTAAAAAAATATTCTTAAATTTACTGACTTCAGATACTTATTTGGCATTTTGCAAGGAGTTTCTTAACGAATTGGTCAAAGAAAATGAAAAATGTTTGTTGGGTATGCTTAAACAAGTAAATTGTTATTCACGAAAATATATTTTTTCCTAATGTTTATTCAGCTTTTTCCCCTTTAATGATCTTAATTCGTATAGATTCTAATAAATTTCACTAAAGTTTTCTTTAATTGAATTGCGCCATTGTATGAAATAATAAAAAAAAATTATATGTATACTCGTATGTGGCTTGAAAATATATATGTATCTATTTTCACTGGTATACTCTGAGTCAAGAAAAAAGTAAAAGTCAAGAATATCTAGAGTAAAAAATATCTTGATTCTAGATTCAAAAATGTCGGGTTATTTACGTTTTTGTTTAGAAAAATTTTTAAATTATAACATTTTTTTTATATATTAATTATTTATTATGTACATACATATATGTTACATATGTACCTGTACTACCAGCCTTTTTTATAAAAATTATTAAGCCTTTATAGAAGACTTAGGTTAGGGTAGGTTAGGAAGGGTGGTGCTTTATCGCACCTCCACTCGGAAACCCAAGTGAGTCCATTGTGATTCCCTTCTGTTGCCCATAAAAAGTAATATTCATCCCCACCCCCATTTGCAGCCAGAAGTGACCCCATTACCCATCACTAAGCCACCGAATTCCCATAATAAAGCCCCTGATGTCCTCTAGCTTACACTTCCCGACTTCAGTAATGCTTTCATGGAAACGTCTGCTCAGAGATCTAAGCCTATGACGTTGCAGCTTCGGGCAATGACAGATAATATGTTCAATGGTTTCTGGTTCCTCGTCATCCCCGCACATCGTACAAAAATCTGGAGTGCCAGTCTCCCAACTGCTGGTTCTTGCTCTAACTGAGCAGTGACCAGTCAACACTTCTATCATGATTCGCATCGCCTTCCTATTCATGTCCAGTAGTAGTTTAGATTTTCCTGAGTCTAGTTTTGGCCAAAAACTCCTCGAGACTCTACAATTATAGAAGACTTAATAAGAAGAATTTTTTAGGAAAATCTGTTTTAATTTTTTATAACTAAGGCTCTATGATTATACTATGTACATTACACTAGTTTACAGCCAAAAAATACCAAGAACGCCACATGTCTAGATAAGTTAATTGGGACCTCCTGAACACGAATATCGCTGTTATTTTTTTTCCTAAGTACCGTTTTTTAGATAACGGTACTTTTGTGTTTTTCGGTGCATGGTCCCACTCAAACCCTTGTGGAGCCCAACCAAAAAGTCCGATCAAAATAAATGGCATATCGTTGGAAAGCTACTTGCATGTATTTTCCGTCGATATGCTGGAAATTTCTATCTGACATGAAATGGCTGAGTTATGGCACCTCAAAGTTCAAAATTTGCCTATTTTTTACGTTTGTTTCAAAATTTTTCATTTTTATTTCGTTTTTTTTCTACGTTATAGTAAAGATCTGGAATGTTTTATTTTTTTACCAAATAGTTTATTTAATTACCAACATTTTAAGCGTAATTTAAAAAAAAATTGGTGAAAAATAAAGTTTTTATTAAGGATTTTGTGGAACGACAATATTTTCATTTTCATTGCTCACACACTATATTCGGCGTCCAACAGTAAAAATTTAAATTAAAATGTCGAGCGACTTGAACTTTTGCGTTTTTTTTTCTGTCTTACATACTTATATAAATGCAAACATAACATATACATACATATATGCACGTTTGTCAACTGCATTTCAAGAATTTTCCATAAGAAAAATTTTACAAACACTTCTTTATATCTATCCCTATTTTTTTTCATTTCATTACCTACCAACAAACACATGCACATTAAACATAAAACACCATAAAATGTGGGAAACTTTTAATAGAATTAAAAATCCATTAGCCATAATTAGCAAATCAATAAAAAATAACTACCTACTTCTCACAAAAATAAAAAACGTACATACAACAAAAACAATATTGTTTTGTTCCCTAGGCAAGTAGGTACATCATACATAAGTAATTGCAATCCCCTTTATTTACACATGTTCTTACATGATTTGCAAATACTCGTTGTACAACATGAAAGGCACATAAAATATGCAGTACTTGCTTTTTCATGATCAGTTTGACTTTGTACATGCAAAAAATAAAATGTGTTCAATCGATCCCAACGAATTTTGTTATGTTTGTGGTGTTCTTGTGAAAAAGAAATCACAACATTTGATGCGAAAAATGAATACGAAAAATTTATCTGAAGCGTATAAGAAGTATTTCGGCTTCCGACCTGCGTCTCTCGATAAGCCGTGGACACCGAATAATGCATGTAACAACTGCCGAACAATATTAAATAAAATTGGTAAGGGTCAAGAGTGTTTCTTCACATTTGGAAAGCCAATGCAATGGAGAAACCAGATCAACCATACAACAGATTGTTATTTCTGTTTAACGGAAAAGGCTATCGGACGTAGAATTGAACCAGTTTATCCAGTTGTTAGCTCGGTGACGCTGCCAGTGCCGCACTCAGTATCGTGCCCCAAACCGCAGCTGATTGAAGCGGGTCCCACAGAAATACGAAAAAGAACAATAAAAAATGATTCATCAGATGAGTGCAGTGAACCAGAAATGCAATCAAATAAGAAACCCCATTTACTTACTCAGGCCGAGCTTAATGATTTGTGCCGAGATTTGTATTTGACGAAATCGAAATCTGAATTACTTGCATCACGATTGCAACAGTGGGGATATTGTGCTCCTGAGACACGTGTTACATATTACCGTGATCGCAGCAAAGAACTTGCACTTTTGTTCGCAAAAACGGCAAACTTTTGTTTTTGTGCCAACATATGTGGTCTTTTCTATGCTCTCCAAAAAAATTATGACCCAGAGGAATGGCGTCTTTTTCTGGATGGAGGCAAGGATAGTTTGAAGGCAGTCTTGCTTCATAAAGGGAATACGAAACCATCAATTCCAATCGGATATGGAAAATACATAAAGGAAACATATGAAGCAATTAAAGAACTTCTTGATCTCATACATTATGACCAACATCAATGGAAAGTTTGCTCTGATTTTAAATTAGTTGCCATACTATCTGGATTGCAAGGGGGCAATACGAAGTATCCCTGCTTTCTATGTCTATGGGACAGCCGTGACCGTCAGAATCACTACACCCGAAAAGTTTGGCCTGAGCGAAGTGAACGTACGCACGGAGAGTACAATATCAAAAATGACCCACTCATTCCTCAGGAGAAGATAATACTTCCTCCATTACATATTAAGCTTGGGTTATTTACAAATATTGTGAAAAAGTTGCCAAAAGACGGTCTTGCCATTTATTACCTTAAACAAAAATTTCCGAGAGCCACAGCGAGCAAAATTGAAGCAGGTATATTTGATGGACCTCAAATTCGGGCTCTGTATGGTGACCAAGCATTTAATGAGTGTTTAGGTCCAGCTCATTTGGAGGCATGGGAAGCATTCCAAGACATCGTTCACAACTTTTTGGGAAATTACAGAAGTCCTGATTACGCTGAGAAGATCGATATATTACTGCAAAAATTCAATGCCATTGGTAAGCGTTGAGTGAAAGCATGTATATCCATGTTATCATTTGAAAATTTATTCTTTTTAACTTTTAGGTTCAAATATGACACCTAAATTACACTTCTTATTCAGTCATTTGGATATTTTCCCCACGAACTTGGGCTCCGAAAGTGATGAACAAGGTGAAAGATTTCACCAGGAAATGGAAGAAATCGAGAGACGTTACAAAGGCTGGTGGGATGAACAAATGATGGCGGACTATTGTTGGTTCCTCATTCGCGAAGATCCATCAAAAAAAAATGCAAAAGTTCAAGTCGCTCGACATTTTAATTTAAATTTTTACTGTTGGACGCCGAATATAGTGTGTGAGCAATGAAAATGAAAATATTGTCGTTCCACAAAATCCTTAATAAAAACTTTATTTTTCACCAATTTTTTTTTAAATTACGCTTAAAATGTTGGTAATTAAATGAACTATTTGGTAAAAAAATAAAACATTCCAGATCTTTACTATAACGTAGAAAAAAAACGAAATAAAAATGAAAAATTTTGAAACAAACGTAAAAAATAGGCAAATTTTGAACTTTGTGGTGCCATAACTCAGCCATTTCATGTCAGATAGAAATTTCCAGCATATCGACGGAAAATACATGCAAGTAGCTTTCCAACGATATGCCATTTATTTTGATCGGACTTTTTGGTTGGGCTCCACAAGGGTTTGAGTGGGACCATGCACCGAAAAACACAAAAGTACCGTTATCTAAAAAACGGTACTTAGGAAAAAAAATAACAGCGATATTCGTGTTCAGGAGGTCCCAATTAACTTATCTAGACATGTGGCGTTCTTGGTATTTTTTGGCTGTAAACTAGTGTTATGCGAATGTGATCGTTAAGGGTAGGAAGAGGGAAAAAACATAAAAGTGTTACATTTAAGCTTTGAGGCAAACAAAAACCCAGATCTTAAATCAATTCTGTTAATATAAACTTTAAAAACCATCACTTTAATATAATGTAGAATCAAAGATAAATTGAATTAAATGTTAATGCTTCAATTTAACCTCAAATAAAACCCACAGCATTCGCTTAAACGTACTCAGAAGCAGCCAAACTAAGATTAATTTAGCTTATAAAGAAACAAATTAAAGGAAGGAGTGTTTTGTCTACAATATAGACACGCTTTTAAAGTTATAATAAATGTATGAACATATGTACATACATAAAAATGTATGTATGTATATATAAGCTTTAAACTTTATGTATATATATAGATATATATTAAAAGCAACAGGCAAATGTGCCAAATGAATTTTAATTATTAATTCCGCCTCTAAAATTGAAAGGAAAAGTATTAATGATATTAGAACTTAAAACAAATTATGTATGTATGTAATTGATAAGCAACTTTAAATAGAAAAGCAAAAATTATGGATTTATGTATGTAAGTGTGTTAGCAGTTTCCAAATTGCAAACAGGCAACTTGTCTATAAAGTGTTTATTAGAAATATTAATATGGAGAAAAAGTTCCATAGAAATATTAAAAATAAATTCAGTGAAGTGCGACTTTGGCCCGCGCACGGAGGGTTCCGTACGGACAATAGATGTGTAATTCAATACGAACTTTAGCTAATATTTATAAAATATAGTCTTAGTATTTTGTTTTAGTTTTGGCGTTTGTTGCGTTTTTTTTCTCTTTTTTTATTTTGGCGATTTTTTTATTTTGGCGGTTTTTTTAATTTTGGGGATTTTTTTTACATAGGCGATTTTTTTAGTTGTGGAAATTTTTCGGTTTTTGGCGTTTTTTTTTAATTTTGGTGATTTTTTTAGTTCAGACCCTTTTTAGCGTTTTGGCGATAAAAACATTTGTGTGGCAACACTCTACCATGTTGATTATTGAGTTCTTGCTTCAACATTGTTATTTGATGAGCTTCTGATTTGTTTAAATGAAAGTTTATAACATAATAACTCTAGTTGTTCTAAGAAACTTTGGGTAAAGGTTCCCTAATGATCTGCATTAGCAACAGTGAAATGCGCATAGGATCCAGCTAAGTCCCTCAATAATCAATTTCAATATATTTTTAATAAAAAATTATTTTACTGAATAAATAAAATAATAATTTGGGATTATTATAGTGCGTTAATAAATTTTAAATTTAGATTTTTTTGCGCTTTTTTTAATTTTGTCGATTTTTCGGTTTTGAAATTTTTTAATTTTGGCGATTTTTTTCATTTAGGCGCTTTTTTAGTTTAGACACTTTGTTTCTCGTTTTGACGATTTTTTTCGGTTTTTGAAGTTTTTTTCATTTTGACGATTTTTTTCATCTTGACGATTTTTTCTGTTTTGTCGATTTATTTTAGTGTTAGAATTTTTTTAATTTTGGCGATATTTTTCTTTTTTTTTAGTTTTTGAAGTTTTTATAATTTTGGGATTTTTTAGTTTTACCGTTTATAAAAAATTTCAAGAGATTGCCTCTTATGGTTTCCGAGATACAGCAAGTTGTCAAAATTACATAGTCAATATTACATTAACTGATATAACAGCCTTTAATTTTATAATACATATATATATATATATATATATATATATATATATATATATATATATATGTATGTATATTACATGGGATTTTAAAATTTTTCGTTGATCGTTTTGGAACACCCTTTAATTTTTAACTCTCATTTATTTGTTGTTGTAGCATTTAGGTTTTTATTTGGCCAATAATATACATACATACATTAATACATATTATTAGTTAAAACCTAGTGTAATATTTAAATGGTAGGTATAATTTAATTTATCAGATCTTATATTTTTTATTAATTGTTGAGAATGATATCAGTTAACGTTCCTGGATTTTGCCACCGAAAGAATATTCAATAATTTTACTAGGACTGTTAAGTGCTTAACAGTCCGCTGTTAACTGCCAAGTGGGCTCTGTAAACTTTGTTTGGTTTTTATCTCTGCTAGTTAAATTTAAATTTATCTTAACACACTTTCCACTACGAGTATGTTTTCGATAGTTATGCCATTTGTATGCGAGTACAACCCACGCATTTCAATTAAGAATTTAATATTTTTGTGTGTGGCTTTGTTGTCTACCATCTACATATATTAGCTATTTGTCAAACGTAGTAAGTAAATAGGACCAGCGTGTAACATGTCAAGTTGTGTTGTTTTTTTGTTTGTTTTCTTTTTAATTTAATGAAGTACGGGCTAACCAACTTGGCGTACATGACTAAAGTAAATATTTGTTACAAGTGTGCCGTACACAGAGAAAATAGCATCAGTTTTTTTATCAATTACGGCTTTTGTTTACATACTCGTAAATTAAATTAAGCCATTGACTGATTGATTCAAGTAAGTCGTATAAAAAAAGCAATTCAAGCACTCGGAACCGTACAGAAAGTATGGAACTCACCACATATCGCCACCAAAACTAAACTCCGCATTTTCGCATCTAATGTACGTTGCATTTCGTTTTATTATATGGGTGCAAGTTATGGCACAAGTCATAAAACGACGTTCATAAAAAGATGCCTGCGAAAGATAAATTTGAATAACGCCTCAAAATAGCCAAATAAAAATAAAGCTAGATTGGCCAAATTCTGCGTAGAGCGGACGGTGATGTATCAAAGATGGCAATCAAATGGAACTGTAAAGGTAGTGATTTTCTTATTGTAATTTCTAAGATAATATTTCACGAAAACAAAATTTAAAATATTTTAAATAAGAGTCTGAACACAATGTAACGATTATTTATTGCGCTGAGATTTTGAAGTAAAAATCCGCAGTGCGGGACGGAATAAAATTAAAATCTATTTTATTTTCATTGCGGACTTTCTTATTCTCTCAATTTTAAATACTCTTTCTCTTGCTGACGTTGACGTAGTTTTTGAATAATTGGCTGTGTTTACAACATTATTGTAAAAAAAACATGATTTTGAAGTTCAAACATTTTTGTCATAGATTATAAAAGTTTAAAAAATATATCTGCGAATATATAAAATCTTAATAATTTTTTTATTTTTAGATATAAAAATGTATGCAAAAAAAAAATTAATAAAAATTTAAACAACCAATGACAAGTATTGCAGTCATCGTCTTCCGTTGTATTATGTTTAGTTTTCTCTCCTGCAACGAGAAATCGCACCGCACCGCAAACATTGTGTTTATACACTGAGTTAGGCCGAATGCATACTGGCGGATATTGCGACAAATGTGGCAAAAATGACAGTGGGAAGTAGTGGCAAAGTTTGTAATTTCCAATATTTTTCGTTGTGTGGCATTACCACACAAACTGTTTACGCATCTGATGTAAACAGCTGTGAGAAAAAATTGGGTGCATTGCAAGCAAAAAAGAAAATGTCAGCGTGTTGACATTTTGACATTGAGAAAATAAATATAAAAATTAAAAAGTATGGAAAACGAAAAAGAAAGTGGAAAAGCACCGAAGAGGATGAGAAAATTCAAGCGCCCTGGACGCATGACATGACGAAACAGCTGATTCAGCTTGTGGAGGTTCGTGAGGCTGTATGGAAAAATATGTCTATGTAGCATTTATATGAATAGGAATGCAAAGAGGGCAGAAATTTCGGTAGAGTTAGATCTTCATGCACACGAAATTTTTAAACCAACTAGAACCCTGCTTCCGTAAACTGGAATACAGAGTATAATAGAATCCTTTAGTGGCACGCATATTAAGCCCTAGTCTCTTTCACCACTTTGCCGTTTTCTAGATGTTCTTAATTTTTTTCTTATTATTGCCAATTGAATAATTTTGCGATTATCCATTTAATTAACAAAAAATATGAAAAACAAAGTCTCACAATCATAAAGCAAAATTAATTCTCGATTTAGAAAATGACACCGTACTGTCAATATTTAGGGATGGGAACAGCACTGCACACATAACATAAAAAGTTACACCACAAAATGACAGCACATGAAATGCCAGATATAAGCTTGGCATTATATATACATATTAGGGATGTAACGAATGTTCGCGTTCGTTTTCGCATTCGCAAATTATTCGCTTACTCTTGCTATTTGCATTTGCTTTTGCATTCGCTAATATGTATGAAAATATTTCAAACGAATACTATATAAAACAAAATTTTTACTTCTTTTACGAAAATAGTTTACGATTATAAACAAAGCTTTAAAATTTTAGAGGAACACTTTTCTATAAATAAGTTTTCATAAGAATCAGAATGAAACCAAAATTCAGCTGTGCTTGGAAATATTTATTAGTTTTTGAAGAAAAAAACTTAAGACTAGTCTGTTCAAACTTTTAACAAATTTTAAGCACAATTCATTACTTCGCACAGAAAATATTAAATGCAAACAATTTTGCGAAACAATGAGAAACAAATGCCACGTATATTATTTCGCATGAAAACTTAAAATTTTGAAGATATATGTACACGTATACAAGATGAACATAGTACTACTTCTCCAAAAATTATTCATGAATTCATGTCAATTTTTCTTAAAATGTGTTTTGGCAACATTACATATGAAATGTTGAACAGAGTGCCAGGATTTAGGGCCAAACTACGAATGGGTTAATTGCTTAACATTTTGTAAATTTATTTTTTATTATCTGTACTTATTTTAATATAATTTCATTAACGTATCTTTCTGTTTTAAGAATTTAATAAATTAATAAATATTTGCTCAATTCAAAACTAAATTCAAATAAAATGCTATACGTAGTACATCTATGTATATAATAAAACTTCACGTTCTAAAACAAATTTAGTTTCATGTGATTTTTTCACCGTATTGTAAGTATTTGCATTCGCTTTCGCAAAAATTCAAATGCATTATTCGTTTTCGCATTCACATTCGCTAAACTGGTATTCGTTACATCCCTAAAACATATACATGTAGTTCTTAAAAAAGATTTATTTATTAATAATAATCGCTCAAAAAAACCATTGGCCTTATCGTGGTTGGCGTATTTTAACCTTGAATACCACACTCAAAAAGGGCATATTTGACTGACTTGGAATTAGCGATAAGGAACTAATTTCGTAAGTTTCCTTCTTTTGTTCGCAAGTACAGGGTGGCCCAGAAAGACCGAAGTGGTGTGAATTCCTTATAACTTTTTATTTAAGACATATTTTTTTAATTTTTTGTTTTTTAAATGCAGTAAATTTATAGGGAATATTTCTAAATTAGTTATTAAAAATGATATCCCGCAAGTGGTGGACATTTTCTGCTTCGCACAAATGTGTTCTTTCCATTTCCATTATTCATAACTTAGTTATGAGTGACGAAGCCTCGTTAACAAACAAAACTTTAGGATATGGGATATTGAAAACCCGAGAGTACTTCATCAACGACAATTACACCCAGTTAAGTATACTGTTTGATGCGGTGTTTCTTCAGAAAGGATCATTGGCCCATATTTTTTTGAAAATGAACGAGGTGTCGCCATTTCCATCAATGGTGATCGATATCAGGCCATGTTGGAAAATTTGGTAAAGCCAACCGTGGAAAACCATCCGCAAATATGGTTCCAACAGGATGGACCCACAGCGCACACTTCCAGGGCCACAATGGCTCTTTTACGCGACATCTTTGGTGAAAAAATAATTTCGCGTAGAAGCAATTTTAATTGGCCTCCGCGTTCCCCGGATTTAACTGCTCCAGACTGTTTCCTTTGGATTTATTTAAAAGGGAAAGTTTATCTTACTAAGCCTAGGACTATTGAGGAATTAAAAACCAATATTCGAGACGAAATTAACAACATAACACCGGAAGTTTTGCGAAAGGTCATTGAAAATGTGTTGGAAAGAGCACATTTGTGCGAAGCAGAAAATGGCCACCACTTGCGGGATATAATTTTTAATAACTAATCTTAAAATATTCCCTATAAATTTAATGTATTTAAAAAACAAAAAACTAAAAAAATATGTCTTAAATAAAAAGTTATAAGGATTTCACACCACTTCGGTCTTTCTGGGCCACCCTGTATTTGTACTTCGTTAAAAAGAGTTTACATGATTTTATATAATTTTATCGTTTGATACATTACATTTGCATTACATTTACTTTAATTTGGTAATTTGGAAGTATTTTTCGCCAAATTTGGTTGCATATTGGAAGAATATTGGTGAGATGCGGGATGAGGAAAAATCATGCTAAGCCAAGTACTATGGCAATTGTGAGTGAAAAAGAGCTAGACATTGTTGCATCTCTAGTTATGGGTGGCGTTGGCTGAAGTAGTTAGCACGTTGACTACAAAACCGAAAGTCCCAAATTCGAGCCCGGTCTTGGACAGTCATTACAATAACAACACCATGCATTTTTCGGATGTACAGTTAGTGTCAATTTGTATCAGTTGTTGTAGAAAATTTTAACTGATGAAGGTATAGACACTAGTCACTGAACTAGACCGGCTGCAGCGAATACTAATCCTAATCTAACATCAGAGCGGCCTACTTTGTCGGTATTGTGTAGCAGAATAAACGGCTAAGTAAAATTATCAAGAACATGGGTACTAAAATACAGCTTCAAAAAAAATTTAATACGCCTCATGGACACCAGAGGCGCAGCAACACTGCATTATTAGAAACGTGCAAAATAGCAGAGTTGTAAAAGAATGAAACTTTTCTCTATATCTTCCTTCTCCTTTCCTAAAGTATGTAACATCTAGTTATAGTGGTAGTAGGTATTCACTGCCTGAGTCTTATTTCTCGTTATTAAGAAAAAGCACTTTACATAGCATCCAAAAGACCTTGATTATTGATATCGATTTCGAATATATCTCGAACATTTATCGTGTAAAACTATCGAGAGTGACACTCAAAAATGAATCGAAAAAAGTTCACCTGTCGCTCAGTTTCGTCCCAAAAAACATTAGATCTCAAAGCTTCGCCAGCAATATCAAAAGTGAGAGAATATCGCACTAATTAAGATATCGTAAAAGGGCAGCAGAAAAAGTAATTTTATTTTGCTTATTTATTTATTTCAACTTACCCTGTTGGTGTAAGAGGATGATGTTAGAAATAAAGGCGTCTTTGTATGAACTCACAGCCTAGCACACTTCCACTCGGCTACCGTTACAAATTGGAAAAACTATCGAGAGAAGTTCAAAGTTTTAAACTTTAGCGAACATTCGAATTCTTTTAGATTTTCCAACAAATATCGGACAATATGGTTTCAAAATTTCTTTGCTTTAGTGAGAATTTGTTCTTATCCAATCTCAGATCAAGTGGGATATCTAACTTTGAAGCTGATTATCAATTCTTGAGTTTGTTGTTAGATTTTCTTGTTTAACTTTTGAGAAATTATTAACTCAACTGCACATGATATATGTATGTACATGTATAACGTACGTACATACATATGTTCTAGAGACAAGCATAAACAGTCTTAAAATATAAATACGTCTTGATTTTTAAATGTATTATCGTGGCATGTATTATACTAAACCAATAATAAATGCTGTCGCGTGCTGCTGTGATGTATGTGCATATGAGTGTTAACAAGCAATGTCACCAAGACTTCTTGTTCATAACAAACAATCAACAGAAGTTGTGTTGATGCGTGCATGCTTGTTATTTTGCATATTGTACGTTTGAGTGTGTGTGTGTGAGATGTAGATGGTAAGCTATTATGTGTTTAAGGGAGGTTTTTTTAAGGCAAGGGCACACAACTAATGTAAATGCATGTGAGCATTTGTATGTGGGCAGAAAAATAAGAGAACATACACACAACCTATGTATGTATGTATGTACATATATACATGCATGACGTTTGTATACCCGCCCATGCGTAGAAAAAATCTCAAGCATCACAAATTTTTCAGTCACGAACTATTTTCTTCTTTACTCCTGTACCTACAATCAGCCATGTCACATAGCTCAATTCCGTTCGGAAACGGAATTCAATCCGTATTTTTGTGCTTTGGAAACCGAAAAACGAAAAAAAATCGGAATGAAATCACTTTTAATTTCATGGACAGAATTAACATTTCCTGCATGTTAAAGTAAAAAAAAATATTTTTAAAAATTTTTTTTCAATAAAGAATACTATTTTTCATTTATTTATACAAAGCTGAATTACAATTAATTAGTTTTTATTTATTTATTATGTAAAAATCTGAAGTCATTACAAAAATAAAATCAACAGAACCCAATGTACGGAATTGGTTTCTTTAGTATTGCTATACCATTTTTAGGGTTCCGTACACCAAAGGTGAAAAAAGGAACCCTATTGTTTTCGCTACGCTGTCCGTCTGTCCGTCTGTCCGTCACACGGTATTTTCTCAGGAACCGTAAGAGCTACGGACCTGAAATTTGGACAGACAGTGGACAGACAGTGGTCCATCAGTTAATGAAATTTTGACTATGTAATTTTGACAAATTGCTGTATCTTGGAGACCGTAAGAGTTAAACTCTTGAAATTTTCAAAAACGGTAAAACTAAAAAATCCGAAAATTATAAAATCGCCAAAAATTTAAAAAAATCGCCAAAACCTAAAAAAAAATCGCCAAAAATTTAAAAAAAAAATCGCCAAATCGAAAAAAATCGACAAAATTAAAAAAAATTCTAGCACTAAAATAAATCGCCAAATTCGAAAAAATCGTTTAAATGAAAAAAATCGCCAAAATGAAAAAAACGCCAAAAACCGAAAAAAAATCGCCAAAACGCGAAAAATGCGCCAAAACCAAAAGAATTGTTTATGTGAAAAAAATCGCCAATATGAAAAATAGTCGCCAAAATTAAAAAAAAAAATCGCCAAATTTAAAAAAAATCGCCAAAACGAAAAAAATCGCCAAAATTTAAAATAAACGCCAAAAACCGAAAAAAATCTTCAAAACGAAAAAAAAGTGCCAAAACTAAAAAAAAATCACCTATATGAAAAAAACGCCAAAACTAAAAAAATTGCCAAAAATAAAAAAATCGCCAAAATAAAAAAAGCGCCAAAATAATAAAAATCGCATATATTAAAAAAACTTCAAAAACCAAAAAAAAAATCGCCAAAACGTGAAAAAAGTGCCAAAACTCATAAAGCGCCAATAAATTCAAAAAACCCCCAAACTAAAAATAAACGCTTAAAACCGAAACATATCTTGTGCCCATACGGAACCCTTCGTGCGCGGGTCAAAGTCGCACTTCACTGAATTTATTGTATTTACTTTAGCAAAATCTTCATGTTGGCAGCACACAAAACAAAAAAATACAAGGCAAAATTAAAATACGCATACAAAAAAATTTAACACGCCTAAACATATGCTACATTATGCTTTACTACATAATTATATTGCCACACTTACAAGATAAAAACGATTTTACCATTTCTTTCGGATTGATGAAAACGATCGCTATCTGAAGCACCAAAATGAACATTGAACGGAATGGTTAATACGGAATAAAAACCATTCCGAACGGAATCTATGACACGACTGAATAACTGAAACAAATTTCTTGCAAACAGTGTTGTTTAGCATTTGTTTTAGAAGATTTCGCTATAGTATAATATTTGAAAAATCGCTCATATCTTAAAAGTTCTTGTAAGAAGTCTTGTGCAGGTCTTTAATATGTACATAAATATATTTATTGTGTAAGGCAAACTAGACAGACATAGTTTGTCAATGGTAAAAATGATTTAATCGCAAAGCTTGTCACCAAACTAGCTAAACATTTTTTATTTTATTTTTACTTTTACAAAGGAGGGTAACAACACCTTGCAAATTGCAGAGACCTCACATACATACATATTTATTAAGTTATTAATGAGACGCTTGATGATTTATTAATTTGTTTATTGATTTTTAATAATAGAGTATTGATTTTTAATAATAAGTGCAAGAACAAAGGAAATTAGTTTTTAATTTGTTGAAAATAATAAACACACTAACAATTTTTATAAGATTTTTTTTAATGGAAAATAAATCACTTGAAGTAAATCTAAAAAATGTCAGAGTAAACTGATCCCTTTTAACTTAAGCCTTACAATATCTTGCAGCTTTTGCTGCCATTTTAATGCCTTAAAAGTTTTTTTTTTAATTTTGCATAATTTCGTAACATAGTCAAAAAGTCGCACGTGTATTTGCCTTTTGCTACTCATATTCATTTTTTTCAAATTGCTTTCTGCTCTTGTTAAAAAATCATAAAGCACGCTTTCAATTTTTATTTTTTTCTCTCTATATATTTGCACAAAATTTATTATTTGTCGTGTTTTTTATGGCTTAAAACACTATTGTTAACATCAGAGACCCTAAACGGCAAACAAATGTTTATTTATATGCCTGACTAATTGTTAAATATTGCTGCTCTTACATTTCATCTGGGGCTTTATCAAAATATTATACAAGAAAGGAAAAAAAGAAGAAAAAAGAAACACAAACTATGCTGACACTTCCGGTGTCACTCACAAAAATTAAAAACAACAAATAAATAAAACATTCAAAAACATGTCGACAAAAGCATGGTAAATTTTTATAGTTGACATTTTATTTTTAAATGTTTTTTATTAACCGACAATTTGCATATAAGTACAGTGATGTAATTGAATGTAGAGTGTCTTTCAAAGGCACCAGTACCTGGATTCAGTAACTTTTTGGAAACCGAAAATCGTAATATTTTTCGATATATTTATTTATTTGTTTGCGGTAACGATAGATAATGTGATTCTGTAATATCCTTTTTACGATAATATACATCTGTGTTTTACTCGCCATTTAATTGCAATGCCATATGATACACAATTGTATATCATGTGGCATCACTGCATACAAAATGCCAAACTGCGTTTGAGGGTGTTATTTTCCTCTTTTTTTACTTCAACCGAAGCTCAATTTTACCATCTCTAATTATCTAAATGCCTGGTAATTGAGAAAATTAATCTCTGGCCATGAGATTATGTTCTACTCAAAAAATAACAAATGACATTTTAGGTGTTTTATACCAATTTTTTTCGTCCCAGTCTGACTTGTTAAATAAAACGCTTCATACAAATTCGAAAGTTAACTTTTTAAAAGTCATTTAAAACGTTGCTCGTATCACATGATCTTTTCGTTGATGTCTTAAATAATTTATGTCTTTTATATTTATTTGGCTAAATTAATTTTATCTTGAAATAATATAAATAATAGTTAATTAAGTAGTTTCTTTATATTTTTTTCTTCCAGCGATTGTGTTTAATATTTGCTTAGTTTTTATTTATTTGTTTTTTTTTTCTATTTTCTAACTTTATTGAAGACATATTGGCTACTGTTAGAATATTTATTTAAAACTTAGTTTCAATAACATAAATCATGAGTTTATCTTAATAAAAAAGAATCAGTAGTTAGAAAACGTGAATGCAAAATATAAACGTAAATGAATCGGGCAATCAAACAGGTTGAAATATTTCTAGAAATAAATGGTTTATCTATAAAATTTATTAAAAAAAAAATAAACAATATACATAAATAAGAATGGAAAATAAATAAAGTAATTGACACATTTTTAAAGCAAATAAGAAAATAAAACAAGATAAGCTTAAAAGGAAGAGATTCTTAATTATTTTATAGACAAGACTAAAAACTACAACAGGATTATATAAGACAATCAAAATTGTGCTCAAATATTAAGAAATAATACAGTGAAGCACCCACGCACATTTGAAGTATTAAGTACTTAAGTCTAAGTATAATTAAAACTTACAATTTTTGTACTAAATTATTAAAAGCAAAGCGCTCCTTTATTATTTAAATACCCACACATCTTTTAAGTACTAAATACATAAGCCTTAAAATAATAATTAAAACTTGTCATTTTACTACTTTCGTACTATGTTATTAAAATCAAAGCCCCATTTAGTACATAAACATCTTTTCAGTACGAAATCTGTATATCAACTTATTGCTTTAATACAAAATTAGTACAAAATTATTTTAACACTTAATAAATTATTCAAATAACGAAGTACTAATACTTTTATACTGCAAGTGACCTTTTAGTACTAAAATCCTATTTTGGTGCTAAAAACTTATTTAAATACACAAATAAAGAAACCAGCACTGACAAAACTCTTATGTAGCTCTGCACTACATTTTTTAATACTATAGACATCAAAACCTTTTGCATTTATGTACTAAATTATTTTCATACAAACAAAGTACTAATATTGACATAATCTTAATCGCTCTTTTGGCTGCTCAACATTTTTTAGAGCTAATTAGGTCAAGTAACTTATTGCTTTATTAGTTAAGTGCTAAAACTACAATTTGAGTCCTAAAAGTTTATTTGAATGCACAATAAAACTAAGAAACCGGGTACTAACAAAACTCTAACGTAGTTCTTTAGTGCTTTTTTTAATACTCAAAACATAAAGTGCTTCATATTTAGATACTAAATTATTATAGTTTAGTTTCTTAGTACTTAAGTACTAAAACTACTATTTGAGTGCTAAAAACGTGGAACTAACAAAACTCTAATAAGGTTCCTCCGTGCTTTTCTTAATACTCATGATATACAGTGTTTTTGCATTTATGTACTAATTTTGTTCAACATAAAGTAAAGTACTGAGATATCAGTATAATTGATGGCATATTCTTAATAGCCTTTTTGGCTACTAAAGTTTCTTTTTAGAACTAAATATTTCAAGCTTAGCTTATTGTTTTAGTACTTGAGTACTAAGCTATGTAAACACTAAATAAAGTGCTAAGATATTAAGTATTAATTTTATGCTGAGGCTCATTTTTATTTAAAAAGTTATTAAAGTATATTAATACTTAGCTGGGAAAATATTTAAACATAACTTTCAGTACTAAGAAATATGGTACTAATAAAAATCTAATAACCAACTCAGGTACTCCTTGAGTATTAAGGCTATAAAATTACTTTAGTACTTGTATAAATTTTAAATAAAGTACTATAATGGAATAATAAAAATTTTCTTGTTTAGTACTAAATAATAGTTATAAACTACTTTTAACCAAAGCTTAATTTTAATAAAAATATACCAAAATTTATTTTAAACTCAGAAATTATTTAAAGGAAGAATTAAGTACTTAAATGGCTTAACACAAAGACAGTACTAAATCGAAAGTATACTAATATTAGTCTTTTGAAATTGTTAAGCACAAAAGCTTCAAAGTGCTAAGGTATCAATATACATACTCGTACTATTTTAGTTTTAAACTGCGTTTTAAGTACAAAATGTACAAGGTAAATCTAAGTTTTTAGTACTTACGTACTAAGTTACATATTCATTCACAAAATAGAGAAGTACAGGGTAAAAATATCTCAAAGTAAAACCTTATAATTGAACTTCTTTAAAATATTATAAAATATTTTATTAATTTTATACAAATTTCTCTTTCTAAAATTCTTTCAAGGAACACAGCGATTTAAGAAACTCTGCTATTCTCCCATCAACAACTCCACAATTTATTTAACAACAATTGTGTGCCACTTTAACAAAGAAACTGAAAAGCAAATAAATAACAAGCAACATGAGTTTTTAAATAAATTAGAATTGTAAGACATTTAATTTTACATGCGGGCTTGCGGCACACGTGAGTTGATTCCCAAAAAGAATTTCTAACCATTTTATATAATACATGCATACATATGTCGGTCACTTGGCACACGTTTAACAATTAACATTTAAAATTCAACTTAATTTTGAAATAAATATTATATAATTTTGGTTTAACTAATGTTCATTATTTTGAACTGCCGCCAAGAAAAAAAGATTCGTTACTGATTATTATAAACTTTAATGGAAATAAAATAATTGCAAATAATATGGCTGCTAAGAAACTATTCATATTGAAAAGACTTTCGATCCATTTTAAATGTTTAATGATAATAATGTTGAAATACAAACCGAAATGAATAAATAATTAAGATTTTTTTTTTGAGATTTAAAAAAACAGTGTGTGTGGCCTGCTTAATGGAATTGAAATAAAATTTTAATTTTATTTGTATATATTTTTTTCAAATCAGGTTGAAATGGCAATATTGAATTTGATTTTTATAATTTAGTATTTTTCCCGTTTTATGTTGCAAAAGCACGTACCACAAAACCAATTATAGTTGAAATAAAAGCGTAAGCTTCAAAAGAATAAGGCCACTTAAGCTGCATATGTATCATTGTTGATTTATTTCTTATTAGGTTTATTTAAAAAAAATTATTTAAAAAACTCTTTAGAAAGCTTATTTTTAAGACATTCAGTGTTTTAAAAATATGTAACCGTAACACTTTTACGCTTAGTGCTTATGATCGAAACCATAAAAACAAATATCAATAACAAACAATAATAGTATAATAATAATAATAAATAAATTGTAGTTTACGCACTGTAGCATGGCTACTGGTCTTGACCTTACGAAATAATAAATAACAAAAATAAATTTACTATTTTTGCTTCTTCTAAATTACACTCATTACAATTTCATTATGTTATTATGGGCGTTTTTTTTTATTTTTCTAAATAAATTGTTTATTGATAATTTTTTGCACGCACTTTTTATTAAGACATTCGTTAAATACGAGGGCATTTTAAAAATTCAGTGATTTTGTGCATAAAATAGAAGTATTTCTTCACATAGTCTCCTTTGAATTTGAAAGATTTAGTCCAGCGTCTTTTAAGTTCTTGTATTCGCCCCAAGTAATAAGATTTCTCAAAGCCCAAAAAGTATGCCAAAAGGGGTAGCATTGTGGATTTTTACGATAGTGACTACACAAGTGCAACCGTGCATGGTCCTGATGGAACCACACTTTTTTCTTCACTAGATAAAATAACTTTTGCTTTAAATCAATCACCCCTATCGTGAATATTTATTCCCCTGAAATATTTCCCTTTGCCCTCTTACTTACCATTGTTATATTAAGCAATATGGGTAAAACTGTGGCTTCAGATATCGGAATTAATATAATAAAATTAAGACTAAAAAGAAAAAATTAAAAGCTTCAAAATCGCCACAATTTATAGAAAAACTTATTTTTTAAGCAAAAAAACTGCAAAACTGCTAAGTTCAGGAAAAACTGCAGACTTGGCAACGCTGGTTATATTTCTCTTTATTAAATAAGAGCATAACCCCTATCGTGAATAACAAGTGAAATTTTTGTTCCTATGAAATTTGTATTGCACTTGCAGGGAAAAATGCTATCGTGAATCTCCCATGAAATTTGTTCTCAGCTATCAGTTCCGGTGAATGTAAAAAAAGCAAAAGATTTGTAAAGCTTAAAATATTAATTGAAAATTAAAAAATTTAAAAAATGCAAATTGTGGGTTTCAAATAAATTACTTTTGAATGTAAAATTGAGTTTTTAATTATTTTAGGTATAGTGGGAAAAATTTCTGTGGAATACTATCGTCATAAAATTTACGGCATGTGAACCAAAAGGTTCATACTCTATGAAAAAAAGATTTGCAGGCCATAATTAAAAAAAAATCAGAAATATATAACTGTGGCAATAATGAAAAAGTGCTTAAGTCATATTTTACTGTTTTGCAGGAGAGCACTTTTGAGCGTTCAAGTCGATGTTCAGAAATTTATTTCTTTTGCAGTTAAGTCGGGAAATTCTCTGTTAAGCTTTATTTTTTTAAGCAAACATCGTTTTACACACTATTAATAATACATTTTAGTAAAAATATATTAAAGTATAATATATAATCATTTGGAAGACATTAATTAGAAGTCTAAAAAAGATAAGTCGCAAGTCATAGTGCTATAACCTCCTGAAAAATGACAAAAACTAATTCAGATTTTGACCATGGATACTTTCGAATATGCAGATTACGGACGTACCATTGACTAGAAATCAGCTTTTCTCGACTTAAGCACTTTTTCCTTTTTGCCACTGATCTTAATCAAAACGTAATGGCATATTTATAAAAGTTAATATTATTGAGCAAAATAAAGGGGAAAGTGAAAAAATCCTCGTAAAAAATATTATGATAAGAGGAATAAAAAAAGGTAAAACATTTCTAGGGCAAAATTATTCATCTTTGCAATTTTGTGAAAAAGGCGGAAAATTTCAAGGGAAAATAATGTTCACGATAGGTAGAGTGATAAAACAGTTTTTTGCCTTTTTGAGGAACACGTGAGATATTATTTTCCCGTTGTTTTAGCATTTGTTTTTCATATCCTCAATTTCTTCATTTCTTGTTTATTTTCATATCTTTCCTTAAATCAAGTTTCTTGCCCAAGTCTTTTGTTATGAGAATATTCTCTCAGTTTAAAAATCATATACTGTACACCCAAACAAACGTATGTACATATGAATATGTTTTTGTATTTTATTTTGAGACGTTTTTCTTACATAAAATTTTACAAGGAAATATATTCATTACATTACAGCTCAAGTACATAAATTTTAATGTTAACAATTCAGTTTTAGTATTTCCATATAAATTATTCTGTCACAGCAACGTTTACCATGCGGCCGGCCAAATTTTTAACTCAGTAGCAATAAAGCTTAAAGAACATTAAAAATAAGTTTTGTCTTTGTTGCGACTGCTGTATGCAAATAGTTGTCTACTTGCATTCTGTAACCTTTTTAATGAGTAATTGTTAAAAATTTTTTTTTTAGTTTTATAATTTTGTAACAACAAAATGTTTGAGTAATCTTACAAATTTAACTAACGAATAAACAGTTAGTTACCTAGTCGGATTTTTTTTAGTTTAATTTAATTTTTTTATGTTTTTAGTTAATGTTTTACCTTGACTCTAGTCCAGTTTACATAATATTTATTATAAACTTTTGACCAAATTTTTTTACTTTGTGATCGCTGAATGTGGTCATTTGTTAAATTTTTTTTCAGATAATTCATAGAATAATAGTAATATATATGTATTTTATATTTCTAAGTAAGTAAAAAATTATAAGTGTTAAAAGGTTGATATTAAAGTTAAGCTTCAGTGTAATTGGATTTGTAATAATCGCAATTTTTGTTTTGAATTTTAATCATCAAAGATTATGAAGTTATTTATTCAGGTACTTTTTGGATATGTACCATTTTAAAGTACCTTAAAAATTATCTTCAGTATCTTCTTTTTTTTTGTTCTTACTTATTAGTTTCTGTGTTTATAATTCGATTAGCTTACGGTTGACATCTCTGTAAGCCCAATTACATGTAATAATTTTTAAGGAACCAATTGCACCAAAGACAATTAACTGTAAATTATTATGATAGACATTAGCAGAATAGAGCAACATGCTGTTTCTGAACCTTAGTCTAATCGGGTCATAAACCTTTTGTATGCCGTATTTTAAAGCAGCTTTTGAGAATTTTTCATTTAAAAAAAGTAATCTTTGAAAAATATTTAAAAATTTATAGGTGGAATAAATACTTTTTTTTGGAAAATATTATTTATCTTTATAAAATACTTTTTCTAAAAGTAAGCTCTAGTTTCCTAAGTCGTCAACCAGACTTGCAATTTTTGTTGCTGCAATTTCTTAAAATTCTGCTTTGAAATTGCATAAGTGTCCATATTATGAAATTATAATTTTGCAATTATGCATTAATAAAGTTCTATTACACCACAATTTTCCTGGAAAAATTAACAATTATCCCCCTTATTCCAAACTTTGTGACAAATGACAAAATTATAACAAATGACAATTTTTATATCTTAAGCAATGAAAAAATTGTTATTTGTTATAATTTTTATTTTGTCACAGAGCTTAGAATACGGGTATATATATATTTTATGTTATATTTTTTTATTTTTCACATAACTGAATAAATAAAATAAATGAAAAACGTCAAATACAACTAATAACTTGATATAAATACATACGAATTTCAAATCAAAAGAGAATTGCCGAGCACATGCAACTGTACCCCTCCCCAATCTTCGCACCCCTCTCACCTATAAATTCAATAATTGCTGCAACAAAAATTGCAAGTCTGGACGAGGACTTAAAATGTAAATTTTTCAAATATAAATTTTTATAAATCTTTTTTAAAGATTTTTTTTTGAAATGAACGTTTTTAGAAAATTGTTTTTAGTAAAGGTACATATTCTTTTATTATTCACTTTTTTAATAGGTACTTTACTTATAAGGCACTACTCTGGTACTTCTTTAGAAGTTACTTTCTCAAAGAATACTTTTTTCCAAATGTACTTTTTAAAGATATACTTATTTTGAGAGGTAGTTTTTTAAGAGGTACTTTTTGAGTTGTACATTTTGGTATTATTTTTAAAGGTACTTTCTAAAAAAATTATTTTTCAAAAGGTACTTTTTTGTAATATAATTTTTCTTCAAACGGTACTTTGCTTATGAAGTACTTTTTTCAAAAACGTACGTAATTTTTTTTAAGTTACTTTTGCTTACGCACGCTACCACTCAGCCCCTGTGGCTGAGTGATAGTGATGCTAGCCTCTCAGTACAGAGGTCGTAGGTTCGATTACCGCCATAGACCCTGGGTGTTTGCAGCAGACAAGCTAATAGCTTCGCGGGTTGTGTTTGTTTATAAAAAAAGAAGAGAAAAAATATACTTTCTTAAAAGGTAATTCTTAAAGAGGTACTTTTTTTGGAAGGTACTTCTTTTTAAAAGGTACTTTTTTTAAAGGTATGTTTTTTGAAAAGTACTTTTTTAAAAGGTTCTTTTTTTAAAAGCTACTTTTTTTAAAAGGTACATTTTTAAAAGGAACTTTTTCAAAATGTACTTTTAATAAAATGCACTTTTTTAAAAGGTACTTTTTTAAAAACATACTTTTTTGAAAATGTACTTTTTGTAAGAGATAAATTTTTTAAAATGAACTTTTTTCAAAAGCACTTTTATAAAAGGTACTTTTTTAAAAAAGCTAATTTTTAAATAGATACTTTCTTAAAAAGAAACTGTTGTTAAAGAGGTGCTTTTATAAAGGGATATTTTTTGAAATATATAATTTCACTAAAAAGGTACTTTTTTAAAAAAGGTACTTTAATTAAAAAGGTACTTCTATTAAAAAGGTACTTCTATTAAAAAGGTACTTTTATTAAAAAGGTACTTTTATTAAGAAGGTACTTTTATTAAAAAGGTACTTTTATTAAAAAGGAACTTTTATTAAAAAGGTACTTTTATTAAAAAGGTACTTTTATTAAAAAGGTACTTTTATTAAAAAGGTACTTTTATTAAAAAAGTATTTTTACTAAAAATGTACTTTTATTAATAAGGTACTTTTATTAAAAATTTACTTTTTTCAAAGAGGTACTTTTATTAAAAATGTACTAAATATTTTTAAAATATTTTTTTACATTACATTTTTAAGGCAACTTTTTTAAATGTTACATTTTTTAAGAGATACTTTTTTGAGAAAGTAGGTTTTTAAAAGGTGCTTCTTCAAAAGATACTTATATTAGAAGTTGCTTTTGAAAGGATACTTTTTTAAAAGAAATTTTTAAAAACCTACTTTTATTAAAGTTTTTTTTAATGTAATTTTTTAAAAGGTACTTTCCTAAAAGGTATTTATTTCAAAAGTTTCTTTTTTTAAAAAGGTAATTTATTGAAAGATGTATTATTACAGCCGCAATGAAATTCAGTTAAACAATTTTTAACAATGAAATTGATGGTGATGAGTTTTCATAGTATTTATCACGCTTAGCATTGACTTTGTGATAGTTTTTGTTTTGCAAAAAAAATAAGGTTTCATCAGAACATGAAATTAAATTAAAATTAATTATTAAAAAGTTGATTAGTTTTACACAAAAAAAAATACTACAATTATGATTATTAAACATTATTTGCTGCAAATAACTACCACCTCTTAATTAAAAATAAATATATTTTAAAAAATTTGCTTCATATCTCTTTAAACATACATTGTGAGGCTCCTCTAAGTCTAATCGAAAAATCAGTTAAAATGATGTCATATGTAAATCATCTGCACCTTTTGTTAAAACTCCATATAACTCAGTATTTAACACATTTGATGTGTGCGTTTTTTAATATTTTAATATTCTCTTGCACATCAGTTGATGAACATTAATTTACGCCCATATACGCTTTTGTTGTCGCATTAACTAATATATCAGAAGCAGTGGTGGGGAAGTTTTTAATTTGATTGATGGGATTTCTAAATTCAGAATTTCATATATTTTAATTTTTAGTGATTTTTTTAATCTAAAACTGGCTGCTTAGCGGGCCTTTCTTGTCTATACCTGTTGTTAAATACATTCTTTATAATTTTTAGTTGGAAACAAAAATTGTTTGCGTTTGGAAGAGATCATATTGCACAAAATAATTCAGCGTTTGGTTTTCATAATTTTTTTTTCATAAAGCCGCTTAACAAATTTTGTCTAGACTTTTGTATTTTTGATGTGTTTGAAAATTTATTTAATAAAACGCGTGTTGTACCCACACACACACATACACAGTTAATTAGATGTTTTTGATAGAAAATATTTAATTGAATTTTATGTTTGGGATTAAGTTTTGTTTTTTTCAATAAAAAAATAAAAAAAACTAATAAAGAAAATATTTCCAAAGAAATTCAAATTGAAAGGTCTTTAATCTTCGGTGTGTTATTTGAGATGACAATATTAATTAACAATATTTGAATAATTTCCCTTAACGCCCACTATTAATGACAAAATAAATTACATGTTTTCGTATTTATGAAATAAAATTCCTAATGAGTTTTGCTTCAATGGGTGGTCAGATTTTGTATGTAATTAATTTGAAAAATAAGCACTAATATATCCCTGTAGGAAATTTATAAGAATTATTTTCAATGCTTGCTTTATTTACGACCGCCAAGAAATCATGTTTTTTCTTAAAATGGATTTCTTTGAATTTTATTTTTTCTAAAAAATGTCTATGGCATGATGTGATTCACGTTAATTTGTCCAAAAACCATTAATCAGTACAATAAATGTTCATGTTAAGTTAATTGTCAGCCACCTTATACGGCTAATAATAAAAATCTTTTAAATATAAAAATTTTTATCTGTTAGATTATGAGATTTTTATGGAAATGCGAAACAACGGGAGTTTCCAATTAACACATTAAATAATTTATTCGATTTTGTTTTTTGTATGAAGAAATTTAGAAATGATGGTAAAAATTAATTTTCTGTTTTTATTATTATTCAATTTGATTACTCAATAAAAGTTAATGGCGAATTATGTACTTAATAAAGACATACGTATAAGAAATAAAAGTTTTTTAAACTATTTGTTTTTTATTTATTTAAAAAAAAACATTTATTTAAATTTTTAAGTATGCCTACTGCTCATTTGATTGCACCTAAAGCGGCCTACACACAAATCGAGAATTATTTTTGATTTAATCGTAAGCGAAATGTAGGAAAAAACAAGTTTTTTTATTGAAATTATTATGGGCCTACCCATAGTTTAAAATTATTGAAACGCCAGAATTATTTATAACTTTTAAAATACAGGCTGTAAATTGTATATATGTATATCTTTGAACTGGAAATAATTTTCAGAAAATTACAATTAAAAAAAAATTGTCATGAAGTATAAATTGTTGTCTTGTGCCAACATTTTTTGAAAATAAACATGTAGAACAAAATAGAGGTAACAATTTTTAATCAACCAAAGAAATGTTTAAAAAGAAATACATAGATAGAGAAATTAAAAATTGCAATATATGACATACTGTCAATATACCTGACAGCGTATAAATTTTTTTTAATAACCGAAAAGAACAAATCGTTACCTTAGTATAGAAGGGCCCTAACTCATTATTTTTTGAAACCGATATTTTTCAACTTTTCCATACATTAGATGTTTTTCTATCGAAATATACAAAAATATCGATTTCAAAAAAAATAATGAGTTAGGGCCTTTCGATATTAAAGTAACGAAATGTTGAAACTTTTTTTAAATTATTTTTATAAATACGTACATATCTACATAATTATTAAAGTTATTATGTATATCCATTCATGTATATGTATACAACTATGTATTTATGTATTAAAATAATCATTAGTTTTATACCAAACTTTAGTGTAATTTATAAAATTTTTGATAATTTTAAAGTTTCGTCTGTGTAAAATTTAATTTAGATTCTTGCAACACTGGAGCGAAAGAAATGAAAGTTGTATTTTGGATAAAGTTAAAATGATTTTATATTACTAATGTTTTTCCGTTAGAATAGAGCAAAAAATTACCATTATGGGCCTCTGCCAACCGGTAGCAAATGGGAGAGTAACAGTGTTAATATGTTCCACAAAAGTATTCACCTTAATATGTTTTACAAAGTTGCTGAACACAAATAACACACCTCAGATATAAAGAACACACAATAAAAACGTTATTATTCACCCCTATCTTGAACAAAATTTTAAATTGTTGTTTCCATGAAGGGAAATTTTCTATCGGGAATTTCAAGGGGACGTTTTGTGTACACTATCAATGCTTACTGATTGTAAAAAACGGGGAAAAGACTTGTAATGCTTAAAAATGAATTGAAAATCGAACAAATGTAAGCCCGATATTATGAATTACACAAAAATATTGTGTTTCAAGTAATATGTTTTTGAGTATAATGTTGTGTTTTTAAATGTTTTAGGTGACGTGGAAAAATGCTTAAACCAAAGAAAGTCGTATTCTAGGATTTAAAAAATCACAAATGTTTGGGAATCCCCAAGGGTTGGTTCCATGGGGGTAGGTCGGCCATCCAAAATTAGTAAGGGTCGGTCATACATTTTGACTCGATTGAGGAACTCTAAATGGGTAAACGTAAGATTTTTCACAATTTAACCCTTCAGATCAAAATCAAGAAAATTTTACCCTTCGGATCAAAAGTTGGGACATCAAAGTACATTTTAGAGGTATGGTTCCTTCTGTAAAGTTTTTTATTTTGATCCCTAGAATAATATATAAATTACACACACGATCTTTTAAATCAAGGGAAAAGGGAAAAAATCCAAGTGAAAAATATTAACACCTATCGTGGACATTTTTTCCCTTGAAATGTTTTCTTTTTCATTGAATTGCAATCGTGGCTACCCATTTTATTTTAAGAAAAAGTTCACGATTGTTAACAATAATTCCCTGCAACACCTTTTGTGATAGAGTATGAATCTCTTTGGTTCACACGCAGTAAATTGAATGGCGGTGCACCACGTTGTTATACTAAAGAATTTTCTTTCACTGCACTTAGAATATTTAAAAACTAATTTCATTTGGAAACTTAAAATTTTTAGCCGTAACCAAGAATTATATATTTAAGCTTGAAGTGTACGTTAAAACAAAATTTCCATACAAATTTTGACAAAAGAACACTTGAAGTTCAAATTAATTTCTTTATATACGGCCCTTTGTGTATTTCTTATTATTAAACTTAAATTTGTTTGCATATCTATGATTTTAACGGGCTAAAGTTCGTATCGATTTTTAAGCCAAATTTGTAGATTTTCAATTAACTTTTAAGCTTCTTCAATTTCTTACATTCACTAGGACTGATAACAGGGAAAAATTTCACTGCGGATTCACAATAAGCATTTTCCCTTCAAAAATTTCACAAAAATAAAAATCCCACTTGCTATTCACGATAGGGGTGATTATTCACGATAAGGGAACACATTTAAGGACAAAAATTATTCACGATTGCAGTTTGGGGAAATGGGAAAATATTTCTAGGAAAACCTATTTTGATTATTTTAATATTACATATTATGCTTTAAATAAAAAATCCTCAAAAATTATTTAAAAAATTTAGTAATTTCTATACAACACGTATGTTATGATTATGCGTTTATTAATTCTAATCAAATTTCATTAATCGAAAACCCATACATACTAGGATACGATTAAGTATATAGAAGTTTTAATAACCAAAAAAAATACTACCTTGCCTGACAAAATTAATCTTTATAAATGTTCAAAAAGCACCGAAAATTTTAATTATATCTGTTAAGTATCGGCTAAAACAATAATTGGCAATTTCAAAAAAAAAAATAAAATTTGTTTATAAAAATTTATGACATAATTATTTTTAGAAAGCTTTGAAAAAAAAAACCATACTCTTTTTAAGATTAATAATAAAATTTTAACTGGATAAAATATCATTAATTTAAGACATTTTACACGACTAACTTGTCTATTTGAAACTTAATTATGAAAAGTTTTAATTTTATTTAGCACTTTTATTTTATAGTTCTCATAAGCAATTGTTTTTATTTGTTTCTTTTTATTTTGGTAATTAGCCGTTTATTCACAACAAATTAACAATATTTTTGTTAAAATATCAAAATAAATTGTTTTTCTACACAAAATTTAAGTAATTTAAATTTTGTAACCGCGCAAAAAATTAAGATTTTTGTCAAATGAGTTTATTCACCTTTTCGGTGGCAATAATAATATTTGAAACTTCTTAAAAAATGTTCAGCTGTTAGTAGTTGCAAAGGTTTTTGATTTAGCAATAATCTTGAACACTGAATAATATAGAAATTATGTATATCCCAGCAAAATGTTTGCAAGTAAATTAAAAAAAAATTAGCTATAAAATTGATATAAACTGAAATTTAAATTTAAAAATACACAAAAATCCTAATATAATTTACATATCGTTAGCTTAATATAGAAAGGCCCTAACTTGTTATATTTTTGAAATTGAGTTGTTTGTATATTTCACTAAAAGAACATCTAATGTATCGAAAAATGCGAAAATCTCGATGTCAAAACAATTATGATTTGGTGCATTTCTATATTAAGGTAACGATATGTACATATGTCCTTGATTCAATTGAAATGTAGATTACCTGTATATAATAAGGGTTAACTGCAGTGTGTTCGTAATTGTAGACGAATTCAAAATTAAGGTTTGGAAAAAGGCGTTTCCTTGAAATTTATGGGGCAGCATAATTCCACAAATAATTAACAACTTTTGTTGCATTCTGATTGCAGCGATTGAAATGAAATACTAAATAAAACTGAACTGTTTAGTTATCCAAATAGCTACAACTTTGCACAATACTCTACTCGTTATTAAATATTAAATAGATATTTTTATATTAAGGACATTTAAGCAGGTAGGCATATCCTTACACGGAATAAAACGAAATTTTCGAAAGAGCTTAATAGCTTAACCCTAAGATTTGCTAAAAGCTTTTCCTGTATTCTCCATAAAAATACATCTTAAATTAAATTTTTGCTTTTAAGGATGTTTGGGAAGTAGGCGAGTCCAGAAAGCTATTGCCATGAAATCAATTAGAGAGCTTACCAGCGTAATTCTAGAAATAGTTCAAAAACATTATTGAGTTCTTATAAACATTGTAGCGAGAACTCCATATTAAGGATTAAGGATATGTGACTGATAAGCATGTCCTGGCCATGATCACTAGCAAAATCATCAAAAATCTTAACTCTATGCTGCTAGAATTCATAATGTAAGCTCAAATTTTAATTTTAAAATTTAAAGACATGCTGTATGGAAGCATATCCTTAAAATGATTGAGCTAAATTGCATCTGAGTGTTTAACTACAAACATTTCTTTAATTTCCTAACATACTTACAGTAAAAATACAAGTCACACATATAGTATTGGAGGACATATTTTTTATAAACAAACGCACACAACATATATTGAAGCTTAATATTGATGTGTCTGGCACTCGCCTTAGACCCTATAAGGTTTAACAAACTCCCCAGCTGTTTTTAAGGTGCAGCAAATGTCTATTATTTTTTTTTTTTTTTTGCTTTGTTAAAGTGTCTCTTTTACAGATGATGACAATATAAGTGTCACAGTGACACAACTGTAATCGTTTTCAAATGAAGTGCAGACTTGGCGATTAGTAAAATCATTCAGTATCTCCTATATGATATCTTTTTTTTTTTGTTAACTTTTTGGTATTAAAACCACAGATGAATCAATCTCATGGTTTTAATTGCTTAATATTTCTATTGTTGTTTAAAAAAAAATTATTTGTTTTTACTATCATTATTATTTTTGTTTTAATGCAAGAAAAGACAAAAGCAATAAATAAGAAAAAAAGAATAACTTACAATAGTATCACGTTTATCTTTGACACCAAAAATGGTAATGAAAAAAATTGCAAACGTTCAAACTGTGTAAAACGGCTAAATGTGGTTTTCTTGTGCTTAAGAAACCAGAAACATGACTTCTTTTTTAATTTTTTTTTAATATCAAGTCTAGGAAAAACAAAAGAAGAAAAATGTTGTAGAAAAAAACATTTCATCACAACTGTTCAAGTTATTTGTTATAGATTTTATTTATACAAAAAAAATGATTTACTGCGCAAGTCAGCCAAATTTGATGCAAACATAAAATAAAGGAGCGGTAAATATAAATAAGAAATGGGAGAAACATGTGATGAAAAAAACGGTAAAGGTGGCGAGATTGACATACATACGAGTACTTATGCAGGAAACCGTTGAGTCTCTTTATTTCCTAGGAAAATAAGATCGGAGCGAATTTGTTCATACCTATTTAGATCATGGGAATTCAATTTTATTTATCATTATTTAGCTAGCATTTTTTTATATTTTCAAAGTGCGTTAAACGACATAAAAACATTTTTGTTAGTGAATATTTAACTTTTGATGATATTTCTGCTTTTTAACACACACATACATAAGTAATTCTTGTAAAAATTTATGTGAACTTAACAGCAATTTAAAAACGATTTAACCTATTAGGTCTTTTCTAGTACTTTTCTAGTATGTAAAATCCAGTAACATAGTAAATACTGAGTAAAATAAATAAATTACTCTGAATAAAAACGTTTGCATACAAAAGTAAGCAAACAGGAAAATTGTAAAATCCAGTTAAATATAAACAACAGCTGATTGCCAATAATTCTGGAGCTAAGCAATTCTATGGCAATTCCTCACGTTTTAACTTCAAGGACATCAAACTTAAATAAATGTTATTTTCTTTATAACTTAGTACAAAAATGTAAGTGTTTTGTTATTATGAAAATTTCATCAGAAACCAAAAATTTTTATTTTTTGTTACCCTTTACTTTTTTTTGTTTACATTTACAAACAATTGGTTTCGTTTTACTAGGTTTTACTGCCAAACGTTTGCCCAGTAAGAATTCGCATTTACTCTGTTAATGAACTCTAATTTTTCTCTCTCTCAATTTTTCTCTCATTTGCTGATTTATGTGTCTGCGAACGAAATTCATTAAAATCCTGTAAATAATAGTAAAAACTTTTGAGTTCTCGAATACAGCTATTATGATGTCCTCGTCAAGAAAAAGTAGTATGTAAAGTAAGTAGTAGCAAATTCAAATATCAGTGAGTTAAGTTACACTAACTTAAAATTTACTTGACTTGATTTGAAATCTTTATGAAAATCTATATCGTATACACTAAGATTTTTTTAAATTTTTAAAGATTTCATATCCAAAACAAAATCTTTGAACTGAAATTTATCCTAAGCTGTAAACCTAAAAGTGCCGACTTAGCTCATTCACACACCTGCAATAGAAAATTTTATAGAGCGTAGCTAATTCCATCATGACCTTTTATATAAATCATGTTGTACAGTGTGGCAAAAAATTAATAAATATATTAGATTTTGAGTAGAGTTTGTACAAATCTACTGATAAAATAGATTTCCTTTTTGTGCGGGGTCTAGTAAAAAATAACTAGATTTAGCTCGAAATCTCGTAAGCATTTGATTTCGAGACAATATTCCCGGTTAGAAAATTAGGGCCTTATTTTGTAAAACACAACTCTAAGCGTTAACAAAATTTTATATGTGTTTTTTTTTATTTAATTGAATTAGAAATAATTGTACATTTAAGTTAAATAGCTGATGTTAATAAGAATCTCTACCCAAGTAGATAGACTAGGGTGCTGATGAAGTGCGTGGCTGCACAGAAAAGTATCGGTATTTCCCCCAGCTTAAAGTCTAAGTTTAATTTTTCTTCTCTTCTTTAGATACTCACATTAATTAATAAAAATATTTCATTCAATAAGAATTGAAATTACTGAACTTAAGCCTGACTTAAAATTATTTCTGATTAAAAATCACTAAAAGTTCAATTAAAAAATTTACAAATGTTTCATTTATTTAACTGAATTTAAATTATTTTGAACCTTTTTGCGCTTATTTTTGAAGTCGATTAAATTTTGTTTCAAATACTTATTTTTAACTCTTAAGCTCCAATTTCAAATTTTCAGATTTCCACACCCACTTTTGCAAATATTAGTGGCTTGTCGCGCTTTTCTAAATGCAAGATATCGACTCTCAGAGCTCAAGGTGTGTTTCACTTAACTAGAAGCATGTAAAATATAATATTAAGTTTTAGTGGGCGTGGCAACGCCCAGATTTCTTAGGTACAAAATTATGTAATTCAATAACCTAAACTTTTTGCCAAGTTTCCTAGAGATCCAGTAAGTAAAAGAACATATAATTTCATTTCAAACTTTAATGGACGTGACCCCGCCGCCTTTATCAAATGCAATATTGTGTAATTTTTAGAGCTCAGGGTATGTGTCAAGTTTCATAAGAATCGGTCAAGTAGAAGCACGTAAGATACAATATTAAATTTTAATGGGTGTAGCCCCACCTACTTTTCTTAGCACAAGATTTTGTCATTTCAAGAACCCAAAATGTTTGGGTAGTTTTGTGGACATCGTATAGGTAAAAGTACTTATAATTTGATACTAAAATTTAATGGGTGTTACCCGCCCACTTTATTAAATGCAATATTGTGTAATTTGTAGTGCTCAGGGTATGTGTCAAGTTTCATAAGAACCAGTTAGGTAAAAGCACGTGAAATACAATATAAAATTTTACTAGGCATGGTGCCGCCCACTTTTTTAGGCACGAAATCATGTCATTCCAAAAATCCAAAAAATTTGCTAAATTTCATGAGGATTGAATAAGCAAAAGTACATACAATTTAATATTTAATTTTAATGGGCGTGACCCTGCCTACTTTGATAAATGCAAGATTGTGTAATTCTTAGGGCTTCTAGAATGTGTCATATTTTATAAGAATCAGTTAAGTAGAAGCACGTAAAATATAATATTAAATATTAATGGGCGTGGCTTCTACTATTTTTTTACTTGAGGTTGTCTCGTTATTAGGTGTGTGCTAGGTTTCGTAGCAATTCGTTGAGTAAAAGTACAAAAAATTAAAGAAAAAAAGCTAATGAGCGTATTCCCGCCCACTTTTTAGGCAGTGGGACTATATAGAAGATATACACATTCAGAAAAAAATTTTAAATCGGTCTAAAAATACAAAAACAAAAATACAGACGAATTGATGATAACCTCCTACTTTTTGCAAATCGGTTAAAAAGAAAACTTTTGCGTGATTTTCGAGGCTGATATGTATGTACATATATGCAATTAGAAAAAGTTAAAAAAAAATTATGTTTTTACGTAAGTTAAAGTTCACTTTAGCTAAACTAAACGTTAAAATTAGCCTAAAATCGTTTCCATTATTAATTTGTTTCATTTTGGAGAAATTATAAATCCACTTAAATTTATTGCAAACCCTGCCATTACAAAAAGTCTGGTACTTATTTCTACAGAGTAATATTTACAAATTGCATTTAATTACAAAAACAATGTTATTATATGTATGTACATATGTATGTATGTATGTAATTATAACGGTTATTCTCAATTGCGTCAAGGCAAAATTTATTTCATAAATGAAATTACTGAATACAAACAAAACGGTTTGAAAAAATAAAATGCCAAGTGAAATTATTACCCTGCAATTGGGGCAGTGTGGAAATCAAAGTAAGTATTATTTGTAAGGTATTTTTATACTTATTGCTAATTAAATCTATTGCATTTAAGTTGGCTTCGAATTTTGGAAGCGTCTGTGCTTGGAGCATGGCATTTCGCCAAATGGTGTGTTAGAAGATTTTACTACTGATGGCTTAGATCGCAAAGATGTGTTCTTTTACCAAGCCGATGATAATCATTATATACCTAGAGCTGTGCTCTTAGACCTAGAACCACGTGTCATACATTCTATCATGACGTCGACTTATGCAAAGGTAAATTGTATATAATATTTTTAAAAATAAAGAAATAGACGTGTACATACATAGATATGTTCATAAGTACATACATGCATACATACATATGTACTTATGTATGTACATATGTATTTTGACCAAATATTTGAAAACAATTCCCTTCCAGCTTTACAATCCCGAAAACGTTTATCTCTCCAAACATGGTGGAGGAGCTGGCAACAATTGGGCTTCTGGTTTTAGTCAGGGCGAAAAACTTCAAGAGGAAGTATTTGATATTATCGATCGTGAGGCAGATGGCAGCGATTCCCTGGAGGGATTTGTTATTTGTCATTCCATAGCTGGAGGCACTGGTTCCGGTATGGGTTCATATATGTTGGAACATCTATCGGACCGTTTTCCCAAGAAACTTCTGCAAACGTATAGTGTATTTCCCAATCAAGATGAGATAAGCGATGTTGTTGTCCAACCCTATAATTCATTGCTTACGCTGAAAAGATTAACAAATTGTGCAGATTGTGTTGTAGTTTTGGATAATACAGCTTTAAATCGTATTGCTAGCGATCGCTTGCGTATAGAGAATCCAACTTTTGCCCAAATCAATACCTTAGTTTCGACCATAATGTCAGTAAGTACTACGACATTGCGTTATCCTTCATATATGAATAACAATTTGCTTGGTCTAACCGCACCTTTGATACCCACACCACATTTGCATTTTCTAATGACAGGCTACACGCCCCTTTCTACAGACAATGATGTATGTAATAAAAATTATCTGAATTTTTTTCATTTATTTATAATATGTACCTGATTGAATTTACAGCCCAATTTAAACGTACGCAAAACAACGGTTTTGGATGTTATGCGCCGCTTACTACAGCCTAAAAATATGATGGTGTCTTCAGGTCCTGATAAAACAAATCATCATTGTTATATTTCCATATTAAATATTATACAAGTATGTAGGCAGCTAATTATTTAAAACAAATTGTATGTAGCAGGGATTAAGCTTTATTTTTTCTTTAGGGCGAAGTTGATCCCACACAAGTTCACAAATCTCTGCAGCGCATTCGTGAACGTAAATTGGCTCAATTTATTCCTTGGGGTCCGGCCAGCATACAAGTTGCTCTTTCACGCAGCTCCCCCTATGTGCAAAGTAATCACAAGGTTTCCGGTCTTATGCTGGCCAATCATACCGGCATTAGTTCTTTGTTTAATCGAGCTTTGGCCCAATACGATAAGTTGCGTAAAAGAGGAGCATTTTTGGATCAATTTCGTCGTGAGGATATGTTTAAAGAGGACTTATCGGAGTTGGATAATTCACGTGACGTTATTGATTGTTTGGCCCAAGAGTATGAAGCGGCCACACAGAGGAACTATTTGCAATGGGTGCCAAAAAATAGAGGAGAGTAAAAACGTTGCTAATTAATACTATGTTGCACATGATGTACATAACTACTATTATTTTTTATAATAAATATATGATATATTTATTAAAATGACATAATCTTAAATACTTTAAATGAAATTTTAATCGACAGATTAATAATGGTGCAGACAAGGTGTATTTAATTCACCTTGGGTGCAGCCTGCAATATTTTTCAATACGTTGTTCCCTTAATATAAATTATATTTAAATATAACGGATGAATAATTTCATGCATTCGTAGCAAAAGTCTGGTAGCCCTCTTGACCGAATAAATAAACATACAACTCTGTTTCATTGTACACATTCCCTTTTAATGACATTTCTCTTGATTACTTGTCACATTTCGTAGGTGTATTCATATTTTTTACTTTTCTGCTGATAAAAACACCGAAAAGTGATTCATTTTTGTGTAAAAGTTATAATAAATTACAAAATTATTTCAAATAAAGTTTATGCAATAAGTAATAACAATGGCCGCTACTTTAAAACCATATCTGACAGCAGTACGACACTCCTTAACAGCCGCAATGTGTTTACAAGACTTTGCATCCCAAGTGGTTGAAAGACATAACAAACCAGAAGTGGAGGTATGCTCCAGCAAGGAATTGATTTTAACACCCATAGTCATATCCCGCAATGAAAGAGAACGTGTTCTTATTGAGCCCTCCATCAATTCGGTGCGCGTCAGTATTGCCGTCAAACAGGCCGACGAAATTGAAAAGATTCTATGTCACAAATTTACGCGTTTCATGATGCGTCGTGCGGAGTCATTCATCATCTTGAGACGGAAGCCTATTGATGGCTATGATATAAGTTTTTTGATTACCAATTTTCACACGGAACAAATGTATAAACACAAGCTGGTAGATTTTGTCATAAGTTTTATGGAGGAAATCGATAAGGAAATAAGTGAAATGAAGCTGGCCGTAAATGCTCGTGCACGTACATGTGCAGAGGAATTTTTAAAAAGATTTTAAGATTTGAAGTAGTTCGAGCTACGTTAGTATGTGCTCAAGATTAAAGTATTCTTTTCTATAGAAATACGTATATGGTTTGTTTCTTCGTGTATCTCTTTACAATTTTAAACAAAAAAAATTTTACTTTATTTTTAAATAAATTAATAGAGAAAAAAATTAAATGAATGAAATGCAGCCAATATTCTTCCAACATGAAATGTAAAGTAAGCAGTCCAACTAGATTTTCCAAATTTGTTATGCTTTATTTATAATATATGCAGTAATGTAGTAATTTATCATTTCAATTATCATAATTGTACATTCCCATGCTTCATAATTTAATTTTTTATTTTTTGCTGAAAATTCTAAACAATTTTCGATGGACCATACCAGAGCATTAATAATGAGTTTTCGTAATTTATCACCTTTTCTGTAGACTTATCATCTGACTCGGTTTCATCTACAAAATGATACTGACCTGAGGTTGAAGAAATTATAGGCAAGGAGGGATGAAAGCTAACCCCATTACAGCAATCCTGATGCAGAGGTAGCTGAAATCATAATAAAAAATTATAAAATCTCAAATCTAGATAATTCATGATACTTATTACCTCGTATGTTTGATCATTATTGCTCAAATTCCATATTCTAACCAAACCATCTGTACCTCCACTGCCCAACCAATTATTAAATGGCGTTAGATCATAATAAATTCTTTGGTTTGTTTCCACAGTTCTTTGAAAAGTTTGTATTGGTTCGGTATAATTTCGCATATCCCACTGTAGTATTTTGTTATCTTTACGAGCGCCACTAAATAAATACCAATTCGCATCCATGGTTGGTGAATATTTTAACCAAGTAATTCCGCCACTATGGCCACCTAGCGTAAATAACGTTCCCAGTTTTGGAGCTCTTAAATCATAATGGTTTATGAAACCCGTCCAAGTTCCAGCTGTGACACAATTATCATTGTCCGTATTTAGGGCAAAACATGAAACAGCCTGTTTAATAGGGATACTGCTACAATCTCGCCCTGGTCTTTAATTTGTTAAAGAAATAAATTTATATATTTTCTTAAGTAAGCGCACGAAATACATTAAAACTTACGTATTTGTATCAAATACTTTAATTGTTTTTTTAAAGCCACCTATAACTTTTTGGGCGTCATTGCTGAAAACTACCGATATGGCCGCTTCAACTTCATCAACATCATCATAGCCGCGATAAGAACATCTTAACTCACCAGAAAACGCATCCCACATGTGTATGGGTTCATGCTGTCTGGTAGCAATCCAGCTACAAAACCAAATTCTTTAAAATATAACATTTGAGTTTGGTTTTAGCAAATCCTACCAACATGTTGCCGGATCCGTACTATTCATGTAAGGATACCAGCAACAATCATATACAGTGCCGCCCTCCTTAACATGAACAGCTGATGTTAAATCGCTCAAGCCTCTGTCATCTGGTAATTCCTGTAAGGTATACAAATCTGTAGGCAATTCCATGATGTGCATGCCTAAATTTTTGTTTATTGTTGGTCTCCACATACATATCTTAAAAATTCAAATTCTCACCATCTAAATGTATAGGTACTAATAAACATGTACCATCCGGCGACCACAGACAGCCTTTTGTATAATGTTGTTTCTCGTACGTTGAAGGCCATAATCTTCTACCCACTTCTACGAGGGAATTTTCGAATAGATTACTCTCATCTTCAGGAAAAAATGAGATCTCTTCCTCATCAATCACATACTCTGACTTTTCGTTCTCTATCTGCAATTCCGTACTTACAGCAGCATTTTTGGGTTGCAAGTGCGAAAACATATCTTCCTGCGGTGCACCAGCTATAGAATATTTTTCCACAGTAACTTCCATGTCATCATCATCGTCGACAGGTATAACACTTTCATCTGGCTTTTCTTTGTCGCCATGAATTTCTTCACTAGCAGATTCAACCATTGTACCCAATGGTGCATCTTTTTTGTTGCTTCGCACACTGCAAGAATTATTTTTCAAAGCACCATCACCATTCTGTGCTATACTAACATTTGATTTGTGGTTGGAATACTGAAGACCAGACATATTTGTAATATCTTGCATTGCAGATTCTTTTGATATTTGACTTGTACTTAAATCACTAAAATTAGCACTGATGAGAGCGGATTCTTCTACAAAAGATCCACATAGGACCGCTGTTAAAAATTTTAATTATAACAAAATTCTACATAAAAAATTTGCTAGTTTTACTTACAGCCTTGCAATTTGCTTCTTTTATTCAGACTCATTTTTTGCAATTGAAAATTTAATTGGGTTCACAAAATTCTTATTTACATATATATCAATACATGCCGGTAAACTCATAACAAAGTAATAACACAGCAGCATACAGTGCTACCATACTTAATTTTCTAGGGTCTAGACTTGTCTATTATTTGTTACAACTGAAGTCAAATTCGGTCTGACACCAGAATCAAAAACATTTTAAGATATGTACAATAATGGTAGGAACAGACTTAGCAACCTGCTTATGCAACCAGGCAGATTGCATTGTCGGTTGCATAGTCTGAAGTCATGTTTATGGTTTCGTTCGAAGTTTCGAAAATATCAAAATGTTTGATGCTTATGGGTCATTAGAATTATACGGAAATAAAAGAAACGATTTTTTAATCAGGCGGATTAACACAACATGTTTTTGGCCAAGTTTTTATGCAATAGCTATATCGAACTTTAGAATGTTGCTTAAAATTGCAGCATTAATATACAAATTTTCATCCTATATCCTTCTTATTAGGTGCTGTAAAATAAGGCCCAAGGAAATAATGCCCAAATAAAATATGATTTTGTTGGAGAACCTGGCAATTTGCTCCTGGTAGCTTGCCATATACTACGAAACCCCCCCCCCCCAAAAAAAAATAAGATATGACATAAAGCCCAAATGAAACAAAATTCAAGATGAAATAAAATAAGTGTCAAAAATTAAATGAAGTCGAACCAAACTCAAGATAAAATTAAGCCCAAAATAAATGAAATTAGCTCAATTAAAAATTCCTTAATTTTATTAGTCTTTATTTCATTTTGTTATTTGGGCGTTATTTCCTTGGGGTTTTGTTCTTAGCGCCTTCTAATTAGAAAGCTCAGCATATAATATGATATCATAAAAAAATTTATGCATTCCAAAACTCTTTCTCAACGGCTTTTCTTAATAAACCTTTTTTTATTGAAGTATGGCAGGCTTGAAAACTTATAAGAAAAAACATTCACAATAGTAAGAGGTAAAAATGCACCTATGCATTTTGGCTTCCTCAATAAAAGCGCGAAAATCAGTATCGCTGCAAGGTGCTTCATATTTCTTTACATAGTGCAAAATGTTTCTTGTTTAATAAAAGAAAAGAAATCGGTCGGATCTTTTAACATAAAATTTAAACGCGGTGTTGATAAAGTGAAAGATTCGTCGTGTTGTACAAAATTGATGCCGGTGTGAAGTTTTTTGTGTTCAATTTCGAAGTGCGAAAATTTGCATCTTTAATTTAGAAAAGTCTAGTGTTTTCTTATATAAGTTTACACGATTTTTTTGTGTTCAAAAATACTGTTAAGTCTGAAGTAAATCATTTTTATAAAGAAAAGAGGTCAAAGCCAAGTGTTTTTATAGGGTTCTATAAATGAAAGTGAAGAAAAGTGCACAATTCTTTTGTGTTTATACATAAGTATTTGTATATGTGTGTGTGTGTAGTCAAAAATTGCATTTATTGCAAAATGAGTTCAGTGAGTTCTGCAAATTAAGTTGCCTAAATAAGATATCGGTAGCAGTTAAATAGGTGAGTCATTTTCCCTTTTAATCATTTAAACATTTAACTTAGGTCCTCATAAATTTACTTCCATTATGATGTGGGGGCATCTTCTCTGTTGTGGTGGCTCACTTGAGTGCGTCGGTTCTGATCCTTTGTAATATTGTAATTGTAAACCACCAAATCCTGATTCCACATTTTCCAAAGTTGCTATATACGACTACCTGCAATCTTTTAAGCACTGACGTTAAAATTTTGTGTACATATGTATGTTTTGCACCACGGAATAAGCAATATAAATATGAGTGGGCATTTAATAATTATAATTATTAAATCACGTTTTTATTTTTAAGAAAATATGGATGACTTGCATGTTGTTTAATTTTTTTAACGAAAAACCAAAACTCTTGATTTAAAACTGATTTTTTGGTTCAGTGTACATAAAAAATTTAAACAAAAAAATCAAACTGAATAAAATCCTTAATTTACAAAAATAGTAAGAAAATACAAAAAAGAAAGAAAAAATAATTGGTTACTAATATGTCTAGGAAGCCAACTTCCAGCATTTATGGTAACGGCAGACGTTTCACATTTGGATTTATAAGCGAGTCGGCCTTAAAAAAGCGACCTCAATCATTTGAGAATACCGATGGTTTTATAAGCACTGATAACCAACTTAAAACTGCTAACACTTGCCCCCAATCTATAAATATTGGGCCTACTTGTAATGAGTTAAAGATACCAAATGAGTTATTGCCAAAACAAAAGTATCAAATAGAGACAGCTCAAAAATGGTTAACATTGAATGGAAAAAACGATAAAGCATACAAGTTTCCTTCGAAAACTATTTTGCCTAAAGTGCAAATGAATAAGAATGTGCCAAGCAAGCAATTGCCACGTGATGTAGAAGTGGATAGACGCAGAAGAGTTTATAGTAAAGTGGATATAGTAAAGGAATTGGATATGGCGGGATTAGATGTGGAAGAGCTTTTGCCGACCGAGGAGCAATATTATATATTGTCTGAAAATGCATTTAAACATTTCTTACCTTTGAGTTTCTTCGATGATTCTGATTATGATTGCCATTCCCCTGAATCTTGGCTGAAACTAGGACTAGTGGAGAAGACTGCAGAGCAATTTCCATTGCCGGCTATAGCTTTTTTGCCAGTAAATAAAAGTTTAATACAATATGAATGGCAAAACGCTGCTATAACTTCTTATAACCCTTCGAAAGATAAATGGTCAGCCATGCTACTAATTGATGAGCTTGTATATGAAGTACCAAAAATACAAATAATGTTTATGGCTGAAAATCCCTCTTGTTTTATAGAGCGTTTAAAGCAGGCAGCTAAAATGCGAAATAATGCTGAGAATTTAATTGAAATGGAAACATTGGTGGATTGTGTTTTATGGCAGGAAGTGTCAGAAAATCGTTTTTATCCCCATAAGCTAGTAGCAAAGTTAATGGAAAATGTACAAACTGATGCAAACTTTTTCGAAGAGTTACGCTTAGAGATTTACGTAATTTATGAACGCCTAATGATTTATTATGAATTTGAAAAATTTGTTAAAAGATTTCCTCATGAACTTCCTAGTTTTGATACGGATATCTTCAGAGATTCTCTGCCCAAGGCATATAATTCTAGCAATAGTATATACGAAAGGAAACTTTTACAAGCTATGAACATAAATATATGTGAGAGGAAATATATGTTATTGAGCTATACCCTATTTTATACAGCTAAAGGTGTTGAGGCCATGTTAAATGTGGTATCCGAATGCCAATATGTAGAGACGTTACAGATTTTTGTGTGTAATTTTGTAAAAGCTTTATCTTTGCCGGACTTTGTGCAAGCCCAACGGAATGAAAGCAGTAAAATAAGTGATTATTTAAAAGAAATCTGGCCTATGAAAATTTCAAATGGTGTAATAAGCCCTCTTAGAGCACTTGGTAAGGGCTGGCTGGATATAAGCCTTGATAACTGGACAGTCTATGAAATGTCTAAAATATCTCGGTTTATATTACAAGTTAAATATCGTATGCAAGAATCCATAGAAGTGTTACTGGAAACATCTGTAAATTCATTTACCACAACACTGGCAGACCCCTGTCGTCAGTTCTTGGTGCTGGACTCTCATTATCAATGGTCAAATGACTTTAAAACCACTGAGTTCCCTTATAGTAATCCTATATTTTCCTTAATTTTATCAGTTAACGAACAGAAAGAAGTGGCTTACTCAACAAAACCTGAAAAGTTCGGTCACGCTCTCAAGGATTTATTTAAAAAGAGTTTGGAAATGACCAGTGGTATAAAGCAAATTAGCGCCAACTGCTTATACAATCTGAGATTCGCAAATGACTTATATATTTTCACAGTGGAGTTAATAGAAAGTTTGTATGTTACACGCAATGAGCTTTTGCAGGAGTGTTATGAAAAAGCCATATACCCCTTGAGATCATATGCCCACAAATATGATCGCTTCATAGACTTTTATCTGCTGCATGTAGACACTTATATGGATGAATATAAAGCTGCTAAGAAATCATCTATGCAGGTGAAGGCAGACATTTTGGAACATAAACTCTGCAAAAATGAGTTGCGTGAAATTCTACCAGCGACCATAACAATCGGTCCCTTTTTGATAGTCGTAGAGTCTATGAAGCAGTATATGATTAGAAAACACACGGAAATAGTCAAGAGAATTTTCGGTTATTATATTGATCGCATGTATGAAACAAATGAAAGTTTATTGGAACGTTGTGCCGAAATATATCAAAAAATTAACGATCGTCCACAAAGTATAGAGCATTTGCACAGTATTAGAGATTTTGCTTTAACGGTACCTGACTTGGTGGATCACTTAAGAGCTGATATTCAAATAATGTGGATTGAGTATGATATGTTGGATAGTTTTTTCTACAATTTATCCGACCATCAATTTGCTATGAAATGGGAGGTCTATGCTTGGCCGAAAAACATATTACAGCGCTTGAATACATTAAGAGAGGAACAAAAAAATGATATAGAAGATTTCAAGAGATTACATTTAAGTGAGTGCACTGCATTTCAAGAACGTTTGGAATCTTTAAATGATGAAATTCAGCAATTTTCCTTACATTTCGATCCCCAGAAAGTGACGGAAATAGCGGTAGAGGTAAATATTTTTCAACCAAGTAAATAAATATGTACATATGTATGTGTGTATTTATGTATGTGTATAAAATTTTAATTAGGTAAAAAAAACATGGAAGCTTATAACGGACTTGCAAAAACTTGGAGAAGTTTTAAAATATCGCCAACAACTGTTCGAACTAGACGAGCTTTCTCTAGAATTTCTAAATAGTATTATTGAAGGCTTTTTGCCATATAAAAACCTATGGTTCGCTTGCCAAGATATGGTGAAATTGGAAGAAGCAACTTTAGGTAATCCTCTTGTTAACATTAAGCTTGACGATATTTCGGATGCCATGGATGTTATACGTAACTCTTTACACAACTCATTGGACATTTTCGCAGAAAAACTTGAAATACAAGAAGTGGTTCATTATTTTCTTAAAACTGTGCAGGAATTTATGCCAAAATATAGTGCCATTAAAGATTTAAAAAACGAAAATTGGCTTTTTATGCACTGGCAAGAATTAGTTACACGCTCTGGCATGGACATTAAGTATTCCATGGCTATGAATTTTCAGTATTGCATTCGAAAAGGCATAATGGATCACTTGGAATTAGTGCATGAAATCTCGGAAAAGGCAACACATGAGGCAGATGCCATACGCATAGCGTTCGAAGAAGAGGAGAGACGTAAAGAGGAGGAGAAACTGGCGTTATTAAGGCGTAAAGCTATGAGAAAATGTCGCACCGATATTTTGTAAATATTTAAACTGCGGCATTTTTTGAGCTGTTCCCGCTATAAAATAAATTATGTTTTTAAAAACTAGCTATGCTCTATCATCATTAAAAAATATTTTTGAATAGAACAAAAATAACGGAATTATTCAGAAGTAAAAATTATATAGTCATATTTGAATTTGTTATCATTCTGCAGTACATGTCACTTGCAGCGCTGCCAACTACCGACACGTTCAGTACTAGCACAGAGGATATTTACAAAATATCGGTGGTACTAGTACTGATACACTTTGCCAACTACTACAAGTTTATTTATTCCTTGAAATCCTTAAATTGCATAAATTAATACAAAGTTTACTTATTTGCTTATTAATATTACATTTATTATTATTATAAATATACCAAATTGAGTTATGAGGTCAATAATGTGTGGATATTTGTGATTATAACTACTTTACATATTGTTAAAAAATAGTGGTTTATTTTTGCCTACATAAAGTTTTGTTTTTGTATAACGGTAAAAACCAGTTCTGGTAATTCTTGGATTACGTCTTACACATACATACATATTTCGAGATTTTGCCCAAAAATTATATTTAACAATTCCCGATATCAATTTGAATGCAATGGAAGCGACAAAAGGGTAAATTAAAAAACTTCTACATTTTTTACTCATCAATAAGCACACTTTTTTTAAATTATGGTTTGCTTTCAGTGCAGAGAAAAAAAATATTAACAAGTGTGTCCTACCACACTGCAAAGGACTGGGAGTATCACACAGATTTCCAAAAAACCCGCAACGTTGCAGGTTATGGTTGGATGCTTTTGATAATCCTACTCTTAATGCAATACCACATTTCAAACTTGCGTCCTTAGGCGTATGCAATCGTCATTTTAGTCACGATGATTATCTTTACCCAGCATCACGAAAGCTGCATTACTCGGCGGTCCCAAGTTTAAATCTTAAAGAACTCAATGAGTTGGATAAATGTCGTCATGGAAATGATGAAAATATGCAAGATTCTGAAACGTATTTCATAAAAACCGCGGCAATTAATTGGTCAGTACACAGGGCCGTTGAGGAACATATCAATTACTTAAATCTCCTACTTGACTCTCGCAAAAATATTGCAGAATATGTCTCGCTTTTAAAGGGTGCTATTGATGCACCTGCTTCAGATGTTAATGATGCAACAGAAACTGTAACTAATCTGCAAAATCCGAGTCCCCCAGGTTTTAACGTTACACTTCAAGATAGTTTTATACAAATATGGGACTCGCAACAGGAACTTGCTTTAAGCGCTGACTTTTTGTGGTTACGCCACATGTGCGATTGTAGCCAATGTTTCGATTATATGGAAAATAGACATCTGTGCAATTTCTGTGAATTCGACAATGATTTGCAACCTATTGAGTATTGTATCGTAGAAGAAAACACAATGTTAAGTGTCACGTGTAAGTGTTAAGAATTTAAGAAGAAAATTTTGTGTTTCACACAATCGTATTAAAGAAAATTTTTAGTAAATCAAACTTAACTATATTTAGGGAGTGATGGTCATACATCCGCGTACAACTTGGATAGTTTATACAGAAAACATGCCAAACATATGCCAAACATATGCCCTACTATATTATGGGATTATCAGAAAACTCAATATCTACCCGAATTTGAACCCATAAATTGTCATGATATTATACAGTCGAATGATATTGTCTGCTATAAAGCCTTAAATCTCTTGCAAAAGTTTGGAGTATTAGTAATAAATCAAATACCCAAATACGACAAAGACTCTTCACTGAAAAAGTCTATAATAACGAAACTATTTAATCACCCTTGGCATCAATTTTCAGCAGAAAAAAGAAAACTAACTGCAGAATGTGCAGAAACTACACCATTTTCGAATTGTACCTTCGAATCCATGGATAAAGGCTTGCAAATATTAACAGTGGAAGATATAAGTTTAGACTTATTATTAGCAGATGGTTTCAATTGTCTTGGACAAATCCCTGAAGCTAATCTGAGCTTCCTAACGGAAAATGAAGTATGTTACAGTTTTATTAATGACAATGGTTATAAGCTTACCAGCAAACAGCCCGTTGTTTCAAAACGAAACAGTTTGGAACGCATTTGGTTTTCAACTTTTCACCTGGATAATATAAACCCTAAAGATTATCGCCAAATATTTCATAATTTTCAAGCTCTAATTAAAGTGCTGAAAATGGAAAAAAATCAATGGCCTGTGACGCTTAATGCCGAGACAATTATAGTTTTAGATAATTATCGCATTTGCTGGTGTTTAAAAGCACCAACGGAAGATTGTGAATTGGATTGCGTTTACATGCAGAGAAAGCATTATTTAAGTATTTTAAATGTACAGTCAGGTATTTCACCAAATGAATACGTTGAGTAATTTAATACCAGTAATTTTTTTATTCACTATTTTCCCATAGAAAAAATTTAAAATAAAATATATAAAGGAAAAAAAAATACTGTTAATAACATCTTGGGCATAGGGTCTACGTTACTCCGCCCATATTTGTGCAATACCATATTATGCAAACTTACTTTGCATTAATATGTTTTATAAATAAATAAAGGAAAGTTATGTATGTATATATGTATGTATTTATGTATTTTATGTATTATGTATTTTTATATAAAGCTGAGATCCCACTATCGGCACAATGTACCGATTTCGCTGAAATAAAGTCATAAGCAGTCAGATAAATTGTCTTTATGTTTCAACTGATTGAAATATTAGGACATAATTGCACTACACTGCATTGTTAATAGAGCATTAAACACATAGACCACAGCAGGCTACATTGCTACACGACTACAAGTGCCGCAGACAACAAATGTTGCCTGGTAGCCAGCTGCTGAATCATTTTGAAGACGGCAGCAGCACCATAAATATATGTTTCAGTGGTGCCGCTTTCAAATAGATATTTCACAATTATAAAAATAAAATAATTTATTCAAAAATAGAAAAACAAATCAGTTTATTTCTTTACATTTTTTTTTTGCTAATTTCACTATTTATATGTTACGTAATTTCTTCAATACGTTTAGCAATTTTTCACTAATTTGCGATTTTTTCGCGTTTTTCGCGTTTCTTTCTAAACTTTTTATTTTTAATGGCTTTCGCGACTTCTAATAAATTTTAGAGCTTGCTTCCGATTTGGCAAATTTTTGCGATTTTTTTGCAGAGTTCCCAATAAATGCAACTTTTTGCTTTAATTGCAGTTTTGGTGATTTTTCATCGCTAGTATGGCTTGTTCAAAATTTTCCAAGTTCTCGCGATTTTTTTGCAAACTTCACGATAAATGCGACTTTTTGCATGCTTTCAGCCTCCAAACAGTTTTAACAATTTTTAAACAATATTAGACTTTGTTTTCATTCCGCTGTTAATATGTTTTTGGAAATTTTGGTATTTTGCAGAATGTCTTGCATTCCTTAAAGTTTTAGCGGTTTTTAATCAAATTATGGCTTTTTTTTATTTGCAAAGTTCGCGATAAACCGGCTTTTTGCGTGTCTTTTAGCTTCCTAAAAGTTTTGAAGATCTTAAAACATTATTAAACTTTGTCATCATCCCGCTGTTAGAAACTTTTTGCGAATTTTTTAAATTTTCGCGAATTTTTTGCATTCCTTACAGTTTTATCGATTCTTAATCAATATTAGGAATTTTTTTTAATATTTGAAACTTCGCGAATTTCCGTTTTTTCACTTTGCAAAAATATAATTACTTTTGCAATTAACATTAAAATTTTGTAAACTTCTTTTTTATTTTTCAAGAAAAAATAGTTCTTGGCAATATTTTGTTTTAACATATTTTGCTATACTGTCAACACTGTTTTTGGTTTGTAGCCATAAGAAATAGAAATTAGTTTAATTTGACTACAAGGACAAATGTAGCACGGACAACAACCTGTAGCCTGTTCAATATTCATTCTCATATAAACATGTGTATTGTATTTTTGACATTTTGTAGCCGGTAGCTTGCTGTGGTGAATGTGTTTAATGCATAACCCCCTTATGCAAAAAACAATGGTAAACTTAAAGTAGGTTTAACAAACGAATTTTGTATGGCAAAACCGGTTTTAATGCATGCTTTAAATTTAACAATCGTTTTTGCATAACAGCATAATTGAGAAAGAAGGCTATTTTGGTTTATTACTTATGAATTTATTGCAGTGAGCCGACGAAAATCGGTACATTGTGCCGATAGAGGGATCACGGCTTAATATCGACATTATGCATAACAGAAAGTAAGTGGGCAGATGTGGCATTTTTGAAAATATATTGAATAAATAAGGCATTTTAAAAAGCGATTTAATTTATTTAAAAAAAAAACTCCAACAACAACTTCTTTGTAGTTACGCATGCTTGTAATTTATTTATAAAAATTTGTAGTAAAACTTTTTTCTTTTCATTTGCTTAAAACTTATAACATGGATAATCTTTATTTGCAAAACAATATTCTAAGTTTAAGCTACAGTTAACTGACGAGTGTATTTTATCTTTCATCTTAAAAACTGAATCTTAATGTTACTTATTCATACAAATATTTTGTTTCATTCTTTGTAGGTAAGTTCTATGTAATTTGTTTAATTGTGACTGTGACGCTCGAACTTTTATTTTATTTTATGGTAAGTTTTTTATTTCATAATTTTATTTGGTTAAATCTTTTAATTTGTTTAATTGTGACTGCGACACGCAAACCTTTATTTTCTGGTATGGTTTTAATTTTTATAATTTTGAAACATCGAATATTCAATTCATATTATAAGCATCGAAAATTTCGTTGAGTAGCGAATTTTCTATCGAACAGAATTTGGCTTTCGATGAAATATTTTAACATGAAAACGTATCAAAAACGATTAAAGGCTCAGTTAGCCGAATGTAATGTAAAGTAACTGCAACAGTAGGAAACAGCTGATCGATATTGTTATGTGAAAAGTAATGAAAATGGTTATAGAGCTCTAATGTAATGTAACCTACTTTTCATATAAAAATATCCATCAGCTGTTTCCTACATTGAAACAGAAATCGAGTAATTTTTTCTACCTCTCTTCTCTACACCGCTAGCTATCAAACAAAAAGTGACGTCGAAAAATAGACTTCATAAAAGTCTTCGCGTGAATTAGGTGTAAGCTGATTCACATTTTGAAACGAGGAATATCGTGTAAATTAGGGCACCAAGATAACGAAGCTAAAAAATTTTGCATATTGGATAGTTTGACGTGGTGAGGACGATATTATCGAAAATGCTGCTCTATCTGTAACTATGGATGGCATAACTATTAATAATATATTATAATATTAATAATTAATAATTAGAAGCTCTTAATGTTCTTGGCATTCAATGCGGTATTCGAAGCTCTGCACACATTTCTGAAGTCTCAAAAGAAGCATACAACTGCCTAGGATTTTTGAAACGGTGCAAGCGATACCTCACCCCATATGATCTCCTTAATGTTTATACTATTTATATCAGACCGATAATGCAATACATAAAAATCTTATATATGGGTCAGCACTTCCAAGTCTATTTTGGGGCTGGTTGACTGCGTACAGGAGAGGGCGAAGAATCTCATGGGTGACAGTAGGGTATACAACTCAGACATCCTAAAATTTTTAAGCACAACTGCTTCATTCAGTTCACATCCTTTTGTTATCAACTGGCTAATAAATCGCACTACGTATTACCTAGAAAATTCGGTTTTTAGCCGCACTGTTTTCCTATCACTTGCAACGTGAAAAAATTCAAATCGAATTTCCACAGACACTGCTCTCTCTCTGTCCTCGTCCCCATAATCTATGTATTTTCGTATTTCTAGCACAATACATTGCATGAGTAGGGCTAATCCCCTAGAGATGCTCTTATGTCTGGAATCGGCTTTAGTTATACGGCCCTGTTCTGTAAACCGAATCCTAGTAAATTCCTCGTTTTCAAAAAATTAATAATGGTCCTGCTGACGTGTTTAAAATTATACATGACAATTTTTTTTCAGATATATTTGGGAATCTACTTAATAAAAAAAATCTTAAAAATATTTCTATTATTGGAGTTAGTTATAATTTGAAAACAAATATATGAGCGTACGAATTGTTTGTGATACAATATGTGTGTTCCCTAAGATTTCGTACAAGTTCGGACTAATGAGAGAAAACAGAAAATTATTCTCTGAATATGCAAAAGTTATCCAAAATTGCTGGAATGCAAAAAACCATAATTGCACATCTTTAAATACTAGTGCTGCTTACTTTTTAAATTAAATTAAATTTAATTTGTTCAAAAATCTTCCAGTTTGCTTTTTAATAAATTTGATTGTAATTTTTTTTCTATATTTTGCAAATTTTAGGTGTGTTCGACAAGATTTTGTACAAGTTCTGACTAATGAAATTAAAAAGAAAATTACTCTCTGAATGTTCAAAAGTTATACAAAATAGCTGGAACGCAAAAAAAACATAATTGCCCATCTTTAAATACTAGTAAATTTTAGTGATTTTAGTCGCTTAAAACGCATAACATTACAAAAACAAAAATTTTGCATCACTAGCAACATATGTAAAAAGTAAACGAAAAAAGTATCGAAAAAAGTAGAAGCTACGTTAATTATTTAAAAAATCATAAAAAGCATTTTTTATATTAAAGATATAGAGAAATATGCACAAACACAACAAAACTTGAATAACTTGAACTTTGTTCAAAAAAACTTCCATTTTGCTTTTAATTATTTTTGCATGTAAAAACTTTTTCCTATTTTTCCCAATTTTCTGATTAATTTTTCAGTTTCATATCGTCGGTTGGTTTCTGATTTGCAGCACATTATATACAAAATACATTATGTCTGCAGCAAACCAGAAATCAACCGGCGATATGTAAACAAAAAACAGCTGATTATTCAATTCTTGTCCGAACTTACCCAGAAGAAAAAGCTCGTACTAGTTTGTACAGGAAATGAAAAAAATTACTCTCTCTCTCGCTCTCAAAATTGCACAAAAATTGCTATCTGGAACCAGTGTTGCCAGAATTTCTAAGGCTAAAATCTGGAAAATTTAACAATTTTTCATGAAAAAATCTTCAAAATCTGCATTTTATTTTTAAAATCTTCAAAAAATCTTCAAAGCTATTTTTAAAACAACTTTTTTATATATTATTAAAAAAAATTTACATTCATACATATACACATATGGATGTACATATGTAATATAAATATTTTTTCATTAACCCATATTCATAAAATTTAAACTCGGCTTTAAATGTTTGTATTTAAATTTTTTAGAAAAATTTTTTTAAAATAATTTTCATTCACATTTTATTTTTTATGAATAGAAAGAAGCCTTTAATGTTCGAAGATTGTGCATTTCGTTTCTGCTCAAGAAACTCATCAGCAGACTTCAAACAAAAAATTTTTTAAATAAGTCAAAAAACTTCATATGTTTATAGAACGACTATCAATGTGTTATTAAGAATTACGTACACAAACATAAAAGGTAATATTCACAAAAATTATTTTGTGTTACAAAACTGTTAACAAAAAAATGTCCATACAAAGTTTTTTTTGTAAACCTTTTCTAAACCAAAACTATTTTTTAGGAATACGGACAAAAACCTTAAAAGCTTCAAGCAAAAATCTTTACAAAATAACATCTTCGATTTTGCGACATTGGTTGAAGTGTACTGATGAGTTTGATGGGTTTTCCACATGCAAAGTTTACTTTGCAAAGTCTTGAGTTTGTTCAAGAAAAAAGAATATATAGATAAAAAGAATATGTAGATATTCTATTCCAGAAGCTTGTCAAAGTTAGTTCTTTTTCTTTCATGATGTCTTCTAAGTTAAAAAATTTTAACTGTCTAAATTGTGAGTCGTTCACACATAAAAGAAATAAAAAGTAGTAACAGTAATAGGAAAAATTTAAAAAAAAATTCAATATAATTGAAATTGAAAAATCTGCGGTTTTAGGCCAAAAATCTTCAAATCTGGATTTCGTCATTTTGGATGGCAAAAATCTGCAAAATCCAGATAAATCTGCATTTCTGGCAACCGTGTCTGGAACGCTTTTGTATAACTTTGTACTAGTTCGGACTGTTTTGTTATGCATCTGAGTATAGTACGTAGTTGCTAAAATTAAGAGTAGATACTTAAGTATATTTTTTTAGGAGTACTTAATCATGAAAAATCAGAAATAGTAAAAACTGAAAATATGTTTAAGGATGAACTTCGTAGATAAAAGGTGTGATATGTTTTCAATAGTCGTTTTGTCAATAATTTTAAAATTTGTTTTTCCAAACATATTCAATAAATTACTTTTCAAAACCCTATTATATGGTTTAAATTTATCATCTTATGGGATTTTTAAAAGTCGATACTCTAAAATTAGCTCAAAAATTATACTAAAAATCTATCGGAATTCATTACACCTTTTAAAAACGATTGGTTTGAAAACGAACGTTTTCCATCCATCACATACCTGATTAAGTAGTTATTATGGAGTAAATAAATATATTCCATAATAAATAATTTTTTTTATTCATTTAAGTAAAATGCAAGAAATGATTTTAATATAAGAATATGATTAAGCCTAAAATTAAAGAAATTAAATTAATGAAATTAAAATTAATTCTAAGACCAGCTGATGCAGCTTTTTCGTTTACATCAAAGAAACGCACCGTCATTGTAATGGGAACCTCTAAATTTTCATTTAAGGAAAATTCCAAATCATGACGTTCGGCCAAATGCAATTCGGCATGATTGATGACCTTCTGCAAGGGAACATTGTCTACCGTAAGAGTCGCCATATGAAACTCATACGCTAAACTCAATAAAATATTGCGACAGACAAACGTAGTAGTTTCCTGCAAATATTCGCCAACTACGGCATCAAAGTGTGTACTGTAAACCTGCAATTGCAGCCATTTACTAGAGATATTTTGCGGTTTCCCAAGTTGTGATATGAAATATGATGAAAGATCTTCAATAGCGAGATCTGGTCCAAATAGTTGATCAAGTACACGTTGCTGCAAATTCAAACATACTGCAGTAAAATTAATATTTGCCGGCTCGTCTGCTACAAGCGAATCATTTTTCAGTTTTATTTTGCAATGTTTAGCCACATTAATTCCATAATTTATAAGTTCTCGATCGTTTAGCAAGCGTTTGCAGGCACCGTTTTCTTTGTGCAGCAAAACTAAAGTGTGAGTTTCTTTATTGTCAAGGGAAAAGTAATTCAAAACTTGATTTTTGTTCGACATAGGTAGGGTTTTATTGAAGGGTTCATAGCGCGCCACGATTAAAGGATTTCCCACACGATAGCCCAAAGCTCCAGATATTATAGCAGGAGGTTTTTGAATTTTTTTGTTTGCTGGAGTTTTAAATTCTTTTAAAGTTTTGTTAAGAAATTCAATTTCATACGACAACCAATACTCGTCCTGTTTAGTAGTACTATTAAAATTTTTAAGCCACAAGTCCACTACTACCTCTTGAATATTGGTAAAATTATGTAAAATATTCACTTTTACTTTGGTGAGAGTGTAGTTTTCAAAAATTTCTTTACTTTGCTTAAATCGAGTGCAAAATTGTTTGCTTTCCAAGCATTTGTAAATGGTAATATTTCCCACAAAGTTTTCTAAATGCTTATTGTTGTAAATATCATCTGGTATAAGGGGTGTATTGAAAATTTTATATTTTCTTTCTAGTTGCAATAGACTGTGCTGAACTCGTTTTAGATCTGCGTAGGATGAGATGAGGCAGAATCTTTGTAGGGGTTTTAAGTGATAAATGGGCTCTTGTATTCGACAAAAGGGTGATTCAAAAGATGATGGAAGATCTGTAAAAAATTAATTTTTAAAAGGTTGTTATTTTTATTATGTTAAGAACTTCTGTTTTTTTGTTTTCTAAAAACATACATACATACATATAGAAATAAAAATATACTGGGAAAATAATTTTTTATGATTCTATATTTATGATTTGAACGGGCTAAATTTCGTAACGCTTTTTAAGCGAAATTACATGTGATAATTATTAATGAACAAATAACATCAAAGTTAGTTGTAAATATTCTGACAACAACACATAGTTGAACGGAACAGCTAGCCGTTTTCGGAGGCCACTAAACCTTCATCATCAGCGTTCTTCTGTGTTTTGTCCACTGTGTGTGGTGTCAGTTGATGTTAATTTCTGCCGTATATACGAAACTTTCTTGCAAATGGAATACGTGAATTGTTTTGATTCATCGTATTTCAATTTTGCTGAAACGTGTTTTGTAATGAAAGCTTTATGAAAGTGAAAAAGTGGCTTCCTTGAATATTAGTTTCAATGAAGAATGGTTTCAAAAATTTTTAATGAACAGAAAAAAACGAAGTTTAGTAAAATTTTCCGTGTTTTTGCAGCCAATTTTTATATACATAGTTTTATTTGTTAGTTTGGTCGCATTTTTTGTTTAAATTCGTATAATTTTTCCCCCTCTACTTTAGGGTTCCGTACATCAAAGTTGAAAAGGAATCCTATAGCTATCGCTACGCAGACCGTCTGTCTGTCCGTCACAGGCGATTTTCTCGAGAACTGTAAGATCTACAGACCAGAAATTTTGTCAGAGTATGTAGAACTTTGGCCGCTACAACAACAAATATATGAGAGTTAAAAATTAAAGGTTGCTCCAAAACGAGCAACGAAAAACTTTAAAATCCCATTTAATACACATACATACAATTGTATGTGTATAGACACTTGAAATTTGTAAAGTTAAAATTAAAAAAAAAAAATCTGAATTAAAAGGTGTTCTATCAGTTAATGTAATTTTGACTGTATAATTTTGACAAACTGGCTGTATCTTGGAAACCGTACGAGGCAGTAATTTTTGAAAACGGTAAAACTAAAAAATCGCAAAATTATAAAATCGCCAAACCGACAAAAAATTGCCAAAAACTGAAAATAAATCGAGAAAAAGGAAAAAGCGCCAAATTTAAAAAAAATCTGAAACTAAAATAAATTGCCGAAAACCGGAAAAATAGTCAAAATGAAAAAAATTGCCAAAATGAAAAAAATCCCGAAAGCTAAAAAATCACTAAAACCTCGAAAATAAACTCGAAAAAATCGCCAAAACGAGAAAAAATCCCGAAAGCTAAAAAAATCACTAAAACCTATAAAAACGCCAAAAACGCAAAAAACCAAAACTAAAAAACGCTCAATACCGAAGAAATCTCAAAAACGAAAAAAATGCCAAAACGATAAAAAGCGCCAAATTAAAAAAATTCTAAAACTAAAATAAATTACCAAAAACCGGAAAAATCGCCAAAATGAAAAAAATCGTTAAATTAAAAATCCGAAAAAATCACCAAAACGAGAAAAACGCAACAAACCCCAAAAACTTAAAAACCTCCTCAAAACCGAAAAAATCCCAAAAACGACAAAAATGCCAAAACGATACATATATTCAGGTATGTGATGAAAAACGATTTATACACAAAAACAATTTGAAAAGGATAAAAGGTGTGATCGTCGTTTTGCCATTAATTTGAAAACTTTTTTTTTAATAGTTTTCCCCAACAGTTTTGATAAATTTCTTTTCACAGCCCTATTAGATGGTTTATATTTTATCTTTTAGAGTGCTTCTTAGAAGTCAGTAGTTTCAAATTAGTTAAAAAATGATACTCAAAATCGTTCGGAATTCATCACACATTTTCAAAACGATTGTTTGAAATCGTTTTGAAAACGATCCTTTTCCATCACATACCTGATTATATAGGCTAAAGTTCGTATATAATAACATATCTAGTATCCGTGCGCGAGTCAAACTCGCACTTTACTGAATTTATTTTAATTTTATTGAAAATACAATTGATATTTTAATATTTTTTAATGGACAGTAAGCTGAGATAAATACCTACAATGTTCGATAGCAAAGAGCTGCTTTACGGCTCTATAATGGAAACAGGGCTGTCAGATATGGCAAATTCTCGCCAAACGTGCCAATTTTTCTGGCGATGAATAAATTTGTTGGCGATTTTTCTGGCGATAAATAAATTTTTTGTGCGATTATTATGGCTATTAAAAAAAATTGAACTTCAAAATTTTTCTAATTCAGGAAAATTAGAAAATTGAAGTAGTTTCAAAACTAAATCCTACCAAAACTCGTCTGCAAGAAGTTAAAACAATTTTATTTTGATGATTTTTCTTATATTAATGCGTTTTGAATTTGGATGAGAAAAATTTAGAAGAAATAATTTTTGGCGATTTTATTTCTAATTTGGGAATTTTGATACCATCATTTTATAAAAATTTATATTAAAAAAGGGTCATATAAAAACAAATTTATTATCAAATATTTACTAAGAAAAACTGTAAAAACAGATTTTTGGCGACTTTTATAATCAATTTGGCGAAATAGGTCGAAAAAAAACTGACAACCCTGAATGGAAATATTTGTACTACTATTGTGAATGCAGGCGTGTGTTTATTTATTTAAGTATTTATTGGACATATTCTACAAAGTAAATTTGCAGAATATGGTTGCACAAAAATGGACGGGTGACTAAGACCATATATCCATGATGTTATTAACAGTATTCTTAAAAATGTTTTTGTGACTGACTGTACACGACCTATGCCTTCACATAGGAAGTAGCAACGTGGTTGTTAAGAAAATTCTACAAAAGAACCGCAAGATTATACGGTAATCCGTGGCAGATCAGTCAACCAGTGCGAGCCAAACGCAAAACTCTCGAAGGCCAATAAACAACATTGGCCTGGTTGCATTTAAGAAATAATTGCCAATGACGCGTGATGTTGACTCGCCCAGAGATGCTTTACGACTGAGGTGTGTGTTTATATGTGTGTATCTCTCGACTTATGCCAAAAACGATGGAACTCGCCTTTTTTTGATAATAAAAAAATATTAAAGGTATAGTAATGGATCTATATGGGAATATGCGTCCTATAGAAATTAAAAAAATGAAAAAAGATAATTAAAAAATTGCCCAAATAAAAAATTTCCACTTTTTTTCAAAAAAGTTTTCTTGTGTCGCATTTTCATCAATCTATGTTTTTTTCAATCGGTATGTATCGATATAAGTCTTAATAATTGCGATTTTTACGTACTTTTAACCAAGTTTTCGATGTAAATTATCTTTTAAACAAGAGCTAACCTAAGAAAATTGCACCGTTGGATTCTGCATACTCGAATTAGGTTTTCCCATACTGTTATTAATAAGAAATAACTATAATGTTCGTTAACCTTGCTTTAAAAAATATTTGTGCTACTATTGTGAATGAAATTCACCTCTAGCTGTGTGTGTGTGTATCTCTCTCGACTATTTAAAAAATCCTTAAAGGTATATTTACCAAAATTTTGTATTTCCTTGGTTTCAATATTTATAATTCGTAGTAAATCGCCAAGTTTATAAAATTCACGGCTTTTAACATCTTCCAATGACTCCATTAGCAAATTAGGCCATTTGTAATAACGTGAAGTATCCTTTATATAGTCAGCGGACTAGAAATTATATATATACACATAATTATATACTACATACATATTTTTTTTTTAATTTCGAAATAAATAAATAATTGAAAGTGTAGAGATTACCTCTTCTTTGACTAACGGTATGTTTGTCCGAAAAACACACAACCAACCATCGTTTACCTCGCACGAAGGCAGGCCATGTTCAAACTTAAAGACTTCAAAGCGTTCTCCATGGGTTTCTAAATCAATATCAGTTTCCCTTAGACAACGAAATACTTTGAAAGCTTCGGGCGAACAATCTGGATCACAACAGCAATTGATATCACAAGTTTTTTGAGTTAGATCGCAAAAGCAATAACTTGCTTGGCTGATTGGCCATTTGGGTAAGGAAGTGTTGAGGTTTAATGAATTATCTAGGGTAATGGTGTCATTATCCACGTCGTTAAGGCTGCTGGTAGTAGTTGGTGTTTTAATAGTCGTTGTTAAAGGTTTTACAGTAGTAGTGGCTTTGTGGGAAGTTTTGGAAGTTTTCTTAGGCGGAAATTCAGGCCATTCTGACTCTGGCATACTTGTTGTTTTTGCTGAACTTGTTACAGTTGTAACGGTTGTAGCACCCGTGGAACTGGTAGTTGTACTAACAAAAGCTTCAGTGCTTGTTTCTTCAACGCTCGTTTCCGTTGCAGTGCTTGTTGGTGGCAGGGTAGTGCTTAAGGGTAAAGGCTTAGAGATGCCTATTTTTACAGCCTCACTAAAGAAAATCGCCAGCAGTAGCAACTGATATAATAAAATTACTTTTAAAGGATACATGTTCTTCACTTTGATAAATATTCACTTAAACTCTATGCCGAATTTGGCAAAATTACGAAAAATTAAATTGATATCAATTATTATTTTGCCCGAAGAACAAGTTCTTAATTTGAATCTATAAAAGAAATGAAATCATTTGCTTGTGTATTGTTTTGCAAACATTAATAATAAAGAGCTACCTTTCCAATCCCGTGTAAATTAAATCCTCCTTGCACAGTGCCAGGCCACCACCACCGAATTTCTCGCGAACACTATCGTACCAAGAACGCGGAGCTAATTTCCAGCACAAAACTTCCAAACGTTGAAAGCCCGGTTTTGTAGGTATATGTACAAAACCGTAACCCACTGGCCAACTTTTATTCAAAATATTAACAGCATGTATTTCTAAATGCAGTTTAGGCCAACCTTGTAGCGATGTGGTGCCCAAGTGCAAATCTAAAGGTTGGCAAAAGTCCGAACTAGCTTCTAAACGATTTGTGGCTACAAATGTTTGACCCACCGCCTCGCCTTGTATCAAACGCCAAGAAGTTCCTTGCAAACAAAGATATTTTTTTGTAATTTTGTTACTTCGTGCCGAATAAAATTACTACTGACCACTTTGTAAACTCCACTTGCAAAATATATGCGGTTCGGAAAAATCAACTGCTTTCAATATTTGCCCAATAATATAAACTTCCGCCATCAATCTGTGCTTACGAAAAATTTTTTAATTCTATGTTGGCTTATTAAAAAAACATTTTTAAAATTGTACTTTTGATTGGGTTAAATTTTGTAAATGTCAGAATTTTCTTCTAGTTAAATTTTTTCCCATTTATTTGTTGTTCCACCACGGTAACCTTGGTTACATAAGGGTGACTCTAGTTTTGGTTATAGCAAACACAAATATGCAAAAACCCTTATAAGGTTTAGCACTTAGCTAAGACTAAAACCGTGTATTACTGTGAATAATTAAAAATAAAGTGGTGTCGAAAATAATTGCAAGGAAAATTTTACCTCATTTTTCGCATTGGGAAAAATTAAAATTAATTTATTATTTTTAAAATTTATATTATTAATTAAAATTTAATTTATTAATTTTAATTTTTTATTTTGATATTTATTTTTTTTTTATTTTAATATTTTAATTTATCAATTTTAATACATATTTTAATTTTAATTTTTAATTTATTAATTTAAATTTTGTAATTAAAATTTAATTTATTAAATTTAATTTTTTATTTTAATATTTTTTTTTATTTTAATATCTTAATTTATCAATTTTAATATTTTAATTTTAATTTTTAATTTATTAATTTTAATTTTTTTTCCTAATGTACGTATCATACAAATAGAGTTTTTTCTTACTCATCCTGTGTGTTCAAATGTGGACAACATTTTTTTCGATTCGCAACACTCGTTGCAGAAATAAGACACTGCTGAACTTGGTATCAGGATGTGTGCATATCTGCCTATGAGATATGAGAGATTTTGAAATCAAAATTTAAGCCACAATTATTATAAAAATAATACAGAGAAAATTTATCATTAAAATTTTACAGTGAAATAAATAAAATTCATAGCAATTGATGCAAAATAAAATATCCCATATGTATTCTTAAAAAAATACTGTTTTATCCACAACTATGACTAAAATGCATAAAAAATTTTGTAAATAGAGTTTGTGTGTAGAGTTATGCAAAAAAGCTCTTTGTTCATTGGAGGTATTGTTGGTATTGTTGGTATGAGAATTTAAAATACTAATTTAAAAGCCATAATTATGATTAAGATGCACGAAACATTTTATAATTGTTTCTGAAGTCATAAAATTAAAACTGTCTAGTAAGTTTTATTACAATCACTGCAAGGACATAGTTTTTTCATATAACCTTAATATAAAAAAAATTAATTTTTAGCTAAAACATGTAGAGAATGCAGCTGTTAGCTTTACAATTATAAATTTAAATTCTCCATTACAATCTCACAAGGACATATCCACTTGCAAATATCCTTCATATGAAAAAAATATAATTTTTGCTGCAATTATAATCAGAGTAGAGCGAAACATTATAAATAGTTGTAGACTTATAAACAAAAGATCTGTACTAACTTTTATTGCAATCGTTGCAAGGATATGCGCACCCCCCATATGTCCTTTATTAAAAAAAATTTTTTTTTTAAAGAAAAGTAACACTCAGGCAATGAATGCCTACTACTACTTATATGTGTTACCTTCTTTAGGAAAGGGATACTGATAGAGAAGACAGGTGGTGAAGGAAGAGATAGAGGAAAGCTTCTTTTTCTTTTACAAGTCTACGTTTTGCACGTTATAATGCAGAGTTGCAGCGCCTCTGGTTTCAATGAGGCGCATTAAGTTTTTGAAGCTATTTTTATTCGTTATTTTACTTCGCCGATGATTCTGCTACACAATACCGAAGAAGGAGGGCGCTCTGATGTTACATTAGGATTATTATCTGCCGAAGTCGGCAATTTAAGCTTAAGCTCAGCATGAATAAAAATTAGACACTGTTTTCATTAATAATTATACTTTTAAACTCTATGGAAAATTTCGTTTTCAACGATGCAAGGATATGTTAACCTCCCAATACATCCTTAGTTTTACACTACATACTAATTTAGCTAAATATATATATGATTAAAAAATAAAGTGTGTTCTCTATTTCGAAAATTAAGTATTTTAACAGCTAGGTAAATTTTAATTATAATCGGCTCAAGGGCAAGCATATCTACCATATATCGTTAAAGTTAAAAATTTAGCTATGTGCTATTAATATGATCAAAATGCAGCAAAAAGGCGTAACTATATCTAAAATTATACATTTAAGCTTCCTGAAATGTTTCATATCAAATGGTGTAAGGACATTTATAACTCCCATATATCTTTATTTTTTTAAATTATGATTTCAAAAAAAATTTAAATTACAACTATACAAACTCTAATTATAACTAAAATTATGCAGTTGACGTTTCTGAAAAATCTTCTAATGCTTAGAAAGGAACCAAAATATCCTTCGAGTTAATGTAAATGCTTTAGAACTGTCCTAGCAATTTTCGGTATACGAAACTCGAGTAACATCTCATTACTCATACTTGGTAATCACATAAACATCATGCTATAGAACTCGAAATTAACTGTCAATATTTTTAAAAAATTTTCACTTATCAAAAACTTTTGGAATCAAAGAAAATATTTTGCATTAATTTAACAAAATTTTTGTATAGAACAAATATTAAAAGCCCAACACTACCAAAAAAAATCTGAATCTTTCTCAAAACATAAAAACGTGAGACTAATTTATTTGAAAAAAAATTGAACATCTGCTCTCACGATATTGCGAAATCTCACGGTCTCAAAAGACAAAGCGCAAATTTTTGGATCAGAAGAAAAATTTTTATTTTAAAACTAGCGAAATTTCTCCCCACAAAGCCTCTCTTAAAGGCGAAAATTCTCTCGTTTAAAAGCTTAGAAAAATTTCAAAAAACGAGTCAACACGATGATGCTCCCCAAACAAGTAATAGTGCCGCTGCGAAAGCAGTACCAAGTACGGAAAAAATATCGGCACAAGTCAGTGACTCGACTAAAACGGGAAAACCTAAATCGATATTGGAAGAACATGGAATATTGATGGGCAAGGTAATTGGTTCCGGTAATTATGCCAAAGTTAAAATCGGTTATTCCGAAGAATACGGCAAACGTGTGGCCATCAAAATAATTTCAAAAGTTAAAGCACCGCCAGAGTATACAAAAAAGTTTTTATTTCGAGAAATAGAGGCCGTCAAAGGCTTACATCATGATAATTTAATAACATTTTACCAGAGCATCGAAACGAGTCACAGGTGGGAAAATTCAATTAAGTGTTAATTTAATATTTTATACATACATATTACATCTCAATTTCATCTCAAGGGTTTATTTAATAATGCAATTGGCAGAAAATGGTACTCTGTTGGATTATGTGCGTAAGAAGAAACATTTAGATGAACCACAGGCACGAAAATTATTTAAACAATTAATCAGTGCAGTGGATTATATTCATTCGAAAGGAGTGGTTCACAGGTATGAATGATATACGCTAAAAATCTCATACAAGAAAATAAGATGCGTATACGAGGTTAGGGATGCTTTTACAGTGATAAGAAGGAAATTTAGTATGCAGTTGAAATACTGAATATTTACAACTAAGGATATATGAAAGTTAGGCATGTACCTTATACCGATTGTAATGAACTTCACTTTACACTTTAAATAGCTAAATGGTCCCGTTTAGCTATTTTCGGTACATTATCATCATAATTGTAGCGAAAATTAAATATTTGAAAAAGGGATATATGGGACATGAGTATATCCTTTCACCCATAAAAACCAAATTTCTAATGTAGCTTAACTTTATGATTTTAGAAATAGTAACAAATCTTCTTTACATTTCGATAACACTTATAGCTTCAACTTAATATTAACATTCAGGATATGCATATGTCCTTGCTGCGATTGCACTAAAATTTAACAGGGGTTAACACTAACTATAAATATGTATTGTAATTGTAGATTCTTAGTTTTATTATATAGATATATGAGAACTATTCATATCCTTGAACGGATTGCAATAACATTTTCTAGAGAGTTTCACAGAATAACTATTGAACAATTTGTGAACTTTCTGAGCATTCTGATGCTTATTATAATACCAAACTAGAATATTGAAAATAAAGGATATATGGGAGGTATTCATATCCTTCAACTAAATGCAATAAAATTTCCTGGGTAGTTTCACTGCATAATTTTTGAACTATTTGCCAATTCTCTGAGCACTCTGGTATTTATTAAAGTTAAACTTCAATATTTAAGTATAAGGATATATATGAGGTTTTTATATCCTTGATTGAATTGCAATGAAATTTCCTAAAGAGGTTCATGAAATAATTATTGAATTATTTGAGAACCTTCTGAGCATTCTGATGCTTGCTATATTATGAAACTATAATATTCAAAATAAAGGATATATGGGGGGTCTTTATATCCTTCAACTAGTTGCTATAAAATTTCGTAGATAATTTTTAAACTACATATTTTTTTTTCTGAGCACTCTGATATTTATTATAGCTAAACTTGAAAATTAAAATTTATGGATATTGTGGGACGTAGGCATCGGCATTAAATTTTTAAGAAGGTATTGTGTTACTTGGCAGCCTTCGAGACATAATTGAATTTTTTAAATCAAGGATATGCGGAAAGCAGATTTTATTTGGAACAGGTTGCAGTATACCAGATGTCATAATAATTTATTTTAGAATTATATAACAGCACTCGGAGCACTAAAATCTCCCAATTGTAGAATATAACTAAATTATTAAAATCAGGACATATTGGAAATAAGCATTTCCTTTCACCAATTTTCCTCAAAACCTAAAACTTTTCTTAAAGTTCATATAAAGCATCATTATAAGAAGTTTCATATGTGTACATGAAGCAGATCATTAAGTCCTTTTTTCACACATGTACATAAATATCGTTGAAGAAAACTTCTAAAATAATAAAAATAACGTAGAATATTCTAACTTTAATGTTTTAGAGATATCAAATGCGAAAACCTTTTATTAGATGAAAATTACAATTTGAAATTAATTGATTTTGGCTTTGCCCGCAAAGATACCCGCACCAGCGACCAGCAGGTAATATTATCGAAAACTTTTTGTGGCAGTTATGCTTACGCAAGTCCGGAGATTCTTAAAGGTAATGAAAAAAAAAATTCAATAGAACTTAAAAACAATATTTTTTTCTAACAAACTAATCTTGCCCAACTGAAGGCATGGCTTACGATCCATTTTGCTCTGACGTTTGGTCTTGTGGTGTGGTCTGCTATGCCATGGTCTTTGGACGTCTACCCTATGATGGTTCCAACGTTCATATATTATTAAAACGCATTAACTCGTTTTTGGTTTTTCCCAAAATGCCTCTAGTCAGCAGCGAGTGCAAACAATTAATTTTACATATTTTGGCTCCCATAAAAATGCGTTTCAATATCGAACAAATAAAAGAAGATCCCTGGATGAAGACAGACTAAAAGTTATGTTAATGCGCAGTAAAGTTGCAGTAAACAGAGAAAGACGTTTTTTTTGGTAATTGGCTTTTAGTAAACAAAATTTTCCGTTTAATAATTTAATTACAATAAATTAATAGTACATACTTTACTATATTTTTTATAAAAAATTTTTTTTATGTAAATAAAGTTACTTACAACTAAAAAAAGAGAAAATATCTTCTCCCTCCTGTTTTGCTGTGCGTATTTTTTAATGCTTTCAAACATTTGTCGTACCTTTAGGCAAATAAATTAAATTAAAAATTTTTAAAATTTTTTTGGAAACATTTGTTTCAGCCATTTCGTAACAAAATGAAGAACAAACAACTGAAAACAAACTTTAATACAAAAAAAAAGAATACATAAATAAGTTGAACTGCGGCTTTGGTTTGTATAAAATATTGAATGCCCTTCTCTTATCGCCAGTGGCTCCACGAAAAATGGCACCAAAGCAGAAATACAACATGAATTTTGGGACCATTTTTTATTTCATTTTGCCACCATTTTTAATTTTCCTGTTTTAACTTGAGAGATGATTTTTGTTAATTTTTGACGCCATTTTCAATTTCAAACCCCAAACAAAAAATTAAAAATTAAAAAAAGAAATAAACACCAAACTATTCTCGCCTATTTTCGTTAGAATAAAACGACAGATAACGACAATTTTATATTGAATATATACCGTGTTACCCACTGCGGTATTACCATTCAATAATAAATTAAACGTTTTTATGCTGCTTTCAATGTAAAGTAAACATTTTGGAGTGATTTTAAAATTTTTAAGTTTGGAGCCATTTTCCCGCAAAATTACACAACACAAATATATCGTTAGCTAAAATACAAAAAGGCGTAAAGTATAATTTTATAGGAGAAGCAAAAATCTAAAAAAAAATTAAACTAACTTGTAGTTACCTTGTTTTTTGTTATTCAGAAGTGTAAAATTTTGTCAAGAAGTGCAGCTTAATGTCATTCATATTAATCAATTAAAAAGCTCGATTTTTAATTTTTTTTTGTTAGTTACGCCTTTTTGCATTTTAATGATATACATATATTTGATGGCACTTTTTCACTATTATTTATTTTAATGATTATTTGCATGGTGTAATTATTCCGGTAACTGCGAAAGGATTTGTTATACAATAATACCATAGCTATGTACAGAACCGAAGAATGTCCTACTTCAGCTGATAATTGCAGCCCTACTTCAGCTGATAATTTTTTGCTCTATGTGCTTTGTAGCTAACGAATGTCAAAAACTTCATTTTGTTTTGGTTTCGGTACAAAAATTTTTGTGCTTTTGACATTCTTCGGTTCTTTATTATAGTATAACAAATCCTTACGCAGTCACCTGTATAATTACACCATGACCAAAACCAAAACAAAACGAATTTTTTGACATTCGTTAGCTACAAAGCGCATAGAGCAAACAATTATGAGCTGAAGTAGTGCTGCCACCTTGTTAAATACACCTTGGTTATTTGATAGTAAAAAATAAAAATAAAATAAAATGTTTGCTTCCGAAAAAGGGGAAGGGGAAAGGGAATTTGTTTTATTTTCTCATTCGTCATATCAAGCCTGAAAAATTAAATATCATCTCAAACCAAATGTTTCGAATTCTTCTAAAGTCAGTCTTCGGTTATTTGTCTGAACTCAGAATTGTCGTAACGAATTCGTTATTATATTTCGGTAGTTTCTCTGTTAAACTAAAATTAATAGTTAATTAAAAAAAACTTTGATATATGGTGCAAGGTTTTGTTTTTCCACTTAAATAGAAAATTTTTATTCAATGAAACTATTTTTTTAAGCTTTATGTCAGTAAATTTCATAAATTTCTTTATATTTTTATTTTTATATCGATATTTCATTAACCTTTGGTTAACTTCTTCAGGATTATTCTTGTTTTTATTTTTTGAAAACTAATTATCAAAGTATTTTATTTAAAGCATTTGAAAAATCTCTCATGTCTTGAAATGTCTTATAAATGGTCTTGTGCAGGACTTTAATGTAAACCTCTGTCATTTTTCTCCACTTCATTTTTGTGGCCTATGGGCTAAATCTATTATGAGGCGACGATGCAAATTACATATGCAAATTATTTTGAGAAACGCAGCAATATATTGTTGCGACTTCGTAGCGGCATTTTGTATAAATTTTGCACCTACATATCGTTGCGATTTATTACCGATATATTGTTACAATTTCATAACAACATATCGTTGCGAAGCCGTGTCAGAAATTTTATACACAAATTGTTATGATTTCGGTAATATTTCGGTTACAAAATCGGAAGATTTTCTAGACCAGTCGTTACAAATTCCTTGTGAATTCGGAGCATTTGGTTTGGTGGGTTATTTTATTTAAAAAAAATTACTGCATAAAAAAGCTAAAAAAATAAAATTAATAATTTCTGGAACAAAATTTTCATCATCTAAACTGGAACTTACTAATGAACCTGAAATTGTTCGGGGTCTTTTTGAAAGGAAATAAATATTGCCCTTATTTTTATAAAAAAGAGAGTGTAAACCTGCTAAATCCACTTTTTATAAAATATGACATTTTAATGCCGTTCGAAAGAGAAATCGACTTGCTAAAATATTTATTTTAATTTGAAGCTCTATATGTCGAAAAATTCTTAAATTTCTTAAGCTTTGTGTAGAAACCGTTAACAGTATATTGTCTCTCCTGTAAAATTTCCTGGAAGGGAGTTAGCAGGTTTACACTCTAAGCCGATGATATGTGAAATATATGTTCCTATTGTCTTTTAAGAACCGACAATTTTACACTAGAAGAGGTACCGTATTACCCTAGTACCGTATTATCTATAATTTCAATGTAAAATTGTCGATTTTATACCCATATCGTTTCAAAACGGCATTTAAACGAGAATAAAACCAATTATTATAAGTGTTACCTACAGTACTCTTCAATGTAAGGAAAATAACAAATAAATTACGAAATTTTAATATTCTTGTTACTATTTTGTAGGGTATTAATATAAAGCAAAAGAAGATGTAATATATTTAAGCATTAAAAAAGTAGTTTAAACGAGAAAAAAATTGGCTACTTTAAACAAAATGTATTGGAAAACCGTTATGTAGGATGTGGGGGTTGGTCGTGAGCAGTCATGTTTGAAAAGTGCCTTCGATCTGCTGCAGGGTTAAATACATTATTTCACTTTTTCGTTTTATTTTTTTTCTCTTATGCCACACTGACGTTAATGCAACATAAATTTAAAAACTTCGAAGTAAGACAATAACACAAAAGAAATAGTTTGGCAGAAAACACAACTTAAAGGAAAAATAAAATTTTAATATGCTCTCAAGAGTTGAGTATACAAGATATTTGTATGAAACTTTTATACAATATGAATAAGGATATGAGGAGTAATTATGCATTATTAACTCAAAAATTCCATTTTTTGTTTTAGTAAAGGAGCGATAAATAATATACAGCTAGACTATGATTATAATATTTTTAATTATTATTTCTGAAAATGACAAACAATTCTAAGTGTTTAAATTAATCAAAATTTCTATCAGTTTTTAAAAGCGATAATATGTATGTTAAAAAATCTTTGCTACATTATAAAAAATTCACAAAAATTGCAAGAATATTCCTTAAATGTATTAAAGTGCTTTTTATAGTTTTGTAGGGTGCTGTGACCTGTGCTATATCAACAAAAAATTTAAATATTACTACAAATGCATTTATGTCGTTACAAGTATTTCGCATACATTTTTTACATTTTGTTTATTTTTTTAGCCACTGCTGAAATTTCGAATTTTTAACGCATTATTTATTAAGTTTTTTTTTGCTAGCTTAACTATTTGTTTGCTTTCAAATTGTTATAAAATGCAAAAAGTGAAACAAAGTCTTTTTGTTTTATTTTTCATTTAATAAAAAATTCAAAGTTTTACGAAATATTTAAATATTAGCTTTGGCAATCATCTGCATACAACCAGTGTAGTGGATGGATGATTTTCGCCAAAAAAATTTTTTGCTGTCGATTTTTGTTAAAAGTTGCAAACAACATTGCAAAGGTTTATCAGGTGAATAAAAGATTTTTTTTATAACGTGCATAACCTTAGGTAAATGAAATAAAAGTTGCGCGAAGCTGGTTAAAGAGAGGAGAGGCAAAATGGGATAGTCTTAAGTGAGACATGACTTAAGTGGAAGTTTGATAGAAAATAAATCCCAAGAAAATAATTTAAAGTACACAGAAAAACAGTTGTGGGTAAATGTAACCAATAAAAACCGTTCATTTTAACCAATAAGTAAAATTGGTTAAAGTAACTAATGTTAAGCAGTTAAAAAGAATAAATTCATAAATTTGTTATGGGACTAGTTCACCGGTTACATTACATTAAATGAAAAGTTAACAATTCCAATTTGATTATAATAACCAAACGAGTTAGTTAGTTTTTAAATTATTCATAAAAAATAATTTTTATTTAAGAGTCAATAAAATTTTTTTTAATGAAAAACTGTTTTCTAAATCACAAAAATTTTTTATGAACAAGTCCTTTAATCTAAATCGTATGATACATAATAAACAGTAACAATTTCCTTTGGTTGTTTTAACTAAAAAAAGGAAGAGATCTTTAAATCGTGGGTATTTTTTTACATTGTTACTTTAAAACTCGGTACATTTTAGACCGATTGTAAAACTTCTTTTTCTGTCTGAGAGGTATAGCTTCCAATTCGTCCCATTGTAAAAAAAATTAGGAGGGGACACACCCAGACATTTTTTTATTTGATTTTCTGACATTCTATTTATTTGATTGTTGTGAAACTGGCAAGCACCTTTGATTCTCGTAATTACACAATTTTAAAGATGACAATATGAGCGGGATACGCCCATTGAATTTTATTATATTTCACGTGGTTCTACCGATTTTTACGAAACTTAACACACATCTTGAGCTCTAACATAGATACAATATTATATTTGAAGAAATGGGCGGAGTCATGCCCATAAAAATTTAATATTTTATATATTTTTTAAATTTTTTTTCTGAAAACATACATATTGTATTTAAAACAGGGGCGGAGGTACGCCCATTAAAATTTTGTTTAATATTTCACTTACTTATTCTTAACCAACTGATTTAATTTTTTTTAAAGAGTACTTCCTTTCATTTTTTTTCGAAAATTTTGGTCAAGATTATTCCGACAAAATTCTTATAATTAAAACTCCCAAGAAAAATTTAATGCAGACCGTAAAATTGACACATGAAATTGGTTACATTATCTTAACAAATATTTTTTTCTGTGTAAAAAAAACAAATAAAGCAGCGTCAAGTTTAGGAAATTAAATAACATCAAAGAAAAAGTTTACCAATTCTAAAAAGGAATTTTATGTTAAAAAAATCTCGGAGAATCCTAAAAAGACTTCTCTTTAAATGTAACTATATATAAAAGAGTTTTGATATATTTGATGTATTTAATCCACCAACACATTTAAGAATTGCTCTAATTAAACTTCATAATGAAATGAGTTTTTAATTACCAACATTAAAACCTTCTCATATGCCTGTTTGTATGAGCATATGTACTTATGTTCATACACACACACATATATATATACGCACATTCAAAAGTCAATATGTATAATCAGCGTAAACTGATGATGTAACATTATCCTCTGACATGCCAGTGTTGCTGTTATTATTTTCAGTTTCCTTTTCTGAGGTCGTTATTTTTCTGTAGCCTATTTCCTTGCATAAATATTTATATGTACACACCTACTTGCATACTTTTAGTGCGTTAAAAGATAATTACATGGAAAGAAAAGGTTTTATATTAATGAATTATAAAGTAATAAAAAAATTGTAATTATATCGAATATAATAAATTTAATATTATGTAAGCACTCGAGAAATAATAAAATAATTATTTTTTTTCACTGCTTGCAATCATTTTGCTAATTTTTTCTATTTTCTAAGTGTACTCGTTGGCTTTAATGAAAGTTACCATACGTTTGTGTTGTTAACAAACAAAAAAGGGGAAATGTTTATTGGCTTTGTTGTGGAAGTAATGCAGTGGTAAACAAATGCAAGTGTTGTCCTGCACATTCATGCATAATTGTTATTTATATTTGCGCCAGCATATCCTTCCAATTTCAATATTAACAATGGCGTCAAGTTTTAAGTAAATATTTTGTTTAATTCGATTATACTTAAAATGAAGAACTAAAGAAACATAAGAAAATTAAATTTTAATTGAAAAGATAGGATAAATATTTTTTTCCCACCACCGCTACTGACGTACCTTTTCACAATGTATGGTTAAGAGTTAACGTGAACTTTAACTGACAGTTCTTCATACAAAACTTGCCGTTAAAGTTCCTGTTATATTTTAACCATACATTGTGAAAAGGTACGTGAATGAAATAGTTATTTAAAATATTAAAAGCAGTGCATACTTTAAGGCTTAAGATTTTACGAATTAAAAATGTTGTTGACAATTTTAAATTCTTTTTGTTCTAGTATTCAAAAACTTCATTTAAATATTAAAATGATTATAATATTATCCTTTTAAACTTCTGCCATTTTTAATTTCAATTAAATACATACTGAAATTTCAAATTCCATATCTTTAATCTTTTACAAATTATTTTCCACCTTTATTCAATAGAAATTTACAAATATTTGAAAAATTCATTACCATTTTGTGTCAACAATCATTCACCAGCAACAATAACTTGGCATTAGTAGTTAGAGTTTTACAACAAATTAGCCAATTTTATTATAAATTTGTAAGTAAATGTTGCATAAAAGTGCATTAACAACCGATAACAATGCAAACATTAAATTGCATATTTAAAGCAATTTTCCAAAGGCAACCATAAACGATGCCACACTGCCATTGCCAGTGCCAGTGCCACTACACACCCAACAATAACAGCCAGCAACTGTTGACAGGTTAAAAATATTTTTGTTTATTCAATGGTCATTAGTATAAAATTGAATTGGCTTGTAAGAAGGAGCAAATAATATAGAAACAGTTGACTAGGAAACTCCAAAAGGGGCTCGTGTACGATTGAGTTTGTTGGATTATAACTGCTATGGAAAGCTAATACCACCTGACCATTCATATACATATACACAAACATTTTTGCTTTAATGATACAACATTGAAATTTATTAAAATGTGTTTGTCTGCGAAAGGGTGTTTTTTCAGAAAAAGGTTTTACAAATATGAGTTCTTAAAAAATTTTAGAAGCACACTTGGCTTAAACAGAAATGATAACTTGTTGCATAAACATCATCTTCAGTTTTTCCTTAAATTTGTTATAAAGCTTTGTGGTAAAACTCTAGGGATTTCCATTTCGTTGGATAGAAGAACATATACAAATGCCTCCTATATATACTTTACTTTAAATTTGTGTATATTTCTGGTTGTTTCGCACAGGATAATTTAGTTTCAATGATACAAGTACATATCCTGAAAAACTCTAAATTACAAATGATAAAAATATTAAATTTTATAACAATTTCTAAAACAAGAAAATCAAGCTCTCGAATAAATCTCATTTCAATCAATGCAAAGATATGCCCACCTCCCATATGTCCATTATTTTGAAAATTAGATTTTAGTGTATTTTTGATATTTTTAGCATCGTACAGTAATGATATGATATTTAATTTCAATGATGGAAGGACATGTCTATATCTTATACATCCATACATATGTAAATATATAATATATCCTGAATTTTAAAAACTGAATTCAACTAAAAATAAAAGAAATAAATAACTATAACTATTTATAGAGTAAGATAAGCCAGCTCTCTGAGAATTTCTATATCAATCAGTGCAAGGATATGCCCACCTCCCATATATCCTTTATTTTGAAAATTTATTTTAAGTGTATTTATAAATATTCCTAGCATCACGCAATAATGATATTCCATTAATTTAATTTTAATGAAACAAGGAGTTGCCCATACCTTAAATGTTGATCCTGATCACTAAAGCCTAAACTTTTACCTAAAACTTAACAAAATGAAGAAAGGTATTTCTTCATTACAAAATTATAACATGAAGTTTTCATCAGTGCAATGACTTGTTTAGCTCCCATATATCCTTTATCTTGAAAATTAAGTTTTAGCTAGAATTGTGATCAGGAGGCAGAAAAATCTAAAAGTTTATCTAAAGTTACACAATTACTTTGTGGAAAAATTTCTTTGCATTCTTTGTAATGAAATGCCTATTTCCCTGAAATCACTAAAAATATAATTATTTAAGCCTTAAAGATATCTACAATCCAGTGAAAATATTTGTAGCTTTTTCTAAAATCAAAAAGCAAAGGTTTTTGATAAATTGTATATACATCAGTGCAAGGTTATGACCATATCCTTAATATATATATATATAGTAGTAATCGAAAGCTTGTTAGATATAAAATTGCACAGTTAAGACCTCTGATAAATATCATTTGAGTCGGTAGAAGAATTAAAAATGCTATAACTCCCTGTAAATCCTTTATTTTAAAAATGAAATTACACTTTTCATTGTGTTTAAAATGCTAGAAAAACTTTGCAGCTATTTTTAAAATTATACATTACAATTCTTTGGCAAGTTTCATTACAGACGGGCCAAGGACAGGACTGCTCCCCACATGTCCTTTATTTAAAAAAATATATTTTAATTCTGAAAGTAATTGCGGGGAAAAGTTTTTTTTTGGCAAATTTAGTTACAAACAGACTAAGAAAATTGTTCATGGACATTTCGCATGTACATATCCTTGATTTTCATTGGATGAAAGCACATACATTTTTTTAAATCTATAAACTTTATAAGTTTTTATCAAAAAATTGTTACAGTAAGTAAATTTGTAATTTCTTTTTAACTGTCTCTTGTCGCCAAAAATTTTAATTAGTTTACCACACTGCTCATGTCGTCTTTGGACACTCCTAATGTTTACAAATATACACTTATACACCCACACTTGACTTGTCAAGCAAATGATGGCAATGACAAAAATGTTAAAATTTGTCTTGCTAATAATTTTCTAATGCTTTTAATGCTACTTTCAATGCTGTGCCTTTGTAAAACTATTCGGCAAAAATTACAAGACTTGTTGTTATGTCTATTTGTTGCAAAATTATGAGCAAATTACTGTACACAAAGTGTATACCTGACGAAGGCGTAACTTATTGGACAAATACATAATTTTGTTTTGCCTAAAATACGAGAAACGCCTTTGAAAAAAATCTATTTATAGATTGACATTACTATTCAATGTTTATGAAGTGGGCGGTTGTGGTTTGCCTAAATTATTTGACATTCACTTTAGAAATTATAACTAGACAGACAGTTAATATACTACATTCATATAGATAGACCAAGGCTTATGGATATAATTAGACAACATAATGAAGAAATCCGTAAGGATCTGCTATTTATTGTATCACAGTTTATTTTCTAATTGTTGTTGGTTCTATAAAGAACACTCAAATCAATTAAATAGACTATTAGTTTAATGCTATTGAGACTTTAAAATATGGTCCCTTCACTCATCAAGAGACTGATGCATGTCTACATTTTGGCATAATTTCTAAAGACTTTTCAATTTAAGAAACTAATAAATGAACAACATTTACATATTTTTATAAAATTTTCTTAAACAAATTTAATTTAAATTAGCATATTTTTTGACAAAAATTAAAATTGTGTTCTAATAAATACCTAACATTTTTGTTGCACTTAAAAATTTCACTAAATTACTCTAAAGCAGCTTCGTCCAAACACACATACACTGATGTTTGCATTTTAGGTAAATAGCTTTGAAAGCTCTTACATTTGTTCTTGTTTCTTTGCAAAGTAAGATCAAGCATTGTATTCTGTTGTGTTGTTGTTGTGGATGTTGTAATCTCGTCGGTGTGAAAGCACAAAAAGCTCTTGATAAAAGTTTGCACATTGTTCATATGGGCTGGACGTAGCTGCTCTAAAGTTGCAAAATTCCTGGATAATTAAATTCCTAAAATTCGGTCAGCTAAACAATAGCTGAATAATAAATAATTATAAAAAATTATATACACATATATTTATGGGCATAAATAATAATTAAATTTTAAGGTTTAAAATTAAGGACACGTGTCCTGGAAGAAATCGAAATGTAATTCACCAATTTTATTAATTGTGTGAATCTAGAAACAATAATTAATTTTAGAAATAATTAATTTCTTCTAAAATTTTTAGCTGAAATTTAATTTTTAAAATCAAGGATATATAGGGGCTGGGTATGTCCTTGCACCTATTGTAATAAGAGGAACCAGTTATTTTAACATTATTATTACAGATATAGTAGCAGATTCTGCATACCGATCATATTCATAATTAAAATAAATTTTTTCAAATTAAGGATATATGGGAGGTGAGCATATCCTCCCAAAAACTGCAATTAAATATGTTAGACGCTTTCACTGTAAGATTCTAGAAGTGCTCACTAATTTCCTTTGAATTCTGATCACAATTATGGCAAAAATTTCATATTGTAAATAAAGGATATATGGGAGGTAGGCATATCCTTACTCCATTATAATAAAATTTTACAGAACTTTCCGCTGTAAGATTCTAGAGGTATTTTCTGAATTTCTCAGAATTATGATCATAATCGTACTTGAAATAATTTTTTTAGAATAAAGGATATATGAGAGGTAAGCATATTCTTGCACAGATTATTATTAAACTTTAAAGAAATGTCCGCTGCAAGATTCTAGAGGTATTTTCCGATTTTCTCTAAATTATCATTATATTTGCAACTGAAACACAATTTTTAAAACAAAGGATATATTGGAGGTGTTCATATCCTTCCTCCGATTATATTAAAATTTGACATAAGTTTCCGCTTTGAGATTCTAGAAGTATTCACTGATTTTCTCGCAATTATAATTATAACTATGGCTGAAATATTATTTTTAAAATAAAGGATATATAGGAGGTGGGAATATCCTTGCTCCGATTATAATAAAACTCAATAAAAGGTTTTGCTGTAAGATTCTAGAGGTATTTTCTGAATTTCTCAGAATTATGATCATAATCGTACTTGAAATAATTTTTTTAGAATAAAGGATATATGAGAGGTAAGCATATTCTTGCACAGATTATTATTAAACTTTAAAGAAATGTCCGCTGCAAGATTCTAGAGGTATTTTCCGATTTTCTCTAAATTATCATCATATTTGCACCTGAAACACAATTTTTAAAACAAAGGATTTATGGGAGATGTTCATATCCTTGCTCCGATTATATTAAAATTCGACATAAGTTTCCGCTTTGAGATTCTAGAAGTATTCACTGATTTTCTCGCAATTATAATTATAACTATGGCTGAAATATTATTTTTAAAATAAAGGATATATAGGAGGTGGAAATATCCTTGCTCCGATTATAATAAAATTCAATAAAAGTTTTTGCTGTAAGATTCTAGAGGTATTTTCTGATTTTCTTAGAATTATGACCATAATTATACCTGAATTAAACTCTTAAGAATAAAGGATATATAGGAGGTAAGCATATCCTTGCACCGATTGTTATTAAATTCTAGAGAAGTGTCCACTGCAAGATTCTAGAGGTATTTACTGATTTTCTCCCAGTTATAATCATAATTATGGCTAAGATTTAATTTTTAGAATAAAGGATGTATGGGAGGTGGGCATATCCTTGCTCCTATTATAATAAAAGTTGCCACAAAATTTTTAGCTGCTAGATTTAAGAGGTATTATCTGATTTTTTTCAGAATTCTGGTCATAATTATGGCTGAAGTCTTAGTTTTAAAATAAATGATATATGGGAGATGGGTATATCCTTGCTCTGATTACTATTAAATTTTAAGGAAGTGTCCGCTGAGAGATTCTGGAAGTATTTACTGAACTTCTTCCAATTGTGATCATAATTATGGCTGAAACTTTATTTTCAAAATAAAGTATGTAGGAGACGTGGGCATATCCTTGCTCCGACTATAATAAAATTTAATAGAAGTTTTTTCTGTAAGATTCTAGATGAATTTTCCGATTTTCTCAGAATATTGATCATAATTGTGGTTGAAATAAAATTTTTCAAATAAAGGATATATGGGAGGTAGGCATATCCTTGCTCCGATTATTATCAAATTTGGCAAACGTTTTCGATGCAAGATGCTAGAGATATTCTCTGGTTTTTTCAGAATCTGGTAATAATTTTAGCTAAAATACAATTTTCAAATAAAGGATATATAAAATGTTAGAATATCCTTGCGCGGATTCAGAGCAATATTTTGTTGAAATTACTAAAATTTGTCTCTACATACTGATTATACATGACTTAGCTGGAACTGAAATTTTTGAAATTAAGGATATATGAGGAGTAGGCATGTCCCTTCACCTCCTGTTATGAAATTATAATTTAAGTAATGTTTTGGAATATAGTATAGTTCGACCGGACTTGCAAAAGTATTATTTTAGAAATTAACGAGGTTATTGCTGCTTGTTTTTTATTATAATTATGCCTTAGATTTAGGTATGTCTTTTGAATATTTTTTCTATAAATTCTTAACATTGATATTAGACATTATCTTATTGCATCTTAACACTCTATGACAACTATTGTAACCTGAATGATTTGTTTTGTTTGAATAATGCAATTCTTGACTGCTCTAAATACAAGGGCAGCAACAATATAAAAAACTAAAAAGGAAGTCGTTAAAATATTTTTCTTAACGTTTATTTTCTGCACGGAGTGCAAAATTTACATTCATGTATGTTATGTCCTTATCACTTGTGGTAATGATTTTATAAAATGTGTCAAATACGCACGCATTAATGTTAAATACAATTTCCCTTATTAAAACCACATTTTTCCAGCTACTTAACATTCTCTTGCGAGACAGATTAAAATGTTGCTCCCAAAAAGGATGAATATCTATCTTCCACTTCATCTTCATACAGCTGATTCGAGGGAATTTATAGAAAATATGCATTTCACTAGCAATCTTTGGCAGTTTGTTTTTTGTTTAATTTTTCTTACGAGCCTTTGAAGCATGATGCAATTTATGAAATTGCAACGTTTAATATGCACACATGTATGCAGTTGTATAAATCGACTTCATTATTTATTTAATGAAAAATACTTTTCTGTTGTTGCTGTTGCTGCTGTTCCTGTATTACTTTATGCATGCTGTTGGTGGTTAGTGAGATTAACGCATGAATGTGCAGGCGCACTGTCCTGACCAATATCATGAATATTTTTTTCTTAACAGCAACAGCAAAAAGAAACAATATAAAAATGTATGTATAATGAATCAACAGCAAGCGGCAAAAGGTTGAAATTATTATTAAGCAACAACACACGTTTCATATGAAGAGATGAATATGAAATCGCATTGCTCAGCATTAACAAAAAACAAAAATGAAAATATTTAAAGCAGTATTGTGTGATCCTTCCGTTGTTAAAATTTCAGTTTTTTTCGAGTTAACCAAAATCGAGTTTAAGCAGATGAAGATTTTCATGAAAATGTAAATGTATGAGTAGCCGGTAGAAAATAAAAATAAATAAATAAAATAAACCGTTAACTTACGGAAATTATGAAAACTGAAAAATACCACCGCTTTTACAAATACTTATGCATGCATGCAAGAGAGTTTACAACTCAAACCACACAGTTGTCCATACAGTTTAAAGCGCTGCTCTCAGAGGCCAAAAGTTAATAAATGATGATTTTAAAACGAGATTTTGTTGCTGGTATATTTTACAATAAAAAAACAGAAACATAAAAGATTATGAAAGTAAATGTTTCCTTTATTTTTTACATTAACCATTTAAAAAAATTATGGGGGAATATACAAAGACTTGGAGATGCGGTATTTTTTATATAATTATTTTGAAAAATACACATTCTTACAACTTTAACATGATCGGTTGGAACTAAATTTTGGTTATTTTTGATCATAATAAAATAACACTGTGCAACAAAATCAATATTCTTTTAAATATAATGGACCTTATTTCTTGTGTAGTATTACGACTTCGACTACGACGATTTTGCAGAAGACTAAAGGACATTGAAAATTTTTTTCTTTAACCTAGTACGAAATCGTGGTAGTCGAAATACGGTATGGTTGCAATTACTGCTTATGGTAAAGGGGAACGCAAAAAATACCCTTTAAAGACGTTTTTCTGAGGACTCAACGATTTGCAAATTAATAAAAGATCCCAGTGTACTAATTAGGGTTAAGAACGACACGTTATTTACTCAATAAATATATACATACGTACACATATGTACTTATATTATTCACAACTGGCTACAACTACGTCTACTCCACTGTTGTATACAAATTAGAGATGAGCGATATTTGTAAACCTGTTACTTTTTCCCAGCGATTGAAAAATCACTAATCACAACTGTGACTGAATTTATCAAGTAACACGTCTTGGAAATATAGTTCTTTCATACAAACTGTGCATGTTCTTCTATGCTTACTTTAGAGTACATAACGCTAACACATTAATTATTTTTTATATCTTCAGTGTTTGTCGAAAAAATCATCAATTGATGTATCGCCTTATCTGGCAACTATGTATAGCTCTCACTTTCTTGTCTTTTCAATTTCATTGTCTCTATGCCTCTTATACAACAATTCTAATATTTGAATGTGGTTGATTGCTAATTGTTTGTTCTTGTCGCTGTTCTTATTAGTATTTATCAAAATACCAATACTAATAAACACTTTTAAAGCAGAAGAGCTAAAATGTGTTAAACCGTGATCACAGTCACTGTTTAATTTAACAAACAAATAAAATACTGCTAAACTGCGATCACAGTCACATTTTAAAAAAACAGCGACTTAGAAATCACGTTCTCAAGGAGCAATATTATTAAAAAAGCACGTTATTGCTCATCACTAATACACATGTCCCACACAACTGGCTGTGCTGGTCTTGTAGCAAAACTTCCTATCTGCTGTTTCTCTGCATGACTCACTCTGCCGACGCACACCGTTGATACAATTATAACGACTCACTGGCCTTACTTTAACGCTCTTATGAGCCCGTTTAGAAGAATGGTGGCCTAGCTGTGACACGTCGCCTGCGAGATGTGAAGAAAAGCTTGCAGGGTAGCAAAAGTCGCACGTACTGTGAATTGAAGCGACAATTTTAACTCTTCTCTCTCACATCTTTGTCTCGTATTTTTTGTATGCTACGTAGAGCATTACCATTTATTAAGTTTTCCGATTTTGCGCAAGCTTTTTGAGATGCCTGAAAGTTTTTTTTCTTATTACCGCAACAGTGTCTAATTGTATTTACTCCTGTACTGTACGACTATGCCGTTTAAATGGCCTTAAATTTTAATAAAACAATGTAGAAATAAGAAATATGTTTATTAATGTATGTGCATATGTGATATTTTTTTAAAGATCTCTAAATATGCATTTTATTTTATGTTATTTTATTATATGTTATGCTGCTGATTTAAATCGCATTTCCAAAGCTTGTTTTCAATCGCGCAATTAGTTCATGGGTTAACTATGTCTGTATGTGCGTGTTTACAACATTAAAGAAGCCACCCTATCGGAAACTAAGTTAACTTTAAACTAAGGCTGAGTTTACATCTGGCATTTCTTGTGCGTCATTTGCCCAAAAAAGTGTAACCAACTAATTACTAATGAAAAACTGTTTGATTCAGACATGTATTTATTGATTTAAACAGTTTGCAATCATGCTCGGTTCTATAAAATTGTCCATTAATTATGTATGAAACTGTTTAACTTAATAAACACGTATCTAAATCAAATAGTTTTCATTAGTAATTAGTTGTTTACGCTTCTTTACACTTGTGTGGCACATGGCACACAGATGTAAGCCCGGCCTAACTTTCAGCCAAATATTTCGCAACTAGTACTGACTGACACTTTGGATTACTTTCCAATGGCAAGCACTAACTATTTTAACATTGCGATGTTTGATATGCACTACTTTTCAACTAACTTAAGATTGACTTTATTTAAGTTAACTGCTAGTAAGTAAATTTACAATAACCAAAAAATAATCCCCCTTATTGTGATTGGCAATTTGCAGCGAAATAAAGGTGTATTGTAATAGATTAAAGAAAAATATAGCTTAATTTCTTTAATCAACTACAAATAGTCGAATTTGAAGTCGAAAAACGCCAACCACGATAAGGGAGAATAATAATAAAATTAAAATGAGTTCTAGAGTAGCTGAGAGTAAATTTGGTGGCTCTCACCAAGTCTGATTACGTACTTAACTAAGAATTGATTTTGGTTAAGTTCTGGATCACACTGTAGTTAGCTTTTAGTTAGTCTAAGAAAAGTTAACTGTAAGTTAATTATTTTTGTAATCGACTAGTGATTTTTCAACATGGAATTTATGCGGTTGCTTATTTTATTATTTTTATTTTTATCTGCACTAAAATTAACATATGAGTGTGTCTGTATGTATCCTCTTAACAACCAGAATCTATACAATTATTGTTGCTGCTATAGGTTTTTTATATCTGCTTGCATTTGCGCACGCATTCCTTTTTAGTTTTTAAGCTAAACAATTCTGAATAATTTTTTTTTTGTTTACCAAATATTTGTTTTTGTGAAGCATTTGCATTTAATAAGTTTGTTCGAAGCAATTTCCGCAACAAAATAGTTGTGCACCTGATTTAAAAGGGATTTGAATTGCTTCTTTGCTTGCTAATGTTGTTTCTCTCTGGCGGAAATAAAAACATTGGTAGAAAAAATAGATATTTTTTTAACTGTGTCAAAAAGATAAAAGTGCTTAAGTCGAGATAAGCTGATTTTGAGTTAATGATACCTCCATAATCTGCATTCTTGAAAGTACCCCTGTGCCAAAACCCAATTAGTTTGTGCGATTTTTCAGAAAGTTATAGCACAATTACTTGCAACTTATCTTTTCTAGACTTCTAATCTCATTCGGAATAATAGCTTAATTAAAGTTATATTTTGGTATATTTAAACTTAAGTGTATTATTTACAGTGTATAGAACGATGTTTGCTTGAAAAAATTAAGGTTAACAGAGAATTTCCCCATTTAAGTGTAAAAGAAATAAATATCTGAAAATCGACTTGAACGCTTAACAGTGCTCTTCTGCAAAACAGTCAAATATGACTCAAGAACTTTTTCCTTATTGCCACAGATATATTTTTCTCCGTCTTTCTTACAGCTGACTTAATTAGTTGATCAATAAAAGTTATTGAATTTAAGTAAAATCTTATATATTGAACATAATGTCATAAGAGATGTGGGTGTCATATTACCACCACAAAAAAAAATTCTACCGGTATTTTATTTATTTATCATTTTGTTGTACAGCAACCGGATAATTCCTTTAATATATTTTTTTAACTTCATTTATAAAATATCCTTGGTCGTCTCTGCTCTTCTTGCATATACGAGTATGTTCCTGTTAATATGTTCAAGTAAAGAATTTTTGCGGTCATTTTTGTTGTGGTCTTATGTGTACTTTTATCCTACATTTTTAAATGCATTTAAAAGAATTCAACAACTCTTTATATGACACCAAGGTCGCTACTAAATCTTTGTGTACTATTCGTTTGTTAGAAGGTTTGCATGTAAATCAAGATGTAATGTGTAATATAATTTTGTGGAAGTGTTCCTTGAGATTACGGCAAATCGTTTCAAAAAATAGATACTCTTCTACTGATTACATATCCTTAATTATTTATACTCGTCGATCGCTGGCATATATTTTTTTAACTTTGAGTTAAGCTCTTGCTCGTAGTAGGGTTTATCTTTTACTTATTTAAACCCTGTATTATAAAATCTTTCTTGCAAAAGTAAAGTAATTCTTGTATGTACATTTTACTTGATTTCATATTTTTCTACATAAAAACAAGCACACAAATGCATTCATGTTTGCAAATTGTTGTTCTTGTTGCTGTTGTTGCTGCTGTCTCATCTGGTTCGTTTGTAGCCCATTATTATATTGCATTTGACATTTGTGGTCGCTACAAAATTGTAGTAGTCGGCCGCTTTAAAATGTTTCCATATTCCATTTAATAACAACGGATAAAGGTAGTTATTGTGGTAATAATCTCTCTTTCCCCTGCTCCTGTAAATATCGTTCGTACCAAGCAGCACATCCTTTTAGCCAACAAACAACGACTTTGAACCAATGGGTGCATGTGTAAGCACATGACTACATAAATGTTTAAACATACTCAAAAGCTTGTGTTTTGGACTTATAGTAAATACGGTATTAATAAAAAGGGTTTTATAAAAAATATGTGTTTTTTTTAGTTTTTTTAGAGTTGCTGAAAAGAAAGTTTGAAGCTACTGCTGATGACATATCAATTGTTTGATTCACAGTAATTTGTATATAACTCAATCTTGTAAGGAATACTTTTTCCCTTTAGCTTAGACGTCACAAGCCTAGTAATAATTAGAAGAAAAATAATACTAAAAAGTAGGTTTATTCCATTTTAATTATTTGCTTTAATAAATTTTCTGCTGCAAAAAACACAAATTGTATATCGTTAACCTAATACGAAAAGGCCCCAACTCATGTTTTTCATAGTTTAAAGGAGGAGGAAAAAACTTAATAAAAAAAGATGAAATATTGATACAAAATCTTTTTTAACGCAATTTTCATTAAAAACACTTTACAAATTTAGTGTTATATTAGTTTTATTATTTTTTTTAAATTTAGTTTAGTAACAGTCTATCGAAATAGGTAAAAATATCGGTTTCGAAAAGTTATGAGTTGGGGCCTTTTCGTATTAAGTTAACGATATATCATTACCTTAATATAAAAATGCCCTAACTCATTATTTTTTTAAATAAAGTTTTTTGTATATTTCGATAGAAATACATCTAATAAACCCAAAAATTCAAAAATCTCGATTTAGAAAAAATAATAAGTTAGGGCCTTTCAATATTAAGGTAACGATATTTATATTATAATCAATATAAAATTTAAAGCGGGCTTTTCAAACACATACGCTTTTCTCACTTAGCTTTCGTTTATAAGCGATAACGTTTAAAATATTTTTTTTAGAAAATATTCTAGAGCTTTCCTATCAGAGAATGAAAAAAAGTATCGTTTTAGATACTCTTTGAGTATTGGCCGTTAAACAACTATGAATGCGAACAAATAAAAATACAAAAATGGTCATATGCAAAAACACTCATTAATTTTAAAACTATTACCTACGGATACGAGTATAACTATTAATAAGCAACGACTATATTCATAAACATTCTTTTAATTAAATAAATAAATTAGACTCTATGAGCTATAACCATACGCATGAGTATAAAAGTACTCTGAGTACTAATTGGCTACGCATGCGTATATACAGGGCTATTTTATTTACACACACACATAAAGCATGTTTTAAAACAGCCAAAACACATTTTCCATTCCATTTTAGATACACAAATGTATGCATACTAAGGCAAATGGTGAATAAATATTCCGGGTATCATGCATATATGTTTTTTCTGTCCGACTAAATATCCATACTCTGAGTATAATCATACTCAAACTCTAAGTATGACAGAGAGCCAATATGTTTGAAACGCATGTGTCTTTTTACTTTTAGCTGTAGCGTATTTCAGTTTTTCGCCCAAACAAGCATAAATAATCGGATTTAGTCATATTTGCTGGAGAGAAAATACGTGAGCGTACGAATTGCTTTCGTCACAATTACGATTATGAGCATTTACTAAAATTAATACCCTAATTCTGCTCGACGATTGTATCGTCTTGTCTATGGACAAAAAAAAGCAGCAGTTGTGATTCTTTTTAAACAATTGTTATTTATTGACTATCCGAGAAGGATCTTGAACTTGATTTATGATTTTGTTCCATTAGATAATTGAAACACAAGGACTCAAAGGTATTTTCAAACAAAAACGTCCTAAATCTTCTTACTGAATTAGAGCATTACTTATGTATATATATATATATTTTTTTTTTGAGTACTCAGTGTCATTCTCTGTTTCGTATATTCCATTTTGTTCTAAAATGAGCTTTTTTCGTATAACCAGAATTATTTAAATGAAAATGAATTAATGTTAAACAAGCTTTAATACTTTTTAAAAATGTATACATTTATTTATGTTCAAAAACAGAATTTTTCAAAATAACACAATTCATAAAAATCTCCTTTAAAACCACAATCCTTACAGAAACAATTTTATTACACAGTACCGTCTATCCTTATTGTTTGAAATTCACACACACACACACACATACTACAAAACAAGTATATACATGCATATGGACATATGTTACTTTATCATAGTCTGGCCACTGTATACAAAAACCAAAATACTCCTAGCAGTAAGCAGCCAACAAATAGAATCAACAACAACAGAAAAGCGAAAAATTAAAATTATTTGAAAATTAATTGCACAGCTTCATTTAAATGCGTTAACATAACCACGGTTCTACAAATAGCCAACGAAAAATCCTCCACTCCCCCCACCCAATTTCTAAAACCCACAAACAAGTGAATTGGTATCTCATGAGCTGAATTCTTCGAGTTGTTGCATTAGCAAATATTTCCTTATGTGACTTACATACATGCAAGTTGGGGGGTTTGAGTATTTTCACTAATTTGGTTTCACATATTCTTGCAAGCGCTTAATGGCATGTTGTTCTCATTAGGCTGCGGGTATCTTTATGAATGTTTGTGTTTTTGTGCAATATTTTTGTTGGTTGCTTCATTTCGAGTGTTCAATAATTCATGAAGAAGCTTTTGTGCTGCTGATTATAATGATAACAATAATGTTCATGTGATAATGATGCGTGGCTCATGATATTTAGTTATGCAAACAAATTTCCGTTTCCGGTTTATTTTTCACTGAGCGTGAGTGTGAGCAAGGATTTAACTGCCCTAAGGTATGTATAAATAATAACTCTGTTTCGTTTAGTTCTACTTCTCATATATATGTACATTCATATCTACACTAATAATGTATTATTTAATAATTATAGACAGAAATTTATACGAAGAAAAGAGTTATTTAGCAATAAAAGTAATGCAAAAATAAAATAAATTCAGTGAAGTGCGACTTTGACCAGCGCACAAAGGGTTCCGTGCGGACACTAGATATATAATTCAATACAAGCTTTAGCCTATGTAATGTATAGTTTTGGAATTTTCTTTTCGTTTTTGGTTTTTTTTCGGTTTCAAGTGTTTTTTTAGTTTTGGTGTTTTTTCTTTTTTTTGGCGATTTTTTTAAGTTCTGGCACCTTTTAAGTTTTTGCATTTTTTTCTCGTTTTGGCGTTTTATTTTCGGTTTTTGGTGTTTTTACAGCTTGGCGATTTTTTTTTATTATGGCGATTTCTTTCATTTTGGCGATTTATTTCCTTTTTGACGATATTTTTTCATTTAGGCGATTTTTTAGTTTTGGCACCTTTTTTGTGGCTTGGCGACTTTTTTCGGTTTTTAGCAATTTTTTCATTTCGGCGAGTTTTTTTTTGGTTTTTGTGCGATTTTTGTCTGGTTTGGCGATTTTTTGAGTTCTGGCACCTTTTAAGTTCTTGCATTTTTTTTTTCGTTTTGGAGTTTTATTTTCGTTTTTTGGCGTTTTTATAGTTTGGCGATTTTTTTTTCATTTATGGCGATTTCTTCCATTTTGGTGATTTTTTTTTTTCATTTTGACGATATTTCTCCATTTAGGCGATTTTTTAGTTTTGGCACCTTTTTCGTGGTTTGGCCAATTTTTTCGATTTTTGGCGTTTTTTTCATTTTGGCAATTTTTTCATTTCGGCGATTTTTGCGGTTTTGTCGATTTATTTAAGTGTTAGAACTTTTTTTAGTTTTGTAATTTTTTTTGTTTTGGTCGATTTTTTTTTTTGGTTTTAGGCGATTTTTGTCTGGTTTGGCGATTTTATAATTTAGGGATTTTTTAATTTTACCGTTTTTAAAATTTCAAGAGCTTGCCCCGTACGGTTTCCAAGATACAACAAAATGTCAACATTATAGAGTAAAAATTGCATTAACTGATACAACACCCTTTAATTAAAATTTTTTTAAATTTTAGTGTTAATTGTTGTAGTCTGTATAAAGGCCACTAATTTTAGAAATTTCAAGTGTCAATTTTCAATTGTATGTATATTACATGGGACAGTAAAATTTTTCGTTGCTCGTTTTGGAACACCCTTTAATTCTTGACTTCCATGTATTTGTTGTTGTAGCAGCCAAAGTTCTACAAATTTTAGGTTCGTAGCGCTTAGAAAATAGCCTGTGACAGACGGACAGCGTAGCGGAAACAATAGGGTTCCTTTGGTGTACGGAACCCTAAAATCTCTCGTATTCCTTTTTCGTTAAAAGCTTATGCATGAACTTTATTTTATCGAAACAATAACAAGTTCATTGGTAGAATGAAATTATTTTATTATATCAATTAAATAATTCCATTGATATAAAAAAAATCAAAATGATTTTTTTTAATTTTATGAATAAAATTATTTTATTAATTTAAATTAATTATTTTATAATAACATATTATAACATATTTCTCAAATAAATCATATAAAAATGTTTATATATGACATAATTAAATGTGATTTTAATTTATATCTCAACTCAAATATAACTTCATAATTTGTAAAAAAAACATAAACTTTATAATACGTGGCATTATATACTTGTTTCTCCCAGCCACAAAATAATCTTTTAGGTTTGTCCCTTTCCTGGTTACTTACTTTTTGTAAAGAATTTTCGTTTGGAATTCTAAAATTCCTGCTTATTTGTTGCTGTATTTCTAAATAGAAAAAAGTAAAACTTTTTCTTCCTTTTTTTTTTTTTTTTGGCAAACTTTAATCCTTGAACTTGTCTCTTCAAAGGCAAAAACAAAGTATATCCTGTACTTGTATTAACAAGAACAAAGCGACCAACCTTAAACTGTTTTAAGCTAGTGTGAGTATAAATGTGTAACATGTTTTATGCTGTTTCCTGATGTTGTACAAATACTATTTGCCAAAATAAAGTTTTTTTTTTAATAAATACTAAATATTTTTATTATACTTTGGTTTCGACTCATGGCAGATATGTATGTGTCCGTAAGGATGTTTATGAATGAGTATTTACAACATATTATGTTTTTATTAACCAAATAAAAACATTTTTACTGCAATCTCTATTTGCAACATATATACACACGTACATACAGATTCCTCAAGCTTCCTGAGTCTCTTGCTCTTGCATGTCATTTCACATGTTGTCTGTCTTCAGTGTTGTCACAACTACGCCACTCCTTTTAAGCCTTTATATTTTTGTGTTCTTTGTTCTTTGATAAATGTTTCTATTTCAGGATTTATGCACAGTGGTTGCTTAGGGGCAATTTTCTATGTATTCCTTTGTCTTTGATAAACGCCTGGATTTTCAATGAAAGTATTTTTAGGGTTCCGTACACCAAAGGTGAAAAAGGAACCCTATTGGTTTCGCTACGCTGTCCGTCTGTCCGTTTGTCCGTCACACGGTATTTCCTCAGGAACCGTAACAGCTACGGACCTGCAATTTGGACAGAGTTTTCAAAAAAATAATGGGTTAGGTCGTTTTTTTTTATTAAGCTAACGAGATATTTAATTGTATTGTTAATTAAAAATAGAAGTAACTTGACTATAAATATTCCCTTTTTAGGATTCCGTACACCAAAGGTGAAAAGGAACCCTATTGTTTTCGCTACGCTGACCGTCTGTTCGTCACAGGCTATTTTCTTAGGAACCGTAAGAGCTACGGACCTGAAATTTGGACAGAATATGTAGAACCTTGGCCGCTACAATAACAAATACACATACAATGTACACGCAAAGAAAAAATATGGTTGAGGTAACCATAATCAAACAGCAACATAATATGATTGAATTATATGGTTGTAGTTAAATCATATTATTGTCAATAGGAAAGCAAACTTTTAATAATATTATTATCTGAGTTAATAATAATATTATCAACAAAAATAATGAGCTTTGTAAAATCTTGTTATTGTAAATATGACAACACTATTGTTAGATGTGACTAAAATATAATTGAGACTCACCACACCATGTTCTTATATAATAATAATAATAATAATAATAATAATAATAATAATAATAATAATAATAATAATAATAATAATAATAATAATAATAATAATAATAATAATAATAATAATAATAATAATAATAATAATAATAATAATAATAATAATAATAATAATAATAATAATAATAATAATAATAATAATAATAATAATAATAATAATAATAATAATAATAATAATAATAATAATAATAATAATAATAATAATAATAATAATAATAATAATAATAATAATAATAATAATAATAATAATAATAATAATAATAATAATAATAATAATAATAATAATAATAATAATAATAATAATAATAATAATAATAATAATAATAATAATAATAATAATAATAATAATAATAATAATAATAATAATAATAATAATAATAATAATAATAATAATAATAATAATAATAATAATAATAATAATAATAATAATAATAATAATAATAATAATAATAATAATAATAATAATAATAATAATAATAATAATAATAATAATAATAATAATAATAATAATAATAATAATAATAATAATAATAATAATAATAATAATAATAATAATAATAATAATAATAATAATAATAATAATAATAATAATAATAATAATAATAATAATAATAATAATAATAATAATAATAATAATAATAATAATAATAATAATAATAATAATAATAATAATAATAATAATAATAATAATAATAATAATAATAATAATAATAATAATAATAATAATAATAATAATAATAATAATAATAATAATAATAATAATAATAATAATAATAATAATAATAATAATAATAATAATAATAATAATAATAATAATAATAATAATAATAATAATAATAATAATAATAAGAATAATAATAATAATAATAATAATAATAATAATAATAATAATAATAATAATAATAATAATAATAATAATAATAATAATAATAATAATAATAATAATAATAATAATAATAATAATAATAATAATAATAATAATAATAATAATAATAATAATAATAATAATAATAATAATAATAATAATATTGTTAAATACGACACCAGTATTATTAAATATAATAATAATATTTTGTTTTTCAATCATATATTTATTGGTGGATCTCTTGTTTAAAACAGCTGTGCGTTAAATTTGAAATAAAAATAAATTAAGACTGTTGAAATTAAATGTATTTATAGAAATGTATACTTACAATTGTGTGTATACTCGAAATAGAAACACTTGTGTATAAAGAGATAAACATATGTACGTATGTATATGTTTTTATTTATCTACCCTTTTGTTTGTTTGTGCTTTATTTATTTATTTATTTAACACGACCCGTGCAATACCGATAGCTTACAAACGAAACACTGAACTGACAGATGTTTCTGAAAAAGATTTTTTTTTAACTTAAAATATTATGGTTTTGGATAACATAATATTGTTATTTACATTATATTATTTTTAAATAATAACAATAATTATGTTGCAGTCATAAATTTTTAACAAAACTATATTGTTAAACTCTAACCATATCACACTTTCTTATGAATATAATAATGTAATAATTAAATTCAAACATTACTTTGCTTACCGTAATAAAATTAATGTTTAAAATAATAATAACTTGTTTTCAACGAGCTCAGATTTGTTTCTGAGAACATAATATTGTTTTCTCAACCATTCTAAAACCATATCTTTTCTTTGCGTGTACATATGTATATTGACACTTGAAATGTTTAAAATTAGTGGTTTTTATACAGACTACAACAATTAACACTAAAATTTAAAAAATTAAAATTGAAGGGTTTTATATCAGTTAATGTAATTTAGACTATGTAATTTTGACAACTTGCTGTATCTCGGAAACTATAAGAGGCAAACACTTGAAATTTTCAAACCCGGTAAAACTAAAAAATCTCAAAATTATAAAATCGCCAAACCAAAAAAAAAACCGCCAAAAATGTATAAAAAATCGCCAAAACAAAAAAATCGACAAAATTTAAAAAAATTTCTAATACTAAAATAAATCGCCTAATTGGAAAAAATCGCTTAATGAAAAAAACCGCGAAAATTAAAATAAACTCCAAAAACCGAAAAAAGTCGGCAAAGCGCGAAAAAGGCGTCAAATCTAAAAAAAAAATTTTACATGAAAAAAAATCGTCAAAATCAAAAAAAAATCGCCAAAATTAAAAAAAATCACCAAAATGAAAAATGCCAAAAACCGAAAAAATTGTCAAAACTAGAAAAAAGTGTCAAAACTAAAAAAGCGCCTAAATGAAAAATTAAAGAATATCACCAAAATAAAAGAACGCCAAAATTCGAATATTCGACAAAACTAAAAAAATCACCTATATGAAAATAATCGCCAAAATTAAAAAAAGCGCCATTAAAAAAAATCACTAAATCGAGAAAAAAAGTGTCAAAACTAAAAAATCGCCAAAATGAAAAATAAACGCCAAAATCCCAAAAATCGCAAAACTAAAAAAATCGCCTATGTGAAAAAATCGCCAAAACAAAAAAGTCTCCAAAAATAAAAAAACGAGAAAAAAGTGCAAAAAAACGTCAAAAACTTAAAAAAATCGCTTAAAACCGAAAAAAACCAAAAACGAAAAAAAGGTCAAAACTATATTTTAAATAGGCTAAAGTTCGTATTGAATTACATATCTAGTGTCCTTACGGAACCTTTCGTGCGCGAGTCTGAATTTATTTAATCATTATTACTCGTATTAATGTGTGCATTTTGTTAAAAGGTGCTTTGTTTAACAATTTTCTTGATTGATTCTATCATTATGTTAATTACAAGAATTTTATAATTCTTTCGGTGTTTAAGTCATAATATAATTTTAATTTTTTTAAATCCAAACCACCTGCTCCTTTCCTTGATTTCTGACTAAAAATCTTAAATGCAATTGAAATCACTGTTTCGTTGTTTTTGTTTCTATTATTTTTATTTACTATTGGATTTATGCCAATATTTATGTTTTATTCAAGTCTTTGGAATAATTTCTTTTTCTACATTTTTCATTTAAACATTAAAATATTTATGTTTGTGCTTTATATTGCATTTATGCCAAAGGATTACTTTATGGTTTAGTCCGTCCTGTCTATCTTATAATGTCGACAGACTAACATTCGTCTGTTTGTCCTGTGCTTACGATTTGTCTGTCTGTCTGTTTCTTGCTCTGTTTTTTTAATAGTAAGTGAAATGTTTGGTTGTGTGATAGCATGAGAACTTTTAATAACAAAATGAGATGACATTTATAACAAAAAAATTCTTCTTTCAAAAATAGTTGGCAATGTCTTTTTTATAAATCTTTTTTCTATTTATATTCAGAATTTTGCTTTAGTATAAAACAACTTGCTTTCATTTATATGACAATTGTATTAGTTTCAATTATGCTATAGTTGGCAATTTGTAATTGTTACATTCCACTTTTAAATGTTTTTTTTATGATTTGAAGCCTATTTTAAGGGCCGAATAAGGATTGGAGGCAAAATAATTCCCTATAAACTACATAAACATACTTATTTTGATATTTTGTGCGTTATCGAATCTAAGAGTATTGAAAAAGCTTCCTTAACAAAATTCTTCTATTTTCCTTACTTTAGCTGCTATTTTAGTCTACTTAGTTCGTAATATAAATATCTACTACCCCAACTTATGTATGTATGTGTTTTGAAATATTTTTGCCATTTTTTTCTTTTCTTTATTATTATACTATTTTGGAAATTTTACAAACCATTGAAATTATTATTTTTTTTAGAAAGACGTCAAGGTTAATGACATGTTCTCTCTCTCTCTCTTATTTGAAAAAATACTCTGATTTATTTTTGTTACTTTTATTATCCTTATTATTGTAGGACTCATTTTGCTAAAGTACTCAGCTGAAAGAAGAAAAAAAAATTACGACATAAAAAAAGTTTCTTCAATACAATTGTTTGTTATTTGACAAAAGAAAACAATTTAATTTATTTCATAGAGTTATAGCAATTTGGCAAATTATTACTGGTGATTTTATTTCCTCTATTGTAGCAAATAATAGTATTAGTATTAACATAGCCACTACGTTTTGAAATTAATTCAATGGCTTAATTTAAAGCTTAAGGGTAATAATTTTTTAGCATTCAATAAATGAAACCATTTGGTGGCGAGATAATTGGAGTTATCAAAATAATTGACAGTAAATAGGACTGTAAGAGGACTGTTTAGTTGCGGGAAGTAATTGTCAGCCATCAACAAATTTGTATCTGGAAAAAAAACTGAAAAAGGAAAAATTTAAACACATCAAAATTACTTGTTGTCGAATCGACCTGTTATTGTATAACAAATAGTTCCGAAAGCACTTTAAAAATTGGTTTATATTTTTTTATTTTATAATATTTTTTTGTTGTTAAAATGTCATGCTCTTATGCTAATTTGATTAATTTTCCTCACTAAAAAGAAGTTAAATTGAATATCTGACCTTGGTTCAATAACATTATTTTGTTGAATAACCAAAGGCCTAGTGGAGGCTAAAAGGACAAAGGATTGGCAAGACTTTGAAACAAGTGGTGCCTTCTTTCCATATAAAAATTTTTATTTAAAAAGTTTTAGAAATAAATTTTTTATATATAATTTTGTTTAATTTCAAAAACTAAGCTTACCACTATTTCTGAAATCCCATAGCTAAGATTTCTACTAAACTGAATCGCAATCCGTGCAGAAACACGCTTAACTCCCATATATCCTTTATTTAGCAGAATAAATCCAATTTGGCTTAATTTTAAAAACTAGATTCATGACTATTTCCGAAATCCCACAGTTGACATTTCTGCTACATTTAATTACCATCCGTACAAAAACAAGCTTAACTCCCATATGTCCTTTATTAAAAAAAGTAATTTTCCATTTAACTTGTAATCAAACGTAATTTTAAAAATTAAGCTTACAACTATTTCCGAAATTCCATAGCTAAGATTTCGGCTAAATTTAATCACAATCCGTGCAGAAACACGCCTTTTTCCCATATATCCTTTATTTAGCAGAATAAATTTAATTTTGTTTAATTTTAAAAACTAAGTGAGCAACTATTTCTGACATCTCATAGTTGAGATTTCTGCTGAATTTAATTACAATTCGTGTGAAAACACGCCTACCTCCCATATATCCTTTATTTAAAAAAAATTAAATTTCCACTAAACTTATAATGAAATGTACAAAAAGTTCCTAACTGTTTCTTAAATTGTATTGTAAAGCTCTATTGAAAATTTCATATCAACCGGCGCAAAAACATGAATATCACCCATATATCCTTTGTTACAAGGAATTTTAATTGTGATCAAAATGCAGTGAAAGTTGACAACTGTTGCTGAAATTATGCAAAACAAACACCTTATTAAATTTAATTTTAATTGGGGCAAGGACACGTCTTCATATCATATATCCTTGATCTTAAGCATGAGATTTTCGTCTCGGAAAAATCCTTGTTGCTAATAAAATTCTCAAATTAGGCTTTTTTATAATTTTTATTGCAATTAATTCAAGAATATCCTTGATTTAATACATATGTATATCCTTTTAATCAAAAATTAAATTTAAGCTAAAAATTTGATAAGAAACGGTTAGCTATTTCTAAAATTTTACATATAAACTCTGGTGTTAATTTCACTGCAATCAGTGCAAGGATGTGCCTACCTCTCACATATCCTTTATTTTTAAAATCTATTTTTAGCCATAATTACGATCAAAACTTAAAGTTTGTAACAATTTTTAAAATAACACTATTAAGCTTTATTGAAAATTTTATATTAATCCGTTCAAGGATATGGCTAAGTTCCATGTATCGTATATTTTTATTAAAAATTAATAAATGTTCATAGAATTATACGGTTAAGCTACATGAATAATTTTGTATTGAGATAAATGAAAGGACACAGTTTCAACTTATGTATCCCTTATGTTAAAAATTTTATATCTGTTGCATTTATGTTTAGAATGATGTTAAGACTCGTTTTTAATATGTAATAATTATAAAGCTACGCTCTCTGGTAAACTTCATTTCAATCGTTTGAAGGATACGCATGCCTACAACATATCCTTGATTTAAAAATAAATTTTCCCTCTCACAACTTTTTAAAGTCCATAGAGAAGCTGTCTGCTAAATTCTATTTAAAGTGGAGCAAAACCACAACTGCCTCCCATATATCCTTTATTTTAAAAATTTTCTGTAAAAACTTAAAACATATTAGAAACTATTTAAAAAAATGTAGTTTAAGATTTTACGATTAAAATTTGGTGAAAAGATATATATATATATATATATATATATATATATATATATATACCATATACAGGCAAATCCCGGTATAACGAATCTCGCTTTAACGAAAATCCGATATAACGAACGTCCAATTTTTTTTACATTAACAACCTTATATAGCGAATACTAGCCTAATTTTATACTGGGTATAAAGAATGATGAAGAAAAATTCGGAAAATAAAAAGCAAAATCTTGCCAGGAACATATTTCTAAGATTTTGTTCTACTTTGTATAGCGAATGTTTAGATAAATGTGTGTGTGCTCTGCATAACGAACTTCAAAAAATATTAAAAAATCTACAGCAGCAATGTAAACGCAAAAAAATGTAATTTCGATAGTTTGTATTTGGTAGCTTATTTGAAAATAAGTTACCTTAACTTTTTTTATTGTATCATGTCTACAATAATAATAATTAAAAAGCACTTGAAATAAATCTTTGCGATATTACAAATTTTTCGGTATAACGAAAATGTATGACATTATATCGTTCGTTATAGCGGGATTTGCCTCTATCCTTTATTTTAACAATTCAGTTTTGAATACAAACTGCAGAAAAAGCTTGTTACAATTACCTTTTAAAACTTATAAAAATTGTAGGCTCTATAAGTAAAATTTAATTAGTTTAAAATTTAAATTTAAATTTTTTTTATTTAACTGAAGCTGTTGAGGAACATTTGTGTCTAACCAACCAAATACAAACAAAATAATTTTTTTTCTCTTACACAAGTGTTAAAAGTGTCTTAATTGTATTTTTCTACATGTGCTGAGAATGTATAAATGGCTTAAAAGATACTAAAAGTACAACTATCCGAAAAACCATTTCATTCTAAAGATACAAAAGTACAAGAAAATTATTATTAAAAAAATTCATATACAATTTTGGAAAACTACCACTTTAAAATGAAACAAGTGTAAGAAATGTAAAAAATTAAACAGAAATATAACATACACACATTTTTTTTGAATGACTTAAGAAAAACAAAATTCTGCATTGGCTAGAAACGAGGGTGGTAGGAGAATGAGCCTATAACTGTTAAGAAAGCTGAAAATTTTTGAAAAACGGAATTTTCCCGTTTTCTATGGTTAGAATATATATATATATATATATATATATATATATATATATATATTTACAGAAAACTAGTTTGAAGCAACTTTTTTTCATCTTAATTTTGCTTTTAAAAAAACCCTAAAATTTTGGAAACTCTTTCGTATACAATAAACATGTTGAACATGATTTCTCGTATGAGTATAAAAAGCAGATTTTACTCTTACATAAATAGATATGAAAGCATTAAACTTAAAAAATAAAAACTACCACTGCTGGTTTTTTTTTTCATCTCCAACAAAGCAGCCTGTGAGATTTTATAGAAATAATTTCACAAAAAAGGAAAAATATATACATACATATGTACATACATCTATATAAAAATAAACTTGGCAAGACATCAGGGTCATGTATGCAAGTAAAGAGGAGCAGCCATCTTTCCATGCTTGAAATTGTACAATCATCCATTTTTATAGGATTGTTGCAAACAACAAGAACTTGCTAAACAAATCTTTTTGTGCAGCAGGCAATATTCATGTTTGATTCAAATACTTGCATGTTCACTCATACAACACTTTGGTCTGTGTTTTCATTTTGTTTTTCTACTTTTTTGTTTTGTAAAGTTTTAAAAAAATATATCTTATAGCCAAGCAAGCAAGATAACAGTTGAGAGCAAAAATATAGTAACATATTTGTTAAAAAAGGGTCCGCCATCTAACGTTTTTTTTCAACTAGTGCTTATTTCGTGAATGGTAACACTTAGATCATGTCTGATTTGACAGATAATTAGTTTTATCCTTCCGCTGAACGAGCCAACTGACCATCCAATGCGTTTTCGCTTCGCCAAGTGGGCCTGCGATCGACTTTGTTTTTTGCCAAATAAAATCATCTTTTCAGATGAAGCTCATTTTGATCTTGGCGGGTATGTAAACAAGCAAAATTGTCGCATTTGGGGCACAGAAAACCCGCACGAATACATTGAAAAGCCGACGCACCCAAAACGAGTCACTGTTTGGTGCGAATTTTGGTCCAGAGGCATAATTTCGAAAATGAGCAAGGAGTGGCCGTTACAGTCAATGGCGATCGTTATCGGGCCATGTTGAAAAATTGAAGAGGAGGATATTGGCAACATTTGGTTTCAACAGGACGGCGCTACGTGCCACACAGCCGAAGCTTCGGTAGTTTTTTTCAAAAAAAAAGTTATCTTGCGGACCCTTTATATATTTATAAATAATAATGAAAAAATTATATTATTTATAAATAATATATTTAAAGGCAAAAAATTTTCACTGTTTTCTTAATAAATATTTTCCATACATTCATTTGGATAGTTTTTAATCTAAAGCTTAAGCTTTTTATTCCCCAAATTCATAAATGTATTTTTTTATAAAAATTTATTTAATTTTTTTTTTGGTATTTAATACCATTAAAATTAAAACAACTCTTTGTAATATATTTTTTTGCTCCACTGTAGAGGTTTCTATGCATTTCATTTAACCCCTGTGTATGGTTTATATTTCTTTTTTTTCATTTTGTTGTGTTAGCTTTCATTACTTCTACTTGAAATATTGTTTGAAAAGCATGTTAAGGTCAGAAAAATATACAAATTATGTTGTTTTCAAATATTAGAAGGCAAAGAAAAGAAGAAAAAAAATGCAAACATACATTTGCCTCACTACAAACACATGCATAAATAAAAATTGTATATGCAGTTATGAGAATTTTCACATTCATACACATTTAAAGAAAAATCCTTTACGAAGACGAGCTTTTTCTTATGTGTAGAAGTGTATAAGTGCTTTTTATAATTTTTTTAACTTCTTTTTGTTGTAATTGCATTTTCCTTCACTTGGCAGACGTTGGGTTGGCAGGCCATCATACACTTAGGGATTTTCTTATAAAAAAATAATAAAATTTTATCATAAAAAAAATTAAATTTGAAAAGATTTCTAAATATTAGCATTCGCCAAATCAAAACCATAAAGAAGTTAACTTGGTTGCCATACACTTAGGGATTTCTTTATAAAAATCGTTAAAAGTTTTATGAAAAAAAAATCCCACAATATTCAAACATATTTCTAAATGCAAGCTTTTGCAAAATCGAAACCAAAACAATGCTCTTTTCTTTTAATATTGACTAATAAAATAAGCAACTTTCGATCTTTGACTGTACTCGAAAGTGCTGTTTAAACGAATTTCCATTATTATACTAAAAAAAATGCCCAGCGCAAAAAATGCCTTTACCTCAAAAAATCTCTTGGAAATTTTACGGCATTTTTATCCCCAATCCCAAAAATAATAAAAATCTCCAATTCGGCTAAAAATTCCAACAACTAAGGATCCTCTCTGATTGATTAGAAGAGAAAGAAAATCTATTAACGGCATACTATTTAAAGGATATGGTATATTTCACCCTTTTTTTTGCTTCTTATTATAGCTTTTAAATATTTCCATTCATTAAATGTGTTACCACTAGCCGCATAGATGTATGCTTTATTTATTTATCCTTTTCATTTCTCACCCTTTCAATTATGCTATAGTTTACTTTGCAGACGTTTTTGTTTACATTCTAAAACTCACACCTTTGATGTTTACATACTTTGTGAAACATTTGCATTGCAATTAAGTAGTTTATTTAATAAATAAACTTTTTAACTAATTACTTATTGTTTAATCATTTAGATTGCAAGCAATATGCAAATAATGTTGATTAATCTAATCTAATCAAATTGTGTATGTATTGACATTTAGCAATTAAGGATAATTTTTTTTTCTTTTGCCATTGCAATTAGAATGCATGTGGAGAGAAAGATGGCATGAGTAAAAGGTAAAGGCAAGTAGAGATTTAAAGAACTGACAGCAAAATAATAATTAAGAAAAGAAAAGAAATTTATGTAATAATTCAAAATTATGTAAAAATTTTTTTATGCAAAAACTTTTTTTTGTTAATTTTAATACATGAAATGTCGCACGTGACTATTTTTTAAATTTAAATTTTACTAAATATATATGTATGCTTGTACTAAATATTTGATGAGCTTTTTGCGTGTACTTTCGACGCAGTGATAACAAACATTATTTTTCAATGTTGCACGTGACATTGAAATACCGAATTTTGCAATGAAAAAACTTACAATTGTTTGCAATTGCATGCATAGTTGCTTATGCATTCTTTTGTAATCCTTTTAAAAAGGGATCATTTAGATTCTACTTGACTGTTTGCGTAAAGCGGGTATCCACGTACCTCCGAACAAGTTTAGAGAGCTTCTCTCTGGGAAAAGACTTCTTATTCGAATATCTTGAAATGGGTTATGTATAAATTTAGCATTCATTTACACTAATTCAATTTGATTACTGCTCTAGGAAAACATGATAAAACAAAGTGTTTTTAAGAACTTCCAAATAAAAAACTTCAAAAAAAGTTAATCGGGTTTGGAATTAAGCATTTTTGGTGAGAGCTATTCCCTACTGGATTACCAACTTAATGATTTTAACTAGGCGTGAGACTAAAATAATCGATTCTTGAGAGGTACTTATTTTTTTTTATTTGGCACTAAATAAATAGATCTAAAAAAATCATTCTCCTCATTTTGCAAATTGTACATAATTTTTTTAAAATTTTGGGTAATGTGATTTGTAAGCGAGTAATGAAATTTGGTAATCACAAAAGTAAGTCATTATATTTTTTGCTGGGTTGTAATATTTTTTTTGGTGTTCGTAGACCTTTCGGTGGAAATGACTATAAGTATGAGTGTCATTTCACTAAGTTTTATACGTACGAAGGCGAACGTGACCAAGACTTTATCTTTAATGTCGCACGTGACATCGAAAAAAAATTTACAATTGTTTGCAATCGCATAGTTTCTTAGGCATTCTTTTTTGTCTCTTTATACCTTCAAAAAAATTTTTGAGAGTAAAAGTAAATGGATAATGCAGTTTATCAACACAAAACGAAGAAAAACAATATACAAATCTAAACAAGTTTTTTGTGACTGACTGTAAGTTCGAATATCTTGAAATGGCTTAAATATAAATCTAAATTTTATTAAACATTCGTTAAATTTGGTTGTCTCTCTATCAAAATATGATAAAACAAAGTGTTTGCAAGAACTTGTAATATTTTGGTGCCGGCGCGCCGCTGACCTTTTGGTGAAAATGCCCATAAGTACTGCCCTTAAAAAATCCAGCCATATTTTGCCAGTCAGTTCTCGTTGTACATTCATAGTGAACAGTCAATTTAGCGGAGTTTTTATTTCATACTAAACAAAAAAAAATTGTACGAAAAATATTCGGAATACATATTGTTATTGTTAGCTTTATTTGCATTGCTAATATTTTTTACATAGTCATAATTAACAAAAACAAAAAAACCGTAATAAAAAAAAACAAACAAACAAACAAAAGTGCCCTTGAGGAATACTCAATATGAGTACCTCAAAAACAAATAACTGTGAAGTGAGTTCTAATGGCAGAAATGCCTATTTTACTGTGAGTTCTGAAGCTCTTAATGAAAATAATAAAAATAAAAAATCTAATGATAGACTTACTGAGAGCTCTGAAGCTCTTAATGATAATAAATTAAATAAGAAATCTGATAGTAGACTTTTTTTTAACGGCGAGACCACTTTTTCGTCAGCGATCAACTTCGCTTTGTCCAATGCCAACTAGTGATTCGTTAACATTACCGTTGCCTAGTACTTCTACATTTAACTCAGCGATATCATCCGCGTCGGGCTCGTGGTCATCACTAAACCAAGTTTTTACTGAAGTTAAGAGCAGCCCAAAACCCAAGGTCCAAGTGGGAATGGACAGATATATTACAGTGGTAAAGCGCGGACGAAGCCCAAAGTCTTCGAAAATTTCATCTGCTCCAAAAATGTCTAGGGATAACAGCGCATCCTCTATTAACCGCCAAAATCGTTTTCAAATATTACAAGTTGACAACAACGAACCCGATGTATCTACGAACAAAACATCCAAGCCGCCTCCAATATATTTGAGAGAAAAAAATTCAAACGCTATTATAAAAAATTTAATTTCAGTCATTGGTGAGAATAAATTTCACATCGTTCCAATAAAACGTGGTAACATTGATGAAACCAAAATTCAAATTTATGAAGAAAAAGATTTTCGCAAACTGATTACTGAATTTGAAAAAAGTAAGAAAAGTTTCTACACATATCAGCTTAAAAGTGCTAAAGGCCTGCAGATCGTATTTAAGGGCATCGATTCCTATGTTGCTCCCGAAGAAATAAAAGATGCACTCGTCCTCCAGGGATTTAGGGTAAAAAATGTATCTAACATAATAAATAGGGAGAAGATTCCTCAACCTCTATTTCGCGTCGAACTTGAGCCAAACGATATAAAATTGAAAAAAAGCGAGACTCATCCAATTTATAATTTGAAATATCTCTTATATCGAAAAATAACAGTTGAAGAACCACACAAGCGTTCTGGACCCGTACAGTGCCATAATTGTCAAGAATATGGTCACACAAAAACTTACTGCAAGTTACCTTCAGTTTGTGTTATCTGCGGTGAATTGCACGGTACTGCTGGTTGTACTAAGCCTAAAGATCTAGCAGAAAAAAAATGTAGTAATTGTGGAGGTAATCACACCGCTAACTACAGAGGATGTCCTGTCTATTCTTTCGTTAAACAGACTATGGCGCAAAAACCTAAATTAGCTCCAGCACAAACAGCAAACGCTTACTCCGCCACTTTTGCTCAAATGAACCAACCTGTCACTTCACGTGTATCGTATGCCGATGCAGCTAAGACTAGTTATATTCCCACACAAAATATTCCGCCTCAAAATAATTCAACGAATGCAAACTCAAGCTTTAATTTTAGTCGCCTTGAAGCTACTATTGAGAATCTAGTGCTGACTATAAATAATTTTACAGCAAATATGACTAGCATGATGCAAGAAATGCTACGAATGCAGTCTACACTGCTTCAAGCATTAGTTAACAAGCCATGAACACGTTAAAAATAAGTTTCTGGAACGCAAACGGCATTCGCCAACATAAAAATGAACTTGAGCACTTCCTCACGGAAAAAAATATTGATATAATGTTGGTTTCTGAGACTCATTTGACTTCAAGAAGCCTATTCAAAATTAATGGCTACATTTTATATGATTCAAAGGACCCAATAGGAAGAGCTTGCGGGGGATCAGCAATTTTAATAAAGTCAAGACTCAAGCATTATATTCTTGACAACATTTCTGAAGAACATCTACAAGCAACGAATATTTGTATCGAAAATTTTTGCACAAATTTTGTCATATCATCAATTTGTCAATCCTAGATTCGCAATTACTGAGGATCAATACGAGGATTTCTACAAATCTCTTGGCCCTTGTTTCGTAGCAGCTGGAGACTATAATGCAAAACATACTTTCTGGGGTTCGCGTCTTATCACACCTAGAGGACGAGCGTTGTTCAACACAATTTCAAAAATGGGCTTGGACGTCATTTCGAGTGGGGAGCCCACTTACTGGCCTACTGACATACATAAAATTCCGGATATTATAGATTTTGGCGTCATGAAAAATATTTCTAGGGAGTTAATTCACGTCGAAGCTTCCCTAGATCTATCGTCCGATCACTCTCCCACGATCGTTACAATCTGTAGCCCACTGAGAAGTGCTCTACCTCACCCATATGTGAAAATGGTCAGTCGTGTTAATTGGCTGCGATTCAAAAAATATCTTAGTAGTCATTGCACTGAAAACATTAAGCTAAGAACTCATGATGATATTGAATCTAATATTGCTAATCTTAACGAAAATATTAAGCAGGCAGCTGAACATGCAACTTCCTCCCATCCGCAGGCTGGGTTTAACAGAATATATTCTACAGATATTGAACATCTCGTATGTGCAAAAAGAAGAGCTAGAAGAGAATGGCAACAGCACAGATCACCCCAAAAATAAAATTAAATTAAAAGAGTGCACTAAAAGACTCCAAGAACTGCTTGCATATGAAAAAACTGCATCTCTTAAAAACTATCTGGAAAATCTCGACGTAACACCAGCATCTAACTACTCCTTGTGGCGCGCTGCGAAAAAAATTAAAACACCGGTTGAGTTTAAACCACCTCTGCGCACTTCTACCGGAGTTTGGGCCAGGAGTGATATTGAAAAAGGTAACTTGTTTGCAAAGCATTTAAAATCCGTATTTACCCCAAATACATGTACTGGTGTTGTTGATTTCCCGAGTGTAGTTGCGCTACCCCCTCGACCCATAAAATTTAAAATGTGTGATGAACAAAATCTAATTGCTAAACTCAACCCGAAGAAAGCACCGGGGAATGATGGAATTAGTAACCAAATGCTAATAAAATTGCCTCGTATTGTAATTAGAATCATGTTATTAATTTTTAATGCCATTTTACGACTGGAGTATTATCCCCACAGCTGGAAGCTTGCCAAAGTTAAAATGATTCCAAAGCCGGGCAAAGATCTTACCAAGGCAGAATCATACAGGCCAATAAGTCTGCTATCAACAATGTCAAAACTTTTCGAAAAACTGCTCATGTCAAAATTGTCCCCAATTCTAATTGGTAGTGAGTGTATCCCAGACCATCAGTTTGGTTTTAGAAGTCAGCATAGCACTATTGAACAAACGCATATATTGGTTCAATGTATAAGAAGAACATTTGAAGAAAAGAAGTACTGTTCTGCACTGTTTATTGACGTTTCGCAGGCATTTGACAAAGTGTGGTATGAAGGCCTAATTTTAAAATTAAAATTATATCTACCAATAAATTTGGTGAATTTATTAGAAAGTTACATTACTTCCCGGAAGTTCACGGTTGTGGAAGGAGAATTCATGAGTGTGCCCGAAACTATATCATCCGGTGTGCCACAGGGGAGCATACTGGGGCCAGTTTTGTATTTAATTTATACTTGTGATATGCCTTTGAGCAGCAATATCCATACATCTACGTTTGCCGATGATACATATAACACAACTGGAACTATGGTTAAAATTATGGAGAATTAAGGTAAACGAGCAAAAGTGTGTTCAGGTAACATTTACCCTGCGAAGAGATACTTGTTCCCCAATTCGAATCAACAATCAAGTTGTTCCTCAGCATTCACATGTAAAATACCTTGGTATACACCTTGATCGACGACTTACATGGAAACACCATATTGACTCAAAGCTAGTACAAATGAAACTTAAACTAACTCAGATATATTGGCTGATTGGTAGAAACTCAACACTCAGCCTTAACTGCAAACTTTTATTATACAAGTCGCTCTTGAAGCCAATATGGTGCTACGGAATTCAGTTATGGGGCACTGCTTCAGCTTCTAACGTCGAGAGAATCCAACGAAGGCAAAATAAAATTTTACGTTTGATAACATCGGCTCCATGGTACATAAAAAACTCAAATATACATCGTGATTTGAATATGCCACTAGTGATTGAAGAAATAGCAAAATACGCAGGCAAATATTTAACAAAACTCGAGTCACATCCTAATCCGCTTGCTCGTAACATCTTGAATTTTACTGGCCACATTCGCTTGAAAAAGAAGGACACAAGGGCTCTTTTACTCAACACTCCAGATGGGATTGCTTGAAAATATTTTTTTTTTCTCTTTTTTTTTTATTATCACTACTTATGTATTATTTATAACTATCACTAAGTTTATGTCCGACAGTGGTCGGGCCTAATACTTATATTTTAGATTTAAGATTTGAATACTTATTGTTAGTTCATAATTGAAGATACAATAAATAAATAAATGTATTAAAAAAAAATATATATTTTGCCAGTAACTCACCCACTATTGTCCTTTAATTAAATTACCAATAAATCAATTGCCAGCTATCACACCAGTTGTCAAATATAATAACACTGATGTGTTTGTGAATATCGATAAAAAATTCTTGCCTTTACACTTTACTTGAAACGAAAGTGGCAAATTGATGTTGTTTACAAGATTTTTTAATACAAATTAAATAATGTCTCTTAAAAAATTAACAAAAATCCCTAAGCCGTATTTTAAATAAATTTTAATTAAAAACTTTCGAAAGCTTAAGTATACCTCCTAAAAGAGCTTCAACTTTTTTATACTCTTAAGACTAAAGTTTAGTATTGTGAAAATTAGTGTAGTTATTGTTGCTGCTGCATCAGTTTCTGCGAAAAGGACTTTAAACTTTGCTCAGGTGGCTGTGGCAGCAAAAAATCTTGCGGTCACCACTGCTCGTATTGACTCAAAATAATTTGCGTGGTAAAACTTAAAACCACAATTATGGTACTTGCTATCGTCCTACTTGGCTTAAATTGATGGTAGAGCTAATTAATTATGTATAAATAAATAAAAGCTAAGCGTAATTAGTTAAGCAGAAAAGTGATTGATTTTATGCGATAATAATTCTGCAATAAGGTGAAATAATGCCCAAGAGTAATTTACTATATTGGCATGAGAAATTAAATTTTCAATAAATTTTTTCTTCAATAAATGTTTTTTAATTAGCTAAAAGTTATTTCGTTAAGGTCTTTTTATATTTAAGTTTAAATGTAGCAAATTAAGTGTGAGATATCGATTGAGTGTGTCCTATCGATGACATTATATATCGAATATAACATCGTTAAAATGTCCTGTGCAGCTTTGTTGGATGGCGCACTTTCGAAACGTTTCAATTTAAAATCTTTCATTGAAATTCAATGTTCAAAAACATTTTTGGTACCAACAACTTAAAATTAGCTTATCTCGACTTAAGCACTTTTTCCTTTTTGCCACAGAATTAGTGATAAATTTGATTTAAAAAAGTTTTTCATATTCAAGATAATTGCAAAAATACCATATCACTGGCATGTGACAAAAACAGAAGTGTTTTGTACGTCTAACGATTAAAAGGCTGATTTCAGCGATATATGAAGCAACATTTAAATGTGAAGAAATTTTCTTTAAAATGGTTTTGATTTTGCCGAAAAATGATTGAAATTTTTTAATATTAAATTTTGTGACATGTGTCGCACGTGACATTTTTCCGATTATATACTGTTGCTTTTTATACGAAATTAATGTGTAGTTTCCACAATGCAAGCAAGTGACTTGTCTAGAAAAAATATATGAATAGCACTTAAATTTTTGAGTGATTCCCATACAAATTTTCAAAACAAGTCGCTTGTTTGCTTGTGGAAACTACACATTAATGTGTGAAACTATAAATTATGAGTTTCTGCCGAGTTACTGTCGCATTCAAAAAAATAATGTTCGGCCCTGTTCTGTAAACCGAACCCGAGTAAATTTCTCGTTTTCAAAAAATAATAACGTCCCTGCAGACGTGTTTAAAATCATAATTTTCTTTTAGATGTAATATTTAAGAATCTATATTAAAAAAAAAAATCCAAAAAAAATATTTCTATTTTTGGAGTTAGTTTTCTAAAATCGTGCCATTTCAAATCGATCGGTTTACAGAAATTTATAAATGTATTCCTTTTGTAAACCCAAATAAATTTTTATGAATAGGGCGGTCAGGTCAGTCTCTTACGTATGCAATCATTGCGCCTTTTTCTTCAATCATTTTATTTGTACTTTCAGCCATATTTTTCTGACTTTTTTCTAGCATATTTTCTTTGGTTTTTAATTTATTTTTTTCATATATGTCCTGTGCAGTTTTAATGGATGGCGCGCTTTCGAAACGTTTCAATTTAAAATCTTTCCAAGAAATTCAATGCTCAAAAACATTTTTGCGACAGAATTTCTGCTCTGATCCTTTAACATCGCTTCAATTTCTATTACTGGTATCTACTTGATGCCAAAAATATCTTTGGTTTATTGTTCATTTCAAAGTTAAGAAAAATTTAATTATGAATAATCTCTTAACAGCATAAATTTAAGGTTATATGTATTATTTTCTCTCTCGCATAGAATTGTAGATTTAATTCAATTATTTTGCTTTACATTTTCATTCAGCATGCAGTAAAATAACAACTTGAAATTGGTTCGATAACAACAAGTAGGATTTGAACAATATTTTATATACCAACTAATAATGAAACCATCTTAACACCAATTAACTTACAAATTATAATTGTTTTCTGAGAGTAAACTGTAAAATTATCTTATACCAAAATACCATGAAGTGTAAGCAAAACTCCTCTAGTATCGACTACATATATTGAACAATAACCAAATCAATAATACTTACAATATACATACATACTTGCACATGAATAACTCTACAACTAAGCATACAGATAATAAATTTTAACTTAACAACATGAACGAACGAACATACACCTTGAAATAATAATGATAGAGTTTTCAAAAGTACAGATTGATAGAGGTATATTGAAGCAGGATTTGTTAAAGAAAAAAACAGATTCTAAAACTATATTGTTTAAGATTTTGTATTCCATACAATGTTAGCTGAAATGAAAAATCCCATACTTTGCTTTTCAAAATTTTATAGGAGACAGAAAAAATTAACGGCCTATCCCACGATCTCACAAGAAATCGTTAAAAACAATAACAAATTTTTTATGTTATTGTTGTTCGCAATACAAGTTGTCGATCGAACGATTTCGGGTGACATCATGGGACAAACCGAATTGTCTGAAGTAAAGTTTCTTTGTTTACATTTTTAATTCTGCTGATTGTTATGCTAAAGGTTTGAAAGTTTGAGACATACAAGTATGTTTCGGTGTAATATTCAATAATTAATTAAAAATCCCATTTATAATTCTTGTCAGTTACTAGGGTTTTTTATTTCAGCTGACGATATTCAAGTTTTTGCTGTTAAAATATAAGAAAGCATGTGTTTTGTATCATATTATGCTCTCAAGCTAATTTTACACTAATATTTCTACTATTACATTTTCTTTACAAAAAACGAGCAGGTTGGCTTGCCAGCAACTATTTTTCCCTACATACCTCAGCTTCTGTAAGAAGATCGTAGACCCATTATCGATCAAGAAATACTTAAAGCTGATCTGAAGAAATTTGAATCCTGCTCTTACTTTTTGCCTTGAAATGCTGCTTTTAAAAAAAATTTGTTTAATGTTCTAAGAGGTCAAACGAAAATAAATAAAATTAAAGATTCCGAATTTTAAGAAAAAAACTAAGCTTAATTTTTTATGTAAAGCCACTGGGCCTTATCGTGATTGGCTTATTTCGACTTCAACTACGACATTTTGGTACTAGATTAAAGAAAAAATGTTGCGGTGTTCTGTAATCTATTACAAAAAACGTCGTAGTTGAAATCGAAATACGCCAACCACGATAAGGGGATTGTTTATTCTTGTTATTTTAAAAAAGATTATATCTAAAACTTGGCAGAGAAAAATATTGTAAATTTTTCTCAAATAATATTAGTTTCTAAAATATACACTAGAGATCTGCGTAAACAGTTTTAAAATGTAAATACGTTTTGTTTTTTAAATGTATTCTCGTGGCATCTATTAAACTAAATCAATAATAAATTCTGTCGTATTAGTATATGTATATGGGTGTTAACAAGTGATGTCGCCAAGACTTCTGGTTCATAACAAACAATCAACAGAAGTTGTGTTGATCCTTGTTAATTTGCATATTGTACGTTTGAGTGTGTGTAAGATGTATATGGTAAACTATTATGTTTGTGCTTAAGGCTGGTTTTTTCTAAAGCAAGCGCACTCAACTAATGTCAATGCATATTTGCATTTGTATGTGCGCAGAAAAATAAGAGAGCATACACACAACTTTTGCAGGTATGTATGTATGTACATGCATGACGTTTGTATACGCGCCTATGCGTAGAAAGAAGCACGAACTATCTCCTTCGTTACTCCTATACCTGCAATAAGTTATACATTTTAAACATTTCGCTGTAGTAAAACATTTAAAAAAACCCTCATGTCTTAAAAGTTCTTGTAAGGGGTATTGTGCAGATCTTTAATATACACAAATGAATATATCTATGTACATAATAATAAACACTCTAACTCATACGATCAAATACATACACTACTACTACACATGCATCTACAAAATTCAAAGGAGTTCAAAGCTCTTTAGAATCATATTTCCCTTCAAGTATGCTTTACATTTAAGTATTAAGTACATGAGAAGTTGCTGTTAATGGAAGGCACCACAGACGACAGCAGTCTTAAAATTAATTGAAACCAGAAATAAGTCTAAGGAGTACTTCCAGAATATTTTGATATTTACACACACAGACAAATATCTTATTAAAATCTATGAAAACAAGGTTAATTTACAAATTTTTTAAGGCTACCAATTTTGTTTTATATGTGTTTCATGTTAATTTAACATGATTTAAAGTAATCTGTAAAGAAAAATTTTTCTTTTGCAATAACTTTATTTTATGCTGATTTTATATATTTCATGAAAATGCCTTTATTCCAGCTTTTTCATAGCTTCAAAAGCCATTTAGAATGAAATCTTATCTAATCGTTTCGCGATTTTATTTCGCAATTACTATTTTTCGTTGTTTAAATGTTTTTGTTTTATTTGTGATTGCACATACTGGACAATAAATGGCCCTTAAATAAATTTTTTTGTTTATGTAATTACTACTGAGCTAAAAATGTTGCTAAACTATCTAGTTTAATTATTTTTGTTTGAACTTTACTTGTTGCCAAAAATAATTGTAAATATTCTGAAAAACACTATGTTCCACTATGTGTGGTGTCAGTTGATGAATATTGCAGTTTTATATACTCATTTCTCAGTGCAAATGGAATGTGTGAATTGTTTTGATTCATCGTACTACAATTTGCTGAAACCTTTTTTGTAATGAAAGCTAAAATTTTAATTTAAAAATTTACCCCCATATTCATGCAACTTAAAATTAGTTTGAAATGTATTTTTTTTCAAATTTTTCATACGAAATTTTCTTAAAATGGATTTCAAACAGATTTTATTTTTTTTTTATAAATATGGGGGTTAAAATTAATTGATATAATATTTTTATTAATTTTTTTTATTTTTAATAATTAATTTTTTTATTAATTTTTTGTTATATGTGATATTACTCCATTTTATAACATGTTTTTAATGTTTCGTTGTGTTATGGCATATTATGCTATGCCATGTTATGTTATGTTATGTTGTGTTATGTTATTTTATGGTCTTATTATGTTATGAAAAATTGTGTAATGCTATGACAGACTACATATGTTATATTATGTTGTGAAATATTAAGGTCTTATTATGTTAAGTCATCTCATATGGTGTTAGATTTTGTTATGACATATTATGTTATGCCATGTGTTATTGTGTTATGTTACGTGTTATATTGCACAATGTTATGTTATCTTACGTTGTGTTATATTAAGTTATTTTATGGTATATTGTGTAATGTTATACTGTGTTCTGTTGTTGCATGTTATATTATTGTATATTATATTTTGTTTTGTTATTTTACGTTATTGCTTTGTTATATCTTGTCATTTTGTGTTTTTAAGAGCTGGTTATGTTATGTTACTGCAGTTGATATTGTGTTGTGTTATAACTATGTTATATTATTGATATTATGACATGTGATGTTTTGTTGTGTTATATTGTCATGATTTGTTGAGCTGTGTTATATTAAATTATGCCATTTTAATGTTATTTCTTGTTTGCTTTTTGTATTACATGCATTATTTTATGTTGTATCATGTATTGTTATGTTATGTTGTTTTATATTCATAGTATATTATGGTATGTCTTTCTGTGTTATGTTGTTTTATATATGTATTGTTATTTTATATTATGTTGTGTTATGTCCTCGTTATGTTATGTTTTAATGCGTTATGTTATGTTATGAATATTATGTTATATTTTTCTATTTATGTTATGACACTTTATTTTAATGTTACATTATGTTATGTTATGTTACGTTATGCTATGTTACCTTATTTTATGTTGAACACATACTCTTTGTTAACGTTTTGGTTTTAACAGTTTTAGTTGTTGTATTTAAAAGCAAGGAAAATATATATTGACTTAAAGTTCTTGTACTATTAAATATTTCCTTCTCCTTTTCCTACCTTTAAGCAATACGCTCTCTATTGAGGTTGCTTTGCTACTTTTAATAAAGTGTTAAGTTTCCAACACATGCAAAGTGTTGGGGTGTATGTGTGTGTGTGATTATGTTATTATTTGCATATATGCACATGTGTGTCTATGTTGGGTTAAAGCCTGCTGCATTGCATTTAGATGCAAGTATGTGCATATGAATATGCAGATTTGTATGTGTGTGTTTGTCTGCTTGTGTATTTATTAATGTTCAAATTGCATTTTGTAGATTGTATTGCAGAGATAAATGTAAATTAATTAGTCAAAGCTTTTGTTGCACAAGTGCATTTGATTGTTTTTTAAGACCATTCAAAGGATTATGTTATTAAATTGGTATTTACTCGTTAGTTTCAAATGTATTTTACTTTCGAAAATTTATTGCCAGTATTGCATTTTACCTTTACCTGATACAGACAAAGAAAAAAAAAACAAAGTTAATAAATAAAAAATAAGACTGTGCTTTTAATATGCAATTGCATAAATGATTTTATATCTTCTTATTTCAATTAGGCACTTCTTGCATACAATTTTATTGCAAATGCTTTTATCAGCAAGACACACAAACGTTTATACACATGTGCATTTGTAAGCTTATAAAGACATCTTAAGCAAATGCTCGTAATTTTTATATTTATTTACTTATTTTTGAAAGCTTTTTTTGTATAACTAGTTAGTGTGTTTCTTAAGACCAATTGATTTGTGTGAATTGAAATGCCAGCTTGTATTATTATTATTATTAAAAAGAGAAACATAAGAAGAGATTTTTGTATTTCAGATCTGCTTTTCTTTTTGGGAAATAATAAAACGTCAATGCAAATTGTACAGAAATTTGCAATTATAAGCTCTTTAGACACAATTTAAAATTATTTATATATTTTAGAAGTTAAGAATTCAACTGCAATTGAATTCAATTGTTGGTGTGTTTCAAATTTTGTTGATAAGCATAAGCTTTCTTGTTATATTCTGGTGAAAATTTAAATATATCGAAATAAGTATAAAGGAGCCGTATTGATATATAAATTTTTTTTAAAGGTGAAAAATTAATTAAGATTTTGTTGTGTGTTTTAGGTAAGTCTCATTGCAGTTTAACTGGTTTCAGATAGTCTGTGTAAGCAGCTTAAGTATTGTGCTGTGGAAATTTTCGCCATTTTCAAAATTTTTTTATTTCTTTTGAAAGATTTGAAAATATTATTCTATTTCTCTGGTGACTGGAAAAGTTAACATAATAAATTAATCGAACTTCTCTAAATACAAAACTAAATTCCAATAGAGCATGATAAAATACTTCTTCTATCCGCTGTTGAAACAAAGGATTACACAAAATTTTCGCATATTAAAAACTGATTATGTCATGTCTAAAAGGTATTTAGCATATCATATGAAGTATGAAATTCTCTATATAAAAAAAATGCAGCTAACTTTTACACATCCTTTATTTTTTAATTTCCAATATCATTTATTAAATACCAGTTTGTTGTAAATTTTTGGCAGGTTATAAAAATATACTTTTATATTCATACTTTCTTTTTGTGGCGTTTGGCCTCATATAAATGTTTCTTTAGTTGACTTCAGCTGTAAATGATAAAAGAAGAAAAAATAAATAAATATTATACCACTATTTTGCATACAATCAGCCATAAAGTGGTCACAGAATTTGGTGTTTTTTTTATTTTTAAATATTCATATTTTTAAATGCAATTCAAAATATGGGCAAACCTGCTGTTTTTATTTAAACATCTGTCTCTTTTCATAGTTTGAGTAATTTCTCAGTTGTTTAATAAATTTCACTTTTTCACTCGACACCCTGTTTGTTATTTTTTGCTTGTTTTGCTTACATTCGCTCGCATATTTATAACATACAATATTTGTTGGCATATTTTATGCAATGACAATGGCTTTGGCCTCACCACTGTTCGTAGTTTATAAATCATTTGAGATAAGCTCTTGTACAACGTGCAACACCTGATGCCATTTTTTTTTGTTCGAGTAAATGGTGCTGCTGTTATAGTAGTTGTTGCAATATGTAACAGAAGCAAGGGTACAACATGCCCTACAACTTGAACATTTAGCAGTAACCACCTCCTGTGAGTGCTGGCCTTCCATTTCAATAAATACATTTCGTATTAATGTTACTTAATTATACATTGTGTGGCAAAATATTACTAAAAAACAAAATTTTACTTTTGAGCAAAATTAATTTATTTATTTATTTATTAATTTTGCAGTCCTTTAATTTCTAAATTCTTAAATTTTTTATAAGAAGGGTTCCAGGCCACTTTTTTAGTACAAATGATAGAGCATGCCTGTATGGGAGTATGTATACCTTCAGTATGATTTTATTCAAATATTTAAGTCTGACAAACCTATTTTTCTATGTCTTTTACTATACATCCCTGATTGATTCATAAAATATTTTCAATGTTAAATCATTCATTAAGTCGGCTTTCTCATACAAATATCCTATGTTAAGTTAACACTAACTTTAATAATCATTTATGAATACCAACGTTTGTATACAACAAAATTTCTTTCAGACCAATGAATGTAGGGGCAGATAAACAGACATATAGACAGCGGTATAGATAGAAAAACAGACAAATGGGCTAACAGGTTAAAGGATAAATAGACTGATGGAATAAAATATGGACGAGTGGAATGTCGAACGTATGAAATGCGGAATGAATGAGTATTTCAAATGAAGTTCCCATCGAAATTTTATTTAAGCACACTAATGAAAAAAAAAGAAATAAAATTCAGTGAAGTGCGACTTTGACCCGCGCACGAAGGGTTCCGTACGGACACGAGATATGTAATTCAATACGAACTTTAGCCAATATAAACTATAGTTTTGGCATTTTTTCGTTTGTGTGTTTTTTTCGGTTTTAAGCGTTTTTTTTAGTTTTGGGGTTTTTTGAATTTATTGGCGCTTTCTGAGTTTTGGCACTTTTTTCTCGTTTTGGCTATTTTTTTTTGGTTTTTGAAGTTTTTTTAATTTTGGCGATTTTTTTATTTTGGCAATATTTTTATTTTGGCGATTTCTTTAATTTTAGCACTTTTTACTGGTTTTGGCGACTTTTTTCGGTTTTGGGGTTTTTCCAATTTGACGACTTTTTTTTTATTTTGGCGACTTTTTTTTATAATGGGAATTTTTTTCGTTTGGGTGATTTTTTTAAGTTTTGGCTCTTTTTTCGCATTTTGGCGATTTTTTTCGGTTTTTGGCGTTATTTAACTTTGGCGATTTTTTTAATTTTGGCGATTTTTTTTAATTTAGGCGATTTTTTTTATACAATATTTTGGTTTTGGCGCCTTTTTCGGGTTTTGGCGATTTTTTTCCGGTTTTGGCATTTTTTTCATTTTGGCGATTTTTTGCTTTTGTGCAATTTTTTAAAATTTCGCGATTTATTTTAGTGTTAGAAATTTTATTTAGTTTTGGCGATTTTCTTTAATTTTCGCGATTTTTTTTTAATTTTTGGCGATTTTCTTTTAATTTTTGGCGATTTTTTTTCGGTTTGGCGATTTTATTATTTTGTGACTTTTTAGTTTTACCGTTTTGGAAAATTTCAAGAGTTTGCCTCTTACGGCTTACAGGATCCTGCAAAGTTACATAGTCAAAATTGCATTAACTGATGAACCACCCTTTATTTAAATTTTGTTTAAATTTTAGTGTTAATTGTTGTAGTCTATATAAAAATACACTAATTGTACAAATTTCAAGTGTCAATATACATATGTATATACAATTGTATGTATATTACATGGGACTTTAACATTTTTCGTTGCTCGTTTTGGAACACCCTTTAATTTTTAATTCTTATGTATTTGTTGTTATAGTGGGCAATTTTCTGCATACTTTGTCCAAATTTCAGGTTCGTAGCTCTTATAGTTCCTGAGAAAATATCGTGTGATGGACAGACGGACAGCTTAGCGAAAACAAGAGGGTCCTTTTTTCACCTTTGGTGTACGGAACCCTAAAAATGGACTTACCGCATTAAAATGATCTGTAATAAATTAATAGTATCTGGCAAATAGCGTGATGGATTTACCGTGGGTGGGAGAGGGAGGGGCAGAAGTCGAACAAACAGTCTGTGAACAAACACTCTGACCCCTCACAAAGTTGAGGCTGGATGCAGTAATGACTCTCCAAAAATTTCAGAGCACACCTTCCCGTGCGTTTCACATTTTCTTCAACTACGCTTACGCTACGGCATGATGCCGTCCGCAGGTTGAAAACAAATTAAAACATGGAAAGTTTTCTCTTTAAAAGTTGTTGCCTGTAAAGTCAATACGTTTTACTTAATCGATTTTTATTTAAATCGTATATTTAACAAAATACACAGCAAAATATCCAAAAAGTCCATAACTAGTAAAATAAAGAAAAAAGGTCGATAAATTTTCAAATTTCGGAAAATGTTTTCGTATCCTAGAATCTTAAGTTGTTTCTATAGGTAAGTGGAATTAAAACAAACTTAAATGAGCACGGAAAAGCGTGTTACCAGTAGCGTTACATTTTTGTAGAGAGTAAATTTTGTAGCAAGTACCAACTTTTTGAGGGAGACAAAAAATATGTCCACTTTAAGAAATAACGGATACCCTACATCAGGGTTCTGTTCGCTGTTCGTTTGTCAATCTGACCACAATCTGCGCGACAAGTCCAAGACTGTTATATCTGCTTTTAGTTATTCCAATTATTTTCTTTTTCTAAAAAATTCCCTTAGAATATTTAAAATTTCCCCTTTATTTCATCTTTCAATATCGCTTGTTTCATAACATGAATTCTTCTCTTTAAGTACCAAAAATTTTGCATTTACTAACAGTACTATTATAATGCCCCCTAAAGTATGCACTACATACTATTTATTTCTTTTAATATTGTTTTCCCTCCTACTCGTACATGTTTTGCTACCGTAGTATTGGTAAATATTGTTTGTATGAACGTGTGTCACCTGCAGTGTTTTTTTTTATATATATTTTTCCTGAAAAAATAGCAATGAACTAAAAATAAAACCTGGCCTTAGGTTAAAAATTTCAAAAAAAGAAAAAAAAAACTGTTTATACACTAAATGGTTATTGTATAAGAGAGTTGAGGTACCAACTACAAAGAAACAAAGAATATGTACTCTTCATTGCTCTACAGTATTGTACACTAAAGCAAATTGTTTTGCTTGCAAAAATTGTTTTTAATGCTATGCCATTTTACTTTATGAAAATGTAAATATTACAAGAAATTAAAAAAAATTTTATGTTATAAAACCAACGCAGAAGCAATTTTTGCAAAGTTATTTTATGTATCTAGCGATTTTTTTCATATTGTAGGTCTTATAGGCAAATTTCAAATGCATAAATATAAAAAATATTGAAATATACAGTGATATTGTTAATATCATCAATGTCGTCATTTGTTTAACGATAATAAAATCCGCTCAGAGTGGGGAAAACGCAAGACAATTTGCATCAAACACCGAATAACGCCACAGCAAATTTTATGGTGGTGCATCGCAATTTTGTAGTAAACAAAATTCAATTGTAACCTAAAATTTGTGTATTTTTCATTATTAAACCTTAAGTTCTTTGATATTCAATTAATTTTTAAGCCTTACAAATCTTCTTGCCATTTTTCTTACATTCACTGCGAACTGACAATGGGAAATATATTTTACGGGTTATTCACAATAGCATTTTGGGAACAAAAATTCACATTGTTAAACACATTAGAGGTGAATAGTGTTTTAATTTATTATTTTTTAATTTATCCTGTTGTTTTTGCTATTCAAACGTAAGCTTTTGAGAAACTATCTCAAACGTGTTATTTCTATAGTTATCTTTAATCTTGCAGTTCATTGGTACCGACATCTCTTTACTTGGGCTAATTAACTGAAACGGCAGAAAAATGTTGCAGGCATCTTGTGTTTAAATGGAATTTAAAAACTTTACTGGCGAAAAGTTATTTATAATCCTATATTTCACTATTCCATATATAAAAGCCTTAATTTCTCATGCTAACCATTTTAAAATTTTAAAAATTTCTATGCAAAACACTGTAATTTTTTCACGAAAATTTAGATTTATTTTTTTAAGTGATAATAAATAGTTCTATGATGTATGCACCTTTATCGTGAATCTCAAGGGAATAAATTCTTGGGAATAATTTTTTTCATCGCCAGTTGTTAGCGAAAAAAATAAACAAGTGTTGCGAATCAAACATTATATGGTGAATCGATATATGTCATTGTTTTATTTTTACTTTTTACGCGTATTTTTATAATTTTTCTTAATAAATTGATATTATTCAGCAAAATGAATATCGTTTTGCTTCGATTTATGTTATTTTTATTGAAAAAAATAAAGAGACGACATTTGAGAGATTCATAAAATCCACTGCGTTTATCGCTCATTTTCTCAAAGAACGTCATAAATAAAAAGCGTGATTGTATTCGAACTGCCCACTCCTAACTTACAATGTATTTCAGGCAATACTGAGCTTTTATGTTAGTTGGATGAACACTTCAGTATATCGCTTATTTTGTGTGCAAATGAAAGGAGTTAACTCCACAAATGCGGCAATGCATTTGTGGAGTTAACTCCTTTTCTCCTTTTGTGTGCATTACTGTCTTACATGTATGCATCGAATCATCGCTTCTGTAATGGACATTTTCGCCGTTGGGATTTTTTGAATAGTTGTTAAAAACATTATTGTAAACAAAAAACATGATTTAGAAGTTCAAAAATTTCTGTCATAAAAAATAAAAGTTAAAAAAATATATCTGTAAATGTATAAAATGTTAATAATTTTTTGTTTTACTTACTGCAATTACAAAATCTTAAGCACAAAGAAAAAATTTTTACAAAATTTTATAAAAATGTCTCGTCTCCCGCAAGGAGAAACGTACCGCGCCGCACCGCAAACATTGTGTTTAGGGTTATGCTTCTTTTTTTATTCCCAAACAAAAATGTTTGAAAAAATACACATTTTTTTTGGGGGAAAAACTCACGGAAATAGAAATCAGCGAACCTGGGAGTTTTTTTGTCGTGGAAATAATTCACGATTGCAACTTTAGGGTAAAGGGAAATATTTCAAAGGAATAAATATTCACGATAGGGGCCAATGTATAATTTTTGCTGAGTAATTATTTTTGTATGTGTATTATATGAGAATATGGACTTTGTCGCATGATTTGTTTGGAAAGTACACTTAAGCCATATTTCTGATAATTGTAATCTAACAGCTTTTATTCTCTCTTGTGCACAAATAATAAAAAATAAATAAAACTGATGGAATAACTTAAAACAGTTTTATTCTGTATATGAAAAAATTAAAATAGTTTGGCATGTTTGAAAAAGATAAATAAAATGCAAGGTAGTGCAAGGTTATGAAAAAACAGGATAAAGAAAAAGGATTAAATTCAAAAACTTTTTTGGCATTAATTTTGTTGCTGCAAACAATTTTATAAGTTCAAGCTTAACACAGATTATAAATATAAATAGTTAGAGATTTAATTTTACTTATGAAAATGTGTGAGAGAGGCCGATAAAAATTTTTTTAAAATTTAAAAAATATATATATTTAAATTCCATGCTTCAATATAGAAAGTTAATTTTTTTTTTTTTTTTTTTTTTTTTAATAGATGTATTTATTTATTGTATCTTCAAATATGAACTAACAATAAGTATTCAAATCTTAAATCTAAAATATAATTATTAGGACCGACCACTGTCGGACATAAACTTGTTAATAGTTATAAATAATACATAAGTAGTGATAATGAAAAAAGAAAAAAAAAATTATAAAAAAGTATAAAAAAAAAGTATTTTCAAGAAATCCCATTTGGCGTGTTGAGTAATAGAGCCCTTGTGTCCCTCTTTTTTATGCGGATGTGTCCAGTAAAGTTCAAAATATTACGAGCAAGCGGATTAGGATGTGACTCGAGTTTTGTTAAATATTTGCCTGCGTATTTTGCAATTTCTTCAGTCACTAGTGGCATATTTAAATCACGATGTATATTAGAATTTTTGATGTACCATGGAGCCGATGTTATTAACCGTAAAATTTTGTTTTGCCTTCGTTGGATTCTCTCTACATTGGAAGCTGAAGCAGTGCCCCATAACTGGATACCGTAACACCATATTGGCTTTAAAAGCGACTTGTATAATAAAAGTTTACAGTCCATGCTAAGTGTTGAATTTCTGCCAATCAACCAGTGTATTTGAGATAACTTAATTTTCATCTGAGTTAGCTTAAAGTCAATATGATGTTTCCATGTAAGCCTTCGATCAAGGTGTATACCAAGGTATTTCACTTGGGAGTGTTGAGGAATATTTTGATTATTGATTCGAATTGGGGAACAAGTATCTCTTCTTAGGGTAAACGTTATATGGACACACTTTTGTTCATTTACCTTAATTCTCCATAAGTTCAACCACATTTCCAATTGTGTAATATGTTCTTGTAAATATCGGGAAGCCTCGTGAGGGTTTTCATGCATACTAAGGCAGGCTGTATCATCGGCAAACGTAGATGTATGGATATTGCTGCTCAAAGGCATATCACAAGTATAGATCAAATACAAAACTGGCCCCAGTATGCTCCCCTGTGGCACACCGGATGATATAGATTCGGGCACACTCATGAATTCTCCTTCCACAACCGTGAACTTCCGGGTAGTGATGTAACTTTCTAATAAATTCACTAAATTTATTGGTAGATATGATTTTAATTTTAGAATTAGACCTTCATGCCAAACTTTATCAAATGCCTGAGAAACGTCAATAAACAGGGCAGAACAATACTTCTTTTCCTCAAATGTTTTTCTTATAAATTGAACCAATCTATGAGTTTGTTCAATGGTGCTATGCTGACTTCTAAAACCAAATTGATGGTCTGGGATGCACCCACTATCTGTTAAGGTTGGGGACAATTTTGTCATGAGCAGCTTTTCGAAGAGTTTTGACATAGTTGACAGCAAACTTATTGGCCTATATGACTCAGCTTTAGTAAGATCTTTTCCCGGCTTTGGAATCATTTTGATTTTTGCAAGCTTCCAGAGTTGTGGATAATACTCCAGTCGTAATATGGCATTAGAAATAAACAGCAAGATTCTTATTGCAATATGCGGCAAGTTCATCAGCATCTGGTTACTAATTCCATCAATACCTGGAGCTTTCTTTGGCTTGAGTTCAGCAATTACTTTATGTACATCATGCATCTTAAATTTTAAGGCTCGAGGGGGTAGAGCAACTACATTCGGCAAATCAGCAACACCAGTACATGTATTTGAGGTAAATACGGATTTTAAATGCTCAGCAAATATTTTGCATTTTTCCGTATCGCTTCTTGCCCAATCTCCGGTAGATGTGCGCAGAGGTGGCTTGAACTCAACGGGGGTTTTAAGCTTTCTAGCAGCGCGCCACAAAGAGTAATTAGATGTCGGTGTGACATCAAGACCTTCCAAATAATTTTTAAGAGATGCAGTTTTTTCAGATGCAAGCAACTCTTGAAGTCGTTTAGAACATTCTTTAAGTCTGAGTTTATGTTGGGGTGATCTGTGCTGTTGCCATTCCCTTCTAGCTCTTCTTTTTTCACATACGAGATGTTCAATATCCCTGGAATAAATTTTATTAAACCCAGACTGCGGATGGGAGGTAGTGGCATGTTCAGCAGCCTGTTTAATAATTTCGTTAAGATTGGCAATGTTAGTTTCAATGTCATTGGGTGTTCTTAACGCAATATTTTCCGTGCAATGACTACTAAGATATTTTTTGAATCCCAGCCAATTAACACGATTGGTCATCTTCGTATATGGGTGAGGTAAGTCACTTCTTAGTGGGTTACAAATTGTAACGATAGTGGGGGAGTGATCGGAGGAGAGATCTAGAGAAGTTTCAACACTAATTAAATCCCTAGAAATATTTTTCATTACGCCAAAATCAATAACATCTGGAATTTTTCGTACGTCAGTAGGCCAATAAGTGGGCTCCCCACTCGAAATAACATCTAAGCCCATTTTTGAAATTGTATTAAACAAAGCTCGACCTCTAGGTGTTAAAAGGCGCGATCCCCAGTACGTATGCTTTGCATTGTAGTCTCCAGCTGCCACGAAACAAGATCCAAGCGATTTATAGAACTTCTCATACTGATCTTCGGTAACTGAAAATCTGGGAGGTGAGTAAATTGATGATATTACGAAATTAGAACAAAAATTTTCTACAAAAATATTCGTAGCTTGCATATATTCTTCACTAACGTTGTCAAGGATATAGTGCTTGAGTCTTGACTTAATTAGAATTGCAGATCCACCGCATGCTCTCCCTCTAGGGTCCTTTGTATCATACATAGTGTAGCCATTTATTTTGAAAAAGCTTCTCGAAGTCAAATGTGTCTCAGAGACCAACATTATATCAATACTTTTTTCCGTAAGGAAGTGCTCAAGTTCATTTTTATGTTGGCGAATGCCGTTTGCGTTCCAGAAACATATTTTTAACGTGTTCATGGCTTGTTAATTAATGCTTGAAGCAGAGTATTCTGCATTCTCAGCATTTCTTGCATCATGTTAGTCATATTTGTTGTAAAGTTGTTTATAGTTAGCACCAAATTGTCAATAGTAGCTTCAAGGCGACTAAAGTTAAAGCTTGAGTTTGCATTTGTTGAATTATTTGGAGGTGGAACATTTTGTGCGGGAATAGAATTTGTTCTAGCAGCATCGGCATACGATACACGGGAAGTAACTGGTTGGCTCCTTTGCACAAAAGTGGCGGAGTAAGCGTTTGCTGATTGAGATGGAGCTAATTTGGGTTTTTGCACCATAGTCTGTTTGACAAAAGAGTACACAGGACAACCTCTGTAGTTAGCGGTGTGATTACCTCCACAATTACTGCATTTTTTATCACTTTGATCTTTTGGCTTATTGCAACTAGCAGTGCCGTGTAATTCGCCGCACACAACACAAACAGTGGGTAATTTACAGTATGTTTTTGTGTGGCCATATTCTTGGCAATTATGGCACTGTACGGGACCTGATCGCTTATGTGGCTCTTCAACTGTGATTTTTCGGTATAAGAGGTATTTTAGGCTATAAATTGGGTGTGTCTCGTTTTTTTTCAGCTGTATATCATTAGGCTCCAATTCAACACGAAATAGAGGCTGGGGGATCTTCTCCCTGTTTATTATATTGGTAACATTTTTTACCTTAAATCCTTGTATCATGAGTGCATCTTTTACTTCTTCGGGATTAACATAAGAGTCAATACCCTTCAATACGATCTGCATACCTTTGGCACTTTTAAGCTGGTACGTATAAAAACTTGTTTTATTTTTTTCAAATTCAGTCACTATTTTACGGAAATTTTTTTCTTCGTATATTTGAATTTTAGTTTCGTCAATATTACCACGCTTTATTGGAATAACATGAAATGCGTTTTCACCAATGGCCGAGACTAATTTTTTAATTAGGGCGTTAGAATTTTTCTCTCTCAAATATATAGGTGGTGGCTTAAAAGACTTTTGCGATGATGCAGCGGGCTTGTCGTCGGTGACTTGCAATAATGAAAAACGATTTTGACGATTTGTTGATGATGCGCTATTATCCCTAGACATCTTTGGAGCAGATGAAATTTTTGAAGAATTCGGGCTTCGCCCACGCTTTACCACTGTTATGTATCTGTCCATTCCGACTTGTACCTTGGATTTTGAGCTACTTTTATCTGTAGTGATAACTTTATTAAGTGATGAACACGAGCCTGAAGGAGATGATATTACTGACTTATATGACGAAGTACTAGGCAACTGTAATGTTAATGAATCACTATTTGGCATTGGACAAAGCGAAGTTGATCGCTGACGAAAAATTGGATTTGTCGTTAAAAAAATATTTTCATTAGATTTATTATTTGTATTATTTTCATTGAGAGCTTCAGAACTCACAGTAAAATAGGCATTTCTGCCGTTAGAACTCACTTCATAATTTTTTGTATTTGAGGTACTCATATAGAGTATTCCTCAAGGGCACTTTTTGTGTTTTTTTTGCTTACGGTTTTTTTTTGTTTTTGTAATTTTTGATTGTTTATTTGTTTTTGAGTTACTCGTATAGAGTATTCCTCAATGTCACAGTTTATGTTTTTTTTTTGTTTCTTTTTTTTTTATATTTGTTATTTCCACTATGTAAAAAATATTAACAAAGCAGTAAAGCTTATTTATTAAAGTCAGTATGTGCCTATTACGAATAATATGTACTACGAATATTTTTTTGTATAATTTTTTATTTGTTTGGTATGTAAGAAAAAATTCCGCTAATCGACTGTTCGCTATGAAGGTACCACGAGAACCAAAAGTTAATTTTTGTTAAGCTAAATTTAAAATTTAAAATTTTACACTTGTAAATAAAATAAAATATTTAAATGAAATTCAATTTATTCAGCAAAGAAATAAAAGCAAATTTTAAGAGCACTCTCAACACTAATTGAGGTTAAGCAATATAACAAATAGCAATTTTCATTTTAATAAAATCATGCATTAAAAAAAAAGAAAGAGAAAACGTAGTAACAAATAAGAACACATTCAGCCTGATATTTTTGTACATGTCTGTTGTTCAATATATTAAATTTTAATAAAATATAAACGACATTGATTGGGCTACATGTGCTGACGTTGTTGATGCCAGCAAAAGTAGTTTTACCACTGCTCATATTCAATAGTATAAATGCAGGACCATTAAAAGTTAAAGTGCCATTGGAGCCAGAGAAATATCTACTATGTTGTGAACATAAAAGAAATAACATGCGCTATGCAAGATAGCAAAAAAAAAACTACACAATGATATCCTTGATGGAGCCGACAAGCAGCACAGTAGAGAGCAAGAGATGCGATGTCGTTGCTGATGCTGATGATAATAAACCAATAAATGATTTGTTTTGTATTGCAAATAACCAAATAGTTATATACTGCAAAGTTTCCATTGCCCTCCGTTCTATTATATATACATATTTGAGGTTTGTAGTGAAGATAAGTAAAGTTTGTAGCCTGGTGGCGAAAAAACGTAAAATGGCATAACAGCGAGTATGATTTGGTAGCTTTGAGCAACGATTTAATTACAAATAAAGTAATTTTTAATTGAATAACCACCATGCAATGGAGAGCATAATGAAAAAGTAAAAAAAAAATTAAAATAAAAACAATCAAATACTCACATGATGCAACAAGCTGCAAACATAGTATAGTATGCTGTGGCACGTAAACAACACTACTGTGAAGTTAAGAAAAAAGAATAATAAGAAAAATAAAACAGCAATTAAAACAAAACTAAAATAAAAACATATTGCCAGATTTTAAATCACTATTTTCCTTTGGTATAAAAAGCACCAACTATTTATTTCTCTTTGCTTTGATTTTTATGTGCTTTTCACAGCAGGCATGCAGTTTTTGAACAGATTTAATTTTTTTTTGTCTGTGAGAGCAGCTCATTTGTTTATTGGTATATTGGCATGTGTGTATGTGTGTTGTGTTTTTAATTCACTTATGATCATACAAACCAGTAGTTGGCGAAAACTGCATTTACATATCCTTGGTATTGAATATTATTGTCCACTGCAGAATGGAGCAAAATATATTCACAAGAAATGTTTACCATCCATAACATATTTCGCTTAAAAAGTTATCGATACAACTTTGTAATAGAAAACTTATTTACAAAAAGTTTTTTCCTTTAAATATATTGATTAGAAAAATCGAAAATTAATCCAAGGAATTTTTTTTTCTAGTAAAAATTTATCTTTTTGTTCCTAATTTATCTATAAAAAATCTACCGCAAAAATTAAAAACAAGATTAATTAAAAAAATTTCTACCAAAATATATTAAAAAAACATACAATCAATTAAAATCTTAAGCATCTATCCCTCGATTTCCACGATAGATACATTCTTGAGAAAGTTGTGTAAATCGAAATTTAAAATTTTTTTTATGAAAAATCGTGATAATTGAAAATGAAGGCAGAATCGCTTAAGAAATAGATTTTATTAAAAAATTATATATGTTTTTCAACTTATTTTTTAAAATATCAGAAGCATTTATACACTTAAAAATAAACCTATTAGAGAAAAAAATATTCAATAAAACCAGGGACTGAACCATGAAAAAAATGGGTTCAGCTTCGTGTTCGGGTTAATCAAAATAAAAAAATTCAGGTTCGGGCTCGGTTCAGGGTTTGGGTTCAAAGTTAAAAAAGTACATGTGTTTTATTAGTAAAAGCTGTATTAGCTTATACCCTGTTTTGATTTTGATTTTGTTTTTAATTTTTTTTTTTGCATGCAAGAGATGTAATGGTTCTTATTATTTTTCTATTAAATATTTCTCTATTTTTTTATATTTTTGAACCCGAACCTTGCTGAAATTTTTGGTTCAACGGGGTTCGGGTTTAAAGTCATTATAAACGTGGGTTCAGTCTCGTGTTCGGTTTCAGTCCCTGAGTAAAACACATAAAAAATCGTGCAAATCGTGGTATTTCATAAATATCTCAATTTACACGAAAACCAAAATAATATTGTAAAAGTGAAATCGGTTAAAAAAGTATCTCGTAAATCGAGGGATAAATGTATTGTATAGTAGTAATCCACAAAAAATCGCATTAGTAAAGAATATAACAAATATTTATCTATTATCCAAAAAATATTTTCTCTTAAAAAACTACCTATAACAATTTCTAACAGCAAGTTAATTAGTTGTCGACATCGATGTCAGTGTAACACAATACTAAAAAATTTGGGCGAATAAACGCTCTCGAGAAAAATTTTGTGGTGCTGATAATCTATTTCGGTTCAGTAAGGTCTAGAAAATGTCATAAGCCTGCCAACAGGAGTCACTTGTTTTCGACAGCGGGCACACAAGTCTCAATTTTTGATATCGTGTTAAATTGATGTCGATGTCGTCAACTGGAATTAGGGCGATTGTTTTGACTGATCGCTCAGAAAAATTTTTAAAAAAGAATAACTTTTTTTCTAGTTAGCATAGATACATACATATGTCTATTTTTATCTATATAAATTTCATCTAAAAAATATCGATAAAAATTTTATGAAAAATTTGGTTAATTATTAGAAAATCATTATAGGTATTCATTTTAGTTTTTTTCCTCGTTGGAAAAATTTAACTTTTGACAACAAACTCATGGAAAAAAATTAAAAAATTTTTTTTAAATTTTTTTCCCCGTGTTTGTTGTAAAAAAATTACATTTTTCCATTTTTCCAACCAGGAAAAAAACTGAAATAAATACCTTTATGGAATTTATTATTCGACATATTGTCATAATTATATTTTAATTTGAAATTTATTTGCTGGTGGTTTAGCTTGGTCTATATACGTATTTCATTGGCGCTTAAACCAAAGTCTGTGCATAAAGTAAGAGGTTTGTGACTGTTTAAAATTTGTGGTTGAAGTCTACTGATGATTTGGTTTAAGCGCCAATGAAATACGTATATAGACCAAGCTAAACCACCAGCAAATAAATTTCAAATTTAAATACCTTTATTATAAAAAAAATTAAGTACAAATTTGTTTCGAAAATTTTTCGACAATTAGTTTTATCAATAAAAAACTTTTATAATAAAATATAACTAGAAATCATTTTGTATATTTTTCAGAATGTATAGTGCAAAAAAACGTTTAGCGAATATATTTAAATATCGATAAATCTGTTATCGAACTTTATCGATAGCAAGTAGTCGGCTGAAAAAATCGAGCCGTATTATTAAAAATATACTTTTTTATTGAAATTAAAACTTTATGGGCCTACACATAGTTTATTATTATCAAAATTCCAAAATTGTTGATTACTTTTAAGATACAGGCTGTAGAATTTTATCGCAAGCCACAATTTGCGTACAAAAATATATTTGAATATTTTTAAAAAACCTTCTTCCGAATAATTTAATTTTTGTCGCTTACGATAAAATAAAAAATATGGCTGGAAATGTTTATGAAAAAATGTAATTAAATAAAAAAACTCATCGGCAATGATTTATTTTACAAAATTTTTTTTTCGAAATTTTTTTTAAATAAAAATAACAATTTTTTTTTTTAAATTCTTGGTAATGAATTTTTATAAAGTTTTTATAATGAAAATTTGTTTAAAAACAAAATCTATATAGAGAATTTATTTATATAAATTGTAATAAATACATTTTTGTTGTTTAATTATTATATTAATTCCAAAATAGAATTTCTTTTTATAAATTCTTAATAAATAATTTTATTTATAGTCAAAAATAAAAAGAGAAGTCAAAATTTTCGTCAAATTTTTTTTTTTAATTTTTCAGTTTATATATTTTTTACAAAAATTATTTTATGCAAAAAATTTTCTTTATTGGAATTTTTTGTGGAAGAAAATATATAATGCTTTTTTATAAAGATTTGTTTTTTGTATCCACAAATTGCTTACTAATAATTTTTATATTGAGATTTATTTTTTAATAAATTTTTTATCAATATTTTTTATTTGATATATAATTTTTTTCTAATGGTTAAAATTTTTATCGAAAAAATTATTTTTTGGGAAAATTTTTGTCATTATAAATTTAAAAAAAAAATATGTTATACGAAAAATTGTGAATAATAAATTTTATATCGAAAAGCTTATTTATATAATTTTTTTAGTGACAAAAAGCTTTAAAAAGATATAATTAAGTAAGTCAATGTTGGCAAAAAATTATCGATAATTTGTTTACAAAAATAATTTTTTTCCTTATCTTTTACAAAAATTATCTTACACGAAGAATTTTTGTCGAAAGGTTTTTTTTTCGCCAAAAATCCTGTATTTTATAAAATTTGTTTTATATCTAAATATTTTATAAAACTTTTTGCTCAATTTTAAATTCATTTAAATCTAAATGATTTTTTTCATCGATACATTTTTGTTATATATTTTTTTTCTAAAGTCAAAATTTTTCCAAATATTTTTTTAGCAATAAAATGTTTAAAAAACCATTTCGTTATACATTAATTTTTATAGCACATATTTCACAACGAATTTTTAGTATCCACAAATTTTTAAAATACCTATTTATAATATTCTTTTTTAATAAAAAAATCTTAGCATATATCTTTTTTTAATTTTATTAACAGATTATTTTACACCTTGTTTGCACAAGTCTCAAGACTTAAAAAACTAGTACTTTTTATATAAGTCCACTCAAGTCGACCGTGTGTTCTGTAGGAACTGGGGGTTAAGGTTTTTTATAGAAGCTTTTATGTATAAATTTGTTATAGTTTATTGATTTATTTTATTAAAAATTTTGCTGAAATAAAATAACTAAAAATTAACAAATTATTTATATGAAAACTCTTACAAATATTTATCGATTACTATCTTAAAAAACTTGTATCGACAAATATTTTATGAAAATATTGAGAATTTTTGTAAATAAAAAATTTTTTATCGGTCATTTTTGATATATAATTATATAATTAGGTTTCATTTCTTTTAAAAATTTTTCCAAAATTTTTTTCGTACTCATATTTATTTTTTTTTTTGTTATCCACAAATTTTTCTGAAATACATTTCATAAATGTTTTATATTATAAAAAAATTGGTAAAAATTAAAAATTTCAAAATGAAGACAAATAAACTTTAAACAAGCTTTTCGAAAAATTGAAGGATACATATTTTATTAAATCTCTTATCGATACATTTCAAATGAAATTTTTTAACAAAAAACTTTTCACTGGAAATTCGTCCATTTTGTTCCCTGTAAAAATTTTTTAATTAAATTTTTTTTTGCCAGTAATGTGTCTTACGATTAAAAAAAATTTATATAATCGAATATAAAAAAAAGTTTTAATACCAGAAGTGTTTTGCTGCTCACATATCGCATGCAATTTTTAACACAATGTTAATCATATTAATAAATATTTAATGGAAGTTTTGTTAAGTCTGCTATATTTCCTTTCTTCAGTGCAAGGCAATTCGCCTTACACTCAATAAATATTCACACATACACACACACATACAGTTTAGCTCATTCACACAGTTGGTAATTGTTTGGCATTGTTGCTGTTGTTGTGTAGTAAATTTTTTCATGACTTTTTCTTGTTTTTTTTTTGTTTGCTTTATATTTTTGCTCTGTACTGTGGCCTTTTCATACCATTTGAACTGTTTTTTTGCATTTTTTTGTTGTTTTTTCTAGCTGTTCTACAATATTGTAAATACTTTTCATTTTAATTGTAAATTAATTGCTTCATCATTGGCCAAAACAAAAACTACTGCTATTGCTGTTACTGCTGCTGCTACTGCTGCTGCTGCTGCTACTTTTGCTACGACAAGTGCACCAGAGTTGCAATGGCATGTTGCTTCTGATTCAACCTCGCAAATATGCAAATATACTGCCGAGAAACAAAAACTGAAAATAAAAAATAAAAACAGAGCAAATTTTTAAAATTAAATACAAACATGTATGGCGGTAATTTTTGTACTGCACCACCAGTGTTTGTATGTCTGTCCATCAAGCCAGTTGGTGCTTTGTGATAAAATAAGTATTTAACTTGTAAATAGTCGCATGTATGAGCGCGAATATACTAAAGTAAATACAAGACAGCCTTGAAAGTTAACGAAAATATTACAAATAAAATTTCTTTTATGTTTAAAAATTCTTAGAGAATGTACTGTTAAAGTAGTGTGTGTGGGATTTGTAAACATGCAAAAAATTAAAGGGAATTAGCTTAAGCTAGCCATGTTAGGTTTTAACACTAATTCCAAGTCTAAATCTATGAAAAGTTGAAAAAATTCCTTTTAGGTAGGCCCTCGTTTTTTTCACTTGCATTTGTTTAATATTTGTAGTAATTATTTGAATAGTTTTATTTGCGTATTGATTACATTTTTCGGTTTTTGTGGTTTATTCTGCCAGCGAATGTATAAACAAAAATCATTTTCATTTTCATTTTTAATTTAATTCCTTTTTTTTGCATATGCGGATGATGTAGTTTGATACGAGTATAATTGCTGAAACAGCGTTTGAGTCTTTTTGTTTGTAAATTTTTATTAAGTTTTAATTTTTATTTTATTTTGCACAACAGCAGGGAGGCAATTTGTATTAAATTGGAATTGCTTAAAACAAGTATTTTGTAAAAAGCTTTTAATAAAGCTCTGTTGGCTAATATTTTTTTTCGTGTAAAAGTTTAGTTTAAACGAATTTCTAAAATTGTCAATTATATCACAAATAGAGTTTTGTAATGCTGGACTTCTTTCTTGTTTTGTAACTGAATGAGGTTAAATAACTAGATTTTTCTTTATTGAAAATGCATATATTTTCATCACACTTAATTTTTTTTAAATTACACTACATTTACACATTAAAGTACTTTCTTGGAATTTTGGTGTATGTATTTACAATAATAATTTTAATGAAATAAATGACTTTCGTGAAAATTATATTGTACATATGTGTATATATTCGTTTGCCCCCTAATGTTGTTATTCTAACAAAAAAAAAGTATTAATTAGATCGATTAAACAATGTTATTTGCATTCCGATGCTTTAATTCATGCGTCAACTGAATTTTGTACGGAAGCAGATTAATTTTTTTTAACAATCTAATATTACAGATACATATTTTCTATCGTTTATAGTTTTTCATTTGTGAATTTTCTTTTGCTTCTGCTTATACTTCTGCTTCTGAGAATTAAAATAGTCGCAGTCGAAGTTAGCACAATAAACGAACGACTTCAGCTGCCGGCTTTTTCGGAAAGTATTCTGTTTGTCCAACTGCTGTTTTAAATATATTTATAAGTTAAAGTAGTAGAGATGTTGTGTGTTTTTTCTCTCCTTTTGATTTTACATTTTCAATTGCGTATTCAATCGCTTGCTGGAAGAAATATTGTTGTTGTTTGTTTTACTTTTATACTTATACATACAGGAAAAAACACTCATACACACAAAACACACATTCAAACACAGGCACACAAACATTTCTGCTTCGTTAACTTCGTATTCATGTAAAGTAGCAGCCAGTCAAACCGCAAGCTGTTGGAATATGTTGGAACACTATTATTATTGCTTTTTTCAATATTGTTGTTATTTTATAACAGTTTTTTAAACTGCAATAAAAGTTGCATTGTATACAAAAGTATAACGGTGCTGCCTACTAAATATTTTCTTCAGCCTACCCAAAGGTAGTAGCGCCGTCTCGAGAAATACCGTGATGGAAAAACAATCCTTAGCCCTGCCGAAGGCGGTAGTTTAATGAAATGACTAGTTATCCCGTTAATAATTTTTGTTTGTTTTTATTTGCCTTGGGAGTTATTTAATTTTTTGAGTCTTATATATTTTTTTAAAGGCTATTAAATTTTTATTGCGACTCATTTCATTGGAGCTTATTTAATTTTTTGGAAAATATTTGTTATTTTGTATGGACTTATTTCATGAGGAGTTATTTAATTTTTAATGAAATAAGTCCCTATTAGGAAATAAGTCCTTATTGGGACTTATTGTCATTTTAACAATTGTAAGTTATTTAATTTTTTCTTATTGGGACTTATTTCACTGGGAGTGATTTCATTTGGGACTCATTTCATGGTCGCAATATAGTATAAGATGTAGAGCTGGCGAACAAAACCAGATTAGTCCCGTTAACGTTTTTTTTACAGGAGAAGCAAACAACTGAACTAATTAGATAGAGACTAGCAAGGACAAGTTAGTATTCTTAATTTTTTTAAGGTAGGATCGAACTGGTTTTGAATGAAAATATTTTGTGACATCAATGATGTGTACTTGGAGCAACCGAAAAAAAAAGTTTATAAAAAATCATGTACTGAAGACACGTCTAGTTTTGTTCGCCAGCTCTACAGATAAACTCAAACTTCATAACGTGATAAAACTTCGATGCTTATAATTTTATAGCATACTTATGTGGGCACCACAATAAATGCGTATACGTAATAAAATATCAATCATAAGGTCTTATAAATGTAAGTATTATTTTCAAATAGCAACAGTGGGCTTACATAAAATTAAAACAGTATTATCTTAAATATTTAAAATTCTTTAAAACCTTAAATCAGCCGAGTAACTAAAAAAAGAGTGAATGAAATATTAATAATAGATTAAAATATCAAACATTTTAAATCTCACTAATTCGAACGATTCAGAAATTAGAACCGGACATTTCAATGTATTGGACGCTCTGAAATTAGAACTTGTGTTTCTAATTTCTGGAATTGGTTTTATTTCTTTTGTTTTTATTTCCAATAGAAATTTTTTTTTATGATTTTGTAATAAACGGGAGAAAAAACAACAAAATAAAATGCTTTAAAATTATGTATAACAGGGTGTTTTGATTTTCGATTTTTTTTTATTATATTGGGGGCTATTCTGGAAAACGCGTCGAAGAAGTGAAACTTTACATTAAAACAAAAACAAATTTTCAAAAATTGTTTTTGTTTGCCATGCATTTCTTAAATGAAATAAAAGTGAGAATTTCAACGCGTTTCTCTTTCTCTTAAAAACGGTTAATTTTGTATGAGAAACAGAAACAAATTTTTTACATTTGCACAATTTTGTTTTTGTTTTCCATGTAAGTTTCACCAAGTCGCCGCGTATTTCAGAATAGACACCATTATCTTATTTTCACTACAAATTATAGTTTTTTTTGCGTTATTTCATGGTGTGTACAATTCGGTCATATATGTGTGTGAAATTTGGTATGCTTGTAAAATTTGGGTTAGTTAATGACTGAAGGTCAAAGTGAAGTGTTCATACGTGTGAAAGTTGAAAAATAAATTCTAAACAAAAGTAAAAAATACCTTATGTTTTTTTTAAGTTCTTATTAGTAAGTCATCTGACATCTCATTCTTTACGAACAGTGGAAAATTAAAAAAAAAGTAAACTAAAAAAAAATTAAGCAAAGTAATCAAAACAAAAATTAATTTTTATGTAATTGTAAAAGTGAAGCATATTTTTGTTACGAAAATTGCGTCCTGGCTCCTTTATCTGGCAAGAAGGGCATTAGCTTTAAAATAAAAAAAAATTTGTATGAATTTAATATGTTAATTATGTTAATTAAATATTAATAAATAAAAACTCTTTCGGAATAAAATAAAGCTTACATAACTAGTTTTATTATAATTTTATGAAAAAAAATGTCCAGAAATTAAAACTTTTCAGAAATTTGAAGTGCCGCGGACACAAAGTAGTTCTTATTTGTGAGGTTCTACTGTGCTGAATACGAACTTTTTGATTGGTGTGTAACAAATATAATGAAACAAAACTGAATAATATGAGAGCAAAAAAAAACACTGGGTGTTAATATTGTATGAACCGAGTTTTAATGAAGACGCAGTTAAATTACAAAATAATGTCTTTAAATTGCTTTGAGCACATTCATTGCAAATCCTTATGATATAAAGGTTTGGCAAATTTAAAGCTTTAGATAACGTATAAACTTATCTTTACCCTTCATTATTTCTAAGTCTCGATGAATGTTTTATTACTCTTGTGTTTAATTTAAATTGACATTTTTTTTGTTTTTACCCGCTAGTCAAACAAATTTTTAATTTCATCTTCTTATATTTATTCCATACATACAAATATTTTGCAACAAACTCATCATGCCCTTTGCCATAATGTTAACAGTAAAATGAGCAGCTTTATTCAAGCATGTACAAGATTACAGAAAGCTGAAATAAAAAGATGTTGACTTTACAAGTGCATAAAGAGGTAAAAAGTTTTTCTTATGCAGTTGCTTTGAAAGAAAATGTACAGGAAGAAGAAAAATAATATTTTAACTAGAAAATACAAGTAGATGTTAATATTTAACACCTTTTGTAATATAAACTGGTGCTTGCTTTTTTTTTTCTTTTTCTTCTTTTATATACTTTTTTTTCTTAAAAAAGCACTACACTTTTAACCTTTTTCCTTAAAGTAGCAAAACAATTTTCTAACTAATTAAAAAATAAAAATATTTAAACAAAAACCCAACTTGAAATGAAACTGGCGAGGGCGGTGGGAAGGAGGGAGGGAGGGAGGATTAAGGAAGAGCATAAGGAAAGAACAAACTCTTGAATGCTATTGTATAAGTGAGTCTAAGGTATAACAAAGCTGTAAGTAGTGTATTTACATTTGCGTAAGTGCGTGTGTGTGTGTTATTGAATGTTTGTGTTTGTCATAGTACCCACTTGACCAAGACTTTCGTTAGTGACACTCAAAAGTTTTGTCCCAAAAAACATTCGATCTCAAAGTTGCGCTAGCGATATCAAAACTGAGAGAATATTGAACTAAAGGCACCAGAAAAAGTTAAAGTGTAGTCGTAATTTTATTTTTTAATTTATTTATTTTAACTTGCATATTTATTTTTTTTACTACCTTAACTTGCGCCATTCTCCATTCCAACAGGCTAGCACCCATCCACTCGGCTACCGTCACACATTCGAAAGACTATCGAGAGAAGTGCGAAATTTAAAGCTTTAGCGAACATTCAAATTTGGTTTGAAAGTTTCCTCGCTTTATTGGGCACTCGTTTTTATCGAGTTCAGGTCAAGTGTGTATCGAAACGCTTTTAATGCTGTTCTTAAACGAGGGCAGACTTGAAATTTATTGATTGCATTAGAAATTTTAGGAATAAATTAAAATAATAAAGCGATTGCAGAGAAAAGTGTTTATAGCTTAGCAGCTTGTAAGACATATTATGATTTATAAAAAATGTTTCACTATTAAAACCTGCCTTTATTAACTTCCAACAATTACTTTTGCTGAGACGTCCATTTTAAGTTGCTTAATATTTTCGTTTCATGTTCAGTATTTTTTTTTAATTTGCTGCCTGTTTCTGCTTGTTTTAATGACATTTTTTGTATTGTTTTTTTATTTCACTTAAGTTTACTTTTATATTTGTGCACAAGTATTGTAAATTCTCGGTGGTAATTTTGTATCCTTTTTGTACCGTTTATTGCCTTTGCTGAGTCATTTCAAGCTGCATAGCGTTACCTTAATATAGAAAGACCTTAAATCATTATATTTATTTTTTTTTAAATCGGGTTTATTATATCCACGATAAATTCCACTATTTTGACACGTGCGACAACAGGCAACTAAGCTGTATCTCAAGACAATGTGATTCGATTTTTCGTAAAATTTTACCCAATGTACACAATCTGCTGACGTCCGATACAAATATATAAAGAAGTAAAAAAAAAGTTCCGATAACTGAAAAAATAACAAGCATGACACTACTGTGGAAATGCCTTTATTTCGATAGAAGAACATGGAATCTATTGAAAAATTTAAAATTCTCGACTTCAAGAAAATAATGATCTAGTTAGGGCCTTTCTATATTAACGTAACGTAAAGCTTGTCATTTTCTTTTTTCAGTTTTGCTTTTTAATTATGTTTTCTTTTACTTTATTTTTTTCTCGTACGCTTTAAGTATTTTCATATTGCCTACAGCTGTCATATAGTTTTAAATATTTTTTCTCCCTTTTTTTTCTATTTTCATTAACTGCTTTTCGTGTTATAAGTTCCATCCATACACATACAAATGTAAGTTTATTTGTGAGAAAATGTTAAAAGGAAATTTTGTGCCGTATAAGCGGAAGCAAGTACAAGAAGATCTTGTTAAATTATTTTAAAATTGTGTTTAATTTATGTTGCTTTTCTAACAGAATAAAAAAACCACAATTTTTGTTATGTAATGTGTAAACCCTTAAGGTTTCTTTCTTTTATTTTCTTTTAAGCAAACTTATTTAACGGCAAACATAAATATTAACATTTGCAGGTAGTTATTGAGATGATTGTAATAAAGTTTATTCTTTAGGTTTCCTGTTATAGAGACTTCTTCTCATCTTGTATGTAATTAATTAGGATAACAGAAAAGAAAAATATTGAAAAATATAGAAAAATTGTTCTTTCTCGTATAATTAAATTTTTACAGAATCAGTCATATCAAAAAAGTATTTTTGATTTATAAAAGCTTTATAAAAAAGTTTTTCATAAAAAGTCCTTACTAATATTATAAATTTGAAAGTGAGTTTGTTTGTTTGTTTGCTAAGCTTTCACGCACAAACCACTAAGACCAGCGTCAAACATACGCTATTTTTATCCGGGTTGTAACCGGTTTTTTTTACAAATGGTACGGATTATTGAAGCTTTTGAAAATTCCTTCACCAATTGCAAGGTACATAACATGGTCAAACATATACTATTTTTTATCCGGTTAAAAACCGGGTTTTTCAAACCGATTAGCAAACTCTTTCACCAGTGAAAATTTAGATACCATTGTCAAACATGTCCTATTTCTTATCCGGTTTAGAACCGGTTTTTTCATAAGTGATACGGATTTTAAAAATTTTTAAAAAAGGTAAACACTAGCGACAAATGCAGCCTATGTTTTATCCGGGTCGGGACCGGTTTCTTATATTAAGCTCGGATTTTTTCAGAAACACTTATTTTTGGACTGATTAGGGAACTATTGTTTCGGGTTTGATTTTTTAAACCGTCTTAAGACCGGTTTTCATTCTGTTTTTAATTTTTTTTATTATATATGTGAAAGTGAGTTTGTTTGTTTGTTTGCTACGCTTTCTCGTGCAAACCACTACGACCCGCGTCAAACATACGCTATTTTTTATCCGGTTTGTAACCGGTTTTATTTACAAATGGTACGGATTATCCAAGCGTTGACCCGATTTTGAAAATTCCTTCACCAATTGAAAGCGTCAAGCATATCCTATTTTTGATCCGGTTCAAACCCGGTTTTTTATATTTGTTACGGATTTTCAAACCGACTTGCAAACTCTCCATGAAAATTTTCATACCAGCGTCAAACATGGTCTATTTCTTATCCGGTTCTGAACCGTTTTTTTAATCTATCGTACGGATTTTCAAAATTTTTTAAAAATCCTTCACCAATAAAAAGGCACACCCTAGCGTTAAACGCAGCCCATGTTTTATCAGGTTCGGAGACAGTTTTTTATATATTTAGTTCGGATTTTTTCAGAAAAACATATTTTTCCTCTGGTTAGGGCATTTTTGACTCGGGTTTGATTTCTTAAACCCTCTTAAGACCAGTTTTCATTCTGTTTTTTAATTTTGTATTATGCTTTTGTTTAACATTATGGTTTTTATGGTTTTGTCTAACATTATTATCAGTGAGTAACAAAACATTGATAAATTTTAAGTATAGTTTCTAAAATATCAGATCAAGGCGAGCGGGGCCAAGGATCTTAGCTAGTTTGTTTGATAAAGCCTTTATAAAACCGAATTATTTTCTATGTACAAAGCAGTTTATATATAATTTTTTTTGCTAAAAAAAATTAAATATTAATGCTATCTTTCTTTGCCCATTTCCTTTGAAGGACCTTTTTCAATCTATTTATATATTATAAGCTTTGCCACATTACTGACCATGTAACCATTTCGTTGTCCATTATAATTATAGTTGCTTTGATATTTTACCACATCACTCCTTTGTCACAACTGGAAGCAAGGAATAAAATTATAAATTCTATTAACTTCAAACCATTATAATTATTTTCACTCTTGTTCGCTGCTCCTTTTTCCATTATGAATGTGACCGTTTTTATATGGCCAGTCAGTAATGCTTTGACGTTATTTTTTGTGGTAAACCTTTATTAAGTTACTGACATATTTGCATATACATACAAACATACATACGTAGATGCATACATACATATATACACATGCAGATACGTTAGCTAACGAGTGTGTTGTTTCAACTGGCACAAGGAATAATAAATGAAGGATTTTGAAAGGGAGTAGGAGGTGGACTACAAAGAATATAGAATAGAAAATTGTGATAATAAAAAAACGTCATTACTTGCTTTACTTATTACTCAAAAACATAGATATATTGATAAGCAGAAAAATTACAAGCTATCCTTGTTAAAGGAAAAATATATGTAGAGTTGTATGTATTTGATTTAATATTCTTGATAGAAACAAATGTTGTGTTGTTACCATAGTCAATAAGAGTATCAATTGAAATTGGAAAATTCAATATAAACTATGTTTGAACAGAAAAAGCATAAGTTATACAATGTAAACACTTCCACCAAAAAATTTTTTTCAAAAAAGTAAAAAAAAATATTTAAGAGTTACTAACCATACAAACATAACAAGCTACACCAAGCCCTCGGCATAAGTTTAAATCACTGAATTTACAAGTAAAGGAACCAAAAAAAAAACGACAACAAATTATTTAAATTGTAATGTATTGTTTTTAGAACATTTAAGAAATTCATTATTTAAATATTGTCATAAATCTATTCTAATTAAAATCTATATGCACATCATTGGTGCTTTGCCAAATCATCAGTAGAATTCAACTACATATTATGAGGGTGGCATTGGCTGAAGTACTTGTAGTTAGCACGTTGACTACAAAACTGAAGGTAATGGGTTTAATGCCAGCATGCATTCTTGCATGCATCCATTCTTCTCTACCCGTTTTCTAAAAAAGTTTACACCTAGTAAAATCAGTAGGTATTTATTGCCTAAGTATCACTTCTCTTAAAATATTTGGCGATTTTTTTTGTGTTAACAATTTTTACAACATTTTCTGTCGTTATTTTTTGGTGCTTTTTTCGTTTTGTCGATTTTATGATATTGGCTTTTTTTTTAATGCTAAATTTTTTTTAGCTCTTGCACTTTTTTCCTGTTTTGGTTGTTAGTTTTGGTGGTTTTTGCGTCAAGTCGTTTTTAAGATTTTGGGTTGTTTTTAGTTCTGACTCTTTCTCTTTCCGTTTTGGCGATTTAAAATTTTTTTGTACTGTTAGCAATTTGTTAAGTTTTGGCACTTTTTTCGTTTTGGCGATTTTTTCGGTTGTTAGTTCGGGCGCTTTTTTTGTTTTGTCGGTATTTTTATTTATGGAACTTTTTTTCATTTTGGCATTTTTTTCGGTTTCTAGTTCTAGAGAATTTGTTTGTTGTGTCGATCTTTTTTATATTGGATTTTTTATAGTTTTAGCGTTTTTTTTTCATTTGGGCGATTTTTTGGATTTGTTTTAGTGTTAGCAATTTTATTTAAGTTTTCGATTTTTTTTAATGTTGGCGGTTTTTTCTTTTTGGCCATTTTTTTGTCTTGTGTAATGTTCTACGCTAGCGTTGCGTTTTAACAAATTAGACCTTAAAAATAAAGTTGAGAAATAATAAGAAATTGTTTGTAATTTTTTATAAATATGTCAGTCATATCGAGCCATATTTTCGATTTTATCGTAAGCCACAAAAATTAAAATTTTCATGAGAAGTTTTTCTTAAAATATTCAAATTTGTTTTTGTACGTAAATTGTCGCTTTCGATAAAATTGTACAGCCTGTATCTTAAAAGTTATTAACAATTTTGGCATTTTGATAATTCTAAACTCTGGATTGGCCCAAGAAATTTAAATTTCAATCAATAAGTAAATTTTCGATAGCATGTCGCTTACGATAAAATCGAAAAATATACAGATAAAGTAAAAAATATTTATAAAAAATATCACATAGTTTTTTGTTTTTAATTTTATTTGAGATAACGTGCCAATACCCTGGGCTTTTTTGAGTTGTTAAATATTATTCCAAATCTTCCCAGCTAAAAAAATTATATATGGTCCATATATTTTTAATATATGAATGTATATAACTATATATGAATATGTATGAATTCATGTATGGAAATATATGGGATTATACATGGCAAAACTATTATATGTGAACTAATATATGGACTAATATATGAAATGTATTATAACATATGAGCTCATATATGAACATTTAATTATGAAGCTCTTCATATGTGGATCCATATATAAATATAAGATTTTATATATGGAGCATATAAGAATGTATGCATACATGATAACTCACATAAGATCGTTTTTGCAATCAAAAAAGCTTGGAATTTTATCACTGCTGAATTGGAAATCCATTGGAAAATACATACGGTATGCAAAGTTTATATGCGTACCCTCAACGTTTAAAAAAGAAAAACTTTTTGTTACAAAAAAACCATTCTTGTATGATTTTATACATTGTGGCCCCTTTTAATATATCAAATAATCAAAAGGATAATCCAGTCATTAATTTTATAGAAAATAACAAAATTCTCTAGATAAAAAGCAAAGTTCATATTACTGTATTGAAAACTATTGTTAGACGGATTATTTTTTCTTTTATAATTAATTGCATTAGTTTTTAATCTGATTTCTTAAGCCAAATGTTATGTACGAATATGATGAATATGAATATGACTTTTAGTTCGTTTTGAATTATTTGTCCAAACAAATGTTTCATTAAATACAAATTCTCTCTCAAGTCTTAAAAAAAACTTAATTTTAATAATTTAATTTATTGCACAGCAGTGCGCTTTTGTGAATCAAGAGTGTATGAATATGAACTTTGCATACTGTGGAGGGAATTTACACGTACATGTATGGAAATGTATGAATATATATAATCATATATGCCCATATACCCTCATTTTTGGGATCCGAACCATATATGGGATATCATATATGCTCCATACATATTTTTTTAGCTGGGTTATTTATTTTCTTGTTTTCTGTTGTTCTTTATTTTACCAGTAATAAATATCTAAATTCATTATGCGCTTTTAATTCTATGTTCTTATTTGTATTCTCCTTTTATTTTGACACTACACTTCAGTGCTCGGCAGCGTATAAGAAAAAAAATAAATGTAATAACAACTGCCTTACACGGTTAATGACCATAAAATATAAATTAAAAATAATAATGAGAGAGAGTGAGACAGAAAATGTAAAATTCACTGGCAAAGTAAAACATCTTTTGACATAAAGAAACGCACTTATACACATGTATAACACATACAACACAAACACTGAGAAGTCAGTTTTAACATCTTGGTATTTGTTTATTTGTTGTTGCATTTTGTTTTTTTTCTTTTTGTTGCTATAACACTTAATATAAACATCAGTAGAAAAATAGCAGCAAAGAAGAGGAAAGGCAACAGAGACAGTGTGTTAAAACCAACATTACTCTAGTGGTAAATATAATAAAACTCCAGTAGAGCTGGCAAAAACAAAGCAACAACCTAAAAATAAATGCTGCTGTAATGTTGTGTGTTGATTATAAGTATCAAGGAGTGAATGAATGTATGTGTATGTAAGTATGCGTTTGCTATTTATGCTAAATTTAAATGTAAAAATTGTAACGGAGTTGTTGTTGTTGGTTGCTTCTGTTGCTGCTGGTATTGCTGTTAGTGGGCACGATGTTGGCGAGTGTTGATAGAAATAGTAAAGAAACATTGCGAAAACTTAAGTGCATTTTAAGTGGCTGCGGAAATTGTTGCCATACTTCATGTCATTCAATGTTGTTTCTTCTGCTATCGTCGTATATTTCTGTTTGTTTGCGAATGTGTACGACGTGTACTTTATTGCAATTATTTTTGTGTTTCTTACTTGAATATGGTTGTTGGTATTTTTATGTTTTTAAACATTTTAATGCAAATGGAGTTGTTAAAAGCGAGATAGGTAGTAAAAGATCTTTAAAAAAATAAACAAAAAAAAATTGTTAAAAATTTTATTGACATAACACTTCATAGGACTTACTAGCAAAACGAAAGTAATTTAACTATAAAAACTGAAAGATGTGGCTTTTTTTATAAATGAATAGAAAATTATATTAAAAATCTACCAATTGAGTTGTTTATTTAGAAAATCGTATAAGCCATTTCAAGTTAATGTTTTTTATTACCATGCAACTAAGAATTAATTTTAAGCTTTTAACAAATGCACCTAGCAATTAAAAAAAATGGGCAAAAATATACATTTATCTCAGAAAAAAATCAGCATAAATAAAATAATTTAAAAATATTTTTAAATATTTTTTTATTATATAAAATAATAACAATATAAAACAAACATTCAAAGTCATGTAATACAACTTAAAATAATATTAAAAAAAACTAAAAAAATAATTTTGATATGAGCATTTTCCATATTTTTCTCGTAATAAATAAAACCAACTTATATCCTGTTCCTACAAGTCAAGCAGTCGCCTCAAAATGTTAATATTCCTTTTACCGAAAGTTTGCTTTTTAAATTATTTGAACCGGATTCAAGTGTTTCGAAATTTGTTATCAAAATATGAAGGACGATGTTATTGTTTAACTTGCTTTCTTCTGCATTGGACCTTTATTGTAAACTTTTCTAAGACATTCTTAAAAGGACTTTTTTGTTTGTTTTGTTCACTAAAGGTGTTAAATCCTTGCTGTAGTGTAAATATACCCACAGACCTTAGAATATTATTGAGTACTTTATTGCTATTATTCTTGTCGGTTTGCTCAACTCCACAATATTTAATAAATTGCACAATATTAAAAAAGAAAATATATGGCGCAATTTTTCTAACATCTGCAAAAGTAAACACAAGCTACACGCACATGTGCGTTTCAAAAATTTTAAAATATAATTTTCCTAAACAACTAAAATAATTTTTAATTAAGTAATTTAAAAAAATACAAAATATTGTTGAGTTATGTACATAGAAAAAAATATTGCACAATGCTGTCATCTTACTACACAATATTTCTTCATGCGCAATATAAATCAAACGACTTTTGATTTAACCCAATATATTGTGCCATATACCAATATAACACACACACACACACGAAAATTTTATTGTACAATATTAATTATTGCACAATATATTTTTCCTAAAAAATATATATATAGCTTGAATATAAAAAGGTCAATTCATTCTTTCTGGAATTTAAATTTAAATATATTGAAAAATTGGTTAATTTACAAAAAAAAAACCATTTATTGAAAAAATATGCAGTTATCACCCAAATATGTAAAAATATTCAACCACAAATCGTTGCCAAAGACCTAGAAATTTGATGATTTGGGTAGAACATTTTGTCAATGTCGCTTTAAAAATAAATGTTTCACATATCTTAGAAGAAAGTAAATACTTACTGTATTTAAATGCTTTCTACTGCGGCCCTCATATCAAGTAGTTGTTGCTACGAGTACCTTTTTACCTCAACCTTTTAACTAAATATTCCATTTTTTTTGCATAAAATGTCAACTTCGTCATCATTAACATTGTTTGTGTCATGTAATACATCATAAAATATAAAAGTGCTTAGAACGTTAAAGTTAATGCTTTTTTTAGAATTTTTTGTTTTTATTTATTATATATAAAAAATATTCAAATAAACGTTTTAATTTTTTTGTAATTATAATATAATGGCAATATGGAATGGTAGCTTAAGTAAACTTGAGAAAGTTTAGCTTATTTTTACTGTATTATGTTCCAGTTGGAATTTGCGGGGGTTAAAATGTTAATTATGGAAAGAAAGGATCACAGGAAAGTAGAATCATGCATTATAGCCTTATAATCTCTTAGTGAAAGCGTAAAATCTTCCGAAATTCACTGCTTTGCTTAAGTTGACTTAAGCTATTATTCCATATTACCATAGATATAAAAGCAGCAAGTTAAGAAATTTTATATTACTTTAAGAAACAAGTGCAATTAATCCTTTGATAGACGAATCCAAATAAACAAGTTATTTTAGTAAATAAAAGCAAACACTTGCAGCGATTAAAAAGGAATTAATTGCAGTGTTATAGCGCTTCCTTTCAATATATTTTCGGGTTTGAATTTTATTGTCCCAAATTCTTGAGTGCTGCTTCTTAAAATATAATTCCCATATTTGTAAACATCAAATTTATTTCTCTGTTTTTTTAAATGAATAAAGAAATAGAGAGCGATAGAAAAACTGGTGTAGTCTGAATCTCTGAAGTAGTTTTGGAATCTCTCGGTTTGTTGCTGAATGGCTCCCATAGGCAGATAAAAGCACTTTCACGCAACTAATTTTATAATATAAATTTACTGCCGTATTCTAAAAAATAACTTGAGTTTAAAACAAATTTTCCACACAAGTTTTGATTAAAGCAAAGAAATACAAATATTTTTTTTTTAAATACGGCCGTTAGTTTTTAAAGTTCTTTCGTGCTTCAACAAGGAGTTTTAAATAATTTTCAGTATTACATAATTAAGAAATAAATTCAGGGCACAAATCAAGGCATCCGATTCAACTATTAATTAAAAATATTTCCATATAAACTCTTGAAATATTTTTAAATTACGAATCGTATCGAGGTTCCGTAGCCTATACAATCGAATATCTTACGTGATGTAGACATTTTTTTCAATTATTTGTTTTGGCGTAATTTTATCTTTAGCGCTTTTTACCGTGGCAATTTTTTTTTGTGCATTATTCTTTCTGGTAATTTCTTTAGATTTTTGGTGATTTTTTCGGTTGTGTTTTAGTTTAAGCGATTTTTTTTAGTTTTGGTGTTTTTTCGTTCTAGTGATTTTTTTCGGTTTTATGCGATTTTCGGGTTGTTTTTTAAGCGCTTTTTTAGTTTTTGGCGATTTTTTCGTTTAGGTGCTTTTTTTCGTCTTGGCGATTTTTTTTCGGTTTTTTACGATTTTCTTATTTTTTTTTTGGGCGGGTTCTTTGCTTTTGGTGATTTTTGTTGCATTTGATTTACGTATTATTAAAGTGCTTTTTGTTTCGGCGATTTTTCGTTCCGACATTTTTTTAATTTTTGAAATTTATTTTTCGTTTCAGCCGTTTTAAAGACTTCCAGACTTTACCTCTTGACAGATGGACATCGTCGCAAAAACAATAATGTTCCTTTTCATCTTTGGTGTAACGAACCCTGAAAAAGAAATATTTGTAGCTTTAACGTTAAAGCTTAGAAATACTAAAACACAGAGGTAAACTTTTATTTTTAAATCCTGCCTTTAGTACAACTTTTGTTTAACTAAATTCTGCTTAAACTTTTTAACTTTAATAACTTCATCTCTCAATAATGATTTCAATTGTCAAATAATATTTCAATTCATATGCAAATTTTACATTGATTTGTATAAAATATTCTATATGACCACCATTAAAACTTTTATGACATGTAGGGTGCTTAACCGCACACAGGACAATAGGACATGTTTGTTGTTTTTTTTTTGCTCATTTTCCTTAACAATTGAGAAATTTTATCATGGCAATTTTTGTATTCTTTTTTTTTAATATTATCTTTACACATTGACATGTCTAATATACTTGAAGTTCTTCCTTTTGTGACACGCCATTGTCATGATAAAAAGGTTTCTTAACAGACTTTCAATAACTCAACTTAAAATGTTTAACAATATATGTAAAAAGAAAGGAGGAAGAAAATACTTTTCATCAACTTCATCAATATCATCATCAGTGTACATTATGGTTTATTTATATGATGAAATGTACGAGTTACGCAGTGAAACAGTTAGAGACAATAAAAATGATTTTTTTTTTAAATATTGGGGTTATATATAATTTTTCTCAGAAAATATTAGAACTTATCGAAAAAAAGTTAAAGGCTTAAACTGTTCCACAAAAATATTTCTCGTAAATATGTTGAGCACTGCCCGCACCAAAAATTTAAAGGCTTAGAAGTTTTCTATAAAAAGTAGTCGTTATCAGGGCTGGGACTTTCATCTAACTAAAAGTCGATCTTAAGCGCTTAGCACATGCACCTAAAAATTAAAAATATGCCTAAGAATATTCATTTACTTGGGCAAAAACCACTAAAAATATAAAATAATATGAAAATATTTTCTCGATTTGTTATTGTAATTTAAAACAAAAACAAGATAAAACAAATATAACACGTAATAAAACTTAAATTCTATTTAAAATAAAATAAAAAAAGACTTACGCCTAAAATTTAACCTAAAAAATTGTATATATTCAAAAATCAAGCATTCGACTCAAAATACGAGTGCTTTTCATATAAATTTAATACTCAGTTCGGTTGTTTGTGTTGTGGAAACAGGGGTAAAGTCTGATAGTACATTTGAAGTCATTGTACATCGAAAAACTACATTACCCATCTACTGAAGTTAAGGCAGCGAATTTCACTGATGAAATTTCTATGAGCGAAAAATCGTTTTTTAAATTATTTTAACCTGATTCAAGAGTCTCGTTTTTTTTAAATATAAAAGCCGATTTTTTTTCGTAATTTGTTTTATTTCCTCTGCATTTTGACTTTTTGCATTGGCGGTATTCGATGTTTGATGCAAATTGTCTTGCGTAAGTGCAAATACAAAATATCGTAGCTTTTCTTTGTATTGCTTGTGTATTTTGTCGTTTGATTTGAAAGAAATGCTACTATATTTTGCATTTGCACTTACGTAAGACAATTTGCATCAAACATCGAATACCGCCATTATAAACTTTTCCAATACTTTGTTCAACAAAATTTCCTTGTTTACCCATTCTAGTGTATCTTTTGATTGTATCCCATTTATCTTTAATTGTTTTATTGCAAAATCAATAGGTATACTTGGAGATAGAGAATCGGAAGAAGTTAACCTCTCATCATCAGATATATATTGGTTCCTAGTTCTATCCACGAATTCTATTGAATTCTAAATATTATACCTTTAATAATAATAACAGTAATATGTATTTTTTAAAATATTTGTTATTTATCTGCCTAGTTCATATGAAGGAGAATTAAAAAAAAGAACATGCAGGTCTCAATAAAAATCCTCTTTATTTATTATTGGCAACTCACATAAAGAAGGAGCAATTGCAACATTTGCTTTAAGTCAATTTTTCTCAAAGAAAAAGGTCAATAAATAAAGTCAAAGTTTTTATAAAAAAAGTACAAAAGAATTAAATTAAAAGCCGTTTTTCTCCAAAACTTACTTTCTGAGCATATATCCGCTTTTAAGTTTTTGTGACATGCATATAAAATTAAATGCATATTTTGTCAGTTTTAGCAACTTAGAATAGATACGAGTATTTATTCAATACCTTTTTGTCGTATCACCAAAAAAAGGACATGCATTTTTATCAAAGGTTGAGCCTTGGGCATTATATTGTGCCGAGGAGTCAGATATAAGTTTTTTGCCTTTTGTTGCACAACTCTTTTTTTTTTTAATTTGTTTGGCAGTGATTGCCAATTTGAAGAAGTTAGTGCGTTGACTAAAAACAAAGCAAATAACGGTTTCCGAGATGGCAAGTTTAATCCCTGGCCATACCCTGTCATATCAACATCATATATTTTTTTTATGTATACGCATCAGTGTCTATGCTAATTCATGTAGTATCCGATATTGTGAAGATGTTTTAGTATATTTGTGATTTGCCGCATATCAATGGAATAACGACCAGTTGATTAGTATACCGGCTTTGCAATTGTGTCCCATATTTAGCTAACATATCAGTTATATCTCTATATATATATTCTAGTTTAACTCTAGAATAAAATATGTCGTCATCTCATGAAAGGACATCAGGTACGAATGTCAGATGTTGAGTATACAACTGTTACATATCAGAGAATGACAATGAGTACTCCAAAAAATATACATAACTAAATTGTTTTAATTTTAGTAAATGAGTATAATCATAATAGTAGCGCAAACAATTTGCATGCTCAAATATTTTCTCTCAAGCAACTATAAATAAAGACGATTCAAACATACAAGAATATCTTTACTTCGTTTATGTGAAAAAAATTAAATACCTTGCAACTAGAAATATCAAGACAAATGCGTATCAATCGCATTGACTCACTGTCGTACTGTTAGTATGAGTATAAGCATACTCAGCCCATGGATATTTAATCGGACAAAAAAAAAGTATACTCTTGATACGCGGGATATATAAATATCGTTTATATGTCATCATATATAAATTTGTGTACATAAAATGGAATGAAAAATGTGTTTCGAATGTTCGAAAACTGTTATATGTGTGTGTAAAAATAAAATAGCACTGTATATACGCATGTGTAGCCGATTAATAGTCTAGAGTATTTTTATAATCGTGCGTATGATGGTAGCTCACACAGTCTATAAATTTTTGTTATATCGTTTATATGTCATCATATATAAATTTGTGTAAATAAAATGGAATTGAAAATGTGTTTCGAATGTTCGAAAACTGTTATATGTGTGTGTAAAAATAAAATAGCACTGTATATACGCATGTGTAGCCGATTAATAGTCTAGAGTATTTTTATACTCGTGCGTATGATGGTAGCTCACACAGTCTATAAATTTTAGCTGTATTCGTTTGTGCTGATTAATTAAAAGAAATGTGTTTAAACATCGTTATTGGATTCGGATTAAAATTTAAGCTTACGAGTAAGTTTGCATAGTAGCATGATTTTATTTTTAGCTGTACTCATTTATAGTTGTTTGACGGCCAATACTCAAAAAGTACTTAAACCATACTTTTTTCATTCTCTGGTATATTCTATAGTATCACGTAAGATTTCATTCCTTATTACACTACTTGGATGGTCTACGCTAGTTATTTTATAAAATAAACAAAAATTTATTTAATACAAATCTTGCTTGTTTCCACCTTCACTGTAATAATTTTACACACTGAATTTTTTATGCATTATTATTGCCTTTATAGACTTTTGAAATAGTGTCTTCTTTTCATCCATAATATAAAGTCACTTTTTATATTGATAGAAATATTACCCATACAAACCAGCAAAAAAAAAACATTCCAGCACATAATACACACACACATACATACACACATGAACTTCTTTATGTTTACATGCGCCTGTAAGTATGCTGTTAATATAGTGGCTCTTTTTATATGTATATTGTTTGCAACAATAGCGGGTGGTGTGCGGCAGGCAGTTTGTTCGATCACTTCAATTCAATTTCATTTTATCACACTTTAGTACTTTGCTTTTATTTTATTATTACTGTTTCTTTTACTTTTTTATATTTTTGTTTAAGTTTTGTATGTGTTTCTGGGTATTTTTTTTTAATGACAGTAGCGCTGCCATTGTTGAAGTATGCTTTTGTTGTAGTGGCTGTTATAACATGTTGCTTAAGGGTTAAACATTTTTTTTTGGAGCTTGTGCTTGTATGTATAGAAATGTGTTTGTATGTTTTTAACATTTTGCCGCCTTTTATGCTCATATCACATGGTTTATTGAAATAAACTAAAAATGTTGCATGTTTATATAATTTTATGGCAAAATAAATATATATTAAGGACTCTATCAAAATATGGTTAAAATAATAGTTTTTGTTCTAAATATTTAAAATGTTTAAAAGTGATCAAGTAATTTATAGAAAATTTTACAAAAAAAATTTACTTTGCTATTTAATACTAGATAAATATGTATATAAAATAAGTTTTCATGCTAAAAATAGGGCTTTTTTTATTCGTCTTGCAGGCTCTTAATTTTATAAACATAAAAATTATGTCTTGTCAGTACTTACTGCTGCTTGTCTGTGGAGTTGATGCAAGTGTTTTAAATTTTTTTTTGGCTTATTTTTATTTTTCTATTGTGCAAATAGCTGCATTTTTTATAACACTTTGGTACATAGTTTAGTTGGTCTAATGTTATTTGCAATATTTCTTTTTATTTTCTTCCTTATTTTCCTATAATATATTCATATTTCTGTATCAATTTTCATAGCAAATTTAGTTTTATTTACAAAATAGTGCACATTTTCCTTTTAATGCTTTTAAAATGTCTTTTGTCATTTCTTTTGTGTGGTAAAATACTATTATATATATTTATTTTGAAGTAACTGAAATTTATTGCTGCTCATATTTAGTTTTGAAAAAATAAAAAAAAATTAATAAAATTGAAATAAAAAAAATTAAATTTCATACAAAGGAGATCGAGTGTATTTTAAAGGATTATGAACAAATAGCAACAACGAATTGTGTGTTATAACCACAATGATAATATTTTAAATAGATATATATATATATAATCACCCTAATCGGGAATAAAAGTTCAGGGGTCTAATCGTCGTGTAAAACATTTCACCTTTTATTGCCGACAAGGAAATTTTCAAGGGCTGATATGAAACGCTTGCCACCTGTTTTCCACAATGAAGGCCGTCAGTCGACTCGTCTAGAAAATTTGTATGAAAATCAATCAGAAAATTGGCACTCCTCGTATAAATTCTCTACTCAAGTTGATCATATTCCTAAAGCCCTCTAGAACATAGAATTGTAAAAAAATAAAAAAATAATCATTTTAATCCAAGAAAACGTTTGCGATATGTTTTGTTTTTTTTTTAACAAAATGCTTTTTGTTAATTATTATACTTAATGAATAAAACAATTCTCGTATTCTATTTCATTTAAAACTTTGCATATAAGGCAGTAATTTACTTTAAATTGCATCTCCTTGGCTTAAGAAATGCTTTAAGTAAAATGATATATGATGAATTAAAACAGTTCTCGTAGTCTATTTATATATTTTGAAACCTTAAATTTTAACTTTAATTCTGTTCAGAATACAGCAAAAGCTAAACAAATAAATTTTCTGAATAATTTAAATACAGTCGAAGTAAGGACATATCTAAGTCCCATATTCAGAACTTAATTTTAGTTTCAAATCAACCAGAATGTAGCAAAAATCTGTAACTATTTTAAGGATTGTAAAATGAAATTGTCTATCAAATGTAGTTCCCATAGAAGCAAGGTTATAATTATCTTCTATATATCATTTACATATCCTTTAAAAATAGTTTTTTAGTTTTAAATTTAATCAGAATACAGCTACATCTCATACTTGCCTCTAAAACTATACAAATATATAGTATATCTAAACTGATTTCATTTTAGTAAAAGCAGAGCATAGTTTTCAACTTGCTATATTAAAAAAATTAATATTGGAGATAAATGTGCTCATAAAGAAATCAAAATATGTTACAACTTGCAGGAGCATACTATGAAACTTTTTGAAAAATTGTGCTCTAATTGCTACAAGAATATGACTACCTCCCATATATCCTTTATTTAAAAAACTAAAAATTTTTTGGCTTTAGTTGTGAGCGGAATACAGCAAAAGCTTGTACATAATTATATATTAAAAACCATTCAGTTAAGTGATTTGAACAAGGCAGCAAGGACATTATTAAGCAAGGTATTAAGGAACTATTTCTAGAGACATACAATAAAGCTCTCTAACAAATTCATTGCCAATCGGAAGAAGAACATGGCTAACTCCCATATATCCTTTATTTTAAAAAATAAGATTTGTAGCTTTAATTGCAATTGGAATACAGCAACAGCTTATAATTGCTTTCCAAACTACGCAATAAGATACCTTGGCTGATTTCGTTGCAGTTAAAGCAAGGACATAAATATTTATTTTTCGTAAACAAATTAAATTTTAAGTACGAATGTGATCAGAATGTAAATAAAATATGTAACAACTTGTGGAATCACAATGTGAATCTCTGTGATAAATTTGGTTCCGATTGCTGCAATGATATGTCAACCTCGCATATATCCTTTATATAAAAAAGTTCATCATATCCTTTAAAGCCGGTAGAAAATTGAATTATAAAAATAGCATAAACAATGTTAATCCAAGTAAAGGTTTGCAATATCTTACGTTTATTTTTACGCACTTTTGCTAACAAAAAGCTTACAGTTAATTGCTATACGCTGAATCAAAACAATTATATAAACTTTAGCAGTCGAATAAAACACCAGCTAAATATTTTTATGACATTAAATAAATATAAAAATTATTCTGCTACTTTTTATGCTACTGCTGAGGTTTATTGTATTTTAATATATTTTTTAAATACATTTTTACTCTTATCTATTTGAAGAGTCAATCTTTCAAATTTGAAAGTATTGCTGTACTATAAATTGTGAGATTAAACTATTTTTTAAATTTAGTCTCTCGTCAAAAAGCCTTAGGATGCCAGTCAAAATAATCCTTTTAAGTTGTAAGAAAAATTGCCTTAATTAAATTTTGTTCATTAAAATAAAACAACTCTTGCCGTCAACATTAAAAATAACAACAACAAAACATCTTGAACAAAGTAATTTTCTTCAATTTTCTACCTCAAAAAACATTGGTGTCCTACAAAAGACGAGAAAAGCTAATAACTCGTGAAGAAAACCACTTTCTTTTACAAGGGAAAGCAAAATAAAAAAAATAAAAAATTGACCGAAAGTTCACAACAATACAAAAAAAAAAGAGTAAAACGCAAAGCATAGTAAACCAAGAAAATAAGAACAGTAATTTTAAGAGAAAAAAAGAAGTTTATGTGAAATAAACAATTTTAAAAATTTCTACCCAAAAAAACCATTAAAACCGCACAGACGAATAGAAGTGGACGCAAACAAGCAACAGCACACAAGGGAGGTCAATGAAATAAGAAAGTCTCCGTAAAACAGCAAAAGTGTTTAAGGACAAAAAACAAAGTAAAAGCCAGCAAATAATACTGAAAGTACTCGTACTAGAAGCATAAATTAAAAGAACTCCTAAAATATCTCCCTCTCCCCTTGAAAAAAAAATAATAAAAATAAATGAATTGCGAAAATCTGGCACAGAAATGTATTTCTAATTTTAAGTGAGAAAATTACACGCCATTATAGAAATTTTAACAATTTGTTACGAAAAAGAAACAAAAAATTTATATATTGAGACATACATAAGGCTGAAGTTAAAAGGAATCATAAAATACAAAACAGCGCATTGTTTCTTTGAGGAATATGTAGTACAAATTTTAACACTTATTGAACTTAAGACATGAAAGAATTTGTAAAATTTTAAACATTGTCGAACGTATTAAAGGATGTCCTTAGCCACAAAATAGTTACAAAAAAAGAAGGCTATTCACACAAAGTAAAAGCGCAAGAGCTTTTAGGCAACTGACTTCGTAAATAATCTGGCAAACAATGTTATCAAAAACAAATAAAATCTAGGCAGCAAAATCGTTGCAAGGACACATACGTAAGTGTTATATGTCCTTAATACTAAAGATCGAATTATTGTCACTCATGTGTATGAATGTAATAAAAATTTCTAACTATTTCTAGAATCTTACAGTAAAGCTTTCTATCAAATTGTGTTGCAATCGGTGCAAGGATATGAGCATCTCCCATATATCCTTTATTTTAAAAATTACATATTTAGCTTTGATTGGCATTATAATACAGAAAAAGCTCCTAAATATTTTACGACTAATGTTATTTTAGTCAAAGCAAGGATATACATACATGTTTACTTCCTATAGTAAAAACTTAATTTTAAATAGAAATGTGATCAAAACATAATCAAAGTATGTTAGTATTTATGGTATCATAATACGAAACTTTCTGAAATTTTTTTTTTCGAATTGGAGCAAGGATATGACTGCCTCCCCTATATCCTTACTGTATGTGGAATTGGAATATAAAACTTACTGATAAAGTTTTACTCGAATTGGGACAATTATATGACAGTCTTCCATATATCCTTTGTTATAAAAAAATTATTTTTAGACTTAATTGTGACTAGAATATAGCAAAAGCTGGCTATTATTTTAAAACTTATGCAATTAAATTTCTTGATAAATTTCCTTTAGTTTATTTAATTTTTGATGTACATGCGAAAAACTAAATTTTAGATAGAAATATGATCAGAACTTAATCAAAGTATATTACTATTCGTAGAATCATTATATAAAACTTTCTGTCAAATTTCGCTCGAATTTGGGCAAGGATATGTTTATTTCCCATATATCCTTTATTTTAAATAATTCAAATTTTAACTTGAATTATGTTTAGACTACCACAAAAATTTATAACTATATTTAAGAAGTTTATTATTCGACATATTGTCATAATTATATTTTAATTTGAAATTTATTTGCTTGTGGTTTAGCTTGGTCTATATACGTATATTTCTACTGATGATTTGGTTTAAGCGCCAATGAAATACGTATATAGACCAAGCTAAACCACAAGCAAATAAATTTCAAATTTATAACTATATTTAAAACTATACAGGTTAACTTAGTGAGAAATTTAATTACAGTTAAGGTAGGGACACATCGAAATCATTTACATAAACTTGAATTTTAAGTTCAAGTATAAGCAGAATGTAGTGAATTTTTAACATTTTTAAAATTTTTTGTAATCGTACAATGAACGTCTCCAACAAATTTAGTTCTGATCGGAGCAAGGAAATGACTAACTCTCATGTATCCTTTATTTTAAGAACAAAATTTGTAGCTTCAAATTTAATCAGAATACAGCAACTGCTTATATTAGCTTCTAAAACTATGCAAACACCAATCTGAATTGTTTTGATCACAGTCGAAGCATGAAAATACTTTTTTACTTGCCATATTAAAACCTTAATTTTAGAGATAAATGGGCTTAGAACTACTTATGGAATATATTATGAAACTTTCTGGCAAATTTCGCTCCAATATATTCTTTAATTTAAAAATTGAATTTATAGCTTTAATTGTGGGCGGAATACAGCAAAAGCTTTTACATGATCATATTTTAAACACCATACAGATAAATTTCGTGAATAACTTAATTATAGTTAAATCAAGAAAATTTCATAGATTAATATTAAAAATTTATTTAAGGTTCTGGTCATGCTCAGAACGCAGCGAAAATGTGTAACTATTTCTAGAAACGTACAGTGAAGCTCTTAAAAATATTAATTGCCTATCGGAACAAGGACTTGACTGCCTCCCATATATCCTTTATTGTACAAATCCAATTTTTGGCCTTGATTATGGCCAGAATATAGCGAATGGTTAAATCTATACAATTAGATATTTTAACTTATTTCAATACAGTCAAGGCAAGGATATAATAGTATACTTTTTATATTAAAAAATTAATTCTAGGTAAGAATGTGAGAAGAATGTAATTTAAGTATGTAACAACTTGTGAAATCATAAGTGGAAAACTTTTTGACAAATTGTTTTCTTATTGCTACAAGGATGTGTCTACCTCCCATATATCCTTTATTTTGAAAATTTGATTTTTAGCTTTAATTGTGATCGGTATTCAACAAAAGCTGATAACTACTTCTAAAGCTATGTACTTCAAGCTAGTGACTAGTTTTATTACAGTTAAAACAAGAATATGCCTGAGCCTCATATATCCTTTATTTCAAAAATTACATGTATAGCTCTTATTAGGTCCAGATTCAGATTGTAGGTAGAACGACATTGATTATATTCAAAGGCTCTGAAAATATGTGACTAGTGCTTTAATTATTTATACCTGATGTTTGATAAATTTGATTTGGTTAGGTAAAAGGATATGGCTAATTCGAAGCAACAAAATGTATATATTTATTTTAAGGGTTACTTTAATAGGTTTTGTGGTTAATTTAGTTGAAAAAGGTTCACCGCCATAGCCGTCTTCCATCAAATTTTACTGAAACATTTTTCTAGAATTTATTTTAAATCAAACAAATTAAAACTTTCCCGAAGTATTTTTTGATTTGAAAAATAATAATAAAAATTTAGTTGATAATTTCCTTATTAACTCTGTTAAAAAGAGGTTTTCAGTACATACTACACATCATTCAATTCATGGCCGAATATGTAATTTATTAAAATATTTCATGTGATTTGCATTAACATTGCCTTCACAAAACTATTAAATTTTCCTCTTGCATTAAACATAAAAAAATTAATACTTAATTTACTCACTATTAAACATTTTATCAACAATTATGATGGAAGCGCACAAAAATAAAAAGAGAAAAAAAACCTTAATGTATTTTTAATTTCAACCTGCCAACTTTTATGAAAAGTGGTAATTTTCATTATTAAAAAAAAGTGAAATACAATAACTACAACAACTACTGTTTGGTAGGTAAAATATCAGAAGCATTTTTCCAATATAAAAAAAAATACAACGAATTATGAAAAAGTAAAGTTTAATGTTTCACTGGCTACATGATATCAAGCCCACAAAATCGTTCACTCAAACAATATTAAACATGCCAACACGTTAATTAATTGCTCTGAAATTATAATAAACTCACTATGTACAAACAAACGAACAATGTCAAATGAAACATGATGCAATACACACACACACACACAAACACACAGGCACACGGTGTATGATAAATATGGACATGGTAGAGAGAGAGAGATTAATTTATTATTAATAAAAATTAAATTTCTATCATAAAAGCATATAATATTTAAAACAACTATAGGCTACCATCATAAGCACACATTCCGTAGTATTAAAAGTGAGTCTGACAAAAAAAAAAGACTTTCCATGTAACTGCAGACTTGCTAACAAACCAAAAACTATTAAATACTGCAGCAAAATTTTTAATAAAGTGTCTGTAAAATAAATTGAAAATATTTATTTGCGCGAATATAATCACATGTCAATAATTAATAAATACCAAACAGATTGCTGAGTAAATTTGGCTCGAAGCAAAATGATTTCAGCGGAAAAGCGAATTAACTTAAGTAAAGAAAGCTTAAAAAGCTTTATGTTAAAAAGAGAACATAAATAACAATTGAATTAATTTAAGCTTTAAGATAACGGATCTTATTGTTGACTTTAAGCTTTAAGACAAAATCACGTCAACTTTTAAATTTATTTAATACTCGTATTTAAATATAACATAATAAAAATAATATATATTTATTTAATATTAAGCTTTTTTAAGAGTTTATATTTACAATAAAATTTCTACTTACTCCTGTCCATTGTTCTTTATTTAATATAAAATATTCTGATTCTCATTTTTATTATCCTTTTCCGATTTTTCTATTTGAAGGCAGCGTTTTCTTATTCACAAACATGAATTCTCTTTGGTCTGATAAAAGTTTAATAAAGCAAAAACACTAAAAGTAACGTAAAAACAAAAAAAAAATAATATAATAAAAAATAAATAAATAAACTTCTTCTACACACAAACAGTGGTCAGCATAAAATTTACGTTTTCGGATTTTTTCAGCTCGCATACACATACATACATATTTTATTTATTTAGTTTATTTTTTCTATCCAAGTTCTTTTATAATACTCTCTCGGCAGTGAAACAGGTGTTTGCCATGGAAAATTTTATACAAATGTGTGTCATTTATTATTTTTACAACTTCTAAGTTAAATTTAAAAAAAAATGCCACATGCCAAAACACACATACACACACTCATGTACAGGTACAAAAAAAAAATAAATACAAACACGCATACCAATTTAGGCATATAAAAGGGGTTCTCAACTTAAATAATTCAACAACAAAAATTTGTAATAAAATGTAATATTTGCATTTTTCTACAAAGTTGTCTCCCCAAAAAATTACTCACACACATAAAAATATACAAGGGCTTTTATTTTATTAGAGACCATGACTAATATTGTTGCATGTGAGAGAATGTTTTTTGGGCTGAAAGCAGTTATTAATTTTTTTTACAGCATTGTTAAGCAAAAGTAAAGCAAACTGTTTGCTTTGTATTTAAATTTCATAAATAAAAATTTTTTTAAACCTTGCTAACAAAATAAGCTACACACAGCACATTTACAAAATCGATTTTCTACATTCTGAAAGCTTGTAAAATCTTCTCCACATAATATATCATTTCACTCTGACTTTTCGACAATTTAATATTCAAATGGTAGTACGGTACTAAGATAATACGGTACTACCATAATACGGTACTTTTTCTATGTAAAATTCTCATACTTAACTGTCGCTTTAAAACGGTACTCAAACGGTAACAGTGTTTATTGAAAAGGTACTGTGTTACCCTAAAACTCGTATTTGTAAATGAAATACAATTTTTATTATTTATTATAAATAATAAAAAATAGTGTATATTTTTTTTATTTTGATATAATGGAGTTTTTGTGTTATTACACGCCTGCGAAAACAGCAATATTTCAGAAAATAATCAATATTTTTAAGTTGTGGTAATTTAAATATGTTGTGGCATAATCAGGCTACTAGTAGATGATATTTCATTAATTTACAAGTGCTTTGATTGCAAATAAACGGGATTCAAAGAACCATGATGTCAATTAGGGTATTTTATCTGACCCAGTTTGTGGAAGTAAAATTGCACCAAATTTTGACCACATTTAGAATCAGTTATGTAGATTCTTATTATGCAGTAAAAAAAACAATTGTGTATATGCATATACACTATTGTTTTATTCAGGGCACGAAATTATTTTATTGGCATGCCTTTGCTATGATGTTTATGAAATTTACCAAAAAGCTTAACTCTATAATTTTAAAATAAAGCAAAAGCCTTTTTGGTTGCCTACTGACTACAATGGCAGCTGTTAAATTTGTGACTGAGCAAAAATTTGAGAGATACAAATTTTCGTTTTTTTATCCGATTGGTATACAATTTGCCAAGGCATGTAAGTATAAGATTTTCAAATTAAAAATAAAATTTCGATGCTGGTGCTAAAAGTTGTTACTAATGATCACTTTTAAGGATTTTGTACGGTTTAGAAAATTTATACTGAAAATCTTGTAAAAAGTGTATCTAAAGGGGGGGAGGGGATATAAAAACTCCAAAAACAGCGCTATGTAATAAGTGAATGGCCGCAAAGGAGGTTTGTAAAACTTTTTTAAGCTTAATTATATATTTATATGGATATATGTATGCATGCACGTAAAATAAGCTCGTCCTTGTATTAATTAAAATGAAATTTTTCCGAAATTAACAACATGTTACCTTAGTAACAGTTTTAAAGTTTCTGTGCATTATTAACGTTATTGTAGGCTATATAACGTTATATGGTGGACTTTACTATCGATCTATCGATTGTTATGAAATTTATCATGGGGATTATATAGAATACTTTACATATAGTTACATTCTATAACGAATTTCTGATTATGAAAATTTTGTTTTGAACAATAAAGGATATATAGGAGGCTGGCATGTCCTTTCATCGATTGTTAAAGAATTTATTATGGGGACTATTTAGCATATTCCGGATATTGTTAGCAGATGTCAGGACTTTTAGGTTATAAATTTTGGTTTTGAAAAATTAAGGAATGTTTTTGCATCGATTTCTGTGAAATTTACCAAGGGAACTATATTACATATTCTAGATATCGTAACAAGCTTATATGGCTTTCTAATTATAAAATTTGGTTTTGAAAAAATAACGGATATATGGGAGGCTGGAATATCCTTGCATCAATTTTGATGGAATTTATCATGAGGAGTATAAGCATATTTTAGATATAGTTACAAGCTTTCAGGAATTTTTTCTTATAAATTTTGTTATTAAATATATAAAGTATATATGGGTGGATAAAATATCCTTCTATTCATTTGAATGAAATTTATCATTGGGATTATATAGCATATTTCAGATATAATTACAGGCTTTAAGGACTTTCCAATTATGAAATTTTTGAACAATAAAGGACATGTGGGAGGCTGGCGTGTCCTTGCATCGATTGTTATGAAATTTATAATGAATAATTATAAAGAATTTTCTAGATATAGTTACAAGCATTGACGACTTTCTGATTATAAATTTAGGTCTTTAAAAATAAAGGATATATGGGAAGCTGACATATCCTTGTATCGATTGAAATTTAATTTATCAAGTTAATTATATATCAGTTTCTAGATATAGTTACAGGACTAACACGATTTTCTAATTCTGAAAATTTTGTTTTGGAAAATAAAGGATCATATATCCTAAGAAGCTAAAAGATCCTTGCGTCAATTGCTATGAAATCAACCATGGAGACTATATAACATATTTTAGATATAGTACGATGCTTACACGGCTTTTTGATTATAAATTTTGGATTTGAAAAATATAAAGGATGTATGGGAGGTTGGCATGTCCTTGCACCGGTTGTGCTGAAATTTATCAGTGGGACTATATAGCGTATTCTAGATATAGTTACAAGCTTTTACGTATGTTTCTTATAAATTTTGTTTTTAAAAAAATAAAGGATATATGGGTGGACAAAATACCCTTGTATCGATTGTCATGAAATTTATCATGGCGAGTATATAGCATATTCTAGATATAGTTGCTAGCTTTTACAGCTTTCTGATTATAAATTTTGGTTTTGAAAATATAAAGGATATATGGGAGGCTGGCATGTTCTTGCATCGATTAGTATAGAATTTATCATGAGGATACTCTAGCATATTTCGGATATTGTTACAAGCTTTCAAGACTTTTTGATTATAAATTTTGTTTATGAAATATAAAGGATATATTGGAACCTGAAATTTTCTTGCAGCGATCATTATGTAATTTTTTATGGGTTCTTTATAGCATATTCTAGATATCGTTACAAACTTTAAGGGCTATCTGTTTAAAAAACATTGGGTTTGAAAAATAAAGGATATATGGGAGGCTGAATTATCCTTGTATCGACTGTCATGAAATTTATCATGGGGACTATATAGTATACTCTAGATATAGTGGCTTTCTGGTTATAAATTTTGATTTTGAAAAATAAAGGATATATGGGTTGCTAGAATGTCCTTGCATCAATTGCTACGGAATTCATCATTTGTGACTATATAACATATTTAAGATGTAGCTACAAGCTTCCATAGCTTTCTGATTATAAATTTTGGTTTTGAAAAATAAAGGATATATGGGTGGCTAGAATGTCCTTCAAGCGATTGCTATGAAATTTATCATTGAGGTTATATAACATATTCTACATGTAGTTACAAGCTTTCATGATCTTCTGATTATAATTAAGACTAAAATTAATTTTTGAATGTTAAGAATAAATGGGAGATTCATTTGCTTACATTGCACTGAAATTTAAAGCCGAAAGTTGTTGTGCAATTTCAAAGAAAGAAACAAATTTCTTGTGGTTTAAAGCTAAAATGAAGCTTTTAATTTTTTTAAATTTTTATCGTTTTGTGATAATTATAAAAATTAATAATTCTACTGACTTTATTGTAAGGAATCATTCTGCAAAATTTTATTTCTCGGTTATACATACGTTTCTTAAGATTTTCATTTGGGAATAGGGCAATGCGTTTAAAATTTAACTTACTTAGAATGTTTTTGATAGTTCTACTCGTTAAAAAAATTGCATTCTCGATGTTGTATTTAGCAATAGTTTAAGGTGTGGCTGCTTAAATTTAAAATCTGCTAGGTTTCTTCATAAAAATTAAAATATTTTAGCGCGAAAGGACTTAGTATTGAATAAATTAATATTTTTTATTTAATTAAAATAAATAATGTTTGAAATATTTTGAAAAATGTGCTTGAGCATGTTTCAATTCAGATATGTCGTTTCAACAATTTATATTTATGTGCGTATGAGCAATATTTGTTTATAAAATTAAGTATTCGAGAATTTTGTCCTAGATTAAAGAAAACTTGCACACAAATCCTTAGATATAGTACAAAATTCTCCTAGATGAATATTTGACCCGGTAGAGTAAATACATAAAAATATTTTCAAGAGAAATCCTTAATTTTTATTATGAATATGTATTGCATAAAACTGTTTTTCTTTTATCAATTCCCTAAAATAAAATTTTCAAAATTGCTTCAAAAATTAATGCTGAGCCACATTTTCGATGTCATTCTTTTCTTTAGTCCTTCTGTAAGCCATTTAAACTCGGTATGAGTTGCATAAATATTGGCTAATTTAAATAAACATTGGCTTAAATTTAAGTTTTAAACTTTTAACTAAGTATCAAATTTAATAGTTTGCAACAACAATATTTTTATATACAACATTACAACTAGAAAAATGTGCACAAAGCTCCATTGTATTCTTTATAATTAAAGAACGAATTATACTTTCGAGATTTCTTAACAAATTACAAAATAACACAAAAGAGAAAAGAAAATATTCAAGCACAATAGCACTGAAAACTGCTATTTCTATAATTACAAATAAATAGAAAGAAAAAACAAGAAGTTGAAAGCACCAGCAGCAAATAACAGAGGAAACCTCAAACAATGCTTGCTGTACTATAGAATACTTGTAACACTTTAAAGAAATAATTTATTTCTATAGAAATTATAAGGACGATGGTGATTTAAGCTCCTACACAACACTACTTTGCAATGAAATTTAAAATAGGAGTAAGAGATTAACATGCATTTTGGGGCACATATAAAATAAATTTATACATTCGTGCTTTATTTTGTTTAAGAATTTTAAAGTACAAGGTTATTATTAAAAAAACAAGATTCATGAAGTGTTTGAGAAAATTTTTAAAGATTGAATTTGTAGGGAATTATATAAATATATCACAAGCAGGTGGAATTTTAAATTTTTTTTTACCTTCAAATCTTGCAGAGTTATTCCTTGTACTACAGAGTCTTGCATTTAAGTAGACTTTTTTATGTTTTGCTCTAAAATAGCAATAATTTCTTGCTATTTTCTTACTATTTCGCTTCATTATAAACTTACATATCTTCGAGTATTAACTACAAACAATACAAGAACATCATCATTATTATTAAAATACGAATAATAAGAAAACAATAAGAAATAAATTGCTAACCGAGGTATCAAGAGCAGCAGTTTGAAAAAAGAAATACTTAATAGTAAAGTATTGTTTTGCTAGAGCAAAATTAACAAAAGGAAATAAACAAAAATATACAAAGTGTGCTAAAGTATTTAACAGAATGATGGTTGAAAAGAAGTGTAAATGAAGGCTTCTTCAGTAAAATGGTGAAGTATCTCTTTTTGAAACTATTCAAAATGTTGCTCAAGTGCGAAAAGTTTACTTAAAAAAATTCTAAAATTATGATAATTTTTCTTAAGCGAAACAAGATGAATAAGTTACAGTTGTGATATTCAAATGTTTTTTGTTAAATAAAGTTTAACCTCTTTATACTGTAAAAGTTTTGAAATGCCATTTTAATCAGTTTAAAACTTATGCCTATGCTCTTTGTTTATGAGTAACGCACTCAATATGCGAGTAGTTAACATTTTGAATAACAATTTTTTTCAGCATTGCCTCAATTTTTGTTTGTATTTTTTTTTTAAATTTAAAATTAGCTTGGAGCCAAATAATAATATTGTAAAAGTTTTGAAATGCGATAGACATTATTTTAAATGTTATGCGAATTTATATACATACATATCGTATCATATTCAATGTAAAAAAATTTGCATAAACTTATGGCGATCTCTTTATCAAACTTTTACAGTACAACAAGAACATCCTGGACTAATTTTGGTTAAACAAAGTAAAATAAATTCTGACTTAGAAAAATTTTAATGTTAACTCCTTAATTTCGGTTTTGCACATGAAAGAAAATTTAATTTTTAAATCGGACGATTTTCTTTAATAGTCACACACATCTTATATATAAATACGGCACACATTTTTTTTCATAATTTTTTTTCGTATCTTATCGTCAACATATATAAGATATATATATATATATCTTATGAAACATATACCATAACATATTTCATAAAAAGTTAAATGAATTTGAAATCCATTTTAGAAAAATTTTATATGAAAATTTTTAAATAAAATGCATTTCGAATTCATTTCAAGGTTTATGAATATGGGGCCTATAGTTTAAAAGGTATTTTTGTGTAGATATGCGCAATATAAATGTTTTTTCAAAATTATTTGCATAAAAGTGCTAAAGAAGCGATATAAATTTGCATTAAAAAACAACTTTCTGTTTGATTTTTGTTTACATATGTACGTGTCAAGTGGTCTTATTGAGAACACCGTGCGATCGTAGTAATTACAATGTTTTCTAATTTTATTAAACTTAAAGTTTTTTACTTTTATATTAAATTAAATTATAATTAAAAATCAGAAAATTAAAAAAATTGCAACATACATACATACATACATACTCTTTTTTGATATTTTTTAAATTGAAATAATAATTTAAAAAAATAAATGATCAAAATGGCAACACTTCACAACCCCTACAGGCTACACGAACATAAGACTTCAAATGCCGCTAGCTGCATTTGTCGCCTTGTAGCCAGCTACGTAATTATTTTGGAGACAGCATCATCAGCGCCTGATATTAAAGTATAAACAAATATTTCAGTTATGCCACATTGAAGTATTATACATGTATAAAAATCTAATGTACTTATAGTAAAAAAGAGTATAAAATTAAATACATAATCCTTATAACGAGTGTCGTGTTACAGCTTCGATTACGACGATTTTGTAGACGACTAAAAAACATTGCAACATTTTTTCTGTAATCTAATCCCAAATCGTCGTAGTCCTAGTTGAAATACAACACTCGTAATTAGGCCCAATACGAAATAATTGTAAGAAATTTTTCCTTTAACTTTGGAATAAGAGCATAGCTCTAAAAATAACTTGCGTGTATCTTAATGAATTTAAAAAATTTTAAAAATTTTGCTGGATAAATATTAAAAAAAAAATATATATATATATATATATATTAAAATACCCCTCATGTGCATTCGAAAGAGGATTAAAATAGATGTGAATGCATTCTACTCAATTGTGCTATGAACCGCCCACTAATGATTTAATATAAAGTGAACAATTATTTAATACGTATGATGAATATTTGCTTAATAAAATTACGCATACGTTTGTGTATCTGCTATTTAAATGCATATTTAATTTCAAAAATCAAGAGCATACTTTAAGGAGTTTTTTTTATGTACATATATGTACATATGTATATAAAATAAATTTGCTCATTGAATAAATTTAAATATCAAAGAAATTGAAAAAAATAATTAATTAAAACCCATTCACTTATTATGACAATTGCAGCAAGCAACTTATATTAATTTTTGTTTGAAAAACATAATTTTCCAAGTGGGGGATAATCAACTCCATATATTGTAATGTTAAAAATTTAACCAACTTAAAAACAGAAAAACTGCGACCTGTTCATAATTTATTTTGTTCAATAAAATAAACCATGCTGCACAATAGAGTTTCCACAACCGCAATCGGAAAAAAATAATACAGATGCGCAAAAAAAAAAAGAGAATGAAATGAAAACGTTTTATAAAGTTTTATACTATCACCAGTTATTTGCTGAATATAAAAACAAACAAAACCTTAAAAATTAATTAGCAATACGTGTTACAATACGCAAGTAAATTAATTAATTCGAATGTGCATTTAAAAATATAGAGAAAAAATTCGTACTGCATGTAAAAAATGTAATTTTGCAACTGCTAGTACGAGTATGTACATATGTAAAGGGGGAAATGTGTTTTCAACTGGCAGGCCATGAGGTTTATGTTAAGCTTAGATAACCAGGCTGTTGTTTAGTTATTTTATAGCAATGCTTTAGAATACTTAATCAATATTTTAATGTACATCAATTTATTTGCTGCTTTGGCTGTACTTTAAAAAGTATGGCATTATTATTTAAACATTAATTAAAATACAATTTTAAGAACAAACTCCCATTGAAATAACTAACCATAGTCATAATTATTTCAATATAAAGCAGGATGCATTTTAGGCTAAATTAAATAACTTAAATTAAGTTATAAGTTTATACGACATAACACCCAATGAAACAACTCTCAACGAAATAGGACCACATCAACTTAAAATTATATAAAAAAAATTTAACGAAATGGATAAAAAATAATTCTAGCACAAAAAACCGAATTCAATGCAAAAAATTTTAAACAATATTTTCAAAAACTGGAAGGAATCTCTTTTAAAGAAATTTTTTTTTTAAAGCAAATATAAAATTAAATTTTAATGGGCGTGTCTGCGCATATTTTTTAAATGCAACATTGTGTGTTTTTCAGATCCCAGGGTTAGTGTTAAGTTCTGTAAAAATAGGTTAAGTAGAACCACTTAAAATAAAATATTAAATTTTAATGGGCGTGACTCTGCCCATTTTCTTAATGGAATATTGTGTCTATTTGAGAGCTCAAGGTGTGTGGTAAGTTTCGTAAAAATCTTTTAAGTAGAATCACATGAAATATAGTGATAGAATGTAAAAGGCGTGGCACTGCCCATTTTTTCACTTTAAAATTTTGTAATTATGGGAACCAAAGGTCTTGCTAGGCTTAGCAATAATCAAACAAGTAGAATATCATAAATCAAATGGAAAATTTTTGGGCGTAATCCCGCCCATTATTTTTACAATACCCTCTCAGACAAAAAAGCATTTTCACAATCTTTCTGAATTTACCGAGTTATAAAGTAAGAATATCAAATAGAAAAATACAGACAAATTGATGACCCCTCATTTTTTGAAATCGGTTAAAAATTAATTAAATCCTAAAAATTCAAATACTCGTATCATTTCAATAAGAAGACTCACGGAAAAAGAGCAAGTAAGTCACAATGAAATCACTTACAAAAAATAATATAAAATAGGCCCCAATTTTATCTTTATTATGCCAATCTCCAACGTCCAAATATCATTTCAGTGAAACCCCTCCGGAGAAAAGTGCAAGCAAGTCCCAATGAAATCACTTACAAAAAAGAATATTTAAAAGGCCCCAAATTTTATCTCTATTATTATGATAAATAAGTTTTTGCATTCGGTTTTCTCGAATATATTCTTTAAAATTGTTGCACAATTTGTTTCGTTAACTCGAACGAATAGTTTATTTTCCAAATAAAAAAAATTATTTTTTTCTTGCAGAATTTTTGAACTCTTGCGATTAATCGATTACCCGATTAATTTTTTATTTTAAAATGATTTCTTTTAGTTTTTTATTTTTAATATATTTTTAACGAAGAAGTTTTCTCTAAGTATTATAGTATTATTGTTATTAATTGAACAAACTTGATTCGGTTATTCGTATGAATTACTTAATTACTTGAATAATATATTTTCAGCTGCTTTAAATTTATGATTGCTCGAATAAAGTTTTTCTTAAAACTTTTAATGGAGCTATTGTTAATAAATAAATTTTATTGTAAAAATATTGAGATATATCTAAATATTTCCAATTATACTTTTATTTGGGCAGTTGTCAATCACCCCCATTCCAGTTGTCGATATCAACGTTACTTTAACACAATATCAAACAATTGGAGCTTGTTTACTCGCTTCCTGTGCTACGAACAGCATATTTCCTTTCCCTAGAAAACACTATAAACCTGCCAAGAGGAGGGGTACACAAACACCAATTTTTTGGTATGTTAAAATGACGTCGATGTCGACAACTGGAATAAGTGTGAAAATTTATTGTTGTAGCAACACTGAAATTACGTTAAATATATTTATCAAATATTTGTATCTAATTTTTTTACCTTTTTTTATATCGTCAGCTAAAACGCAAACGGCCCTATCTAACATTTTTGAAATTTTACAGAAGCAAAATACTGTTTTAAACCAAAAGTATAGTTTACATCAGTATGGTTTTCACCAGAATTATTAACAAAGATGTGACAAATTGATTTCTAGCAGAATAAAATTAAATTTTGTAAAATTGAGAAATTTTTAGATTTTTAGATTTTTTTTTTGTGATATTTGAATGGCTACATTAGTTAGGTCCTTTTGTACCTTAATTTTCTGAAACCAAATTCCCTATCTACACTTTAATGCAAAATAGTTTTATCAATTATTTTAATTATAAAATTTTTTATTATATATTAATTTACTTTAATATTGCATCACAAAAAGTAAATTTAAATAATTCATTAAAATTAAAAAAAAAAGACTTCATTTAAAAAAATCAAGAATGATAAGAATGAATTTAGAAAATATGAATTAATTTTCAAAGGGTCATTATATCATTGAAAAATGACAATCTTTTGGTAGTAGTGGCTTTAGATCTTGCGAGTGCAGCCAAATAAAAAATCTCTTTACGAATAACTTCCGAAAATTAAGAAAAATATCAAATCGAACTTTTTCTGCAAAACTTTGACTTACATTTACCTTTCATTTCTCTAGGCTAACGCAAAATTTTTGCGTTTCCTTTAGAAAAACCTTGATATTCCATTTCCTTCATCCGGTTTTGCTGACTGCAATGTCTCCAACTTTCTGTAGTCTTTTTGAAAGTTTCTGCTGCTATATCCGTCAACGATGGATGACGCTTTTTATTTATACCCTTCTTATTTTCCTTCATTTCTTACAAAATCCCTCTTGAGATGATATTTTTTAATAAAATGCCTTAAGCTGAAGCTAATTTAATTTTCCTTTAACAAACAATTTCTGCAACGGTGAAATCTGTCGGTTTTTTTTTGTAATTTTTTAATGTTGCCCATACAACCGATAACTTAAGTCTTTTTACGTTTATCAAATAAACGCTTTCGTAGATAGGGCCGTTTGTTTATCGCCATTTTGGTCAGACAAGTCTAAATTTTTTTGTGTTGGTGTATTTTGATGCAATGCAACAGAATCAACCAAAAAGTGATTTTGGATTTTTTGTTAGTTAGGACCGTTTGCGTTTTAGCTGATGATATGTTAAATTATATTACTTTTTTCAGAATATCTTGAAGAAGTTAGCCGAAGGTAAACGAAATATCGAACTAATGCAATCAAAATATAAACTGACTCAAAAATATAAAAAGCTCAAAAAAATAGTTTAATTTACCCCCTGTTCGTGTAAGACGTTTGAGTTAGAAATCTTGGCGATTCTGTTATAGATTAAAGAAAAGTTGTACAAGTTTCCCTTAATCTATTACAAAAATGCCAAGATTTTTAACTCAAACGTCTTACACAAACAGGGTGTTAAAGGTATTTATGTTTATTTAAATTTATTGCTTTTCTTAAAAATTCTGTTCTTTAGAGATGTTCTTTGTTACCTTAGGGCTACTTTTGCAATTCGACTTAAGATAATTATTTATTTGCGATTTCACTTCGTTGTCAATGAGTTTTTTTGCATTTTATTTTATTTCATATACAATTTAGTTTTATTATTATTTTTGTTTGGAGTGAGAGTAAAAAAATTATAACCACAATAATAATTATAATAATAATAATCATAATAATAATATTGTAATTATATTGCACAATAATATTAAAAGAGAAACCATAATGTATATTTTACATTAATCTTTTAACCGCAGACATAAATAATTGTGCACAATGCAACAGAAAAGAACAATTTATCAATGAGTATGAGGTGAATTTTTTTAATTAACTACAGGATATTTTTGTTAAATATTTTAGAGAATTTTAGCACAAACTTCTTTGAAATAGCTCTAACGTACCTTTTCACAATATATGGTTAAGAGTTAACGTGAACTTTAACTGACAGTTCTTCAAACAAAACTTGCCGTTAAAGTTCCTGTTATCGTTTAACCATACAGGTACGTAAGTACAATAATACATTTTCTTAAGGGGACATATGGACTTACTAAATAATTTTCTAATTTACAAAATATAAAATATACATATTGTTACTTAGGTGTACTGCGAAGTGACCTAATACAACTGTTTTAGACTTGTATCGAACTATTTCAGTAGCTCGTGTTGGACACCAAACTTTTAATTAAATTTATTTAATTTAACTTGGTTTGTTCAAAAGCTTGTGTGTAAAACGAGTGTGTTCGATACAAGCCTAAAATGCTTTTCCATAAAAACATTGACAGCAAGTAAAAGAATTCATATACTATTAAGTGTTCCACCCAACTGCAATATAATTGTGTCCCTATTGTACAATAATATTGCTAATATGTATGTCATATTCGGAGGTGGCACAATATATTGGCAAGTATCAAAAGACTTTTGATTTTTATTGTACTATCAAGGCAATTATGTGATGTGGTGGTAACACTGTTCAATGTTGTTAACTATTTCACTGTACCATTTATTGCATAGAATAGGTCAAAACGACAACGACATATGTATTAATATTGTATAATGGATGGCCCGCTTGAGCTAACAACATAAGACACAAGCACACTAACATACAATACCATCTTAATGACAAGACATAATGTTATACCTTCTAGTACTAAAAAATATACAACCATACAATACTTAAGCCAATGCAGGCGAAATACATCAATTCCAAAAACAACCATAATGTGGCCATTATGTATCGAGCATCTTGGCGAATATTTATATTAAAAAAACACATACGTGTTGTTGAGCGTAATCGCGTGTTTTAAAGAATTATTTTTAAAGTAATTATTTTTCGCAAACAAGTCGAAGAAGTTAAAAATTCCATTAGAAAAACAAAGATTTAAAATGTTTCTTTACCATAAAATTTTAAAATAAAATAAATACGAAAATTTCAGCGCATTTTTCTAGCAAAAATATTGAGTTTTGTATGATGAACAAAAACTAAGTCGATGCATATTCTAGAATGTTCAACAGTATAATAGATTGCCATCGAAATTCTGTAACGGTCTGTTCATTCAACACACAAACAAATCTGCATTTCATTAACAATTTTAAACAGAAAATATGGCAATTGCCGAGCGATAACTTCTAAAGGAAGTTGTTGCATTATACGAAAGTTTTGACAGAGTTATGACAAATAAAAATAAAATTTAAACACAAAGAAAGCTTAGTAAATAAAATTTATAGATTCTCTTAACCGACTTGAAAGAAGCAAGATGGTTATCAATTCGTCTGTTTTTTTTGACATTGTTATTTCATAACTCAGTACAAATTTTTCAATAGATACCATTGTTAAAAAATTGCATTGGGTCACGACCACAAATTTGATTTTATGATATTCTACTTATTTGATTGCTGCAAAACCTAAGAAACACTTTTAGTTCTTGTGATTACACAATTTTGAAGTTAAAAATGGGCGTTGCTACACCCATTAAAATGTTTTATTATATTTCATGTGGTTCTACTCTATCCATTTAAAAAAAAACTTAACATACACATTGCGATCTGAAAGGCTCACAATCTTGCATTTAAAAAATAGGGCGGAAGCAAGCCCATTAAAATTTAATTTTATATTTTACGTACTTCTTCTTAACAAAAACAGATTTTCAAAATTGTTTTATTTGTTTCATAAAGCTTACTTCCAGTTTAATTTTTTTTCGAACATGTTCTATCAGACATTTGCACTGAAATTGTTTTTTTTATAGAATTCTTTTTATTTAGCTTATTTTTATTTAACTTACAATTAACACAGCTAGGAATTTATGTGTCATTTCGGGAAGTCTTCTTTAAAAGTTTAATCATACTGATGCTCGCAAACACTTTCGCACTAACCAAACAACTAAACCTAACCTAACAAACAAACAGAATGAAATGTCACAGGATTTAAAGCTACTGATTGTGCTGAGACTTTTTAAATGTTACTAACATTCCTGTGGAAGCTTTATGTTAAGTATGAAAATATTAAAGATCAGTTTTCTGTAAATAACAGTGATTTTTACATCGTGGTATTCCATGAGTGAATAATTGAACATTGTGTATTTCAAAGATGTTGTCAATAGTTTAGAGTAAATAAAGTATTTTATTTTGATAAAAATTTTACACTAGAGACATAGTATGTGATTGAAAATATCACTACTAGCGGTCTTACATGATTCAATCAAATATGAAAAGCTTAGAAATTTTCCCAGCAACCTTGCAAAGTTTTTTTTTTAGAAAGAGACGAAACAGTCAGGCAGTGATTACCCATTATTGCTATTACTAGATGTTAAATCCTTTTAAAAAAGGAATAGTAACAGAGAGGACAGTGGAAAAATGTGGAAAGGAAGATATAGAGAAAAGCATTATTATTTTTTTGTAGCTCTGCTTTTGAATGTTTTTGTGAAGGACAGTGTTGCAGCTCCTTTGAAGTCAAGGAAGCTTATTAGACTTTTGAAGCTTTGTTTAGTAGCCATTTGATTAATAGTATTGTATCGCCGATGATATTGTTACATAATATCGGTGAATAAGGTAGTTTTAATTTAAAATTTGGATTTGTATTCGGAGTAGTCGATACTGGTCCCTCTTTCCATAACTCTATAAGGTCGATTAATTGCTTTTCGGCCAACAATGCAAATGTGCAACGTGTATTGCTAAATCATCCAATGGCTTAAGAATTTAATCCGCTGAAATTTTAATGTTTTATTTTCCACTTTGTATTTGTTCAGCATTTTTAGTGGTTGAACTTAGTTTTAGCTGAAGGAAATTACAGACTAAAGGTCCTTTTTACTTTAACAGCTTAATTACAACTTCATATGTTTTTATTGATTTATTTCTATTAAGAAACTTATCAATTAAAAATTCATATTTTAAATCTTCTTTTCTATGGCACTTAATTTTACTTCCCACTGTATGCTTTGAATGTTAAAAATTTTCTTGTACCTGCTGTACAAATCAATTAAATTATAAATATTAAATGTTGGCATTTAAAAACAATTTATTATAATATTTTTTTATGTAAAAAAATATTTCTAATTTCCTATGTTTAACAAAGCTTTTATGCCTGCAAAAAAAGTATGTAGTAAATATTTGTGTATTTGTTTATAAATAAAAGATTTAAATATTTTATGATTGAAAATTAATTGGATATTTTTTCTGCTACTCAAAGCATTTACAAAAACATATTTAAAGGCTTAAATATGCATGTATGCATATGTATGCATGTGTGTATATCATACTCGTTTATTCTAATGCCAAATGATTGCTTATTACACTCTGGTATATTTAAATAATTTTTAAACCATACATATTATTTAATATTTTTTTGTGGTGATAATTTATGACTCGTGTGCTGTTGCTGGGGTTGGCTTTCAATATTTAAATGCGAAGTTATGGTCAACAATTGTTGGCTAAATTGTAAAACACAACAACATAATCATCATTATAAATTTTATTGATTGATGTTTATAAGAACACAAGTGCTTATATTTATATAAAAATGTTTGTGTGTATTTGTGCGTTTAATGGTGTTAGAGTGTTTAAATAGGTGTGTGAAAATTTATGAGTTTGTCAAATGAAATAGAAATACTTATGTATATGCATACATATAAAAGCATAGCAACGCCATATTGTCTATTTTATAACATAAAATATTTACAAGTTTATTTATGTTGTATAATTTTTTTTTATACTTGAAAATTATTAAGCAAGTGTAAAAGTAATTTATTGGCAGAATTTTTTTCGTATTAAAAGACTAGAAGAATTAAAGAAAACAAATTAGAAATTAATATGCTTAAAAATTTTTTTTTATTTAAAATAAACTCCATAAAAAAATAAATTTTTTCGGAACAAACATTTTGTTTGAAACAAATGAGTGAATTAAGCTTTAGCTGTACTCAAAATAAAATCGCTTTTTTAAATAACAAATTCTAACAGCTGATTCTGGAGCGCTAAATACACTTGTATGTGACTTTTGCAAGACTTTGGTTTCTGCGGTCCATCCACCACAACAATCTCTGAAAAAGGAGGACGAAAAAATCTCAGTGACTTGAAGAATTTTTTACTTGCAATCGGACATTGCAGTTTTTTTGTGAAAACTTTTGCGGGGAATCTCAAGTGAGAGCAGCATTTTTATTTACTCACAAAAAACTAATATGAATGATTTTGTAATATTAATTAAAATATTTGTAGTATCAATTAAAATATTAATTAAATTTTCACCTATAAACAATTTGATAATATCAATTAAGTTTTTCCAGTCAAATTAATTAATACAATTAAAAATTTAATCAATACAATTAAATTATTAATTGAAAATATTAATTGGTGAATACTTTTTTCTGTGTATGAAAAATAAAATAAAAATAATGAAAAAGAAAGTGTAAAAACGTTTGTTTAAGAATTTAATTTATTAAAACTTTAATTAAAAATTTGATTGAGTAAATAAAAATTGAGCTTTAAAATCGAATTGATTAAAAAGTTTAATTCATTTAAATTAAATTTTAAATTTATTATTTTTATATATTTATTTTTCAATGAAAATTATTAATAGGAGAAATTTTTTTTGCATGTAAAAAATTTCAAACAAATTGGGAAACAAAAATCACGAAGTTTACTCTGTAATTCGAAACAAAAAAAAAAATGCTTTCGAATTTACATTTTATTAAGATACAATTTCAAAAGCATATTCCTTAGTTTCAAATTACAGAGCAGATCTCCAGTTGAAGCGAAAGTGCTTTCATTACTTAACCAATACATTTGCTTTTACAAATGTGTATGGTGTATTTTTCCCTCTACATCTATCTGTTGGCTGCCATATGTCATTATCTATTATTATTATTATTATTATTACTATTTTCATATACATTAAATATGACACTCGTCATTTGTTATATCCATAAAGCAACTTTAATATTTATCATAAAAAAAATAAAATAAAATTTATTAACTTGTTAGAAATGCACAAAATAATAAATACAGCAATAACAACAAAAGAATTTAGAGATTGATCAAAAAAATAATAATAATGTTGAGTATTACAAAATTTATGAAAGAACTTATTGAATGTACTTTTGGCAGCTTTATATAATTTTTTATTATAATTTTACTATTCCGTAAATTCTTAAATTATTTTAAACGGATTTAAAAGGCCTCTGATACAAAAAACATTTTTTTTGTTAAAAAAAAAACTATGAAAAAGGCAAATATTTATTTTGGACTGCATGATACATGCAAAAATATGTGCGTAAAAAATAATTGGCATATTTTTTTAAAATTTAAGCGGCTTAAAGATGAACAAACTGAGGAAGGGGGAAAATAAACTAACCTTAGGTGGGAGGGAGAATATTTCGAGCTATTTTGCCCATAATATAATAAAAAAATCATTATAATTTTTTTTAGAATGTTAATAAAAATTTCAAATTGTTGCAAACATGGTTAACTAAATATGTAGCGCAATTGTTCCCTTTGTGGCAGTAAAATATATAATGCAACTGAATAAACATGTGGCGTATGAGTGATGTTTAATTAATTTGAACAAGAGGAAGGCAGCATTAAAAAAATCACACAAACAAATACTAAATAAATTATAAATATAGCATTTTATTAATAATTAAATGAACTTGCCAGTAAAATAGAAAAAACTACAAATTTATTACAATGAGATTTAAGAATAGAGTGAAAAGCAGTGTAGGAAATTAAAAAAAACGATTCGAGAAACGATTTTTGCAAAGAAAAAAAAAACTTTTAATATGTGTACAAAAAAATACTTTTACCATGAAAACTCGTACAAAAAAATAATAAAACATATTTTTAACTAAATTCAAAAGAAAGAGGAGGTAGTAAAATTTTTTTGAAATTGTTATTTCATAGCTCGTTACATTCTAGACCTTTTGTAAAAATTCTTCTTTTTTTCTGAGATGGGTTTAGTTTTCAATTGATCCCACTGTAAAGAGAGTGGACGGGTACACGCGCACAAGTTTGTTTTATGTGATTTTAGGATATTCTACTTGTTTTTTTTTAACGCGAAACTTAGTAAACACTTTTGGTTCTTGTAATGATACAATTTTGAAGTTGAAGAAATGGCCGGGGCTACGCCCATTAAAATTTATTATTATATATCACATGGTTCTACTGAACGGACTTTTACGAAGGTTTCCTCACAAATTGAGCTCTAAAATAGATACAATCTTTTAATAAAAAATGGGCGGAGTTACGCCCATTAAATTTAAAAATTTTATTTTACATTATTCTACTTTACCGATTTTTACAAAACTTAACACACCCTGAGTTCTGAAAAACAAAAAATATTGAATAAAAAAAACAGGCTGAGGCACGCCCATTGAAATTTAATTTTATATTTCACATACTTCTTAACCAACAGATTTTGAAATTTTTGTTTTAATTTTTTATTTAAATTTTCTTTTCGAAAGTGCTCTAATAAATCTTTGCATTGTAGTCAGTTTTTTTTGGTAGATTAAAGATTTTTTTTGAATCGAACTTCGGCAGCGTCCCTTTTAATGTCCTTAAAGTTTTTCTCACTTAATCTCACGAAGAAAAAAATATCACTCAGGTTCACGCTTGACAACTTATACACTCACCTTCGATATTATTTATTTATTTTATTTTTATTTTTAAAACTAAACATTTTTATTATGGAAACTTTTTTATATAAAATTTTTTCGTCTGATAAATTTTTTATAGACAACTTTTGCTTCGAATTAAGTTATTTTTTAAAATTTTTGCAGCGGATAAATTTTGTATATAAAATGTTTGCTTCGGATAATGATTGTGTAGAACATTTTTGCTTCGGATAAATTTTTTATAGAAAATTTTGGCGTCGTATAAGTTTTTTATAGAAAAATTTTGCGTCGTATAAATTTTTTATAGAACAATTTCGCTTCGGATAAAGCTTCTTTTGTGTCAGATAATTTTTTTATATAAAATGTTTGATTTGGATAAAGTTTTATATAATATTTTTGAATAAAATAAATTTTTTATATAAAATGTTTGCTTCGGATAAAGTTTTTATAGAACATTTTTGCGTCGTATAAATTGTTTATAAAAAATTTTTGCGTCGGATAAATGTTTAATAGAAAATGACTGCATCGGATAAATTTGTATACAAAATGTTTGAGTTGGATAAATTTTTATAGAAAGTTTTTTCGTCGCATAAATTTTTATAGAAAATTTTTGCGTCCGATAAATTTTTTATAGAAAAATTTTCAGCGGATAATTTTTTAATAGAAAATAGTTGCGTCAGATAAATTTTTTATAGAAAATATTTCCTATAAAACCTATACATTTTTGTTATGAAACCCCTTGATACAATCAATCGATATTTCAGATCACACGCATGAGACACTTGACAGTAAATCAAAATTTTACATAAAATTTAAAAGGAGTTTTTTCAAAGCAAAAAAATTTGCTTTTTCTGTTACGCTTACGCTTTTTTGCGCGTGACAATTTTTTAAAACACTTGCAAAACATATGAAATTTATTAGAAATAATAATATAAATCAAATAACTAAATTTGATTAAATGCATGTTATTTCAACGTGAAATAACTTTGATTCAATATAGTTTATCGTGTTGTTTCAGTATCAAGTTTGCCTTATTTATACTTGATATAACTTTGATCAAACATTATTATTCATTTTTGGTAAAATATTAAATCAACATAAAATTAATTTCAAAAGTAAAACTTTTCTTTCATTGACACTAAAAATCATGTTGAATTAACATGAAACACATATGAAGTAAAATCAGTGCCGAAAAAATTTTAAATTAACCTTATGTACATACAGCCTTTTTTATAAAAATTCCTAAGGCTTTATAAAGGGTTTTTAAAACATATTTTCAGAAAACATTTTGAATTTTTATAAGTTTTAATAATTTCATAAATAAGTCTGTTAGAATGAGATTTCCAAACTAATGTTGCAAATAATTAAAGTAAATGATTAATATCTACATAAATGCATAATTTTGCCTTTTAATTTCATGTACTTCTGGAATAAAAATTCTCTGCTCATCACTGCCATTTAATAACTTTCATATTAGTAATATTTTGTTTCATACTCTTTGCTTTATTAAAAAGGTGTAATACTGCATTATGAAAACATATTCAGAGCAGACATATTAAAATACAAGACATGAAAAATTATAATTAATTAGTTTAAAAGCTTTTCTTGCTTACTTTTATTAAAATGCATTATAATCATTATTATGACCCAACATAAAAATTGTCTAAAGGTTTTATAACAAAATAAAAATCAAGCAGACAATACGTGATACAATGTCCTTAAAGGTATAACTTATTTATGCTTTTGCATTAAATAACTCAAGTAATATTAAACGTTTTTACTAACTGCTAAATTAATATGTATAAATGAACATAAAATTCATTACAAAGCAAGTACCAATGAAACTACTTTGACAAAATTAAATTTACCATTAAATGAAGTGACTTAAAAAAAAATAAACTGAAGTAGTTTTTATGCTCCAGTATTGTTTTATTAATTAATAAATAATTAAAAATGTAAGTATTCATATGTATTTTTTCCCACTGGTTTAATAAAGTGGCCATCATCGTCATCATCATGATTCAACTGAAGTAACCTGGCAGCAGCAACAAAAAAAATAAAAAATAACAAAAAATTCAAACTGACAGACGTTCAAGCCATGATGGCCTCAGCAAAAAAAATATAAACCTGCTGAAGGTAAATGTAAAAAAATGCCAAATGCCAAACATATTTTAATATTTGAAAAATTTCAAACACACACTCGCATTCATACATACATATGTATATAAAATTCTACATAAAATTCTTACATTACAACAATGATGTTAAAATACATCAATGAATATTTCAACATTTCCGCAGCTGAGGACATGAATGCCATGGAAATTTAATTAAAAATTACATTTTTAAAACAATGTTGAAGAAATTACAAAAAAAGGAACAAACATAAAATGTACAGGAAAAATATTATGGGAAGCATATTTGTTACACATACTCATCAAAACAGTAGTATAATAATGCAATAAAAATTTGTGTTATGAAGAATATACATATGTACAGTTTGTCAAGAAAATAATTTCAAAATTTTAAAAAAATTATAAATTAACTAAAATAAAAAAAAATAATTTGTTTTGCGATATACAAAATAACTTCAAAATAGTGTAAAAAGTTTTCAGCTCAAGCGGAGCGAGGATGAAATATCCGCCATAAATCCTTAATATCAAAAATTAAATAAAACTTAAATATACTCTGCCCTATGTATAAGCATAAATTGGCATGAATTTAGCATAAGTGGCAAAATTGAACATGATCTTAAAGAGTTTTCTGATGAAACTTTACATTAAAAATCATGCTAGGACTTAGAGGTGGGTTAAAATTAAGTAATCATACCGTTTTTAATGTCAAATTGTATGGAGGAACTCGTTAACAACTAATTCAATTTCGTCACTTATGCTAATTTCATGCCAATTTTTGCTTATACATAGGGCCGACTGTAAACTTCCAAAATATATATCTCTTTTGTCTGTCAAAGGATAAATATATATAACTTACATGCATTGTATAGAAATTTGTTTACACAAACCTGTTAAGTTTGCCCTATAATTTTGACTCGTAAACTTAAGCTGTGCAATTGCGCATTTTGTCAACATCAACTTCTTGCTTTTTTCGATTTCTTTAGGCACTTTTATACACACACACACTCTTTTATTTTTATAAGTATGTTTTTCAATTAAAAACTGCTTTAAATTTTATTATTTTATTTTTATTTAATTTTAATTTGAAATTTATTTGCTTGTGGTTTAGCTTGGTCTATATACGTATTTCATTGGTGCTTAAACCAAATCATCAGTAGACTTCAACCACAAATTTTGAACAGTCACAAACCTCTTAATTTATGCACAGACTTTCAAAAACTATATGAGAATTCATAGAATAATAATATTTTTGAAAATCACAAAGACAAAATAAGTTTGGTAGGCTTTGAAACTCATACAAAACCCAGCAAATAATTTATATTCGATATGAATCTATTTTATTTTTCTACACCTTCATACAATTAGAAATCCATTGGATAACAATAAAAGTAATTACAAGGCAAAATGAAAAATAAAATCTAAAATTTAACATTTAAGAAGTTTATTATTCGACATATTGTCATAATTATATTTTAATTTGAAATTTATTTGCTTGTGGTTTAGCTTGGTCTATATACGTATTTCATTGGTGCTTAAACCAAATCATCAGTAGACTTCAACCACAAATTTTGAACAGTCACAAACCTCTTACTTTATGCACAGACTTTCAAAAACTATATGAGAATTCATAGAATAATAATATTTTTGAAAATCACAAAGACAAAATAAGTTTGGTAGGCTTTGAAACTCATACAAAACCCAGCAAATAATTTATATTCGATATGAATCTATTTTATTTTTCTACACCTTCATACAATTAGAAATCCATTGAATAACAATAAAAGTAATTACAAGGCAAAATGAAAAATAAAATCTAAAATTTAACATTTAAGAAGTTTATTATTCGACATATTGTCATAATTATATTTTAATTTGAAATTTATTTGCTTGTGGTTTAGCTTGGTCTATATACGTATTTCATTGGTGCTTAAACCAAATCATCAGTAGACTTCAACCACAAATTTTGAACAGTCACAAACCTCTTACTTTATGCACAGACTTTCAAAAACTATATGAGAATTCATAGAATAATAATATTTTTGAAAATCACAAAGACAAAATAAGTTTAGTTTCAAATTAAAATATAATTATGACAATATGTCGAATAATAAACTTCTTAAATGTTAAATTTTAGATTTTATTTTTCATTTTGCCTTGTAATTACTTTTATTGTTATCCAATGGATTTCTAATTGTATGAAGGTGTAGAAAAATAAAATAGATTGATATCGATTATAAATTATTTGCTGGGTTTTGTATGAGTTTCAAAGCCTACTAAACTTATTTTGTCTTTGTGATTTTCAAAAATATTATTATTTTATAAATTCTCATATAGTTTTTGAAAGTCTGTGCATAAAGTAAGAGGTTTGTGACTGTTCAAAATTTGTGGTTGAAGTCTACTGATGATTTGGTTTAAGCACCAATGAAATACGTATATAGACCAAGCTAAACCACAAGCAAATAAATTTCAAATTAAAATATAATTATGACAATATGTCGAATAATAAACTTCTTAAATTTTTATTTAATTAATTTTTTGACGTTTGTTTCAAATTTGCATATGTTGTTTGCACAAAAGGTTAAAAGGGGCTTCATGAAACAAGTCTCGCAAGTTTGTCGAATTGCACAAATGGCAATTTTAAGAGTTCTCATGAAAACCCTTATTATTATTAAATTACATCGGTGCAAGGATACATTTTTCTCCCATATATCCTTTTTATTAAAACTTGTGTTTAAGCTTAAATTATGATAAAAGTAGACTATATGCTTAATAAATATGTTTAAAATCATTTATTTAATCTCTCAAGTGAATTTCTTTGTAAAGTCCGAAAAGGCCTACTAGGCTTCTATATATCCTTTATTTTAAAAAAATGTCCTTTTAGCTATGATTGTGACAAAAAGGCATTAGAAATTATTGATAACACGATATAAACATGTATAATTAAGCTTTTCAGCAAATTTTATTTCAATTACTAAAAGGACAAGCTTAACTCCTACATATCCTTGATTTCCTAAAGTTAGATTTTTGGTGAAAATTAATAATAATAATTTAAAACCTAATTTTTTAGAGATTTTGTGAGTACAAAATAACAAATTTTGACCATTTTTAAAACCTGAAACCGTCTTTGATTTCAATTTCTACCTGGCTAGATTTTAATTATTTCTTTTAATAAATTGTCACAGTACGTAGAACTACTATATTGTAATAAAAGATTCATTTAATTAACACTGGCTGTTTTGACAACGAAATAATGTACAAATAAATAAAAATATGTTTAACATTGACTAAAATTTGTGTAAAGGAAATAAAGCATTGAACAAACATTTTCGCCATATAACGAATTCAATAAAATCGTTAAAAATAATTGGCTGGTCAACTAGACAGTAGACAAATGGTGTAGAGCATATGAAATTAAGCTGTAAATATGCATGTCCGAGTGTCCTCTGTCTTTCTCAACACTTAGCATCCCAAATATATGATGATTGTATGCAGTAGCTTCCATTGTTATTTGAGCAAAATAAAATAATTTTTTTATTTTATTTTTAGCATGAATAAATATTGAATAATGCTTATTTTTTTTTACTTGACGTGTTGTAGCGCTGTTGGTTAAAAATTTAATTAAATAAATTTCGCCAGTGGAAGTTTATTTTACAAAACTCGAGTAAATCTTTAATGTATCAAATTTATTTTGTTCAGGTACTTTTTTGTTCCCACATGTCACAACTTTCGAACTAGCCTAGACTTAAAGTTACTATATCAGCGTTAATAGTCGAATACTCTAAATTTTTTTAGATGGTGGTTCTTTAATTTCAAAACTCTTACTTACTTACTAATTAACAAACATTGCATGTAAAATGAAATATATATTTACTTGAAAATTTGTTTAATATAAATTAAATTAAATTTCTTCACTGCTCCCAGCAAACACCTCATCTGTCTTTTCGCAAATTTTCAGAAGGACCAAAAATACATATTTGACTTTCTTTATTTATGATTGCCTTCAAAACTACGTGTTGAATAGTTATACAAAATGTTTAAAGTGCAAACAAAAAAACTTACCGGCTGACCTACTGATTAATTTATTTTTATAGCAATAAAAAAAAAACACATGAGCTATTTTGTTTGCTTAGCGACTATATTTGTTGTAGCATTTCTTACCGCCTCATTTTCATAAATATTTCCACATTTTTATCTGAGAGTCCTTATAACGTGCTGATAACTTTTAAAGTACAACAGCACTCGAACTACGAGTGCAAGTACATGTATGAATGTATGTTTGTGGAAGGATTTGTATTTATCTTCATGTTTTACACATTTTGAAAGAACGAGTATTTTTATATTTATATCAAACTTTGGCCCCTCTTCATTTTGTTGCATTTACATTCAGCTGTACATAAATAAACTTAAATAAAATATTCATAAACTTTATTATAAGAATAAAGAAAATATTAATGAAATAGAAATGGAAAATTTAACTTTCTTTGAACAGAGAGGAAATCAAGTTAAAAATTTAATTTGTTGGAATTAAGATTTTGTATACTTAAAAATATTTTTCAATAGACAAAAAATGTAAAGATAATGAAATATAAATAAATTGGTTTGACAAAATGTATCAAACATATTTTCCGCTGAAGATTTTATTGTAATTAAATTTTTATCGAAGTATTTTCACTATGGATATGCTTTAGATAAGATTTCAAAAATATTTGCCTTGAATACATTTTCTGCGAAAAATTTTTGCTTCGGATAAAGTTTTTATAAAAAATTTTTACTTGAAATAAATTTTTTAAATAAAATTTTTGGCTTCGGATAAATTTTCTATTAAAAATATCGCACCGGATAAATGTTCTTTAAAAAATTTCCCTTCGGATAAATTTTCAATAGAAAAATTTTGCGTCTTACCTATTTTTTATAGATAATTTTTGCTTCCCATAAATTTTTTATCAAAAGTTTTATATACGGATAAAATATTCTTTAGTAAGTCTTGAAATTTTTTTAGCTGAAATAAATATTGTGTGGACAGTTTTTAAAATCAAATAAATTTTTTAAAGAAAATTTTAATTTTAATTGACTCTTCTAAAGAAAACATTTGCTGTGGATAAATTTTCAATAGAAAGCTTTGTCTTGAAATAAATGTTTTTTCTTAGAAAATTGCTGTTTTGAATGGGGTTATTACTATTATTAATATTAATTATCCTCGACGGATAAAAGTTTAAGATAGATGATATTTTTTTGAAAATGTTTGCGTCAGGTAATTTTTTTACATAAATTTTTTGTTGACCATTTTTGCGTCAGATAAATTTTTTATAGAAAATTTTTGTGTCTGAATAAATTTGTATAGAAAATTTTTGCATCGGATAATTTTATTATGGAAAATTTTTTAATCTTAATTTAATTTAATAAAAAAAATTTGCCGTAAATAAATTAGTTTTAGAAAATGTTGGAGTCGGATAAAATTTTTTCAATGGATAAATTTTTTTTACAAAATTTTTTGTGCGTATACATTTTTATAGTTAAATTTTGCGTTGCATGAATTTTTTTTAAAAAATTTTTTCGTTGGATAAATTTTTTTAGAAATTTTTTGCGCTGCATATATTTTTTATAGAACATTTTTGCGTTGGATAAATTTTTTTTAGAAATTTTTTGCGTTGGATATATTTTTTATAGAAAATTTGTACGTCGTTTAAAATTTTTATAGAAAATTTTTACGTCATTTAATTTTTTTATAGAAAATTTTTACGTCGGATAAATTTTTTATAGAAAATTACGTCGCATAAATTTAAAAAAAAAAATTTCGTCGTTTACATTTTGATAGAAAATTTTTTCGTTGGATAAACTTTTATTGAAAATTTTTACGTTATATACATATTTTACAGAAAATTTTTACGTCGTAAAAATTTTAATATAAAAGTTTAGCGTTGGATACAGTTTTATAGAAAATTTTTGCATTGCATAAATTTTTTATAGAAAATTTTTTTCGTCTGATAAATTTTTTATAAAAAATTTTTGTGTTGAATGAATTTTTTGTCAAAAATTTTTGCGTTAAATAAATTTTTTATCGAAAATTTTTGCGCTGGATAAAATTTTTATAGAAATAAAAAATTTTTCCGTGAGTAAAGTTTTATATAGAAAAAGTTTTCGTCGTATAAATTTTTTATAGAAAATTTTTACGCCTAATAAATTTTTTATAGAAAATTTTTACATCTTTAAATTTTTTATAGAAAATTTTTACATCTTTAAATTTTTTATAGAAAATTTTTACGTCGTACAAATTTTTTATAGAAAATTTTTACGTCGTACAAATTTTTTATACAAAATTTTTACGTCGTATGAATTTTTTACAGAAAACTTTTACGTCGCATACATTTTTTATAGAAAATTTTTCCGTTGCATAAATTTTTTACAGGAAACCTTAACGTCGTATAAATTATTTATAAAAAATTTTAACGTCGTATAAATTATTTATAAAAAATTTTAACGTTGTATAAATTTTTTATATAGAATTTTTACGCCGTATACATTTTTTATATTAAATAAAAAAGTCAATTTTTCCTTCAAATAAATCTTATAAAAAAATTTTAATTTGCTTAAATTTTCCACATACTCTGGATAAATTTTTGATTTACTATTTTTTTCGGATAAATTTTTAATAGAGCATTTTTCCTTCGGATACATTTTGTGATACAATTTTCCCTTTAAATTATATAAAATTTTTGCTTCGGATATAATTTCTAATCGAAAATATTTGGTATAATTAAATTTTCTATAGTCTATCTTTGTTGCGGATAAATTTTTAATGGAAAATTTTTGCTTGCGATAGTTTTGATAAAAATTAATATATCCTTTACAAATTTTTTTTACAAAAATTTTGTTACTGATAAAATTTCAATAGAAAATTTTTTAATTGGATAAACTTTCATTTAAGCATTTTTGCTACTCTTGAATTTTATTCAGAAATTTTGTTAGAATGCTTTTATGGACGTAACCTTTTATAGTAAAGTTTCCTTTGAATAGATATTTTATTTAATACATTCTTTTTGAATTTTGTTAACTAGTAAACAATTTTTATTGGAGAAATTAACTTTTCGAATAATCCTTTTTCTCAAAGATATACTTATAAGATTATAACTATTTTACTGTGAATATTCTGATTGGCATATTTACTAATTAAAATTAAATTTTTCATTTCCAGGTTGTTGCTGAAGTTATTTTTATGCCCAAAGTTCTTTTGACTAATTGACTTATTTTGTAAATACACATCTTGCTTCATTCACAAATCACAAGTAAGTCCAATTTAAGTTGAAATTTTTTATGTTTATTCAAAATGCAATGCTGGCATGTTATGTAATACTTTCTAAGTTGTTTTCTGTTGGTTATTTTTATTTTTTTCCAAAAAAAATTTATTTTATTATTCAAATCATAGAAAAATATAAACATTAAAAGTCCATTACTGGCAAAATATACTTAGTAAATATTTATATATATATGTACGTAGTATATTGTGCACACAACTTTTGGGCATATTCATATAACTGCTACTCATATTTACATCTACCAATACAAATACACTCACTTATACTGTTATTAAACTCACGTATACATGTCTACTTAAATTTTATACGGAGATAGACACACACACACATCTACTTCAGAGTTCATTTTATTTCATTCATTTCATTTCGTTTCGTTTTATTTTATTTTTATTTTCCGGAAAATAAAAAATTAAATTTACCAGCATATGTGACAAAAATACAATATGCAAAAATATTTACGAAATATTGTAACAAAAGTGGAATTATATGAAACTTATATTCGATCAACCATATGCACAGTGGCATGAATTTTTTTTTAATTTGCAAGCTAAGCTCAAATCTAATATAGAAATTTTCTAAGGTGAATTTTATAAATAATTTGAATAATTTAAAGGTAAACTTTTGAAATTTTAATTTAAAAACTTTATATTTTCTTGCAAAGAATTTCTATGTATTTGCCCCAATGTGCAATTTAATAACATTCATGTATTTATTTTTCTGTGGCTTGACTAAAGCTTATGAATTCTAAACGAAACATTTACCTTCATGACAATATTTTATACCAGCAAGGTAGTAAAATAATAAATGCTAAAATTGAAAAATTATGTAAAATTTAAAAGTAAATGTTAACAAAATCCGTATACATAAATTGTGCTTATTTTGCAACATTTATAAATTGTATATTAAAGAGCAAGTACGTGTAAACACACATGCTCTGATGTATTCATTTGAAGCAAAAAGCTTTGAAAGCTCTTTAATTTGTTCTTGTTTCATTGCAAAGTAAGAGCCAGCAGTCGTGTCCCCTAAATCTGCTTGGCTGCTGTATTCTCGTCGGCATGAAAGCACAAAAGCTTTTTTTAAATGTTTGCTCAAAGTTTATATGTCTGGGACGGAGCTGCTTTAGAGCAGCTATTTACTTGTTTCCTTGCAAAGTAAGAGCCAGCATTCGTGTCACCAAGATCTGGTTGGGTGTTGTGCTTTTGTAGGTGTGAAAGCCCAAAAGGTCTTTGTAAAAGTTTGCATATTGTGCATATTGGTTGGACGTAGCTGCTTAAGAGGATGTATAAAATTACACTAGGCTTTTATATAAAAGTAACTACGTAACCGTAGAAAAGCCAACAATAAAAACTTTAATTACTTTTTATTATTAGTTCAAAGTTGAAGGACACGTCTATTGAATTTCATGAATATATATGAATTTCAGTTACTTGAAGTTTAATTCAATTAGATATTTTTCAACCTGATTTTTCTTATAATATAAAACGTGCTTAAAACTTGGAAGCTTTGTGCCATATTTCTTCTCAGTAATATATTTTTACTTAATTTCTAATTTCCATGTTTCTATTCATTCATTCATCCGTCCATTAGAGCTTATTAAATTCACTCTAACTCACTTATAATTTAACTCATTTATTTAAAAGTATTACTAGCGATTTAACAAAATTAGAATGTTTTTTTTTAATTTTAATTTACTTTTTTTTTTGCCAAACTAATGCATACAATAAAAGTGAAATTTATATAACCATAATAATGATGGCTTATCATACCCCAGTAAAGACGAAGTTGTTAAAAAGTTTAATTGCAGTAATTGTGTGAAAAATTATGGAAAAACATTTTTCAAAATTAGTAACAATAAGCATAATGGAATAATATAATAATAAAATAAAGTAGAGCAAAATGGTAAGAGACCAACCAACATTATTAGTGTGGGTTTCAGTAAAATCTCACTTCGTTTCATTGAATTATAAATTTCAAATAATTTAATGATGACTGAGTGCTTAAGTAAGGGATGGAGGAAATATTTTATGTATTAAAGGAAAAGTGGAGGTAAGTAAAAATTTTAGTAAAGCCTAGTTACAATTAAAACTTCTGGCGTTAAGTTAGATAAGAAATATTTATTGTGATTGAGTGGGAGAATAAAATACTGGCTCAATTCCTAAACATACATATATACATATGTTGCTTTGCATCCAAACGTCTCACGCGTTTTCACATAAAACAGAATACTTAAATAAATTGTTAGGTTGAAGACCAAAGAATATACAGTAGAAAAATAATTATAAGTTAATACCAGACTTAATATTACCATAACGCTCAGAGTTGCAGCAACTTTGTTTAAAGTTGTTTAAAAAATTCGGCTAAGATTCTGTTCTTTTCAAATGAATTGCACTGAATAATCTTCTTGTAGCCTCGTTTATACACAGACCTGCGTTATTTGCCTTTAATTATTTTTTGTAATAAAAAAATAAATGATCAAACAGAATTGTGTCGTGAACACATTTTCAATAAAATTTTACACAAAAAAGCAGCCCCAGCAAGCAGTCGAGAGATAGAATCTATTTGATTTTGAGAGCGTTTAATTTTATGCACTCATTTTTTCAATAATGCTGCAATACTTTTAATAAATTTCATACATATTGTAAAAAAAATTTACAGAGAAAAATAAGCACAAAAGAAAATAAAACAAAAACTAGAAAGAATGCTGTATTTGGTTGTGCCGAATATAATATACCCTTCACTAACTTACACAACTTCACAAGAGTAATTTTTGCAGAGCTGGCCACTAAGAGAAACAAGAGAAAATGTATTCGCGTATGTGTATTCATTTGAACAAGAAGCAGCTTGATATTTGGCACTCTGGTGCTACTTTGGACAGCTCAGAATAAGTGGTTAAAGTAGATTTGTATATACGAATTTAAGAAATATAAAAACTCTTGCGCAAAGGTCTTCCTAATAATTATATAAAATATGTTTAATTAAAAAGAAAGATGAAATAAGTTTTACTTAGACACTTTTATATACCAACAACTTTTCAACTCAACGCTGAACCCTTTTTTTAATTTTCTGATTTTAAATCTTACATTTACTATTTCTAGAATCTATTTAATTAACAAAAAAAAATCAATTAGTTAAAACTAGTTTTTTTTTCATCAAATAATTTTTTCAACTTTCCAGCTCTGGATATTAGTTTTGCTTTACCCAATTTCAACTACTAATCAATTTCTTTTGATTTATAAAGAAAAAGAAAATATTAAGTTGACTAAATTAAATTATTTTATCAAAAAAGTTTAAATTTTCCAACCCTGGAATCATACTTTCATAATTTGCTGATTTCCTATACCTATATATTTCGTTATAGTATTCAAAATGTGTTTATTTTATAAAGAAAAAGAAAAAATGAGTTTTAGCTGATAACTTTTATGTAACAAAAAAGTTCATGTTTTCCAACTCTGGAATCGTATTGTTTGTTCATTTCTTGATTTTTAATACCAATTTTATTCGTGGTGACATTAAAATAGGTTTATTAAAAAGAAAAAAGTTTTACCTGGTTACTTTTAATGGCAAAAAAAAGTTAGGTTTTCCAGCTCTGAAACCGTCCATTCGATTTTGCTGATTTTCAATGCCAATTTATTTCGGACCATTTCTGATACACCAGTCAAGTTAAGTTTTGACACTTGTGAAGTAATTAAAAGCACAATACAAATCGACAAGCAGTGAATCAGTTTACTTTGCACAGTCTTTCTGAGCGTTTGACACGAACTGCTCAAATAAGGCCGCGTTTGGCCACTCGGCTTGAAAAGACTCGCACAGATGTTTCTAAAGCTGGCCAGCCAAAGCAGACGTTCGCTGGTATCGATCAAGATATTGAAGATAAGTCCGGAACATTAACCAGACAACATGCCACGCAATTTGGCATTAGCCGCGATACCTAAGCAGAATTTTAGTGAAAGAATTAAAGATGTTACCTTAAATGAAAAAAAAATTACAGCAAATGAACATCGGATAATGGCAAGACTAAATTTAGAGATGCCAAATTTAAGCTTTCATTATAAAAAAAGCTTTCAGCAAATTGTAATACGATGAATCCAAAACAATTTACATATTTCATGTGCACTGAAAAGCTGAGCATATAAAGCAGAAATCTAAATAAAATGACACCACACCGTGGACCAAAAAAAAAAACGCTGATAATGAAGGTGTGGCGGCCTTTGAAAACAGCATGCTGTTCCGTTCTGCTAGTGCTTTTCAGTATATTTTAACTTTGGTGTTAGTTCTTCCTTAAAAATGAGCATATCTAATTTAGCTTACAGAGCTATACGATATTTAGCTTTATTTATATATAGAAACCAATAAAGTTCGAATAACAATAACGAAAACTAACTAAAATCGGATGATTACTTTTGCTCTACCTTTTCATTTTAAGAGAATTTAATTTTTTAAATCATAAATTTCACCACACAACTTTTTTGATTTTAGTCATTAAAATTTAGTTAGAAAATTTCAGTATTATTACGAATATAACTTTGTATTTTATTTATTTAAATATTGTTTTTCTATATTTCTTGAATAAAAACTAATTTTAAATCCACTAAAGTAATAATATGTCACATATCTTTATTAATTAAAAAAAGATTTCTCTTGAAACTTTAAATGAAAAACGTTAAGATGAAATTAAATTCTTTTCAAACTGCATTTTTCTCTTAGTCAACTTAATTGACAGAAGACGTTTTTGTGCCTAATTGCTGCTGTAAAGTGTAAAATTTTTAAACTTCTAGGGAAATGATACATATTTAAAATAGACATTAGAATCCAATAAAAAGCTTTTAAGGTATAAAATATTAATTCATCTTTAAAGAACCCCCAAATAGTTTTAATTTATTTAGCAGGAAAAATTTTAATGAAAATAGGTAGATAACAAGAGCAAAACCAGAACAATGAAATATTCCATTGTCTTCCAAAAATATGCAGGCAAGTGTGGCAAATTGGGGAAGTATTGCCAAATGGAAGTAATGAATTTCTAATGTTTTGAAATAATTTATTATTGTTCTCTGCTAAGTTAAAAAAAATAAAAGAAATGTTTTCTTTTTTAAAAACAAGCTACCGACTACATGATTACAAATGGCGAAAGCCGCAACTGTCGCCATGTAGCCAGCTATTTAATTATTTTAAAAGCATTAGAGATGTCATAAGCACTTGTAACTGGATTCAGTAACTCCTTATAAGATAACCGTATCACTAATTAAAAAAATCAAAAAATCCGACTGCGACGAACTTTGAACCGCTAAATATCCTAAATGGTCATTCGAAATTAAAAAATCATAGGAGAAACTTAAAGATGATTTTAAAATGTCTGTCGAATGATACCCATTTTTGTATAGTTCGCCGTCCTTTTTTTTCATAGCATTTACAAAATGGCGTCTGTTGGCCGCCATATGGAGTTTTAACTACTGTAATGTCACTTAGTAACACTTTCAGTATTAAAACAAATCGATTGATGTAAGAATTATCAAAATTATAAAAATTAAATATATATTTCAGCAAAAAATCACACATACATACATACATATAGGGTTATAAACACAAAAGCATTCTATGCGTCGCATAGTCTGCTAATAAGGCTGTATATTTTTAAAATAGTTTTACCTACAAAAGCAGTAAAATTCTTTTTACCTTAAAAAAGTTTATGTTTTTTTTTAAATCATTGTTATTTTTCAACCTTCTCTTACATGTGGCATTCATTCATTCTCTTCTACACACAAATTGCTTGAAATAAACTTGTCATCGGCAAAACGAAATAGTATTTCAATTTAACTTTTATGTGTCGAAATTAGTTTGTATTTATACGTATAAAATGTATTACTTTCGTTGTTAGATATACTAAAAAAAAAATTCACAACCTTTTTTGTGTAGAATGCAAAATGTGGCAGGAAAACCATTAACAATTGTTGTCGTTGTTGTTGTTTTTTTGTATCTGTTTCAATTTTTAATTCAGTTTTTGTTACATTTCATTCTTAATAAACTTTTGATTGACATTTCTTGTTGTTTTTGTTTATTTTTATTTTTTAACCAACAGCAGTCATATACGTATGTACATAGATGTGTAGCATTACTAGTAAAAACCTCCATGATATAGTGCTCCACGAAGTGGTTCAAAATAGTTAGTTGTTAATTTGGTTTTACTTTTGTCAGCTGTGATAGACATTAGAAGCTAATTGTAAGTTCGAGAGCATAAACTATTAATATAATCAAAGAAGATAGGATTTTTGTTTGCCAAATAAAAGCTATACTAGTACTTATTTTTTAATTCTACTTAAACAGTCACAGCACACTATCAGTAGCTGGTTATATTGAAGGTCCAAAAACATTGACATATCTTGCCTGTCGACTTTTCTGTATTACTTTATAATTCAAAACTAACTTGCATGTTATTAACACACAAATATCCGCTCGGTGCTGTTAGACCGTAGTAGACTTTGTAACAAGAAAAGTGTGCTGTACCACAGCAGTTGACTTTTCTGTAACAGAAAGTGTGTTGTGAAGTCACCGAGGAAATTTTAAAGAAAACTTAGAATTTTTAAAGAAAATGTACTATGGAAGCACAATAGACCTTTTCATAAAAAAATTGTGCTATAACATCAGAGACACTATAGTCGATTATTCTATCAGAAAAGTGTGCAGTCACAACACTGTAGTATAGCATGATATTACACTCAGTTTTAAGTTTTTGACTGAGTGGGTCTTATAATCTATCTAACTTGCAATTTGAAATTTATTTGCTGGTGGTTCAGCTATGTCTATATGCATTTCATTGATGCTGTAACAAATCAACAGTAGACTTCAACCACAACAATGAAATACATAAAGACAAAGCTGAACCACAAGCAAATAAATTTCAAATTGCAAGTTAGATAGATTATAAGACCCACTCAGTCAAAAACTTAAAACTGAGTGTAATATCATGCTATACGATTTTTCTCATATTTATCAAATAGAAGCTGGAATCCCACAAGGAAGCGTCCTTGGACCAATTTTATATACTTTATACACCAATGATATGCCGACAAAAGAAGATGTTACAGTCGCTACTTATGCCGATGATACGGCATTCTTATGTTGTAGTGAATCCCCTACAGAGGCTTCAAGAATTTTACAGCTGCAGCTAAATAGTCTTTATAATTGGCTTACGAAATAGAACATTGTTGTTAACACCCAAAAATCAAGTCACATCACTGTGATTTCAGTCCAAAGCTTTGCGCACTATAACAAATGCTCCGTTTTATATAACGAACAAAGCTCTACACAACGATCTAAAAATACCTTTTGTCAAATCCGAAATTAGAAGATTCAGCTCCAATTACTTAGAACGGCTTAGTAATCATGTAAACATACTAGCAATCACGCTTTTAGATGAGACTGATGAAGTTAGAAGGCTTAAACGAAATCATATCCTAGATCTCCCTTACATTTAAATATACAGGCGTTAGTAATAAAATAAAAATATAAATATATGTATACATGTATATATAAAATGTTTATAGTCGTTATTATTTATAATATTAAATATTTAATTTAACTCTATATATGTAAATATTACTTTCATATATAACTTAAATTTTTGTTTTCAATTGAAAGCAATCAGACATGTTATTTTTTTTTAAACTTAACCCATTTGCTTATTATCGGAAGATAGATTGCAAATAAATATGTAATAAAAAAAAAAAAAAAATTAAAATATAATTATGACAATTTGTCGAATAATAAATTTCTTAAATCTATCTAACTTCTATATAATTAATGGACAAGCACGTTTTTTGTATGCCTCTTTTACACCGGTACAACTGCACCGATTTCGAAAAGATTTATATGGTTATAAAGGTTTTTCTGCACAGATGTGCATAATCTATATTTTATTAAAATAGGTTTAGAATTTTGGGAGCTATAAGCGTTTAAAGTTTATAATACTACATTTATACATTGTACACACGCATTTATTAGCTTACGTTTATGAAAGAAACAAAAGATGTGTGTGCGTGCGTGTGTGTTTGTAGTAATATCTCTTCCTATTATAATTTTCTCTCTCTTATTCTTTATTGTATGAAAGTCATAATACTTAAAGGAAGATAATTTATAAATTATAATTATGATTGCATATGGATTTAAGTAAAATGAATTTTTTACGAAGCTTAAATAATATTCTATGAATCTTAATAAAATTATTTACATCTTGAATACGGACGATTATGTCTTCTGTTTGTTATATACTAATTTTTAGTATTATTATACAAAGCAGTCGATTTGTGTTTAAAAAACTTGTACTGTAAGAAGGCGGTCTACTGCTCCAAACGAAAAGTGTGCTGTGATGGTACAGTTGACTTTACTAACAAAAAAGTGTATTGTGATACCACAATCGACTCTTCTTTAATAAAAGTGTGCTGTGGCATCATAGCTAACTTTTCATTAAAAAAAAAATGTCATATGATACCACTGTCGATTTTCTATAAGAAAATGGTTCTGGGCTAGCACAGTCGGCTTTTATAAAAAGTGTGCAAACTCGACTTTCTTATAAGAACAGTGTCCTATGATGTCATCATAAAGTTTTCTATAAGAAAACTGTGCTCTCATGATACAGTTGACTTTTCCATAAGAAAACTGTCCTGTAATGATAATGAACTTTTTTATGACAAAAGTGTGCTGTCGTCACACAGTTGACTATGTGATAATGAACTTTTTCTTATAGAAATAATGATGAAATATGTGATGGCATACTTTTCTTGTAGAAATCTTGATGTCACTTTCTTCTTATAGAAATGATGATTGACTTTATGATGCAAGTTAATCTCTATTTTGGATTTAAAATGTCCCTAATAGCGTAGACAGACGACAGCGTTAATTTGTATTAAAAGCAAATTAAAAATTTACCCTTTCGTACACACTCACATTGATAATTTTCCTTGGAAATCTTAAAGTGGAAAAAATTTGTGTCGAGCTTTTAATATTTCTTTTTTTTTCTAAAAACAATTAAAATAACTTACATTTCCTGACTTTGAATCCATTTTAATTTTGAAAATTAAAAATAATTTAGTTTTGATTGACTTTTGCGGTATTACCATATTGAAATAACTAAATTCAGTATTAATTTAATTTCATTTAGTGCACTTACGGTAAATCTAATGCGCATTGGGATGGGGATAATTCACAAGTTAATTTCAATTAAGACTGATAATGCAAATTAACGCTGTCGTCTGTCTACATTATAAGCCAGTCAACCTATAAATCCGTACAGTATTTAAACCATTTGCACTCAACTTTTTTTCCAAATCTCTACTTTTTCTTGAGATCTTCTTCGATCTTCTTGTTTTTGCACTTTATTATTCTTTTATACTATTCTACTCTGCCAAGCATTAACAGAATTTATTTCTCAGTAAAATTTAATTAATTTTTTTTAACATTTTGTCTTTTTGATTGTGCAAAGAATTGATAGCCTGATGCAAAATAGCCGTTTTTGATATTTTTTCTATTGCTGTCACAATATTGCTTTTTAAGCTGCACATATAGTATTGTTCACTAATTTACTCCTGTTGCGTTTAAACTACATACGAACTTAAGTTTGGTTTAACTAATATATTATCTCTAAGTGATAGCACTCTCTTTTAGAACAAACATATATAGTTTAGTTAAAAATAATTCCTTTTGAGGCTGCAATATTCTAAAACTTTTCAAAAGGATTTGTTAACATTTTCCAATAATAATAATCGTATATTTTTTGCGAATATTGCTGTCAATTTTCTGTGATAATTTTAATAATTCTTTGTTTCATATCTTAGAAATATATGAAAATATATCCCGAACTATATAAATTTTTTAGATAAAATTTGCGATGGCTTATGAAGTCTAAAAAATAAAGGAGTCATGAAATTCTATATCTAGTTTTCATTTTCGATTGTAATTTTAATTATTATTTTAACTTAAACCTTTATTTCAAATAAATTTTTTATTAAATGATCAATTAAATAATTTTGAATTAACATGTTATTCATGATTGGAAATATTAATAGTCTTAGTCCTCGTCCATGCCTGCAATTTTTGTTGCTGCAATTTCTTAAATTTCTGCTTTGAAATTGCATAAGTGTCCACATTATGTAATTCTAATTTGCAATTATGTATTAAAAACTTCTATTTTACTACAAATTTTCCTAAAAAAAACCAATTTTTTATATTTTTTGTTAAATTTTTTATTTTTCATACAACTGAATAAATAAAATAAATAAAAAACGTCAAATACAACTCAAAACTTTATACAAACAAGTACGAATTTCAAATCGAAAGACAGTTGGCGAGCACATGAAACTGTATACCATCCCTAATCTTCTCACCCCTATCACCAATAAACTCAAGAATTGCTGCAACAAAATTTTGAAGTCTGGACAGGGACTTATTTAAAAAAAATATTTTGGCTTTATAAAGGCTTTTTAAGAAATTTTTTTTTTAATTTGTTTTGAAAACTTTTTATAAAGCCATATTAATTCTTATAAATAAGGCCGTAGGTGTATATTTTAAAGGAAAATTTAATGTTATTGTGCTTGTGCTGACTTCCATGAGAGTTCGAGTCTAAGTTGAAATTTTGCCCAGAGAAGGCAACACAGTAACATTTTCAATACACCCAATAACGTCAGATTAAAATAACTAATAAAATGCAGTGACTAAATTAAATTAAATTCATGCTGTAGCAACTTGAAAAAACTTTGATTCAACATGATTATTCATTTTGATTTAACAGTAGTGGAATGTTAAATCAACATGAAATAAAGTTAAGTTTAAAAGTTTTTTTTTAAAATTAACAGTAAATAAGGTTATTTGAAAACTAAGCACTTTATTTGAAGATTACTCTAAATCGTGTTGAATTGACATGAAACGTATATAAATTAAAATTTTTCTATGTAAACTTTAGAAATTGATTACCATTTCTTTTTTGAAAAACCAAAGTTTTTTTGCGTTATTCTAGCTTTTAAATATTATTGACGGACTTTTACGAATTTCTTGTTTAATTCTTCCATTGCTTTAAACCTAAATTAAATCCTGTTTAAAGTTATCCTTCTTAGTTTCTTTGTTTCGCTAATAAATTTATTGCCTTTTCATTGTACATATAAGTTTTGTTATTTAGGCTAAAATAAATTTCATGTATTGAACATTACTTAATGTTTAATTGCTTGATGTTCTTTTTCATCTCACTTTCATTTAAATTTTATAACTGCTGACTTTCAATAGCCTTTGACATTATAATAAATTTATAATTTATGCAAAAAAGAAAAAAGTTTAAGTAATTTAATTACCCAAAAACAGGAAAAGGCAAATAAAAAAAGACACATGTCCAAAACAGATGTTATATTCAGTGAGTTAAAAAAATAAAATAAATATTATTTATTAAATATTAAACATAATAAAATTAAAGTAATCTTTTACAAAAGAAAAATAAGCCTACATAAATTAATTTATTAAAGTTCTTTTAATAGGGGCAAAAATAACAATAATGAAATACTTCTGTTAGTGGCAGGATATCAGTTATTTTTTGATATTTTGATTCGATATGACAGCTGTGCATCTAACTGTGATGTAAAGCATAATATAAAATAAATATTAGAAATTTGTAAACATACATAATTTATGTATATTTAAAGGTCAGAGTGTAGGAGTATCTTGAATGAATTGTTTATTTATTTCTCTCAAAAAGCTTAATATAATGTATAATGTAAAAAAAAACATTTGCAATCCACTTGTATTATTCCTTATAAAAGACATTAATATGTATTAACTTAAGGAAAATAAAAAAGAAAGAAAAAGAAACTTTCATTTATTTCTTATATCCGCTATTTAGCTTAGCAACAAAATAAGAAAGGAAATAGGCTAAGGTTTACTTACATACAAATACTCTTACAAATAAGCAAAACATCAAACGTAAAAGTTTTGCTAAATATTATTTAGGTTACGTTTCCTTTTAGTCTCCTGAGTTTTTATTTATTAACACGTTTCTAGATGTATATGTTTATATATATTCAGAAATAGCTTTTAGCTTCAATTGGAAATTATTTCCGTTGCACTTACACACAAATACATAAACATTTTTGTAAAAGTTATAGTTTGTTTTGTGCACATTCATGCTCTTCTCGAAATTTTGTGTACAGCCAGCAGTTGTATGCTAAAATATTAAAATTACCAGCAATACACAATATAACCGGAAATAGTTGAAAGGCAAAAGGAAGTGAATAGAATTGACAGGTATAGAGTTTTGCCGCTGGAGTCCACGTCATTCATTTGTTTGATGCATATGATATCTTTGATAAAGAAATTGTTTTTTTTATTTCTATTACTTTTACCTCACTTCGTTTAGTTTCAGCTGTGGTTTTGTTAAGTCTGCTATAAAATAATTACATATATTGGGGAAATTGTTGCATACTTTATGGCTATAGATGAATATGTGAGGTTTAGCGTCTTTCTTCTTCGTTAGTTAAATAATAAATAAAATAAAATTAAAATATATAATTAAATTCATGTTGTTTTAAACTTGAAATAACTTTGATTCCACATGAATCTTCATTATGATTTAACAGTACTAAAATATTAAATAAACATGATATAAATTTATTTCAAAAAGAAAAATTTTCTTTGAAGGTTCCTGCAAATCATGTTGAATTAACATGAAATACATGTGAAACAAAATTATTGCCAACAATTTTTTTAAATTAATTAAATAATTTTAAAATTTTAAAATTTGTTTTAAAAAACCCTTTTAAAGCCTTATTAAGTTTTATAAATAAGGCTGTTAGATTTGAAAATTAAAATTTTATGTGTACATGCTCAACAAATGAGTATAGTAACGTCGTTATTATTCACTTGCTGAGAGTAGTGTCTCTGATAGAGCAGCGAAACTCCTTTTGGGCGGAGATTATTGACTCCAGTTCGTGATAGCGGCATACAATTCAAGCATGTGTTTCCTCATTCTCATCCTAATTTTGAATTTTTACCTTTTTTTTACTTCTTTTGCATTTACAGCTGCAAAAAATCAAGCAGATTCTAATTGAAATTTTTAAAAAAATCTATAGTCGAATCCACTTTACTGAAAAAAATTGGATTACTGAAATTGATACAAATCCCTACACTGATTTTAAACGCAGCTAGTCTTATTCACTTCGCTTTAGCGAAACATCGCTTTACTGAAAATATCGTATTACTGAAAACCAAAAGCAAGCCCACAACTACTTTTTGTATGAAATTTACTTCGCTTTAGTGAAAAAATTAACAATGACAAATTTTTTTATTAGAAATCGACTGCATAGCTTAAGGCTAAAAAAATTGTGCATGTTTGGTCCGTTTAAAAATTAAATGGCAAAATGTATTTGTCCTTTTCGCTTTTACGTACTTTATTGTATTTTTTATTATATTGTACTGATTTTAAGCAGTATGCTTGTGTATATAGGTTCACGTCGTTCCTTCAAGGAGCATAGGGCCTCACGCTTACCTGTAACAAATTTCAGTAATCCCAACTAAGTTTTAGAGAAAAAATTGGATAACTGAAAAGAACAAATTGGGTTTTAGTTATTTCCAGTAAAGCGGACTAGACTGTTTAAATTAAGTTTTTTTAAACACATATCAAGATTTCTTATCCAAAACAAAACCCATTAACTAAAAATTTTCTTAAACTGCAACCAAACAACTGCAATTTAACTAATTCACACACCTTTTTGAGTACACGGGTTGACTTTTTAGTACGAATTTGAAAATACGAATAACCATAGTTGCATCACAAACTTCTAGTAGATTTTAAGTATATTTTTCCAAAATCTAGTGAAGAAAAAGATTTTGTTTTTTATAAGAAATATGCTTAATTTTGCCGAGATTTTTTTTCAAATGTAAACGCAGTATTAGGAGTTTCATTAGTCACCCTCTATTTGAGCTAGCGAGTCCTGTGTTAGCTAAATATCAAATATTTTGGAGGTTTTATGCCCAAATAAGCTGGCAAAATAAAACTGCATTCTTAATTTCGATTTCGTTAGAAAATTTAATTTTATTTTTGCAAAAGCATTTCTAGATTAATTAAATTTTGTCCACTTAAATATAAAATATATGCTTATTATTTATTTTTTAATACTTAATCCCTTATGTTTTCATCATCTGTATTTTACAGTGCCATAAGGTTTTTGCTTTTCATTATTATTTAATTTCATATAAATGCTGAGCATTCACTGAGATTTTTCAACTGTTAGATTTTATGTAATAAATTGACTGCCAAATACACTCTTAAAATGTAACATTTTTTCTGTTTAACTTTTACAAGGTAGAGATGTACGAGAGTATTTAAAAAGCAACTATAATTGAACAAAAAAGAAGAACTTTGTATGTTGTTTCTGACATGCGAAAGTTTTTTTATGCTCACTTTCACACACACATAAACATAAAAGCAACGCATAAGCGTGGGCAAAGCTACAAGTGTGTGTGTGTGTGTGTCAGTAGGAGTGTATACGTGTGTAAGCGTTTATGAATGGATGATGATGCATGACTTGTGTAGGTAGTTTATCATGTCATGAAAATTATATGGAAATTTAATTGAAAACAAAAGCCGACTGTATTAAAACAATCAGTTCCATATAAATAACGATACAATTGAGCAGATGCATACACAAAAAACATATAACCACACACACACACACACCTGCAAAAGATATGCAGAATCTCACACACGCACCCACGCGCACTCGCATACAAATAAACATACACATGAACATAGCTGTACATATTTGCAAAAAATTTTAAATAAATCTATAAATACACACATGCATACACGTTTATTTAAATACGCACGAACACACAACAACTTAACTAACAGCAAGTCAGATCAGACGTGTTGCAAGAGCGTATCCGTGTTGTGTTAAACTTTTATAACAAATTATATTAAACATATACATGCATACATATTTATACTCTTATGCAAAAATATAATGAAATAACGCATAAATTACAATATGTTATACAAATGATAGGCAGAAAGAGTAAGAGCGAGAGAAAGTAAAGGAGAGTGAGAGGGAGAAATAAAGCACAGGTTATTTGCAAATTTTTATTGAAACATCTCCTGACGTATGAGTGATATTAAATTGATGAATTATATCAATCATACTGTATGTGCTTTTGATGTTTCTTTTGAAATGCTGTAAATGAAATTTTATATAAATTCAAATAAACATAAAATATATACATACATATATGTGTACATACGAATATATTTTGTTCAATTTACTCACTGATAAGACAGATCCAGCTATTGAATGAAATGTGATTATGAGAATGGACAAGAGAGATTTTTATTTATTTATTAACTGATAATTTTTTCTAAATATTTTTCTTAACATGAAATGTTACTGAGTGATGGCTGACGTTTTGCTGGTTAGCATTACTAATATTTGTTATGAAAATGAAATAATTTGGTTGTTGCATAAATCGAGGATTTTTGAGATACTGGGTAAGCTGACTAAGTGGATGATGTTAGCGGCAGCCGATATTTGGCCTGCTTCCAAACGCAATTCCTATATCAAAATTTTGTCTTGCCCTGCCTCACTTCTTCTTTTTTCTTTAAAATTAAACAAAGAATGTTCGAATGTTGAATGTGAATAATTGAATTATGAAATAATTTCTAAATATTAAATTAAAAATTCTCACTCAGCCTTTAGTTTCATATTCGTCTTAGGTAATTAGACGGCTACCTATAAATCTCTGTCATCAATTTGGCTTATGCTCGAAAGTATATGAGAACATCTCAACTAGAAAATATTCCCCCTTAGCGCATGAAAGTTTTTTATCTTTAATCTAGGATAGGGCCCATTTATCTGTAAATGGTCCCCGAATCCTTATATTTTTATTACTTATTCCATGCTACAGCCAAAAATAAAATTTAATTGCCATTCCCAATATTTCAAATAAATTGGCTCTCAAACCCTACAATTGTAGTAAATATTAAATTATTAAAAGAAAATCTAAACTTTATTTGTTTCTAAATTAGTAAAAGTAAAACTAAACTTTGTTTTTTTTTAAATTTTTCTAATTGAAATTTCAATGTATTGAAGTTAAAAATATTTACAATTAAATTTAAAATTGAACTGTATACAGAAATTTTTTCTGTTTTTATTTCATTTTATTTTTTGTCTGTGTTTTTTATAAATTTATTTTTTGTTGTTGTTTTATATTGTTTTTATTTAATACTGCCATATGTTAAATATTTTATAATTGACATTTATATTTCTCTTTTATTCCTAATTTTTTTTTTACAAAATACTAAAAAAAATAAATTAAGAAAAAAGATAAAAGCTGAAATACAATATTTTTTTTTCCATAAAAAGCATATTTGTGTTTATTAAATTTATTACAAAACAATGAAAAATATACATAAATGTAAAAAAGGACTTTATTCTTGCAACATTTTTTTGCATAATAAATTATAATTAAAACAAGCCAAACTTAGTTTGTGCAGGCAAATAAGACTCGAAAATAGAGCTACCAATTTCCATATTATTTAATTGTAAAAAAATGATAAATTCTACAAATAAAAAAAATATTTTATTCATTTTTACTAACGAGCTGTTGAAGTTTTCTAATTGTGTAGAGTGCCAGAAGGCCTGCGTGATGAAGCCAGCCACGCAAACTAGGCCACCTGCTGACAGTATAGACTTCTGGTCATCTGATTAGTCTATGGTGTATTAAAAGTTTCATACATCACTTATAATTATTAAATTATGTACATATATAATTTCCTAATTCATACACAAATATATTTTGTAACAAAACCAATAGAAATAAAATGAAACTTTATTATTTTTTTCATAAAAATTTATTTATTTCAAATATAAAAACAAGAATACAAACAAATTGTATATAAAAAAGGCAAAAATAGATATATCTCAAGTAATTCTATTCATTAAATAGATTTTAAACCAAAAATAAAACATAAGTACATGCATGAAATACCATACAAATATTTGTTAAGTATTTTTCTTAGTTTCTTAAGAAATAAATATAACATATTAAACTTTTACAAAGTATATAAGAAAACGTCAAGTTGTATAATAGAAAATGTTTTAACACGTACACAGAAAAACTTTCTCACTTATTAACAATTTTAATTGAAAAAATGTATAAAGAAACAAATAAAAATATAATAAAATAAAAATTTAGTTGAGTCCAATTAATTTTGTTCAAACATTTAACTCATTAAAAGTTTAATTAAATATTTAATCGATTCAATTAAACTTTTGTTTAAAAATAGTAATTAATATTTTCTTTAGTTAAAGTTTTAATTTAAACTCACAATTAAATTTTTAATTAATTATAATTTTTAATTGATTAAATTTTTTTTCAAATAAATCTTTAATTGATTTTTATTTTTTTCATATTTTATTTATTTTATTTTTTTGTTAAATTTTTAATAATGTTTTTTATTAAATTTTTAATTTCTTTTATTTTTTGCAATTTTTTTAATTGATTTTTATATTGTTTTTAATTAAGTTTTTATTAAACTAAATTTATAATTAATTTTTTTGTTTGTTTTTCAATCAAATTTTTTTATTAATTTATATATTATTTTTAATTTATTACTACACTTTTCAACTAAATTTTTATTTATTTTAAAGATTTTTAAGTAAATTTTTAATTGATTCTTTTTTTTAAATTAAATTTTCATTTCAATAAATTTTTTTATTAATTTTTTAATTGATTTTATTTTGTAGCAATTAACTTTTAAATTGATTGTTTTAATTAAATTTTTACTATATTAAATTTTTAATTAATTAATTTTTACTTTTTCAATTAAATTTTATTTATTAATTAAATTTTTAATTGATTTTAATTCTGTTCAACTAAATTTTTAATTGATTATTTTTTTCAATTCAATTTTTTAATTGATATTCAATAAAATTCAATAAAATTTTTAATTGATTTTTATTTTTCTCAAATTAGATTTTTAATTTGTTTTAATTTTGTTTTAATTAATTTTCTTAACTAAGTTTTTAATTGATTTTATTATTTTGCAATTAAATTTTTCATTTTTCTTGAATACAATTTTTTAATTAATTTTTTTAATTAAATTTTTAACTGATTTTTATTATTTCTGATTAAATATTTATTTGATTTTAGATATTTTTAAATGATTTTTATTATTTTTAAATAATTTTTTTATTGATTTTAACTATGTTTTTATTAATTAAACCTAAAGTTGATTTCAATATATTTTTTCAGTTAAATTTTTAATTGATTTGATGTTTTTTCTTAGACGGACGTCTTGAGTATAAAATTTGTATGGAAAGCACTCATATTTTTGAGTGATTTTCATACATAGAATATCTAATAAATAAATAAGTAAATAAAAAAATCAATAATAATTTTTATATTTTTTTCTGTGTACATAAATGTTAAAGAAAAATATTGACAGCTCTAAAATTAACAATAATACTTCTACTCCCATTTCTTGGCAACAGTTTAGGAATTTTAGCATAAAATAAAAAAAAATCACAAGAAAAACCTGTTTGCAAAACTGATCATAAAATTTTTATAAACATAAGCAAATTTAAGCAATAAAACTTTGATGTTGCTTTACAGTATTAAACTTTTGCACATGTATGTTTGTTTTTCTTTTAATATTTTAAAATAAAAAAATCCTGCAATGTCTTATATACATTTTATTGCTAAAAGGCTATTCTAAGCATAAATGTTTAGAAAAAAATTTTCTTCTTATACATATATGTATGTAAATATAAATTTTTTTAAGCTTAAAAAAGCTGACGCATATAAATGTGGTATATATGCTGCATCATATTTGTTTAGTTTTCCCATATATTTATATATTTTTTTGCCCTAAAGCCAAAGGTTGAGTAAAAAAGTGTCTTGTCATCGAATCTATATCAATTTATTTTATGTAAATTTTTATTTAATAAAATCCAGTTAATGGTTATCACAAAAAACTTTCCATTAAGAAATTTTGCAGCTTTCTTGGAGTTAAGAAACACATGATTTCTTTATTAAATATTTCTTTAATATAGGATATAAATTTCATAAGGCACATGTCATAATCTGTTATTGACGAGTATAAAACGAAAAATATTCTCGTTAAATTAAATTCTTTGTAAAATAATGAAATATAAAGAACTGTGCTTCCATACCTTGAGATTTACTGCGTACAAGAGAAAGGGTGAAACCTGCTCAAGGACAACCCATTAAGCTCAAATATTCTTAAAATTAAACATTAAAAATAAACAAAATTTCAAATAAATATTTCAGTTCATTCTAAAATTAGTCATTACACCATAGATTTATTCCTGATGAGGACATAACTGTCGCCCATAAATATAAAATTCGGCTTTAGCTAGAATTATGACTACACGATGCAGCGTTAATTGTAAAAAAAAACTTTGCAAAATGTACCTTGAACATTGCTGGGAAATTTTAGTTCAGTGGGATCAAGGACATTTGAGCCTGCCATATATCCTTTATTTAAAAAAATAAACAGCAGTTTAAACTCCAAATTTCATTTTAGCTGCAATTGTAACTCACGATACATATATTAATTATCAAAAAAACTTGACAAAATGATCATTTAATATTGCTGGAAATTTTCAGTTCGATCAACTCAAGGACAATTGAGCCTGCCATATATCCTTTATTTTAAAAAAATTTACATCAGTTTAAACTATGCGGAGAATACAAAGAATTAGGTATTAACTGCTTTCGAACGTATAAAATTTTACTTTTTTAAAATTTTTACATCAAAACAAGGACATTTACATCTTCCATAAATCCTTAATATTAAAATTTTAATTTTTTTTACTTCAATGAAGCGAAGGGCTATAAATATTTGTAAAAATAGTTGCTAAAATTATTCAGTATAGCGTAAATTTATTCATGTTAAGGATGCATATATGTATCCACTGATCTTATGTCTTAAATTTTGAAATTAAATGTTATCTACAATTGTGACTACAGGATGCAGTATTCATTGTCAAAAAACTTCACAAAATGTTTCCTGGATGTTGCTGGGAAATTTTAATTCAATCGGCTTAAGGATATTTGAGCCTGCCATATATCCTTTATTTAAAAAAAAATTATTTCAGTCTAAATTATGCGCTTCATAAACAGAATCAGTTATGAGCTACCTTCAAACATCTTCCATAAATCTATAATATTAAAATTTTAATTTTCTTAATTAGAAGAAAGTGAAGTGAAGGATTATACTTCTATGGAAAATTTTATAACATTTGGAAATAAATCATGTTCAGCCTCCTTATATCCTTTAGTAAAAAAATAAATATATCTAAGCTGTAGTATTCACGGTATTACAGCTTGAGCTTAAAAATGATTAAAAAAATTAAAAAAAAAAATTATTGAAAAAAATTTCCGCATATTGGTTGTGTTTTAAACACAATAATGATGGGAATGCAAAGAAAACTTGTAACAATTTGTATAAATATACTGTAAGGCTATAAGCTAAATTTCTTAGCATTGAGTGCAAGGATGCACTCAACTCTCATATATCCTTTTTTTATATTAAATTTTATTTAAAATTGTCATTAATATTATACACAAAACAAACAGCTCCCAGTTAGTCACTCTTAACTATTAAAATTATATTTCTACATTCATAATTATCGAAATGCAAAGCTGAACGAACTCCCTTGTTCTTAATGTAAAGAAAAACAACAAAGGATTGGGCAAGCTTCAAGTTAAATCCCAAAGAATTAAGAAAATTTGTTTTTTCCAAACATTAATACATAAAATTCTTTTCTTAATAATTTCTTAAAATTTTATAGAATTTAATCTTCTCCTACTCTGTCATTTTCTCTCTCTCTCTCTTTACCTCTGTGTATGACAGAGAAACAATTCTGTGGTTTTCAATGTTTTGCCAGAAAACTAAAATGATAAAGGTGTTACAACTTATTATTATCTTCCAAATAATTTATAAAATAATTCATTTGATTAGTACATGTGATTTGTATACATGGAACTTTGTTTGCTGCCTTCCTAATTACAAAATAATATCTATAAACTTCCACTTCACACTGCAAAGGAAAATATAATTTTATTACTTATTCGATAGAATCTTAACAAGTCGGGCTGCTCATTAAAAGTTAAGAAGGTAAATGGATTTGAAGAAATTTAAACAACTTTTATTATTACATTTTTCACGTTAATTCTATTGTGTGCTGTATGTACAATTACCGCCTTCCTATACAAAGTAATTTTGTTAATTATAATAAATAAAATATTAGCTTAATTGCTTACAAATACATTGAGGACGCACGAATATAACAACAGACAGCTGGACACTTTTCCCACTTAATATACATTTTTTATACTCGTTACTCGCATACTGCATGTGTTGTAAAGGTAGTTTGATTAAATATTATTTTATCTTTTTTTGTACTCAAGAAATAATGTTTTATTAATAAGACATTGTACTTAACAGAGAACATTATATTCGTATTGAAATATGCGTCACCACGGTATATTTTTATTCTAGAAAATTTAAATGTAGTGTCACAGCACACTTTTTATAGAAACGTCGACTCTGTACACTTTTCTTATAGAAAGTCAAATGTATTGTTACCGTACACATAATATCACACTCTGTATAGAAAAAGGGGAGTGTGTTATCACAGCATAATTTTCTTATAGAAAAGTCGACTGTATCATCACAGCACACTTTTCTTACAGAAAATTTAACTGTAGTGCCAGAGTGCTGCTTTTTTATAGAAAATTTGAAGGTGTCACAGCAGACTTTTATTTTAGAAAAAAATAACTGTGTCATCACAGCAAACTTTTTGTATACAAAAGACTGTGCTACCACAACGAAGTTTCTTATTAAAGAGTTGACTGTGTTACCACTAGAGATGTAACGATACGCCGTTTTGCCGATCCCATACCGATACTCAAAACGAAGTATCGCCGATTACGATACCGATACGCATATTGAAACTGAACTTAAGTTAAAATTAACAAATCCTTTTATTATACAAAATTATAGTGTAAGAGATTATTAATATTTAAAATTGATATTCGAATTTATTCTGAAATTAACAAAAAACAAATTATTATTTTTTAAATACATACATGATTTAGCATTGAGAGAACATTTCACTACTACGGTACAAAGCAAAACAGAAGAAACGTTTAATTTTTCTGTTTAGACTTTATGTTCTGCTTTCAATATGTTATTTCTCTTAGTTTTTATGCAAAAAAAATCTTTGAAAATTGAATTCTTTGTTCAAAACAGCTCTAAAAAAACTTAAGAAGTATCGCCGTATCGACAGTAAAATATCGCCTATATCGATATATCGGCAAATCAGAAATACCGTCGATATATCGGAATCGGTATGGGTATTCGTCCCATCCCTAGTTACCACCGCACAATTTTCTTATAGCAAAGTAGAATATTTCACCACTGTTCTGTATGAAAAACGACGGTATCATAACAGCTTAATTTTTCTCATTGAAGAGTTGACTTTGTTACCACGGCACACATTTCTGGTTTCAAAATTTTTTTTCTGTGCAAATTGAAATTTTATCAATAGGAAGTAAATTCTCGTATGTATGTATTCAAGAATTGTAACGGCTCGTCCCGCAACATCGACAGAAAACGTTCGATGGATTATTTCTGTTGAAAACAAAAACAAATTTTCAATACAAACTATCCTTCGCAAGTTTTATGTCGACATCGTGGGACAGGCCATAGGACCTTTTTGAATAAAAATATATTTGTTTACTATTAAAAAAAAGACACACTATTAAAGTAATTTTACCTAAGTCATCAATTTTATTGTATCCGGCCGCCAACAAAACATGTTCCAAATAAATTTTGCCAACACATCTCTATTTCCGTTTTTAACCATTTCATTTATTTTTTGTTTATTTATTTATTTATTTATTCGTTTGTAGTAAATTAAGTTTTTAATTTAATGCCATTTTAAAGGGGGTATTTAATGAAACAATAACAGCGAATAAAACAGTTTTATAGTGTCTGGTAAAATGAAAAATAAATAATATTGTTATTATTATTTAAACGTTTGAATGTAGAAAATGCAAATTTTTTAATTACAAATTAAAATGGCACTTACGAGTAACTGGGCAGTAATTGACAAAAAGTGAAATAGATATTACATTTGTCTGGGCTGGCTTTGTTGCTGGAATTTTTTGTTTTTGATTGCATTAATTTTCAAGGGGAATTTTTTGGTAATAAAACTATTAAATTATTTAGTAATTGATTAAGTGGATTTATTTAGCTAATTTAAAATATCTACGAAAACGAGTTATCAACTCATAGCATTAAAAAATCCAGTTCAGTGCGATTTTTTAGGTTTTTGGCGATTTTTTTATTATTGACGCTATGGCTTTTTTCGTATTGGCGATTTTGTGGATTTTTAGCGATTTTTGTTTTTTTTACAATACATATATTTAGTTTTTGTTTTGTTTAAATTATACCGCTTTTTTCATTTTTGCGATTTGTTTGCGACTTTTTAGGGTTCCGTACACCAAAGGTGACAAGGAACTCTATTGGTTTCGCTTCACTGTTCGCAACAGGCAATTTTCTCGAGAACCGTAAGAGCTACGGAACTGAAATTTTTACAGATTGTATACAAATATCTGGCAGTTAAAAAATAAAGGGTGTTCCAAAACGAGTAGCAAACAAACACTTAACATCCGGCATACAATTATATATAGACACTTGAAATTTGTAAAGTTATTGTATTTTTATACAGACTACAACAATTAACACTAAAATTTACAAAACTTTAAAGTAAAAGGTGTTCTATCAGTTAATGTTATTTTGACTGCGTAATTTTGACTGCTTGCTGTCTTGGAAACCGTAAAAGGTAAAAACTCTTGAAATTTTCTAAAAGCTAAAACTAAAAAATTCCCAAGATCATAAAATCGCCAAACCTAAAATTCACCAAAATGAAAAAAAATCGCCAAACTAGAATAATAATTGTTAAAAATAAAATAAATAGCCCAAAACCGAAAAAATTGTCAAAATTAAAAAAAAAATCACTAAAATAAAAAAAATCTTGAAATTTTCAAAAAGCTAAAACTAAAAATTCCAAAACCATGAAATCGCTAAACCTAAAAATCACCAAAACGAAAAAAAAATCGCCAAAACGAAAAAAGTGCTAAACAAGAATAATAATTGTTAAAAATAAAATAAATAGCCAAAAACCGAAAAAATCGTCAAAATTAAAAAAAATCACTAAAACAAAAAAAACGCTAAAAACCGAAAAAATCGCCATATCGATAAAAAGCGCCAAACTAGAAAAAATAATCCAAAGCTAAAATAAACCGCCAAGAACTGAAAAATCACCAAAATGAAACAAAATTCGTCTAAATGGAAAAAATATCACCAAAACGAAAAAAAGCGCCAAAACTTATAGAAGCGCTTAAACTAAAAAATTACTAGAACTACAGGGTGTTTTTTTAGAGGTATAGAACTTCGAATTGAAATAAAACAGAAGAAAATCGTTTTAATGTCCATCAATTTGGCTTTATTGGAAGGATAATTTTATGCCATTAATGTTTAAATATGATTTCGGGCATGTGGCTGCCGCGGCTGGCTCGAATAAAGTCAATTCTACAGGTCCAATTTTCAACCACTTTTTCGAGCATATGGGGCCGTATGTTGGCAATAACGCCACGAATGTTGGTTTCCAAGTCCCCTAACGTTTCTGGTTTGTTGGAGTAGACGAGCAACTTCACATATCCCCAAAGAAAATAATCCAATGGTGTCAAATCACACGATCTTGGTGGCCAATTGACAGGTCCATTCCTCGAAATTATGCGCTCATCGAATGTTTCCTTCAATAAATCGATTATGACGTGCGCTGTGTGGCATGTAGCGCCGTCTTGTTGGAACCACAACTCATCCACATTCATGCCAGCCGATTCGGGAACAAAATAGTCAGTTATCATGGCTCTATACCGGTCTCCGGTGGCGAATCGATTCATTCGGGTCCTCTTCAACACTTTGCTCTACAGCTGCAATTGTTTCTTCGGTGCGCACTGTTCGACGTCTCTGCGGATGCGTATTATCACATAGAGTAAACGTAGTGCAAAAATGATCCACGGTTAACCGAATTAATTGCTCTGATGGACGATTATGTCGACGATAAAATGGACGGAGCTTGCGGTAAACTTCGCGAACTGAACCATTATTTTCGAAATAAATTTGCACGATTTGCAAGCGTTGTTCTTTTGTCAATCTGTTCATGATGAAATGGCAAACCAAACTAAATATTAATCACTTGACAGCTGACAAAATGGCCGCCAGTTAAAAAAGTGATGCTAACTTAAAGTTCTATACCTCAATAAAAAACACCCAATATAATAATTCGCCAAAACAAAAAAAAAAAGGAAAAAAAACGCCAAACTAAAAAAAGGAAAATAAAAAAAACTCCGAAAACCGAAAAAATTCCAAAACAAAAAAAAAATTGCCAAAACTACATATTATATAGGCTTTAGTTCGTCTAGTATTATATCTGTGGATAGATTAAAAAAGTGCTAAAATCGAGATAAGCTAGTTTTAAGTTAATGGTTCCGTAATCATATGGGAAAGTACCGCTGGTAAAAATCTCAATTAATTTGTGGGACTTTTCAGAAAGTTATAACGCTATGATTTGCGATTTATCTTTTTTAGACTTCCAATCTCATTTGGAATAATAGGTTAATTTAGGTTATACTTTGGTATATTAAATGTATAACTTATAGTGCGTAGAAAGATGTCTGCTTAAAATAATAAAGCTTAGAGAATTTCCTAACTTAACTGCAAAAGAAATAAATTCCTGAAAATCGAATTGAACGCTTAAAACTGCTCTGCTGGAAAATAGTAAAATGTGACTCAGGCACTTTTTCCTTATTGCCACAGATTTATCTAGTGTTTGTGCGGAGACCTTCGTGTACGAATTAATGTCGCACTTTATTGAATTTATCTAGTTTCTTGGCGACTTTTTACTTTTGCTGATTTTTTTGGGCATTTTAGCGATTTATTTTTTTAAACATATATTTTATCTAAGTGGTTTTTATTTTTCAACTCTTTCAGAGTTTAACTCTTTTCTTGGTTATTTCAAACGGTATATTAGTTATATTAACCAAAAAAAATTGAAAATTTTATAAAATTGTATATTAACGTTTATTTGACTAATTTCCCATAGAAATGTGTCAAATAATCGTTTAATAAACCTGAAATATTTTTTATAAATACGGCAGTAAAAATTTATATAATAAAGTGTTTAGAAAAGCAGTGATTTACAGTTACAGAATAATACTTTCTTAAACAAAATATGGGCTTAAAATGCAACGTTATTTTACAGGACAAACCTTAACAATTTATTTTGGTTACTGTAACCAAAAAATTTGTTCCTCTGTTGCCAACAATATTACTATTAATTCGGTAATTGTCTTGAGTTCATTATTACAAGTATAAACACAGTTTCTTCGTCTACACTACAACAATAATTTGCAATAAATAATAAAGTTATTGATTAAGATTATTTGCACAACTTAACTGAAATCAAAAAATAAATAAAAAGACAAATCAAAAATATCAACTTATTGCGAATGGCGTCGTCTATGTCACATCAAGACGACAGGAAAAATTGGCACTTTTATACTTTTTATCGGCAACAATTGGATCTTATTGAAAATTTCTTACTAATCTCCAACGGCGCTATGTATAAGCAAAACTTGGCATGAACTTAGCATAAGTGACGAAATTGAATTAGGCGCTACCGAGTTCCTCTATACAATTTGACATTAAAAACGGTAGCATTATCTAATTTTAACCCACCTCTAAGTCCTAGCGTGATTTTTAATATGAACTTTCATCGCAAAACTCTTTAAGATTATGTTCAATTTTGCCACTTATGCTAACTCCATGCCAATTTTTGCTTAAACATGAGGCCGTAAGGATTTGCAATCTAATGGAGCATAATTATATTAGTCAATTTTTGTCGACAAAGAGTAGACAAGTGCCAAATTTTGCTGTCGTCTTTATGTTACTTCGACGACGCCATTTGCAATAAGGGTGAATGAAAATAAAAAGAAATTGCCTAAATTACTTTAATGAGGCTTCTTTTATTAAAAAAATTAGAAACAGATTTTGAAATTAGAACCAAACGTTGTCGATTTGCACTCATTATAATATTAATAGGTTCAACTGACTCAAGTCGAGTGTCGACGGCTATATAATGCCGCAAGAGTGCAAACGAAGTTTGTGAGTTTGAAACCATTTTTGAGGTATCACCAATCATTAAAAACAGTTGTCACTTATTTATGGTTCTGTTGTTTGAATTTATTTAGGATTTAACAAAAATTTAAAAAGATTCAACTGAAATTAGTTCTATTAAATAAAGTTGTTAAATTACAAAATATGCTGTAATTTTATCTAATTACTATGACAGCTTTTTCATTTTATTTCTCTAAGTTTTTAAAGCTGTTTGAATCTCTTTTTAAATGAAAGCTGCCGAGCTGTGTGGGTGGAGATTTCAAACAATTAAAATATTTTTTAACGCTTCAATAATTTTTTATTCAAAGCAAAGCCATTTAATAGAATTCGTTTGAGAACAATTGAAAAAAAGATAAGTTTTTTAAAATCGCAACTTTTCTTTTTTATCAAAAATGTCCTTTGAATTTTATTTCATTAAAAATTAAATTGTTTGATGTTTTAATACAATTCACTTAATTCATAAGAAATAAGCTGAACGTATGAGTGATATTTCTGAAGAATGAATCTAAAAATGTTGGTCATATGTTAAGAAACGCAGGAGCCCTCAACCAGGGGTGTCAGCTTTTTTCCCCACCTATTTCCCCAAAGTGGTTTTAAAAATCGCCAAAATAAATTTTATGTAATTATCTTATATTTAATAATGGATTTTGTATTTATATCACATTTTTTCAGTATAAATTTGTATAAAAAAATGTTATAAAATTTAGCAGAAAATCACCAAAAGTAGAAATAAAATCGCCAAATTTGTTTTTTATTTCTTGTAAATTTTTCTCATACAATTTAAAACGTTTCAATAACTATATATAACATAAAAAATCTGAAAAAAAAATCTGACCAAGCTAAACCACAAGCAAATAAATTTCAAATTAAAATATAATTATGACAATATGTCGAATAATAAACTTCTTAAACATAAAAAATCTTTTAAATCAAATTGTTTTAAATTCTTGCAGGCAAGTTTTTGTATGACATATTTTTGAAACTACTCCTGTTGCAACAAAGTAATTTTCCTGAATAACAAAAATTTTTAAGTTCAATTTTATTAAAAAAATAGCCATAAAAATCACCAACAAATTAATTTATCGCCATGACGCAAAATCAAAAATGTTTATGCTAAAGAAGTTGGAAGATCCCGAGCAATCGCCATGTATTTGTAAATTAAAAAACAAGAAAATAAAAACAAATTAAAAAATCGATGTAAAAAAGAACATTTTAGTTCTGTCTCAGAGTTCCTAAATCAGGGAAAAATGAGACAAAAAGATTAACCAAAATACTAAAAACATAATCCCCCTTATTGTGAATGGTGTAGGTTTCTTCAAATTTGGTACAGTACTAACATTTACCTAAGTTAAAAAAAATTTGGGGTTTGAAAAAAATCGGACCAAGGACACGCCTACCGCCCATATTCCAAAAAGGCAAAATTTTATAATTTGCTATATATTTTTCAAAATAAAACCGTATAAACTGTATAAATTTAATAAATTGTGGGAAAGTTTTTACCGTAACTGTGAAAAGGACTTTTCGTCCTATCAAATGTCCTTTGAAGAATATATGCAATAACTTTTACAAAAATTAAAAGAATTCCATGAAAGTTGTAATATTTGTATATATTTAATAGCACAGAAGTGCGCGTGTCTGTTTTTTGATTTGCTGTCACGCACACTCACAGTGAGAATATATATACTCACTTAAGTGGGCGTGACTGCTGCGATGACATATGTATTTTTAAATGATTACGCATAGTTAATTTAAATATGTTACACATGAAAAAAAAATTACTGAGTGACAACTAACTCACTCTCACTCTGTACTGTACTCTTTTTTTATATTTCATAAAGAAGTTTTAAAATAACATGCAAAAATTTACTTTAGTTGTCACTCACTCTCACGTCAAAATAAAAATATGTACTCTTTTTTTACATTTTATAAAGAAATTTTAAAATAACATGTATACATATAAGTTCGTGGAATAAAGTCATAAACTAAAAAGTCTAAAATATTTCAAAAAATGTTGTTTGAATGGTCACAGGACCTTTTTTTTTAATTGAAATTTATTTTTCCAAATTCAAATTTCGTTATTAAAGGTCTGATTTTAACATAATTAGTGACATTGTATATTTGAATATATGTACTTGACAGTAAAGATTGTCACTTATCTACTCTTCATCAGCAACAATTGGCTCTAATTAGCAATCTCTTACTAATCTCTAAGGCTTTGTAAATTAATGTAGCATGTCAATAGTAGTCAACTGTTGCGTACAAAGAGTAAGCAAGTTACAATTTTTACTGCCGTCTTGATGTGACGCCATCGACACCATTCACAATAAGGAAGAATGTTTCACCTACGTTCATAGTGAGGAGTAAAAACTAATTGCAATTTATTTAATAAATTCATACATGTATATTAAAAAAAAATGTCTGAACTTAGTGCCTCAAAAACAATAAGAAGTCGTTAGCAATGGATTTTATATCCATTTGAAATTATAAACTTAACATTCACTACGTTAGCTGTATCGGTATAAATTTGTATTTGATACCCAAAAACCTAAAAATAAATTTTTATCTCTGCTCTTATTGTGATTATTTATTTAAATGATGGACGTGTTTTTTTTTTGAACAAAGAAATGATTGGCATTTTTCAAGTGTCATTTTACTTTTTTTTTTGTTTTGGTTGATTTTTTGTAAAGAGTTTGAAGAGCTTGAAATAAATGAGTAGCTGTCCATTATTATCTTTCTATTTTACTGACATTATTATTTAAAAGTTTTTCTTATTTTAGATTTGGCGCAAAATCCTACAAAAAAGAGCGATATAATATAAATAATACCATTTTACTTCCGGTCTGTCTGTTCAGCAAAATGCTCACACATTTAATTATACAAGCACAAAAACTCTTGATGTAATGGCGGGGGAAAGTAATGCCACTGATGATGTTGTTTGATATTTCTGTTAAGCAAACCTTAAAAAAAGCGCATTAACCCAATGTAAGCTATTTTTGTTTTGTTTGCTACATATGATAAAGGGTGTGGCAAAATTTAAATTAATGTCCTAATTCATTAAAAATATTTAGGAAATTTTTGTTTGAAAATACTTCTGAGTTCTTGTGTTTGTATTCTCTAAATTATTTTCTTCGAAAATGGTTGTTGTCTTTGATAATAAAAAACAAAAATATTATTGCCATTTGTTTAAAACATAAAAATTAAATTAAAGTATTATACAATAGTTGGAAAAATATATGAAAAAATATGTGTTGGATATAATGTTTGGCACAAAATCATAAAGCAAGTACACGAACCTTCTAGCATAGACAGTAAATAATAGTTCTTTTAAAGAATCACAACTGCGGCTTTTTTTATGTACATTGACAAGACGATACAACGTCGAACAGAATTAGGCCATAAATAATAAGAAAACTCCACGAAATACAACTTTTTGTTTCCACTTCAAAAACTCATTGTATTTTTCATATTTTCATATTTTTCATCTAATATATATTGAAACAGACTACATCGTTTGTTTTTTTTTCATCACTTCACAATTTTATTATGAGCCTACCTAATATTTTCAGCGAAGTATGCCAGGTATAATTCACCATAACTTTGGTAGTTGTTATAAGAAATTATTGGCTAAAGATTCCCTGATGATTTGCATTAGCAACAGAGAAATGTGCTTAGGATCCAACTAAACTTCAATGTATTTTTTAAAAAAAAATATTTTACTGAATAAGTAAAATAATAATTTAGAATTATTAGTGTGTTAACAAATGTTAAACCTAAAAAATTAAAATATTGAATGATTTTTGGTTCCTCTTCTATAACCAGGGAAACCACAAATATGCAATTGCATGTTTTATCTCGTGTGACATATTAAAGTGGGGACAAGATATTTATCCGTTTCAGAACTTTTTAAGAATTTTGACATCGATTTGTTAGTGCATATTTTTGCATATTTCACCCTTTAAAGCATGTTCTTGCATATATCAGTCTTACACGCATATTTTCGAATTTTAAGAGCATAATTTACGCTTTTAGGGCATATTTTGATACTTTTAGATATTTTTATTATATTTTAATCCATTTGGCGCAACCGTCCTTTTAAAAGGACATTCCATTCCGAAAAAATGTACACCGAAACAATTTTTAAAATGCTTACAAATTAAGAAGTTGGTAAACAATTTTATTTTTATTTTTCGCCATCTAAATCTCCAATGATCCAATGTAGTGCATACATTTTTTTTACATATTACTATTATTTTTGGACTTTAGTTCCAATACATATTCAGTTTTGATGTCTGTGACGGACTCTGCCCCCAAAGGACGTTAAAGGAATATTGTCAATGCATTAAAGTTTATTTAGATAAGACGGAAGCGATTTTTATTTGAAATTCTATGTCAATATTTTGTCATTTATTGCAATAAAAATAGAAATAAAAATCTTGTTCTATTTACCCAGTTCCAAAGCATAAATTCTGATATCCTGATCTTTTGAAATTGAAATTAAATTATTAGGAAAGCATCAAATAAAAATTAATTTGTATTATTTGCTTTAGTCAAAATTTGTATGGTAATTTTGTTTTAACCTGCAAATGTTATTGAATTTTTGAATTAATAATATATTTTCATGTACAAATAAACCAATTTATTTTATTTTTAAACGCATATTTGGTGTACTTTTTAGTGCATATTTTCAAGTTCTTAGTGCATATTGAATGCGCATAAAACACTTTTTTTAGATCATATTTCTGGTTTCCCTGTATATAACAAATACACAGGCATATCTACAGGAACATGCGCGTTCTTGCACACCAGCAAAAAGTTGAAACATTACTTCCGTTTTGATATAAAAAAAAACAATTTTTTTTTATAAACATACATGTTGCAATATTTTATGAATTTGTGGCACTTGAACAAAAAATAGTTTAAAAAATATATCAAACTCTTATGCTGTTATATTTTTTCTATCTGTGACATTAAGGAATTTAAATTGTCGCATTTTTGTAGTGAAATCAAAAAAGTTGTTGAAGATTTTATAAAATAACAAAAAAGAGACCAGAAGCCCATTTCTCAAAACTACAAGTTACACTCAAAAAAAAAAAAGACATATACTATTATTAAGGAAAAAAGTTTTCTAAATTTAAGTAAACAAATTTTCTAAGTTTAAGTAAGTTTTTCTAAATTGCAGTAAATTTTTACAAAATTCTAATACAAATTACTTAAAACGAGTAAAAAATAAAAAATTCATATCCTTAAAAATAGTTCATAAAAAACACACAAAAATTCAAACATTCACAGACAAGTTTACTGGCTCAAAGGATAAACCTACAAAAAATTAGAAAATGATTTAAAAGTTTAGGGAAATTGTATCCTAAGAATTAGTCAATCTCGTTTTAAACCAAAAAATAAAATTACTTACTTTGAATAACTTGAAAGATATAAAAAGGTATTCTAAATCTTAGAAAAATATTTACCAGTTTTAAGCATTTTTTCTTTAAATTATAGAATATATCTATTATTTGCATTAAGCAAAAAATTTAAGTAAAGTTTTCATATTTCCGAGGAATATTTGAATTTGAAATATATTTTTTTTGTAAATAAAATAAAATTTTAAAACTCTAAAATTTCTATGCTTATTCAGGCTGCACTGTTAGGCAATTGGTTATAATGCTTGCCTATCATTCTGAGGATTGTTGGTTCAATACTTGTCTCTTCTCAAGGAATTTATATGTACGAGTATTTACGGTGAATGGTGAATTAATTAAAAATATAATATGAAGATAAATAACCTACCTATCATGTGCTATATATTTTAAATAAAAATAAAAATAAGTGCCAGACCTTTGCTTTTCCTTGCTTACTTAAATGATTGCATTCCTCTTATGGACTCATATATTTGTAAATCGTATGTTTTTGCGGATGATATTCTTCTTGTCTATAATATGAATTCTGCTATTTCTAATAATTTTGAAACATGAAACATAATTTGGACTCCATACTAAACTGAATGCGTCTGAATTATCTTGATATTAACTCATCAAAAACTAAAGCAATGTACTCTCACTTAAACTTTTTTTTTTAAATTTATCCCAGACTTTGTATTGGAAATCAGCCTATTAGCTATGCAGACTCTCTCAAATGCCTTGGTATAGTTGTTGATTCTAAACTAAACTTTGACAAGCACATAAATTCAATATCACGCCAAGTTTCTATGACCTTAAGAAGATTGTATGCATTAAAATCATACACACCTAAACATATTAGATATCGATTGGCCCATGCATTGCTGATGACTAAGGTTAACTATTGTCTCGAGTTATACTCTGGTTCATTAAGAGGCAATATTGATGTTCTTGAGAGAGTTGTTAGAAAAATTGTTAGATATGTTTTTCAAGTTAGAGTCCGTAAGCATGATCGTGTTACAACACTTGTGTCTGTATTTCTTGGCTGTAATTTTCTTGACTATCTTGACCTGCGTTTACTTATTTATTTTTACAAAGTTATTAAAATGGGACAGCCTACACTTCTTACAAATGATTTTTCCTTCATTAACTCTACACGTAATGTTCAGACTGAAATTCCTCGTATATTCCTCTCTATTTTTGAACGGTCATTTAAAAAAAGAGTCTGCAGGGTTTGGAATAGCTTACCATCACCTTTGAAACTATTCTCATATTCTATTTTTATCTATAAAAAGATGCTTTTGAACTGATTTTCCTCCAGAATATAATATTATTGTATGACATTTAAAACATCGGCGGCAATTTTTTGGATCTTTTTTACTATTATTTAAAATTTAATTCCTTCTTACTAATTTTGTGTGGCTGGGGAGTCACTGACACTTAGACTTATTCATTTAATTAATTTATAATTTTTTATTTTTTTTATATAATATAACATATAGTTTACTTTCTCTAGCTTTAAGTGACTATTAAAATAATTCTATAGGTACATGTATAATTGGCCTTTTAGGCTTCCTATGTATCGGATTGAAAGAAATAAATAAAATAAATAAATAAATTTAACAATTTGACATCACAGATGAAATATTTTTTTTCGAAGCTCCGAATTTGATAGGAAAATTTTACTTTATTTTAGAAAAATTTTACTAAAATATAAAAATATAATACTTTAAACGAGAAATTTAGTAAATATTTTACTGGTTTCAAGTAAAAAGCAGCTTTTTTTTACTCAAATTTAGAAAATTTTCCAAAGTCTTACCCCCTGTTTGTGTAAGACGTTTAAGTTAGAAATCTTGGCATTTCTGTAATTAAATATTAAAGAAAAGTTGTACAAGTTTCCATTAATCTATTACAAACAGGGGTTAGTTAGGTTATTTTTTGAGTGTACAAATCTACAAATAAAATACACACAAAAAACAACAACACAATTTTTAAAAGTGTTGTTGTTTTTTGTGTATTTTACTTGCAGATTTGTAACTTGTAGCTTTAGAGAAACGGGTCCTAGATGCCCACGGCTAATGTGACAGTTACACCTGCACGAAGTAAAGCTGATTTCAATTAAAATCTTTATTAAAATCCATATCGTTTTTGTCCAAATCCAAAGTTTTTGTTTTGACATTTATCAAGTTTTCGTAGCCAAAATAAGAACCATTGACTAAAATATTTCCTAATTTTCCAAACAAATGCAATTTAGCTAATTCACACACCTTTTTAAGTAAATCAGTTTATTTTTTAGTCCTATCAATTTTTTAGTACAGTTTATTTTTTAGTACAAATTTTAAAAAATACAGTAGTTGATTCACTAAGTTCTACTAGATTTAAGGTAGATTTCGTCTAAATCTAGTGACGTAGTAGATTTGGTTTTCTATGGAAAATCTACTAGATTTTGCTTGAAATCTCGTAAATACTGCTTTTTGCTGGGATGTAAGTGCGCCATAAAATTTTCCAATAGAAAATGTATATCGAGGGTTTATATTCAAAAAGTGTTATATGCAATTCTTGAATATTTTAGTAGACAAAATAAAACTGTTATAATCTCGAAGTCCAAGAGCAATAACTGTATTTCATTAACATTATTAGAGTTAAGATGTCTTCAGTAAAAGGTACTATTCATCAAAATTTAGTTATAACCCTTGCACTTTGAGAAAATAAAAGATTTTTGCGCTCTTTTAAAATTTTCAAGCCTTGCAGATAGAACTTTTTGAATATAAACCCTCGATATGCTATTTATATTAAAGAAAACTGAAATTGTATTCTTTATTCGGTTATTTTTTATTTATTTACTTTTTTTTTCTTTTATTAATAAAAATATTTCAAAATAATAATAAATTAAAAAAATAAATTAAAAAAAACAACTCTCCAGTCTGGCCACTTTAATCCCCCTTTATGGTCAGGCCAGAGTGATACAGCTTTAAAAGCGTGTGTGTGTGTGTGTGTGTGTGTGTTTGTATGTTCATATCCGCTTTTATGGTCACATTTCCGTTTTTTATCGAGTTAGCGGCAGTTTGAGTTAAAGTAAATGGTATGTATTTGATTTATTTTTTTATATATATATACACACATACACATGTATACATTTTACTCTCTTTGTTATTTATTTTTTTTAGTGGTTTTGTATTAATGTCCGTCCATTTGCTGCCCGAGCAGATATTGTTTCTTTTTTCAGCCGCTGCTTGTCAGTTAGGAAATATTTGTTTCAAAAATGTTTTCTTATTTGACATTTGTTGGATGTAATATTTATTATATTGCACTAGATTGAGAGATGAAGTGTTATTGTGAAGAGTAGTTGGATTCTTATTTTCTTTTTTTTTGCATTTTTTCCACTCTGCGCAATGTCATGAAAACGGAAAATGAAAATGGTGCTTATGATGAATAATTGTGTCTATGATACAAAAAAATAAAATAAAAAAATTGGAGCAGCATGTGCAATAACTAAGAAGTAAAATAATAAAAGACTGTGGAGTGGAAGCCATATGAATTATAGCAATTGCAATGAAAATTTTCAATTATTTTTCGTTCCAACGTAAAGCAACTTTTAATTTCAATCAACTTTTGGTTGAATTTTATAATAACGAAAACTTTTAAAAAATATACGCAATGCTAGAAATTTAGGGCCTAAATTTGTAAAACAACACTCCAAGCCTTGATAAAATTTGCGACTTTGACTCGCACACGGCAGTTCCGTACGGACACTAGATATAGTTTTGCCATTTTTTTCATTTTTGGGATTTTTCCGGTTTTTAACGTTTTTTATTCTGGCGTTTTTTGTTCTTTTTTCATTTTTTCAGTTTTGACGATTTTTTTTAGTTTTGGAACTTTTTTTTATTTTTGGCGACTTTTTTCGGTTTTTGTCGTTTATTTTTATTGTGGTACTTTTCTTTGGCGGTTTTTTCATTTTGGCGATTTTTTCATTTTGCCGATTTTTTTAATTTTGACGATTTTTCTGGTTTTTGGCGATTTATTTTAATTTTAAATTTTTTTTTAATTTGGCGCTTTTTGCGTAAAGGCGATTTTTTTCGGTTCTTAGCGATTTTTTTCGGTTTGGCGATTTTATAAATTTTTAGTTTTAGTTTTACCGTTTTGAAAATTTCAAGAATTTGTCTCTTTCGGTTGTCCAAATTAAATAGTCAAAACTGCATTAACTGATAAAACACCCTTTAATTTAGATTTTTTTAATTATTTAATTATTTATTAAACATATTATAAGAATTAAATTTGCATAATATGGTCTTGCACAAATATGGGCGGAGTAACTAGACCATATGCCCAAGATGTTATTAACAGTACTTTTTTTTGTGACTGACTGTACACGACTTATGCCTTCACATAGGAAGTTGCAAAGTAATTGTTCAAGAAATTCCACAAAAGAACCGCAAGATGTTATGGTAATCCGTGGCAGATTAGTCAACCAGTGCGGGCAAGACGAAAAACTCTCGAAAGAAAAAACAACACACACAAGCCTGACCGCACTTAAGAAATAATTAGGAAGACGCGAGCGCTGTTCTTCAGCCCAGAGCTGCTTAACGATTTATGTTTGTTTTATCACAAAAAACCCTAAATATTTAAAGATTCATCTTTCTTAAATATAAAATCAAGCAAAAATTTTTGTTTGTGTATTACTACGCAAAAAAATTAAAAAAAAAGATTTTAATTAATATTACAAGTTTACCGGCTTTCTGACTTACATATTTGCGCAAACCCGGCCATATTAATATAAGATTTTAGTCTAAACCGAGGGTAATTCAAAAATGTTTTTATTATTTTTTTAATTTTATGTATTCTTATACAAAAAAAGGTATTTAATGAGCTTTTAAAAATTCACAAGCAACAAATATTATTGCATAAATAAAGTTAAATTTATTTACTTTAAAAAGTTGAGCAAATTTTGTGCTTATCCTCGCCTGCTCGAATAAACTTAAATTTATATACAAAATTAAGTATTGTTGCAATTAAATATGCACATTCTCATTAAAAGTTTGTGCCATTAATAAAAGACTTCAGGGATGCCATATAACACGTTCATTTACACACAGTAATTCTTACACAACAACAAAGAAATAACAGCTGTCTGTCGCTCTCTCTTCCTCTCTCTCTAGTAATCAGAGTTTTATAACTTTTTTTACTTGTTGACTAAATGCACTCACACCAAGAATTACATTTACTTACTTACTTACTGAGTCAAATAACACCTTTTATACACAAACGCACACACACGCACACACACACCCACACACATTTGCCACACATAAACAGTTATAACAGTATACACATAAACATGCATATGCGTGAGGGTTGAGTGCAGACTGTATGTATGCGTGAGTGTGATTACCACACATGTAAGCATTTGTTTGATATTTTATATTTTGAGAAAAGCAAAATAAGCACTCATACTTACTTACTTATTTCAGAAAAGATATAAATTCTTACGATGTTGGAATACATTATAGTCATACTTCGTTCGTTGAAAGTGGATGATTTTCTTTATTTGATATTCTGGTGCACATTAAAAATGCAAACATAATCACACGGTAAAATGACAATGTCGAAACTCACACACATTTGCATGTATGTACGTGTGCATGTATATGGTTTTACACAGTGAATACTCTCATACCTCTTGAACTCATTATACCCTATAGGAAGTGGCGTAATAAGTAAATAATACGAGTAGCATAGTTTCAGGCTATGGGTCACATAAAAAAAAGATTCACTATTTGCAGAGCAATAAAAAATTTTCTCATTTATTTAAGTAACAGAAAAAAATAAATAGCAAAAACAGCGTTAAGTTTTATTTATGTATTGTAGTAAATTAGTTTAAAGAATACAGAAAGAAAAACTTAAAGATTGTTATAATGCATGCAGCATTAAAATAAATTTAAAGAAAACCTAGCAAAAAATATTAGATATTACATAAGTAGTAATTAAATTAATGGGTTTTTCTGGCAATTATATTATATATCTACACATATATTTTATAGCACTTCCATGAATTCGCTTCCATCCTAGGCATTGACAAAACAATTTGTCCTATATCTTTTAGAAATTAAAAGCTATAACTAAATGAATATACACACGTAGTGTTCGTGTCAAGATAACTACTTCTGGAAAGTCTTAAAATATTATGCGTTTTGCTACAGTTTTTGTTTTCCTGGTACATAAATGAAAAAAATAAAATAAAATAAAATAACATTTAAGAATTTATTAACAAAGCAAAAATAAAAGTAAGCAGCTTCAATACAACTTTTCCCAGTATTTACTTAATCAATTATGTACAAGAAAATTTAAGCGTAGGAGAAAGCAAAAGCTCTTCATGTCTTATGACCATTAAATAAGTTAATAAGTATGTTGATATCTTAAGCAGGTAATATACATACATATATTATATATTAGTAGTTTAAATTACTAACATACGAGTAATAAATGTTAACAAACAAAGTAAATAAAACTCCCAGTAAAATAAGATGTTTAAGTTAATAAGTATGTACAAGGAAGTTTAGAAGATGTATTATGTCGTTTCCCTAAAACATTACTTGTAACAAGGTTTAATAATTAATAATGTCTCTAAGGGAGACATACAGTATAAACTACTTTCTTATTTAGTTAATAAATGATGTTGTAAAAATATATATTTACTCTTAATGTTAAAAGACAGAAAGATAAATCCTGCTCACGGCATAAGTGATATTTAACTTTTGTTTACTTTATAAGAAGATGGATATTGTTTTAGATCTTAAAAAATTCTATAAGATCTAAAAAAAATAGGTTTAATATTGTATTATCTTTTTTGGGAAGTACAACAAATTCTATACGAAATGTTGGAGAATAAATACCCTAGAAATGTATTTACCTTCCATACATGTTTAATTAAAAAAATAATCGTAAATAATTTATAGGCTTTAATTACATTAAAATTTCCTAAACAAACGTGCTTCTAAATTTCGAATTATATAGTCCAATAGACTGTAGGTTAATCATGCCTCCCTTATGTTCTTAATTTTAAAAATTCAATTTCAGCTGTAAATATAAGTATAATATAAATGGTTTTAAAATCATAATAGAAACAAATGAACTTTTTAAAATTCCGCGCAAGGACATTTATTCCTAACATATATTCTTATATAAAATAAAAATTAATTAGACCTATAATTTTCACGAAAGTACGTAGAAACTTTCAAAATGGTAGTAAAACTATGTCATAAAGCTCTTTTGTAGAATTTCATAGCAATCAGGTCATTCATACGCTTATCGCCCATATATCCTTTTTTTAAAAATGACATTTCAGCTGTATTTATGATAAAAATGCAGAGAAAAGCCTTAGCTGCTTGTTAAATCACAAGACTTAAGAGAGTTTAATAATTTTATATTAAGAATTTAAAGGACGTGATTACCTCCCATATATCCTTAATTACAAAAATTATGGTTTTTAGCAACAAATTAGGATTGGAACTTTTTCTTGAAATACAACTGTATAAGTTGAATATTCGTATAATGCAAATGATTTTAAAATCATAATATAAACAGGTATTTGTGCTTTTCGTATATCCTTGTTTTAAAAATTTTAATTAGCGCTCGAAAGTAAGTAGAAACTTTCAAGATGGTAGTAAAACTATTCCTTAAAGCTCTTTGTAGAATTTCATAGCAATTGGAGCAGTCATATGCTTACTGGCCTTATATCCTTTATTTAAAAAATGGTATTTAAGCTACTCCTTTATATACATATGTATGTATGATCAGAATGCAGAACAAATCTGTAACTGCTTTTTAAATCTCACGTGATAAGAGTTTTGATGAATTTAATAATAAGAATTTTAGGGACATTCTTGTGTCCCATATATCCTTATTTTCAGACATTATGATTTCAGCAACAAATTATGATCAAAATGCAAAAAAAAGCATCCAACCATTTAAAAAGAAATTCTTTTAAAAAAACTGCAGAAATTTACTACTTTAGATTCGAGGACATGCCTTTCTCCCATATGTCCTTTATTTAAAAAATTTTTATTTCAAGTCAAATTATCAAAATGCAAAGAAAATCAGTAACTGCTTCTAAAATTCCAGAGTTAAAAACTATGATTAGTCTTATATCATTTCCAGGATATGGCTACACCTCATACATACATGTATCCTTAAATTAAAAAAGTTTTTGTTTCAGCAACAAATAATGATTGGAATTAAAAAAAAGTTGCTACAATTTATACAAAAATACTGCTTAAACAACTGCGAAATTTTAATACTACAGCTTCAATGATATGCCTTTCTCCCATATGTCCTTTATTTAAAAAACTTTATTTCAAGTCAAATGATCGAATTGCAAAGAAAATTAGTAACTGCTTCTAAGATTTCAAAGCTAAGAACTATGATAAGTCTTATATAACAAATTTCAAGGACATGCTTACTCGTCATATATCCTTAATATAACAAATTTTGTGTTTGGCAGCAAATTATGATTAGAAAGCAAAAAATTATTTTAAATATATATAGAACATTACTATTAAAACAACTGCAGAAATTTTACTACTATAGCTTTAAGGATATGCATTTCTCCCATATATCCTTTATTTAAAAAAAAATTCTTTTGACATAAAAACGGAATGCAAAGAAAACTGGTAACTTTAATAAAATAACATAAAAATTTAAAATTTCAGGTTTATTTTAATATAATAAATGCAAGGACATAACTATCTTCCATATATCCTTAATTTTTATAGTGGAACTTCAGCCATTGTTATGGTCTGTAAGATAATAGAAATGAAAATTATGAATAATTTCAATACACTTTGTGCAAGGACATGCTACTTTTCATATATCCTTAATTTTAAAAACATAAATTTGACATCGCATAGCAGTTTTATATGGTGAGGCTTTAATATTTCTTCAAAATTCTTTCACAATTTTTGCAAGAACATGCTTATCTTCCATATATATCTCTTATTTAAAAAGTATAAATTTAAAATTATAAACGGAATTCAATGAAAACCATCAACTTCATTTAAAATAGCATAAAAAGTTAAGAGTTCAGTTAAATTTCATAATAATAAATGCAAGGACATAACCATCTTTCAAATGTCCTTTATTTTAAAAATAGAGTTTTAGCTATTGTTGTTGTCTGTTAGATAATACTAGTCATGCAACAGGAAAATTTCTATACTTTTACTTAAAGGACATGCAACGTTAAGGATATATGAATTCTTAATTTTAAAAATTAACTTTTGGCCATTGTTATTGTCTGTAAGATAATAATAATAATATAAATTCAATACTTTTGGTACAAGCGCATGCCTACTTTTCATATATCCTTAATTTTAAATATTAAATTTTGGCCATTGTTATTGTCTGTAAGATAAGATTATTCAAATAAGTGGAAAAATTCAATACTTTTTGTACAAGTGTATGCCTACGTTTTATATCCTCAATTCGACGAATACTGATTTCATATACATATGCATACATATAAGATATATCTCCAATATTATGCTTAAAAATTTGTTTTGGTCCTTTTCATTTAAATATTTAATATTATATAACTGTTCTTTGCTTACTTTGTATATAAAGTTATTTGATTTTTTTTAACTGCTCTTAACAAATTTCATTTACCAAAAATATGTCTCTATTAATATTTTTTTTACAAACTTCTCCTTAAACAAAGACTCATAATTATGTATCTTACCACAAGCGTAAACGCATTAAACATTAAATCCACCAACCAACTACTTAAACATGTAAAACAAATTTAATTCAAAAATGAATAATGTGTGTAATTTCCTAAATTATCTATGAATACAAAAGTAATTACCCAGCAAAAGTAAGACAGTCCAACGCACAATACACACACGCAACATGCTTAAGATACTTAAGAACAACAAGAACATTAAAATGCTTGTCTAGGTGTAAATGAGCACGCATTAATTGCCATAAATGGGTTTGTAAGACTAGATTATCTTTGACTCTGCACTGTCATATGCTTTGCACTGACTTTCGAGAATTAATTTACCAAAAGAAGAGAGAAAGTAATTCAAGATATTTATACACATACATATGCACAGTTATATGTATAAATTATGGCAGACATTTGTTACTTTTCTTTTAACATCAATTTCAAACTTTAACAAAGAAAAACTTGAGCAGCTAAAGCAGGTCATAAGTAAAAGTATTCGTATTGTAGGGAAAAGGTCGCAGCAGGAGCAGGAGTAACAAACATAAAGCATAACTTTAGCTTAAGTAAATGGCAAAAGAAACCTTTAAATATTTTGTTATGTATGGGCAAATATGTGGGCGCGTGAGTAATTTTGTGCGTGTGTGCGTGTGTGCGTGTGTATTTAGGTGTTATATCCGTTTCCGTGGGGAAATTAAAGAAAAAGTCTTCCGTAGTTAACTTAAGAAAACTCACACATTTATGCGTTTTCTATTACATACACACATACATGCAGATGTATATACATTAATTCTCTCTTATACATTTTAAGTTTTCTTACAACGTTCATCCTCTAACAAGGGTTAAATTTTTATGTTTTAATTTTTGTTAGTCAGAAACAACGTTTCAGCCTTTTAAGCTTTTACAACTTTTTCATATACAGTGTGTAGAATAAGTATTGAGGCATTTAAATATTATTGGCATATCACTAAACTATGGAAATTTTAAAATAAAATAAAAAAAATTCTGATCTTAAACAGAAATAAATAAAGCTTACGAATCCCCAATCATTATAGAAAAATTCCCAATAAATTATTGAGAATTGCAAAAATGAAAGTACCAAAAAGCTTTTTTAAAAAAAGGGTTGCAAATTTTTTTCTTCATGCATTTTAAGCCAACAAGAGTCATGTGCTGAAAATCATATTCCTTCAAATAGAAACGCTAACGATTTAAAGGAAACAAATTCGCAAACAAAGAATGAAGTTACTTATAAGCAGGGCTCGGATTTTGATGATCAAAAATATACAAAAAAAACCAAAAAAATATTACAAAATAACATTATAAATTTGGATAAAAATTAATCAAAGGCGCAAAAACACTCACTTAAAGTTTCTTTATTTTCATTAATTTTCTGTGAATTACAATTATATTATTGAACGCTTAATTATACGATTACATATTAGTTTAAATATTTTTTTCCACATCAACACTCACAATTGGTGATTCCATGAAACATAAAAAGTCGTTAGCAGTTAAGTTTCCAATTTTGCTTGTAGCGTCAAAATTATCAGAAGAAATCACTGTAAATATGCTGTACAATTAGCTTCCCAAAAGAAATTTTTTCGAAAAATGACTAAATTCTTTAAGAGTACACATATCTACCAATTTCACCACCAACCGATTTTAGAGCGTGTTTTTTTTTAATTTTTGTTAAATGATAACCGCTTTTTAAAAGACAATGTTTTCATTTTAATCTCCTCTAAAACATATACTATGTATTGTGCGCAGTCTATATTTACCTTTATAAAACGTGTCCAAAAAAAAGAGATTTTCTGAAGAAGTTAACCAAAGGTCAACAATATATTGAAAATAGAACTATGTAAAAATTTGCACAAAATGTAAAAAAAATTACCAAAAAATTTCTTAAAATAGTAAATAAATTCAGTAAAATCCGTTCCGCGCTTGTTTTTTTAGTGTCAGGATTTTTTGTGTGATTTCTTCCCAGATTTTGCTTTTTTTTACAATACATATATTTAATTTTAGCGATTTTTTTTAGTTGTTGCAATTTTTTTAGCATTAACGCTTATTTTAGTTTTGGGGTTTATTTTTTTTTTGGTTTTTTGCGTTTTGGTTTTTGTTTTTCTTCAATATTTTCCACATATTTTTAGTTTTAGCGATTTTTTAGTTTTGGCGATTTTTTATAAACTTCCCCTTTTTTTGACACTTTTTAAATTTTGGCGTCTATTTTTCGTGTTGCTGTTGCTTTCCGGTTTTTTGCACTTTTTTTTTACTTTTTTACAATACATATTTTTAATTTTATAAATTTTTTTAAAATGTGGCTTTTTTTCGTTTTGGCGATTTTTTTTCCGGTGTATTGCAATTTTGACGCATTGACGCATTGACGCTTTTTTAAGTTTTGGCGTTTTTGTTTTGTTTTGCTGATCTTTTTACATATTTTTGTTTTTAGCGATTTCATATTTTTGGCTCTTGTTTTAATTTTGGTGATTTTTTTATAACCTTGGCGTTTTTTAGCATTGACACTTAATGTTTGGCGTTTTGTTTCGTTTTGCTGATATCCGGTTTTTGCGATATTTGTTTTTTCTACACAACATATTTTTCTGTTTTCACAATTTTTAGTGTTGGGGCTTTTTTTTTGTTTTTGCGATTTTCGAGTTTTTTTTGTTTTTAGTTTTAGTTTTTTTTTTAATTTTGCTGATTTTGCCAGTTTTTTTGCGTTTATTTTTACAATACATATTTTTAGTTTTAGCGATTTTTTAGTTTTGGCGCTTTTTTTGGTTTTGGCGATTTTTTATTTTTTTGGGGTTCGTATTACTTTGGGGGATTTTTTTGCATTTTAGTGATTTAATTTATTTTTAGTAATGTTACATACATCAATTAAACAATTTTTCATTTTGGACGATATTTTCATTTTGGACGATAATTTTGGCGTTTTTTTCATATACGGGCCTGTTCTGAAAATCACGGTGATTTCAAACCACGTGATTTCAAAAGTAATCTACTAATACCAGACTTGATAGTGGGGTTTTATTATATTTTAAGTTTTTGTCATTTATAATAGAATATTTTCTTTCAACTTCCAACGCTAAAAATAGTGTAATTCAAAAAAGCAATGATTTAATTTTCATTAATTCTATGAAATCACCGTGATTTGACATTTCGTGATTTGCAGAACATGCCCGATAGGTGTTTTTTTTTTGGTTTTGGCGATTTTTTTTAGTTTTGGCACTTTTTTTCGTTTTAAGGATTTTTTTCGGGTTTTGGCGTTTATTTAAAATTTTGGCGATTTTTTCCTTTTTGGCGATTTTTTTAAATTTGGCGATATTTTTTTAATTTTGGCGATTTTTTTTTCATTATGGCGATTTTTTTTCACATATACAATTATTTTCGTTTTGGCGCTTTTTTCGCGTTTTGGCGATTTTTTTCGGTTTTTGGCGTTTTTTCATATTGGCGATTCTTTTTCATTTAAACAATTTTTTCGAATTTGGCGATTTATTTTATTGATAGAATTTTTTTTTTTTAATTTGGTCGATTTTTTCCGATTTGGCGATTTTTTTTAAATTTTTGGCGATTTTTTTCAGGTTTTGGCGATTTTTTTCGGTTTGACGATCTTATAATTTTGTGATTTTTTTGTTTTGCCGTTTTCGAAAATTTCAAGAGTTTGTCTCTTACGGTTCATAAGATACAGCAAGTTTTTTTTTTGTTTCGTCTTTTTTAGGTTTTGACGATATATTTTAGTTTTAGAGATTTTTTTCTCAGCTCTTTTGGTCGTTTTGGAGATTTTTTCATTTTGACGATTTTTTTGGGTCTTGAATATATATTTTAATTTTAGTTATGATTAGTTTAGGCGATTTTTTCATTTTGACGATTTTTTTGGGTCTTGAATATATATTTTAATTTTAGTTAGGACTTTACTTTAAGGGCTTGTTTCGTTTTGGCAATTTTTTCGGTTATTTGGGATTTTATATTCTCGCGATTTAATTATATTTTAGCTTTGGCGTTTTTGAAAATTTTAAGAGATTGCCTTTTGCGGTTTTCAAAACAACATACAACAAGCTGTCAAAATTCCATAAAAAACATTTTATTAACTGATAGAATACGTAGCCTTTAAGTTTGATTTTTAAAATTTCAGACTTAATTTTTCAAATTTCAAGTATTCACATAAATGGCGGGCAAACACATACATAAGTATATAATATGAAAGAGAGTGTAAAATGTATGCTTGTACGAACGTTCGTGTAAAAAAGAGCATAATGAAGTGCCCACGGGCGGCCCTTTGCTTATCTCAGATCTATATACAATTTTCTGTATGTTACATTAGGGTTTCAACGTTTTTCGTAAATAGCTTTAGAACACCCTTTAATTTTTAACTGTAATATATTTTTTGTTGTAACATATTCTGTAGAAATTTCAGGTCCTTAGCTATTAGGGTTCTCTGGCATATCAGCCTGTGACATACAGACGAAGAGACTGACTGACGGACGGACATTGTGGCTTAAACAATAGGATTATTTTTCACCTTTGGTGACCTGTCATCAAAAATCCGAGTCATGGCTTAATAATTTCTCATTGATAATTTTTAAAAATCATTAAGTGCTCTTAATACAGTATCGCAGAGTGTAAATTGAAACAAAGGTACGCGAGTACCAAAAAGGTGTATGTAGGTCGATTTTGACACACATCAGACGTGTGTAACAAGAGCATTAATAGCACACGAAAGCATCCACATGTGTGCGTGCTTTATATGATAATTGTGTGTATTGGTATGGGTATTTCTTTGATTGTGGTTACTTTGAATTGCTCATTAAGTATTTATGTCAATTTATTTATTTATCCTTTTTGTTTGCTGCCATAATACAACTACTTGCCAGTGCCGCAGTGCCGATAAAAAGGTAAATGTAAAGGATTTTATTTACATTTATGATCACTTTAATGTGACTTACTTCATTGGGTGAATATATGTATGTATTCATGTGTATTATTCTGCCACTTCCCCCAAATTACAATATGTACAAAAATATTTTAAATACTTAGTGTTGACGCAAATGTTTTACTAATCGATTGGTAAGAGAGCATTAATTCTGCCATTAATTCTCCTCTAACAAATTGATATCTTATGTAGTATGTTTATAAGAAACTTATTTGAGGAAGAAATTCAAGTTGTTTGTTAAGTATTTTATAAAGATTTTTTTTGGGGTTATCACTTAATATTGTGAAAGGTTTGCTTTGGAGTATACAGAGCACAAATTGTTAGGGAGAGAGTGTAAAAATTTTTTTAAAACAACTACACAATAAAAAAAATTAACAAGGAATACAAAAATAGTTTGTGTTTGAAATGCTCATTTAAAAAAAAACAAATTTTTTTATTGATATTCCCGTCAAAATTTAACTTCAACTTCAAAAGAGATCACGATATCAGAATTAAGGCTATGGAACTATATTTCGCACAAATAATACAAGGTTTTTATATATAATTTTTTATTACAATAAACCACAAAATATTTACTCTGATTTTTACATAAAAATCGTTGCTTCTTACATCTAAAATAAACTTTTATACATTGACAATGTTCCTTCAACATCTACTCGGGTCAGAGTCCATCACAAATAGCAAAACCAAATTTTTATTGAAACTAACGTACGTAATAACTGCGTAATATATAAGAAAAATGTTTACACTACATGGATTATTGGAAATGAGATTTAGATTGCGAAACAAAGTTTGAACAACATATAAGATAGATAGATGGTTTGAAGCATATTAAATTAAAAAATTCTATAAAGTATCAAAATATGCCCTAAAAGCGTAAATTATGCTCTAAAAATTCGAGGATATGCTAAAGGTATGCACGTAAGAGTGAAATATGCAAAAATATGCTGCAAAGGGCAAAATATGAAAAAATATGCAGCAACAAATCGATGCCAAAATTCATAAAAAATTCTGAAACGGATTAATATCATGCAAGAAAAAACATGCAATTGTATATTTGCATATTTGAAATAAAAATTTTAAATAGTATGATACTATGAGCCTATTTCACCAACTTATTTAAATATCAATTCATATTTAAAAGTAATTTTTCCTTACAAAAACTAAGAAAAATAACATTTAAATATAAATTGATATTTAAATAGAGTTGGTTAAATTGGTCGTATGACACTTAATACTACCGTTTGAATCCCCCGAATATATTTCTTTTTTTCTAATTTCATTAGAAAGACTAAAAATTCTTTATGTATTTAAATCGTTTAACAAACTTTACTTTAAAAGCCGCCAAATTCCTCTGAAAGATAACTCAAGCCTATAAATTTTTCTCAAAATCAAAGTATTCTTACTTGCCCTACTGTTGAATATTTGTCTATAACACATGTTGTAAATTGTAACTGGTTAGCAAAAACTGTAAAAAAAACATGTGTTCTCTTACTTTTCCCATGAAATATTTTATTTCAATAGAAACTTTTTTTGGCGCACTTAAAATGTTTGTAGATGAAAATATCTATTTTAAAAATATGTATGTTAACTGTTTTTGTATAATTGTTATCGGAAAAAGAAAAGTAAAAATGATAATAATATAAAAGTAGATGTCAATATGTTATGTTAAATAAAATTAGACAACTTTTGAAGATAAAAATTTCATTTTGGACACATTATTCGTTTTGCAGCTCTGGAGTAAAACATGTTTGATCTACAACAGGTTGTTGCTCTTATCAATGCCACCAAAAATTGAGATACATTTATGCGATAAAAAAAGTAAAATAAAAAAATAAAAGAAATACAGTGGACTTCTGTTTCAACGAACATTAGTTATAAAAAATTATAGATTATAAAGGTATCAACAAATTTGAAATATTATTGTGCAATAACTGATATTGTACAATAAAATTTACTGTACGTATGTTATGTGGGAAGCAAAAATAAATAAAATAAAAAACATTAAGACAAGTTCTTTTCTAACGAATACCGGTTATAAAAATTACAGCGTATATAAGTATCCACACATTTGCAATATTATTGTGCAATAACTGATATTGCAAAATAAAATTGGTTGTATATATATTATATTGGTATAAGGCACAATATGTGTATAAGTAAGAAATTATAGCGTATAAACGTATCCACAAATTTGCAATATTATGGTGCAATAATTTATATTTTACAATAAAATATAATGTATATAACACAATTTATGTGAGATAAATCTAAAAGTATTTTGTTTTATATTGCGCAATAAAAATATGTGTAATATGTTCAACTCATTGTGCAATAATTGTTTTCCATTACATTACTAAATATTATTTTTCTATTTTTTAAACTGTGTATTTTATTAAAAATCAATCAATTGTGTAGGATTTTGAATGGATTAAAAAAAATCAATTATAAAACTTAATATTTTAATATATTTTTTTACTATTGTGCAAATTATTGCATAGTTTGGAGCAAAACGATAATAAAAATACCAATAAATTACTCACATGTGTAGCCTTCATTTACTTTTACGTATATTGTAAGCAAAATTGTGCAATACATTTTTTAATATTGTGCAATGTATTAAACAGTGTGGAGCTAAACAACAATAACAATAGCAACAAAGTACTCAATATTTTTGCATAGTCAGTGGTCACCTTAATGAATAATTTCTCCGTTAACAATATTTTTGCATTGATATTTCCTAAGGCGGATAATCCATTATACAATATTATTGCATGTACTATACTATGCAATAATTTGCACAATATTAAAAAAAATATATATTGCCCAATTTTCCTGACAGGGAATAAGTAAACAACATTGAACAATGTTGCTACCCCATTTGACAATTGTATTGATGGTACAATAAAAATCAAAAGTCTTTTGATATTTGCCAATATATTGTAGCACCTTCGAGTGTGACATACACATTGGCGATATTATTGTACAATAGTAAAAAATTCACAATTATATTGCGAGTGAGTGGGCCGCTTAAAAATTATTACATTTCTAGCGAACTCCGGCAATATAGAAGTTTAACTTCTGTTTTTAAATAAAAAATCCTTTTATTTTTGAACGCAGTCTCCTTTGAGCTCAATACGTTTTGTTCAATATTTCTCCAATTTTTACTTATACTCGTTAAAAATAACTTCGCTTTTAATAAACGAAATGTATTGGCCCCAGGTATTCGTTATAGCAGCACTTCACTGTATATCAATTTGTTTAGTAGATATGTGTGTATGTGTTCATATACTTTTTAACATTTGTTTTTTTTAATTTTAAGTTTTATTTTCTAAGTGCCCTATTAATAATAATTAATTTTCAAATTCTATATTTAAATATTTCAAGAGTTTAGAAGACCTGAAAATAATTTAATTTACTTGGAAAATTAAATTTTAAAAAATATTAAATATCTTTTAAATGAATTTTATCTGAATTTGATACAACAACGTATGCAATTTAGTAAAAAATATGTGTGAAGAATAAAAAATTAATTGAAACTGTTTCAATCTTACCATTGATTTCCACATAAAATTTTTATTAAATGACAACTTTAATTTGTTATAAATTTTTAAGAACTTTTTAGAAATAACTGCAAAATATATTCTATAATTTGAAAAGCTTTATTGATTTATAATATGTCCATCCTTTTTTGCTAAAATTTGATACAAGGGTATTAAGGTACAAACAAACTTGCTTGAATTCAAATATTAGTTTTTTTTTCAACTCACACATTCGTCTGCATTCTTTTTTCTATAATTTTTGTTTACTTAGGTATAAGTTAACATTAACTTTTATAGTTTTTTGTAGCAGCAAATAGTTTCTTCCCCTGTTTTTTTTTTCTCTCCAGAACCTTTCTTACTTTATTTGTGTGTATTCTCTGCACATTTTTTCTTTTAACATTTGGGACGCTGTTTTCCCTTTTGATGGTGTTTGTCTGTCGTCTAGTCGGTAGAAAAGTCCATTATTTTAAGAGGTTTTTTTTTTGTTACATATTTATGACCGTTTAATAGTCTGTGTGTGTTTGTGTACGTTTGTTAAAAATTCAAAATTCAATTACTATAAAATATTTAATGGATGTTTTTTATTTTGGTTTGATTTCTATAAAAGTTTTATTCAATTTAGTTATGAAGACACGTAGTCAAAAGCAGCTTTAAAAAAGTTGTTGTTGTTCCATGTATTGAATTCTAAGAGTTGGAGAATTTTTCTTGTTAACTTAAGAGTATATTTTAAGCAAATTTAAAGAAAAGTAAAAATATAAATGCCTCAATTTAGAGGAGTTATTTTTTTTTGTCTGTTTCCATTTCGAGTTTTTTTTTCTAAATACGAGTATCTTAAGAAATTTTTTAATGAACAATATTTATAATTCAAAAAATTAAATTATCAATATACATATTTCCTTCTTTACTCCTATACCTGATATAACTGAAACAAATGTCTTGCCAACATGTTTAGCGTTTGTGTTAGAAGACTTCGCTGCAGTAAAACATTTTAAAAATCCCTCATATCTTAAAAGTTCTTATAAGTGGGCTTTTGCAGGAGTCTAATGTGTACAAAAGTACATTTTAGCAGACTACTCGTATGTTGGAATGCTGTATGTATGTATGTGCAATTTGGTAGGATATCTAATTAATTAAACAATCATAAAATTCCTTTGATAAATTAACATCACCATGTGGTGACACTTTGTGACCACTCCAATTACAATTCAAAATGGCTGCAATTGCACCTGGCAGTTGTATGAAAATGCAGAAATATTGCTGTCAAATGCTGTGGCATAAACGGGTCTTAGTGGTGATGATGATGATGATGATGATTATGATAAAACACAAGCATACGTATTATAGATGATAATGCAGTTATTCGTGCTGTGGTTATTTTAATAATGTTAATAAAAAAATTTTCGCCCAAAAAATAAAGAACAACTAAACTACTATTACAGTAAATGCTTTGTAATTTAGAATTCATGTACTTTTAATGATTAGTTATTGTTGAGGCGTTTTTTAGGAAACAAGTAATTTACTGGATAGAGATATAATTTTTATATAAATTTCATAACTTTGTTATATTACACCCTTTTGTGGTTCAACGAGTCCAAGTACGTCAATGACGATCAGGTTCATTATATATTGAAAAAATAAAAATAAAACTAAATTTCGCTGAACAAAATTATTCGCACACCTACCCACATTTTTAAAGTTTTGCCGATCTGGCAACATTTTTCTGAATCTTTTGGAAAAATCATTATTTATTCTATCCACTTAAAATATTTTTGTTATTAAAAATTAGTTTAATAAAGCGATTAAATCAATCGTGAAGTCAAAAGTGTTTACCGTGCCTATAATTTTGTTGCTCACTGTTTATATAAATATTAGCAATTTTTTTATGTATGTACAGTAATTCAAGAAATTCTTTTACTTAATCCAACGTAAAATTTCCATATTATTTTTATTATAAATGAAATATTTGTGTAGAGAAAAAAAACACATGAAAGCTTATAAGGAGAAAACTTTAAGGTCTAAAATTTTGTTTACCGAAAGCTCCTAATTAACAAATAATTTGTAATAAGAATTTTTGCAAAATTTTTGCACATGCATGTTAACATGCTCAGCATCCCTTGGCGGTATAACATCTCAGCTCTCAAAATTCTATACTTAAATGTTAATGTCTGTGCACTCTTATTGTGAGTTCGCACTTTTTCAATTATTTTAATTAAAAAGATAAATAGATCTGCAAAAATGCTTCATTATCAAAACAAACAATCGATTAGCTATTAAAATAATTACAAACGTAAACATTTTTGGGTGTATAAATTATGAAAATTTTTGGCAAACTTTCATAGAGACTTTTTAGACTTCGAGCACTGAAAAGCAAAAAAATATGAAGGCAATTTTAGGTGAGTTTTCAGTAAATTACCTGCTTTAGTTTAAATAACTTACCCAATTTTTATTTTAGCACGAGTAGTTTTTTGCGTATTTTTATTGACTCTCGCCATTTCGGCGAGTCAAGCGGCTTCACTAAATAATGCGAATGATGGTCTACTGCTGAAGTATTTGTGTCGCTCGCGAGCAGATGGCTTCAAAATGTTAGCACCGGGTAGCTGTTCCCAATATTATGAATGCCAAGGAGGCACAACCCAGTTAAAAACCTGCCCCAATTATTACGATGCTGTCAATGAGAAGTGTGTACTAAACAATCCTGGATGTGTAGAGACAATAAAGACCTTACCCAGATGCCAAGGGCCCTGTTGCGGTATCACAGATGGCGGTTATGCAGTCGATGCGAAAGATCCGGCTATTTATTATTTGTGCAAAAACAATTGTGTGGCCGAGAAGAAAGTTTGTACAAATGGTCAAATGTTCGATTTGATAAAACTGGAATGTGGTCTACCAATAGTATGCAGCGATTGTACAACATCGAAACCACCATGCACAACAGCAACTACTGACACTACAGTTTGCTCTACCACAAAAGCACCAGCAGCAACTGCAACCAAAACTAATAGACCCACGACAATCACTTCTGCAACAACAACAGTTTGTCAAACATCAACGACTTCTACGCAAACTACCTGTACAACAACGACTTCAAAACCAACTACTACCAAAACCACAACCATACCCGCAACAACTACGAAAAAGACTACAACTCCCAAAACAACTACCACTAGAACTACCAGTACTACAACGAGAACAACTCCAACCATTACTACTGCTACAACCACTACTTGTGTCCCAGCCACAGCGACGACTAGCACTATAACTACTACAAAAACTACAACGACTAAAACAACAACAACAGCAACGACTGACTGGTCTACAACGACCACAAGTTGCTCGATACCAACAACTATACCGGCAACCACTACTAAGACATGTACCACAACATCAACTACTACCACAACCGTAACTTCAACTCCTACAACAACCACAACTTCAACTTCTACCACAACCACAACCACAACTTGTACCACAACGACAACTTCAACTTCTAACACAACCACAACTTCAACTTCTACCACAACCACAACTACTACAACAGCTTGTACAACTACAACTACAACTCCAACTACATCTACAACTACCACACCAACAACCACGAGGACTACAACAACTACTACCAAACAACCAACAACAACTACTACCAAACGAACTACTACAAAAAAACCAGCAACTACACCAGCAACAACCACAACTTGGTCTACAACCACAACTCCTTCATCCACCACAACTACAAAATGCTCTACAACCAGTGCCACGGATACAACCTCTACAACTACAACTTGCATAGGCACAACAACAACCACAACAACTTGCACAACCACAACTTCTACGAAAAAGCCTCCTTGTACTGCAACCACTCAAACCACAACAACAACTTGCACCACTAGACCCGAAGCAACAACCGCTTGTGCCTCGAACAAAGCCAAACCATCCGATTCCATTGATCGCAATAAATTACAACAAAATATCGACAATTATATGCGCATTGCCTGCACCGACAAACCCAACGGTTACTTATTGGCCTCCCTGAGAACTTGCAACGAATATTATATTTGCAGCAGTGGTCATGCCCTGCCCGTCAGCTGTGGCGAAAAGTATTTTAATGCTTTCTCAGGTATTTGCGATTTACCTGAAAATACGAAATGCATTCAATCTCAATTCTATCTGATATAAATCAAATTCAATTTAAATGTTTAATAAAATGTAACTTGAAAGTTTTTAAAAATGAAAATTTTAGACTCGTATTGAAGATCATTTATGTGTAGCTTTTTTTGGTTTGATCCAACTACAAGTTAAGGGGAACCTTTTAGCAAGGCTAGCATGGTAGGCTTATGGTTTAAGTTTTATAGCTGCAGTTCTATAAGTGAGAGTTGAATGGTCTCCGATTTTTGTATGCAATGTCTTACTTGGGAAATTCATTTTTGTTGTAAGGCTTCTAACGAGGCATCCAAAATGCCCGTAAATATTTTATAGTAACTGAGTGTTGTGCTCATTTTACCAAGACTTTAAATTTAATGGTTGATGAATGTATAAATGGGACATAATTGTATGAATGAAAAACCTAGGACACTAGAGCACCTCATTTATATAGACCTGCTGTCCTGAGAAATTACAGTCTACTCTGTATTTCGAAGGGAAAGAAAATACTTTCGAATTTTTATATTATTAACATTACATTTCGGAGGCATTTGCCTTCGTTTCGAATGACAGATTAGACCTCCAGGTAATAGAACTTTCCAATATTACAACAGGTGCTTATGCAATTCCTTCTCTGGCATAATAAATCCCAGTCCTTTAAAGTCCGCACAGAAAGTTAATCCCAATGTCAAGTCTGTTAAGGAAGATCGTTAGTAATCCTAGATTAGTTTTACCTAAGGACATGTGACCTTAAAAACAATTTTTTTATACGTTCCAATCATTAGCTTTGCATATGCAATTACTTACAAGACATTAATTGCTTTTTCTTCAAACAAAGTAAGATGTTTATTAAAGTAAAAGCAGTGCTATTAAAAATTAAACCATTCCGGAAGGTCGTTAAAAAGTATTAGCAACTTTGCACAGGAAAAATTTGCACATGAGTTGTAAAGGTGATGCCTATAGCCACAATGCTTAGCAACTTTGTATCTATACACAATCTAAATGTTGCAGCTGAATTACTATCTATTCAAACTTTGACTTGATACATTTTGAAAGCCAGTCAACGTTATTAACGTTCGTTTTATACGAATAAAAATATGAGACCAACTTCTTTGTTTAAGACTGATTAAAAAAATCTGCACATTTTCAATGAAGGTGAAGTAGTTAGCACGTTGACTATAAAACCGAAGGATCTGGGTTCAATCCCTGTATCCAAAAGTCACTAAAATAACAACTCCACGCATTTGGATGTGCATTAGTGTCCCTTTGTATTAGATGTTGTAGGAAAGTTCACGTGATGAAGGCACATTCAGTCACTGGTCACTGAACTGCACCTGCCCCAGCTGATAATATTCCTAATGCAACATCAGAGGCGCCCTCCTTGTAGCAGAATTATCGGTAAAGTAAAATAACTACTAAAATGCTTCTAACACAGCGTCAAAACAAACAAATATTAATGCGCCTCATTGAACACAAGAAGGCACTACAATACTGCATTATTAAAAAAAAACTTACAGAAAGCAGAGTTTTAAAAAAGAAAGAAGCTTTCCTCTATCTTTTCCTTCACTACCTGTCTTCTCTATCACTATCCTTTTCCTTAAGAAAAAGAAGGCAACACTTAGTAATAGTAGTAGTAATTCATTGCCTAAGTGTTACTTCTCTTAAAAAAAACGAGGGGTGGGTCAATCGGTCCGTGAGTTTTTGAATGAAACGGTTTTAGTTACAAACTTTAATTTTCAACTACATTTTTATGAATGTATTTACAATGTACATATATGCACCATGCATATCACTCATTTACTTTAAGAACATCATAACTCTAAAAATGAAAAAATTGAATTTTTCAGTTAATGTGGCAGACTTAGTCCTCATTTCGTTCTTCATACATTTTATACAAATATCTTGAGGGTAGCGTTGGCTGAATTAGTTAGCACGTCGATAACAAGACCGAAAGTTCTGGGTCCGATATCCAACAGTCATTAAATAACAACACCACGCATTTTTCTGCGTGCATTAGAGTCCATTTGTATCAATTGTTGTAGGAAAGTTCAAGTGATGAAGGCATACTCACTAGTTATTCACTGAACTATACCGACTTCAGCAGATACTAATCCTAATGTATCATCAGAGTGCCCTAATTCTTTGTGTAGCAGAATCATCGGCGAAGTAAAATAACTATTAAAATGGCTGCTAAGACACAGGTTAAAAAATTTAATATGACTCATTGACACCAGAGGCACTGCAACACTTCATTATAAAAAAACCTACAAAAAAACAGAGTTATACAATAATGAAGCTTTCCTCTATCTTTCCTTCACCACCTGTCTCCTCTGTCACAATCCCTTTCCTAAAGAAGGTAACACCTTGTAATAGTAGTACAAATGAATTGCCTGAGTGTTATTTCTCTTAAAATTAAAAAAATAGTAAATATTTAAGATGCAGTAATGCACAGCAAATACCTGAAAAGCTGTTGAAAGGAAACTTTTCTATTCATATCAGGCAGAAAATTATGGCAAAATTTTAAAATACATATTTTGTTATAAATTTCACTAAAATATTTTATAACCTCGTTTTATATCAAGTGCTCTAAATTGATTGTGGCGTTAAATACCTCTAGGTTATTAAAAAAATTTAATATGAATTTTTTTATTCATTTTTCTTTAGCTCAAAAATACTAATTTTTTTATTATTATTATTCTTCGAACTTAATTTAGGCTAAAGTTCGTATCGCTTTGTAAGCCAAATTGTATGTGATACTTATTAAAGAACAAATAACACCAAAGGTAATTGTAAATAGTCTGACAAACACACAGTAGAACGGAACAAGTAGCTGTTTTCTAAGGCCTACTACACCTTCCTCTAATTACACTAATTTTTGTTTAATATTTATATAACAAACTGCCTTCAATTATATTTTTGCAATTGTTAAAATATGATTTAATTCTTTATTAATAATCTAAATAATACATATTTTCTTTTCCCAAAAAATAATTTTCTTATCAATCCGATTTCGCAAAAAAATTTGTTGAATTAAATTAATTTGGCCTGAATACAGCCCGTATTGCTGGGCAAATCACAAGAGCTTGTCTGAATGTTAAAATATTTCTTGCCACAGCTGACAGGCAGGGCGACATTGTTGCGACAAATAAAGTATTCATTACATTTGAGCAAAGAGGGCAACAAAAATCCTTCGGGCTTGTTAACACAACCGTTGTTAGAGTACGCTTGTATTTCTTCGAGCGTCATTCTTGAGGGCAAAATGTATTGATTGGGATCTCTTAGACCATTGTTGATGTAAAGGTTTTTATCGGTTGATTGTTGGCATGGCGCTTTTGTGGTAGTGCAGGGAGTTGTTGTTTGTATACAGGGGGCTTTGGTGGTAGTAGAGCAGGGAGTTGTAGTGCAGCTAGTGGTTGTTGTTGGGCAAGGTGTTGTTGTTTCGGTGGTACAGGTAGTTGTTGTTGCTGTGCAAGGTGTATTTGTTGTGGTGGTACAGGTAGTAGTTGTTGTTGCTGTGCAAGGTGTATTAGTTGTTGTTGCTGTGCAAGGTGTTGTTGTTTCGGTGGTACCGCCCGTTGTTGTTGTTGTGCAAGGTGTTGTTGTGTCAGTGGTACAGGTCGTTGTTGTTGTGGTAAAGGTGGTTATTGTAGTGGTAGCTTTCGTTGTGGTAACTGTAGTTGTTTTTGTTGTTGTTGTGGCGGGAGCTTTTGTTGTAGTTGTGGCAGTCGAAGAAGTAGTTGTGGTAGGCCCAGTTGTTGTTCTGGTTGTTGTAGTTGTTGGAGCTGAACTGGTATTGGTTGTTGTTGTTCTAATTGTTGTAGTTGTTGGAGCTGTACTGGTGCTGCATGTTGTTGTAGGTGTAGTGCAAGGTGTTGTTACTTCGGGTGTTCTTGTGCTGCATGTTGTTGTTGTGGGTGTAGTGCACGGTGTCGTTACTTCGGGTGTTCTTGTGCTGCATGTTGTGGTAGAGGTGCACGGATTCTTGGTGGTTGTTGGGCAAGGAGTAGTCGGTGGTTCACAAGTTGTAGTCGTCGCTTGACATGGTGGTTTGCTTGTTGGACAGTCAGAACATGTTGAAGGTGAACTACATTCCAATTTTACTAAATCAAACATTTCACCATTTTCGCAAACATTCTTTTCGGCTACACAATTATCTTTACACAAATAATACACAGCAGGATCTGCGGCGTCAACCACATAGCCGCCATCGCTTATACCGCAACATGGACCTTCGCAGCTAAAGTCAGCTCTTAGAGACTCCTTGCAGCCAGGATTGTTGTAAACACACTGTTGCCTTAAGGCATCATAGAAATAAGGACAAGTATTTAGTTCTGCTCTTTCATTCCAGCATTGATAGTATTGCGTGCAACTACCCGGCACCATGGCGCGGAAGCCATCAGCTCTGTAACGACATATATATCGCGCTAGTAAATCGGTATGCAAGGTGGCCGCTTGACAGGATGATATCGTGATGAATACCACTAAAAAACAGGACACCACTGAAAGCAAATGTTAGTATTTGTTATTTGTTAATTTCTTTGCGATTAATTTTAAAATGTTTAAAATAAAACTACCTCTTTTATAAAACATGATATTCTAGAAACTTTATTCGGAAACCTCTGTGTTATAAATGTTTTATATTTTCACTGAATCTTTGACTTTTATAGTGCTGTAATAATTTATTTATCTTTACTTTATCAAATACTCTTTTGTGGTAGATCTCGCGCCACAGATTCTTATGTGCTAGAGATAAACAATCTGTTTTATGATTATTTCTGTGTTTAAGTTTCCGCAAAAATTTGATATGGATATTTTTTAATAAATTAAAATTTCTTATTAAGTAAATTGAATTTTTTTCACAAAATTTTCTCCGATTGGCAAAAAATAAAAAAAACAAAAAAAATAAAAAACGCTGTCAAACATAGTTTGAAGATAAATATTTATATAAAATTGGAATCATTTGTGTGGCAAGTATTGTATTGCTCTAAACATTTATAGAAGATCTCGTTTTGAGAATAGTTTTGTTTAAAAAATAAAAAAAAATATTATAACTACTAAACTTATTCTAGGTATAAAATATTTTTAATCGTTCTAAGAGTTCCGTACACAAAAGATGAAAAGGCACCCTCTTATTTTCTTTGCGATGTCCGTCCACTCAATTGTTTATCCGCTACGGGCTGTATTCTGGATAACCGTAAGGGCTACAAACCTAAAATTTTCACAGAGTATGTAAAACTAGGGCCGCTTCAGCAAAAGAAAATATGTTAAAGTAAAAATTAAAGGGTGTTCTTAAGCGAGCAACGATTACTTTGGAAATCCTAATGTAATATAATGATTTTATATACATATACATATATAAACACTTGAAAAATTTCAAAGTTAGTGTATTTTTGTGCAGACTACACCATTTAACAATAAAATTTAAAAACATAAAAATTATAGGGCTTAATGCAGTTTTGCTGCATCTTGGAAACCAAACTCTTGAAATTTTCAAAAATACTAAAATTAAAAAAATCCCAAAATTAAATTAATTCCGAAACAAAAAGTCGCCAAAATGAAAAATATCACCAAAAATTAAATAAATCGCTTAGACTTGAAAACAACCGAAAAACTCGCCAAGTAACGAAAAAATCGTCAAAAAAACGAAAAAATAGCAAAACTAAAAAAATCGCTTAAACTAAACAAAAAATCGACAAAAATAAAAAGCGACAAAACTTAGAAATTCACACAATTAAAAAAAAATTCACAAGACTAAAAAAAGTCTTTAAAAATGAAAAAATCGTAAAAAAAACGCCAAACTAAAAAAATCTCTAAAAAAATAAATAAATCGCCGAAATAAAAATAGCCAAAACCAAAAAAATCGCCAGAAACCGAAAAAAATCGCTAAAACTAAAAATAGCATGAAACAAAAAAATTTAAATCTAACAAAACCGCCAAAAACCGAAAAAATCATATAAATTAAAAATAAGAAGAAAATTATAAAAACCTCAAAAACAAACAAAAAATCCTAAATGCGAAAAAAACTTCTATTTTATACAATTATCACTAAAATTTAAAAACGTATAAATTATAGGGCATTCTATAATGTAATGTAATTTTGCCAACTTGCTGTAACTTGGAAACCAAAGTCTTGAAATTTTCAAAAATACTAAAATTAAAAAAAGTCCCAAAATAAAAAAAATCACGCAACAAAATGTCGCCAAAATGAAAAATATCACCAAAAATAGAATAAATAGAAAAAAGACTTAAAAATAACCGAAAAAGTCGCCAAAACGAAAAAAAAGCGCAAAACTAAAAAAATCGCTAAATCTAAAGCTAAAATTCGGAAAAAAGCGATAAAACTAAAAATCGTTAAAATAAAAAAATCACCAAAACTAAATAAAAAGTCGAAACGGAAAAAAGCGCCAAACTAAAAAAACAACTCTAAAAGTAAAATAAATCGCCAAAGACTGAAAAAATCGCCAAAATACAAAAGCCAAAACTAAAATAAAATCGTCAGAAAACGAAACAAATCGCCAAAACGAAAAAAGGGTTCAACAAAAAAATCTCTTTAACTAAAATAAGTCGCCAAAAACAGAAAAAATCTTAAAAATTAAAAAAAACGAGGAAACTAAAAAAACTAAAAAATTTTAAAAACGATAAAAAGTCAAAATTAAGAAAGCCAGCATTAACTAGAAAAATCCACGAAATCCAAAAAAAGTTTACAGCGTGCTTAATTTTTTTTCAAATGTCTATATCAGGTATGATATTTCATTCTATAAGCTAAAGTTCGTTTAGTATTACATATCTTTGCCTTAATATGGGAAAAGCCCTAACTCATTATTTTTTTGATGTCGAGTTTTTTGTATATATCGATAATGAACTTCGAATGCATCGAAAAATGCAAAAATCCCGATTTACAAAAAATGAGTTAGGACCTTTCTATATTAAGGTAATGGAACGCTTTGCGTACAAGTCAAATTCGTACTTTACTAAATTTTGTAAACGCACGTCTCACAGTACGTGGAAAAGTGGTTCTTGTTTTTTTTTTAAACCGGCTGTAAGTAGTCTGAAACAAAACAAGCTTTTAGTTAAAAGCTTTAATAAGTGAGCTTTAAGAATCGTCTTTGGTACTCTTGCCATTGCCATTTAGATACTTTTAACCAAAAACAAAATTTTGCTTACATTTTTTTTTAATTTATCTTAACTTATCTTTTCAGCACATTACTTTCTAGATGTTTATGTGTAAATTTATTTCTCTTATTTTTTTGCTATGAACAAAGTTCATTTTTATTGTGCAAAATTTTGGTAAAAAAAACTTTTTAGAGTAAAAATAAATAACAAAAAAAATAATAATAAAAAATATTATTTTGTCGCCAAAAACTGATAACTGCTTTTTTTTTAAATGAAAATGATAAGAATTCCAAGTCAAACATAAGAAAAGTTTTACTGAGCCTGTTTTGAACAAAAGAAATGCATTAATGTAACATAAATAATTTTATATATAAATATGGACCAAATATAATTGCCAAAAGATTTCTTTTGCGTATATAAACGCCCAAAATATAAAAAACCTCCAGCAGTTTGGCAAAGCCAGCTTTGAGTAGCAATATAAATTACAGCAAACATATGAAGAGCGTTTTTGGTGTGTAAATTTCTTATTTTATTTATTTAATAAAATGTAAGTAAAAGAAATTATTGTTCTTAAAAATATTTTTAGTTTTATTAGGCTTCATTTTGACCATCCAAGCGGCCAAGTTGGATGGTTCTTTGTATGCCAAATACTTGTGTCGCCGTAAAGAAAATGGTTTTAGGGCGGTACTGCCAGGCAGCTGTTCACAGTATTACGAATGTCAGAATGGTGTCTCAGAGGTACGAACATGTCCACGGTTTTTTGATGGTTTGCAACAGAAATGCTCTACCAAGGATACGGGCTGTATGGCGTCTCTTGCTAGTGAGTTAAATACTCCTGCTGGCTGTAGCGGCCCATGCTGCGGACTATTAAATGGTTATGCATTAGATCCAATTGAAGCCCAAATGTATTACGAGTGCAGAGATAATTGTGTTGTCTCGAAAAATTCTTGCAAAGATGATTTAATGTTTAATTTAGAGACGCTTAAATGTAGTTCTGCCGAAAGTTGTGGAGAGAAAACAACACCGAAGCCACCATGTGCAGCAGCAACAACAACAACAACAACACCATGCGGTATAACACAAGAAACTACAACCACAAGTTGCACTAGAACAACCCCAAAGACCTCAACAACAAGTACTACGACAACAATTACTGCAACAACAACTAGTGCAACAACTACTACGACAATTTCAACAACAACAAATACCACACTAACTCCTACAATAACTACTGAAACGACAACAGCTCCCTCCACTACCAATACAACAACTTCAATGACAACTACCACAACTATAACAACAACTAAAACTACTACAACACCGAAAACAACAGCACCTACTGCAACAACAACTACATGTGCTACAACTACGATCAAACAAACAACTACAATTGCAACAACAACGACAAATACCACCAAAACAACTAGTTGTACTACAACAATAGCTGCAACGACAACCTGTTGTACTAGTACCACCACAACAACAGCTACAACACCAACAACAACAACGACTACTACTTGCAGCACAACAACCAGCAATAAGACAACCACAACGTCAGATCCTACAACTACCACCCGAACAGCCACAACTACCAAGAGCACAACAACAGTACCAGCCATAACAACAACAACATGCATCACTACAACAACTTCCAGCACTACGAAAACTTGCACTACAACAACGCCCAAAAATACAACCACAAAAGCTACTACAACAACTCCCAAAAAGACAACAACAAAGGCCACTACAACAACAACCAAGGCTACTACAACCACCCCCAAAAGCACAACAACAAAATCCACTACAACAACGCCTGAAAATACAACAACAAAGTCCACAACAACAACACTCAAGGCTACTACAACAACTTGTAATACCTCAACAATCACAACAACCCCCAAACATACAACGACCAAAGCCACTACCACAATAATTCAAACTACCACAACAACAACTTGTACTACATCAACAATTACAACACCGACTGCAACAACGACTACCCAAAAGCCAAACACAACTCCGGCTACAACGACTACCACCAGCACCACAACAACTGTAAAGAATACAACAGCAACCACAACTTGGACCACTTCCACAACAACAGCAACAACCACTACTACTTGTAAAACAACAACGCCGACAATAACAACAACCATCAAACAGACAACAACTAGACCGGCAACTACGACAACAACAATTGCTGGCACCACCACAACAGCAATAACGACAACCACAACTACAGCAACAACTACTACCTGCACCACTAAAACGACAACTACTTTTACGACAACAACAACTACAACGACTTGCACAACTACGACTAAAACCACAGCCACAACTACCGCACCTTGCACTACACCAGCAGCAACAGCAACAACTGCCAAACCTCCCTGCACTAATATCCCAACAACAACAACCACAATTAAAACTCCCTGCAGTACCCAAGCTAATACAGTTTCTCTAAGTGAATTGCAACATTCGGACAATCCCTTCAATTATATCCTTTACCTGCGCTACGTTTGTCGTGACAAGCCCGATGGATTTCAGTTAGTTTCACTCAAAAAATGCAGTGACTATTTCATATGCAGCAAGGGTAATGCAATGCACTTAAGCTGCGGCAACAAATACTTTAATCAACAAAAAGGTATTTGTGATTTACCCGAAAACACCCCATGCAATATAAATGGATTTTTAATATAAAAAGGGGCTTGAAATTCAAAATTTTTGAAAAAGAAAAAGAAAACAATTTGCTAATCAAACAAAAAAAATTGGTAAATAAAAATTAATATATATTTTGGATTGAAATAAACAATAAAATAAAATCAGCAAAAAATAATATAAAAAATATATATATTACCGTCACTGCATAATGAAAGCAATAAAAATTTGAAATAAAATTGAACAAATATTAAATATGAACATATCAAGTACATGTAGCTCTTCAACAACTACACCAAGGCAAAGAACAGCAGTTATGTTGTTTGTGTAAAAATAATGTGCATTTGTTCAAAACTGGTAGACATTTACATGAAGCAAAATGATGAAGAGAAATATATGAAAAATAATATGACCCTTCCTACTTGAATGTCTCGTGTCAAATGCTCTCTGGCACTATTCAGCGGAGATTTTTTCTTTCAGATATTCATAGCTTGAACAGGCTCTTTATAGCATTGATTTTAATACCAGCTTGAGACCTTATTTTTGGTTGTCAAAAAGCAAAGATTAAGGTTTGTATCTTTTCTGTTGCAAGTTAAACCAGCTCTTTTGTGTTATTCCTTTCATAGTTTTCAGTATTTTATAAATCTGACATAGGTTTGTTAGTTAGCCCATTTTCCCGTGCAATATCCTTGCGAGAGATAACCGTCAATTTTGGAACTTTCCGCTATATTGGAACTACCTTGCTTGCACAGTTTTCATTAATATTTATTGTGAATATAATCCGACTATTTGAGAAAAATTTAGAAAAAAAATACACACAAACTGATGTATTCTCCCTTGTTTTTGAAGTAGTTCTAATTAAATGAATGGAAATTTTTTCCTTTGCTTTTTTTTTTAAATAAACTTTAAGATGTTGTTGAATTAAGTTTTTTGTTCCTATATTTATAATTTGAACGGGCTAAAGTTCGTACCGCTTTTTAAGCCAAATTACATGTGATAATTATTAATGAACAAATAACATCAGAGTTAGATAGTTGTAAATATTCTGACAACACATAGTTGAACGGAACAGCCAGCCGTTTTCGAAGGCCACTAAACCTTCATCATCAGCGTTCTTCTGTGTTGGTCCACTGTGTGTGGTGTCAGTTGATGTAGATTTCTGCCTTATATACGAAACTTTCTTGCAAATGGAATACGTGAATTGTTTTGATTCATCGTATTTCAATTTGCTGAAACGTGTTTTGTAATGAAAACCCAAATTTACCATCTCTTTTCTTGTTTTTGTTATTTATTTATTATCTTCTTGCCGCTGGTAGTGAAAGTTTAGCTGTCGAAAAAATATATAAAAAAATTAAATTCTTCTAATCAACTAATCGCAAATTAATGTATGACACCAAAATCAATCAGGGGTTTAATCGTCGCCTTAGAAAAATGAGCTGATTCGATCACCTTTTTCGGTTTGAGATTATGCATTCGCTATCGAAAAATTTAACAATATGGTAGGTTATCAAATGCCATAATCTCAAACGAAAAAAAAACGTGATCGAATCAGCTCGTCATCGAAAACTATGATTATGAGCACAAGCAGTAACTGGATGAAAATACTTTAACATAGTTCTTGTATATTTTTATACTATTGCAGAAGGTCTAATTTTTAGCTTATTGTGATAAAAAATGAAGCTAAAACATTTAGTTCTTGCTCCGCTAGAAGAAAAAATTTCACTCAAAATTAGTTATGACAATTCTACAAATAGTTGCAAGCTTTTGCTGCATTTCGTTTATAATTGCAAGGAAATTTAAATTTCCTTTACATATAAAAAATAAATAATAGTGCAGTGAAATTTTTCTTAAAGCCTTAGAAGATACATCTTGAAATAGTAAAACCTTTTCGTTTAAATATAACTTAAACCATATCACAAATTAAAATTTTTTAAAATAAAGGATCAATTTGGATAGCACTGAATGCAATAAAATTCTCTTTATAGTCAACAAAGTTTGCTTTAGACAAAGTTTTTAATTGTTGGCTTACTCAGATGAAAAATTTAGCTAAAATATAGTTTTTAAATAAAGAATATATGGGAGGTAAGCACGTCCTTGCTCCCCTAGAACCGAAATTTCCCTTAAAGTTAGAAAAGGCAATTCCACAAATAGTTTTCAGCTATTACTGCATTTATCTTATAATTATCTTATAATTAATATATGACAGTTGCAATTAAGTTAAGTGTAACTTAGCTTTAAGTGATAAGTACCAAATTATTTACCAATTTTCGCTCGAGTCTTGTTATAATCATATCGGAAATTTGATTTTTTTTTTTCAAATAGAGGATAAATTTGGAGGTAGCCGTGCCCTATCAGGGAGTGCCATAAATATTTATGTATGTACAAATAAAATAATTTTTTTAAGGAGTTTCTGATTTTTAGGTTGTTGTGACAACAAATTTAGCTAAAATATATTCAATTAAACTAATTTTTTAAGCTTTAGGTCAGTAAATTTTATAAATTTCTTTATATTTTTATTTTTATATCGATATTTCGTTAACCTTTGGTTAACTTCTTCAGGATTATTATTGTTTTTATATTTTTTAAAATAAAGGATATAAGGAAAGTAGGCATGTCCTTGCTCCGCTAAAAGCGAAATTTTCCTTCAAATTATAAAAGAAAATTCTACAAATAGTAATTAAGCTTTTGCTGCATTTCGATTATAATTGTAGCGGAAATTTAATTTTTTTATTTCGTGTGAAAGAAGTAAAGTTTTTCTTAAGGGTTAAAAAGATATATACCGAAGTGGTTACCAATTTTCGCTTGTTAAATTATATCGGAAATTTAATTTTTTAAATAAATTATAAATTTGGAAGTAGCCCGTTTGACAGCAACGGATGAAATTAAATTTTCTATAAAGTTAACACAGTTTATTTTAAGATACAGTTTCTAATTTCTAGGTTATTGAGATGATAAATTTAGCTAAATTATGTATTTAAAAAATAAAGGATATATGGGCAGTAAGCATATCCTTGCTCCGCTAGAAGCGAAATTTCCCCCAAAATTAGTAATAGTAATTCTACAACTAGTTACCAGATTTTGCTGCAATTGGTTTATAATAGTAAAGGAAATTTAATTCTTTTATATAAAGGACATATGTACATATGAACGTTTGAAATAAATTAAAATAAATAAATAAAATTAACTACTGGACTTGAAGATTATTTGATATAAACAAAGCTAAATTCATTTAATTTATTTATTGAATACAACATTTTTGTCTGAACAAAATCTGTGCTTTAAAATTGAGCTCTTGCTCATTACATGCCGTAAGCATGTCTTTAACACCCCACTAATTTAGTGCCATAGAAATAACATACCATGACTTTTTTGTTGTATTATTTCAAAGGAGTTGCTATTAAGGACATGCCCAAACATATATAAATAGAAGAAAATTCTCTTTTTGCTAATAGTAAAAGTTTAGCTGTCGCAAAAATATTAAAAAAAAATAAAATTTAAGTTCTTCCAATCTTTTGACAGCAAATGTATGCATGTATAAAAAAATCAAAGTGGAAGGTATAAGTCTCAACAAATCTGATAAAAACTTGGCAAATTAAAAAAAAATCAGTTAAAAAAGGCTTCAAAGTTCATATAAGGCATACTAAAATAAAAAAAAATAAAAAATTACAAAATAAATTTTCTCACAGTTTTTAAAAATTTTATTAAAAAAATTCATTCGAGTTTTTTTTAATAAATTTATTATTTTATATTATATTCCGTTAACTAATATTTTGCTTCTTGTTTTATATTTTTTTATTTGCTTATTTTTTATATGTATATTTTTTAAATTTCTTGTGTATGAAAAATTTCTATTTAGCGCTCCTAAAAGTATGCAATATTTTTGTCACTAACAGTACTTTGTTTTCAAGGTTAGTTTCAAGATGGTTTACTCTGTATTCGCTTATGGTTTTGTATTTTAGTTTACTTATATTATATGATATTTGTGGTGTTTTACATATTTATGTGAGTATATGAAAAATCAAATCCATAGTATTTTCCTGCAAGCTCAATTAAAATCATTACAAAATTGGAAAATTTCTCACGTCTTCATATCAACCGAGAAGAAAATTTTTTCATATAGAAAAACATTTTTTTTACTTATTAAAATTAAGAAAATTAGCCACCGATTTCATAAACAAAAGTCTCGCTACATTAAAAGGGGATGCAATTGAATTTATATTCCTTGCTTAGAAGCAAACAAGACCTAGGAAATGCTCTTCTTAAGATTTCACCCTTCTCTGTAGTAGCGCTTGTATATATTTCTTTTTTACCCAACAAACATAAATGCCAAAGGTTGAAAGCTTTTGCACTATCTAAATTAATTTTGGTTTTTGCAAAAAAAGCAATAGTTAGCAAAAAACATTTTTTAAATTTTTATATATTCTAAATTTCAAAGAAGTCAACCGGATATTATAACAAAAAAAGGATGCACACATTGAATGATTTTATTGCAGTTGTTATTATGGTATTGTAAATAAACTAAAATTTTTCATGGATTTTGCTCTTTAAATATTTGCCAATTTTTGAAATTTAATAATAATAATATTAATTTCTAGTTTTAATAATTTAACTTTGAGAAATCGCTGAAAATGAAACAAGCTCAAGAAATTTTGTTTGCTGTTATTTCATAGAGAAAATCTAGACTTGTTTCGTTTTATTTGGAATGTCCCAGCAAGGCTCAGGTAGTGTAAGAATTTCATCATTTGAACTACTTTTTTTTTCGAGGGAGCTACCTCACTAAGGAAAAAGTCTCAAGTTTGAATTTTATTTAAATTTTTAGAACCAATTATAATAAATTTAGTAAAGTGTGAACTTAACTTTTATACGGTGGGTAATTTTTTAAGTCATGAAAGTATAACCATATACGGACACTACTACGTGATAAAAGACCAAAAAAAATCCCGTGTCTCCCAGTTTTGCCCTTTTTATATTTGGAGCCTCGGTGTCATTTTTGCAATTTTTCAGGCTCATATCCTGCAAACCGTTCGGAATCATTATTTACTCTCTGAGGCAAAATTGTAGCTTTTGTCATAATGAACAAAAATTGTAAACATATAAGATAAAAAAAATTTGTCTTCAAAATCGCAATTAATTTAAAAAAATGGATTGGGTTATAAATATTTTCATATGGTTATTTTTTATATATTATATGAACATTTGCCCATTTGATCGAATATCCTACATGTAGTGCGATTATTTAAATTTTTTTAACTATAATCGTATCGTTGATATAATTAAAACGAACATTTATCGAATTTCGTACTCAGTAACATTTTTAACGATATTCGCTGTAGGTTAATTAATGTCAGCTGTGTCGCTATTTAAGCGACAATAATTTATGTGCTGTTAGTTTTATCGACAAAAATCAACAGAAAATATCATCTGCGTCCTTTCGTTAAAAATTAGTTGAAGAATTACATAATCGTTATTTTAAACGACAAAAAAAAATATACAAAAATTACGATTGTCGGATCGTTAAAAGTTAATGAATCGCACTACTGATGTAGAAATTTTTAAATGGTTTGTTTTTTTTTGGCATTTTTTTATTTCAAGAGCTTTTTTTCGATTTGCCGATTTTTGCGTTTTTTGACAAATTTTTATTCTTAGTAATTTTTTTGGTTCTGCCGATTTTTTTTAAATTCTGGCGGTTTCCTTATATAAGGTTATTTTTTTAATTTTGGCAATTTTTGCAGTTCTTGGCGTTTTTTTGGTTGTTTTTTTAGTTTTAATGTGTTTTTTTTCTAGTTTTGGCGCTTTTTTCGCTTTAACGATTTTTTTCGTTATGGAGATTTTTTCTATCTTGGCGATTTTGTAAATTTTATTTTGGCGACCTTTTTATTTATGGTGATTTCTTTGTGTTTTAGCGATTTATTTTATTTTGGGTGATATTTTTCATTTGAGCGCTTTTTTCATTGTGGCGGATGCTCACATTAAATAAACAATTAAATGAAATAGAATTAAAAGTTACTTTCAGTTAGTTTAGCAAAATATATTATATTTCAAGATTCTCATTAAATTATTCACATTTACGGAAAAAATTAATTCAAATAATTTTCAATTCAAGTTACAACCTTTGCGCTTGCTGTGTATGTATGTATGCTTCTACAAAGTTGACAAAACTTTTATTTAATTTTTAAATTTTATTTTATTATGTCATAATAATATGAGCAACATCTTGTGTTGATTTCAATTGTTTGCTCTTTTTTTTAAGGAACACAAAAAATATTTATGAGTTATAATCAGAGACTTTGTTTTGTTTGAGTTTTTTTGTGCTCCAATTGCCAAGGGAGAAATTAGTGGTTACAATTTTAACAAGGGAGGAGGGGAAGCTCTACTTTACATCCTTGTTCTTAAATAATCTACAGTAGAGGGTTGTTATTGCTGTAGTTATTTATGCTGTACATGGCCGTATTAAAATTAAGACTTGCTAGTGCTTAACTCTATACAGTGGGACAACAAATCAAGTATTTGCAGCAGACAATACCAGTACTGGTATTAAATTTGGATGATTTATGTAGAAAGAAAAAGATGTCTTCTGGTGGGTAAACTATTCCGTTCGCTATCATTATAAATTTTAAAATATTTTTATATAAATTTCATTCAAATATTTTGAAATTTCATTTTCTATTTCCCTGGCTACAAATAATTTACTGAATATACCTTAAATTTAAAGCCCATATTTTACTATTATTACACCCACTGTTATTTTAGTGTTTATATCCTTAAACGACAAAATTATTCAAGCGGCATTTGTTCGTGATTTTATTTTCTTAAATTTTATTTGACACCCGTTGCTTTATTAGTTTTAATTTCAGTATTTGTTTCAATACATTTTTTATTTTTTGTTTTATTTCAACTTTTGCTCTTCTAACACTTCCTTTTCATACTTTAATTCAATTATGTATTTCTTTCGTTTTTATGTTTTTCTCCCCCTGAAGAAGAAAATGTGCTGTGGGGAACCACTCAAATTTCAGCTGGGATTTTCATATTTATTCTATTAATAGAAAATTATCATAATATTAATTTTATAAGCTTAAGGAACACATAAGAATTAAAAGAGGGGGCATGTTGCCAAGTGCACAAAATCGCAGTTTATTTTATGACTACACAATTCGTTGTTAAGTTACCCTTCGTTTGGAATTATATTTTTCATTCTTATTATTGGATTTAATAACTGCATGATTAAATTTTTTAAATAAAGGATATATATGAAGGTAGCCGTATTATAGCACCGTATTAAAAAAAATCTTTAGCGTTAACATAATTCTAGAGTTAGTTTCTTATTTAAAACAAAAAATTTAACTAAACCACATATATTTAAAATAAAGGATATATGGGAGGCAAGCACGTCCTTGCTTAGAATTCAGTGAAATTTTGCTTAAACCTTTAAAAAATTATTAACAAAATTGTTATCCACTTTCGCTAAAATTATATGTTAATCACATCAAAAATACATTTTTTTTTAATAAAAGATACATTTGGAGGTCGTTTTATAGCACCGAATGCAATAAAATTCTATGTAGAGTTAACAAAGTTTGTTTAAGAGTTTTTAATCTTATTCTGAAGAAAATTGAGCGAAAACACATTTTTAAAATAAAGGATATATGGGAAGTTAGCATGTCCTTGCTCCGCTAGTAGCGAAATTTCGCTTAAAGCTTGAAAGGGCAATTCTACAACTACTTACCAACTTTTGCAGCATTTCGAGTGTAATTGTTGCGGAAATAAAAATTTCTTATACAAATAAAGGATATATGACAGTTGTAATTAACTCAAATTAGTGCAGTCAAATTTTTCTTAAAGCTTTAGAGGATAATTACCGAAATAGTTAGTAATTTTCATTGAAGTTTGACTTAAACCACATCGTTAAATAACATTTTTTTTAATAAATGATAAATTTGGAGGTAACCGCATCGTAGTACTGATTGCAATAAAATTTTCTGTATAGTCAACAAAGTTTGTTTGAGAGACAGCTTAAAATTTTTGGCCTATTCAGATGAAAAATTAAGCGAAGCACATTTTTTAAGAATAAAGGATATATGGGGGTGAGCATGTCCTTGCTCTAGCTTCCGCTAGAAGGAAAATTTCCCTCAAAGTTAGAAAAGACAATTATACAAATGGTTACCAGCTTTTGATTATTTAAGCTTATATTTATTTTTTTAAAAAGGATACATTTTGAGGTAGCCTTATCGTAGCACCGAGCACAATAACGTTTTCTATAGAGTTAATAAATTTAATTCTAACGGTAGGTAGGTTTTAATTTTTGTCTTGTTCAATTTACAAAAACAATTTATTTTCTAAAATAAAGGATATATGGACGGTGATCACGTCCTTGCTCCGCTGGAAACAAAAATTTAGCTAAAAGTTAGAAATGGCAATTCTGCAAATAGTTACCAAATTTTTGCTGCATTTCAATTATAATTGCAGCGAAAATTTAAGTTTTCTATGTATGGATGTATGACAGTTGCAAATAAAAGAGGTTACAATTTTCTTGAAGCTTTAGAGGATATTAACCGCATTAATTACCAATTTTTGCTAAACTTTTATTTTAAAAAAATCGGAAATAAAATTTCTTTAAATAAAGGATAATTTTGGAAGTGCCCCTTATAACAGCACCGAATGGATAAAAAATTTATATAGAATACCCATTGCTAATTATAGCAACAGTTGATGTTTTTATCATATTGAGATGAAAAAATAAGCAAAAATATATATTTTAAAATAAAGGATATATGGGAGGTAAGCACATCCTTGCTCCGTTAGAAGCAACACTTTCCTCAAAGTTAGAAATGGCAATTCTACAAATAGTTACGAATTTCTGCTGCATTTCAATTATAATTGTAGCCTAAATTAATATATTTTATATAAAGGATATATGAAGGTTTAAAAGAAATTGTGCAATAGGAGAGCTATACTTTTAGCTAATGGACATAATAATTACATGATATAAGTAAAGCTGAATTTACTTAACCTATTTGTTTAAGCAAAATTATGATCATACTTATTGTCAAAAAGAGAAAAAAAATATTATATAAAGTAGTTAAAGATCATTATGATTGTTTACTTTTTGATATATTGCTGAAGCTTTATTGTGCGTAATTGAAATATTTAATATTTTTATTTAAGATTACAAAGGGTTATAGACCCCAATAACGTTAAAAAGTTTGCTTAATACTTTTTTTTGAAAGTGATAAGTAAGATAAATCGTAAGCTATAATTTTTTTCTTTTAAAATACAAAACTTTAACACCCCACTAATTTAGTGCCATATAAATAACATACACTGCTTTAATACAACAATGACTTTTGTTGTTGCCTTATTCATAGGGAGTTGCTATTAAGGACATGCTCTCACACATATGCATAAGTAGCCTTACATTTGCTTGTACATACTACAGACAGACACTCACATACACGCACAGACGCACGCACTCATTTTGTCACAAATAATAAACTTGACAGTCACTCATGGGTGGCTTATTAAACTTGTGTAAAACAACCCAAATGCACTGGGCAGAAACGCTACAATCACACGTACCCTTACATTTTTGCTAGTGCGAAACATAATCATGTTGCCTTAACATGCTCGTTTTTACTTCATAAGGTCCTTGTTGTTTCTTTTTTTTTGTGGAAGACTTATTTATGCAGCATTTAACATCGTCAATGTGTGGGGTCATTTTAGTGGTCTCTTTTATATCTTTAATGTCCTTAACATAAGTAGTGGACAGAATTTTTTGTGGCTTGCTCTGCGTTCGTTCTTTTTCTCTTCGATTTTGTTTATGTTTTTTATGAGTTTTAACACATAAAATTGGTTATGCTGTGAGAAATTATATTTAAAGTTTATTCTTTTTCTACATATAGTTCCTTTCGTTAAGTTTTCTTTAAATACTTTATAGCATTTTCTTAAAAGTGTTAACATTTCGGCAAAAAAGCTGGACTTAATGTTAGTAAAGCAGTAAATTTTTCTTTTTTATAGAAATATAACTCAGGCAATTAAAAAATTAAATTAAATATGTCTATATGTTCCCATCTTTAAAGCCAAAATTATCACATAATGAAAAGATTTATTTCCCAAGGCAGTAACGAATTCTTTATTTATTTTCATCATACATTTATCTAATACATAATCTTTAAAATAAAGGAGATGTGCTCTCTTAAAATGTCTTAGCCCCAATTGTACAAATATTTCTCTCAAAACTAAAAATAATTACCAATTTTTGTTTTATTTTTATAGCATTTTTACTGAAAATTAATTTTCTTAAATAGAGGACATTTGACAGGTTAGCACACAACACTAACGAAGACGATTAAATTTTCGACACATTTTAAACAGTTAATTTAAAAGCTGGTGATTATTTCTTAGTGCATTCCGATCATAAATTTAGCTAAATTATAATTTTTAAAATTAAGGATATATGGGAGACAATAATGTCCCAGCTTAGATTGAAGTAAAATTTGTCTGAAAGATTTAAAGGATAAAAACCGAAATAGTTACCGATTTTCACTTGTTTTTGGTTTTAATTGCATGAAAAATAAAATTTTTTAAATGAAGGATATTTTTCGAGGCAGCTGTATCACAACATCGCATGAAATAAAATTTTCTACAGAAGCAATATAGTTAATGTTTGCAAAATTTTTTTGTTTTGGCTTGCTCTATGCAAAATATATATATACCTAAAAAAATATTTTTTTAAATAAAGGATATATGGGAAGGAACAACGTCCTTGCTCCGATTGAAGCAAACTTTTCTCAGAAGTTAAAAAAGGCAATTCTACAAATAGTTACCAATTTTTTCTGCATTTCGTTAATAATTATAATAGAAATTTGTATTTTTTGAATAAAAGATATAACTCATTTGAAATTGATTTTTGCAGAGGGTTAACATAGCTTATGTTTTGAAATATTTGTGGAATTTAAGTTTATAAAAAAAAATTATTTAACAAAAACATATTTTTCAAACAAAGGGGGAAGGAACAACGTCCTTGCTCCGATTGCAGCAAAATTTTTGTAAAAGTTAAAAAATACAATTCTACAAATAGCTACCAATTTTTGATGTATTTCGTTTATAATTGTAGAGGAAAATTAAATTTGTTTGTACAAAGAATATATGGAATTTAAAATTTAATTCAGCACAGACTTAAAATAGTTTATTTTAAAGACAGTTGTTTAATTTTACTAGTTTCTACACATACATTTAGTAAAAATATATTTCTTTTAACTAAAGGATATATGGGAGGTAAGCACGTCCTTGCTCGGATTAAAGCAAAATTTTCCTGAAAAGTTAGAAAACGCTGATCAACAAATAGTTAAAATTTTTTTCTGCATTTAGATTATAAACGTAGCAAAATTTTAAATTTTTTGTATAAAGGATGTAAGGCAGTTAAAACTAAATTCAGTTTAGAGTTAAGATACTTTATTTTAGAGACATTTATTGAATTTAAGTTTATTATAAAATATTTAGCAAAAACATATGTACATAACTATAAATATTTCAAATAAAGGATATGTAGGAAGTAAGCACGTCCTTGCTCCGCTCAAAGTAAAATTTCTCTAAGAGTTAAAAAGGCCAATTCTACAAATAGTTACTAATTTTTGTTGTACTTTGAATATAATTGTAGCAAAAATTTAAATTTTTTGTTTAAAGGATATATGGCAGTTAAAATTAATTTGTTTCTAAAATAAATCTTTGCCCCCATTGTGGCAAAATTTCTCTCAAAATTAAAACAGAAAATTCTGGAAATAATAATAAAGTTTGTTTTCTTTTTCTTTATGATTTTAATAAAAATTACATATTTTTGAAAGAGAGATTAAATAAAAAGAATCTTTTCTTTGAGTAATTTTTTTTAACTTTAATTTTTTGATGTGGATTTCAAAAACTTCTCACAAAAAATTCATCTTTGTTGATAAACCACTATTAGATGCTGCAAATTTTTGAATAAATTGTTTTTCGTTATTATATTACTTACTTATTTAAATGTTTGCAAGAAAATTTTGTCAAAGCGCAGTTCAGTTTTATTATTGAATCTAGCAACATAGTAAATCAAAAACGAACATATCTTGTGATTGAATGTTTATATTCTTATATAAAGTAAATTTTTTTAAGCCAAAAATAAAGACCTCAAGTAGGACATCACGAACAAAAGAAAGACATTTCGACACAAACTGGGAAATAACATACATATTATATTTTTCTTACCTCCAAATTTAATACCCAATTAAAATAAATAATAACTATTTCCTCAATTATAATTTTAATTCTATAATTCATACACAAATTTCATTAAAAATAAATATCTATCTTTATTTGCAATTTCTCTTTTATTTTTCAAAAAAAAAAAAAAAATAAGATGCAATTACAATATATTTGAATATTTTTTTCTTATATTGTTAATAATATTTTTCAAATTAGTTTTTCTTTCCAGAAGATAAACTTGCAATTCTAATCAATTTAAGTAAATATTGAATTACTATTTCTAAAGAATTTTTTCATTTACATCAAAAAAATAAAAAATAATTCAATTGGCATAATTACTTAATGTTTTTTTTTGTTTTTATATGTTCATTTGTTGGTTGTAGTTCTTATTGTAATTCTTGTACTAAGAAAAAATCTTTTTAATGAGAATAAAATTAAAGTGCAATAGATAAAAGTAATGAGCATTAAACTTAGTTCTTTTTTCTGGTTGCTTTCGAAGGAATCGTGCAATGAAAGAATAATAAACGAAATAAAATTGTTTTTTTTCCAATGAACAGACTGGTCAGATATTTTTCTTAATTTTTTCAAATAGAAACGAAAAGCATTAACCCAGGTATATTACTTTCAGACAAAAATTCACAGAAAAGAATAAGGAAATGGGTTTATTCACCAACTTGTAGAATCAATAGAAAAGTTATTAAATTCAGTAACTGGAAACCCATGCACTGTTTGTCCAAGAGCCGAAATTGCGGCAAAAATTACGTTAAAATACGCAAACATCATAAAAATTGTTGTGGGTACCTTTTCTGCAAAAATAAACATTTTACAAAAGTTGACAATAACCCCTTTTGGTAAAGACCGACAATAAATTTTCTGAAAAAGGTTTTGAGACATAATATCTTTATATAAAAACTAATGTAACATAATTATGAATCGCTAAGTACTTAAACAAAATAATGAAAAGGCTGCAACAAAAATTCAAACATATTTATTTCATGATAATACATTTAATAATGTAATCAATTAATATTTGAATAATGTTAATGTAAGTAAAAATTAGTCAAAATTTTGCGAAAGTGTGGCGAACTGAACTTTACTTTTAAGTAGAAAATCTGCACAATGGCCCAGCGTTATTCATTGTAAAATGACAATTAAAATCAAACACAAAACAATTAACAGCTGTCAAAATAACAGCAGCATTGCCAACTATATTACTAAACATAAGATAATCATCTATTGGTGATTGTGCACAACTTAAATGAAAACTTTAATAATTTCTTTGACAATTTTTCGACTTCAGGTTTTCAATATTTTACTTTTTATGAGCACTTTTTAAGCACTTAAATAAATAATAAAAATAACAAAAACAAAAAAGGAAATTACTCAAAATGTGTTTAAAAAAATAATAATAATAATTCTGGCAATTCAATAAACAACAATTTTCCACAAGCAAGAACAAAAACAACAGAAAATTCTCCATGTTAATACGCGTATACGAAACAATAAATAATAAAACATGCAAATAGAGGCAATAGCATGTTTAAATAATAAAATAAATAACGTGACACAGCATGACACTAAATGTTACACCAAACAAGAAAGAAAAGCAAACAAAAAGAGAAAATAAAACAGCAAGGACGACTTATAGTAGCTAGCAACCTAACGAGTAAAAGTAGTTAGAAGAAAAAGAAGTCAGCCAAGCAGCCTTACCAATAGCTCATGCCACACAGTCAACCAACCAACCAACCAAACAAACAACCAAACAAACATGTGTCTTCAATGCTTTAGCACAACCATAAACATACAAATGCGTGTCTTAAACATTACAGCAACTAACAAAAAAAAAAAGCAAAAGGATATAAGAATGGCTTTCAGTTTCATATACAAACATATGCATGTATGAGCATATTTTGAGTCATATATTTTGCGCTAATTTTCAGTAGGGAATAAAAGTCAGGCATATGTAAAAAACATGTTTGCACTTTTTCTTCTCGTATCTCAAAACATTTTACTCGCTGGATCACTTGCACAAGTGTACGTGTTCTAAAAATTATTTTGCAATACAGAATTATTTTATACCCAAAAATATATGTATGTATGTTTGTATGTATGTACATAAAGAGGGAGACGCATATATACATATATATATAGCATCTGCACATAAATATCCACACACACCCGCCTCATAAACTTGGCTGAAATTGCAAGTAAAAGCCTTTTAGATACAAACATATAACACTGCTCATTAATATACACTTTAAGAAAAAATTACTGAATATGTAAGCAAGTTAATTGCAGCTGCTTTAGAAAGCATTATGATTTTAGATCTTTGCTCTTTATGCCATGGACCTCTTTTTCTTTTTTTTAAGGTTTAAATTTCTATAATTATTTTTAATCTCTCTACGTCCACAGAAAATTTCGTTCTGCTATTAACACTTTTAATTGAAAAATAAAAGAATACAAAAAAATTTATTAAAATTTGTTAAAAAATTTAAATGATTAAAAGTTAAATTTATCATTGATTTTTGGTTTTAATTTTTCAATTAAAGGTTTTGATTGGGGAAATATTTCTTATATAAGAAAATGTTTTTTTTTTCAGTTTAATTACATAAATTTTCCGCAATGCTAAGAAAATATTTCTTTCAAGGCTACTTATACACTGAGTCAAATTTACAGACTTGAGTAAATTGCGTCTAGAAGAAGCCTAAAATAGTTGCTTTTCAAATTTTATATATTCAGTGATGTTGCTGATTAATGTCTTAATATCATGGGAGCATTTTATTAACTTAATATAGAAAGGCCCTAAATCATTATTTTTTTTTAAATCGAGATTTTTTTTCGGTATATTAGATAAATGTTCTTCTATCGAAATATAAAATAAATTCAGTAAAGTGCGACTTTGACGCACGAATGGTTCCGCACGGACACGAGATATGTAATTGAATAGTAGCCTGTATAAAATATGGTTTTGGCATTTTTTTTTTCGTTTATTACGTTTTTTTAATTTTGGAGATTTGTTTTTATTTTGGCGATTTTTGTCATTTTGACAATTTTTTTTTGTTTTGGCGATTTTTTCGGTTTTTGGATTTATTTCCATTTTGACAATTTTTTTAGTTTTCACGTTTTTTTCTCGTTTTGGCGATTTTTTTCGGTTTTTGGCTTATTTATTTTTTAGGCGACTTTTTTCGTTTTGGCGATTTTTTAAATTTTTGGTTATTTTCGGTTTTTGGCATTTCTTCATTTTGGAGAATTTATTCATTTAGGCTCTTTTTTGTAGTTTTTACACTTTTTTCTTATTTTGGCGATTTTTTCGGTTTTTGGCGACTTTTCAATTTGCCGATTTTTTAATTTTGGCGATTTTTTCATTATGGCGATTTTTTTTCATATTAACAATTATTTTGTTACTGGAGCCTTTTTCGCTTTTGGCGATTTTTTCGGTTTTTGGCGCTTTTTTCATTTTGGCGTTTTTTTCATTTAGACCATTTTTTTGAATTTTGCGACATATTTTAGTGTTAGAAATTTTTTTTTTAATTTTGGCGATTTTTTTCGTTTTGGCAATTTTTTTGAATTTTTGGCGATTTTTTTTGGTGTGGCGATTTTATAATTTTCAGATTTTTTAGTTTTACCGTTTTTGAAAATTTCAAGAGTTTACCTCTTACGGTTTCCAAGATATAGCAAGTTGTGAAAATTAGATAGTCAAAATTGCATTAACTGATTTTTTTTAGTGTTAATTGTGTTAGTCTATGCAAAACTACACTAATTTTACATATTTCAAGTGTACATATGTATGTACATACAATTATATGTATATTATATGGGATTTTAACATTTTTTTTTGCTCGTTTTGGAACAACCTTTAATTTTTAATTCTCATTTATTTGTTGTTGTAGTGGCCAAGGTTCTACATACTCTGTCCAAATTTCAAGTCCGTAGCTCTTACGGTTCCTTTTTTCACCTTTGGTGTACGGAACCTTAAAAACTAGATTAAAACAAAAAAATAATGAGTTAGGGCTTTTATATCTATAGGTAGTAATATTAACAGCTTGAGCATGTTTAGTGTTCTAAAAAAATTGTTTTATATGAAGACTTTAAAGAGTCATCAGGAGCACCATTTCTATACAGCGGGATAACCTCAAAATTTCCCAGTGTCCCACTGTCGATAGATTTTGCTAAAATATAAAATTTTCAAATTAATTTTTCGAAAGTTTTAAAATTATTTAAAAAATTAAACTAAATTTGTTCTTTAAAAGGCCATCCAAAGCCCCCTTTCTTTGCAGAATTTTCCAGTTTCCCATAATGACCGCTAGTGTTTTCAAAATATTACATTTTAAAAGTATATATCTGTTTTCTTTATATCGTCAGCTGAAATGCAAAACAACATATATAACTATCGACAAATTAAAAAAAAATAATTTTAATTAATTATTAGGCATTACATCGAAATTTTCAAACCCTTAATCATAACAATATGTTACTTGAATAATTTTATTTAGTTTTTTCTCTCTTCTATAAAATTAAAAAAAATTTTAGTTACGGAATTCAGTTGACGATATGTCCTTAAATGTATCAGAGGCAATATTATCAATTAATTATTATACCATTCATTATATAGCGTGCTTTTTAGAGTACCACAACTTTGAGTTGGCATCACTGCTTTATTTGACATTTAACAGCTGATAGTTGCTATTTGTTTAGTTAGCTTTGAAATTACATTATGAATCGATTTACACCAGAGAAACATGTGCAACTTCTTGAAATTTTTATAAAAAAAATATCTATTTGTCAAATTTATTTTGAATTTCTATTCAAAATTTTATTTTCTGATGAAGCCCATTTCTGGTTGAATGGGTACGTAAATACGCAGAATTGTTGCATTTTGAGTGAGGAGAATGCACAAACTTTTGTTGCAACACCATTACATCCACAAAAAATTACTGTTTGGTGTGCTTTATGATGGTAAGAATGAGCAAAGTTGTTGAAAATTTATGTTACAAATTTCGCCTTCTAAGCGCCAGTTTTGGCGGGTTTTCTTCCAATAAAACTTGTGTCACTCTATAAAAAACACTCTATATGTATGTTGTCCAATAAACAAAAAGTGCTTATGCAATGGTTTACTGTTTTTTAGGAAAGCTTTTTAAGCTTTCAAATCGATTTTCAGAAATGTCTTTCATTAAGACCTAAACTAGAAAAATCGCCGTTCATTTTTATTTTATTTAGGACTACTTCGTTCATCAACCCTACAAGCAAAGTAATACGAAAATGATACGAAATCGTATTTATTGGAAGAAAAATATTATTGCGACAACAATCATATTCGTATTGCGGAAGAGTTTGTGCGGCCTGGGCGATACTTCGAAGAAATGCGAATGCAATACTTCTAGAAGATAAAATTGTGATATTGCTAGATAATAATCTAATAGAATTTTTTATGATATTGCCAGATTATCTTTAGGAAGATAAATTATTTATAACGATAGATTATCTCCTAAAGTACAACTGTAGAATTTTTCTAAATTATCTGAAGGAAGAAAAAAATAAACATATATATATACATATGTATATATGTATGTATATATGTATGTACAAATAAAGATACCATTAATTTAAATTTAAAGCAATTTTTTATGATCAACTAAATTCAATCTATCATCGCGGGAGTCATCATATGTTTAGTATAAAAAGAAATTTCCTGACATAATGTTTTGAAAATTTTCTGATTGTTATTATTTTGAATAAATTTTTTTTATCTTCTAGTTAAAAACATATTGATATTATAAATTTTTTGCGCATGTGATAAAACGCCAGGCTGAAAAAAATGCAATATTTTAATAACACAAAGTACCTTGTTAAAGGAAAAAATAAATAGTCAATGCATTTGGAACTGTTCATTTAAAAAGTTTCACCAGAATGAAAATATTTTAATATTAAAAAAGTATTGCTTTGATGATTTTCTTCTAAATCATAAAAATAAGATATTGTATTTTTATCTTCTGGGTAAGATATCTTCCAAATGTTTGTAGGAAATCTATTACTAACATATTTAAATTCAAATATACCAAAATATAAGCTAAATTAAGCTTTGGTTCCAAATGAGATTAAAAGACGGAAAGAGATAAGAATCAAACCATTGCGCTGTAACTTTTTAAAAAATCGCACCAACTAGTTTTGTACAGGGAAACTTTTTATTATTAAGATTACAGAAGCGGCATTAACTTCATATAGTGTTATCTCGACTTAAGCACTTTTCCCTTTTTGCCGCATATATATCGGACCACATTTTTCATTATCTCTATTCTTAGGTTTTTTCTGTCGGTGTAATATTCATCAAAAAGTGCGCGGTTTTAAACCTGCTAAAAAAATTTGGGTTTTGTCTCTGCTACTTAAATTTAAATTTATCTTCTCCCACATAACAAATTCCAATTCATTGAAACTTGAACGTACATATTTTTTTTTATATCACATACACTGTAATTTATTTGCCATTTAGCACAATATATATATAAATGAAGAACGAAAACAATTTAAAGTTATTTGACTAAAATATGTTGTAGTAATAAAAATAAACCATATTGTGTTATATAAAATTGTACGTGCAGAAAAAATTTAAATCCTAACGCACACACCACCGTATTGTAGTCAAGTATTTACAACGCATACTTTAACAAGTATTGTAGCAATTGAAAAACAATACACCCTCTAATAAACCAAAACACGTAGCATGTACATGTGTGGGACAATTTATATAAAGTATAAAAATTGTTTTAAAAATTAACATACACATATAAAGCAATTTCTATAAATGTATTTATGTACATATTGCATATTACATATTATTTGCAGGGTTGTGCTGCCTAAGGTGTAAGTGAGTTTGTATGTAGTTACCCTGTAGAGCTTTTTTTTAATTTAATAATTATTTATATTTCATCTACATTTATTTAATAGCGGAAGTATTTATCCCTCCATAAAGAAGTGAACGCTTACATATTTTATAGAAATGATACAAAGCTTTTAAAAATAACTTCTACAACTCCAAGAAATCCAGTAGATTTCAAATGAAATCTTGTTCAAAATCTGTACCGCTTACACTAACATTTTTTTTTGACAATAATCAAAATTTCGTATCTAAAACCATTGTTGAAATGTTTCCTAAGCTACAACCAAACAGCTTTTACTTTTTTGTACAATTAAAAATAAATTCAGTGAAGTGTGACTTTGACCCGCACACGAAGGGTTCCGTACGGACACTAGATATGTAGATCAATACGAACTTTAGCCTATATAACATATAGTTTTTTTGTTTTTGGTGTTTTTTCAGTTTTGATCATTTTTCTGTGTATTTGGTGTTTGTTGCGTATTTTTTTTTTTGGCGTTTTTTAGTTTTGGCACTTTTTTTTCTCGTTTTGGCGATTTTTTTCTCTTGGCGTTTTTTTTCATTTTGTCGATTTTTTTATTTTGGCGATTTTTTACTTTTGGCAATTTTTTCACATAGACGAGTTTTTTTAGTTTTTGCGATTTTTTCGGTTTTTGGCGTTTTTTTTCATTTTGGCGATTTGTTTTAATTTTGGCGCTTTTTTAGTTTGTCGATTTTTGGCGTTGTTTCATTTTGGCTATTTTATTTCTTTTAGGCGCTTTTTTAAATTTTGACAATTTATTCTCGTTCTGGCGATTTTTCCGGCTTTTGACGTTTTTTTTAATTTTGGCGATTTTTTTTAATTTTGGGGATTTCTTTTCATTTGTGCGATTTTTTCGAATTTGGCGATTTATTTTAGAGTTAGCATTTTTTTTAATTTTGGCGATTTCCACAGGAACTATTTTTTATGAAAAAAAAAACGCCAGTAGTATTTGTAGTCATTGATAAAGGGCTGCTTTTTAGGCTAGACTCATATAAGAATACATATGACACTCTATGAAATTCCATTAGACCTAAAGATAATAAATTAATTAAAAAGAAACACGAATTAGATGCTTCCAATAGGCACTTTCGAACTTTGTTAGCTGATAGCGGCCTGATTAAGTGTCATTTATGAAGTTTGGTTTGCTAATTTATTATCAACTGAAATACAATTTAATTTAACTTTTTATTTCAAATGTTTACGAATTCAGGTAAGCAACACCGAAGGAAAAGAGTTTGGAATATGGTTTTGTTAGAACTATTGTGATGAGATTTTAAAATAATATGAAGAAAAACTACACTTGAGAAAGACCCAAAACGGTCACAAATGTCCTTTTTTTTATAAAGAAGAGAAACAAATGTCGTTAGACTTCTGTTTCATAAAATGTTATAATGAACAACAAATACAATTTTTTTTAAATACAAAACGAAAATTAAGGACGATCTCGCCAGTAAGACTTCGATCGATAACAGAAAATGGCTTCATAATTTTTCCTGTTAAAACCTTTTAGCTATTGATTATTAGAGTATAATATAATTATATAATTATATATTATATAATTTTGTATATTGTCGAAAATATATACAAATATATATACTCCTTTATTTTATATCACAGGGTAAACTTAATATCTGACTTAACTTTTGAAACATAGCCTACTTTTACAAAAGGAAAAAGTTCACTGTGAAACTACGAGTATCAAGGACTTTTAAAATGTTCTTACACACACAAACTTGCACACGCAGACACATATGCCCGCCAACTTAAGCCAAGTATTTTTCTTCGTGTTAAAACAAACGTAAGTAAGCCTTTTGCCACAATAATTCACAGTACAACTGCATGAGGAATCATGTTCTTTTCGATACGAAAAAAAACATAAAAAAGAAAGTGAAAATTTAAAATAAAAAGATAAAAATAAAAGAATATATGTATACACATAAATATTACACACACGTACGAATATTTTCTCAGCATTAGCATTTATTTGTTTAGTAACCAAATATTTTATGCTTTTTGAGAATTTTTAAAAAACATATATATATATGTTGGTATGAAAATGAAAACTTGAAAGAAAATGAAAGAGTTTTTCGAGCAAATAAAATATCTGTATGAAAAGAAAGTTGGAAATTTCTTTTTTCATGTTTCTTGCAGATAGCAGCTGCATTTCATGGCCCTGTTAAAGCTGCTTCCTTTTTACTTTTGCCTTTGAAATAAATTTCCTTGATAGAGTGTGATTGTGTGTGTGTGTGTGTGTTTGCATGTGTCTGCTTGTAACTCATTTAAAATAAATTTTTAGCACTTGTGCTTATCTCCAGCTTTTTTTTCTTTCTTCTCAATGGCATGTATTTTATTTATTTAGTTTTATACTTTACATTTCTTAACAGCAACTTATTTTTGCCTTTTTTTAGCATTTCACTCTTAAGAATGTTTGTTTGAGTTAAATATAAAATAGTTTTTCTCTTTAGCTTACAATTGTTAAATTAATTGTTAAAAAGAAAGTTTATGGATAGGGGTTATTTAAATAAGGAATAAAATAAATACTTTATTATAATTATTTAGTATTGTTTAAATTTAATTTGTCGTTTTTTTTATTCTTTTGAAAGATAATTAGTTTAAAAATATTTTCAATACTTCCAAATGTTTTTTTTTTTTACTTGCTAAAAGATTTATATGGTCTTTGTTTCTGCTTAAGAAACTCTTCAGTGGACTTCAATTACAAAATCTTTGAGATAAGCTAAAAAACTCAGCATGTTTATGGAAAAACTCTCAAAATTTTATTGAGAATTACATCCACAAGCATTATAAGTTAAAAAGCCTCAAACAAAAAGATTTCATAAGAAACATCTTTATACGATTTTGATTCCGATTTTGTACAATTCATGAAAGCCTGTCTGTCGTCTGTCCTGCTTTATCGCCTAAATAGCTGAACCGATGTTTATAAAACTTAAAACATAAATACTCGCAGATCTGCGTCTAAAAAGTAGGACCTAGAAGGAACAGGGGACTATATCTCCCCTAAGAAACTATTCGAACGATTTTTGTAAAATTCGAAGCATTGAAACATCTGTATCTAAAAAGAAACACAGTTTTCATATATTTCTAAAACTAGGACCAATAGAGGACACCGGGCAATTTCTTCCCCTCTGTGTCTATTCATACAATTTTTATGAAATTCAAAACATAAATACATCAATGTCTAAATAGATAGAAAAACTTAATTTATTTTGTAAACTAGGACCAAGAAGGGGACTGAGGGCAATCTTATCCTCTTCGAAACTATGCAGCCGATTTCGATGAAATTTAAAATGCAGGTAGATATGCGTTAAAAAGGACACATAGGCTTTATATTTTATGGCAAGCAGCCACACAGGACTTCCAGTTTTCAATATTTTTCGGGATTTTTCCAATTTCACAGTTTTTTATATACATCATAATTTTTATGTATTAAAGCGTCTTTAAGGCAATTTCAAAGAACAAAAAACAGTGGCACGGAATCGTATATTGCTGAATATGATTCGTATGTTGTTGGATTTATAAAACACAGTAAATTATATTTCCTAAAATAAATAATTAATTTATCTCAGCGACCGTAGCTATTACTATTTCAAAATAAACTAAGAAATTTAATTAATTTATTTAGTTTTGTGATAATTTTTTTATGTAACTATTTATTGTAAAACCCTTAAAGATTGTCCGAGTATGTTACGCTAATAAAATTCTTTTAAAATTTCCACCGTTTGCATAAGCAGCACCTTGTACAAATGGAGAGTAAGGCCGGGTTTACACCTGTGTGCCAAATGCCACACAAACGTAAAAACAGCGTAACCAACTAATTAATAATGAAAAACTATTTGATTCAGACATGTATATATTAAGTTAAACAGTCGCATACATAATTAATAGACAATTTTATAGAATCCAAAGTGATTGCAACTGTTAAAATCAATAAATATATGTCTGAATCAAACAGTTTTAAGTTAGTAATTAGTTGGTTACGTTTTGTTGGGCAAATGAGACACAATAAATGCCAGATGTAAACTCAGCCTAAAACTAATCACGACGAATTCGTCGGTAAGAATTCGCTGTTGTAAACTCTTAATATGGAGCACAACAACAGCGACAAATTAACAGCCACCGTCGTGTTCTGTTTGTAGAAGCAAAGAAAAAATTTATGTTTCGTCCTGCCGGCATATGAAATAGACACAAAACTGCTCCGAATAGAGAATTTCTACTGACGCCATGATTGTGTTTATTTTCATATACATACATATATATATTTATGATTTATATTTGGTAATAAATATTCCCTGCCAAAAATACGTTGTTCGTCTCGGTTGTTTTTCTATAATAAAATGTTCCCGCGCAGCTCTCTAGTGCAAGATTTAATAATAAAATAACATTTAAGAAATGTAATATTCGATATATTGTCATAATTATATTTTAATTTGAAATTTATTTGCTGGTGGTTCAGCTTGGTGTATATACGTATTTCATTGTTGCTGTAACAAATCATCAGTAGACTTCAACCACACATTTTGAACAGTCACAAACCTCTTACTTTATGCACAGACTTTCAAAAACTATATGAGAATTCATAGAATAATAATATTTTTGAAAATCACAAAGACAAAATAAGCTTAGTAGGCTTTGAAACTCATACAAAACCCAGCAAATAATTTGTGACTGTTCAAAATTTGTGTTGAAGTCTACTAATGATTTAGCTCAAGCGCCAATGAAATACGTATATACACCAAGCTGAACCACCAGCATATAAATTTCAAATTAAAATAATAAAATAACGATTTTTAAGAGACTTCTTGGACAATTATTTTCAATTTTCATTGTTATTTCTTATGATATTTTTGCGTTATTTTTTATATCAATATTTAATTTAATTTTAAATATAAATTAAGTTTTTTGTTTTCCTTTCTAAATATTTCTGTTTACTTAAAGTATGATTGTATGCTTTCTTATATTTATTTTGCTTATAAACTCTTAATCCATAAATAAATAATAATTTAAAATTTATATGAGACAAAGATGCAAGAATAAAACAGAAATATAAACGTAATATGAAAATGACAAATTTATGTGTATGTTTAGACAAATATACATAAAATATGTATGAGAAATACCGACAAAAAAAAAGTATAGAATAAAAATGGCAAGATTTTGTTTAATAAATATACAAGTATAAAGACTACCAAATACGATTATGTAACAAAAACAATAACAAATCACATTTGATTACATGTATTGCCATACATATGGATGTCTAAGGATGTAGAATAAAACTATGCAAGTAGAAGTAACCCAGCGGGAAAAAGAAATAGTACGAACGGCTACTAGAAGGCCTCTCTCTTTTGGCTGAACATGACCTGGTTTCCCCATTCCATATCTACTCATTTCTTTTTTTTTATACACGTTCTCATGGCATGGTAAGCCTTCCACGTTCGTTCGTTCGTTCCTTTTACAAGAAATTTAGAAAGGTCTGAAAATCAATGACTTTTGCTTTGAAAATAAAAATAAATAAATTTTACTTTTTCCCTTCTCATAGAGGAAAACGTATAACGCTTAGCTTATCTTTTATACGGAAAAGCCTAACCCTTCTAAGGAGTATTATTTAGCAGTCATATCAGAATAGTGATTGAGTTAAAAAAATACTTAAGCAGGCCTTTAATAACGCCTTCAATAAAAGGATATTCTAACGGCCCTATGTATAAGCAAAAATTGGCATGAAGTTAGCATAATTGGCAAAATTGAACATGATCTTAAAGAGTTTTGCCATGATTGACATTCACATTAAAAATTATGCTAGGACTTAGAGGTGGATTAAGATTAGGTAATGCGACCATTTTTGGTGTCGAATTGTGTAGAGGAAATCATTAACACCTAATTCAATTTCGTCACTTATGCTAACTTCATGCCAATTTTTGCTTATACATAGGGCCATAAGTATTTCCGCTGGAATGCTATATACACACATATATAAATAGGTTCGTTTTTATTAATTAGCCGACAATAAACAAATAATTACAGAGTAAGGAACTAATTGACAAATAGCTTCAGGGTTTTCTAAAATAAGAAATCGTGGAGTTTTTCCAGTATATTTTATAATCAATTTTTGCCTTGTATACTAAAGGGAAATAAATTCACTAAAGTGCAACTATGACTCCCACACGAAGGCTTCCGTACGGACACTACTTATGTAATAATATCCAATATTTTAACTGATGTAGACATTTAAAAAAAGTTTTTGTTTTATCGTTTTTTTAGTTAAAGCGCTTCTTTTTTCTTACCCATTTTTTCGTTTTGTCAATGGATTTTAGTTTTAGCGACTTTTTTTAAGTCTTGGCGATTTTTTAGTTTATGCGATTTTTTTGCGGTTTGTTCAGCTGTTTTTAGGTTTTAGATATTTTTTTACTTTTGGCCATTTTTTTCGTTGTTAAGTTTTTATTCGTTTTAGAGATTTTTTACTTGTGGCGTTTAAGCGTTTTTTTCGTTTTGCTGATTTATTTATGTTTTGTCGTTTGTTTTTTAGTTTTGGAGCTTTTTTCGCTTAGCCAATTTCTTTAGTTTTTTTGCATGTTTCTTAGACTGTTTTTAAATTTTGGAGCTGTTTTAACTTTTGGCGTTTTTTTAATTTTAGCGATCTATTAAGTTTCAGCTTTTTTTTGGTTTTGCCGATTTTTTTGGTTTTGTCGATGGATTTTAGTTTTAGCGATATTTTAAATATTGGCGATTTTTTCCGTTTAGGCGACTTTTTGTAGATTATTTGAGGTTTGTTTGGCTGTTTGTAAGTTTTCGACCTTTTTGCTTTTGGTAGTTTTTTCGTTTTAGCGTTTTTTTCGTTTAAGCGTTTTTTTTTCGTTTTACTGATTTTTTATAATTTGTTGTTTTTTTAGTTTAAGCGATTGTTTTAGTTTTGTTTCGGTTAGCCGACTTCTTTAGGTTTTTTTTGCAGATTTGTTCGACTATTTTTAGATTTTGGCGATTTTTAAAATTTTGGCAATTTTTTAGTTTTTGGTCTTCTTTTCGTTGGGGAGATTTCTTTTCCTTTTGTCGATGGATTTATGCTTTAGCGATTTTTTCCTAAATTTTTGGCTATTTTTTCATTTAGATGACTTCTTCGATTTTTTTCAATTTTTTTTTGGCTGTTTTTAAGTTTTAGAGATTTTTTACTTTTGGTGATTTGTTTCGTTCTGGTGTTTTTTCCGGTTAGTGATTTTTTACTTATGGCAATTTTGGTGGTTTTTTCGTTTTAGTGTTTTTTTTTCGTTTAAGCGTTTCTTTTCGTTAAGAGATTTTTTACTTATGCTCATTTTTTTCATTTTAGCTTTCTTTTCGCTTAAACGTTTTTTTTTCGTTTTGCTGATTTTTTTATAATTTGTCGTTTTTTTTTTAGTTTAACCGATGGTTTTAGTTTTAGCGCTTTTTTCGTTTGGCCGACTTCTTTAGTTTTTTTCTTTTGGATTTGTTCGGCTGTTTTTTAGGTTTTGGAATTTTTTTACTTCTGGCGATTTTTTTAGTTTCAATATTTTTTAGTTTTAGCACTTTTTTCCGTTTTGCAAGTTTCTTCTTGTTTTGTCAATGTATTTTAGTTTAGCAATGTTTTTTAGTTTAACCGATAATTTTCATTTAAGCGACTTGACTTTTCGATTTTTTGCGATTTGTTCGGCTGTTTTTAAGTTTTAGAGATTTTTTAATTTTGGTGATTTGTTTCGTTACGGTTTTTTTCCGTTTAGCGATTTTTTACTTATGGCAATTTATTTTCATTTTGCCTTAAATTTTTGGTTTAAGCGTTTTTTACGTTTTGCGGATTTTTTTATGTTTTGTCGTTTTTTCTTAGTTTGAGCATTAGTTTTGACGATTTTTTCGTTTGGCCGACTTTTTTAGTTTTTTTTTGCGGATTTTGTAAGTTTCGAAGATTTTTTACTTCTGGCGATTTTTTTAGTTTGACGATATTATTTTATTTATGGAGTTTTTTCGGTTTTTGGCTATTTTTTTAGATTTTTTGACTTTTTTTACATTTGAGAGATTTATTTTATTTTTTGATGATATTTTTCATTTAAGCACTTTTTTAATTTGGCGATTTTTAGTTTCGGCATTTTTGTAATTTGGAGATTTTTTAGTTTAAGCCTTCTTGGAAATTTTCAGAGTTTAGCTCTAACGTTTTTCAACAACTTTGTGCTCTATTTTGACACAAAAATTTTGTTAATATACCTTTGACAGCAAATAAGATCAGCTTGAGAACTTATATTTTCTCTTAGTGTATACAGTACATTGAATTTTTTTCTTCTGTATATCTCTTATTCTTGCTAGTCATACAATTTCCATGTAAGAATACATTTGAGTCATGTTGCTATTATTGGTCCTTTAGCTCAACAACAGTATGAATTTGTAGAAATATTGTAGCCTGCTGTTTTAAAAAAGACTCAGACAAAAAAAACAACAGATACAAGTTATTTGTTAGAAAGATAATGTTGAGCCTTTATACGTGTCACAAAACATATTCATATTTCATATAAGTTTATTGTTTTACAATATATTAAAGGACATGCAAATAAAACTAAAATACTTCTTGCTAAGAATTCATTCACATGGCATATACATGCATACATACATACATATATACATTTATACATGTGTGCAGATGTATGTAAACTCTCTGCAAACCCCTTGTGTACAAGTGTAAATTGAACTTAATCAAAAGTTTAATGTTTACGAAAATAATAAACCAAAATTTGTGGCATTTCTTTAGACCAGCTTGTGAAAACACGATGAGTTCATAATTTTTATTTTTTATTTTTTGGTAAACAAGTTTTTCATTTAATATTGTAGTACTTTTCATTTCTCTGTAACCTTTCATTTTGGCAATTTTTCAAATAAAATAAAAACAGATTTCATAAATATAAAATAGTTGTAAAAGCAAGACAAAATTGAGGTAATAGATATAATGCTTAATAATATAAATCATTTGATAAGATTCAAAGCATTCAGCAAAAGTAAAATAAAAGAGTTAGAAGTTTAACTTTAAAATAATAAGATGTCCACAAAATTTAAAATATATTCAAAATGAATATTTCCACTCCGTTTCATTCAATTTAATGACTTCATTTAGACCGTTTTTAGGGTTCCGTACACCAAAAAATGAAAAGGAATCCTATTGTTTTCGTTACGATGCTTGTCCATCTGTCTGTCTGTAACAGCCTATTTTCTCGACAACCGTAAGAGCTAAGGATGTGAAATTTTCACAGAATTTGTAAAAATTCGGTCGCTGCAACAACAAATATATGACATTTGCAAATTAAAGGGTGTTCTAAGGCGAGCAACGGAACTTGTTCAAATCCTAATGTAATATGCAGGCAATTATATATAAAGACACTTGAAAATTTCAAACCTAGTGTATTTTTATGCAGAACTTTAAAAAATCAATATAAACGGTAGCGCTTAAAATAAAAAATCATAAAAATGCTTAAGTAAAAAAGCGTTAAATGAAAAAAGCGCTTGAATTAAATATATCATAAAAAATTAAATAAAATCACTAAAATGCAAACAAATCACCAAAAAACCGCCAAAACAAAAAAAATAGCGTCAAACTGAAAAATCGCTAAAACTCAAAATATGTGCTCTAAAAAAAACAAACAAAAATAGCCAAAACAAAAAACTTCCAAATCTAAAACTAAAAATTCGTCGGTACTAAAAAAATTGCCAAAAACCGAAAAAATTTACAAAAAAAAAACAAGTTCCGTAATTTGAAACTCTTAAACTTTTCAAAACCCCTAAAACTATAAAATACCAAAATTTAAAAAATGCCAATGCAAAAAATCACCAAATTAAAAATAAACGCTTAAATGAAAAATATCACCAAAAATAAAATAAATAAATCGCTAAAATACAAAAAATACCACATGAAACCCGATCACCAAGAAAACTTAAACAATTGTCAAAATGAGCAAAAGCGAACAATTAAAAAATTACTGAAAACAAAGATATGTATTTTAAAAAACCAAACAAAAATCGTAAAAATAAAAAAAAACTCCAAAACTGAAAAAGCGTCAATATAAAAAAATTGCCATAACCGAAAAAATCCCACAAAAACAATAGCATAATTGAAACGGTAAAATTGAAACTCTTGACATCTTCAAAAACCCTAAAACTAAAAAATCTTAAAATTAAAAAAATGCCGACATATAAAATCACTAAATTAAAAAAGAGTTTAAATGAAAAATATGACAAAAAAATAAAATAAATCGCTCAAATGCCAAAAAAGCACAATAAGTATAAAGTTGTCAAAAAAGGATAATAAAAATGGTAAAATGCCGAAAAAAATCAGCAAAACGAAAATGCTTTAAGATTAAGAAAATCGCTTATACTAAAAGTAGACAAAAAATTGTCAAAAAACAAAAAAGAAATCGAATAAGCGGAAACAAGTGCCAAAACTAAAAAAATTCGTTAGGACTTAAAAAATCGCCAAAACTGAAATATAATCGAAAAAATTAAAAAATATCACTTAAATAAAAATGATAACGAAATATAAAATTGATGGCTAAAATTCTTAAAAAAAAGGGTTAGCAAAAAGCTCAAAAAATCGCCAAAAACCGAAAAAATCGTCAAATCAATTAAAAGCACTGAAAAATTCGCTAAAACTAAAGAGCAACCGACAAAAATCGCAAAAAAACTGAAAAAATTGCCAAAATGGAAAGAAGAACAAACTAAGAAAAAATCGCTAACACTCCAAAAATGAAAAAAAACCTAAAAAAAATCAAAACGAAATAATCGCTGAAACTAAAAAACGCCAGGACAAATTTTTTTAATGTACATTAGGTAAGATATTCGATTATATAGGCTCAAGTTCGTAGGTATTCCATATACAGAATCCGTACGGAACCCTTCGTGTGCCAGTCAAAGCCGCACTTTACTGAATTTATTTAAACTTGCATTTTACAAAATTCTCCATATGAGCAAAAATATACTACAAACACTTTACTCATTTGTGCCCAAATGTATAATTTTTATATATTGCATAAATTTGTTTTAATATTTTTAAGTGTATGTTTTTGATTATATTCGCGTTTAAAAGCTTATTACGTATACAAAAAGCAGGGCATATCGCTTTAAAAAAACACCCACATGTACACACACACACACACACACACACTCACACTCATGCTCCCTCACACAGAGTCTCATTAAAAATGTTTTTTAATGTTTTGTTATAATAAATATATTTTTATACCTTTAACCCTTGCTGTTTGTTTTTAATATGGAAAAAAACAACTTTGTATGTATCTCTCGCATTCATTTTAGCAGCTGTAATGTTTTTTTTCTTTTGAGGTTTTGCTCCTAAAACTTCACTATAAAATTGTTCATTTATATTTTATAAAGCATGCCATTACGTGTTAATGTACTTTTATGCGGTTACGTTTTTGATAAATAAACATATTTTTAATGAAAGTGAAATTACTAATTTATTTTTGTCAAAAATATTGTTTTTGTGTGTGTTAAGATCTAAAAAGAATGATAAGTTCTGCTACTATCATGCACAAACATTGAGTTAATGATAAGAGCGTTGTTCTAAAAAAGAAATTGTGGGTGGAAAAGTGTTGCCATGTTTAAAGTTTTAATTTTTTATATAAGGTCATTAAAAATTCAAAAGGCCGCTCGCTGCCACCAATGAAAGATTTGAAATCATTAAGCGGAATCAAAAGAACAGAAACAAAATTTAAAATATTTTTAATTTTCTGATTTTTAAAAGGGGATGATTTTGATGTTACCCCGATATTTGAGCAATCCCTTCAGATGTGTATGTCCATGCATGTGTGTATGGATGTGGGTGTGCTTGGTTATAAGCAGCTCTAATTACTTAAGCATGACTTAACCATTTGTATTCAAGCTTGCGTAAAGAGGCTGCACAGTTTCGTTAATTTAAAAAATATTCGAAAATAAACTTTTCGAAAAAATAATTTTTTTTTCAAGTAAATTTTAAATACGCAAACTCTACGAATGCAAAATCTCAAACTTAAAAAAATTAGTTTTAAAGCAAACATTTTATTCAATTCAAAAAAATAATACTTTCGATTAATTATTTTTAGTTCCATATTGTACCGTGACGTTGCAAGTACACTTTAACGCTTATTCAATAAAAAGTGCAAATGAATGTACCTTTTACAGTACGTAAGGCAAACACAACCACTGATGGAAACTGAGCCACAACATGCCAACGCAAGGTATGATTCTCATTGAGGTCATATTTGAGTTGGCATAAGTAATTAACTTTGTACACAATGATGAACAAGTGCCGATATCGTACGAACGACAATTAAAAGCAACCACCTAAAAGTGCCGTCCAAAAGCTTTACCGATTCTTGTTCTTAGTACTTAATCCGTAGGTAAACCGTATTTTAGCGATCGCAAGGTCTAGCGAATATATCTTACATTATTTCTCGTTTTATTAATATTATTCGTCACCGAATAGGAAATCTCCCGAATTTACTTCGTGCCCATTAAAGTTAGCTGCATGGTCAGTGTTGTAAGTTTGTTTTTCTAGAGCTTATTCCCAATTTTTGGTTTGTCATCCCCAAAAATCCCCAAATTGAGTTTTTTTAAATCAAATTTCTTGGGTGAAAAAAATAATTCAAATAAATTTAAAAATGTCTAAAATAAAATTTTTTTTAATTTTTTTCACAAAATAATGACAAAAATAACATATCTATTTACTTAATAAAATTCATTTATATCGATAGCTATAAATATTTACATTCATATTTATTTAAATTGTACTTATATGACTTGTAAAGAAATAATAACGCAAAGTTTAATATACACAAGTCTAAACATTTTTTTAACCAAAGTTTACCATTTCAAAAACTTCAGAATCTAAATTTTCTGATTCATCAGCCTCGGACAATGTGTTTTACATATTTACATAATAGTTGTATTAAAAAGCTTTAGCATTTCAGCAGAAAGATTAAATTTGTTACAATAAATTTAATCATTTTTAAAGTGTGTGTTTATTTTAAACAATTCTTCCAACAAGTGATATTGCACTTTGTTAAGTATTTTTGTTTCGGTAGTGTTCATTATTGTTTAATCTGCCTTGATACTTCTTCTTTATTAGAAAACATTCACTATGAATAATAACACACACTTCTTGGACTTGTCAGCCGCATATTTCTTAGTTCAAAAATTATTCTTTTTATAAAATTTGGTTATCATCCCCAGCAAGTCCCCAGATCCCTAATACGAAATTTTCATCCCTAATTGCGAAAAAAATCCCCAAGTTGGGGACAAATCCCCTAAAATGGCAACGTTGTGCATGTTAGCCGAATATAAAGTCTCCCGAATTTACTTTATCCTCCCCATAATATTATTTCGTGAATTAACCGAATACGAAGTCTCCCGAATTTACTTTGTGCTCGTTGCAGTTAGCTGCATGCTAGCCGAACATGAAGACTCCCTTTATATTAGTATTAATTGTATTTCGGGAATTAACCAGACATAATTTCAACTCTCGAATTTATTTCATACCCTTCACTTTTTGACGTTAGAAGTCGTGAGCTCGTATATAAAACTGGTTGTGTTACATCTGCATACTATTCAAAGGAAGCAGATCTTTGACTAGACCATGGGTAGATTGAATCATAGCCCCAGCTGGAAAATAAACTGCGTTACAATCCCAGTAAAAAAGAGACTCCAAAAAAGTCATGAAAATGTAGAGTTTACGATGCGGAAGTAGTTCAAATTTCGATCCGATCTAATGATTTTTACATAGGGTTGTCATTGCAAGAAGTTCTCTTTTTCGATGCCTATTCACTGAATTGGAAGCGATATTAAGAAAAATTCCCTTTTTTGTGTTCTATGATAATATTTTCATCTAGGAAAAATGGTAAATAGTAGCCTTTTTTAACAATTCGTTTCTTTTTATACGAATTTAAGCCCGAAACAGTGTTTTCATGTAAATTTAAGAAAATAACTTTTAAATTTTTATACTAAAATTAGTTCATAAATTTCTTTAAAAAAATAATTTTTTTTTAATTCTGGTGAGTATTTTCTAACACTATGGAAGAGTTACAAGGTTTTGTGTGACTAAAATAAGCTTCTACATGGTTTTTTACTCACTCTCGGCAAATTAAAAATATCGATTTTTTGGAAGCAATGAAAATGTACTTCCACTAGAATGACTTCCATTTTTTTTCACTGGGATATTAAATACTTATTTATGATGAAATTGCTTAATTTCTTCTTAAAACTTAATTTTTCGCTCACATTTTTTTTTCAATATGACACTCTGCAATTAAAAAAAACACACACACACAATTAATAATTTTGTGGCAAAAAGGAAAAAACTGCTTAAGTCGACATAAGCTGTTTTTGAGTTAATGGCAACCATGTGATCTTCACATTTAAAAGTACAGCTGGGCAAAATCTTAAATATTTTGTATGATTTTTTAGGAAGCTATAGAGCAATGAGTTGTTGCTAATAGTTTGTCGAATTATAATCTCTTGTGGGATAAAAACATAATTTAGCCTATACTTCAGTAAATTTAAAATTGAATATATTAGCTTAAGTGTATAGAATGATTTTTTTCCTAAATAAAATAAAAGTGAACTCCAGACTTACCAATTTAACTTTAAAAATAATACATTTCTAAAAATCTACTTGAAAATTTAAAAAAGCTCTTCTACAAAACGTAACACATGACTTAAACACTTTTTCCTTATTGCCACAGAATTTGCAAGATTTATTGAATTGTTTACTACTTTAAATAATCCATAAATAAGAGTACATTGCAAATTTTAAAAACTATCTTTATTTACATTACTCGTAGTAAGTATGTAAAAGCATAAGTTTTTTTATTTTTAATTTAAGTATTTAATTGAAATTTATTGCTGTTTTGTAAAGACTGTGTTTTGCTTTAACTAAACCGCTTTTGATTATTATTATTATTATTATTATTGCTATTGTTATTATTGTAACTAAAATAAATCTTATTTTATTTCCAAAGAATTCAATTAAATTCAATTACATAAAGCCATTCATGTACTTTTATGTGCCTACAACAAATTATTATTAAATGCAAAAAGGCACAAAATTAAGCTCAAAGACTTTAACAAAATGCCAAAGAAAAAAGCAAACTAATGAAAAGAAATTTTAAATAGAAATTATGCAGTGACAATTGGAAAAAAAATAAAGGGTGGGGGGGGGAAGATTAGCAAAAGACAAACAGTGAAAAGTTTTGGAGAAGGAAGTGATATTGTTATTTTGTTTTTGTAGATTTTTATTATTTCTAAAACTTTTTATGTTTCAAAGAGCTTAATAGCCGATCATGGCCACATATATGCCATAGAGCATAAAGGCCATCAAAAAAGTAATCAATTATTAAGTTTAACATTTGTTAATGCAGTCATAATCCCAAATTTTTATTTTATATATTCAGTAAAATGTTTTTTTTATTAAAAATACATTGAAATTGATTATTGAGAGGTTAGCTGAATCCTATATGCATTTTACTCACCCAAAAGTTTTCTTAGAACGACGAGAGTTATAATTTTAAACTTTCAAATGAGAAGTTCAACAAATATCGAAGTTGAAAAGACTTGTTTTTTATTTTCTTACTTTACTATTGGTACAATGGCTGACTTTTTTCAGCTCGAATTGTAGTTGTAAGAAGTATGTAAAAAAAAATAAATGTAAAAAACTACAACAACTATTCAAGAATATAGTGTTGCCACACAAGTATTTTTGACCGGGTGCAGTCAAGTTAATAATATTGTTTTTTTTGTGGGAATTGTTACAATTTAATTTTAACATTCGTTAACGCACTAATAATCTCAATATTACTATTTTAGTTATTTATGATGATCTGCATTAGCTTGCAAAATTTAGTATGTTTTAGAGTTGTGCATTTCATGAACGAACTAGTTCAATTCAACGATTCGCTTCACTCAGCGCTGTGAGCCGTTTAATCCACTGAACGCTGTCAGCTCAGTACTGAGTGGTTTTTAGATTTGTATCGAAGTCTTTCAGTAGCTCGTTTTAGACACAAACCTATAATAAAACCCATTTAAATTACATGTGGACTCATCCAGGAGATCGTTTTAGACACAAACCTATGTAATTTAAGTGTGTTTGATTATAGGTTTGTGTCTAAAACGATGTAATGAAAGAGTTCTGTACAAGTCTTATGCTTTTTCAGCAAATTGTTTTTGTCGCACGAGTTCATAAAAAAAGTTTATGTCTATTGATATATTTATTAACCAATTCCAATCATTAAGCTATTTTAGTTTAATCTATTTGGTATACTTCATCTGCCTTGTTTTGTAATGTATGGCCACACAAACACACACAGACACACATACTGTGCAAATCTGTCACTTTTTATGCTTTGTTTTTCGCTCTGTCTTTATGCTTTAAAAAAAATCTTTCACTACAAAAGAACTGAGCTAACTGCATGAAATATTTCAGTAAAGTGAGCTGAGCTGCAAAGAGCGGTCACACAGCTGATAAGCACAACTCTGCTGTGTTTTAGTATTTCTACTGAAGGCAGAAATTCGTCATGTCCTTGAAGAGCATGCTTACATGGTTTGTATACAAATTCCTAAAATAAAGAGGAAATACAGCATTCTGGTACTTATATTAAATTTTTGTTATAAAAACCATACAAACCAATCATACCATTGATTTGAATAATTTTTTAAATTTAGTTTTAAATTTTTGCATGACGATCCCTTTAAAATATTTTAAATTAATTTTTAAATTATTGCATGAGAAGAAAACTCCCCAAAAATTTCTGACTCTTTTTTATATTTTTATATTTAGAATAACTTCTTTTTCCCCGGGATTTGTTTTCACAGGGAAACTGTAATTCATGAAATTGGAAAAGAGAAAAAAAATCACAGGGAACTGTGATTCATAATTAGGCTGTATACTTAGATATAAGTTGTATTTCCTTCAGAGATGGGAGTAATAACTATTTTGAAAATTAATTAAGAATAATTTTTGTTGCAGTATTAAGAATTTGCTATGAATTCCGCAATCCTGCAGAATTTTATTCCATTCCCACTATTCTTTCAGCCAATTTTGTGTGAAAATATTTTAATAACATTAATAAGAAATTAATTAATTAATATTTATGATTAACAAAAAAAATATAATAAAAAATTTTACTAATTTTTTTCAGCTGCAAACTTCAATAAATATACAAATTTAATTTCGAAAGTTATTGGACCCCTGTATTTTAAGAAAAGCACGGCCTTCACTATTTTCGAAAATTTAGAAATACCCAATACAATGGATTTAGCAAAACTGTCCGTCCACAAGTAAGTAAAGCAAAATTATATTATTTCAATATAAAAAAAAACAAAACAACTGGGCTGCGGAATTGAGCACTTCTATTCTCACTGATATTTTATAATAAATAAATAATAATAAATAATGAAATAATATATAATAATAATAAAGTAATAATAAATTATGTATATATTGTTAAAAATAAACATAAAATAATAAATAAATAATTTAAATAAAATAATAATACAAATAAAATAAATCAATGAATAAAATAAAAATTGATATTGTTAAATAATTGTTTTAGGCATAATTTCAGCAATTATATTTTAAGTCGAAGTGTAAAATGATTTTAAATATGACTTGATATACAAATTATATGTTGGCGTTGGTACGTTGACTATAAAACCGGAGGTCCTGGTCTCGAGCCCGTAATCCAACAGTCATTAAAATAGCAACACCACGCATTTTTCTGATTGCATTAGTATTCCTTTGTATCCGTTGTTGTAGTGAAGTTCAAATGATGAAGTCATTGTAAGTCACTGGTCACTGACTTGCACCTGCTTCAGCGGATACTAATCCTATTGCAACATCAGAGCAACCTCTTTCATAGTGTAGCAAAATAATTGGCGAAGTGAAATAACCAATAAAATGGCTATTAAACACATTTTCGATCACTTAATACGCCTCATTGACACCAGAGGCGCTGCAAAACTGCATTACTAAAATGCGTGAAAAATGCAGAGTTGTAAAAGAATAATGGTTTCCTCTATTACATGATTTACATTAAGCATTTATTCATGAAGTTTCATGAATTTTGTTGCACGCAACTTTTTCTATTTGTTAATTGTAGCAATATTAGAGATAATATTATATAAAAAAACACGTATAATGAATCTCTGATGAATTTTTGGCAAGGCTTTTGATATAAGTTTCTCTTCCATGCTTCCTATTGAAAAATAAAAAGTTTTCATACAACTAATTTCAGGAAAAAACGTTTAATGTAAATCAGTTATATCTCTTCCTTCACCAAATGTGTTCTCTATCACTATGCCTTTCCTAAAGAAGGTAACAGCCAGTAATCTAGTAATAGTAGTAGGCATTCATTGCCTGAGTGTAAACTTCTCTTAACAAAATTTTGGGAAACTGGCCCTTTAAAATGCTGGGTTTTGTATATAAAAAGTATTTTGGAGTTACAAAATTTTTATAAAACTATTTTTTTTACAATATTTATTTTAATTTTATAAATAACGCAGTATAAGTGCAATTTTAGCAGATAAATTTTTTTTGTATGGAAAATTTAAAGAAAAAAAATTTTTTTTCCAGGTCAAAAAAAAAAATTCTTTAAAAATAACTTTGCTTTTCATATCAAGCTCCTCGACCACTTGACTTGATGAAATGTAAAAATTACAACTAAGAGTTGAATAAACTTTAACTCAAAGTTTAATTTTACAAGGTAAAATTTTACAAGATGCGCACAGTACATACATAACGTTACCTTAATATATAAAGGCCTTCACTCATAATATTATTACTGGTACATTGGATGTTATTCTGTCAAAATATAAAAAACCCCCATTAACAATAAAAAAAAATAATTATGATTTGATCAGGCTAAAATTCGCCTCGCTTTATAAGCCAAATTGTACGTGATAATTATAATGAACAAATAACAGCAAAGTTAGGTTGTAAATATTCTGACAAACACGTGGTAGAACGGAGCAACATGCTGTTTTTGAAGGTCGCTGCAATTGCATCATCAATGTTCTTTGTCTTTGTGCCATTGTGTGTGGTGTTAGTTGATGTATATTTCTGCTTTATGTACTCAGCCGTTATTGCAAATGAAATATGTGAATTGTTTTGATTCATCGTATTACGACTTGCTGAAAGTGTTTTTTTGTAATGCAAACTCAATTTTACAATCTATAAGCTTACAACAGTCTTGCCATTGTCGTTTGTTTTTTACTAATTATGCACATGTTAGTTGATTTGATTATTTTTGTTCTACTTAAGACAAAGTTTTTTGGTTTGTTACTATTAAGTATATTTATATAATTTTTACCACAGGCCGGCTCATGGTTATTAATTTTAGTTAATTTTAATTATTATTTTCGAACTTCATTTGTTTCAGACTTTAGGTTGATCAAATCGTAAATATAGAAATTAAATGAATTTCGAACAATATTAATTAAATTTAACTAAAAAAATAATGAGTTAGGTTCTTTTTATATTAAGGTAACGATATATTCAACAATATACTATGTATGCAAGATATAAAAAATAATTATTGCTCAAAACGCTTTGATAGTTCAATGAGAATTCATAACATTCACAAACATTTCATTTCTTTTTTTTTTTTGTATCATCATTAATGAAACTTGAAATATCTATGAACAGAAATACTTATTTTTTTTTTTCTGCTTTATAAAAAATATCGCTTTTTATCAACCACATAAAAACGGTTGATACTGAAGATTGTCATTAAAATGGTATCAGAAAAAGAAGGACTATCGTTATGTCAATATACTTGTATTCTGTTATTATCAATCAATAGCAAAATAATAAAAATAAAAATAGTCTGTTAAAATAAATATAGAAGTATTTATCTTTATAAAATAAAAACTCTTACAAATTAAGCCATGCATTGTAATAAAGTTTCATTATTCTTTAGATGCAATGGCATGTATTTTAATACTCAAATGGCAGCATGAGACTAAAATTAATTCGCTGTTGTGTGCAGCATTCAAGGTGATGCCAGAGCTTCACGTTGCTGTAGACAACGAACAGCTGTTACACTGGCAACTGGCTCCATAACAAATGATTCAGCAGTGTCATGCTTGCCACATTTGTGCTTAAGACAACATGCATATTCAATAATAAAATTAGCACAAATTGGACCCACTAACAACTTAGGGTTAAGAAATTTTATTTTTCTTTTTTCTCAAAGACGTTAAAACTCAAATAAAAAAACAAAAACTGTTATATTTATATTGAAAATTGTCTTTCAAAATAATACTCATAATTCGTGGCGCTAAATATTTCTAATTTGAACCCATGCACTATGGGAAATTTAACACCCCTTTTTTTTAACTAAACTAAAAATTTAAATATTGAAAATTTGCAATTATTTTTTTAAAAATATAAGGAATTAAACGTCGCTGTTAAATTTTTCCGCCAAGTTGCTTTACCTTATTACGTTGTAATATATTTTCCATGCGGTTTCTTTCCACATAAATGAGTTAATAACCAAGGACTGTATGCAGTGAATAGGAAGCAAATTTCCGATGAAAGTTTTCACAATAAGTTTTTATTAGTTCTTAAATTTAATATTTTTGCTTTAGCCAAATTAAAAAGTCTATAAAGCAGTGTTTGAGCGTGACTGAAAAATATTGTTGTTTTTTTTCTTTAATTTAAAAAGACTAAGAAAGAAAACAACTTTTAAAATATGGAGACACATTTTTTTCTGTCACCTTAAGACTAGTATTCACAATCACACGACTTTTGAGAAAATAAAACCCTAGTTTCATGGAATTTATAAAAATTTTCAATAAAACAACAGGAATTAATTAGATCATAGTTGTTTCTTTTTAAAAAATGCTGTGATTTGCATAGGATAGTGGGTACTAGCATTTATCAAGTGGTTTGCGGGTGATTCCAAAAAACGATTGAGTTTAGTTAATGTTGTCATAATAAAAATTTAGTTTTTGAAAATAATAAATTAATATAATGTCGAAGGTAAATGTATTTTAATGTTAAACAAAACTTGTCACGCGTGAGAGAATATGAGCGTGAGTGTTACAAATTTTTGTTTACTTCGTGAGATGAAGTGATTAAAACATTAGGGATATTAAGCAAAATACTTCTGAAGTTATATTCTAAATTTTTTTTGTCAAAAGTGGGCACGCATGACAGGATGTAAGGGTGAGTGAAAATTTTTTTGCCATGAGAGTAAATGATGAAAACTTTAAGGACATTAAGGAAGAGGCCTTCGTAGTTAATTCCACATTCGTTAGTCAAAAGCTGTCACGCTTGAGAGGGCGTGAGCGTAAGCGTGGATGATAAACAATTTTTTCTTGCGACTAAGTTATTAAAATTTAAAGGACTTTAAAGGAAGGCTTCCGTACTTTGATTCCAAATTTAAATTCTTTAGTCAAAAGCTGTCACGTGCGAAAGGGTGTGAGCGTGAGTAATAAAATATTAATTAATTATTGTTATTAAGATTAAGTAATAAGAATTTTAAGGACGTTAAGAGTGAGGCTTCCAAAGTTTTATTCCACATTTATTTGTTAAAAGTTGTAATGCGCGAGAGGGCGTGAGCGTGAGTGATACAATTTTTTTTTCGTGAGATTCAAACCTTAATAATATTAAGAGAGAAGCCTTCGAAGTTTGATTGCACATACATATATTTGTTAAAAGTTGTCATGCGCGCGACCACGTGAGCGTGAGTGTTAAAAAAATTGTTTCATCTTGAAATTAAGTGATGAAAACTGAAGGGATATTAAGAGGGAGGCTTGGTTCCACATTTGTTTGTCAAAAGTTGTCACACTTTAGAGGGCGTGAGCGTAAGCGTGATTGATAAACTTTTTTTTTCTAAAGTTTAAGTCATTATAACATTTAGGACATTAAGGGATAGGCTTCCGTAGTTCGATTCCAATTTTTTTAGTCAAAAGTTTTCATGCATGAGAAGGCGTGAACGTGAGTGATAAAAAAAATTTTATTCTTGATATTAGTTTTTGAAAACTAATGCAATTGAGTATAATGTCGGAGTTGAGTGTATTATTAATTAGTCGGAAGTTGTCTAGCCTGAAATAACTTGAGCGTGTTTAACACAAAATATTTTTCTTTGTGAGATTAAGTGATGCTAACTTTATGAACATTAAAAGGGAGGCTTCCAAAGTTTGATTCCACATTTGTTAGTCAAAAATTGTCACGCTTTAGAGGTAATGAGCGTGGCGGTACTGATAAAGAAAAATTTTCTACTTGAGACAAAGTCATTAAAAGCAGCACGAGCAAGTTTTTCGAAGTTTGATTCTAAAAATATTATTTCAATTGGCCCTGCCATTTGGGTGTAATTAATTTTAGCCACAAAATGGATAAAATAGCCTATAGTGCAAGGAAACAAAACACTGAGTAAGCTTCATTTTATGTTCTTACATTTTGATAATTATTAATTCTTATCTTAGCATCTTCAAAAGCATTTCATGTTATAACTTTAATGAATCAAAATTATTTAAGTAATTAACTTTCTTATGGCTTGTCTTTTTTTAAATACAGCAACATTCTTTCAAATAAACATTATTTTCACTTTTGCGTTACGTGTAGTATGTCACATGTTTTTTTTTGTCCTTATATAAAATTCTTTAATTTGAAGTGTAAAGGCGTCAGTCAGTCTTGTCATGTTGGTTTTGCTATTAACAAACTGTCTGCTGCGTTAGAGCATATTATTTTTAATATATTAAATCACACCTTAAATTTAACTTCTTGCTTGGCTGAATGTTTAACCTGTCATTTTACAGGCTTTTTAGCTTTCTTCCAAATTCACTCCCTAATTTTTGTTTTCTTACATTTATCTTTATTATGGTTTAATATCATCTACTGTATTTGGGAAATTGAAATAATGTCTTTATTTTACTTGTTCTGTTGTGTTGTGTTATTTTGCCAGAAGGGGGAATGATTTTTGTTTAGAAGATGTATTGTATAATGTTTTCTTTTAACATTTTCTCTTTTTGTAATGCTCAATTCACTTTTAATGTTTTGTTTCGTTTGTTTGTACTGTCAACTGTCAAAATTTTTACTTCTAGAGTCTAATTACCAGATTTAAATTATATATTAACAAAATCATTTAAGAAAAGTAATTTTATGTGAAGCATAAGATAATAAAGATTTTAAAGGATATATTAGAAGGTTTTTCTGTAAAACAATTCCCTGGGAGTTTGTTTTCCATATTCCTTGCTTCCCCTAATTTAAAAAGTCATTTACAATTCTTTAGGTAAAATAAAACAACTGGTAACAACATAAATATATTTTTGAAATTGATTTTAAATCTTTTCACCCGAATGTGCGATCCAACCTACATATAGACGTATGTGTATGTTACTGTATAAACCCAGTTGGTCAAATCGTCACAGACGACATTGTCTTCGACGATTAATGTACGACATGTCGCCTGTTCATTAGGGTTTCTAATCGAAAATTTAAAGGAAATCGTCGTTCATGACTATCTGAGTGATAATATCCATCGTTTTGTCTTCAATAAAACTTTATTAAGGACAATCTGAGCGACAATATACATTGTTTTGTTTTCAATAAAGCCGTGTTGACGACAATGTTAGCGACAGTGTCATAAGTTTTGTCTTCAATAAGACTTTGTTGAGGACAATCTGAACGACAGTGCCATATAAGTATAGTCTTCAATAACGCAGTGTTGACGACAATCTGAGCGACATTGTCACCCATCTTGTCTTGTGTGACCACGGCGCCATTTGTATGAAAATTTCGTCGACGATTTGTATGGGGCTGTCTTCAATATGTCTTCTACGACTTACCATTGTCTTGTACCCGTCGTCAAAGATGTCTTAAGGACGTGGCCAACTTGAAACCGAACGCCGATTTAATGATTCTTATGTCAATCCTGTCCAATAGTTATTTAAGTTATTGCTGTGTCGTTCCTCTTATTGTTTAATCGAAGAATATTCCGTTTTAATAGATTAATCGTTTTTTATAACGGATAAAAAGTTTCAGTTTACTTAAAATTAACAATAGGTACTTTCGTATAAAATTATGAAAGTCTAATCCGAGAATCAAATTAAAAAAATTCGATTTCCATTAATAATAATAAAATTTCAAATCTTTAAAGATTATTTTATTATGTTATGGCAATAGTCAAAATTCAATATGGCGGCCAACAGATGCAAAAACTAATAATTAAATATATTAATTAATCCAAAAATGCATTTTTAGCTTTAACTTAGTGCATTTCTTTTGTCGAGAAATCAAAAAGTATTCGTTTGTAATCGATTAATCGTATATAAAAACAAATAAAATCTTTCAGTTTACCAAAAATTAAGACTACCTCTTGTTGATTTTGTACAAAATTGTGAAAACCTTGTTCGAATAATTGTTTTAATCGATTATTCGAATAATTACGAATAAAAATATTAATTTAAATTTTAGTAAAAAGAAAAATTTACAAAATAAATTTTAAAAAATCAGCCAATTAATCGAATAATATTCAAGTTGTAATCAATTATTCGATTACAATATGACAATAGTCAAAATTCAATATGGTGGCCAACAGATGCAAAGCTCAAAATTAAATATACAAATAAATTAACCCTAAAATGCATTTTAAGCCTTAACTTATTGCAATTTCTTCTGTCGGTTAACCGAAAAGTATTCGTCTGTAATTGATTAATCGTATTAAAAAACAAATAAAGTGTTCAAGTTTACTAAAAATCAACACTGTCTCTTGTTGATCTCGTATACAATTGTGAAAATCTTATTCCAGTTATTAATTAAAATGTTTGTTTTAATCGATTATTCGAAAACATTACGAATAGAAATATTAACTTAGTTTTTAGTAAAAAGAAAAATTTACAAAAGAGATTAAAAATATATCAAGCGATCATGCGAATAAATTTTAAATTTTAATCTATTGTTCGAATAATTTTTTTTCGAAAAATATTTAAAAGAAAAATATGTTTTTTGTTTAAACAGTTATTCGAAAACATTACGAATAAAAATATTAATTTAAATGATAGTAAAAACAAAAATTAAGGAAAGATGTTTAAAATATTAATCTAGCGAATAATCGAAAAAATTTCAAATTGTCATCGATTACTTGAATATTTTTTTTTGGTAAAATATTGAAAAGAAGGAAACTTTTTTAAAAAAAGATCGGATATTTTTATCGATTAAAATAACAAATAAAATAAATAATAAAAAAAAATAATCCAATAGAATAAAGAAAGGTTCTATTCGAGTTGTACATATAAACATAAGGAATATAGAAAAAAATAGAAAAACAAATCTTTTCAAATTAATGTTCACATGTATGTATATATGTACACTCAGGGAACAGCAGCAACTTAAAAATAAGAACGCTTCAAATTAATTCAATAATTTTTAAAATAATAGAAAACGTTTATTGGTTTCAATATGACTAGACTTTTGTTAATGTTTCTTATTAATTCAATATGGTTTTTATTCTTTTTCTCTGGGTGTACGTGTGTATTATAGATCCTATTTCTCCTTTTTTCCTTCTACCTTCTAAATTATCTGCTGAGACACAATTTTCGTTGAAAAAAATTTTACTAGTAAAAAAATTATTAAAGAAAAAAAGGTTAATCGAATAAATTTCAAACGAATTGTTTATTCGAATAATTGTTTTTGTCAGTTATTAAAAAGAAATAAATAAGAATAGAAAACCAAGAAATCGATGATCTTCGTTGATAAGAACAACAGTAAAATAAAATAATCGAATAAAATAACGAAAACGAAAGTTTTTATTCGAGTTGTACTTATAAATAAAAGGAAGAAAATAAACAAACTTGTTCACATCAATCGATATCCTCTTCATTCCCCTTTCCTTTTTTCTACCTTCTAAATTTCTTGCTGACTCTATTTTCGTTAAAATTGCTTGTAAAAAGAAAAAGTTTACTAATAAAACTAAAAAAATCAAGCGAATAATCGAATTAATTTCAAGTTTTATTTTCTTAATATTTAAAAGAAAGAAATAACAATACAATTTAATAAACATATATTCTATATTCACAGTTTAAATTTAAAACTGCATGCAATTAATCGAATAAAATAACGAATAAATAATTTTTATATGAGTAAATTTGGGATAAAAAATATGAACTTAACTTTCTCAAATAAAAGTATTTAGCATAGCGATTTTCTCTGTTTTCTCCTACCTTCTAAATTTCCAGCTAAAACACAATATTCTTTCACAAATTTATTTCATTATACCATAATTTTTCCACTCATAAAAACTTTAATGCAAAATAAAAACTGTCATCTAACATAAAAAATTATTTAAAAATAAAAAAATAAAAATTAATCTCGTTGCCGTTTAAACATGAATAAACATTGAATTGTCATTACGTTTTCTGAATTTTGTTTTTTGCACCAGCAATTTCAAAATTATAAAATCTCCACTTTAAATTGAATTCTACGTGCTATTGAGCAAATAAATAGAAGATTTAAAAAAAAAATGTTCTTAAAATTTTGTGGTTTTCCACTTCCTGTCTTTATGATTTACAAAACACACAGCAAATGTAGAAAAAAAAACAAATATTTCTTTATAAATTTGTTCCTCATCATTGAGTTATTTTTTGTCTTCAGTTGCTAAATAAAGAAAAATTGTATAAAAGGACTTGCTACCACCACCAAGAGCATCTATCTCTACTCTTCAAATATTTTGGATCTTTTTTTTATTTATTTCACATAAAAATATTTACTTTAATAATCTTTCATATTTTTCTTCATTAAGGGGAAAAAGTTTTGTTTGCAAAAAAAACATCATCATTATTATTTTGTTTCATTTGAACTTAAATTAAATTTAAAAGTGTTTTTGTGGGCTTATGCTGCAGTTTTTTTGCAGAGCTTGCTTTTTATAAAAATTACCAATTCTAAGATTTTAAAAGATTATTCGAATAATATAGAACTGTATTTAGTATCACAAAAAACTGCATAAACACTGAAACAGGAAATCTTTATTGTTTTCAGTTATCAAATTATTTTAAAATATATTCGATTATTCGAACAGATTTTATACGAAAACTTCTATTACCCCAATAAGGCTGATATAGGCTGAATCGAATAGAATAGTACAAGAATAATTTTGTTTAAGCAATATTTCGAATTTGAATCCAATATTATTTTTAAAACAATATTTCTCAGAGGTAGACTAGAATAAAAAAATTTCGGCAGCTATCCAACAGATTTTCAGGGAATCAAGTATTCTAATAAATAAAAAAGAAGCATAGTTTTGGATATGAAAAATTAAAGTATATTTAACAGAAAATTATTCAGGAAATCGAATAAATAAATTTTTTAACGAATTATTCGAATAAATATAATTTCTAAACTTGTATAAATTGGAATTAAATTTAACCAATTCATATGAATAGTAGAAAAAATATCAAAACTAAGAATTAATTTATAAAAAATTAAAAAAAAATATTCGAGTTAAAATTTTATTTGAATAAACGAAAAAAAGGTAAAAATATATATAAATAAAATACAAAACCAGCACTGGAATAAATTTTTAATCTTAGACGCTTAATCGAATAAAATTTTAACGTTTGATTGTTTTTTCAAATGAACAACAAAGAAAAGAATTTTAACTGTGATCTTATGCATTTTACTTTTAAAACTATTATTCGAATAAATAACAAAAAAAAAATATTTATACAAATATTGTTAGCAGAAAAAAGAAATTACAAAAATTAAAAATAAAATATCCGAATATTCCGAAAAATTTAGTTTTAGTCGATTATTCGAAAACACTACATATCAAAAAATAAAAAAAGGAGACTCGGGAAATCCGGTAATTTATTTATATTAATAATTACCGTTAATTTGCTTATAAAATAGACTTCAAGCTAAATAAATTAGTTATTACATTTATATATATTTTTCTTTTTTATCTAATACATGTTTTGATTTTATTCGAATAATCGGTTGAAAAGCTAAATTTATAAGATTTTCCGAATCTTCTTTTTTTAGCTCAAAAATTTAAACTTTTAGTACTTTTTTCGAATACAAATTAAATATTTTATCGATTAGTCGAATGAACAATAAAGAAAAAAAATTTAAATTAAAACGTATAATTTTTACTTCAAAAACTATTATTTTGACTGATAAACAAAGAAAAAGTTACTTTGAAATAAAATTTTATACATTTTGTTGTAAAAACTATTGTACGAATAAATATCAAAACAAAATTTTTATATAAATAATAGCCGAAGAAAAATATTATAAAAATTAAAATAGCTTATCCGATTATTCGAATATATTATGGTTTTTAATCGATTATTCAAAAACACAACATATATAATCGATTATTCGATAAAGCTCAGATAAGACTCAAAAAATTTTAACTACTGGTAGTTTATTCGAATACAAATGGAATGTTTCATCGATTATTCTAATGAACAACAGAAAACAAATTACTTTTAAATAAAATCATATTCGTACATTTAACGTTTAAAACTATTATTCGATAAATAAAATTAACTAAAATATTTATACAAATAATATTAGCAGAAAAAACATCATTAAAAGTAAAAATAACTTAACCGATTATTCGAATAAATTATAATTTTTAATCGCTTATTCGAAAACACAAGATTTAAGAAAATTAAAAAGTATATATGGGGGAAACGGAATAAATTTCGATTTTTAAACGATTATTCGAATAAAAGCAAAACATATATAAGGTGAAAAAATAAATATATTTGTTTTATTTATATAAAAAAAAACCAGAATAGTGTTCTAATGACATTAATATAAATTTCTGGAAGATTTTTCGAATAAAAGAAAAACATGTAGAAAGCTAAGAAATTAAAATATACTTCTATAAAAAAGCTGGAATAGTACTCGTATAATTTAAACTTTTAGTCGATTAAATGAATAAAATAATATTTGATCGATTTAATTGTTGACAAAGTAAATTTGAATAATATGGTGTTGCACAAATATGAGCGGAGTAACGTAGACCATATGCCCAAGATGGTATTAACAGTATTTTATAAGGTTTTGTGACTGACTGTACACGACCTATGCCTTCACATAGGAAGTGGCAACGTGGTTGTTAAAGAAATTTCACAAAATATATTTCACAAGATTATATGGTAATTCGTAGCACATCAGTCAACCAATGCGAGTGAGGCAAAAAACTCTCAAAGGCCAAACAACAAACACAAGCCTGACCGCACTTAAGAAATAATTAGAGAGATGTTCCCCAACCCAGAGCTGCTTAGCGACTGTGTTTGATCGATTGTACGAAAGTGCAATAAAGAACAAATATAACTGAATAAGTTTAATTTAAAAACCGCTTATTCGAAAAAAAATAAACCGAAATATTTATTTAAATAACACCAAGGAAAAGAAAAAATTATAAAATTAAAAATAAATTAGCCGAATGTTACTAATCGATTATTTAAGTGCACAAGATATAAGAAAATTAAAGAAACAAATTCAAAAAATCGATTAAACTCTAGTTTTCAAACGATTACTCGAATAAAAGCAAAACATGTTTGTATTAAATAAAAATAAAAAAATTAAAATAAAAAATAAAAAAAATCTTATGCTTAATCGATTATTTGAAAGAAGAGCAAAGAAAAAAACAATTTTAATTACAATCTATTAAATTTTACTTTTCAGCCGATTAGTCGATTATTTATATGAATAATATTAGCAGAAGAAATAATTTATAAAAATTTAAAAAAGCTTATTCTAGTACTGCAATAACTTTTTAATTTTAATCGATTATTCAAGTACAAAAAATATTTAAGTAACATAAGTAAATGAAAGATAAGATTAAATATTGAAAAAAGTTTATTCGACTGATAGGTTAAATAAAACCTTTTTTAATTACTCGAATGCTTAATTATTAAAAATATTTGTTCGAGTTTTAAAATTATTTTAGCGAGCGAATAAATTTTATTTTATTCGCATAAGTAAGGCTTAAATAAATTCACTCGAACATTGAGTTAAATAATTTTATTTATTAATAAAAAAAATAGAGGTTAGACAGGGGCCGGTCATTGGATCATAACTTCCCCCTTTTCTCTTCTAATAAAACCTTAGTCTCATTTCTTTAAAGCGATTTTATTAAAAATAATAATTATAATTTTTTATAAAAGCAAATACAAAAAAATATACTTAAGGATTTGTTAAGGATGGTTCAAATAGCCTGGAATAGTTTATAGAATTCCGTCGTTCTTTTTAAGAAAATAAAATTTGATCTCTCGCTCTCTCTCTCTCTTTATACCATTGTTTTAAGAATTTGGCATATATTTCCTTTTAAATAAAACATTTAATAGATTAACTTTGGCGGTTATATATTTTATAATTCATATTTTTTTATGGAAGTTGGTGGATTATTATTGGCTTAAAAATATTTCAACGTCGATTTTATCTTAAATTGACACAAATTTTCAGCCTTTTATTTAAGGCTTCTCTCAATAGTTTTTTTTTTGAGGAATAGCAGAATTTTTTTTCACTGTTGAATGAACTTTCGAGCACATTAATAAACGAATATAAAAAAATGCAAAAAATCAACAAAAACTAGTTAAGCGCTAAAAACTCGTCCATAAATGCGGTCATGAATAAAATTCCTTTTAATGTGTGCGCTTGCAAAACGTTTTTTTTTCTTCTTCTTATTTCTGCTCAACATTTTAATATTTTATTTAACAACATTTTCATAGATTTATTTTTGTCAGTTTAATTTTATTTTCATAGAGCATAAATAAGAGATAAAATAAAAAGTGGTTATTTGAGGGTAAATATTTAAGAATTAAAAAAAATATATTCCAGCAACAAGAGCGTGTTTAATGAAATTTGATGCAACAAAAATTTAACTTTTTTGTCTTCATACATACAAATACATAGTACATAAATTTGGTATAACATATTTATGAAAATTTAAATTTAATTTGCTCTTTAGCTTAAAGTTACAAAATTTTTCAAATTAATTAAAGTTCACACAACGCCTGGCGCTTGAATTAGATAACGTTCTTGGAGAATTTCGTACCAAATGATATAGAAACTGGTTGACGTTGCAGGCCATCTCTGAAACTTTCCGCCAGTTTTTAAAATGCATCACACCAATTGATAAACACATAAAAAAGTAATGTAAATAATTTTGTAATATTAATTAAAATAATTGTAATATCAATTAAAAAATTAATTAAATTTTCACCAACAAACAATTTGATAATATGAATTAAGTTCTTCTACTTCAATTAATTAATACAATTAAATATTTAATTAAAACATTTAAATTTTTAATGAAAACATTAATTGGTGAATACCTTTTTCTATGAAGATTTTTCTTAATATTTTTTTTTAAGTCGAAGCCTGCTTCATAAAATTTTCCTTCAATAAACTTAAAAATTTTGGCTCAACATGCTTTCACTTTGCTTTAGTTATTTATCCTTCTCCTATTTCATATTAGGCAAATTATTCAAGTGTTACTTTTTGTTATTACCCCACTAATTTTATGTGTTGGCTTTATTATCTTAAACTTAGTTTAATCTTTTGCTATTATTATTAATTTTCAACATGTTTGCAACAGAAGAGGTAAATGGAAAATAAAGTTTTTAGCGCGTATTTTAGTTTATTAAAAATAAAAAGTCTTAGAAAAAATTCTGCTGCTAGAAATTCTAAAATTTTCTACAACTAACTTTAGATAAACACTCATAATATACGAATGGCTGTATATCTGCATATATATATGTGTGTATGTAAATATATTTATAATATTCAATTCCTTTCCAAACAAATAAAATAAAATAATTTTATTAGCAGATGCATTCTTCGTTCAGTTACAAATTTTATTTCAAAGTAAAAATTTCAAAAGATATAATTTAGGCAAATTTAAGATTATAAAGTAATTTAGCTTAGAACACACTTTCCCTTTTGACAAATTTGAAATATGGGAATTTATAATGGAATTCATATTCATGTCGGGCAAATGTTCATCTCTAGCATGTCAGACGTTTGCTCTTTTAACACAATTCCGAACCACATTTTGCCACTAATCTTCGCTTATTTCAACAATGAAGCACCGAATTTTAGCTTTCAGAGCGCCAGTTGTTTCTGGGTTGTTCAAGTAAACCCATTTATTAAAATTAAAACTCACAAATTTTATAATTAAAATACTTTATTCAAGATAGTAGCGTTCCATAGTTAAAATTTAACAATTTTTTTTACTAAATAAAGGTCAAAGAATGACAGCTCATTTCTTAAGAATTCATCATTTGACAGCCAATTTACATCCTAACACTTTACAACTGCTAATTAAATCTCCTGATGATTATTTGAGAGTGATATTGAACACTTTGTGTTTACCTATCTCTTATAAATATTGCAATGGTTAATCGACGATACATTTATATAACATATGTTTTTCCGTTTTTATTTTCGTGTTTACCATTGCAGATTGATTTTTTTCTTTATTTATAGTGAATTCACGTTGTTTTAATATCATATAACTTTGATTCAACATGATTATTTATTTGGAGTAAACAGCTCTGGAATGTTAAATTAGCATGAAATAACGTTATTTCAATAGGAAATAATTTCTTTAAAAATTACTTTAAAACATGTTAAATTAGCATGAAACACACATGTCAAAAAATATTAAATAAACTTAAAACTATATATCGAGGGTTTATACTCAAAAAGTGCTATCTGCAATTCTTGAATATCTTAGTAGACAAAATAAAACTGTTATTTTCTCGAAGTCCAAGAGCAATAACTGTATTTGATTAACATTAGTAGAATTAAGATGTCTTCTGTAAATGGTACTATTCATCAAAATTTAGTTATAACACTTGCACTTTGGGATAATAACAGTTGTTTGCGCTCTTCTAAATTGTCAAACCTTGCAGATAACACTTTTTGAATATAAACCTTAGATATATAAAACTAAATTCCTTTTTTTTTGCACGATATAGCGCGCTAGTGGTTGGAACGATTCCCCCTATTCCTTTTCTGTTTTGTTTGTTATTGCCTGGAGAACAAGCACAGGAAAGAAAAAATTAATTAATTACAAATTAAGGCATAAAAGGAAAAAAATTAAGCTTTTTTAAATTTTGGCAATCCTGATGACCGGAGTCTCGGACTTTCATGCAATTAAAAATTGATTTTAAGCGCTGAACTAATGCACCTTAAAATGACAAATGTGCACAAAAATATGAATTTACCTACAGAAAAAGCACCAAAAATAAAATAATGTGGAAATATGTTTTTAAATATTTTTTCCTACTTTTTAAATTTTTATTATATTTAAAAAAATTTTCAAATTTATTTAAGAGAAGTAACAAACATTGTTGGTTAAAACTATTTAATAATTTTTTTCTATGAATGTAATTCTTACTAACCTTTCGCTAAAAATATTTGTATTTTTTTTTCTAAGCTCTGCTGCAGCACCTTTCAATTTCGGCTGCATAAAACAGTTTCGTTCTCTTTCCCGTTTTAATTTTAGAGCGAAGATTTGAAATAAACAAAGAATAGAATAATTCCATAAGATCGTAATTGTAATTTAATTCAAAAAAGTTACAGAATTTGTGTTGCAGTTATTGGATACTTTTTGCAATGCACATATACCTATATACATATGTATATGCAAGAATATGAATGTAAGTATATATCCAAGTGTAGCCATTACATGCTTGCATTTTTTTGTGTATATAGAAGTTTATTAAAATTTACATGAATTGCTGGAATCCGAATGTAAATTTAATATCACCATATACATACATATGCTCTTGTTGTGCTGAAAGCAATATTTAATGGTGTTAGTGATGTTGTAATTTTTTTCTCGCATTTCTTGAGCAACAATTATTGCTAGGAACACAACTGGACCGAACGACGAATATTTCGGTGCGAACTTTCGTCATAAAAAATAAAACACATTTGTAAATATGAAAATGAACACAACACCGCCGCCGAACGAAATTCGTCGTGCGTGACGAACTCTGACATAGATTTATTTCTATTTTATACGCCGACGAACGACAAAAAAACCAAATTGGGAGAAATTTCTCTCTGTCTCTCTCTGTTTTTGTATATACATCCAGCGTTGCCAAAGTTGCCAAATGTGCAGTTTTAACTGATTTTAGCAGTTTTTTTAAGCCAAGAGCAGTTTTGCAGTTTCTTGCTTAAAAAATAAGTTTTTCTATAAATTGTGCAGTTTTTAATTTTTGCTTTAACTCAGTTTTGTTGTTTTAATTTCGATAGCTGAAGCTATAGTTTTATCCATTTCGCTGAAAATAACAGTGTAGATTTGTTTATTAGCACTTTTTCAAACAGCAAGAGGGAGTTCACACGAGTTGTGTTGTGTTTTGTTTTTCTTTATGGAATTTGGAATTATTGTTTACAAGATTAGTTCATACGGAAGTAGCACTTCATGTATTAATATTAATTTGCCTTGCCTCATTGAAAAAAGACAAGTTTCACACTTTCTTCATTGAAATAATTAGACCTCTTATATAATGAAAAAAAAAAAAACACGACGAAATATACACAAAAATTAAAAGGTAGCCATACAAATGTTTTCAGAATTCTCTTGGCAAAATTTTAGTAATTTAAAAAAAAACAATTATTTATTTTTTCTAAGCAAGTGTATTGAGAAAATAAATCATTGTGTACTTAAAATAAAACAAAATCTTAAAAAACAAGCAAAAATTTTAGTTACTATATATATTAAATTTTCGATCAACTTACATCCTTAGGTAGATTCGAAAAAAAATGTCCCTGTGCAATTTAATGCTAAATATCGCATAGTGCAACTCAAACACTTCCCTTTCAATTAATTAAAAAAATTAAAAATTTGTAGAGCCATATTTTCTTAACTGATGCCGATGAGACTTTCGAGATGGTAAAACGTAACAACTTGATAAACATTATCAACTCATGATAAAAAAATAACAGGTATAGACCTAGAGTTAAGCCCCCCCCCCCAAAATATAAAAAATACTAAAGAATTTTTTATGAGCAGTTTTTGCACCTGAAAATCAGTTTTTTTCTTCTAAATTTTAAGTTTTCCAAGAAAATATTATGTCAACACTGCACACAACCACCAGCTTTATCAAACATAAGAGAAAAATTCGGTGAGTAAATTCGACGCTATTGTGCTTCACACTACGAATTCACGCAGCAAATGCTTATCGACGAATTCGTCGACGTGGACGAAATTCGTCGTTCACCCCAGTTGTGTTCCTAGCATATGTGGTATATTTTTGAATTGCTCACATGTACTCAAATATTTAGATAAGTAAAATAGCAAGAGTATGTCTACAAGAGAAAGAGAGAGAGAGAGAAGATAAAATATATTTATGGACTATTTTTGGCATAAATTTTAACTATTTCTGGTATTACAAATTGTATTATGAGTTACATATAGTACATAGTTGATATTATTTCACTGTTGTGTATATGTGCATGTGTGTGTATGAGTCAGTGATTATTCACATGCATTTGTTTAAGTATTAAAAGTTCCTCTAAGTCAGTGGTGCCCATTTAATAGCTCAGTTGAGTTAATATGACCTAACACATATTACTTTGCTATTCCACTGCAAATCCAGGCACATAGAATCCGTCGTTAGTTTTTCTATTCCATTCTGTTCTGTATCGATTCATTTTGTTAAAATAAAAAACTTTAAATGACAGTAAAATACGTGAAAATTTATTTGAATTAATCGGCCCTGTTCTGTAAATCGATCGATTTGAAACCGCACAATTTTAGAAAACTATTTCTGGCAATAGAAATATTTTTTTTAAATATTTTAATTTTTACAATTAAAAACATAAAATTATATTTAAACATAACAATAGACCATGCAAAACTCGTAACATTTTGTTTGTTTGTCATAAACAGCTGATAACCCAGTAAACAAAAAAATTTTTATTTGGAAGCACTAACAATTGAGAGAAGCAATGTATTGCTTACTCAATAATATAAAAGCTTCAAAAAATGCTTCTAAAAAGCACTAACGTAAGGCGGGCTCTATGAAAAAGTTGGAAAGATATAAAATTTTGCATCTGAGTACACAAAAACTATGTATTATTACTTCTGTGAAGCACTTTGGTAAAGCAAAAAATGCATGGCTTCTTGGAAGCTAAATGTATTGCTTCTAGCTGGCTAATCTCGAGCAAAAAAAAAATCCTTATTGATGCACAACAGTAAGGGATTCTGTAACATTGTCTCCTTTACAAAAACGTAGTTTTTGCTGATAAGTTACTACATAAAAAGCAACTATAAATTCACTAAAGTACGACTTTGATTCCCATACGAAAGGTTGCGTACGGTCACTACATACATATGTATATAATACTATACGAACTTTAGCCTATATAATCAAATATATAATCTGATGTAGACATTTTCTAAACAAACAGTTTTTTTGGCGCTGTTTTGTATTATTATAAAAATAATTATAATATCTTTTAAACAAAATATTCTTTAATAACTAGTGAAATCCGTTCTAAATGTGCTCAGTTTTTTGTTCAGTGTTGTCTCTATTTGCTCTCAATATTACTAAAATAAATTATTTCTGGGCACCAATGTTTTTAGTTTAGCTTGATTGTGTGTGCGTATTTATAACAGAAATCATGCATACTTAGAACGAGCATTTGGTTTATTTAAATGTGTGTGTGTGTGTGTGGATTTTATACTTTAATATTTCTTGCTCCAAAAAAAAATAGTATGCAAATATGTTTTAATGTGTTTTTTGCTTTTGTCTACACTTGAAGAAACTTTTTCCTTATACATGTATGTATTTCGAAAAAAATTTAATTTTCAATAAAAGAATTTTCTTTTAAATTTAACATATTTTTTTATTTGCATTTCCCACAAAATTTTTTGTAAATATATTTTTATACTGCAACAAAAAAATTAAAAAATAACAAACATTAAAAATTTTAAGAACTCCTGCCGTAAAGATTAAACGCCTGGATCGATTTTCTTCCATTATCAGCGGGAAGATATTAGATCAAGTCACCTTTCATATGACAAAATCTAAATTTAAATTGGTCACATTGTCAGGGGTTAAAAAGAAAGTAAGAGATTATCAATTTTGCTGTATTTTTGTTTTCAATTTATGCCATTTTTAAATAAATTTTGCGCTCATGAATTAATGAATAGTGATACCTACAAATGTGCCTACCAAAGGTAAATCAATCATCCGTATTGCGGATGTCACGTCGAATATTCGTCTATGTGAATTTCGTACTAGATTAAAGCAAATGTGTACAAAGTTTGTTTAATCCAAGACAAAATTCTCGTAGACGAATATTCGACGTGACATACGCAGTACGGGTGAATAGTTGTATACACAACAATCATTTCTCATATTCCGTTTCATTAAAAATTTACGTTAAATAGCTGATGTTAATAACAATCTCTACTATTGTGCTGGTGAAGTGCGTGGCGGCACAGAAAAATATTATTTCCCCAGTTAATAAAGTCTAGTTTAATTTTTCTTCTCTTCTTTATTAAATCACATTAATTAGTAAAAATATATCATTCAATAATAATTGATATTATGGAAAGTAAGCTCGATTAAGAAATTATTTTTCATTAAAATAAATTAATTTCACAGAAAAAAGTATTCACGAATTAATATTTTCAATTAAAAATTTAATTGTATTAATTAAATTCTTAATTGTATTAATTAATTTGACTGGAAAAACTTAATTGATATTATCAAATTCTTTATAGGTGAAAATTTAATTAATTTTTTAATTGATACTACAAATATTTTAATTAATATTACAAAACCATTCATATTACGTTTTTGTGTGTTAAAAAAGATGATTTTGTTTGAGTGGTTGTAGCTTCCATTTTTGCAAAAAAAAAATGGGCAGAACCCAACCCATTATATGTACTTTTGTTGTTTTATATTTTTTCTCCTTTTAGTTACACGCTTCCAATAAAACTTGTTTCACATCTAAGGCTCTAAGGTAATGACAAAATGTTACGCTTTAAAAAGTGGGCGGAGCCATGCCCATTAAAATTTTATATAATATAACACGTGCCTCTATTTAAGTGATTCTTAAGAAAATTGTTGCCAGCCATGAGCTCAAAAAGTGACACGAGGTTGCATTTAACAAAGCGGTGGGTGGTTAATGGGCGTGGCCCCATTAAAGTTTATTATTATATTATATTTTCCGTTGCTTATGCGATTTCTACGAAACTTGGCAAATAGTTTGGGGCCTTCGAAAAAAATAATCATGTGCTAAAAAGTGGGCGAGACCATGCCCACAACAATTTAATATTACAATAAATGTGATGCTAGTTGGCCCATTATAGCGAGAGTTCACACACATATTAAGCTCTGAAAGTGACATTAATTTAGAATGTTTTGCGATAGTGGGCGGCCTTGAAAAACTATTACTCGTGCTAAAGGGTTAAAAATAATAATTGTTAAAAAAATTAATCGACTTCCAAAATAAGCACTTCAACGTTCAAAATAATTTAAATTGCAGATTTTTGTATGTATGTGTTGTCCAAAGTTATATTCGAAATTGGTAACAATATAGCAATGATATTTTTACACATAAATATGTAAATGTAATATGCCTGCAGAAAATTAGGTGACAATTGATCCAAACGTACTCGTCCTATGACTTGAGAAAATGCGAGAGTTATCAAAAGTACGGAGATATGTATGGTCAAGAAGAGACATATCATGTAAAAGTTTACATATTTACCATTTTCGTAATGTATGGTCTTGATCTTGAGCCAATTTAATTTGCTATCGGAGTAGTATTGAATAAATGGACATATCAAATAGTGTAAATATAATGGTGATTGCTCCCTCCAATGTAACTATGGAACCTGTCCCGTAACTATACTGATATATTAATCTAAGTTTAAGTGGTATTTATACTTTTCAAATATGAGTGTCCCTGTGGTTGAGTGGGTAGTGTGCAAGCCTGTCATGCACGAGGTTATCGGTTCGAATCTCAAAAAATGTTCTGCTTAAAAATAAATTATTTAATTTATCTATATTATTCTACACCGAATAGGTCCCTATGGGATATTTCAGTGACAAGTCACAAAGTGCATACAAAGTGTCAATTAACCCCATCCTAAGCAATCCCCATGTAAAAGTGACTGGTCTGCTTCAAAGGGAGTGTTTGAACTCGTACTATTCCCTATCACTTGGGGACCGGTCACGTGACTTGTATTGTGTTAGTTCAATTTCCTGCAGGGATATAATAACCTCATCAGCACCGACTTCCAATAGAATTGTAGGTATAACAAATATCTGTGGTACCACATATCTAAGCAATTTAGTCTGGTATTTTTATTTTTAATTTTTTTTTTAAATTTTTTTATTTCTGTTCCATTTTTTTAAGTCTAATCTTTTAGTTCTTGTATTGTAATGAATCCTGAGTATATTTCTCAGTGTATTTAATAATGTTCTTATATTTAAGCATTGTAATTTATTTTTACTACTGTGCAGCTTAAATTGTTTATATAAATCATAAAATATAGCAGAATTACACATAAATACATACTCGTACATACCTTTACAGACGAACTTACGAGTACTTTTGTGTTTTGTTTCTTATTTGATAATTCACCATTTCACAAACACACACACGCACACACACACGCACAGGAAGCATATTTTAGTGTTTTTGAAACATTTAATAATGAATTGTTTCTATATTGTTTTGTAATAATAATAAGAAAGCAAAAAAAAACGAAACAAATGGGGTTACTGGGAAATGAATTTTCTAACAAAAATGTTCTTAAAACATTTACCAACCAAAACGTCAGGGCAATAAATATGATGAAATGGCAAAATGAAAGGAATAAGGAATTAATTTAAAAAATAAATGAAAACCTTTTGAACTTACTTCATTTAAAGGATTTAAGCTAAAATAGAAAAGCTGGTGTTACTGAAGCATAATCAAGCAGCTCAGTTTATAAAATGAAGGGTTGCTTATATACCTTAAAGTCGTCAGGAGGTTAAAATAAAAATTTTCGTTTGCAATTAAGGCTTGAGGGATTATAGTTGTCGTCATTAAAGCTTCAAAGGTCAACTGCTTCGTACCCTAAGTTTCATATAGTGTAAGAAAAATTTTTGCAAGTTATTAAATTTTATCTGTTTGATATGTTCCAAAAGCTTAGATCTTACTTTAGGATTAGCTGGTACACTAATTTAATTTCTAATCTTTTCTATAGTTTAGATTGTTTGTAGAATTTTTTAACAAAATTTTTGTGGCTGCGTTTCCCCACTGTGCACCCTGCAAAGTTGATGCTTTAAGAGAAATTCTTATTGAATTAAATTATTATTTCTTATTTAAGCTAAAATGAAACTAATTACGGTCACGTGACTACACTTCCCTTTTTATTTTTATTTTTTTATATTCTATCCACCACAGAGATGTCGAAAATTAGTCTAGCGAAAAGCTTTTCTTTAGCAGTTTTGAAAGTAAACTAAACTTCGGCGGCATATAAAATTTTTGTCAAGTTATTAACGCACATTTACCCTTGAATGTTATCAACTGTATGAATTTTCCACACTCAAATATTTTTCTGTATAAAAATTTTTGCTTTATATTTTATTGTTCATGTTTGTCAGGCATAAAAAACGACCCCATATACTTTATTTTCTATAAAGAATAAACATAATAGAAAATCAGTCAAGGAAAATTTTGCTTTGTTGACTGGACTGTTAAATGTTGAGATGTTTTTTATGTTTTGTGAAAGAAAAAAATAATAATAAATTAGCATTTTGTTAGTATATGTAAATAGAAAGAAAAGCAACTCCATTCGAACACACAGACACACACTCACATAACAGTCCTTAGTCACTCACTCAGTCATTACACATGAATTACAGTGGACAATGTGCGTACAAATTATGTCTAGAGCACACAATTTATTTCAAGTGTATTTATTTTTCAAGAGTTTTTTTTGTACACCGAAAAAAATATAAAATTCAATAAAAATAAGTAAGAGTGCTATATTCGGTTGTGCCGAATCTTATATACCCTTTACCAAAGTGCGCATATGTAGTATAAAAACACATACATGAGTACATATATACATATTTGTTTTGTAAAAAAATTTATAATGTTTTGTTATAATGCAATTTTTATTAAATGACCTCTCGATATTTTTCGACTAAAGAATTTGATTCAAATATTTTATTTTCGATATTAGTTGAATATTTTATTATACACTCTGTATATAAGAAATAAGTTACATTCACCTTTATTCCAGTTGTCAACATCAATATCAACGTCACGTCAATACAATAACAAAAAATTTAGGCTTGCTTACTCGCTCTCGAGATGTTCAAAACCCGTGCTTCCCGTATTTAATTATGTTTGATATTGCAAAACTGTTTAGTGTCTCAACTGAAACATTCCATTCCATCCATATTCTTAAAGAATCTATTCGATTTTGTTGAGCAGAAAGGAAAAGGATTTTGTTCAGATTTAAATTGTATTACTATCTCAATTTACTAAAAATTAATAAGAACTCTTTACAAACGAAAGACCATCGATTTGAAACAAAACTGTGCTGAGCAATATGGCACAAACGTTTATACTTGAGTGAGATATCCATATAAAAATTTAACATAGATAGAAAAATCTTGAGTCAGGAACATCTTAAGACATAAAATATGTGTAACTGACAAAAATAGTTTTTGGTTTATTTTACCAAAAATTTTTTTTGTCAATTTCCAACCCTGGAACCGTAATTTTGATTTTTGTGGTTTTTAATACTAATTTAATTCTTTCTAAAATATAGAATATATTTAATTACCAAACAAATATCTAATTTGATTTAATAAAATTTCTATATCAGAAAAAGTTTAAGTTTTCCAGGTCTGGAGCAATGATTTTTATCTTTAAATTTTTTTTTTCCGAAACTATTTCTTTCTAAACAGTAAAGTACATTTAATTTGTAAAATTATCAACCTAGTTACTTTTAAATGCAAAAAAAAGTAATTTTTCAACTCTGGAATCATCCTTTTATATTTATCCATCTAGTTCTTTAAAAAATTTATGAAATATGTTTAGCGAACAGAGAGAAACAGGAAAACAATTTGTTTTATTTAGTTATTTTAATATCCAAAAAAAGTTAAAATTTTCCAGCTCTGGAGCTGAGGGCGTTGTTTTTCTAATTTTCTATACCAAACTTTTCTTTCCATAACATAAAATATATCTAATTTATAAAGAAAATTAATAAATTAATAAGCATGTCTAACTTATTATCATAAAAAGTGTAAGTTTCCCAAGCCTGGAATCACCCTTTTATATTTTACTGATAGCTTATATCAATCTGTTTCTTTTAATAATATAAGATATGTTTAATTTATATAAAAAAATTTGTTTTAGTAAGTTACTTTTATAAAACAAAAAAAGTTTTCCAACCCTGGTAACATTTTTATAATTTTTTAATTTGTTTTTTTATATTTTATTTATTCGTACTGAAGTATAAAATAAGTTTAGTGAAAGAAAAAATTAAAATTAGTTTTCGGTAGTTACATACTTTTATATGGCAAAATAAAATGTAAGTTTTCCAGCTCTGAAACCGTATGCTCGATTTTGCTGATTTTTAATACCAATTTATTTTGGACCATTTTTGATACACCAGTCTAAGACCGAGGTCTCTATCTAGCTTTTCCGGGAGCTTCGGAAAACCGATTTTCCAGACGGTCAGACGGACAGACGGTCAGACGGACATCGCATGTTGCATAAGGAAAAGGATCCAGAATATATATACTTTGTGGGTAGCTTATTTATATTATGGAAATTACACACGGAATAGAGCTGTGTGATAGTTGGATTGACTACCAGTACACCAAACTGAGTTGAGTTTAGAACGGCAATAGAGGCGTAAATTCAAGCACAATTTTTTAAATAAACTATTTAACAAAAATTTTGCTTAAATATTTTTCAAATCTGAAAGAATTTATAAGTTCAGACTAAGTTTTTCACCGAAAATGGTTCGAGAAATCCAAATAAGAAATAAAAATTATAAAATTTAAAATCTTTTTTTTCTGTGTATAAACTAAATGTTTTTTTTTTTCATTTATTCACAGCCAATATTAAACATGTTTTAAGAAAGAAAAAAAATAGTACAAGTACAAGTACAATAACAATTATTTTATTTGTTTAACAACAACAATAGCAGCATTTACTTCCTTCAAACAAACCAAAAAGAAAAAAGTGCAACTGACAATTGTCAAGCCCACAAAGAGCAAAAAATGAAACCCCAAAGTGCGTGACTTTTTAAACCTTCCAAATTGTTTTGTAAGTATGTTTGTATATTTTGTGTGTATGCGCAAGTATTTTCTTGTATGATTAAATGAGGTTAATTTAATGGAAAATTAGTTGTGCTTTTCACTCCCATTTCTTTGTTGCGCTTATCGTACGTAGTAGATCTTATGAAATATTAAAGAGGCACCGAGGAGAATTTAATGAAAAAAAGCTTTTAAGTATTTTAACAAAGTGCAATCGTTAGTTACAATCAAAACTTTTTTTTTGTGTGGAAAGTTTGAGCACTTGCAGTAATAATTAAATATACCTATCTTGATTATATGTTAAAAAAGGTCTGTTCATTACATTTTATAGTTAATTATTCATTCTGTTATGTTTGATAAAATTTTGATTGATCATAAAACATTTAGGAATGTCACTTACTTAACTTCAGCCTTTTAAAGGCGTCAATTGTTGCGGACTTATAAATATAAACTGGTGGCTTTACATGGCCTACAGAAAATAATTAAGAGGTGTCACCTGGCGCGAACTTGCAGACCAATGAGCTGATCCATTTCTCGAAATCAACTTATTGCCTAAGTTTAAACTCAATAATTCGGTGGTTGTGCTCGCTATGGTACTTAGAGCTATCCTGTTAAAACCGCATCTCCCTCGGATTAATATCAATCATACTTAATTAAGAATGAAAATACATTGATTCATTCATCGCACAGTGGGGGATTTTGTAAAAATTCAAATAATTCTGCACTTTCCGATTTTTATGAAATTTCGTAAAATATTTGAGGAATTTGAATTATATATCTTCAAAGGCTGCGGAGACACAAGCCCCCAGAGTAGGCACCCTCGAAAAATTCTAACCGATGCAGATGCTCATGTTTTTGATCTGATAAAAATTTGCGAATAGATTTTGCAATACAAGAGCTAAAAAAATTATGCTACATTTGTAGGTTTTCTCTTACAGTTTAGAAAATATTCGAGAAAAAATAAAAATTGAATAATTTTTTTACCCTTGGTTCGCTGTTCTGCTCATGGCTAAGTCAAATCTTGTTTGATTGGAAACAAAATTTTAAATATTTAAAAAAAGTGCAAAGCAGAGTTAAGTCCAAACTTGTACACAATTCAAATAAAAGTTTTGAAAACAGTCGGTGTTTTGCTAATTTTTTTTTAGAAAAAGTGGGTTAATTATTTCGCTATTATAAAAAGTTTTTGCAATAATATCAAATTTATTTTTCTGTTTATTTAACCCTTCGATGTTCATATGGGTCTGGCCAGACCAAATCGATTTTAAAATGCATGCATTATGTTTTTTTAATTGTTGAGCTACCCCAGTCTACGACTTTCTCAAATATATTGTGCCAAACACAATGAAACGGTAAAATTAAAAATTTTATTGTATTTGTGGTGGAAAACCCAATTTTAAGTACTTTCGCCAGTTAAGCACACATGGGTCTGAGTAGACCCAAAAAAAATTTTCATGTTATTTGTATCACCGTTATAAGAAAACAATAAAACTTTTACAACGGCAGAGGGATATATCACATATTTTAGTTGATGCTTAGAATTCAGAGTGAACACGTGTTTTTAAAGTCTTTAGTGCGAGTTATTATTATTAATATTTCAGTAAAATGGAGCAAGAAGGCATCTATGAAGATGATATGATGATTCGTTTGCTTCATAAATTAAGTGCAGGAAATGTTAGTCCTGAAGAATGGAAGCGACTTGAGGCACAAGATGAGCAACTTATGGAACAGGAGCTCGATCCATTCGAGACTGGCGATGACTTATTAGGCATCCGACATTGAATCATGATGATGATGATGACGTTAAGGATTTGTGTACAGAAACTGTGGCCACCGTTTCACTTCAAGCTCCATCCACACCTTCATCAGCCAGCACATCCAGTATTCAGGATCATACGTATCGCTCAAAAGACGGTAAGATATGGAATTCAAATCCACCACCATCTGTGAGGCCTCGCTCTAATAATGCGCCAACTTTTACCCGTAAAGGGAAATTTCGAGGGACATCACCGAATCATGGAGCTATCTTGAAGTCGTTATTGTCCCCCGAAATCATTAGTATTATTGTGCGGGAAGCTAATAGAAAAGCCATAATGTATACGGGAAAACCACCAGGTGGCCAGCGAGAAACGAATCAAGGCGAACGACTCGTCATGAAATTGATGAAAAAATACATGCACAGCGATAGGACAGTTTATGCTGACAACTTTTTTTCAACATATAACCTGGCAGAAATGTTGATGCATCGTAATGTGGCTTTCGTGGGTACCGTAAGGAAGACCAATACCTTCATTCCCCCTGAATTGCTGGACCATAAACGTGATGTTAATAGCACTATATTTTGTTATCACAATAATAATATCGCTCTATGTTCTTATATGGCAAAGCCGAAAAAGCCAGTGCTCATGTTGTCCACCGTTCATTACCGTCACGACACCGATCCATTAAAAAGATTCAAGCCGGATCAAATTTTGGACTACAATAAGTTTAAATCGGGCGTAGACACAATGGATCAGATGTTGACAGGATCGTTGGCCACTGGCAATGTTTTACAATATGCTGGATTTCGCCGGTTTGGTCTCATTCATCATCTACGACGAGTTGAGTCCAGCAAAGCAAAGTGACAAACGACGCTCATTTGTTATCGAATTGGCTCGGCAGCTGGTTATTCCACATATGACGGAACGGGCGACTAACCCATTAGTTTGAAGGTTTGCTCGCATAAAGCAAGCAATGAATCTTTTTAATATCGATGTGAGTATACTTTACATAAATTTATAAAAATGCATATATATATATATGCATATACGTATGTGAAAAAATCTATCTATATAGATATGTGTATTTATGTTTCTATATTTACTAATTTATACATAATTATTTCACTATTTTTAGTTAATGGACTCTTCCCCTTCTACATCAGGGTCAGCACAGCCACAAATATATGCTCAAGTAGCCTCAAAACGTTCATCATGCTATCTTTGCACTTCTTCTTAAAAAAAAAACGACGTAAAACTCGATATAACTGCAGCAGATGTAATCTATCTATATGCCTCAACGAACATTCTATGCAATTACATAATTGCAAACCCAATTGTTCTTTGTAATGTACATATATTAAATGAATTAAATTAATAAATAATATTTCTAAAACAATATTTCGAATGTTATTTTCATGGGTCTGGCCAGACCCTTATGCTACACTTAGGGTATCATATGGCACCGAACATCGGAGGGTTAAAAGGTAACACTATAAGAAATATTACCGAGAAAATTTTTGTTCATAATTTTTGTTGTTGAAGGAAAATTTTGAAAAAAGTTGATATTTTGCCGTTTTTTCTTTCAGAAAAAGTGGGTTAACTATTTCGCTACTCAGATTATAATTTTTTTTTTGTAAAAATACCAAATATATTGTTTTGTTTATTTAAAAGGCAACAATAAAAAATATTACACAACAATTTTTTTTCATAATTTTTTGCTGTTGGAGGAACCAGATCGTTTCGAAATATACCTATTTTTATATAAATATCAAATTTAAGGCTTTTTTTTGTCAAATTCCAAGGCTGGAACCAGAAATTTTATCATGCTTTGATATGTTTTTAAAGATTTCCAAAAATAGTATCTGGACCCGACAAAATATAAGATCAATACGCCAAAAATATCTAAAAAATCCCTTTTTAGGGAATTTGCGAATTTCTTGGGAATTACCGGGAATTAAAAAAGAAATTTTTATTTGTTTTTACTTAACTTTTTGTATATTAATTGCATAACTTTCCACCTAAGCGAGAATTTTCAGCCGAAAATATTGATATATGAGCATTTTTAGGCATTTCTTTGTGTAAGACCAATCTCTTTATTCTCGGGAAAACTAATGCAGGTAATAATAAAAAAAATTTATTTAATTAATTTATTAGTTGTTATCATTAGTTTGTATTACTGAACTCTAGGGTAACGTTGTCAGCTTATGGGATTTGTCCCCAAAATTGGGGATTTTCTTTCGCGATTTAGGATAAAAATGTAGGGATTTTTTTTCAGTTAGATGGTAACAAGAATGATTTTTGAGCTAAGAAATGTGCAAGTCTGGCAAGTCTAAAAATGTAATAATAAAGTCTTTAGGCATATTAACCAATAATGAACAGTACCAAAATAAAAATACATAACAAAATGCAATATGACTTGTTGGAAGCATTTCTTAGAATAAACACTCACTTTAAAAATAATTAAACTATGTGTAATTTTTTCTTTGCAAGTTGTATAAGTATAAGTTAAATGCATTTTATTGGAGACTTATGTTATTATTATTTCGCAAAAGAAAAACTTTAATAAAAAAAAATCAATTTGGGAATTTTCGGGGATGACATATCAAAATTTGGAGATAAGCTCTAGAAAAAAACTGGCAACACTGCTCTGGGGTTGTGCAAAATAAAATGTTAACATTAAACAGCTGATCTAAATTTGTCGCCTCTGCCGTATTTGTTTATTTCCCGGCTTTCTAGAATAGATTTTTTTCCCGGTAACAAATGATTGGGAAGAGAAAAAATTCATCGGACAAATTTAAAAAAAAATGTATTCAGGCAAACACACGCTTATGAATAAATAAGTTTGACAACTTGTGCGACGAGGACGTTTAAATTAGTCCACACTTTTTGTATGTGAGAGCCTGTCTAGATGATGCGATAGTATTTATAGTCGGCAAATGTGGAGAACTTCTCCAGGGGAAGCGATATTTTTAACACTTCTCTTTTACATAATACTTTCTCGCGTGTTTTTGTTATGCTATCTAGGGGCAGTGTTGCCAGTCAGACACAATTTTTTTAATGTAGTGATTAATTAATTAATAACATGAAATAAACAGTTGGAGTATACAAACCAAAAACAAATATGAAGGTGTAGAAAAATAAAATAGATTCATATCGAATATAAATTATTTGCTGGGTTTTGTATGAGTTTCAAAGCCTACTAAGCTTATTTTGTCTTTGTGATTTTCAAAAATATTATTATTCTATGAATTCTCATATAGTTTTTGAAAGTCTGTGCATAAAGTAAGAGGTTTGTGACTGTTCAAAATTTGTGGTTGAAGTCTACTGATGATTTGGTTCAAGCGCCAATGAAATACGTATATAGACCAAGCTAAACCACCAGCAAATAAATTTCAAATTAAAAACAAATAAAGTAAAAATAGAAAAATAATTATGGTTTATAGTGATAAATTAAAAAAAAATTATAAATCCTAGCTCTACATTTTCCAAACTAACAGTTATTTGCTTAATGGCAACATTGCTATAAACTAACGAATTATATAAATAAAATAACGATTAAATAAATATCAAACAGGTTTCCTAAATACCAAGACCAAAAAGTATTTTTTTGGATTTAAGAAAGAATTATTAAAGAGATCGGTATCGTTGTCGCAGCTACATCAACCTTCATGTAAACGGGGTCTTAGTGAAGAGATAACCTGAATGGAAAAGATATTTGATTTACCTGTTAAAAAAAACAATTTTACCAAAAGATAAATAAGTTTTCAAAGAACGTTCAAAATTGTTTTTAATTCCTAAAATATTATTAAAACTTTTTTTAAAAGAATAAATTTTAATTGGTTTTAAATAAATCAGAGCAATTTGCAGCTTCTGTTCCTAACATATCTCAGCCTAATTTGTATAAATATTATGTTCTTTTAACATTTAAGGCTCTCAATAATAACAATTTAAAAATGTATAAAGAATAAAGTATATCAAAAGTATGAGCCAAACAGAAAACTTTGTCTTCCGCGCAAACTAAACTTAACTTTAACTTGCTTCCTACTTAACAAATTTTTCCTCTGATGATAACAGCTACCAACACTGCAAGTGTACTCCATCTCAAGGCAAAATTTTCAAAGTTTAAAGAGCAAAATCATGAAAAAAGTTTATTTAAAGAAAAAAATTATAATAAAAACCTTAAAAGATAAAAAAAATAAAAGTAGTAAATGTAGCAAATAACATAAGAATATATAAAAATAAATTCTTTTTTTTCTCTAAACTTAAGGCCTCCATACAACAACAACTACAACAACAAACAGTAGGAACGGTAACAGTTGTATTGCAATCTGTAAAACTTTATGTGCCATTTACAAATACACCTACAAGATATAAAAAGTAAATAAATAAAAAATACGATATAAAAATTAAAGAGAAAGAAGATACTCGTATTAAGCAAACCCTATGAAAAAGGAAGTAGTGCAATTAAATTATTTTCAGTAAAATAATTCTGCCAAAAAACGATTTCAATAAAAAAATCTGCTAGAAAATTTTGAAAAAAAAAAAATTATAAGACCAAACTGGAAGTAAACTCTTTCCAAACAAAATTTTTGAAAATCTGTTGGTTAAGAAGAATAACGTGAGATTTAAAATAAAATTTTAATGGGCGTTTCTCCGCCCTTTTTTTTAAATAAAAGATTGTGTGTTTTTAATTGTTCAGGGTGTGTGTTAAGTTTTATAAAAATCGGTAAAGTATAACCACTTAAAATAAAATATAAAATTTTAATGGGCATGACTCCGCCCCATTTTTTTAAATGAAAGATTGTGTCTATTTTAGAATTCAAAGTGTATGGTAAGTTTTGTAATAATCGGTTAAGTAGAGCCACGTGAAATATAATAAGAAATTTTAATGGGTGTAGACCCGCCCATTTTTTAAATTTGAAATTGTGTTATTGCAAGACCCAAAGCTTTTTCTAGGTTTTTAAGCAATCAAATGAGTAAAAAAGCATCATAAAATGGAATGAAATAATTGTGGGCGTGGCCCGCCCATTTTTTACAATAGGACAAATTGGAAGCTATACCCTCTAAGACAAAAAAAATTTACAATTGGTCTAAAATGAAGTAACGATATCAAAAAAAAAATACAGATTGATTGATGCGCTCCTTCTTTTTTTGAAGTCGTTCAAAAAGGAAAATGTTTTATTTTTTTATTAAAAAAATATCTAATACATCTTGAAATAATTTTAAAACTATTTTAGTCAAACTCTATTGAAATATTTTTAGATTTAGAGGGTTATGGAGGTTGTTAACAATTTTAAAGCAAATCTTAAAATTTTTTTAGAATTAAAAAAAATAAAAAAATTTAAAATATAACTTTTGGTTAAAAAAATTTTTTTCTTGCTATTCATTTTGACACGCCTTAAATATTAATAAAATATTGAATTTTTTTTAGTTCTTTAGAATATTTTTTTTTTTTATTTTTTTGCTGGGTTATTTATTAAACATATGAATCATAAAAATAAACCGCATGTGTACAGTTCCGCCATCAAAGTATGAAAAATATACAAAATGTATAAAATAAAATATTATTGAGAAAAAAACTAGAAGAACAAAAAGTATTTTCAACTTTTTATTTCTTCTCTTTCCTGCTTTACTTGAAGAAAAAAAAACAAATACCCCAGAAAAGGTAAATTGTCCTTTATTCCTTGGATATGCAAAAACCAACAAACAAAACACATAAACCAAGCAGAAGTGATACTTACAAATCGCTCTTCACCGGATATGTGCTTTAGCATATCTCTGTATGCAATTTTCGTTTTTTTTTAATGTTGTTGTTTTTCTTGCTTTTCGGTTACATATCCGCTCATATCCTGTTTACATATCCTGGCTATATTTAGTAAACAAAAACAAAAAACAAATATTTTTTCCTTAAATAAACTGTGCGGCTAAGACGAACTTTACATTAACTGCAGTCATATTTAGAAATCACTGGTCAAAGATCGCAATAACAGAAAAGTAACAGGAATTCTGATATGTTAATATTCCCCCTTATTCCAGTTGTCAACATCAAAGTCACGTCAATTCAATACCAAAATACTTGGGCTTGTCTACCCGGCCTCTAGAAAAATTGTGCTCATGTGCTATTGACGGGCTATTTCTCATCCTTGAGGTCTATAAGCCTATCAAAAGCAGTCAGTGGCTTTCGATAATGGACAGACAAGCCCCAACTTTTGGATATTGTATTGACGTGACGTCGATGTTGAAAAATGGAATAAGGAAGATTAAATAATTTTAGGAAAAGTTACTTAAATATTTAATTTTTTAGTGTAAAAACTTGCTAAAATTGCTAGCATACTGCAATATTACAGTATTCTCAAGTCGTCTTTTATCTATTTGTCGCTTTACTTGCATTTTTTTTTCTGCTATGAACAATTTCATTTCACAAATGTATTTGTCTATTTCCATGTCATCATAGTGTATTTGTTCCCTTACCACTAAAGTTTTTTTAAAAATAATTTTCCTGTTGTGCTTAGAACTTTTAATAAACATAAATGTTAGTTGCTTCTGTTGCTCCAGTTCCTGGTGTTCGTATTGTTTTTTTTTATATTTATTTTATTTAATGCTAAAGTTTTTCACGTTAAAATTTGTTATTTCTGTATATTTTCATAACAAATTGATGATTTAACAAAACTGAAAAAAATGGTAAAAGATATTGCAAAAAAAATCCTTAGTAACTTCTAAGGTTTACTAATAAATTTTTGTAACGAAAAATTAAAATATTAAATCTCTTAATACACAAATCAAGAACATCACTGGGTGATAGTGAAAAAACAATTTAAAAGACCAATTGTATATATATAACAAAGATATATATATTTTTTTCACTAGTACTCGTAGAACATAAATAAGCTCCCTATGTTGACAATAAAAATTGTTTGCAATTAATTTCTCTAAAATCGATATAGTATGAATACAGTTTAGGATGTGTTCTTTAAGTGAGAAATTATATTAAATCTACATATTAACTAAAATTTGACATAATATCGCTAGTTGCTTTTAAGAAAATTTTGGGTAAAAGTTAAGATAAAGGTCTGCATTATTTCATTATTCGATATATTTTTAAAAGAAAAATATTTTACTGCATATCGAGGGTTTAAATTCAAAAAGTGCTATCTGCAATTCTTGAATATTTTAGTAGACAAAATAAAACTGTTATTTTCTCGAAGTCCAAGAGCAATAACTGTATTTGATTAACATTAGTAGAATTAAGATGTCTTCTGTAAATGGTACTATTCATCAAAATTTAGTTATAACGCTTGCACTTTGGGATAATAACAGTTTTTTGCGCTCTTCTAAAATTTTCAAGCCTTGCAGATAGCACTTTTTGAATATAAACCTTCGATATGTTAGATTATAATTTGATATAATAGTCATGCTTATATGAACAGCAAAGTGCGGTTGATAAGAGAAATCCTTACAACAAAGTCGATGAATTTATTGCGAAATGTCAGCGGTTGGAAAAAGGTATCAACCCAGATTTTTCAACGACCAACTAGATCATCACGATTTTGAGTAACTGTTCAGAAATTTGTATTCAACGAGTTGATGGTTGCTGTTGAGTGCGTTAACAAAATGTTAAATATTAAATTTTTTCTTACTTTACTCAATCATTTATTAAACATTACAACAAAGTTTAAAGGTACAGAGTCAGGTTTCTCTTGAATAGTGAATTGTTTATTGTTGCCCGTTGTAATATTAATACGAGGGTGGATCAATAAGTCCGTGACTTTTCGAACTTTCCTCGTAATTATATGAAATGCAACACTGCTCCCATCAAGTAACACCTGTTAATAGACTACTGTCAAATTTTGAGCAAGTGTCGCCATTAGTTTTATTTTCTAAAAATAGAGGGCCCAATAATAATGTTTAATTTTTTGCGAAACAAAAACCGTCAATCAAACCAATTAAAAGCTCGGTAAATTCTATGGGGACTCTGCACCATCGATTTTAATGGTAAAATATGATTTACTGACTTTCGCTGTGGTCGCACAAGTGCAAATGACGCTGAACGTTCTGGGCGGCCAGTTGAGATCAGTATTACAGAAAATGTGGAAAAATCCACGATATGGTGTTGGCCGATCGAAGAGTAAAGGTGCGTGAGATTTTTGATGCCATAAGCATCCCACATGACTCAGTCAGTGGCTTCGATTTTGAATTATTACTTGGGTATGATAAAGCTTTCCGCGTTTGCTCACAATCGACCACAAGCGAATGTGCAGTTTCCATTGCAAAAATCCATGAATTGGATCCCTCATCCAGCATTTTCCACAGATTTAGCTCTTAATGACTACTTTCTTTTTTCAAACCTAAAGAAATGGCTCGGTGGAAAGAGATTTAACTCCAACGATGAAACTATTGACCAAACTAATGCCTATTTTAAGGACCTCAAAAAATGCTAATTTTTTAGAAGGGATACAATAACTGGAACTAAGTGAACTAAGTGTATTGAGTTAAAAGGAGATTATGTTGAAAAATAAATTTTTGCTTTGCAAAAAAAAACTGTGTTTCATTCAAAAAGCCACGGACTTATTGCTCCACCCTCCACCATACCTGCGAATGCTTTGTTCTAAAATGTGCAATAAATATTGCCAGAAATTTAAAAACGGCTGGTAGCACCCCATTTTTTTCAATTATGCCGTGAATAACGCGCTGATAGCTTACCACACTACCCACTATGCTACCAAGGCACCCGTGAAATAACCGCCTTTGGTTGGCAATTAGACAAAAATATTATGCTTTAAACTATTCAAATGTTATTGTGTTATTGCAACAGAACTCAGCTGCTATAATTAAACATATTCACCCGTATTGCGTATGTCACGTCGAACATTCGTCTATAAAAATTTTGTATTAGATTAAAAGTTTGTTTAATCTAGGAAAAAATTCTCGTAGACGAATATTCGACGTGACAAAGGCAATACGGATGATTGTAAAAAACTAAATAAACAAAAATGATTTAAAACACATATTGCAGACCCTACATTTGTTTAAAAAGTTTCTTGTATACTTAGAGCTAATATGAAATCTATAACGAGTTTATTTAAACTAATGGCATTACAAATCGCTAAGTGTTTTTTAAATTTAAGTAACAAATAAAAAATTCAGGAATCAACTTTCCACACCGGAAATAAGCCTACTATTACAAAAATGCTGTGCCCACTGCCTTTGTATTTACTTTAAATGAAATATCTTATAAACAATATACTCTTACCACTTATCACAGAGGATATACAGAGATGTCACGAGACGGAAGATAATTTGTGTTTTCAAAGGTCTCGCTCTCGCAGTCACTGCGCATTCTTTAACCTTCTTTCGTGGTGGCATTTTTTAGCTTAATTTCATTTTACTCTTTGTAACGTCATTCGCTTGGCGATTTTTGCAAATAAATGATAAAAATTGATATTTTTAAATGAAAATGGTTCAAATAAGATATCCAATCATTTTAAAACATTATTTAATTGCTTTTTTAAAAGTAATAAGCTATTTGGCATTTTGTTTTTTGATTCAACACAACAAATTCTTTCATTTAATTTTGTAAAATTGTGTACTTCGTTTACTTGTTCAAATGTATTTTCAGTTTATCCTTTGTGATATCATTTGCTGTGTGATTTTTGTAAACAAAAGGTAAAAATTAAAATTGTTCAATTAAAATGCTTAAAGTTAAATCAGTAATCATTTGTAAACAAATTTAAATCACTTTTTAATACCATTAATCTATTTCACATTCTATTTTTTTAATTCAATTCAACAAATTCTTTAATTTAATTTTGTAAATGTGTATGTATGTATGTATATGTACACGTGTTCGTTTCACTAAATACAGATTTTCTCTTGTTTGTTTTGATTATTTTGTTAACATCTTAATAACAAATATACTACAATTGTCCCTTTCTCGCAGTGACTGCACCACAAATGATTTTAGCTTTTTTCATACGTCAGTTTTTACAACTCTGGTCTACTTTGTGCCACTTATTTACAAAACTTTAGCAAATGTTAATACTACTTATTTACAACTCGACTTGGGAACCAAACATAAATAAAAGCATGCAAAACAACCAAGCAGAAAATTTCAAAAAAGTTAATCGGGTTTGGAATTAAGCATATGTGGTGAAAGCTCTTCCCTACTGGATTACCAACACTTAATAATTTTAAAAAGGGGTGAAACTAAAATAATCGATTCTTGAGAAGTACTTACTTCTTTTATTTGGCAACTTTTTCAAGTAATCTATTTAATCTAAAACAAATCATTCTCATCGTTAAGCAACTTGTACATCGTCTTTTTAAATTTTAGGTAATATGATTTGTAAGCGAGTAATGAAATTTGGTAATCAGAATAGTAAGTCATTATATGCAAGTATGTAGTTCTAATGGTAATGTGTAATTTTTTGCTGGGATGCTTTTTTTTACTTAAATTTATTTTCCTTTGGGTATTTTGAGTAATTTCTGCTGCTGTTTTGAAAGTAATTTTGCTTATATAAATTTTTACTTTTAGTTTTTTTATTTTGAGCAATTCTCTCTCTCTCGCGCCAACAATTGTTGCATAATTTTAGGCGTTATAAGCTGCTGTAATTGTTTTATTGCTTGTTGTTTTTATTTTACATCTTACCTTCTTGTTTTAATTTGGCCATCTTATAAATTATGAAGTGGATTTTAACAGATTGAAAAATGTGTTGCAAATCTTGAGATTTAATTTAATTGGTATTTGTGAGAAAGGTGTAATAAAATGTGATTGTTTATGCACAAGGAGCAATAAAGGAAAATTTTTAATTTAAGGCTCATATGCAAGAAGATCTCTACATTCGCAAAAGTAAGAGTCGAAATAACAATACTGTCTCACAGCATATTTACATGGATTTTTGGTCTACAAATTCAATGAACATCAATGAAAAATTTACATGAAAACCAAAACTAAATACATATTGAAATTTTTTAATTTGTTATAAAATATTATAAAAGTTTCAGCAAAGCCTGAAACTTTTTTTTGCTTTCTTCGTTGAAGAATTTACATAAAAACTAGGATTTTTTTTTATTTTATATAAAGATTCTTAAAATTATGAACACTCCTAGGAAAGGTTGGATTGATTGATTTTTCTTTTGTGTAGAGTTTGCATGAAAAAAATAAAAAACATTTCTAAGACTTTTTCAATTTATTTTTTATATACACATCACGTTTGGTTACGTTTCTTAGGTAATCAGAGCCTTGGTCACCTTCCCAAGTATAATTTATCACCACTTTATTTGCTTAAAACCAATGCTGCACTTAAGAGTTTTAAGCTAACCTTCTGAAGCCTACAAAAATCTTATAATTAAAAACAAAATAATTATTTTTTATACTCCAAAAAATTTTTGTTTTGCTCACAAAAATATTTTTAAAGAACTGATGTTGTTCATCAATCATTTACCTTTTCTTTAATATATTAATAAAAATTCAATGCATAAAATTATTGAAATGATTTTTATCTTATGTTCGAATTTTCATATTTTCCTTTTTCTCCATCATCTTGAAAATAACACTTCTGCATTTGACTTTTTTTAATTTTACTTGTCATCTGTTTTTTAGCAATTGCGGCATTTCTTACTTTGATATCTTGTAATGATGTAAAGAACCCAATGTGTGAACTTGTTTTCATAGTTCTGCCTATTGCAACAGCAACCCTTCAAGCATCAATGTCGACGGCAAGCAACGTCATGTGCATTCAGTGCAGATCACAGGCATTTGTTTTTGATGCAACACCGATCATGTTTTTGTTAATTTTTTTATTTTTATTTCTCTTTTAGCAAACACACTGCACACTCATCAAAATTAATTGCTTGTGCATAAAAAATATTTAAAGTACTTTGGAAGTACATACTAGTCGTATATTTTGCCATTAAATGTGTATATCCAAATGGTATCTAGGGAAGACACTCAGTTATATAAAAAAAATCCTAAGAAAGAAATAAAAAAACACTAGACAGGGGAAATGTTAAAAGACAATTTATTGAATGTGGCAGGTAATTTTTTGTTGTATAAAATTACTTAAATATGTTGTTTGCATACACATATTTCAGAATGATGACTAAATAAATAAGTACTGCAATAATTGCAAGGATATGCCAAAAAGCCTTAAGGAATTTCTACAAATGCGAAAAAAATAACAGAAAAATATAGTAGTAAATTCACAATTTTTTTGGTAGATTATCATTTTCCAATTAACAGTCCAAGCTTGACAGTATATTTCATATTGAATAGTTAAGAAACCTTGTCAAAAAAATTATTTAATGGAGAAACTTTTTTTTGGCGAAATTTGTGTATGCTCATTTAATGTAAATACCTCGAATATAGATTATAATATCACCCCTATCGTGAATATATTTTCCCTCGAAATATTTCCCTATTCCCTAAAGTTGCAATTGAGAATTATTTCCACATGTTCGAAAGAAATATGGGATCACAGATTTTTATTCCTGCGAATTTTTCCCCCAAAAATTATGTTAGTTGGGAATAAATAATTCAGCCGAAAAAAAGAAACGAATTCTATACAAAAATCTGAGAAAATCAAAGAAAAGTTTAATGAGCGTGCCTCCGCCCATTTTTCCAATGCAATATTTTGTGTTTTTCAGAGGGTTAAGTTTGGCAAGGCTCGGTAAAGTAGAACCACTTAAACAAAATATATTAAATGTTAGTGGGTGTGAATCCGAAAATTTTTTTAAATAAAAGATTGTGTATATCTTAGAGCTCAAGATGTATAGTAAGTATCATAAAAAACGGTTGAGTAAAACAACGTGAAATATAATAATACATTTTAATATGCGTAGCCCCGCTCATTTTTTTCATAGAACGAAAAAATTGTAGGCGTGGTGCGCCAATTTTTAATAATTTATTAACCAAAATTATAAAAATACGCATTAAATATAAAATTCCATCATTAGTGTTTGGAATTATTGCAATTTAAGTTTATTTTCAAATGTACTTATATGAAAGGTACTTTTTCAATACATGATTTTTTACAAAGTAATTTTTTAATATGTATGTTTTTGGAAGATACTTTTGTCAATAAATACATTTTTTAGAAAGTACTTTTTTTAAAAGATATATATTTCGATAAGGTACTTTTGGTAAAATAAATTAAACTTTTTTTAAAAGAGATTTATCTTACGTAACTGTTTTCAAAACTTTTTTTATTTTAAATATATTTATTTTTATTTTTAAGAACTCTTTTTAAATTGTTTGATTAAAAAGTACTTTTTTAGGGTTAATTATTTTTATATGTTACTCTTTGTTAAAGGTACCTTTTTAAAAGGAACTTTTCATTTAAATACTTTGTGTTAGAAAGGTCCTTAAAATAATACTTTCTACATACATTTTTTTTAATTATTTTAAAATAAATAATTTTTTAAAATATAAATATATATATTTTTTAAAATAAATAATTTTTAAAAGTTTATTTATTACAGTAAAGTGTTTTTCATAAGGTGTTTTTTGAGTTTTCCCAAAAAATTCCAAATTAAATTAAAAAATCGTTTTATATAACAATTGTCGCTGCAAGTTGAATTTTTTGTCGTCCCAAATGTAGTGATATATGTATATTATTATGTTAGTTGCATTGATAATTTTTTATATTTCTTATATTCTCATGAATGATTTTTTTATGCATAAAATAACATTGAAAATGGGCTTGAAGGCCAAATTTGAGGGGCGGATGCACCCCTAAAACATAACTTATCGATATGAAATTTTCGTGTGCTTTATTTTACATAAAACTGAAACGATTTGAGGGGGAGAGGATATAAGAAATGAAAAAAATTTATTAACGGCTGCTCTAATGTATATATGTGCGTTTATGGAGGCTTCACTGTACTAATATATGTGTGCCGTCTGAAATCAAAATAGTCTTAAGCAATCATTTGAAAACTTAATTAAAGCTCCATCTTTTAAGTAAAAAACATAGTTTATTTAATTAAAAGTTAGTTCAGTTCGGTTAAGTTCTTAAGCAATTTTTTTCTACAACTCTTGTGAAGAAAGAAATAAATTTTATATACAACCATATGTTCACATATACATAGCTTGTGTATTATCACATATTTAAATAAAAACATTTAATTTTACAAAACATATATGCCTGAGGCATAATTTTTCATTCACATTTAAGAAACTACATACAATTTATTAAATGAATTCCGGTTTAAATTCAAGTTTGCATACTCTTTTTTGTGCAGGGTTTGCTTGGAAGTCCGTTTGTACGTGTGTCTGTGTGCTTCTGCTTAATGATGCATAAAAGACTGTGTGTGTGGGTGGCGTAAATGCGATAGGTTGGGTGCATATATTAAATATTAGAAAATGATAAGAGAATGATTATTATATATATTGTACATAAATCTTTGTTGATTCCAAGTGAGTAAATTTATAAAAAGGATTCTGTTTTATTTTTTGGTATTCTATAATAATAAACCATTGTTAATAAGAAGTAATTTAAATAAAATATATTTAACAAAACCAGAAAAGACGAACGTTTTATTGATATATATATATATATATATATATATGTATTGTTTCTATGTTTAAAATGACCTGATTAAATATTAACTTCAATCACTCATGTGAAAAAATACAATAATAATTCAATGTAATAAGAAAGCGATATCTGCTAAAATTAAATTTTACGGTATAAATAACCTATTAATTTTTTATATTTTAGCTGTTAATCTCATGAAAATAAACGATTTTTTTACCATATTAATCTTACCCAAAAAAAAGCAATAATTTATTTCACTTTTAATGTGCACTCTTTTCTTTAAATATATTTTTCATTAAGTCACCTTGTTTATAAATTAACCTTTTATAAACATGCCCCCTATATTTGCTATAAATGTGTAGTTTTAATCAAAAAAATGCATTAAGAAATCGAAAAAAAAATACATTGTTTAATTAAAAAAAAAAGGATATACAAACAAAATTGCTGTATAAAAAGTCGGCTACGACGAATATTGTTTATCACTCACATTAAATAAATAAAAATTCTCAATAGCATATTAAAGGCCTTATTCAAACAAAATATTTTTGATTTAAATAAGGTTAATAAAAAAGATTTCAATACAAAATTTGTTTTATAAAGCCTTTATAAAAGAGAATTATTTTTATAAATAAGGTAGTAACAGACTTATTATAAACTTATGAAGTTTTTTTTAGATTATTTCAAAAACGTTTGGGTTCAAGTCTACTTATGAATTCCAGGAGCAACGAAATGCATATAGACGCTGCTTTACCAAAAAAAACAAGCACACCTCCTAGTTAATTTGAATTATTTGAAAATAAACATATACTTTTTCGAATTATCAAAATGCCAAAATTGTTGATAACTTTTAAGATACAATGTTATCGTAAGCAACAATCTACGTACAAAAGCCAATTTGAATATTTAAAAAAAAAACCTTCTCCTAAAAAATTTAATTTTTGTCGCTTACGATAAAATCGAAAATAAGGCTCGATATGTCAAGTAAATATTCTTTAGTACTTACATCTGATATAATTTTATTTATTTTATTTTTTATTTATTTAAATAATTTTTGGAATAATTTTTTTATTCGAATAAATTAACACAATTTAACGATTGAAAGCATTTCTTAAAAATTTTTGTAATAAACAAATTAAAGCAGAAATTAATCAATTGAAATGCAAAATATTCGAACAATCGAACCTTATTATTTACTATTCGAATATAAAACGAATAAAATGTTGGTATGATAAAATAATACTTAAAATTTATAAAATGACGAAAAATACATGCCGGTCTATTATAAAAAGAGCTTAAGTTAATTTAATAAAAAAGTAATAAAAACTAGTCTTCGGTAGTTATTTTCTATGGGAAAATAGAGTTTGAGTATTCCAGCTCTGAAACCGTCTGCTCGATTTTGCTGATTTTCAATAGCAAAATTTTTCGGAAAATTTTTGACACACCAGTCCAAGAACGAAGTCTCTAGCTGTTCTGGGAGCTTGGGAAAACTCCCCGCAATAAAAAAATAGTAATCCTGTATTCGTTTAAATTTATTGTTTTATTTGGTTTCTCATACAAGAGAACTAACGATCAAAATTTTAGTTAAATTTGATTATTCGAATAAAAACCAAAATCCGAATAAAAGCGCAAAATCTTTAAAATAAATTATTCGAATAATCGAATTAAATATTATAAGATTAATCGAATACACGATCAGTCGAATAAAACATTATTCGATTAATCGTCTTAAATATTATTTAGCTAATCGAAAAAAGTATTCCGTTAATCGAGTAAAATATTATTCGGGTAATGGAATTAAATATTATTCCACTAATCGAATCGTTTATTTTATTGCCCGATTAAAATATCACTCTACTATTTGAATAAGATATTAAGTTCATCGGCTAAAGCTTCATTCGCCCAAGGAAAAAAAATATTATTCGATTAAAATAAAAGTAAAATATCACTACTAAACGAATTAAGTATTAAGTTAATTGAATAAAACTTCATTGGCCTAAGAGAATAAAAAAATATTCCACTAATCGAATAAAATATTATTGGATTAGTCGAATATGCTGTCCCACAAAGAAATATTGATGTACTGATTAAATAAGATATCAATTGGCTAATCGAATAAAATATTACTAAACTAGTTCAATAAAATATTATTTGGTTAATCGAATAAAATATCATTCGATTAATCGAAAAAAAATATATTGTTGCTCGAATAAAATATCACTCTATTAATAGTATAAAATATTAAGTCAATCGAATGAAACTTCAACTTCACAAACCGAATAAAGTTTAATTTTACGAATCGAATAAGATAATATTGCATTAATAGAATAAAATATTGTACCATTAATCGAATATTCTGTTTCCGAAAAATATATTGATGCATATACTAATTAAATAAGATATTAATGGACTAATCGATTAAAATAATACTAAACTAATTCAATAGAATAATATTCCTTTGATAGAATAAAATATTTTTCGATTAATCGAATAAAATATGGCTCTAGTAATCGTATAAAGTATTAAGTCGATCGAATAAGACTGCATTCGCTTAATGGACCGAATAAAGTATAATTTTTCTAATCGAAGAAAATAATGTTCCACTAATGGAATAAAATATTATTCGATTAATTGAATAAAATTTTTTATTGGATTAATTGTATAAAATATTATTCGATTAATTGAATAAAATACTATTCGAATATCTGCATAAAATATTATTCGATTAGTTTAAAAAAATATTATTCGATTCATTGAACAAAATAACGTGACACCTTAAGGGCCACTCAGACTATAATACAAGTATTAATACTTTTGACGAAAATGCATCCCTGGTCAGAGTTGGATTTTCCACAAAAGTATTAATACTTGTATAATAGTCTGAACGGGCTTTAATAATATTAAGTTAATCGAATCAAATCAGATTCGCTTAATGAAATGAAATGTTTTTCGAATAACCGAATAAAATATTATTCGACTAATTGATTAAAACAATTTTCCACCAATCAAATAAAATATTCGATTAATTAAACAAAATATTATTCGATTAATCGAATTAAATATTTGGTCGTTCGAATAAAATATATATCTACTAGTCGAATAAAAACATATTATTCAGTCAATCTTAATAAAATATTTCTACGCTAATCGAATAAAATATTATTCGCATAATCGAATAACAAATTATTCGGAAGCAAAAATAGTGTTAAAGCTTAAAAATAAACTATTCGACTAATTGTCCATTATGCGAGTATTTGATAAAATAGTTAAAATTATAAAAAAAAATATTTACTCGAGTAAATTTAATTCGAATAACAACCGTAGTGAAGGCTCTGAAACGTCTGCTATTACATTGTTCTGTCACAGAAAAAATAATACTTCCTGTAAGCGTTATAGAATCATTTATTATTTGCCATGATTAGGACATATTATATCTTCAAATTTAAATAAGGAGCCTTCCAATAGAATTTACTGAATTCTGTTTTTTCAAATAACCATAGACGCATTAAGCTTTGTACAGCGCATTGTTTTCGGGTAAGATTAGGTGTTCTAAGATTATTTTATGGTCGTCCTTGTCGTCTTCTTAGTCTGAATGAATGGGTACGTCAACAAAGAAAATTTGCCGAATTGGTGTTGATACCAATCCGTATGATATCCAAAAGCTTCAATATATTATTTTAATATGCGCTAAAATTTAACAGTCGTAAACCGAATTCGAGTAAATTTCTCGTCTTCAAAAAATTCATAATGGTCCTGCAGACGTGTTTAAAATCATATACGATAATTTTCTTTCAGATATGATATTTGGGAATCTACATATATAATAAAAGATTTGAAAAACAATCTAAAAAAATATTTCTATTGTCGGAGTTAGTTATCTTAAATCGTTATTTCAAATCGATCGGTTTACAGAACAGGGCCGAATATTTATAAAAAATAAAAACAAACATGCCTTCGGCACGATGTGAACATCGAAATATATATGCATGATAAGCAGAGATTCGTTTACTTAATTTATAACTTTTCACTCGTTACATAACTGCTGTAAAGTAATGCAGACGGTATGCAGTTTGTGAAAAAAAGTAAGTTAAGCTTAATATAAGTCATTACTAATATTTCGCTGGGGACTTTTTTAGCTTTTAAGATTAAGGGATTATATAAAAATATTATGTCTGATTTGAGAAATTTAACATTGATTTGAAACAATTCCTATTACTTTGAAAGGGTTTTATATTATCCTTAGGATAAGAAGTGTACATAAATTTTTCAATAGTTTATAATTTTGATTTCTTATTGGATAGGATCGCAGTTAACAGTTTTAGAAATTGTTTTGAGAATAACTTAATATCTTCACACACTCTTGCTGTAGGGTATTTTAAACTCAAGAAACGGCAACCAGTCACGTAATTATTTACCACACATGTACACACATGCATTTACAGCAGAGAAGCACTTGTTGTAATTTATAGCAGTTTTTTAATAAACAATACTCTTGCAAGAGTACTCGTACTATATAAACAATTGTAATGAAGAAAAAAATATATAGTAAATATTATTTTCCAATGCTTGCCAAAGTCATTTATCCTTAAAAGTTAATAAACTTTACCAGCCTCCTCAATTTTTTGTTATCACTAAAATCATAATCTTTAGCAATCAGTTTGCAAACAAAAAAAAGAGAAAAAAATTCGCATGTCTGCCATTCTGTTAAATTTTTAAAAGGCTAAACGTTTTTCTTTACCTTTCGTTGTGTAGCAAACGAAAGCAAAGCAAAAGTTTAACTTTAATAAAAATTATGATTGTTTTGCTTGATTACAATCTTTTTGAAAGCTCTTTTTTTGTTGTTGTCTTCCTCCATAAATTATTTATAAAACGCGTGCGTGATGAGTTCAAAAAAGTAAAACGAAAAAAAAAATAAAATACTCGTATGTATAAATAATGTTAAACGTTTTTCGAGCGTCTAGCAGGATTAGAGTTTGTTCATTCATATAAACAGGAAATAACATTAACATTCATTGTTGCATATACATTCAGGGTGAGAGGAATATTTCTCACGCGCTGTGTTGCCATTTGTTTACTAAATGAAGGAAGATGAAAAAAGCAATGAGAGCAAAAATACTGCACTTCAGTCAAAATCAATTTCACTTTGGTAAACGCCTTCTGCTCAGTTTTGTATTTTGCTACGGAATTAAAATAGTTGATTTAGTGGCCATTTAGCGTTTGTTGTAATTATAAGTATTTAATGGTTTCTGTAACTACTTCTATGGCATAAAATATTATGGACATATGTTGCAGGCAGCAGGCAGGTTTTACTTTAAACTCTTTAAATAAAACTGATTTTGATTAACATCCCAGCAAAGGAAAATCCAGATTCACAAACTGTTTAAATCATTTTTATTTTATAAATTTAAATTATCTAAAATATATTATGCTTTACACTCATACAAAGCAGTTAGTTCGTGAATGCAACTCTTGATGAAAACTAGCCTAAAAAGTATACAAACTATTATAAGAAAATTTTTAATATGGTATTAACATACGAGTACTTTTAGGAAGACAGTTCATATTACAAAAACCTTTTTTAATTTTTGTTTTATGGGAAATTAGTAGAATTAACCTTATTTTTTCCAATTCGTCCTTCCCTGGTATCACTATTTCAAATAAAATAAACTCCACAAAACATTTAAGATTCCCTGATTTCTTTTATCCACAACAAAAAAAAAGACATTTCAAGCTTGATTAAAAATTACGTTTCTCGATCGTGCCACAGATAATTACACACACCAACTTTATCTATGCAGCACCTCTGCTGTATTATGTATATTCTGCAATGGAGTTGCCTTGCAACACACAAAGACATTCACTCCAAAGCGGCGTAAACTTAAAATAAATAGATGATTTAAGATAAAGAAATACAATTTGATTTCAAAAAGAAAGAAACAAAAAAAAAACGAATGAAGTGCAACAATTTTAAAGAGGAGGTAACGTGCAGACTTCTCTCTTTCTGTTGTCGTTTTTTTGTAAGTTGTTTTTAAGGATCTATGCTTGGTGTGACATTAATTAAAAATGAATGCCTTTGATGATAGATTTTCTATTTCTACTTTTCATTTAAAATGAAAGTAATTAATAAAAAAATAGAACAAAAAAAAAAAAAAGATATGAAATATTAAAGTAAAATTGTATGTCACACAAATAACATAAAATATTAAATTAAAATATTACCAACATTTAGTTTTTATCATTTCTAAAAACACATTTTAAATGAAATTGTAATGTCCATCAAACCCATTTGGCAGAAGCAGTGTTTACATTATTTAACCAAATGACCATTAAAATTCAATCAGAACAATTGCTCTGGATGCTCTCGCCAGCATTATTTGAAAACGAAAAATTATTTGTATTAGTTAATTTTAATTATTATTTTTCGAACTTAATTTGTTTCTATATTTATGATTTGAACGGGCTAAAGTTCGTATCGCTTTTTAAGCCAAATTACGTGTGATAATTATTAATGAACAAATAACATCAAAGTTAGTTAGTTGTAAATATTCTGACAACACATAGTTGAACGGAACAGCCAGCCGTTTTCGAAGGCCACTAAACCTCCATCATCAGCGTTCTTCTGTGTTGGTCCACTGTGTGTGGTGTCAGTTGATGTAGATTTCTGCCTTATATACGAAACTTTCTTGCAAATGGAATACGTGAATTGTTTTGATTCATTTCAATTTGCTGAAACGTGTTTTGTAATGAAAACCCAAATTTACCATCTCTAATTTACAACAGACTTACCATTGTCGTTTATTCTTTACTAATTATGTACATGTTAGTTAATTTGCTTATTTTTGTTCTACTTAAGACAAACTTTTTTGGTTTGTTACTATTAAGTATATTTATTTAATTTTTGCCACAGGCCCATGGCTATTAATTTTAGTTAATTTTCATTATTATTTTCGAACTTAATTTGTTTCTATATTTATAATTTCAACGGGCTAAAGTTCGTATCGCTTTTGAAGCCAAATTATTTGCTTTATTATTTCAGTAGAAAAAAATCATATCATATCATTAAATTTTAACTATTCACGTCTCATAAATTTACAAAAAAAACTGTCTTTCAAAGCGCCACAATTTTATATTCAAAATATAATTAAAAACATCCTAAAAGTATGCACCAAAAATTCTAAGTGTATCTTTTGCTAATAAGCACTACCACCAATTTTCCATTTTTAAGTGAAACTTAGGGCCTGTTCCTCAAAATTGACAATGTTCGACTTGCGCACATTCAAATTTGAAACAACATACTAAAACTTAAAACAAAATTTAATAAGAAAAATTGTGTATGAGAATTTGTTTTAAAAATCCTTAATAATTTTTATAAATAAGGCTGAAAAACTTTGTACAAAATTAATTAAAATTTAAATTAAATTAGTTGTTTTTGCTTAGAAAAGCCACAGAACAAAAAAAATTATTTTGTGTTTAGTTCATAATTTGTGGGAAATTTATTGATTCTAGAAGATTTCTGCCCAAATATTATAAAATGCCAAAATCCAATTTGTCAAAAAAAAAATTTTTTCTTTCCGGGTCCTTTATGCATATCCTGATATTAAAGGTTAAAAGTTTGTCTATAATAACGATTAGAATGAGTACTGAATTGTAAAAACTTGCTACTTTAAATACACATAAAATTTTCTCGTAAGTTTTATTGCCATTGGTGTAAGGACTTGCCTACTTCTCATATATCCTTAACTTGAATAACAAAATTGTAACTATGATTTTGGTAAGCATACCAGAAAATCGTGTAAATTTCACTAAACTTTAATAGCTAAAAGCTTATATTTCAGTTAGAGAAAGGTGATACTTCACATTGACTGTATCCATTTTATTACAAATTTGAATTTCAGCTAAAATTGTACACGTAATTCAACGAAGGCTCCTAACTATTTGTATAATTGCAAAATTAAGCTACTGTGAAAATTTTATTTCAATTGGTGTAAGGACATAAGGAATTGCCATATTGATAAATTTTATTGCAAGTGGTATAAGGACTTGCTTACCTGCCATATATCCTTAATTTGAAAAGCTAAAGTTTTGCTTTGATTTTGGTCGGTGTGTCAGAAAATTTTGTAATAACTACTAAACTTTTACAGCTAGAACATATTTGCATTCAACATGTCCTCTTTCTTAAAAATTTAATTTTAGCTAAAGTTGTGAACAGAATTGAAAAAAAGCTTGTTACTATTTGTATAATTTTATAATAAAGCTACTGTGAAAATATTACTTCAATTGGTGCAAGGACATAAATAATTGCCATATATCCTTTTTTCTGAAAATTAAAATTTCTGCTTAACTATGACAAAAATCTAGCAGAATTTTGTGTTCACAATTAAAATTTCATAGCAAATATTGATAAATTGTGTTGCAACCGGTATAAAGACCTGCTTACCTGCCTTACATCCTTAATTTTAAAAACTAAATTTAAGTTTATGTATGTAATTAATGAGCTCTAGGTCACTTTTTAATAACGTTATAAATATTTATTATTTTATAATGTCGATATTTCGATATCCTCCGGATATCTTCTTCAGGAATTGTTAAATAACAATCTACATATAAATAACAGTAACACTAAATTTGTTTTTTGTTTTTTTTTGTTTTTTATAAATTAAATTAAAAATTTTTTGTGATGAAAGTTAATAAATATTTTGTTTTTTGATATTTAAAATTGATAGTTTCTTTTTGTTATTTTGAAAATCAATAGGAAATTGAAATTGAAAAATGAGGAAATGAATATTTGAAAATTATTATTTGAATTTTATTATTACCTATTCCCTATTTCGGTCTTATATATTAAATGTCGATAATTCTGTGCTACACTATCAGTAGCTGCCTTGAATTTTATTCTTCTATCTAACGGTACTTTAAGTTTTGATTTTAATCGGTATATCAGAAAGTTGTGTAACTACTACTAAACTTTTACAGCTAGAATAAACTTGCATCAAATATGTCCTTTTTCTTCAAAAATTTTAATTTTAGCTAAAGTTTTAAGCAGAATTAAACAAAAGTTCGTAACTACATGTATAATTGCACAGTTAAGCTAATGTGAAAATTTTATCTCAAGCGGTGGAAGAAATCGAATCGAAATTGCCATATATCCTTTTTTCTAGAAATTTAAATTTTTTCTTTATTGTGCTCAAAATATAGCAGAAGCATTTTTTACATCTAAAACTACTCAGTTAAGCATGATTCGCCATGTGTTGTAGTTATTTAGTTTTACTTGACAAAAAATTTATAAGGAGTAGGCCAATTTTCAAACAATCAGAAGCCAATTACATGTAAATTAAGACTGTATGTATAAAAGCAATTATATAGCTTTAGTTGCTAAATATACTTAAAGTCACTTTACTAAAGCGAACCCTGTTGCTTTGCTAGCCAATTACATTTACTACTCTTTCTCTGGCTAAGCAGCTAATATTAAGCATAGCTTTTAAACCATAACCCCAAAGTCACAATGATAAGCACATACATAACATGGCAAATCAGTAGCACTAACAGAAACAACAATAAAACAAAATGATTTGCAACAGCAGTGTGGTGGCCAGAGCATCAGCAGCATAAACAAATGGAAAAGAAATCACATACATTTCACTTTTATACTATTTGCATAACGAAGGACTGACCTGACCGAGTGCACCAAAGAATGAAGGAATAAATGAATGAATGAACAACGTATGAGCCAAACAGCAAACAAACAATCAAGTGTATATTTGAATGATAGACTAAATGAATGAATGCGGCTAAAATCGCAGTGACCTAATTTAGTCTAGAAAAAAAAGAATAGAAAATAAAACATGAGCGAAAATCAAATCGAATGCAACTGAATGGGAATGATGTAAAATTGATATAAATGCTTGCGGAAATATCTAAAAATCGTGAAGATAAAATTGTTAATATATCTGCTAATGACAATGCTTTGGATGTAATAGCCAGCTTATTGTCCGCAATGTGTGCTTTGATACTTTTTGTAATTTAATGTAAATTTTTTGAAGTTGAGATCTTTAAAAATTACTTTAGATTGCATTTGAAAATAACTAAATTACAGTTTAATTAAAATTGTACAGATCTGCTTTAAGTTTTCTATATGCATCAGCAGTATCCAATTTTCTTTCTTCTTATTTTTTGATGCAGCTTTAGAGAAAGTTAAATAATATTTTGTGGTCTTATTATAAACTGATTTACTCTATGCCTTGCTGCAATAACAATATTGAGGCTTAAAATTTTTGCTTATTTACTTTTTTAATGCGAAGACAGCAAATGAATAAGTTTCAAAGTTTTCCTTGAATAACTTACAGAACAGCAATTGAATTGATGTTGTTATAATTTTCTTGTACAGAAGTGCCCTGCTGTTGATGGCTTCGAATTAAAAAAGTAGCTACTTGTAAACATTATACTGTTCCCCAAGACTTTTCTTTAAAAAGTTTCAAGTTAAGTTTTAATAAGAAAATGTAAGGCTAATAGATTATTTAAGCAAGTGAAATTCATTTTAAGTTTCTTTTAAGAAATGGCAAGAAAGTATTTTTAAAATATTTTTACTTTCATTAGCTTTTTATATTAATAATGAAGGACACACTAAAGCTAGAGTTTGTTCACAGTAATGGCAAAAAGAAAATGGTAATACAAATTTCTCATGCCTGTCCTCGCTTCATTATTATTTGCAATTTTAGTTTTGTTGAAGCATTAACAAACTACTTGACATTTAACAGCAATTTATCTCTTATAATAAGGATGGAAGGAAGGAAGGAGGTCTTGAAAAAATTCCATATTTCTTAGTTTAAATAGAAATACATATTTTTTCCTTCCAGTTACTCGCTAATCTTTACATACTTCATTTTACTTATTATTTCTTTTATTTATTACCTTGATGCCATAGTTTCTGCTTCCTACCCATTACTAGCGAGTCTCTCTCTCTCTCTCTCCCTCTCTACTCTGCCACAAGTATTTGTAGCATTCAACCATACATGCATAAATTACCAATTAACTACTCAATGGCCATTCATCCGTAGACGGAAAACTATTTTTATTTTGTATTCATATTGTCTTATACTTTAGTTGGGCTGTTGTGTATTCGGTTTATTTGTTAAACAAATATGAGGTCATTGGGATAAAGGCATTGAATTGTATATTTAATGTTCACTGATGGTAAAATGTTCGGTAGAATTTGAACTGGGCTGGGCAGCCACTCAGCAAGAAACAAAGAAGTATAAGAAGTGAAAACACAATCAGTTCCAGAACCATTGAACAAAAGATAATTATTAAACATGTAAAGTCAATTTGAAATACATGTGAATATTCAAAATACGAGGGTCGTTGGCAATAAATAAAAAAATATTTAACTTGCAGGTGTGCGTGGTAGCACCGTACATCAAAGGTGAAAAGGAAACCTTTTGTTTTCTTTACGACGTCCGTCCGTCCTTCTGTCTGTCTGTATGTCACAGGCTGTTTGGACTTGAAATTTTCACAGCTTCTGTCCCCTACAACAACAATATACAGAAAACTCGCGCACTAAATTGTAAACAGTCAAAACTGAAAATTATATTTATATATATATACATAAATAAATATATATAATATAAATATATACATTTTGTTTTCTATAAAACCAGTTCACTGAAATCTCTGACGTCTTAACATTTTTTATGCAACACAGCCTTATAGAACAATATTAAATATGTTGCGTATTTGCGTCATTTGTACAATATCAAAAGTTTTTTGCCACTCCCAAACATCTGGAATTTTTTGAGTTGTGACTGCTTAGGATTTAATGTGCGAATTATACGAGTATATATACATATAAACAATAGTCAAAATTAAAGGATATTCTATCAGTTTTTGTAATTTTGACAATATGCTGCGTCTTGAAAACCGCAAAAGAAAAAACATTTTAAATTTTCAAAAACGCCAAAACTAAAAAAGCGCTTAAATGAGAAATATCGCCAAAAATAAAATAAATCGCCAGAATGCAAAAAAAAATCACCAAATGCAAAAAGGTCGCCAAAAACAAAAAAAATATAACACATCGCCAAAACGTAATAAAGCGTCAAATCTAAAAACACTTAAACTAAAAATATGGATTATAAAAACACCAAAAAAAACTTTAAAATTAAAAACATTCCAAAATAAAAAAAATATCGAAGCAAAAAATTGTAAAAATGAAAAAAGCGCTTAGATATAAAATAAACCGCCAAAATGCAATAAAATCAACATAAGTAAAAAGGTCGCCAAAAACCGAAAAAAATTCCCAAAACGAAAAAGGGTCCAACACTAAAAAAAACTCTAAAGGTAAACCCTAAGAAAACAAATAAAAACGCTAAAAGCCAAAAAAACTCTAAAAGGAAATAAAAATCGGAACTTAAAAAGCATCAATACTTAAGAAATCGCCGAAAAAAGCGCAAAAAACCAAAAATTCGACATAAAGAAACAAGCACCAAGATTCAAAATTAAAGCCAAAACTAAGAATCACACGAAAAAGGCGTCAAGAACCCAATATAATCGCCAAAAGAAAAAAGCGCAAAAACTACAAAAAACGGTATAAATCCCCACAACGAAAAATAAGGCCAAAGTCCAAAAAACGCAAAACCTAAAAGAGCGTCAAATCTTAAAAAGCGCCAAAGCTAGAAAAAGCTTCAGAAAGCGAGAAAAACACGAAAAAATATATATAAACTATAAATATCGTCAAAAAACTAAAACCAAAAAAACTCCTAAACTAAGAAACAGCAGAAAAACGCCAAAATGAAAGTAAATCGCCAAATACCGAAAAAAACGCCAAAGCTAATTTTTTTCTTTTTGGCGATATTTTTCGGTTGGTGATTTTTTTTTAGTTTTGGAGAATTTTTTTAAATTGTTTTTTTTTAATTTAGCGATTTCTTCGGTTTTTGTCAATTTATTTTAAATTTAGAAACTGTTTTTAATTTGGCCAATTTTTTCGTCCAGGCGATTTTTTTTTGGTTTTTGGCGATTTTTATCGGCTACGCGATTTTATAATTTTGGAATTTTTTAGTTTTACCGGTTTTGAAAACACCCTTTAAGAGTTAAAACTCTCATGTAGATGCTGTTTTAGCGGCCAAAGTTCTACATAGTCTGTCCAAATTTCAGGTCCACAGCTCTTACGGTTCTCGAAAAACTTGCCTGTGACAGAAAGATGGACAGCGTAGCGAGAACAATATGGTCCCTTTTCATTTTTGATGTACGGAACCCTTACAAGCACCAATAAAAGAAAACACCGTAAAAAACGAAAAAATAGTCAAAAAGAAACAAGCAATAAGACTAAGAATTAATCGCTGTAACTAAAAATATTGCCGAAAAATTAAAAAAAAATCGCCAAAGCAAAAAAATACTTCAAAACTAAAATCCAACTGAAAGAGCTTCAAAAACCAATAAATATCACCAAAACAAAAAAAAAACTAAAAATAAAACTTAAAATCTAAAAAGCGCAAAATTAAAAACCAAATTTCTTTTACATTGCAAACTTAAAATTTTTTTTTTTATAAAACTTTTATTTTTGAGTTAAGGCGTTATTGTTGCAAATGAGCAAAATGTTGACTGCATTTAAATATAACCTTGCAAGCTATGTTTAAGTATGAGTTAAGGATGAAAATTAATTTTCTATCGTCCTAACACGTTGTCTTCATTTTGTTTTAATTATTTTCTTTTCTAGCTGCATATGTTTAGCGGAATTTTCTTTTCTAGAAAAAATATTACATTTATTGCACTTTTCGATGAAATTTTGCAATAAAATGTTTTTTTGGGATAGATTGTTAATAAGAAATTATTGTATCACCCCTTACTAGCGTAACTTTTTGCTTTAAAGGAACTCTAATTGCATTTTTCTTAATAAATCAATAAAAAAATTTTGCACTTTTTTCAGAAAAGAAAACGGCATAAAATAAAGTAAATTATGTGCCCATGATCAAATTATATTTGAAAAAAACTATTGTTTTCGCTGTTTTTATTTCACGTTATGTGTATCCTTGTAGCAAATCAAACTAAACGAAAGCAAACGTTTACTTCTGTTTACTTTCGTGTTCTGCTGTTTACTCTATTCTGGCAGGCAATGTAAAGGACTATTCACATTTAAAATCTGTAAGAAGTATAAAAGATCTCGCAATGCACAGAATAATTAAATTTTTTTAGTGGTATACACCTTTTGTATTTAATATCAAGATCTCCGAAAATGTTTTTTTAAAACTGCGGTGCTAATTTATAAATGTCTTTTCAATTTATTTCTCCCCCAAATTTTTTATTTACATTTAAATATGCAGTAGCATAAGTTGAAAGTAAACTTTAATTTGAAATTTATTTGCTGATGGTTCAGCTTGGTCTATATGCATTTCATTGTTGCTGTTACAAATCATCAGTAGACTTCAACCACATATTTTGAAGTCTACTGATGATTTGTTACAGCAACAATGAAATGCATATAGACCAAGCTGAACCACCAGCAAATAAATTTCAAATTTAAATATAATTATGACAATATGTCGAATAATAAATTTCGTAAATTAAGGAATCAAAGATTTATGCCGTCTGATCCCCTTAAAACTATCGTATCAGCAACAATAAAATGTTAAATGTTCCAAAATGAATAGTAAATTTCATTTACCTACTTTTACTTCCTTCCCTCGTATAAAGACACTCATTTTTCTCCTCTACTCAGTGCAAAAATTCTTTGCTGTTCCATTAACAGCGGCCACAATAAACAAATAATGGTTAAAGTTTTGTTTTTCCCTGAAAGTGAAAAACGAAAAAGCACAATAAATATATTAAAACATTTATTAAACATGGTCTAAAGATAAGTGATTGTATAATAAATATAAAAAAAACTATGATGACGTTAACACATGACTGTGTAAAACTTATACGTAAAGTTAACTTATAAAATGACTATCACTGATTTTGCTGGCCAATAATTTATGAACTATTTGTGTTAAGTTAAGATAATAGCTTTTAACAGATTTAGCTTTATAAAATGGCAACAATGATAACTATTATTTTCAATAATTTTTAAATATAAATAAATAGCTTGAGATAACGTCATTTACGTGGACTGTTTATATAACAAGAATTATAGATATTTTTTAATTCGTATGTCCTTCGTATGAGTCAAAGGCAGCTTAATACTTTTGTATGAAATTTCTTTTAGCTATTATTATTTTTTTGTTAAGGTTTAAAAATAAATACGACAAGTAATGGAAAAATACTTTAACCAAAATTACCATGTTATTTGTAAAAATATTTAAGGCATAATAATTAATTAATATGTTGTTGTAATATATGTCTGTTATAAATATTTTAAATTCTATTTAAAAACTTTTTTTAGTTCTGCTTATGCAGTAAATTATGAAGCTTAACATTGCATAAGTTTATTTCAAGCTCACCATGAATCATTTTAGTTTTCATTTGCAAAATTTCTTTGTATTTAATTTCTCTAAAAATTGATTTCAAAATTTTGCACGCAATGCATAAATAAAATGTTCAGAAACAAAATAAAATTTTTATTTATTTATATTTTTTTGTTAACGAGCAATGAGTTTAATTTCAAACAATCTTTTGTTAAAGCAGACAATATGTACTTACGAGGGTTATACCCGTATGTCTCCTTATCAGTCTGTCTTTTTTTGTCTGTCTGTCTGCATGTCTTTTTAAACTCCAACTCAATAAAATTTAAAGCAAGACAATGAAGCAACGTTACTCACAAATGAATTCTGCGAATTTGCGATCACAACAGGCGAAGAAAAAAAATTGTTTTTGCTTCTCAAATTGGTTCATAAGAAATTTATTGAATAAAGCTCAACACCATCTATGACAATATGAAAACAAAAACCAACCAGTCACGAGTTTGAAGTATTTATATCAATACAAATGAAATAAGTTTTATAGATAATAAATAAATTTAGTGAAAGCAAAATGCTCTAACAAACAAATTTGTGCAGTCTTCTTACAGACTTTTTTGAGAAATTTGTATAAAGGCTCTTCCAATAAGAGCTTTTTATATTGATATTTAAAAAATTAGTATCTTAGGTGATATCATTGCATGTTTATTTAGCTGGAAAAAGGAGGGTGGGTGTGACATTAATAAAAGAAAACAATATCAGCCAAAATGAGCGCCATGGCTAAGCTTTTAGGACTGTATTCTTTTTATGAAATATTTCATTACCAATTTGGTTATTTACGGATTTAGGTCATTGCTGAGGACGAAGTCCATCTTTGAGGTCTTTAATCGATTAAAGTACATTGGCATAGATCTTATAATTAACGCAGCCCCAAAGAAAACATTTTGAAAGTGTGAAATCACAAGATATGACCCAATTGTTATCGCCTCTTTGAGAAATCACACGCTCACGAAGCTTTTCATGCAATAAAATTATCGTTTCCTTATTTGGCATGATGCGCCGCACAGTGCTTTGCCTCCATATAAAGAATCAGTAAAACTGATAAAATAAAAAAAAGGTAAATTAATGTACTTGTACTTAATAGCCAAATTAGGAAAAATTCTAAGTTTGAAAAAAATCGGTGCAAGGACAGGACTACCTCCCCTACAACCTGAATTTTAATATTTTATTTTTAACTGCAGTTGTTATCAAAGTGTAGCAAAAATTAATATCTGGCTCTTAAATTTACCATTCTATATCTATGGCGAATTTTGTTATATTCAGTGCAAGGACATGTCCAACTCCCATATATCCTTTTGCTTAAAAAAGAAATTTCAGCTGCATTTATAATTAGAACGCATCAAAAATTTACTCGTCTAAGCACTGTTGTTTATTATGATCTATTCCATGCCAGGATATAAATAACTTTTATATATCCTTTTGCTTAAAAAGTAGATTTTATCAGCATTTATGATTATAGCGCACTAAAAATTTACATATAGTTTTTGAATTATACATCTAAGCGCTGTTGAAAATTTTAGCCTATTCAGCGCAAGGACATGGCTGCCTCGCATATATCCTTTTTCCTAAAAATTAGATTTTAGCGTCATTTATGATTAGAACGCAATAAAAATTTATAAGTATTTTAAGAATTATGCATCTAAGCTCTGTTGTAAATTTAGTTAAATTCGGTGCAAGAACATGACTCCGTCCCATATATCCTTTTTCCTAAAAAATTTATTTTAACTGCATTTATGATCAGAATGCACTAAAAATGTAAATATGTTTTTATTGATAATTTTGTTCTATTTGCTGCAAAGACACGACTACCTTCCACACATCCTTTTGCTTAAAAAGTAGATTTTATCTGCATTTATAATTATAACGCAATAAAAATTTATAAATATTTTTAGAATTATGCACTTTCGCTCTCTAAATTTTGTCTGATTCGGTGCAAGGACATACTACCTCCCATATGTCATTTTTCTTAAAAATTAGATTTTAACTGTATATATGATTAGAAGGCATTAAAAATGTATAAATGGTCATAGAACTATGCACCTAAGTTCTGTTGTAAATTTTTTTCTGTTAGGTACAAGGACACGACTACCTCCCTTATATCCTTTTGCTTAAAAAATAGATTTTATCTGCATTTATGATTGGTATGCAAAAAAAACAAAAGTTTTTACTCTTTTAAGCGCTGTTGTTAGTTTTCTTTTATTCGATACAAGAAGATGACTATCTTCCATATATCCTTTTTCTTAAAAAATATATTTTAATTTCATTTATGATTAGAACGCACTTAAACTATACATAAATATTTATAGAACTGTGCGTCTAAGCTCTGTTGTTTAAAATGTTCTATTCAGTGTAAGGACGTGACAACCTTCCATATATCCTTTATTTTAAAAACTATATTTTAGCTGAATATATGATTAAAACGCGCTTAAAATATTCAAAAGACTTATAGAATTATGCATGTATGCTCTGTTATAAATTGTGTTCTATTTAGTGTAAGGACATGGCTATCTCTCATATATCCTTTTTAAAAAAACGTCCTAAAAATATATATAAAAATTTATAGAATTATGCGCTTAAGCTCTGTTGTTTATTGTGGTTCATTCTGTGCAAGGACGTGACTACCTCCCACATATCCTTTTTCAAAAATTTTCAAAAAAGCTCCATTTTACCTGTATTTTTAATCAGAATACAATAATAGCTAATAAAAAATTATAAGACTATACTTTTTAGAGCAGTAGCAAATTTGGTATTATTTGCACAAGGACATGTCTACACTTTCGTAATGAATTTTTGATATTTTATAAAAAAATAAATTATAAATTTATTTAACAAAAAATCAACAAACCTAAAAATATATTCCTGAAGTGGGCATACAAACGAGTGGTGAAATATTTAAATATAAAAAATTTTTTAATACAAAAACAAGCGACCTTCAGATTAATAAAATATTATAATTAAAAAATGGTCAAACTATTACAAGAATTTTAATTTGTTCAATACACAATGCACATTTGCTAACAGCATGAGCTTTCTTTCTAAGCTAGTGACAGTTCTATTACCTGCAGCATCACGTTACACCTTCTGCAGAAGAATATTTACATCACACGACAAGCTGTCACCTTGCCTGAAACCTTCTTTGGCATCGAGTGTTTCGGAGAGGTCCTAAGTAAGACGAGATTTATTTTCTACTGGAAAAATTTGTTTTTCTTACCTTTTAAAACAGAAAACACCATGTATACCTTTTAATTTCTTAAATTTTTTTCTAAAGTTGACCCTCAACACCAGCACAAATTCAAAACACTTCTTTATGCCCTTTTTAACTACTTAATTTCTGCAGTTATTTCAGTGCACAAAATCGTGCCACTCGCAAAAAAAAACAAATTAAAAAAAATCATTATTTTCAGATTGAATTTGACGCCCCCTAAATTAAAGCGGCTTCCAACGAAATCAATTTCTTAAAGACTCTCTGAGCTACTCCTAATAAAATAAATACAAAATTAATATATTCTTTAATTTTTTTCCTTAATTTTATAAGTTTTACTTATAAATAGTATTTTTTAAGACCCCATATATTTTATAAATTAATTTTTGTTTTGGGTGCAAAAAAATATCTGTTTGATGTGCTGGCTTCTTTTCTTATGCTCATCATAATTTTTTATTTTTGTTTTTGGATTTTTTCTTTTAGTTTTCAATTTAAAAAAGACAATAAATGGTTTCCCAGTTGCAACACAGAATATCTTATACACTTTATTTTGCTTGCTGTTGTTGTGCTTGTTGCAAGTTTGAATGCTGTGTCTCATTGCACTTGGCACTTATCCTGCTGGTTTAATGTCTGTTTAGTTTAAAAATGTTCCAGTGTGTCTGTTTTAACTGTAACGTAAGTCTGTCTGTCCGTCCGTCCGCCCATACGTCCATGCGGCCGTCTGTCTGTGTGTCTGTCTGACTGTGCTTTAACTCTGTGCTGCCATTTATGCATCAGTTGGTTGCTCAAATAATTGTAAATAAACATTCGCACGATTCTTTATAAATTGTTTTAAATTTTTGCTTTCAAAAAAAAGTAATTTTAAAATGATGGTATGTTTAAGTTGCTTAAACACACAAGCTCTTATATATAAAATCAAAATCAATTTTATAGCAATTTTTTATAAACCCTTTGCCCTTCTCTTAGTTTTCTGCTTTAAAAAAGAAATATTATTCCATTTTTAATCAGTCAAAGAAGATTTTGGTAGCCGTTGATGATCTTGTTGTGTCATGCCGCAGAGCTTCAATGCATTTAAGTGATTGTTTTTTGTTTAAGCCTCACAACTATTTTAATTTTATGTGAAAGGGTTTTCAACGTCTGTGGCTTGAAGAAAAATTTGTTTTTGTTTTGCAACAGCTCAGCCTCTCAAAAGGGACAACGATATAAATTGTTTTGAAATCATTTCAAAAATAAAGATGAAAATTCCTTTGTTTTATTTTGCTTATTTAATTGCTAACGGGCATATACTTGTAGAGTGTTAATTGCACGATGGTTTCAAAAAGTCTTGGTTATGCTGCATATTCTTATTTTTTACCATTTAAGAACATTTATTTGCATGTGTCATAAGTCACAAGTGTACAATTATTTTAAAATCAAAAATTTTTTTTTTAGTTAGTGTTTAACATTAAGAGCTTTTTAATACCCAATGTTAAATTAATGCGTTGTTAGTATACCACAATGTTAAAAAATACTTCTTTTCATAAGACTTCTGAAATTTCTTTAGTTTTTTTCTAGTTTTTCTGTGCGATGGTTGCACATTTAATATTATGTTATCTTTTTATTTTTTATTAAATAAAACTAATGTCAGTGTTTTTTCAACAAGCATGATTTTTAAACTGATTTAAATTTTTATCATTTTCTTTGTTTAATTTTATGAATATACATATAGTAAAAAATATTTTAATATATATTAATAACAATAATAATACATAACAAGGCGCCAAAAACTAATAATTGTTAATATGAAAAAAATCGCCAAAATGAAACAAAATAGCCAAAATAAAAAAATCGCCAATTTGAAAAAACGACAAAAACCGAAAAAGAATCGCGAAAATGAGAAAAAAAGTGTCAAAGCTAAAAAAGCGCCTAAATGAAATAGTCGCCAAAATGAAGAAACGCCAATAACCAAAAATCGCCAATATAAAAAAAAATCGCCAAAATTCAAAAAATCGCCAAAATTAAAAAAACGCAAAGATTAAAAAACGTCAAAAACAAAAAAACGCAAAATTTATGTTTTATATAGCCTAAAGTTCGTACTTAATTACATATCTCGCGTCCGTACGAAACCCTTCGTGCGCGGGGCAAAGTCGCACTGCACTGAATTTACTTAGTTTTAGCGCTTTTTTACGTTTTGCTAATATATTTTGGTATTTGGCAACTTTATTTTCTTTTTTTTAGCGATTTTTAGTTTTGGTGATTTTTATCTGTTTTTGGCCATATTGTTCGAAATTTTTTTAGTTTCAGCAATTTTTTTAGTTTTGGCGATTTTGTTTTTATTTTTAACGATTTTTTCGTTTTGGCGACCTTTATACTCTCCATGATTTTTTTGGCAAATCAGGGAAGTTTTTATTTTTTGTGATATCTTTTATGTAGTCGTTTTTTTCATTTTGGCGATTTATCGTCTTGGCATTTTTTTTAATTTTGGTAGGCCTTTTTTCCATTTATGAAAATTTATTTTGACTCGCACACGAAGGGTGACTTAGGCGTTTTTGAATTTTTTCCCATTTTTGCGTTTGTTTAATTATAGCGTTTACTTTTGTTTGGCGATTTTTTTTTGCATTTGGCGACTTTTTTAGTTTTAGCGAATTTATTTTGGCGTTTTTTTAAGTTTTAACCATTTTTAATTTTTAGGCAATTTTTTTTCTCGTTTAAACCGTTTTTTTCGGTTTTTGGCGAATTATTTTTGTTTATGGCGATTTTTTCGTTTTTTGGCGGTCTTTATACTCTGGTATTTTTTTTATTGACATTTCAGCCCTTTACTTTATTTTTGGTGATATTTTTTATTTAGGCGTTTTATTTTGGTAATTTTTTGTTTCGGTTTTTTTCTTAGTTTTGAGATTTTTAAGTTTTAAGTTAAGGGTCTAAAATGAAGCCATGGTTAAGCCACTAACAAAGATATGTAACATGTTAAGATTGGAGTTTAAAAGGGGACGCTATCTGTGCTCCCGTTTAGAGAGTGTGAAATTTGTTCCCTGTCTTAGAAACTTCTTTGACTGGCACAACTTTTTAACCCAGCTTACAATACATAGTGTATGTATGTATGTATGTATTTATGTATATCTATGAAGAGAAATCTAAAATATTCCATTACCCTCCTTCACCTTTGACTAAAAATGTTTTATAATATTTGCTTAATTTCTCTATACATTCTTTTGAAATCTCCACTAACATTTGCCATCCTTCAACAATTATCATTTAACAAAGAACTCACAATTATGTGTTCATCATTTCATCCAAGAATCTTGAAATTTATTGACTTAACTCACACTGGCTGTCAAATGATTTGCATTTCATTTAAGAAAGAACAAAAAGCATACTTAAACTTTTATGCATATACTTAAATGGAAAAAAAATATGACACCTACACCTGATGGGATTTGTTGTTATTGTTTAAAAACACTTGACACTTAGACAGTGATGCCGACATTATTAAACATTTTAATCTTGAATAAAATAATAAACAAATATATAAAAATAAAATGAAAAAAATATTAACGTATTATAACTTGTTAAACAAACATAAGTATGTATGTATGTATGTATAAAGAAAAAAACCATTAAGAAGATAGTGATACGAGTACAAATTTCTTTAAAAGCAGATAAAAGCTTTTGACGTGTTTTTTGGTACAAAGTTTTCTTTGGTTTGCTTTTTGTGCTTTTTTGCGATTTGCATAAATTTTTAAGATTTAATCGAATATAATGAGAAAGCGATTTTTGTTTGTTTTTTATTGCCACTATAACAAAAAAAGAGCAAAAAAGCAATAATATTTGAAATGCAATAGTATAACAGTTAAAATTTAATATAACAGATTAGATTAAAAAAGCTCTTAAGGGAATGGATTGATATAAACAAGCTCATTCTAATTCAAATGATTTCAAACTTCCGATTTAAAGTAATATGAATTATCATTAATATGCGTGGAAATTAAAAAAGTGTGAAAAAAGGCTATGTACAGTGGGCTAAATTTAGCCAACTGATGAGCAAAATTTTTGCATTTTCAACTTCAGCATAATTACTTCCCAAAGAACTTCATATAAAAAATTCGCTGCGTCGCACAGAGTACAAGTATCGTGAAAAGTGAAAGTATTTGCTTATAGCCTACAAAAATCTACATTAATAAGCAAAAAATAAATGTCCAATAGGTAGCACGTTAAATATGAATGTTATAAGAGAAAACTGAAAAACTAAGCACAAAAAAGGCTAAAAACTTCACCTGGAATAATTTAAAAAAATTAATAAATCTAACCGTGAAACCAGTAAGCGTAGCTATTCTTTAAAATACTTTTTTTTTTTAAATTTGCTATCAAAAATATATTTGGAAATGCTGTTTTTTTTAATGATTGTGTGTTGGAAGTGCAAAAAAAATTAATTTTCTCCATTTAAGTGGATATAAAGTTATAACTTGGCCTCAATTAAGCCGACATTTAATTTTTGTTTTAAAGATTAAACAAATAAGAGCTATTTTCGAAAAATTTATGCTTCACATCATTGCGCCCTAGAAGTTATGTATGTATGTATGCAAGAATTAGTAATAGTCTCACGCTTTGAGTTCTATTAGCCTAACGTCTTCTGGTAGTACTTTTATTGCTGTTGTTTTTGTCATTATTTTATGTGATTTTATTAGATATGTACAAATATGTTAATATGTAGCGCGTGAGTCACGCATAAGTCCCACGTGATCGCGATTTCGTTTATATATCAAAATTATAACCTGTGTGACTTTCGCTAACTGCTTTCGGCTTGTTAAAAATATCTATTTTTTTGGATAACTCTAATCCGAAATCATTCATTGGCAGGCAATTTATCATGAACGTGTTCGAACAAATAAAATTATGAAATTTTGCTGGTTTTGTTGGTTAAGCACATCACTAATATGCATTTTGTTCTTGCTGCTAATTCTCAAATTTAAAAAAAAGTAATGTTTATTAATTTATTTATAAGTAGCTTTCATACGCCGCTTCGTTTGCGTTGAACTTATATTTTGGAAACTAAACTAAAATGAATGAATATTTTGTTATTTGTTACTCTGATAATGTTGAAAAATTATAAAAACCTACAAAAAGGCGATAAGAAATTAAAAAAATATATAAAAACCGGTTGTAAAACTGTCAAACACAGAACAATAATTGCTCTAACCAGAACAAAAATGGGATTTTGGAAGAAATCCGGACTAAATAAAAAAAACCGGTTCCGAACCGGATAAAAAAATGGTCATATTTGACGCTGGTAATGTAACTTTAATAAATTGGTGTAAGAATTTTAAAAATCAGTTAAGCGTTTTTAAAATCTGAACTAAATAAAAAAACCGGTTCTGAATCGGATAAAAAAATTGGTCAAGTTTGACGCTGGTAATGTAACTTTAGTAAATTGGTGTAAGAATTTTAAAAATCAGTTACGCGTTTTTAAAATTCGTACCAAATAAAAAAACCGGTTCCGAATCGAATACAAAAAAAACGAATATTTGACGCTGGTAGTGTAGATTTTAATTGGTGAAAGAATTTTCAAAATCGGTTCAGCGGTTTTAAAAGCTTTGCCAAATAAAATAAAACCGGTTCCGAACCGGATAAAAAAATCCTATACTTGACGCTAGTAGTGAAACTTTAAATTGGTGGAAGAATTTTAAAAATCAGTCAAGCGGTTTGAAAATCCGTTTCAAATAAAAAACCGGTTCCGAACCGTATAAGAAAATAGCCTATCTTTGACGCAGGTAGTGTAGCTTTCTTTTGGTGAAAGAACTTTCAAAATAGGTTTAGCGGTTTGAAAATCTGTGCTAAAAATAAAAAAACCGGTTCTGAACCGAATAAAAAATATCATTTGTTTTACGCTGGTAGTGTAGGTTTCTTTCGGTGAAATAAATAACTTTCAAAATCGGTTTAGTGGTTTGAAAACCCTTTCCAAATAAAAACCGGTTCTGAACCGGATAAAAAAATTGGTGAAGTTTGATGCTGCTATTGTAGATTTATATTAGTGAAAGAATTTTCAAAATCTTTTTTTTCTATATATTAAAAACCGGGTTCGAACCTGATAAAAAAATATCCTATGTTTGACGCTAGTAATGTAAATTTTTATTGGTGAAAGAACTTTAAAAATCGGTATAGCGGTTTGCGTGTGAAAGCCTACCAAACAAACAAACAAACTCGCCAATATTAGTAAGGATTACTTTGCATGTGTGAGGGGGAGGGGGTACCTGACTCCCTCTCCTATACCCTTTAAATTTTGTTTAAACTTGCAATTTATTTTAAAAGCTATTCACAGCAAATTTAGTGAACCTAACTATTGTAGTTTTGAAGATATAGGAAATATATTAATTTCTTTTAAAGGGGTACCTGTTTCCCCTCTCCTATACCGCCTAGATTTTGTGTGAACATGCAGTTTATTCTCAGAGCGAATTATATACAATTTGGTGACCTCACTTATATAAATTTCGAGATATGAATTGTTTTGCAAAAAAAGAGCCTTTGGCCCCACTGTGCAGTGGCAGTGGCGTTAGGCAGGCCTGAGCATTCCGCTCTTCTTCTGATGCCAGAAAATGGGTCCAAATCGTGTGCTTGTATTAACTCTTTAGTAGTAATACAACAAATGTTGTATGTACTCGTATGTATTGTGTATATCGTTACCTTAATATAGAAAGGCTCTCACTCATTATATTTTTGAAATCTAGATTTTTGCATTTTTCGATACATTAGATGTTCTTCTATTGAAATACACTCTTAGAAAAAACTGGATTTAAAAAAATAATGAGTTAGGGCATTTCTATATTAAGGTAACGATATGTAAATGTGTATGTATCACAATTCTCGAGATCGTTTTTGCATCATTTAGTAAATATTTGAGTGAAGTGCTAAATAACATGCTCTTGATTGTTTGGAACACTTTGTGTTGTTCTCTGGCGCTTTAAATCTGTTTTTCTTTTTTTTTGTAGAAGCAGACAAACAATTTAAATGCAAAAATATCTTGTCGTCATCATCATCATCTGCATGTGCATCTTGATCTTGTACTCATTTTCAATGAATGCTTCCTTATATTTTGGATCTTGTTATAATTTTTGATTTACATTTTCTGTTAAATATATTTTTTTTTTAAACTAAATTTTTTCCTTCAATGTCTTGTTTGGGGGGCCCTTAACAGCAGAACAAAATCCCCTCAAGTGTCGAGTGTAGCGAGATGCGCAACAGGAGTGTTGTTTTCAAACTTGTTGCCATAATTTCTTTGTTGATCTTTTAACATAATTTTTTTCGTCTTCTTTTTGATATAGTTGTTGTGCTTGTTTTATTTTTTATTTTGCTCCTCTGATTTCTGTTGGTGTCAGCATGTTGTTTGGGATTATTTTGTAGATTTTATTTATTTTAATTTTAAAAATTTTCTGTAATTTTTGTTTGTTTGTGTTTTCTTTTTTTTTTGTTCTCACTGTCGTTCTTTGCAGGCAACATTTTCGCTAATTGAATTGAACATTTTTTAGTTGCTTTCTTTCTCTGGATTTATTTTAAGCTTAAGGTTTAGTACAGTGATTCATAACAGCACTGCTGTGTATAAAATTATATTATAACTCTTAATACTCGTACATAGTTTTTACTTAGCGTTTTTGTTTTCTTCTCTTTTCTTTACCCCACTATTTTCAATTGTATGTGTGATGTTTCAGAAATTCTTTTAAATTGCGTGCAAAATGTTCATAATTCAAAGTTTTATTTCCTACAAATTAAAAATAATGTGTGCGTTTAATTCAACAAAGATTTTTTTAAAGTTATGTAAGCAGGGTGCTTTAAGTTCACTGTTACTTGTGGAAGAAGTTTTAAATAAAATTATTAAAGTGAAGCCAAGTGAATTCACCGAGAATTATTTGAGCAGCCTTGAGCTAAATACTTAAGCAAATGCTGCTAGAAAAAATATATTAATATTTGGAAAATATTTGATAAATAAATTAATAAATAACATTAAGTTGATGAAATTAAATTAATTGTATTATAACCATATATGTATGATTGTATGTATGTATGAAAATTAAATTTTAGACAGCTCTAGCGGAAATCGTCACATATAATACAAAACTAAGATGGTGATCTAGTCTAGATCAAAATTTTGCTAAATTCATCGAATTGGAAAATTTGTCAATTTTAAACCGATGATTATGAATTTGCAAAATTTTACCCGCAACTTTTTTAAATTAACTCTTGTGTATGTCAAAAATAAACCTTTTAATTCAGATATTTCAAAAACAATTTTTTTTTCAGAAATTTCGCAAATCCATTTCAGTTATAACTTCTACACTTTGGCACCAAAATAACACAATCAAAAATATTTCGCAAAATTTTAAGATGTAAAGTTTGTGATTGGGTCATTTATAATATAATGCGTGAACGGAGAGTAAAATGTTTGTTCATTAAGCATTTTTGCAGAGGTTTTTAAAAAACAAAATTAAGAATTAAAAAAAATATTTTGATATATTTAAAAATATTTGCATGTTTGACCCACATGACAGGTAAAGGTTAATTCCTCCAACCAAAAATATTTAATAAAATTTAGCATATTCAAAGAGTACTCTTGCAAATTTTTAGAATATTCAGTACATTTTCTAATAAATTGTTGGCCAATAGGTGAATTCTTATACATTTGAACTTTGACCCCAATGGAGCACCATTTAACTGTTAGAGTAATGGCGTTTTTTTTTCTACAAAAAATTTTACACTTATTGCTTTTTTCAATGAAAATTTGCAATAAAATGGTTTTTTGAAATATAGACATTATTACAAATGATTGTATCATTCTTTATAAGCGCAAATTTTTTGCATTAAACGAGCGCTAAATTGCAAATTTGCTTAATAAAAAGTTAAAAATGTTGCATTTTTTCTAGAAAAGAAAACGGCATAAGTGTAAAAATAATGTGCCTGGTCTCTTACGAAAATTAAAAGTTTATATTTTGTATTGTACTGCATATGTATTTAAATTTTATTAATTAACTGCTTTGTAATCAGTTTCGTTCTTTTCAATAGATCCTAAAATAAAGTTAAATACCAGTATTCATAAACGATTGTTAAGGTTAAAACATATTTTAAACTGGATTTATTATATAAAATTCTTGCGTTAAACCCAGATTTACTGTTGAACCAGGTTTCATAAATGGAACATTAGCCTAGGTTTTCGTTTTCGGTGATCAGCGTGACCGTTTGACCGACTAAAGTGGCAAATTACTTTTTCGGCTGCTTCGCCACTTTTTTCTCCCTTTTTTTAGAGTGAATTTTATAAAAATACATTCAAAATAAAAAGTTTAGTGTAGTTTTCTCGTTTTTTTTTTTTAATTTTGCCCCATTTTTTTGAAAAATCCCCTTTTGGTGCCACTTTTTGAAAAATGTCATCGATCACCCTGTTAGTGATGCTCCTCAAACCTCTTTCTCTCTCTCTCTCCTCCACACTCTCACTTTCTCACTTTGTCTCACAGTTAAGCATTAAACACATTCACCACAGCAAGCTACCGACTACGAAATGTCAAAAATAGAATGCACATGTTTATATGAGAATGATTATTTTGAAGACAGCAAGGCAACATGGCGGCAGGTTGTTGTCTATGCTGATTTTGTCGTTGTAGTCCAATTAAACTAATTTCTATTTCTTTGGCTGCAATGAGAAAATTCAGTGTTACCAGTATAATACAAAATGTTTAATGAATGATATCGTACAATTATTTCATATTATTTAACAGAAACAATATCCAAAAGGTGATGTAATGAATAGATTGATTCATTATTATAATTTTACGTCATATAAGTACATTTTGAAAGAGTGATTAAATTTTTATAAATGCGAAACATTTGAAGGGGGCAATACTGAACTATGTATTTATACTTGAGTATGAGGTGCAGATGGTGCTGCTGCCGTCTCCAAAATAATTAAGTAGCTGGCTATGAGGCGACAAATGCTGCTAGCGGCATTTGAAGTCGTGTGTTCGTGTAGCCTGCTGTGGTGAATGTGTTTAATGCATTAGCTGCTAGGGTAGGTACCTGGCGATTTTTAAACTCTTTTGGCGTCTAAATTTTTAATTTGGTGACATGGCGATTTTTCTGGCAATAAATAAATTTCTTCGCGATTTTTATTGCTATTTTTTTAAGCAAAATTAAACTACATAATTTGTGTAATTCAGTATAATTTTTTTTTTTGAAGGAGGGAGTAGTTTCAAAAATAAGAGCGACCGAAATTCGTCTGCAAGAAATTAAACCAATTTGGTTTTGATGATTTTATTTTGTAATTATAGCAATTAGTGAGTTTTGAATTTGAATGAGACAAATTAACTAAATATAATATTTGGGGTATTCTTACTTTTGGCGGTTTTCTGTTAAATTTTTAAACGATTATTTTATAAAAAATTTATATTGCACACGTGTTATATGAAAACAACATTTAATATCAAATGTATATTATTTAAGAAAGACTACATAAACTTGACTTTTAAAATCCATTTGGCTAAATATGTCGGAACAAATCTGATAACCCCGATCCCTCGAAATTGATATTTCTTTTTGTATAGTTCTGAATTTCTTTGAATAAACATACAAGTTTTATAATTATTTTATCATTTGTTAACAGAAGGTCTCCTCTTCTATTTTATTTTATATAAAATTTTTAAAGTCACGTTCAAAAAAGTTTTTGTAAATAAAATATTTTCTTATTAAATAGAACAAAAATTACAGATTGTTTAGTGGCTGTTATACTTTATATATTATACATTACAAAGATACTGAACGTTACTTAAAAAAATTTTATTTTTAATAACTCTGTTCTTCCAATATTAAAGAGAAAAATTTCTTAACCTATTTTTAACTATTAGTTAGTGTTTTTTTTTGGGAATTGTTATAATTTAAGTTTAAGCACTAATAATTCTAAATTATCATTTTACTTATTCAGTTAAAAATTTTTTATTAAAAATACATTAAAATTGATTATTGAGGGGTTAAGCTAGATCCTGTGCACATTTCACTGTTGCTAATGCAGATTATCAGGGAAACTTTACTCAAAAATTTCTTAAAACAACTAAAGTTATTATGTTTAACTTTCATTTAAACATATGAGAAGTTAAAAAAGTTGAAACAAGAACTCTATAATCAACAGGTTTTTTATTTTTTTTTTCTTTACCATTGCTACATTGGAAGACTTTTTTTCAGCTCGAATTCTAGTTGTAAGAAGTATGTATTTTTGAATATATTTATGATTTGTTCTATGGACAAATATATTTTCGTTGGAATGTTATGAATCTTAGTTCTAAAACTTCTTATAAGCAATTTAGTTTTAACAAAATAAAAACCTGAAGAATATGTAAAAAATAAAAAAATAAAACATGTATCGGGCTGTGAAATTATGTTGAGAGTAAATGTTTGGGATAGACTTTGTAATTATATTGGAATCAAAATCAAATTTTTGAGCAAATGTTTTCTGTTGACCGGTCTAAAATTACGTTGAAATATATTGAACGTTACTTAGAAAAAATAATCATAAAAATAACTTGGCTTAACAAAAATATTTAACCGCAGAATATTTAAATAAAAGTAACGGCTCTCATTGCGGTTGTTGTATTTTCACTTAAATTACGACATAATATTCGAATTTAATTTTTTGACCAAAATCGATCATTTGCGATTTTAAATGATAGATTTTCAGGAAAAAAATTAGTTCCAAAAAATGTGTCTGTTAAGCTTTTTTCGCGGCTATACCACGAATTGTTGCGGTATTCTTCAATTTATTGAAAACAACAACGTCGCAGTTAAAGTCGAGAAACGCTAACCATCGATAAAGAGGAATCGTTTGCAGCCTGACGTGTTTTTTAATTTTGGTGGCAGGTCGAATTATCAAAATGGTTAAGGATCAAAAAATTTTAGTTTTTTTTAATTCTACGCAAAAAATTTTAATGTAATTATTTACTTCGTAAATACAATATTTAATATTTTTTTCCAGATTATCAAGAAAATAAGTAATCAAAATACACATTTATTATTTTACTTTCTTGTTGCACTTTAACATGTGCAACTGTTCCAAACTTAATAAATTTTACTAGAATCTGATATTTTTAAATTCTTTGTTTGTCATTATTGTGAAAATCTGTTGCACATTAGCTTAAGAAAAACCCAAATCATATTTTTGACAGAAGCCTGCTGTTTGCAAATGCACCAAAAATGCAATAAATTATTTTGTGGCAAAATAATTACTTAGTGGCGCCCAGTTTTTGTTTTTATTTAGGAGATACAAACCAACAGTTATTCTAGGCTTCTGTGTAATAAATAAAAATGTGTGAAAAAAAATTAGCACTAAACTTGATAATTAGAGTATGGAGCAATGATCATTAAGTCATAATTGAAATGAGTTAAAAACTTACAGCCAAAGAAGACTTTCCTTTGGTAATTGATTTATGACTATGTACATACAATAAAGCCGTGATACACTATTATAAAAATTGGACGATTTTTTAGAAAATACAAACCTGGTATGAAAGAGTTTATGAAAATTTTTAAAAGACAATAACAATTCATCACACTAGGTGGCAAATCACGGCATTCGATACGAATCGACATTAAAAAATATTTCTATATAAACTCTATTGAAATATTTTTAAATTACGAGTCGTAGTGGATGCCGTAGTTTCCTCCCAGGGTTGTAGTTTTTCGTATGAGAGCTAGTCATGGCCTTATGATATATGAAAATTAATTTTTTTTCTTAAAATTTATATTATTAAATATATTTACAGCCTGTGTTACGATGTCAACAGAAAATGTTCGCTCCATGACTTAGTCCTAATTTACACTATGCAAGTCTTATTGCTAAGCTGATTAGTTTGCTAGGAAAGAGAGAGAGTGACGAGGGGGAAGAAAGGGTTCTGTTCCCCTCGTCTCTCTTTCCCACAAACTATTCAGCTTAGCAATAAGACTTGCATACTGTAAATTAGGACTTTTGTTGAGAACCAAAATAAATTTTCTTATTTTATTGTTGCTTTCCATACAAGTTGTCGATCGAACGATTTCTCTCGACATTGTGGAACATGCTGTTAATTTAAATTGTAGATATAAATTTTATCTATCTATCATTGATTATTATTATCAAGACTTCATACCCACCATACCTCTTCTTTGTTTAATGAGGCATTAAAAACACACAAGGAATGTGTTTCCGCCATACAAACAACACATTTAAATTCAATCAAGCATTTCAAACCAACATCTTAATTTTGGCTTAGAAAGTATTCATTGTATGTACGCTTAAAAACAATTTATTAACGAGAACTTTCTGTGAAAAGTTTTCAATCAGAGTTATTTCAATTCACATGTCAACCAACTACTTTATGACAAATTACACAAATTTACATGCATAAAGACATCTAAAACAAGCGAAATATTACATTTTACATTTGCATTGAAATAACCACCAACATTAAACAATTTTGAAGAACGTGTAATCATTATTATTATCAAACAATCTCAACAGCTTCAATAATAACTGTGACATATAGTACTGGCAGGCAACAATGTCGCCGATATGTCGTCAACAACAAAGGCACTTCCTCAACAACAGCATGGCATGAAATCAATGAGGCACGACCGCAAGTATGAAGATGATGATGGCAGCGCACAGTGTTACGTTTAACATTAAGGGAATGGTTGAAAGTGGAAGAATATAATAAAATTTTGTTGAGAAGAATATCGATCATATTTCATATTAAAAGTTTGACTCTAAATTAAAAAATAAACAAAAACAAATTTAATACTATGCAATACATATGAAATTTCAGTAAAACCAAACAAATTCCATGTATCCCTAACTAAAAAAATAATTGATAACTAATAAAATCTATACAATTTCTAAAAAGTGTCCTTCCTAGAAACACAAGGATTTGTCTCTCTCTCTCATACCCTTTATATTAAAAATTTAAACTCGCCTTAATTATAAACATATATCTGCAAAACTTTACAACTATTCAAGGAACTACACAGCCCATCTGTATAACTAATTTCATGGCTATGAATGCAAAAACATATCAACCTCCCATATATCCTTTATTTAAACAAATTTAATATCTTCTATAACTAGGACTTAAAAGCAGCTGAAGCACTCAAATAATTCCTTTATTATACGTTTAAGCACTCCGCATATATTTTAAACAACTGATGTCAGGACCTTGGATATATCCTTAATTTTTATTATGCAGAAAAACTTTCTTACAATTTGTAGAGCTATGCTGCAAAGATATGTGATTAATAATCTGATTGCCTCCCATATATCCTTTATTTTAAAACCAGAATTTCTGCTTTAAATACAATGGACAAACAACAAAATCTTATAACTGCTTTCAGAACTGTTCGGGCCAGTTACTTTTGTAATATATCTTATATCGAACGAACTAAAGATATCCTTGCCTCTCATATATCCTTTATTAAAAAAATATAAATTTCAGCTGAAATTATGACCAGAGTGCCACGAAATTTAGCAGTTGTTCTCAAAACTGCAAAAAGAAAGTAACCTGCTAGATATCATTCGAGTCGATGGACGGATGAATCTACCTGCCATATATCCTTAAAGTTAAAAAAAATTCAGCTGAAAATAAAATCAGCACACACAAAATAAAAACACGTGGCGTTTCTAGGAACTCAATTGGTTAACTTCCTGGAATATAAAATGGTATTTTCGGCAGATATGTGCCTCTCTGGCATCTATCCTTGATTCCTAAAAATTACAATTTCAAGTAAAATTATGTTAAACATACATATATACATACATATGTATGTACATCCAAATGTCTTATTTATTTTTAGCACTATTCAGACAAGCTGCTTAATTAATTTCAATGTAATTACAAGGCTAGCTCCAAATTGTCCTTAATATTAAAAATAAAATGTCTGCTGCTATTAATATAATAATACGAGTGTTATAAAACCTTGTCACTATTTTTAATATAATACAGCTCAGCTATTTGATTAATTTTACAGCACTCAGTTCAAGGACACACATATTTACTTACCATATATCCTTAGTTTCAAAAAATTAATTTCATCTAAAGTTATTATAAAAATTTAGTTTAAACTTTTTAAGAACTGAAAATAGCCTAGTTAAAATCTGTGATCAATTTTATTAAAATCGGTGAAATTTTTCAATGTAAAAATAAGAGCAGAATGCATAAAATAGCATATAAATACTTCTTTTAGTATAAAACTCAGCTTTTATGATGAATTTAGTAATGATAAGTGAAAGGATATGCCCATTTTTCATAGATCCTTAATATGAAAATTTGGGTTTAAGCTTAGTTTCAATCCACCAGATCTGTTCGTAAATGCATCACCAATACAAGTTTGGTGATACATTTACGAACACACCATAAGGATATATGAAAAATTTGCATGCCCATAACCAATCCCTATAAGATTGATCAGAAAAGCTCAGATGCATATGTTTTAAAATATCTGTAAGCATTCTGTGCATATTTGTAGTTTAAAACTTATTTTTCACCAAAGATTTCGAATTAAGGATATGTAAATAATAGGCATATCCTTTCAGTTAACATAAACAGATTGATCCGGAGAGCTTTAAGTTATAGTAATAAAAATATTTATTTGCTATTTTCGGTATTCAGCGCAAGTTTGTAGATTAAGACTTAGTTTTTATAATAAAGGATATATGGGTGAATATCGTGTTCTTGCACCGATTTTCATGAAACTGATCACATAGCTTAACTTTACAACTTTATAAGTTCTTATGTGGTTTTAACTCTATTTGTATCATTATTTTAAATGAAACTATATATTTTTATTAAATCGCAAAATTATGAATATATGGTTTGTTCTTTAAATAAGTGCTGGCTGCTTATAAATATTTCTATTTGTATGAATCTCAGCTTCCTTGGGCAATATAATTACCTGTTAGTGAGACGACATGCATAATTTTCACATATCCTTAATTTTAAAAATTTTATTTTAGCTTCAATAATATCCGACTGCAGCAAAAGCTCGAAAGTCATCGTGAAAGTATACCATCAAGATATTTAAATAAATTTCGATTCATGTGCAGCCAGAATGTGGATGCCTCCCATATATCCTTTATTTTTTTAAACTTGCAACTACGAGCAGATGATAAAATTTATTACATTTATACATTTATATTTAATAAGCTTTTTACATTACGAGATTTTAAGTAGTTTTTTTATTTTTTTTATAAATTTTTCGAAATTTGTAAACAAATACAAAATAGAAATTTTTCATATTCGGCAAAGCACAGTGCAATGTTGAGGAAAAAGCTGTTCCCAGTAAAAAAGAATTATAATTCGTTGTAAACCATGTCAAAAACTCCAAGACGCATAACTCATACACATATACAAAAATACACTCAAGAAAATTGCACCAGCAGAAAATTCATAGAGTAGAAAAAGAGTGTAATGGTATGAGTAAATCAACATTTCCATTTCTTATCAAATTATTACCTTGAGTGTATAATTAGTGGACTATTTAATACCAAATAAGAAACTTTTAATGTCTCTGACATTATCTTTGACGTTGCATATGTGTTGTTCCAGTTGTTCTATGGTTGTCGTTAATTTAAGCGTGGTTTTATTAAAGGAGTAACACATGTAAATGTTTAGCAGTAAAGGAAATGCATACAATTTGTATTTGTACTTCATACCGTGAAATTCATTAACAACAAAAACCAATGAAGCATGTTTAACACAAGACAAGAACACAAACAACAACAGCAACAGCTACAAGTCAAGAAGTTTTTTTTTATTGCCGGCATTCATTTGTATCTTGAGAACATGCCACAAACAAACGCCAGCTCCTCATACTCCATCAATAACTCTTGACTTGAAAAGAAAACTTAAGATTTATATCGTTACCTTAATATAGAAAGGCCTTCATTCATTATTTTATTGAAATAGATTTTTTGTTTATTTAGGTAAAAGAACATCTAATGTATCGAAAACTGCAAAAATAACGACTTAAAAAAATAAAACCTTTTTATATTGAGGTAACGATATGTAACTATCTATGTACGAGTATGCAGCCCAATCTGCCAGTGTTTGTGCCATTGTGCGAGACGTGTTATTACGGCAACTGTGTTTAGTGTTTGCGTTAATTATATGGTTAGCAAAGCGTAAGCGTGTTAAAAATCAAAGAAATTATTAAGGAGTCTACAATCGAATGGTGATTAATATACCAGTCTTATGTATGCGTGTGTGTGTGGGATGTGTAAGATAGAATTAACTGACAGCCGCAACATATTTTCCTCTACTCTCAACTGGTCAGCGGATGTCTTCAGCTATTGATTAATTAATAGAAAATAATATTGAAAAGATATGTAGATGAAATTCATTAAATATTGATAAAGTCCATGAATTAAACAGCAACAACGACAACAACAACAACAGCAAATTAACAATTAACCCAATTGAAAATGATACTAATTAGATGCAAATTTTTGCAGTATTTTACTTTACTTGATCTAGACAACTCAACTAAAGCTAAAACTTTCAGCTGTCAGTGACTGCTTGTTGTTACTCAGCGTACACAGTGTTTGTACACTGAAAGAATTTTCGGCAGAAATACAATGAATTTCGACATTAATCTAATGAAAAATTCATTAAAATTCAACCAACGTCACGCTTCGTTGGATTAATGAAACCAGTTTTGTTAAAATTATTTTATTGAACACTTCATCAAATTTATTTAACAGTGTAATTAATGCAGTACTATAACTTCATCGAAACAATAAAATAATTTCATGAAAAGAATGTTATAACTGTAATATAAAGGGGTTTCTTAATAATTAGAAAAGATTGTTGTCATAAATCCAATAAAATATTCTAACGAAACCAGAATATCCAGGAAGCAATTTCAATGAAATTGTTTCACAAATTTCATGACACTTTCATTGGATTTGTGAAATTATCATTAGATTTGTGAAAAATTTTCATTTTATTTATTAAAATTAAAAGAAAAATTTAAAATATATACTAACATGTGGATAAAAACTAAAGAATAAACTACAACGGCAAGACTGTTATAAACTTAGAGATGGTAAAATTGAGCTTTCATTATAAAAGAAGCTTTCAGTAAATTTTAATACTCTGAATCAAAACAATTCACATATTCCATTTGCAATAAAAACTGAGTATACAGAAGCAGAAATCTACATCAACTGACACCACACACAGTGGACCAAAACACAAAAGAACGCTGATGATGAAGGTTCAGTGGACTTCGAAAATGGCTATTTTTTCCATTCTACTACATGTTTGTCAGAATATTTACAACTAACTTTAGTGTTATTTTTTTTATTACTAAAAAGAGAAGTAACACCCAGGCAATGAATGCCTACTACTACTTATAGGTGTTACCTTCTTTAGGAAAGAGATAATTATAGAGAACACAGAGGATGAAGGAAGAGATAGAGGAAATCTTCTTTCTTTTACAACTCTACGTTTTGCACGTTATAATGCAGAATTGCAGCGCCTCTAGTTTCAATGAAGCGCATTAAATTTTTGAAGCTGTGCTTAGTAGCCATTTTTATTCGTTATTTTACTTCGCCGATGATTCTGTTACACGACGAAGGAGGGTGCTCTGCTGTTACATTAGTATTAGTGAAGCAGGAGTAGTTCAGTAGTTCATCACTTGAACTTTCCTACAACAACTGATACAAAGCGACACTAATACACATCAGAAAAATGCATGGTGTTGTTATTTAATGACTGTCGGATACAGGGATTGAACCCAGGATCTTTGTATTTGTAGTCAACGTACTAACTACTTCAGCCAACGTCACCCTCAAATGTTCATTAATAGTTATTACATGTAATTTGGCTTAAAAAGCGATACGAACTTTAGCCCGTTCAAATCATAAATAAAGTTATTTTCGTTCGTGTGAAGTCAGACAGAAACAAAATCATGGCGAGTGACCGTAACTAATTTTGCAATAATAGATTCTATTTTTCCCAATTGATAATTGTAGACTTTATTTGGTATCAAAAGCAAAGTAGTAAAATACTGTTCGAAGGACCAGTAATTTCTGTCTCTTGCTAAAAAATATCTTTAATAGCCGGTATGAAAGGAAATTTATTGTTGTTCGTTTAGAAACATACAATAAATGACATTCCATTATGAGGGAAAACAGTCAAGGATCATGCCCATAGTCCTGGGATGTGCAATGCACTACTGCAGCAACAGCTGTTTCGACACTCTCAGTACAACATCTCTGAAAATAGTTTGTTGTCCTGCAGAGTACAAGTGATGCGAAAAGGTTTTATGATTGCTAAAATTGTTTGCTGATATAAGATTATGTGTATCGTGAAATGGGAAAAGACCACTTTGAGTTTTTCGTACTGAACTTAAGAGCTTTTTTTCAAAAAAGCTGCAGAACTTGTTTATGATGATGCTACGTATGATGAAATAGCACAGCCAACTGAACGCAAACCAAGTAATATTTTTAAAAGTGGCTCTTTTTGCTAATTCATTTTAAGAACACTTCGCTCATTTGCTTTAATAGTGTCATAATGCAGAATAATGTGAGTTAATAATGCAGAATAATGTGTCCTTTCGTAATTTATTTTATATAAATAGTTCGTGCCATCACCTCCTGAGAGAAAATTGCATGAAATTTGAAAACTTAAAACGCGTTTTCTGCAAAAGTGGTTTTTTTGAGTTGTGACACTTTTGAAATAAATGAGCGATTTGTTTAAAAAACAGTTAATTTTATGCATACAAAGTATTATATTTTTTTTTAATCCATACTTTGTCCATATTCTATTTTATATTAAATCACCGATAGCTGAAAAAATGCTCGTCTTGAAATGAGCTTATTCAATTGTTGCCCTATGCAGTTTAATACATTTCTGCTTAACATCTTAATAATCGTAGAACTTCTCTTTGTTTTACTTATAGCTAGATGAATTTTGTATCATTCTTCAAACATAATAATAAAATAGTAAATTAAATCTCGAAGGACTTAGTCCTACAATTGAGTCTGTGTAAAAAAAAAAAAATAAAGTGTTCCCATTTCTTTCAGAAAGTAGTATTGAATTATTAACAAGACGTTATGTGAGTTCAAATATACAAAATTTACCTTTTGATATTATAAATTTCCTTTAAATATGTACCATAATAGGCAAGAACAAAGAGTACAGGCGAACTTGTCTATAACGTATGAAATTAAAGTCGAAAGATTTTTAATGTTGTGGAAAAAACTCATGGAGTTTTTAAGATCTAGCAAGTTTCTGTTTAAAACATGTAAATGGTAACACAAAGAAGTAGTTGTTGCATTGACGACAGGAAAAATTATGTTCCTCGAAAATTCGAGTTTGATCTCTAGCCATATCCAGTCATACCATAATTAAACTTTCTGATATGTCTTCGTTGATATTTGTAGCAATAAAGCTATATTGAGGTAAAATAAGTAATAAAATTGTTAAATAGTTTAAAGTAGTGCGGATATTTAACACCAGAGGCGCTGCAATGAATGCTATAAAAATTAACAAATCGCACAATAGCAGAGTTGTTAAACTAGTTAAGCCTAATAATTGAAAACTTCACCATGAGTTTTCTCTTCACTATGTCTTTCCTCTGAAGAAGCTAAAATATATACACATATATTTTGGCAGGCATAAATAATAGTTGCCTTAGATTTTTTTTCAATTAATAATAAACAGCCTTATTTATAAAACTTATTAATACTTTAAAAAGCTTTTATAAGGCCTTACTAATTTTTATAAATAAGTCTGACAATATTTTTTTTTTTTTGAAATAAAGAAAAATTTTCAAAATCTAATGATTCTTTAGCTGGTTAAAAAGCTCAAATAATTAAAGCGCTATTTTTAAATAATTATTTTTCCTAGTTCGTCTTAGAGAAGCTCACCCTCTTTTCCTAGCAAAAAACAAATTTGTGCCATTAATTTTCTTTGTAAGTAGTATTGTATTCTTATATGTTTGTGTATATTATAAAAGTGTGAGCCAAGAACTTTTCCCAAGGAAAAATTCATACCAAGGAGTTCATTCAGTCTTCTTTATATTCAATAGTATGTATGTGTAGTGAGAAATAAAATATTTATATGAAATGAACACACGGTACAATACCTTAGATGTATGACCAATTGTAAATGAAATAAAGATATTTATATGCACAAAAAGGGATTACTAAAAATAACAATAATAAAATATAAATAAATGCAATTTTATTAGAATTTTATGTCCAGGCCATGATAAATGTAAGACAAGCTGTTGCAAAATGTTTGCTGTTCTTGCCAAAAATCTTCTAATTTTTGAACAAATATTAGTATTATTTTTAGGTTTAATTATTAAATTAGAAAAAAGAGGGTACAATTAATGGGAAAATTTAATGCGTTGAGTTCAAAATTTTAGAAAAATCGGCCTTTGGGCGGTTTTTTTTTAATTATTAAGAGAGACAAATTGAGATAATTTCGGTCAACATTTTACTTTTAAGGGTGATAAAAGAGCAGTTGCAGAGATTCTTTTCAAGTTTTTTATTCCTTAACTTGCAGGACCAAGTTTATTGTAATTTCAAATACGTAGTTTTTATGAATTTTGAGCACAAAGTCTTACATGACATTTTATAAAAGACCCTTTTCAAATATATTTTCTGGGTGTTATCAGCTTCTCTGAATTATTGTCTTAATCTGATCAGTTCATCTCACTAATTTTATTTAACTAATAACTCCATAGTATTTATTAGTGATGCACGAATATTCGTATTCGTATTCGAATTGTCGAATATTCGGCCATTTTCAGGCGAATACGAATGTATTCGTATTCGCTAAATTCAGGCGGATGCGAATACGAATGTATTCGTATGAAACTATCTTTATCAAAAGTTTTGCAACTAATATTGAGTGGTTACGATTTTTTGGGCAAATGTTTGTAAAAAAATTGTGACCGTACCTTGATAATTAGTTTTTCGAAATCGGTGCAATTTAATTTGAGCGATTTCCATCACATACCAGAATGTTTAGTGATATGAAATCATTATTGTACAATGAAGTCAGCACATTAAAAAAATAGCAATATAAATCAAAATATTTTTTATTTTATACAATATATTTTACAACCTAGTTAAATAATTAAAATTTATACACTGCAATATTACTGTGCAATATATGTATATTATTGCAATATTGTGCAATATAAATTATTGTAATATTGTGCAATATATATTATTAAAATATTGTGCAATTTTTATTTTTGCAATGTCGTGAAATATATATTGTAGCTATATTGTGCAATATATATTATTGCAAACATTGTGCAATGTATTGCAGAAATATTGTGCAATATTTATTATTACAATATTGTGCAGTACATATTACTGCAGTATTGTGCAATTTATATTGAAGCAATATATATTATTATATATTATATATATATATATATATATATATATATATATATATATATATATATATATATATATATATATATATATATATATATTATTGCAATATTGTTCAATATGTATTATCACAATATTGTGCAATATATATTATCGCACAATAATATTGCCAACATATTGGCACATTAGAATAATTTTTTGTGCAATATATATCAAAATATATTTTATTTTATACAATATATTATGCAACCTAGTAAAATAATCTAAACACTGGAATATTATTGTGCAATATATATTATTGCAATATTTTGTAACATCTACTGCAATATTGTGCAATATATATATGATTGCAATACTATGCAACATATATTATTGGAATATTGTGCAATATATTTTAAAGGAACATTATTCAATATGTATTATTCCAATATTTTGCAATATATAATATAACAATATTGTGAAACATATATTATAGCAAATATTGTGCAATATATATGAAACAAACATATGTATATAAAAAATTAAATTTTATTAAGAATATCGGTATGTAAAGATGAATGAAAGTTAAAAATAGATTCAAAGAAATATTTATAATACAATAAATTTTTACACAATATGAATAACGATATGAGGATTAATTCTGCTTCAATAATACAAAAACTCCATTTATTGCGTTATAACTTTGTTTGAGTAAATGAGCGATATGAACTCATGTATTTCAATTCCTTATTATTGCTCGCTGGCTACTATAAAAACTGTTGACTGCCTTCTGTTTGGGTCCAGTGTCATAGTTCAATTTTTGAAGGCCTTCACTAGAAACAAGAGAACAGCAATCACATTAAGGCATTAAAATAAATAAACGTTGAACTCCTTGTTATTTCTTTAATTTTTAACTTTTGCTGTGTGCCAAATAATGTCCCACTCTCCTCTTTTGTTATAGAAACAAAATGAAAAAAGGAAAAAAACAATGAATAAAAGAAACATTAAGAAATTTATGGCCAAAGTGTGAGCGAATGAATGAATGAATGAAGACACAAGCACTGGCCCGGGCATACGAGTACCAGTAGAAGAATCCAACCATATTGAATATGAAATGAAAACGCATTCAAATTAAATATTTATACGAAAATGTCTGTATTTGTATTTTTACAGGTAGCTGCTGCCTGCTACTGTAGCTTTAAACATGCTTAATATACATGCATATGTACATACGAATGAGTAAGCGATGCTGCTGTTGTAGCAGTTGTATAGTTTAGTGCCAGTATTTCAAATACAAATGGAGCAACACAAATAACACTGAAGTATAATTTTCCACTATAGTCGTAAAAATACAAAATACATGTTGTAGTCAAAGTTCACAATGAGTGAAGCAGCAAAAATAAAAGAAGAAGTAGTAAAATTTTACAGATGAAATAAAAACAAATTTTATGACTAAAGCAGGTGCAATAGTCAGTAAATGTAAGCTGGAGTTTTTAAGTATATTTTTGTTTATTTCTGCCAAAGTTGTGTAAGCACAGTCAGTCAGTCCCTACTGGTATATGACTGTCAGTGTACTATTATTGTGTGTTGTTTTCTTTTTTTTTTTTTGCTTGTTGCAATAGTCATTGTTGTATTTGTTCAGTACATTCTAGATTTCATGTTTGCGTTGTGTATTTGTATATTGTTGTTTTTATTTTCATTAACTTGCATATTTTTTGCTTTTTTCCATTTACTCTCCTCGAGTCATGTTACTTAACGTTGAGCAAAGTGAATAAAAGTTAATGCCATTGAAATAAATTTAACTTCTTTAATACATTTTTAAGCAAATTTTTATTCATACGTGATTGGAGTGGGCAATTGCATAATGATAATGATGTTTTTGTGAGCGGAAATTGTTGGTGTTGATGGAAGTAGTTGTCTTATTTTTTTTTTTTTCTATTTTTACTTATTGCAGACTATTTTTCTCTGGCGTAGGTATAAATCTTAATAATGTTTAGCAAATAAAATAGAATTTCATTTTTTTATTATAAGTTTGTTTAGATGTGCATATTTCGACGTTAAAATTTGCCAATATCTTGGTCTATTGATTGTGTCTGCAACTGGAATTAACAATTCCTTACAATGTTGTAATGAAAGTATTTTTATGCTTCATGCTGGACTTATTTCCAAAGCAAGAACTCAACTTGATATAAAAGTTTCCAATTAGAGTTTACTTGGCTGTCAAGAGAAGTGAAGGAAAAGACTGAACTTGAATTTTTTTGTATAAAAATATTCCCTGAGTCAAATATGAGGAACAAATTTTATAGATAAGAAAAAAATAATGTTAAGCTAGGCGTTCTTAAATTTTTTATATGTTTAAATCTTGTAATTGAAATTTTTTACTTGTAAAATTTGTCAAGGCTTAGCGTTATGTTTTATAAAATAAAGACCTTTACCTAAATTAAAATATTTTTAACATGAACCAAAATTTCGTAATATCAATAAAGAAATTCATTGAAAGTCTTATTATAAATTTAGTTTTTTAGCCGATGACCTTGGAAGCCAGTGTTATCAATTTAAATATTAATGTTATATTTTATATAATTTTAATATCAAGTAAATAGATAATAATAAATAAATAAATTTAGTTTTAAACTATTAATTATTAATTCGCTGAATCATTAAAAATCCCTTATCGGGATTGATATATTTCGACCGTTTCGATGCAATAGTTTTTCGTTGACCTTAAAAAAAGAAGAAAAAAAACGTTTTAGTTAACTCCAACTTTAATTAAATCAATTAAAATTTTAATTAAATCAATTAATTTTTTTTTCATTGAATCAATGAATCAATCAATTAAATTTTTCATTCAATCAATTACTTTTTTGTTTAATCATTCAGAGTTTTATTTAAACCCAACCCATTGAATTGTTTGTTGAATCAAATAAATATTTATTTGAATAAAATAAGTTAAGTTTTTTAACTCAAACAAGTAAAGTTTTAATTAAAGCAATTTATTTTAGTAGAATCTTCCAAATTTTAGTTGAGTCAATTAAATTTAAAAAATCTAAAAATTAAATCATTTAATTTTTTCATCAATCAGTTATAGTTGTGATTGAGTCCATTAAATTTGTTATATAGTCAAGTAAATATTTATTTAAATGGAATAAATTTTTTATTTTTTTTTTTGAAAAATTTTAGTTTTGTAGCATTTGCATTAAATCACTTAATAAAATTAATTGTGATAATTCTTCTTGGTTCCTTATATTTTTTACGTATACTTCGTAGAAATAGTTATCTGTTTTGGTACCATGTCAGAAGTTCATATTGTTTAAATTAGGTTGCTTTACTTCAAGAAAATAAAAAATTATTTAATAAAATAAAAAAAATATTTGAATACCCGAATGAAATTGTATTCAATTTTGTACGTCGTAAGCTGTGAAGTGGTTGTTGAACACGGTGGTGCTACCAGAATTTATTATTAAATAACAAAATAATTAAAGTTGTGTTTTGCACACAATTTCTTAACAAAGCAATGTTATCCTTAAAGTTCTTGGCAACTACTATGAACCTTAAAGGTATACAAAAATATTTTTTTGCATAAGGAAGTAAAGCGGTAATTGAGTCCAATTAATATTTTATTGAATCAACTCAATATTCAATTGAATGAAATCAATTATTTTAAGAATATACATTTTGCTCTTGAATACGAAACTACTTTAGATAAAGGTCTTAATAAAATATAGTCAAGAAAATTATGCTACTAAAATTTAGTCCAGATTTCAAAATTAATTATGAATGAAATTATAAAAAGTTCAGTTTCATATTCAATGCAAATCCATTATACAAAATGTGACCACCACAACACTGTCGTGCTGGTGGAAGTATTAAATCTCAATCATCCTCTTAGTAGAGCGCAGTATCGGTGGTTTTTGTAGAGCATGTAATTTGTTTTAATAGGTCAGAATACACAGCAATAAAAACCATTATTATCTGGATGACTGCCATTTATTTGTATAAAATATAATTTAAGGCCTAATTTCGTAAAACGCAACGTCAAGCGTTGACAAATTTTATATGGAAAAAATTTATATTACAGAAAATAAAATACTTAAAAAATTTGTCAACGCTAAACGTTGCATTTTACAAAATTATGCCCCTAATTTTCTTTGTAAAAATAATTAAAAAAATCTTATAAAAGCCAATACATGCGTTATAAAATTTTTAATTTCTACTTCCGCAATTTAGCTGCTCTTTTAGTCGTTCTTGGCTAAATATCAATTGTTGCCCAACATCGGCAGAAATTAAAGCGAAAATACGGTAGTTTTATGCTGTCATGAAATTGTAATAAAACTGTTAACAAAAGCAACGATACAAAAATGTCTTCAAGCTCAACACGATTTTGCATTCAATACAAGCTACCAAATATAAATCAATAGACCAATAAAAAAATTTATGTAGTTATAATAAAAAATTAAAAGAAATTAAACACATAAACATTAAAAAAAAAAGGTGACAGAATTAAAACCCCTTCAAAAAAACTCGACGTTAAAAAATTTGCTTGTTTTCATGAATGAGCGAAACAAAAATTATGTGTGATTATAAAATCAAGTCATTAAAAAATATTGAAGAATATTGAAGAAAAAAAAAAGATATATAAATGAATTTCTGTTGAAAATAAAATATTACTATTCAATAGCCAAGAATGATGAATTATGTATGTATGAACGGAAAGACAGTCGTCTGCGACAATGTAAGCAAGCCAAGCAGAGGATCATTAAATTTTTATAATTTATGAACAATTTTTTTTCTTCATTCAATAAAAACTTTTCGTTTTATTTCTTATATGGAAAAGAAGATTAAAAACTAAAAGATATTGTATAAAAAAGTATGAGAAATTAAGTGATGAATTTAATTGGTAGAAAAAAAACAAACAAACAATTGACAGTGCAATTTAAAATAAAAATAAATAAGTCTTAAATATTAATAAACAGTGGGATAGGAAAATTTTTTTAATACAACAAAAAATCGTTTTACGTTTTATGCTAAAAACACAACTGTGACGAACAACGAATTTCTTCCACGTCGACGAATTCGTCGGTAAGCATTCGCTGCATAAATTCGTCGTGTGACGCACAATAATGACGAATTTACTCACCGAGTTCCTCTCTTATATTTGATAAAGTTGGTTGTTGTGTGTACAAAAACTGAGAGAGAATGAGAGAATTTTTTCCTAATTTAGTTTTTTCGTCGTTCGTCGGCTTACAAAATAGAAATAATGCTAGGAACACAACTGGGACGAACGACGAATTTTTCAGTGCGAACTTCCCTCATAAAAATTAAAACACATTTGTGCATATGAAAATGAACACAACACCGCCGTACAACGAAATTCGTCGTGCGTTGCTAACTCTGAGATAGATTTATTTTTATTTTGTATGCCGACGAACGACGAAAAAACAAAATTGATACAAAATTCTCTCCCTCTCTCTCTCTGTTTTTGCACACACAACAACCAACTTTATCAAATATGAGAGAAGAATTCGGTGAGTAAATTCGTCGTTATTGTGCTTTGCACGACGAATTTCCGCAGGGAATACTTATCAACGAATTTGTCGACGTGGACGAAATTCGTCGTTCGTCCCAATTGTGTTCCCAGCATAAATTTATCTCAGAGTTCGTCAAGCACGACGAATTTCGTTCGACAGCGGTGTTGTGTTCATTTCCATATGTACAAATGTGTTTTATTTTTTATAACGAAAGATCGCACCGAAAAATTCGTCGTTCGCCCCAGTTGAGTTCCTACCATAAAGTGCAGATATTTTTATTTCGTGGATTCTTTGAACACGCTTTTGAAAAAAATTGGAATAAAAAATTAAAGTTAAATTTAAAATAATTTTTTTTCTTTCAATAAAGCATTAATTAAAAATTCAAGATAGTTTATGATGGCATTATGAATTTTAGTTGTAAAAAAAGATCTTCATTTATTTAAAAAAAATAATTTTTTTCCCTAAATTTTTGTTATCATAACCCACTGTCTTGTCTGGGCCACACACTTTTCATATTCTCTAACTCAATAAATTGTTGATTAAAAATTTTGACACATTTACGATGCCATAAACAACAATAGAAATAGAAAAAGGAAAAAAGACAGAAAAAATAAAATGCTTAAGACCCATTGACAGAAGTCTTAATCATTGATGACTTCTGTGCCGTCTGTGCACGTTGTCTTACAAATATTAAGAATGTCTTGAACTAAAGACTCTTACATAAAATAGAAGAAAAAAAACTAGAAACCCATTCAGGGGAAGAACAGCTCACTTGCAATTGAACAAGCAGAAAAGAGGATATAACACAGACCAATAATATAAAAACAACAAATATTGTCTTAAGTGCAACCAAAGGCAAAAAGTCACCAGCAGGTATTCTCTAGCAAAACACACATAGACCCACACACGGACTATTTACTTACTAACTTAGTACAAACAACAGTGGTAGCAATACTGAATATATGCATAAAACTAAAATAACAATTGAATTTATAAAACAAATACAATAGATAAATAAATTTATATGCAGCACATTTTTAGGTACATGACACCTTTTGCTGTTTGCTGATACGTACATATGTACGATTACATACGAGTACGTTTGTTGGTTAGGCAACGTGCAACAACTGCAATAATCATGATTAACAACGAAAACAATCTAGAAACATCACGCATACATCCACATATATATGAAATAATACCCATCAACACCTTCTGTTATGATGATCCTAATTTAGATGATGATGATGTTGTTGACAAAGCTGATAATGATCAGCACGCATTTGAATATTTATAAGCTGCTTTATCCTCATAATGAAGATGATATAATGAAAGACGATTTGATGTAGTTGTGTTGTACATTTTGTACACATTTTGTTGCACTTTATTAATATTCCAATTAAGTGTCAACTTTATTTTGAATATTTAATGCATTAAGATGTACTTTTACTAATTAAAATAATCCTTTAACTAAATAAGAAATAAAGTTAAATGAGAGTAAAGACCCAACTATAAAATGAATAAGCGGAATTAAGCAACTGTGCGGTTACATATAAAACGTATGTGGCAAACTATAATGTACTTATGGAACTTTTCGTCAAGTTTCGTCAAATGTCATTTGCTTAAGCTAAGTGCCAAACTGAACGCGTATTCCGTACGGAAAACACGGTTTGTGTATTTTTTTAAACTCAAGCAAACATCATCATAAAATATTCATTGATTTTAAATATTTTTTTATTGTTTCTTATTATAAACTCAGAAAACAAAGCAAAACTTTTATTTTCATTCTTTGTCTAACAAAACACCTATACACACATACACTTGAGATTATTTATGTATGTTCACTGTTGTACTTTTTAGTAGGCAAAACAAATAAAACAAGTACTAAAGTGGAGGATATAATTATACGTGAATTTTTAATAGATTAGGATATTCCAACAAGTTAATTTGATTGAATTGCATTTATTTATTAGTTTTAAGAAGAAACAAAATTACTAAAAAATTGTGAACAATACCTTTATTGGCAGCTGTGGCTAAAGAATAATTAAGTGCATATATGTAAGTACATTGTGGCCACCTAAAAGTCACATTTGAATTGTTTAAGTATTTGACAGACTTATCGTTCAATTCTGGCATTAGCTTAAGCCTGCTTATTCATATTATAGTTGGGCCTTAAGGTTAAATCAAAAAATCTTTAGCAAAAAGATTTTAAACAATTTCCCTTTACCGTAGTTGGCGCAATCGGACCTCAACTACGACGGTTTTGTAATAGATTAAAGAAGACTTCAAGAGTTTTAAAGCTATGCTATTTATGTCGCGTCACAGAAGCTAGGACGTGATATTCGTAACAAAAATAATCGACACTATTACAGTTATAAATTCATTTTTGTTTTTGCTTTGTACTTAAAACCAGAGTACGAAAATAAACTAAACAAATTATTTCATTTTGTTTTGTTCCGTTCTTTGAAGTAGGTGAAACAAAAACAAAACAAATATAATAAGAAGGATTGCTCAATTTGTTATTTTTGTTAGTGCATTGAACACAGCTGATCGGCTGTAGGTCGGCTAACAGCCGCGGCCGGCCACAAAGAATACAATAATTTAATCGTCCGCCGCTAGAAAAGAAAATAATGGGAAATATATGGAAATATTTTGAAATATTTGCGGCGAATTTAACATCATCATATAATATAATTTTATTGCATTGTTATTAAACACATTAAGTGTATTTTATGTAGCTAAAATGCCTCTCAGACTATTATACTTTCAGAGGGGGCCAGAGATAGTGTTTGTCTTTAGGAAACAGACAGCTGTTTTTTCTTCTAACATTATAAAATAATATTTATTATCTTTAAAATTGTTCCACAGGGGATTTTAAAAGAGTAGTGGCTGGTGGGTGAGTAACGCCAATGTACACGCGGCCGAGTGTACACCAGGACTGAACTGCTGAGAGCCACCGCACCAGTATTCCTCAAGAGCCTGTGGTACGTTGGAACTCCTCAGCGACGGTTCACGCAGTCTACAGCGGAGTTATCCCTATTTAGAATGGTATTAATACATGTCAAAAATACAAATAATACATGCAACTGCGATATTGTGAATACAATATGTCATAACGAATGGTACGATAAAAATCTAACATCCCATAATACTAATTAATAATTTTATGGTAATTTCCTAAGCTATAATACTTTTGATCTGATCAAAGTTGCATTATTACAAAATAAAGTAATAACCAAACTAACAAGTCATCTATTTCGATGCCGATGCCGTGTCATCGTTATTTTAAATTTTAGCTGATTTTTGGTACAAAAGCGAGGTATAAAAACTTGTTTAAAAGATTTGTTTTGCAAAAAGTCTTATATTTTGTATCACATTTACAACTTATACTTATTGAAATTTTAAATTATTTCAAAAAGTGTCAAGCTTTGTCCCCCGTGAAGTTTTTAGAACGACGGGCCAAAGGTTGGTTTTTAAGAATTTTGAGTTAAAAATTATCTTATAAGCAGCGAACATACAAAATGCAAACATTGTTGTACATTTTCCTTAGATAATGAGGTTTTAATAATGAAGACGCAGATTTCTAGTCTTTCATAATAGCGGTGTGATAAAAAAAAAACTAAAATATTGCAAAAAATAGCATTACAGGAAAATGATTTTTATGTGTCAGTAAAAATATTCTGGTGGTCACGGTCGGATCATCCCGGCTGTACAATGGGATATAGGCGTTTAGAGAAGAGTTTTAGCTACACAAAAATGCTCATCTCTCTTTTTTTTCCTTTTTGACCTGTGGAAGTTAAAATCTGTTAATAGGAAGAGTTTAGGAATATTTGGAACAAAAAAAATTAATTTTTAAAAATTAAAAACACTTTCTTTTTCTCGTGCTGAAAGTTAACAAATAATATTATTTCGATTGATGATACCAAAAAGTTATAGATGTTTGAAAATCAAAAGCTTACTAAGAAATTTCTCGTGTTAGCGAAACACTAAAAATGTCCGTTTTGAGTCACCCTATTCACTATGATATAGTTGAAATACAGTTTTAAGATTTTGGCTCCCGAAGTTTACCAGTGTCTAGTTTCAAATGAACTTTAACATTTTTCAATCAGTGACCATAAAAAAAGACTTGGCCGCCATTTAGTAAAATGATTCACAGTGCGCCGTCTGTTTTCAAAGCCCGACAAGACCACTGTTCTGCGACCGGAAGTCAAAGATTAATGTAGGCATCAGGGAACTGCATAATCAGTAATTTTTGCCACTTACTGTACACACATAGAAATTACTGTGTCGGTCACACAGCAACAGCAATCTGTACAATCATTGTCGTCACAGTATTATTTTTAATCAATCAAGAGCGCACTCATGTTAATTGTTAGTCATTGTCTCGTGTGTGTGTCATTGCCTCGTTTATAACACATCTTCGGATCAGTGTTTGGTCTTCGGTCATAACTACATAACTTAAGCAGTCATTGCAATACCAACAACATAGTATGTGAGGCGATCACAGTAGAATACATCAATGAGAGTAGAGTGCTAGAGTGTGAAGTGTAGAAAATGTGTTTGGTTATTTGCGGTTGCGGTGCCATCGACACAGTAAGTTTTATATGTGTACAGTATCAAAAATGACAGAGTTAGCTGATCTGCCAAAACTAAAAACAAACAAAAAAATCAAAAGGATAACTAAATTTTTTTTTAAACGCCAATACATATTCAGTTTATTAAAACTACAATTCACATTTACGACACCGCCCACATCAAGAAATATTTATGCAGAAACGACACAAAGCAAAACAGGTAAAAAAGAGACTCGATTGTGAAATTGCAAAGTACTGATAGCATTAATACACTCTGAGTGCTGTGTTCGCTCTCATCGCATTTTTGCAATCACTGCTTGCATACTGTCTCTCTAACACAGTACAAATAATGCAAAGTACAATTGTGATAGCATAAAGATATTTGCAAAAGAATGTGGAGTAAAACACACACAGCACAGTTTTCGTTGAGGTGCAAGAGATACAGTTGTGAACGATAGACTGTGTGGTCGAACTGTGTACTTATTGTTGCGGTGTATCGCTGCAGTTGTCTGGTAGGCATGTTAATCCTCAACAGCTGTTTGCTTTATACTTGTGTTTTTAATGTAATATGAGGTGTGATAGTGTGAACACAAAATTTAGCTTTACGTTAGATTTTTTGGCAAATGTCTTTAAGTTTCTTTCCCGTAAAGTGTGATGAAAGTCTTTATACATGTATAACGGTCTGAGAGGCCCTGCTTAAGGGCCACTCAGACTATGAAAGCAGCGTTTTGGCAATATCCAAACAAAATTGGAAAGACATATGCATATATTTTTTAAATAAAAAATTGAATTGTAGCTAATTAAAAATGTAGTGCATTAATGATAACAAAAATTGTAGATAAAATATTTTCCACGATATATATCTTTAAAACTTAATTTTTGAAAAAAAAAAATTGTATGAACCCAAAAAAACAAAATCCTGTAATAAATTTGTAGAATTATATAAGTAACTATTTGTAGTGTTATACAAGTAATTTCCACGATAATCTTTATTCCTTTATTTCAAAACTGTATACCAGAAAATAGTTAACAGAATTATTAAAAAAATTTTTTAATTGCAAAAATATGCCCAACACTTTGTACAATAGGCAAATTCTGCTTTTTAATAAATTTTCTTAAAATCTATATGAACACCTCTCAGATATCCTTTTAAATAGTGCTCCCAAAAAAATGTTCACTACTCGAAAAATTATAGAATGGAGCTCTCTAATCAATTACATTGCAGTCAGTTCAAGGACATGTCTATCTCCTACATATCCTTGAACTATAAGTTTAAAAATTTATTGGTAAACATATTTAAATTTCTTTAAAAGCCTTATAAATGTTTTTGTAACTATACAATATAGATTTCCGGTTATTTTTATTTTTATAATTAGTTGGGAAATCATGTAGTATAGTTTCGAAAATAATTTCAATACAATCGGTTTAAGGATATTTTTACTTGACACATATCCTTAATTATAAAATTTTAGTTTCACCTGAAATTAGGTTGTAGTTTAACTTTTTCTTTGTCATTATAAAATCTCATTGCCTGACTTCTCTTATATAATTTCTTTTATAAATTTTTTGTTGATTATTAAGTATTCTCAGTTTTTTACTAACGTTAACACGTAAATATTTATATTTAATTCCATTTCCTTTTTGTTCCCAAGGACCTTGCTACATTTGATACCATTTGCACTATATTCCAATACTGCAAAGACGACTGACGACCCCTTTACCTAAATAACCAAATTTTGCTTATTTAAGTATTTATAATGTATGAAAAAAAAGTTCATTACACTTTTAATTAGAAACATTTGTTTCATATTTGAATTTTGTCTTCCATGCACTTTGACTCACAGAGGAAACATATGTACATACATACATACATACATACTTATCCGCCTGCATCCACAGAGATAAACATTTGTCTTTGCTTCTAAACTAAGTTTGTCATTCATGTTTTCCTGACTCAATTACTTTTTATCTATGTCTGCTTTCCTATTCAGTTATATTTTGTGCAAAACTTTTTGCCTTGCAATTTTAAAAGATGGAATATTTAACTGAAAAGTGTTATAAGAAAACAAATTTATAAACAAAATCTCTTGTTGCATTTTCTTTTAGCTTAGTTTTGTATGATAAAATGCTTGCACAGACATGCATAAATATATACATATATACATATGTATGTATGTATGTATGTGTACATAAACAAAGAAATGCATAAAGCAAAGAGTTAAACTAAATGTATCCATTATTTAGAATTTTTGTTTATATAGCATAAATGCATAGTGATTCACATTTAGTAAAGGTCTGCAATGAATAAATCGAAAGCCCTTTACAAAATAATTTCGTAGAATTGACTTTTCAATAGAATATTAGAGCAGATTACACTGTGCGACAAAAAATAAATAACTGCATTATAATACTATTTTTCTTGAAAGCATTGTCAAGTATAACAACAATATTTTATTGAAATTTTCCAAACACCCGCAAAAACTAGACATGCGGATAAAAACCCGGTTTTTCGTACCTCTATGCACTAATAAACCTCTAACTTAGTTGAATATTAAGCGATTTTAAATTTATAAACTAATTTAGAAAGCAGAGACTTAGACCTTTCAAATAATGTCTGTTTTATGTCAGTTAATTTCAGAAAGTGCATGTTTTTTTTTGTACAAGAATCATATAAAGGGTTTTCATAAGAACTCCTAAAATTGCCATTTGCGCAATTGGGAAAACTTGCAAAACTTGTTTCATGAACCCCTTTTGAACTTTTGCGCAAATAGTTTATATAATTTTAAACAAACGTCAAAAACTTCATTAAATAAAAATAAAATAAGAAAATTTCAAACAATTTTTATTTAAAAACATATTTATGTACATATATATTTTTTACAGAAATAAAAAAGTCTGAGTGTGTGTCTCAAAATGCCTAAAGAAAGCCAAAGAGAAAAATTTTTTTACGAGAAATGAGCACAAGCCGTGAAAAAGTTGAATCGGCAGTTGTGTCAAGTGTGTACTATTTTTGTTGTACACTCCATAGTGCACAATACTTCATTTCACAAACTCATAATAAAATAAAATATTAAGTGATAATTAAACTTTTTACAAATATATCCACTGTAAAAGATATTAAAATTTTTAACTTATTAACTTTCTTTATATCTTTCATAAATACACATATTTTTACACTTGTGTGCTCATTTTACAATTTGTACTAGTGTACACTAGTGAAATATGCTTCGACACTACGACACGCTCTTGCATTCATTTGCTAAAAGAGAATACCAGTTTTAGTGTTCTCATAAAATCAAAAGCACTAAAAAGAGAGAACAATTCAATACTGTACAAAATGAAGATTAAGCAATCAAACATCTTGTGCTCACCTCTATTGATTACAAAATACAGAATTGCACACCTTAAGTTTACGAGTCGAGTGTTCTCATAAAATCAAAAGCACTAAAAAGAAAGAACAATTCAATACTGTACAAAATGAAGATTAAGCAATAAAACATCTTGTGCTCACCTCTATTGTTTACAAAATACAGAATTGCACAGCTTAAGTTTACGAGTCGAAATAAATTATTATAAAATTTTTAACATTATTTACATACACATATTTACTTTTTTATTTTTAACTCCCTGAGAATCTGTGCATTTGTGTGTCTGGGTGGCTATCCGTATCCACGTACAATCCAAACGGTTGGACAGATTTTGATTTATTTTTTTTTTGTTTGAAAGGTGACTTGAACGAGAGGGTTCTTAGCCATATTTTAAACAAATCGGTTTAGTCGTTTAGAAGATATCGCATCTTCTCTAGATATATTCGGGGGTTTTTAAAATTTTTAATTTTTGTTATAATTTATTATATTTATATTTTTATATTTTTTTTTACATTGTATTATATGCTGTTAACCTTTGGTTAACTTCTTCAGAATAATAATTATTCTTGTTTTTTAATTTTTTCTTTTGTCTGTTTTAATAAAAAATGTTTTTTTATTTAATTTCCAATCAGAAAAGAAAAATATTTTTTTCAATCAAAAGAAAAAATTAAATAATAAAAAACAATTATTATTCTGAAGAACTTAACTGAAGGTTAACGAAATATCGAACTACAAAACTAAAAATATACAGCCTTATTTATAAAAATTAAAAAGGCTTTATAAAGGCTTTTTAAGAAAAATTTGTTTTAAAAAATCCTTTATAAAGACTTTTTAAGTCTTATAAATAAGGCTGATATAATTTACCTAAAGCTTAACAAAATAGTTTCATTGATAATTTTATTTATAAAACATAACCGACTGACGATATCGAAAGCCATAATCTCAAATTGAAAAAACGTGATCTAATCAGCTAGTTATCGAAAACTACGATTTGAGCAATGTTCTGGGGGCCAAATACGGCATTCGATACGATTCGTAATTTAAAAAAAAGTTCAATAGAGTTTATGGAAATATTTTTAAATTACAAGTCGTACCGAATTCCGTGATTTGTTGCGCCTTGCATTCAGTCACTTTTATTGCGATAATCGTATTTCTATAATATATGTAACGAAAATTCATTGACTTGCTATTCAGTAACATATTTTGCCAATATTTGCTGCCGGCTGAAGATATAAAATTAAGTCACAAGATCAAATTCATTGAATTTTTCTATATTATTCTTTGTGTTCTTCGCTTATTTTAACATTTTCCACACAGAGATCACACAAAATATTGAATTATATGGTGAGTAAGAAAAAAACACTGGAGACGATCAAAAGCAAATAAATATTTTGATAAATATCATAATTTTTGCCTCGCAAAAAGTTACAGAATTCAGGTACACGTTTGTGTTAAAAAAACGACAGAAGTCTAGTGAATTATTAAATATTTTATTAGAAGACTTTTTATTAAAAAATTACCTGCATAATTTTTTCGTGTTGTATTGTAGGATAATGAAAGTACTATTTAAAAAACATTGATCAGCAGAAAGTAAACAATTGGTACATACAACAGTGATCGCCAAGCCTCTTTCCTTGAGTAGAGCGTGTTCGTGCCATGAAGAAAAATTTCAACTCTTACATATGGAAAGCAAACAACTCGGGTAAATGTTTCGTTTTTTGTTATAACAATAGTATTACACTTATCCTATTCATTTTATTTAAATTTTTTACCACGATTTTACTCTCGTCAGACATTAACACCGGTATTCATAAATAATTGTTAAAGTTAAAAAACATTTGTTAAGCCGGATTTTTTTTTCAAACAAAATTCCTGCTACTCTTATTCGAAAATTAAGTTTATTAATCGTTTTAAGTAAATGTTTTTTTTACTTGAGTGCAGCCCTGTGACAAGTTAATGTCACGTGCAGGCCTTTAATATTTAGTTCAAAACCCAAATATAATTGAAAGCCACTGTTTCAATTTTGTTTAACACTGAAAGTTTCTTCATTATTGCCTTAGCTTGATGAAAAAGACAGACAATAGTTGCAATAACAAAAACTTTTAACAAATTATTTTGAAAATTTCATTACTTTTTGTTCACATTAATTACCTAAATAAATCGTAGTTTGAAAAATGTAATTTGAAAGCCAATAACAGCTTAGAGCAATTTATTATTCAAAACTAGATTTTCAAGCTTTGACTTTTTTTTTGAAAAGGCCATTATTACAATTTAAAGTTAGTTAAAAGTAGGTTTTTATCAGACGTATAAAAAGTTTTCCATCAGTAAAATTTTAGCTTAACCTAAAGTAAGCGTTAAATTAAAGGCAAGTGTATCGTTCTTGGTGAGTTAAATTAAATTTATAATAACAAATAGAGTTTTATATATCCGACAAACTCCTACTTTTAACTAACTTTAATTTGCGTTACATTAAAATTTTCATTTTGTGATAAAAAAATGTTTGCCGTGACAACACATAAGCTTTTCCTATAAGAAACTTGACAACACAGTTGGCCTTCTACATTAAAAGTGTGCTGTAATACCATAGTAGAGTTTTCTGTAAGAAAAGTGTGCTCTAAAGTCGAATTTTCTAAAAAAAAATTTTGTAGACAGCGTACTTTTCTATAAAAACAAAATTATGCTGTAACACCACAGTTGACTTTTCTACTTCTGGTAGAAAAGTGTCGACTTTTCTAAAATAAATGTTTACATCTCATTCGACCTTTCTATAAAAAAAGTGTGCCGTAACTCCTCAGTTAAATTTTCTATGGGAAAAATGTGCTGCGGCAAAACAGTCAATTTTTCTATAAATAAAGTATGCTGTGACACCAAAGTAGAGTTTTCTATAAGGAAACGCCTGTTGTGACGCTATAGTCGACTCTTTTGTAATAAAAGTTTGTTGTGATACCATAGTCGAGTTTTCTGCAAGAAAGGCGTGCTCTAACACCACAGTAGAGTTTCCTATTAGGAAGGTGTGCTGAGACACTACGGACGACTGTTATCTAAGAAGAGTGTCTTGTGGCACCACATTGAATTGTGCTATAAGAATAGTGTGTTGTGACATCGCACTCAACCTTTCTGTAAGAAAAGTGTAATGTGATACCGCACTCAACTTTTCTATAAGAAAGTGTGCTAAGACACAATAGATGAATTTTTTCTTATACAAATACGCTATAGCTGCCTCAGTTGACCTTTCTATAACTTCATATAGAATATTTGAAAACTTTTCAGTTCCAAAATCTTGCTGCACAAATTCCCAGCCATACCAAAAATTTTTACGTGCTCATTCATGCACCGCTGTTGTTGCTATTCAAAGAAAAAAAATTCTGTGATCACGCAAACCATATTGTGCAAGGATTACCCCATATGTTAGCTAAATTTTTCCACTTTAAATATAAGCATTTCCGAGAGAAAGTCTACTTTTTTGTCACGTGCGACAGTCACCAATTAAACTTGTATTTCAGAACAATGTGACTTGATTTTTCATAATGTAGAGCTGCTGACGGCCTACACAAAAGTATATAGAATTAAAAAAAAGTTTAGTTTTCTTTAAAAAAGGAAGCGTATTTGTTTGGTGTTGCACGCTACAAACATAAGACATTCCTGTGTGAACTTAAACGATTTTACTTGAAAATTTAGCTCTTGACAAACTCAGTTAATACTTCACACGTTAAATGAAAAATTTTCGCTAAATAGTAATGGCGTGCTAATAAAAACAGAAACTAGATAACAATAATATTTGGTGCTGGAAAAAATGCCTACATCCTAATAAGTATGGCTGAATAAACAAAAATTTAATCTTAAGTATTTGACTTTTATAATCTTCCCTATATATGAAAAAAAAAATGTAATGTAGTGTGGCTAAAAAAAACGATTACTAAGAATGATGCCTTTCTACTTTATATATGTGATCCTTATTAAAAATTGTTTTTTGCTTTTAGCCAAGTATTTTGAAGTGCAGTTGTCAAATGATGTTTTCACTTTAAACGAATAGAAAAAAACAAAACCAACTAGAGAAAACCAAAAATGACTTAACACAAAAAAATTTGATGCAAAATAAAATATTTAGATGAAGAGTGGTAACTGTCCAAAATGGCACTTTTTGTTTCATCTTATTTTCCTTGTTGTTACTATTTGTGGCCAGCACGAAAGAGCAGCAGCAATAGCAGAGAAAAAGGTATAAATGAAAAATTCCATTTACAGCTTAAAATACTTTGAATTGTCTGTCCTTCTAAGTTTTTGGTTGAACAATTTTGCTTTTACAATGTTTGGTATTTTTTTCTTTGCAAAAAATTTTTTTAACCCATTTAAACTCGTTTTGTTTCTCATGTGAAGCAGGTATGGGAGTATGCAAAAAAAGAAATTCTTATAACTTGTAACTGAAAGAAAATGACGTTAGTTTTATTTATAATTTTTGCAGATAATTATTTTGTCAGGTAATTTTTGAGATTTCATATCGTTGGCTGAAATTTAAAATTAAAAGAAAATAAATTTTTGTTAAGTTTAGTTATTTTTTTTATGATAACAGCTTGAAAATTGGTACGGATATGTGTTGCGTTACTTAGTTACTTAGCTTTGCACTACAGTTGACGATATGGTTTCGTTTTTTTGTTAATTTCTAACTTTTTTCTGCATTATAAATTATTACTACTCTATAATGAAAATATATGTCGAATTCTATAAATTTTTAGTAGCGGTTGTTTGAAATTTGGTAGTAAAAATTTCTTATTTTTGAATGCCCTAACTTTGTCCAACTATAAGACTCAAGAAAATATATTTTGGAGTTTTCTTCTTTTCTTTGCATCTGAAATGGCGACTTTTCAAAATTGTTGATTTTATGTTAATTAGAGTTGTTTTAAAATTGCTAAACTTTTTTAAAATTTTTTTGCACATTTAATTCGCAAATAGTAATAAATTCAGTAAAGTGCGACTTTGACTCGAACATGAAGACTTCCGTAGGCACAGTAGATATGTAAAACTATACGAACTTTAGCCTATATAATCAGGGTTGCCGTTGAATATTTCAAAAAAGTATCATAAAAAGGATCTTTAAGAAAAAAAGGGTATTTTAAAGTAAAATAGGGTCGTCAAGTTTCTTGTGAACAAAAAAAAAACATTTATTTCAATTAAAAAAAACAAAAACGAATTTTAACAATTAAATACATTAGACTTAAATAATATTGATTAACATACATTAATAATAAATAAATGTTAACCCTTCAACTGGCCAGATCGTAAAAAGGATCGAATGAAGATAATAATTTTTTTTAAAGTGCATATAGTCAGAAGAACCGTGAGTTTTAATTAACAGGTTAAAAAAAAATTAAGATCAAACGCCAGCTAAAGAATAGTGAAGACAGTCTGTTGGTCTGACGGTCTTGCCGGTTTGTCAGTAATGAAAAATCATATTTAAATTTTATTTATAAAAAGTTTTATTAAGAGTAAAGTTCCAAGTAATTTAAAATACATTCTTTTTTAATTGTGATAATTCCCGAAAATAATTGCATTTGGAATTAAGGATTTGGGTGTCAGATTCTTTTGCAATATTTCAATATTTTTAATATTTAATGGCGTTTCTATCGACTAAAACAGTAAAAGGATCAACACCATCGAATTGAATATCGCCAAATGGACGCTATTTTTCCAATACCTGATATGCTAAACTGTGCTTCGTCCAATTTTTGAGTATATGACTGCCCTAAGGCATACATTTTGTTAAAATGATACAAAGGTATACATTAAAAAACGGATCATAAAAAGTGTCATTGGCACGAAAAAGGGTCAAAAGTGATACTTTAGGGTCACAACGACAACGCTGTATATAATAAAGTTTTGGCATTTTTTTTTAGATTTTGGGATATTTTCGGTTTTTGGCGTTCTTGGCGGTTTTTTAGTTTTGACGTTTTTTTTTTGTCTTGGCGATTTATTTTAGATTTAGCGATTTTTTATAGTTTCCACACTTTTTTCGTTCTGGCGTTTTATTTCAGTTTTTATCTTTTTTTTTATTTTGGCGTTTTTTTTATTTTGGCTATTTTTTTTATATATTTCTAATTTTTTCGGTTTTTGCCATTTATTTTAGCTTTAGCGTTTTTTTTTCGTTTTGGCGATTTTATAGTTTTGGGTTTTTTTAAGTTTTAGCATTTTTGAAAATTTCAGGAATTAATTTATTGCTCCATTTGTTGTTGTTGTAAAGTTCTACACATTCTGTAAAAATTTCAGGTTCGATTCTCGAGAAAACACCCTGTGACGGACGGACGGACAGCGTTGCGAAAACAATAAGGCCCTTTTCACCTTTGATGTACGGAACCCTAGAAATGAGCCCAAACTAGAGCAAATTCGTTATATGTCTAATATATAGACTTAACTTTAGTTTAGGCTGAAAAACTATATAAAATTTTATTTACTATTAAATTTTCCATCTCTGCTTTGTGTTCCGTTGATCCTTTAAACTGTTGTGAGTGCACAAGTGTATGTTTTGTTTTCCTGTTGGTACGAGTTTATATTTCTTTATTCCTTCTTTCGTGTGGTTTCGTTAAATATTCTATCTGTTGCGGCAAATGTCATATAAAGTTACAAGTTGTCAAGCCTTCATTCAGCCTTCATATGAAGCAGCACTAAAACAAAAATAATATAAAAATAAACAAAAAAAATTAAAAAAAACTAGAATGAAAACGAAAAAAAAAACACAACGTCACTATAAATAAACATTGCTAAAATATTAATATGACATGGTAATTCTTGAGAAAAATATTAAGAAAATTGTAAAAAAAAAAATAATGCAAGCATACAAATTGCACATTTGGGGGTTGCACAGGAGCAGTGAAAGGCAGGCTCATTGCACCACTCACTTTCAGGTCTCAGTAAAACTATTTTGTTTTTTTTTAGACGACAATTTAATATAACTAGATATTGAGCTCTGGTGAATAAGTTGTTAAGTGCATAAATTTATATTGATGAAGCATTGCGTTATGACAACTGTCTGTTTGATTAAATAAAATGTCAATGATTTAGAGAGCACGAGTAAGTAATTTTTGTTGTTTGTTTTGTGCAACAAATTGTAAAGTATGCAGGTTTTCTGACGCCACTTATTGCAAGGATAATACATTTTTATTATTATTATATTTTTTTTGACAAATTTTAAGAGCCAATTTTACCAACTTATTTAAATATAAATTGATGTTTAAAAGTTATTTTTCCATAAAAAAATTAATGAAAATCGTTATTTAAATATACAAAGCAGCTGTTTGAACCAAATTTATGGGCAACCCTGTATTTGGTGCTAAATCTGTCTAAATTTCTGCTATAACGTTCTACAGAGGAAAAATTAAAATAATGGATTTAAAATTTAAATATTTTTGAAGCAGATTTTTTTAAATTTGAATGTTCTTTTACAAAAAAAATATACCAAATCTAGCAGTGAAAATGTTAAAATGACTGCAATAAGTTTCACTAAATAGTCGTCACGTCGAGAAAAGTTGCAAGCTCTCTCTTCTAGTATATCTGCCATCAATCAATTTTGTCTTTAATTGAGTTTTAATCTTTAGATCAAAAATCAATTTAAGACATATGCAGCTTATGCATAAATAAATATTTTACTCAAAAAGTGCCACAATAAATACTATTGGCGTCATTTGACTGTTATTTAGTTTTAACACAAAAATTTCTTAAGTACACAAAACAAAGGTGAAAAATTACAAATTGCAGATAGAAGTAAAAGCAATATTTTTGAAGAACACAATTCATTTTTCATATTGACAAAAAATTAACAGAAATCCAATGTGTGGTTTATTGCATCAACAAAATTGTTTGAACAACTTTTCAAACCTGCGTAAATAAGTACATGTGTACAATGTATTTGAGTATTCGTATTGGTTTATTGATAAAATTATCAAACTATTAATAAACACCTTTAACTTGTAGAAATACACATACTTGTACATATAAATGCTTTGAACATAACAAACACGATAGATAAGAGGCAAATATAATTTCTTATTAAATTGTGTAAATAAACCGCAATATGAATTCATCAGCTTGAATAGTGAAATGAAGATAAATCGAAGAATTTATTGATATGACATGAACGACAAATTGATGATTAATAGCTGGAAAATATATGTAATTGCACTCTACATTCCGTTCTTTAAAAAATGTTGTCCTTAAAGGCAGTGATACACTGTCCTACATAGTCCCACGATTTACTAAATAATTCAAGCCTAGTATGACGAAGTGGGAACATTTTCGAAATACATTCACCCTTATTCCAGTTGTCGATATCGACGTCACTTTAACACAATACCAAAAAATTGGGGCATGTTTACTCGCTCTCGATAAATTTTTTTTTGCTACTGACAATCTACTTGCGTTCTCTAAGATCTAGAAAATAGCATAAACCAGCGAACAGGAGTCAGTTCTTTTCGACAACGGGTACACAAGCCCCAATTTTTTGGTATTGTGTTAAAGTGACGTCGATGTCGACAACTAGAATAAAAGTGAGTAACAACTCATCAGATCGCGGTTGTATTTTTTAATAAATCATCCGTTATCCTTAAGTAATATTACTTACTTTGCATTAGAGCTCTGCAAAAGCCCATTTACAAGTGCCTTTAAGACATGAGGGATTTTTTAAATGCTTTAATTTGAAGTCTTCTAAAACAAACGCTAAATAATACTGTTGACAAGCCATTTATTTCAGTTATTGCAGGTATAAGGCTAAAGAAGAAAATACTTAGTGATGGAAGAATTGTTGATGCTTGCTTCTTGACACGCATGACCGCGTATAAAAATGTCATGCATGTATATACGTGCACACGTTCTGTGTGTGATCATACAAACTCACACATGCATTGACATTAGTTGAATGCGCTTGCTTTAAAAAACCAGCATTAAACACATAAAAGCTTACCATCTACATCTTACACACACACACACACACACACACACTCAAACGTACAATATGCAAAATAACAAGCATACACGCATCAACACTACTTCTTTTAAGTGTTTGTTACCAACAAGAAGTCTTCACGACATCGCTTGTAAACACTCATATACACAAACATCAATACATTCATCGTTAATTATAATACATGCCAAGAGAATACCTTTTAAAAACAAGACTGTTTACGCAGGCCTCTACTTTGTGCTACAAAATTATTTAAGAAAAAATTTATGATACTTGTTCCACAAATGTTTCTCTGCTTGCTAATAGCAGCGCTAAAAAAGAGAGTAGGAAAGAATATTATGGCGTTGCATAAAGCTCTGAAAGTTTTTTTACTAATATTTTTTTTATTTAATACCCAGTGAAAAAAATGGAAGTCATTCTAGTGGAAGTAAATTTTCATTGCTTCCAAAAAATCGATATTTTTAATTTGCCGAGAGTGAGTAAAAAACCATCTAGAAGCTTATTTTAGTCACACAAAACCTTGTAACTCCTCCATAGTGTTAGAAAATACTCACCAGAATTTAAAAAAAAATTATTTTTTTAAAGAAATTTTAGGATTATTTTTAGTCTAAAATTTATAAGTTATTTGCTTAAATTTACATGAAAACACTGTTTCGGGCTTAAATTCGTATAAAAAGAAACGAATTGTTAAAAAAGGCAACTAGTTACCATTTTTTTTAGATAAAAATATTATTATAGAACACAAAAAATTTAATTTTTCTTAATATCGCTTCCAATTCAGTGACCAAGCATCGAAAAAGAGAACTTCTTACAATGACAACCCTATGTAAAAATCATTAGATCGGATCGAAATTTTCACTACCTCCAGATCGCAAACTCTACATTTTCATGACTTTTTTGGAGTCTCTTTTTTTACTGGGTAAGGATGAGGCAATGAATGACAACTACTATGACTAGATGTTACCCTTTTTTGTAGGAAAGAAATAGCGATATAGAAGATAGGAATAGTGAGAGCAGAGACAAAGAATAGCTTCATTCTTTTACAGTTCTGCTTTTTGCAGGTTTTTTATTTTTTTTTAAGCGCGTGTTGCCCAAAAAGTTGTTTACAACCAATTTCATTGAAATCTTCGTATGGTAAATTCAGTGTATCACACAATAAATTCACAACGGAAACTTAAGTTTACCACTGAAAATTAAAAAAAAAGTCGACAAACTGTAGCAAACTCGGTATCGTTCCGCAGATATTTGAAAATCAGTTTTACGTTTCTCGCATGATCTCTCATTTGAAATGATAATTTAGGATATATAACGGTTTAAAGCAACTACGTTGAAGCCATATGCACAATGTGCAAACTTTTAATGAAGAGCTTTTGTGCTTTCAAACCGAAGAAAGTACAATATCCACAATAACAACACAACATAATACAATCCTTGCTCTTTCTTTGCACAAAAACAAGAACAAATTTAAGAGCTTTCAAGGCTGTTTAACTCAAATGCAAATATCAGTGTATGTGTGTTTGGACGTAACTGGTCTAAAATTAATCACAGTCGGTTTGTTTAATAAGTTAATAATTTTACTTCTCTTAAGTTTAATGGACCTCATTTAGATTAAAGGAAAAATGTTGCCATGTTCTTGCTATCTATTACAAAAACGTGGTATCTGCAGTAGAAATACGCCAACCTCGATAAGGTGGCATATATCAGTGACCTTAATTTTACCTGCTGAAGGGCTTTTTAAATTCGTCTTATGCCGGCAATAATTCACTTAAAATAATTCTTCTGGCTTTTACAAAAAATTTTAAAATTTTTCTTCAAGAAAAGTAAGCTAAAGGATTTCACTGCCACTTAAGGTCTGATGTCTGGCGTCTTTTTGGTTATGCTCGCATTAGAAAACTAATCCAAGACTTGACTTAGCCCGTGACTGCACCACTGATATACATGCATTCATACATACATGCATTTGTTGATATTTACTCAAACTTGTATAGCCTGTTACATTTATTTTTCCCCCTTCTTTCCTTCAACAAAAAAAAAAACATATTGTTGCATGTTGTGTGTGAATGTATTTGATCAAGTCATGGCGACACTGGTGGGTGATAATGGTTTTGTGATAGATAATTTATGCCAGCAAATCGATAAGTGTCTAGGTTAGGGTTTTACTATTGAAGGTGGAAATTCCTTGCAGTTGTTTACTTTTAAAACTATAACTAGTCTGACAAACTCACAGTCTCGTATGTATGTACAGACAAACACACAGTCTTTCAAGAGCATTTACTCATTGCATTGAAATGTGCACGAGAATTTGGTGTGAAAAGACATTTGCTTTTGTTTACTTTCTAATTGCTGTGTGCATGTGTGTGTTTGTGTGTGTTTGTTTTAAACAATTGTTTCATGTTTCGAAATTCTGTTTCATATCAATTGACATGTTGTTTGTGCCACAATTTGTTTTCACAAGTATACATAAATTTTTTTGGTGTTTGCTTACATTGGGAATTTGTTTTTGTTTTTTAATAAGATTTATTTAGTTTTTAAATAGGGTTGGTTGATACAATTGATATTTCTAAATGTTTCCTTATGAATATAATGCCTTTAGTTTTCGATAAATCATTTTACTTACAACATTATGCAGAAGGTTAAAAAAGGAATACTTTAACTATCGGTTAAAAATATAAATATTATATTGCTTAAGTTTTATTTGAACTGTAATAAATTTTATTTAAAGAAAAATTTCTTCGTCAGGCTCAAGGTCATGGAAGTAGTAGATTCACTGCTGCTTAGGCGATTGTTGCATTAAAAATTCTTCCAATAAAATTTTTCTTTTCATCTTAACAAAATCCTAATAATTAACAAACATTTTTTTACCCAAAAGAATTGAAGCAAATCCTTAATTTAAGCTAGTCCTTGAATAAAATTAAGATTTTTATTTACTAATTAGCTAACGTATGTTGTGACAATTTACAAAACATTTATACAAATACGGGGAGTATAATTATATGTAAATCCTAGATATCTTCAACTCAATGCTACGATTTTAATGTAATACGTCTCAGAGTTAAATAGCAATATTTATAAATTATTTAAAGTTTTTTTGCGCTCCGAACATAATTACATATAAAACTATATTTTCAAAATAAAGGATATATGATAGCTAGGCATATCCTTGCACCAAGCCTAACCAAAATACTAAGAAACCTTCAAATATGGTTTTAATTGTTGTTTGCAATTTTTATTGCATTCTGAGTTTGAGTACAGCAAAAATTAATTTTTTTTCAACTAAGGATATATAATATAATAATAATATATATTATATATATATAATATATATAATAATATATATTATATATAATAATATATAATATAATAATATATTAATACAAAATTTGCAGCATAAATTCAATTATTCAATCCAAAAATAAATGATAGTGTCTTTTCATATAAGGACAGTCCAAATCTTAGATGATATTTTATTTTCAAAATAAAGGACATGTTGGATGCAGGCAAGTCCTTGCCCCGATTTTATCGAAATTTTGTGCAGATATAAACTGTATAGTTTAACAAGTTATTGTATCAGTTGTGCTGCATTATCGCTGTTATTCAAGCCGCACTGAATTTTTGTAAATAAAGGATATATAGAATGTAAGCATATCATGGCTGTAAATACTTTAAAAATCATTTTTATAAAATTTATCAACACATTCCAATGTTTTCTAATTTTTATTGCAGCAGAAACTTAATCTTTTAACATTAAGGATGTATGGTAGGTAGATAATATTATGCACCAATGAAACTTAAACTTCCCATATAGGTTATCCTCACGATTTCAATGAAGTCTATAAGTTTTCAATACATTTTATTTATAGTAAACACCTTAAATTCAACTTTTAATATAAAGGACATTAGGGACAAACGAATGTCCTTGCTACACTTGTATCGAAATTTACTGAAAAGTGAAAATTTCTAACTAAGAATTGATCTTATATAGATTTTTGTTCCATTTTAGCTGTAGTTTAAGCTGCAATTTAATTTTCAAAATAAACGAATATGGGAAAAAATGATATCCTTAACGTTATTGTTACTAAATTCTCCATGGTATATAAGGATGTACTTAAACATATTTATCATACATTTTCTTTGCGTTCTCACAAATATTGTAGGAACAATCTTATATTTTAGTATTAAGGATATATTGCAGAAAGAAATTTTTCTCCATGGATTTAATCAAAACTTTTGAATAAGTTTAACTGGTTAGCTACGGAAAAAGCTACAGTTTTGTTTAGTTCATTTCGATTATAAAGTCAGATAAAATTCATCTTTCAATAAAAAGGATATATGGCAAGCTATCATATAGTGCTTTCGATTGTATTGTAATTTGCTGGTGAGCTACGTTAGAATATTTAAGAAATTGTTATTAACGTTTCTTTGTGAAATGCTTGTGACTCTAGCTTTCAGGAATTTTTTAATGCTAAGGATTTGTGAAAAAATAAACGTCCTTTATTTAAGGAAATTTTAATACAGACGTTGGGTACGTAGTGTAGTTTAACATTTTCGCTGTATCTAATTATTATTGCAGATAAATTTTATATATAGTTTTTAATTAAGGACATGGAGGTACATATTAAAGTTAATATTAAATTTTTTTATAGTTGTCTCTGCACCAAGTCTGCGAGAAACATTTGCTGGCGTGGCTTTCGAAGTGATAATATATTTCCGTTACTTTTCTACTGTAATTGATTTTGAAAGTAATTTTTTAAAATAAAGGATATATGGGAGCAAAGCATATTCTTGCTCCGATTAAAATGAAACTTCTCAGGGAGCTTGACAGAATAATTCCACAAATTGTCTTTTTATTTTTTATTTTTTTGAAATTACAGCTAAAAATATTTTTTTTATTAAAGATAATGAGAAGGATACATATTGATATAAGTCAACGTCTTGTGGAGTTTACTTTAGCCAAGGCAACTGAAGTAAAACAGTACAATATAACACCACGGAAATCTTATATAGATTGTATAAACTTAACTAAACGCTGCAGTTAAATAACACAAGATTTTTAATTATTAGAATTTTCTATGTTATTCAAGAGACTCTATTTACACTTCCCCGAAAACTAATTACTATGGTAATAAAAAATTTTAATTCCTATTGTTATTTCTAACTTTTAATCCAATAAATTTTTTAAATTAATTTTAATTAATTTTCGTTTAATTGTAAATACATTTTAAATTTGTTTTTGTTAAATTTATTATAATTTATAAGCTTTACAATAATATAAATAATTTAAAAATATCTGTGCATAAAACTTTTCATAGTGTCTTAAATTTGACAGCAAACCTCCAAATGTTTTAACCATTATATCAATTATCCCCTTAAAAAAGTTTTTTTTTCTGTACAAAATGAGTTCATTTATTTTATATGCAATCTATGTTACAAATCGGCTTATTTTGCACAATTCAGCAAATTTCGTGAGAAGACGTGCTGTTGCATTTAAATGATACAGTGGCAAAGGATGAGATTGTGCGAAAAACAAAATTTGCTACAAATTGAGCTCGATCAATCACTCGATGAGTAATTTTTTCACATCATTTAGCAAACAATTTCTTATATAGACATTTTATGTCGGAATTCTATTTTAAGTAGGCCCACTGTGCACCAAAGTTAATGATCAAAATTTCACAATGCTATTAAAAACATACAACAACATACAATTGTCTTTTTTTTTTTTTCTTTTTTCATACGACTATTGTTTAAAATAAAATTGTGTACGTTTGCCTCAAATCGTAACCACAACTGGCCAACACAATACACACAGCATACGAGATCTTTTGTTTTTTCATTATTGGTTTCATTTGAATAGTAAGTTGCGAAAAAATACTTAATTAAATACTGAAAGTCAGCACACGCATTACTAAAGAGCAACAAAAAAATTAAAAGCCAAAATATCAAACAGCATCAATTCAATTTGCAAAAAGAGAAGCAAAGCAAAGCAAACGCACACATGTAAACATTTATTCACATGCGAGGGAGACTTAAAACGTGATTACATTTGTTAATAATGCAAAAGTGTTCTAGTATCATAAAGTTAAAATGAAAAAAAAAGAAAATACAACGTGAAATGTTGTGAATTTTCACTAACCAAAATGCTCATTTGTATCCGCTTCCGTTTTAAATCACCATCCATCATTTAACCAACCAACAGTTTTTTTCCTCCTCTCATTTGAACGTGGAAAATGAGACTTTTGGTTGACAAAAAAACAAGAACTAAAATAAAACAGTAACGAATTGTCTGCAAATGTCACTTCACTCATTTTAGTTGGGAAATTGTCTCGCATATTAATTACAATTGTAAGTAACGCGGAGATGTCGAGAATGGCTTCACATTAAATTTTCTTACTTTAAGGCAATTGTTCGGGGAAGAAAAATTAAATAATGGAAACAAAAGCAGATGATAGATTGGTAAAAAAAATAAAAGGAACACATAATTATATGATTAAAAATAAACTAAGCGAAGCAACATTTTATTAAATCAAAATTGTTATCGATAATATAATACAAAATGTCTTAAAATTTTATTTCCCTAATACAGTACAGTACTACGGAATGACCAGATGGCAACGAAAGCTCTTACAATTCTAAAATTTCCATCTGACAAAGTTATAATTAAAAAAAATTGTTATCGAAATGTTTTGCCAACAATTTTTAATCTCAATAATTTTTTTTAAACAAATAATCGTATTCAGTCCTCGCAAAAATTTATTAAAAAAAAGAAGTCAAAAATTATTTCTAAAAAAATTGTTTTGGAAAAAATTTTTTGCTATCGATAAATAATTACAAATATTTGTTCTCTACCTTTTTATAAAGAAATTTTGCTCTTTTTTTTATTACCGGCAAATATTTTAGAAATAATTTTTGCTATCGATAATTTTTTTCCAGAAAATCCTCCTTTGCGAGAAATTTTTGCAAATAAATTTACTTCTTGAATATGTTGTTGTTGTTGTCTTAAGCTACCAGTATTAAGGAGCCCAGATAGCAACCGTAGCCAGTCCTTACAGTTCTACTATTTGCACTTCTTTTAAAGTTGTAATTAAAGAAAACAATTTTTGTTTAAAAAACACTAATTGAAAACAATTTTTTGTAATTGTAAAATTTTTTGGCAACAATTTTTAATTTTTAACCAATTTTTATATACAAATAATCGTTTTTGTTCACAATAAATTTTTTTTCAAAAAAATTCTCGAAAACTTTTTAAAAAACATTTTTGCTTTCGAGAAAAAATTTAAAAAAAAAAATTTGCTATCGATAGATCTAAACAATTTTATTTTCTCCATGGATTTTTTAGAAAACATTTTTGGTCTCTAAAGAGTTTTTAACAAAAATTTTTTGTTTATCTTAGAAATAGTTTTTGCTATCGATATTTTTTTCACGAAAATATTCCTTCCCCACAGATTTTTACAAATTATTTTTCTTCAAGTAGTCTTTTTCACAAAAATGTTTAGAAATGAAAATATAAATATTTTTAAAATACATACTCGCAATTGTTGCTTTCGATAAATCTAGGAAAATCCTCATTTTTAATAAATTTTTACAAACTATTTCTGCTCTCGATAATTTTAGCCACTTAAAATTTTTCTTCCCGATACAAATTTTACAAATAATTTTTGTTATCTATATTAATTATTTTTTTATTTTAAACTCTGCTTTTCGATAAAGAATTTACAAAAAAAAATTTGTAAAAGCAAAAAAAAATTTTTTTAAAGAATTTCTACAGAAATATCTAAAAATCGTAAGCGACAAAAATTAAAGTTTTCAGGAAAAGGTTTTTTTAAATATTCAGAAATGTTTTTGTACGTTAATTGTCGCTCATGTTAAAATTATATAGCCTATATCTTAAAAGTTATCAACAATTTATCCATTTTGATAATTCTAATCTATGAATAGGCTCATTAAATTATAGTTTCAAAAAAAGTATATTTTCGATAACATGTTGCTTACGATAAAATCGTAAAAAAGCCTCGAAATATTTTTTGCTATCGATAAACTAGATAAAATCATGCTTTCCGAAAAAAATTTTTGTTCTTGATAACTATTTTCTTAAATATTTGTTGCAGATTTAAAAAAAAAAATTTATATCGATAAATTTAAAAAATTATATAAATTTGTACAAAAAATTTTTGCTTTTCGATAGTTTTATCAACAAAAAATTTTTGTTATCGATAAATATTTTACGGATAGTATTTGGTATCGAAAATTTTTTTTTTATTTAAAACTCTCTTTTGGCATATTGATAATTCTGAACTATGAGTAGGCCCAGAAAATTTCAATTTAAATTTAAATCAAAAATTTTGTTTTCGATAACATGTCGCTTACGGTAAAATTAAAAAAATGCTCTACTTATACATGTATGAAAGTTATTTCTCCAAAAAAAAAAATTTTTAACCAAAAATATGTACAGTAACATATTAAGTCAGTACAGTAACATATTTAAGTCAAATTAAATTTTAAACGTTTAATTTCAGTTACGTGATTTTAAAAAATTTTTTGGTTGTTAAACAACCGGCACCCATCTGTTAAAATCCTTTCTGCTACTACTAATGACTTTTCTTCTATCTGTGATCTTTTCTACAATAACGGATTAAAAAATCATAGAATTTCAAATATACATATTACACACATACGCACACACAAAAAATCTGATAACAAGCACATATCGAATATCCAACAACAGCTGGGCCAATGCTGTTGTCCATCCAGTTACATTTCAACATGTAAAAATTAAATCGCATCGATAATTGATATTGAAAAACGTCTGTTAAAAGCCAAAAATAGAATTTCTAATTGAGTTTGCAAGGATTTACGCCCTCACACCAGAGTTATCAAAGAAAAAGAAAAAAAAAAACAAACTAACACATGCAGCAAAAAAAGCAAAACAACAAACATACAAATATGTAAGGTCTGGGTAGCTGCCTGGTTGTAATGACAACAACGCAAGCAGATAAATGAGAGTAAATACATAAAACAAAAAATAATAGTAGAAACATCAGTAGCATTCCAAATTGTTCAATCATGTGTATACGATTCGAATATACGAGTCAAAATCTATCTGTAACTGTATCTGTTACTTTACTGCAATACATTTATATAAAATCAACAGCCCACCGACCCCTTTAACCCATACAAACATAAACACACACACTCCCTACTATTCACTGAAATAAACTCTGGTAAAATTCAACCAAATAAAAAAAATATCTACTGGTCATCATCAAAAAGCACCATCATCGTTATCAATAACATCAGCCAGAGAGCAATATTAAACAGAAGATTTATCAACAACAACACCAATAACAACAGCAGTAACAACATCAACAACAATACCACCAGCTCCAGCTTTAGCTTCAGCATACGAAATACAATTACTCGTATAAAGATGATGATGATGGCATTACTGGTGTTATAAATGCTGGGTTGTATTGCATGGAGTTTTTACTGCTCCAGCTCCTGCTGTCGATATCCAAGCTGAAGATGAGGATGGTATTGGCATTTTGAATTGTACAAAATGTGGTCAATTAACACATTTGCTACAATGATGTACCGAAATATCATTTGATATGATGCGATATGACGAGTTGTGATGTATTGATACCTTTACCATGGTTTTAAAATTTTTAATGAAGACAAAAGAAATAATATTCTGTTTTACTTTATGCAATGGCTTTCGTGTAACGGAGATAGTCTTAAAAATTTCAAAAATATTTTTTTTTATAGAAGCGAGGTTAGGTTAGGTTAAAAGGTTATAACGCTAGCAAAGCGAGACAACCTTAAGAATGGAAATTTTTCTTTATAAAAGCATATTTCTTATCAAGTTTTCTGCATTGTAAAATTTTTTTATCTTCTTAAGAAAACAAATTACTTAAGAAAAATTTTCGTTAGAGACAAATTTTTGTTTCATTGATAACTATTTTTTTATCGATAAACATTTATTAATACCAAAATTTTTCTAACAATTTTTGTTTTAAATATATATTTTTTTTTAAGAAAAAGTGTGGTACCGATAAATATTTTCGAAAAACATGTGTTATCAATAAAATCTTTTTTGTATATCGAAGTATGTTTTAAATAAATTTTTTGCAAAAATATTGTTACCAATAAAATTTTCACAAGGCATTTGCAATCGATAAATATGTATATAACAAAAATAGTTGTTATCGATTTTGGTTTGAAATAAATTGAAAAAAGTGTGTGTATGTCTATAAATATTTTACAATTTATATTTGTTAACGATAAATATTTCACAATAACAAAATTTGTTGTCAATAAATGTTTTAATTTTTTTATTTGCGATTTTTAAATCTTTTATGAAAAAAAAATTTCGAAAAAAAGTTTACTAACCACACACTTTTATTATCGATAACAATTTTATTTATTAAAATTTATACATTAAATAAATTATTTAAAAAAATATTAACGATAGAAAAAACTTTTTATAAATACACAAACAAATTATTAGATAACAATATTATTAGTTTTTATATTAATTTTTTCTTATTATATATAAAACAAACTTTTTGGAAAAAAACTTATTTAAATTTAAAAATAAAAAAAATATTTTTTTTGTTAAAAAAAATTGTTGGCGGAAAATGTTTTTTTAACATATTTTTGTTGTTCATACAGTATGAAAACTTTTTTGGAAAACATTTTTTTTATAATAATACCTTCTAAGAGATTAGTTGACAAATTGCTCGTAAAAATTTCTTTAAGAATATATTATCATGAAAAAAAAATTGCTTTAAGAAGTTTTCGTTCTCAATGATTAAAATTATGAATGTTATAAAATTTTTCTATCGGTAATTTGTTATAGAATAATATTTCTGGATCTATAAACTAAAATTAAATAAAATTTTGCTATCGATAAATATTTTAAAAACAAAATTTGCTATCGATAAATTTTTGAATTGCTCATTATTATCATATTATATATTTTATATTTTGTATTTTATATCTTAAATATTATATATTTTATATGTTTTAATTTATATTTAATATTTTATATTATATATTTTATATTTTATATTTTATATTTTATATTTTGTATTTTAAATTTTATATTTTATATTTTATACTTTATACTTTATACTTTATACTTTATACTTTATACTTTATATTTTATATTTAATAGTTTATGTTTTATATTTTATAGTTTATAATTGAAATTTATTTGCTGGTGGTTTAGCATGTCTATATACGCATTTCATTGGCGCTTGAAGAAAATCATCAGTACACTTTAACCACAAATTTTGAACAGTCGCAAACCTCTTACTTTATGCGCAGACTTTCAAAAACTATATGAGGAGAATTCATGAAATAATAATATTTTTGAAAATCACAAAAGAAAAAATAAGCTCACTACGCTTTAAAACTGCAAATAATTTATATTCAGATGAGCTCATTTTATTTTCCTACATCCTTATACAATCAGAAATGCATCGGACAAAAATAAAAGTATTTACAAGGCTAAATGAAAAATATAGCGCTTTATTGAACCTTAAGGAAATTTATTATTTGACATATTGTGAGAAGTGTACATACAATAAATAAAATAAGTTCACCTGAACATAAATTATTTTCTGGGTTTTGTCAAACAATAAATTTATTCTATATTTTATATTCTGTATTCTATATTTTATATTTTTCAGTCTTACATACAAAATGTTCAATGCAAATGAAATACGTGAATTATTTGAAGTCCACGTTTCACAATTTCTTAAAAGTTTTTTCTCTACTTTTTGTAATAAAAGTTCGAATTGCAAAAACTTTTGCCATTAAAATTTCCTTTTAGTAATCATGCATAAAATTGTGGAAAAAATTTTAGTACAAAGAATCCAAATAATTCACGTATTCTATTTTGTTAGTTTATGTATATTCACCCTTGTCGAAAATAGAAGGCCAACATTTTGTTTTTGTGAAATATTTCCTATGAACAAAATTAAAAAATAGTACACCGACACAACAATTACGCATAAATTGGCTTCAGGTGAATTTTATTACCAATAAGGGTGAAAATGAATATTATTATCAATTCTTAAATACTGCCACGTTCTCCCTCGCTCTTCTTTATTTACTACTGTTACCGCCAGCAGACATCAATTTGCTTTTTTTTTAATATTCTTTAGGGGATTAATTGTTTTAACTTGTTTTTTCTCATCTTTTTTTCCTCTTTGCTTAATGCCTTAATATGAAAAACAGAGAAGAACTGTTATAATAAAGTTTCATACTTGGCTAGAGCTTTAATAAGCAGTGAAAAAATACAAGTCTCCGCCTAAATACGACTAAGTGGTTAAACGACTTATGTGAAATAAGCTTTAGAGATGTATCTGTCTGTTATGGATGTTAATTGTTAAGGAAATTACATTTAAGTAGAGCTTTTTTTAATAGAAAATAAGTTCTTACGAACGCTGTTATTCATGTGAGGCATTGTTCTTATCTTTGTCTAATATGGGCTATAGTCTTGAAATTAAGAATGTGTTTTTCTCTATCGTGTTGAACATATGAATTTCGTTTATTTTTCAACTGGTTTTTTTTTAATAAAACCAAAGCTCCTTTCTTTCTATAAAAAGTTTAGCTAAGCTAGATATAATTAATGCATTTACTGGTGGATTTTAAAAAATGCACATTGAGAATAAAGGAATTATAGTTGTGATTGTATTTCATCTGCATTGGTTTATGTTTTTGTGTTGTTGTATAACATACAAATTGTTGTTATGTTATTGGAGTGTACTAAATAAGTATGATGCGTTTGTATGCTTAAATTTAAACTTTTGATTAAATACATACTTAGGCAGTTATTCATGCAAGTCGCTGATATTATTCATATATCAATTAATTAACTGAATCTTTCACTCATTCTTGCTCTTAATTATAATTTTGATCCTTTAAATTATTAAAGGGTTAAGATATTTATATTAAAAACTTTTTTACTGTCACTAAAATTATGAAAAATTGAGATTTCGTTTAATATTTAAATAAAATCTTCTAACGTACACAAACACGTCCACCACAAACAACCCCTGCAATTTCCATTTGTTTAATATGGCTTCTGTTTGCCAAATTATTATTTGCTCCTACTTATTTCACTGTTTTTTCGCCCCGGGGAGATTAATTATTATAATCATTATTAATCCCAATTTTTGTGGGGAGTTTTTTCTGTAATAATTTTATTTTTATCATTTATTAACATTTATATTCTCAACAAGATAATTATGTTTGAGAACAACAATAATGTAAATAAATGGTTGCTACTGCTGTTGCTGCAGGATTTTAGAAATATGTCTTTTTTTACGCTAATTTATGGAAATGTGGTGATAATTATTTATAATAAAAAGTAACAACAAAATATTATAAAAAAAATATCTCAGTCTTTCTCTCTCTTTCTCTGGATTATATAATTTTTGTAAGCACTTTTGCTGCCACAGTTTGATGTAGCAGACAATACGTTTTGTGGACATGGATGCATATTAAAATATGTAAAATTTTCGATATAAAGTTAATTTTTTCATTTTAGAATTTATTTAAAAATTAAAATTTTAAATTATAAATGAACATTTAAATGAGTATTTTGTATTATTTTAGTTTAGCTCCAAGCACTACGCCTTTTCCACTTGTAATTCAGAAAGCGTCACTTTTAACTCAGAAAGTGGTAATTGTAATTCAGAAACTGTCAATTGTAATTCAGAAAATTGTAAATATTATAACGAAAAATTATTATATATAAAAATTTTGTGGCCAAAGTATACAATAGTACTTATCCTATCTTCAGCACAATAATTATTGAAAAAGAAGCAATTAAGGGGAGAAAAATTATAAACACATAGTTTTTTTTGCTTTATTAAAATTAAAATAAATTTATATTTAATAAAAATTTTTCTTTTTCTGCATTACAATTGACGCTTTCTGAATTTCTAATTGATAAAACTAAATTAAAAGTGACGCTTTTTTGAAATATAACTGATGCGTTCTAAATTACAAAAGGAAAATGTGTACTAAATTAAACTAATGGCCCTATGTATAAGCAAAGATTGGCATGAAGTTAGCAAAAGTGACGAAATTGAATAAAGTGTTAACGATTACCTGCATACACTTTGACATTAAAAATGGTCGCATTATCTAATTTTAATCCAAATCTCAGACCTAGTATGATTTTTAATGTGAAATTTCATCGCAAAACTCTTTAAGATCATGTTCAATTTTTTCACTTATGCTAACTTCATGCCAATTTTTGCTTAAACATAGGGCCGTAACTAATTAAAAATTGATTTATACTTTTCAAAAAAAAATTAAAGTTAAATTGTGGCAGAAAATATAAGTATATGTACATATGTATAAACTAGACCCCTGCAGAAGACCACTTACAAGAACTTTTAAGCCATGGGAGATTTTTAAATGCCCTACTACAGTGAAATCTTCTAAAACAAACGCTAAACAACACTGTTCGCAAGAAATTTTTTTCAGTTATTGATGCTATAGGAGTAAAGAAGAAATACTTCGTACCGGAATAATTTGTGATTCTTGCTTCTTCATACGCATGTGCGCATATACAAACGACATGCATGTATATACACACACAAGTGGTGTGTATGATCTTTTAGTTTTCTCTGCACATGAAACGTACACATACATTGACATAAAGATGAGTGCGCTTGCTTTAAAAAACCACCCTTAAAACATAATGGCTTACCATCTACATCTTACACACACACACACTCAAACGTACAATATGCAAAATTACTAGCATAGACGCATCAACACTACTTTTTTTGAGTGTTTGTTACGAAAACCAAGTCTTCGCGGTATCGCTTATACACACTCATAAACACGAACATCAACACATTCATCGTGCTTCGCTTATTAAACGACATCATTTATTATTGGTTTATTATAATACATGCTATGCCAATACATTTAAAAAACAAGACGTATTTGCATTTCAATACTGTTTACACAGCTCTCTAGTTTATAAATATGCGATGATTCCTCCATGTTTCGCGATTGGAAAATCTCGAGATTCTGTTTTCCTTTCTTTCTTTATAATTTTTTTTTAAATTTTCATAAAATATTTCATATTAATTTAATTTAATTTTCATTGGACCATATTCACCGTAGTGAAGTTGGTTTTTTTCTGTCTAGAAATATTTATATTCAATTTGCATTGTGAAATACTTAAATAATTTTTTTTAAACATAATTCAAAAACTGTTTACAAATATGTGAACAAGCAAAAATAAAAACTCTGAAAATTATAATTGAATGATTGCAAAAAAAAAAACTCATGAAGTAAATGCACCTTGAGGCTATAATTTAAATATCAGCAACAAGCGCACTGGTAACAAAGTAATTTATTTGCTAAACAACAACGCAAAAAGTAGGCAAAACAACAACGAATAAAAAATAAGGTTTTTAAAAAAATTATATACATACCCCCTCATTCATAAAAAAAACAAAATGAATTTGAAATCCATTTTAAGAAAATTTTGTTTGTATGAACAATTTTCAATCAAATACATTTCAAATTCATTTTTAATTTTATTAATATAGGGTATAGTGTTTCCAAGAAAATTAAAGTTTTTGCTTAAAACAAGTGTCTTATCTAGCAAAATTGCTTAAAAGCTTTATTAAAGCGAAAGTTAAAATAATTATATTTTTTATTAAATAAAATATACCTAAACACACATCCGACATTTAACACCACTTTCATTCTGCACTCAGCTCAGCATGAATCATAAGCTCCCAATTAACTTATTACTTACAAGTACCTTTAAGCATACGTTACAAATTTGTAAGCTATTTTACCAAAATGCTCAACAATACGTTCTACAATTTAATTAATTCTTAAGAAATTCTAGCTTATGTTTTCTTATTTCATGCAAGAGTAAATAAAATTTGCATACTAGACATATAAAAATTTGTTAAGGCATGAGTAAAAAAAAAATTCCACTGGATGATATTTTGTTACTAGGAAAAAAAAAATAGAAAAGAAATCCGCAGCAATGTAAAATTCACAAACACCATAATCTTTTTTTGTTATCTCTTTAATTCGTCTTAAATCATTTTACAGAAGGAAAAAAAGTGTAAGCAGTAACAAAGAAATAAAAATTATGTATAAAGTAGGTGCGTTAAGTGTTTTAAACAGATGCAACATTAAGATACTGATAAACTAGTAACATATTGCCGCCCGCACAGTGGGAAAAGAAAGAACAAATTAACTTAATTGAAATATCAAAAGCCATACAAAATGCTTGATAATTCTATTAGAAGATAGAATGTGGTATTGGCTATTCATGTGTGAAGACCGTTCGTAATGCTTACAAATAAATGTATATGCATACGATGTTTTTTTTTTTAAAAAAATGGAAATTATAAACGAATTTTAAACAAAGAAATGTTCCGTGCGTGAAATTGCGCAGATGCTTTCACAAATTGCCCGTTTGAAGCATCTCTAGAGACGACAAATTAAAAAAAGCAATGTGAGTTTGATCACAGGGGAGATGTATAAACATCCAGTAATGGATTTTTTTTTAATATTGGCTTATGGTAACTAAAATAAGATATTTAAAGTTTTGACTCTACTGCATTTAAAAATCTATGGAAAATTGCATCTATAGTAGTGAAATTATTAGTTGTGAGGGCTTGTGGAAAATTTGCTAATATGCAAGTGGAAAACTTCAAATAAAAAAAATCTCCACCCATAATAATTGGCATATGATGGAGATTGTTACATAATTGTCGTGCACCAGATTCAGTGTAAGGCAACAGTACGTAATGAAGATATGTTTTAATATAATATTATAAATTCTTTATAAAGACTGCTATATATCTTTTAAGCAAATGTTTGACATTTAAAACGCTCATTTATTTAAAAGTTTATATTTTTTATAAAAGATAAACAAGAATAGTTAAACATACTTAGGTAGAGTAATATAATAATAATATAATTTAAATAGAAAAATGAAAAAAATGGAAAAAAAAGTAAATTAGTAGTAATACTTATAAATGTGTTTACAAAAGGTAAATCAATTGTATACACCAAAATCATTTCTCATATTCCGTTTCATAGCAAATTTAGGTTAAATAGCTGATGTTAATAAGAATCTGTACCCAAGTAGATAGACTAGGGTGCTGATGAAGTGCGTGTCTGCACAGAAAAGTATCGGTATTTCCCCCAGCTATAAGGTCTAAGTTTAATATTCCTTCTCTTCTTTGTGAGTTTCTTTTAGAAACTCACATTAATTAATAAAAATTTTTCAATCAATTAAAATTGAAATTACTGAACTTAAGCCTGAGTAAAAATTATTTCTGTTTAAAGTTTATATTTATTTTATATTTTTCAACATTTTAGAAAATTATCCCCACTGGCAACACTATTACACTTCACAAGCAATTTCTATTAAAATTAACATTGCTCCTGAAGGTATGCTTTAAAACTCGGTTGAGTGTATTTCTATGCAGCTGTTAAGTTTATCTGTACTTCGTTCGTATGATTACACTAATACACTCATACATATGTAGCTCACACCGATTTGATAACGCTTTACGATCTTACTCAAAATATTTGATTGTATTGTGAAAAAGATTTTTACCCCCTGCCGTATAGTTCACACATCAAAACGACATTTGAAAATCAAAAGCTGAAATTGTAACAATCTAAGTTGAAGTAGTTTACCCTACATATATAATATTTTCAACCACAATAAACAACCAAAAAAATTGTATACCTCGACACTTCCAATAACCCGAACACAATATGTCGACGGTGAGTGTCTGGTTGTAGGAGGTTTCACTGTATATATAACTTGATATTTATTTATTTATTTACCTTATGTGCTATGTAACTAATCTTTTGAAAATATTATATTTCAGTGCGTATACGCAATATAGAATCGCTAACACATTATCACATTAAGTATACGTTTTAACGAATATAAGTAATGAAAATGAAAGGATACAAGATCTCTATTGAGTTCATGCTACAGTAGACTCTCGATAATTTGAAATTTAAGGCTATATCAGAGGAAAAGTAAATATAACTGAACATTTTATTTATTTATTTATAATATTTAAAGACATAATAAATAATGAAATTAAATTTTAAGAAGGTACTAACTGCAGAGGTTTTCGACAATAACTGAGAAGTCATATTAACACAAGCTTAATTTATCAAAAGAGATAAAAATATGATATTTGTGTTAGGCTTTGGACTTCATTTAAAGAGATAGGATTTCATTTAAAGAGAAATAACACTCAGCAAAGCAATGGATGTGTTGATGTTCGTGTATATGAGTGTTTTTAAGCGATGTCGCGAAGACTTCTTGTTCATAACAAACACTCAAAAGAAGTAGTGTTGATGCATGTATGCTTCTTATTATGCATATTGTACGTTTGAGAGTGTGTGTGTGTGTAAGATGTAGATGGTAAGATATTATGTGTTTAAGGTTGGTTTTTTAAAGCCAGCCCACAAGACTTATTTCAATGCGTGTGTGCGTTTGTATGTGCGCAGAAAAATAAAAGAGCAAACACACAACTTATATATGTTTGCACATAAATGACGTTTGTATACGCGCTCATGCGTATGAAGAAGCAAGCATAACAAATTCTTCAGTGACGTAGGATTTTCTGCTTTACTTTTCAAATCATGTGAAAAACACATCATGTCTTAAAAGTTGTTATAAGTGGTGTTGTGCAGAAGTTTAATGTATACTAACATTACTTGGAGCTTGCTAGCTTCTTTAGGAGAGGATCAGTGATAGAGAATTAATTGTGCTTTCAATAGCACTATAAACCATAATCACTCAAATATAAATATATTTATTAGCAGTATCTTGGCTATATTGCCCACTGTGCGCCACTTGCATACATGTTTCTTGTTTATGAATTTATTTTAAATAAGATGTAAAAAACTCAAGTCTACCACTACACATTAACAACATGAAAAGACAAGCCAAAGCACACAATAGAAGGAAGTGTGTATGTAGCAGCAATATTTCTATCTTTTATATGAAAATACACTGACTTTAGACAAACAAAACAATTGATAGATGCGTACGTGTAGTGAATATTTTATAAAGATACTTGTTGTATGCCAATATGTTTAGCCGCTAACCATACATCATACTTCAGCCACATACATACATCTTTAGCATATGTATACCACAACTCACCATTTACGATAAAAGCGGTGGAGTAAGGAGTAGTTGTAAAATAGTATCTGCTTAATTTTTTCATTTCTTTGGTTTTTTTGTTTGCATTTTGCCACACGTCTAAATGAGCTGCTGATGTGAGAAACACTTGCAGCATTAAGCAGATGCAATATACATATGTATGTATGTATACATACATATATATTTTCTATAGCAATTGTAAACATGTTTGCTTCAAATTACCATACCTTTTTCATATGTTGCTCTTATTAAATCGGTTTTGATGCTTAACAAAAGGAAACACATAAACTAGATGATAGAGCTTCAAAAAATTGATAATAAGTAATGGTTCTTGTTAAAGAAGGATCGTAAGAAACGGCCTTAAGGTTTGTTTGAAATAAGCTGTTGATATAAGACTTGGTGTAACACAGATTCTAGGGTAATTTGCCAATAAAAAAAGATTTCTGAAAAAAAGTTTAATAAAATATTAATATTGTTTGCTTCTGCAAGTAAAAAAAATTTGCTTTAAGCATAAAATAAATCTTTATTATATTTTAAAAAATTCATAAAGTCTTCGATAGTGATGAATTAAATTATGTGAGTTTAATGATAATAATTCTTTTATTATGAAGATAACAAAAACTTGTGGCTAAAGCCAAAAACTGTATTGTTTAGTTAGATAGCTAGTTATAAAATTCTATGAAGATATCAAAAAAGCTTTAACAAAGACTTTGAAATAAACTGCATGATGGCCACTTTATATTATCATTTACACCAACGGTTTCTAAAAGTGAGTCCACAGATCCCTGTGAGTCCATATCAATTACCCAAGGGGTCCATGTAAAGAGCCGGCAAAACAGTGTTAAAAATATAAGTTATTATTTTTATTCTAACTACACAAACAACTAAATATTAGTTGAAACTTGTACTCCTCACTGCTTAATATAAAGTACCCAGGACTCTGTCTGCACTGACTGTTATTGCCTTTCCATTTAGTTTAATTGAATGAAAAGAAAATATTTTAAAGATTATTTAAAATTTGGATAAACATATTTATATAAGAATATATATTTTAAATATATATTTACCGCCGTATTCATAAAAAACTTTTTAGGCTTTATTTGACATATTTTCCATAGAAATACGTCAAATAAGCGCTTAATAAACCTTAAATATTTTTTATGAATATGGCGATTAATATTTTAAATTTTATAATCAAAGTTTAATTTAACCTAAAATACAATATACCATACATCATAGTCTGCAAAAAGGGTCTGCAACAAAAAAAGCAATGTGTGTGTAATTTAAATAAGATATATAAACTGTATTTAAAAATCTATCTATAGTAGTGAAATTTTTAGTTGTGGGGGTTTGTGGAGAATTGCTAATATGCAAGTGGAAAACGTCAAATAAAAATTTTCATAAAGCTTGCGACTGTGGGTTTGCAAAATTTTTATTAAAATCTTTACCCATAATAATTGGCATGAGCTGGAGATTGCTACCCAATTGTCGTGCATCAGATTCAATATAAAGCAAACAGTACGTAATGAAGATATGTTATAAAATAACATTATAAATTCTTTATAAAGACTGCTATATATCTTTTAAACAAATATTTGACATTTAAAACGCTCTTTTATTTAAAAGTTTATATATATTTAATTTTTTTTTTTCAAACTTTTTAATAAACTTATCCCCACTGGCAACACTATTACACTTCACAAGCAATTTCTATTAAAATAAACATTGCTCCTGAAGGTATGCTTTAGATGTCGGTTGAGTGTATTTCTATGCAGCTGTTAAGTTTCTCTGTACTTCTTGTTCGTATGATTACACTAATACACTCATACACCGATTTGATAACGCTTTATGATCTTACTCAAAATTTGTGATTGTATTGTGAAAAAGATTTTTAACCCAAAACATTAAAAATTTTTAAGGGGTCCGTGGCATTAGGTGAAAACCCCTAGTCAGTACTTTTAATCGAACAACTATCAGGAAAAAAACTATTCTTATTGTTCCTTGTTCTAACGACTCTATGGAAAATATTGCCCTTTATTATGAGTAGCATTTGGTTTTTAATATTCTTTGTCACCCAGACATCGATTAAGAATTATCAAAAATATAACATGAGTTAGCAAAACTATCAAAAACTTTGTTAAGTTACAAAATTTTTTATTGCACAAAATTTTGCTCTGAATTTTTTACAGTATTAAAACTTTTGGTCTGTACGTGACATTTTGATTATTATCATACAAATTATGAAATTATAAGCAAAGCCTGTAGATAAATATTTACTTCAATTTGGAAAATACAACCTTTCGAAAGCAGTTTTAGATTCTAATGTACAATTGTACAATTCTTCGTGTTTAAAAAACTATAAAATAAAGTGATACTAATAGGCTACATTTTTAATGAAATAGAATATGAGAAATGATTACACTGTTTATACTATTATTGGTTTACCATTGATAAATGTATTTGTAAGTATAACTATTCATTTACTGTTTTTACAACTCTTCATCAGATAAGCACAAGTTAAGAAATTATTCCTGATTTAAACTAATTCTATTAAATTTAATTTATTTTTACTTAAACAATTTTTTCCTGAATTTGTAACAATTGTTATTGGAAAGTGTTCATCAACTCAAAAAGTTTGCAAGAAGAGAGTTGACGCTCTCAAAAAAAATATCACAAATTATTACCAATGAAATTTTTAATTGCAAAAATTATCTAAACAGTTGTTTTGGGTTTTGTTTTCAAATTAATTATTTGAAAAATATCTGATAAAGAAAAACTCGAAAATGTAGATTAATTGCTTTTCTTTAACTAAGCCACTTAAAAGCAATTGTTTGGTTAAAGAATTTTGTTCGTTTATCATATTTAATCAGAGATGGAAAGAGGCTTTTTTGTATTTGTCAATAGAATAGTATTAGAGATTAATGAAAAATTCATAAAAATATTAAATAATACATGGAAAATAATTTTGATATTTAAAATATTATCAAACCAGATTATCTAAAATGTTTCAGAAAAAATACAATTGTGTCAAGATTTCCAGCGATGGTGCTGATATGAATAAAATTTTCTTGAAAGTTCTTACAAGCAAAGCGTTCATTTATTTTTTCGTATCTGGAAGAGTATTTTTTTTAATTTCTGCCTTACTCTTTCGTTGCAAGTATCTGCTAGAAAAGTAAATGAACGCAGCTATTATATTTTCTGTTTAATGCAAATAAAAGTATTTTTAATGAGTGTTATAGGAATTTGTTAACAGTATTCTCTTATGAATTTTGTTAATACTTCTGCAAGCCTTTCATAAATTTTTGGCTAAAATTTTTGGAATAATAATTTAATTTGCTTTCGTACTACATAATTGTTACTTGTTTTTTTTTTGTATGGGCGTAAAAAATATATAGTAATCGAGAAATTCATTTTGGAAATATCGAAAATAAATTTTTAAAGATCGTAGTACATAACTTAACTGGTACGACTTCGCTAATATTTCTATTTGAATTGAATTCATAATAATATCCCAGTATTTGAGGAGTAAAAAATTCTTAAATAAAAGGCCATAATTAAGATTCACGTATATATGGACCCCTTGATTATAAAAGTGGTGTAAGTCATATACATTCTTGTTTCAAAATATTAAAAAAAAAAATTCAATTAACATTTAAAATAAATATTAAATAAATTTATATTGATAAAGACTAGTACAACTCTAAACTAAAATGTTGCTTAATACAAAAATATTTTTTTTTGATTTGTTCAAATATAATATACTAAATATCGCGATACAAGTCCGCTTTTATAATTATGGGCACATATACATGTACATACATAACTTTTTTTTAACAAATATTTATTTTAGCAAGTAACACAATTAAAATAATAATATCCAACAATTTGTTCAAATTTATTTAAATAAAATTAAATTTTCTCTTTCAATACAGCAGCCGTAATTGTCAGCGAATTATTGTTTTAAAATAACAACAAACTACATAAATGCTTAAATATCTCTGCTATTTGATCTATTTATGTCAATAATGAATTTAAATTTTATTTATATTTGATTATTTCCAACAATATAAAAATCTATAGACAAAACTATATTAAATGTTTGTCATGGCTAGGAATTGTTGTACGTACTCATGTATTTAACTCGATATACGATGTATATATATAGATGTTTGCAAGTCTGTACATTGACGTTTGATTGTCTCATTTAAACTGTCAACAACTTATGGAAACGAGAATTGCACCTATAAAATACTGTTTAACAATTGAAATGATTGCTCATATCTTGGGTCATACAAATACGAACCTACACACACATACATACGTTTATATGTACATTAGCCCACACAAGTGTATTTATTGTTTGTTTACCACTTAATGCTTATTATGTTTCCATAGATTTTATAATAAATGAGACCAACTAAAAGTCTCTAGGTGGCCATAAGGATTTAAGTAGATTTCAATATAGTGTTGGTCACACAATCTTCCGAAGTCGTTTGAGCATGCATTTGGTGTTTAACTTAAATATAGATTATTGCTTATGAATTTTCAATAATCATGTTTGAGTTTATACATATATATATATATGTGTACATGGGCGAAATGCTGTGCTACAACTATCTCGCCTGCAACAACAGGCATTAATCAAGATTTTCAAAACGTTTCAGGCATTCACAAGCATATCAGCAACACAGTGAGTACAAATGGTGGGAAAAAGACATTCATTATAACAACTATACAAACACACATGCATTGAAGGCTTATAAATACATATATATAATTATGTGTGTTAGGGAGGCTCTAAAGCAAAGTAAATTTTTTTAATAAATTTTTTAATTACATTTTGATGAGCTGAAGGCCTGTGATACCATTGTCCATATTATTTTTAGCTATAATTTGAATTGTAACTCTAATAAATATATAAATAAATAAAATATTAAATTTTGAATATTGACAAGACTCAAAATTTTTTTATAGCTATGCTATTTATTGTGATTTTCGTAACGAAAATAATATACTTTTACAGTTATAAATCGTATGTGTTCTAGGCTTCACATGATACGCCTGTATAAGTTGAAATTTAAAAACACAGCCACGTGTTTTTTTCCCAAGATCGAAAAGAAAAAAATTAAAAAGTTTGAAATCGTCTGTTTTCAAATTGTGTTTTTCTAAATGCTAGCATCCTTTAGATGCTACAACATACACTCTTAATTTGTATTCTCTAAATTTCAACTTAAACAGGCGTGTTTTAATATCCGAACTCACAAAAAACATGTGAAAAATTTACTTAAAACCAGAGTAAGGAGTGAGTGAAAGCAAGTGAAACAAAAATAAAACAAAAACAATGAGAACGATTACTCAACATATTAATTTAATCGTACGCCGCTAAAAAAATAATGGGAAATAATAAATGGAAACGTTTTGAAATATTTGTAGAGAACTTAACATCATCATTAAATGTAGTTTTTTTGCATTGTTATTTCACATATGCCATTGGTTTTATATAACTAAGCAGCATAGCTATAACCGGATGTCCAAAGATACCTTTCTTTTTTTTTATTTTTATTTTTGAAACGATTAGCCTATGTGCCGAAAATACGCAGGGTCTATAGTGGAAATCGAAACCACGACCTTTGGACTGACAGGCTAGCATCCCTTCAGTTACCCATAAAGGCTCTTAGTAAAAATAGTAACACCCAACAGTAAAGTAAGAAATATTTCTTTACTTGGTAAATAAAAATTCAAAGTTTTTATTTAAACGATTTGAATCGTATTGAACTAGCTTTTATTAAAAATATTAAAGTAGTTTAAAGTAATTCTTTTTTAACCACAAAACCTAGCACCGACCTAATATACATTGCTTATAAATAATGTCGTACCCATATATAAACGCATTAGCATTTGTATGAGCTTGTAAGATCATATGCTGCATTTTGTAGGGGCACTCGTTCACCAAAACTCCTCCCGGGCACTAAGTGTGTTAGTATGTGTTTACATATGTATGTATATGTATATGTGCGCTAGTCTCTACCCCACAACTCGTTTATCATTTGAAGCAGGTCATTTAAAAATGTTTAAGATTGTCATAACAAGGTATTAAGACATTTAAAAGGGATTATTAAGAGCTTATTGAAATTGAAATCTGAGCATACACACACACACTCGCACACTCTTTTCCAATAATAAAATGCTAAGAACAATACAAAAATATCTGTCTCCTCTCTTACCACAAAAGACAAATTGTTGTCTTATTTTATCTCGTTGTTTGTGCGCTAAAGCGCGTGAACATTTAATAGTTGTCTGAAGATTATAAAGAAACAATTAAACATAAATTAATTTAAGTAGAATAAATGTAGAGGAAACAAATTTAAAATGTTTATTGTATTTAGTTATGGCAGCAGCTAGTTTCTTAAGTCATTAAGAACAAGAGGTGTGCTAATGATAAAATAGGATTGGATTTCCATTAAAGAGGATTGGGAGAGGATTGTTATCATACATACTTACATACAGTATTTTATAGATTTTTTCCATTTACTTAAGCATGATTGATATAATATTTTTTATGCGACAAAGGAATGTAATGTAAATTTTTTTTAGAATTAATACAATCTCAAATATATTTAGATTGCTTCAAAACCAATTAATTGAACAGTCATTATTTTTTTTAGAAACCTGGATATTTGAATAATAAAACCAAATAAAAAAAAATATTGTAGAAAATAAATAAATAGTCTCACTTAACGTTCGTTAGGAAAATAATACAAAAAGAAAAACGTATAAATTCAGTGAAGTGCGACTTTGACCTGCGCACGAAGGGTTCCGTACGGGCACTTGATATGTAACACAATTACAAACTTTAACCTATATAATATGTATATAGTTTTGGAATTTTTTTTAGTTTATGGGTTTTTTCGATTTTGAGTGTTTTTTTAGTTTTGGCGTTTTTTCGGTTTTTAGCGAGTTTTTTAAGTTTTGGTGCTTTTTTCTCGTTCTGGCCATTTTTTTTAGTTTTGTAATTTGTTTTCATATAGGCGATTTATTCGGTTTTTGGAATTTTTTTATTTTGGCGACTTTTTACGTTTTGACAATTTTTTTCTCGTTTTGGAGATTTTTTTCGGTTTTTGTCGTTGTTTTTTTTTTGACGATTTATTTTTGTGATTTTTATTAATTTTGGTGTTTTTTTTTTGAATTTTTTGCGATTTTTTTCATATAGGTGAATCTTTTAGTTCTTTCGATTTTTTCGGTTTTTGGCGTTTTTTTCATTTTGAAGATTTTTTTATTTCGGCTCTTCTTTTAGTATTGTCACTTTTTTTCGTTTTGGCGATTTTTTTTCGGTTTTTAGGATTTTTTTCATTTTGACGTTTTTTTAATTTAGGCGATTTTTTTTCCATGTAAACAATTTTTTTAGTGCCTTTTTCGCGTTTTTGGCGATTTTTTCGGTTTTTTGCGTTTTTTTTTAATATTTGGCGATTTATTTCAGTGTTAGAAATTGTTTTTACTTCTTTAGTTTTACCGTTTTTGAAAATTTCGAGAGTTTGCCTCTTACGGTTTCCAAGATACAGCAAGTTGCCAAATTACATAGTCAAAATTGCATTAACTGATAGAACACCCTTTAAGTTAATTGTTTTTAATATCAGTGTTAATTGTTGTAGTCATTAAAAAAATGCAGTAATTTTACAATTTTCAGTTGTCAATATATGTACATATGTATGTACGAGTGATGTAACGAATGTCAATTTTTGATATTCGCGAATACGAATATGAATATATGAAACGATATTCGCGAATACGAATACGAATATTATATGCAACATGAAATATAAAAAAATTGTTATGAAAAAGGACATAACACTCTTGTTGGAGTACTTTAAAGTTAATAAAAAGTACCCAAAGTTTTAATGATCGTCCTTGAATAATATTTGAAAATGATACAAAGCACAAATTTCTATAAAAAAATTAATTTATTTGTATAAACTAAGATTTTTAGTCATTTATTTAAATTTCGTTTAGGATTTATGTATTTAATTATTTAATTTCTTTGGAAAAATATTCGTATTCGTGTTCGTCTGAATTTGGCGAATACGAATACATTCGTATTCGCATCCACCTGAATTTAGCGGATACGAATATATTCGTATTCGCCTGAAAATGGCCGAATATTCGACAATTCGAATACGAATACGAATATTCGTGCATCACTAGTATAAACATACAATTGTATGATTATTACATGGGATTTTAAAATTTTTCGTTGCTCGTTTTGGAACGCCCTTTAATTGTATGTATGTATGTATATATGTATTTGTTGCTAGGGGCCAATGTTCTACACCCTCTGTCCAAACTTCAGGTCAGTAGCTCCTACGGTTCCTGAGAAAATAGCGTTTGACGGACAGACGGCTAGATGGATAGACAGACAGAGTAGCGAAAACAATAGGGTTCCTTTTCACCTTTGGTGTACGGAACCCTAAAAAGATCTAAAAAATCGACAGATCTTTTTAAAATAGTTTTACATTGAAAGAAAGAATTTACTAAATGTTTGTATACAAAATATTCTTAGAAATTCTTAAAATTTTGCTACTATGAAGAATTGTTTACGTAATTAAAATTATAATTGATTCAAAAAAAAATAATAATAATAATTATATATAAATTATTATAATAATACAAAATAATGTAAATATATTTATATATATATTAATTTATTCATAACTGCTTAATTTTAATATGAATATGAACATGCATATTTTTTTAATATAATTTTACTAAACAAATTTTATTTCTTGCTTAAAAAATTCTTACAAAAATCTTTTCGCAACTCGCACTATTTTACCCACAATGCGTTGTGTTAGTTTTGCTCCCCCGGCCCACAAACAAAAATCATAATCATCTTTATTTACTCTTCTAAATTAACAGTTTGTGCAGTAAGATTCCATTTTATTTGGTCTGTAACACTGCAAGAGAGTCAGAATCAAATCTCAGAGGAACATTACGGAAACGGAAACTCTTATACGTTATTTTAAAGAGATAAATATGTATGAATAAACTAAAAAGAGATGTGCCGTTTCATAGGCAGACATTCAACAGTAAATTTACAGAAAATAAATATTTTCTCTGTAAAAAATATATATGTATTACTTTGTCATTACTTTAACAATCAATAATTTTATTTTTGTGATTAAGCAGCTTGAAATTATATATGTACACAAAGTTCTTTTAATGGGTGTAATGTAAGAAAGAAAAATGAATTAACTATTACGAATTAATTAAAATGACTCGTAAGAACCTAAAACCTTTCATTTAAAACACCCCACCAAAGTCAAATTTTTGGGGAAACAAAAACCAAAATACATATTAAACATTTGTTTTGACTAGAGTATATGGGAACTGCATCAATATTTTGTATTATACATTGGGATTATAAAATTTAAGCCCAGTAAATATTGTCAGTTAGTATTTAGTGTTACCTAAAAAAACTTCAAATGTATGTGTTTATGCTACACGCATTTTTGTTGTGTAAAGTGGTACACACAAGTATTCATACGAATTATATTTTAATATAAAGGAAGTTCAACATAAATTGCTTCAGAATATAACAAATTAAAAAATATATTTTGGGCGTATACTGACCACATGTATCAGATTCGAGATTAGGAATGCAGTGCTAAGTCCCAGTTAACACTGCACAAGTTGTATTGCTAGCTTATCACTTTTTCTTCTTTAAAATTTTATCGGCGTTCACACAATGCAAGTCTCATTTCTGAGCTCATTTTTTATACATAGTTCTGTGTATGCATTTTTGAAAATTACTAATGAGAAAAAAAACGTAGGGACAAAACATGAAGCTGAGTATTCGTTTTTCCCCTCGTCTCACCCTATCTCCTACAAACTAATCAGCTTAGCAATAAAACTTGCATAGTGTGAACTGCGACTAGACGTCTAAATATTGATGTAATTGCTGACACAAACTCATAGCATGTATTATAAGAAATTGTGATGATACTAACTTTCTAAGCAAGACGACTATTTTTTTACACATAAAAAATTAAAAAATATTTTAATAAGTCATACAAAATTTAAATTTTTTTCTTACTACGAACTGAAATTTCTAAGCCACATGTCTTTATAGAAAAACTAAAATATAATTGAGAATTACTAAATATTTAAGCATGGCAAGTTAAAAATCTCCAACAAACATAATGACATAGATATATGTCGTTGCAATTCATCGAATGGTTGAATCTTTTGCTATTTTTTTAACTATTGAATATCATTTCAAAATCAAGTAAAAAAGAAAAAAAATATATGATACATTTAAAATTTTATTGAACTAGAATGAATTTTAATCAGAAATAATTTCTTAATCAGTATTTTCACTGTGTATTAAATGAAATATTTTATTAATTAATATGATTTTCTAAAGAAGAGAAGAAAAATTCAACTAGACTTTTTTAGCTGTGAGAAATGTTGACATTTTTCTGTGCCGCCACACACATCATCAGCACGCAATTTATGAAAATGCTAAACTTAAGCCGGACTAAAAAATTATTCGTGATAAAAAAAATTAATTTATAAGTTTTTCAATTATGAAAATTATTGTTAGACACTGTATTAAACAACTTCGGTAATTGAAAAAAAAAACTGCGGCGTGAAAGTGATAGAACTAAAAAATAAAGGATGCATTTGGTGAAATCAAAAGTGGTGCTTCATCAGAATCAAAAATTTATTACCATATGTAGGTCCCTCTTTGTAAGGTCATCTAGTTTTGAGACCGCCCCGCCCCGTAGATGATTTTCCGTTCAAGGTAACGTTATGCATACATACATAGTTAATAGCTGAAAATATGCCGACTCATGTAATTACATAAAAAAAAAAATATATTTTAATTCCCAGTAACCAAATTCATTGAATTGGTAAATATTTTGTCTTTGTTGCGGTCCTACAAATAATTTTTAAAATTCAGATAATAATTTTATAAAAATTTAAATTTCGTGTAGTTCGGCTGAGAGAATTGCTTGTCGATAGGTATAATCTGCTCTTGTGCTCTTATTGTTGTTTATTTTGATTGATCGTGTTGTATGTATGTATATGCCGAAAAGTAGCCGACAAACATCGTGATAAAGTTTTTTTTTGCAAAAAAAAAAATTTACTGGAACAGTGCAAAATATTTGCTGAAACTAAGTTTTATTTCAAACAAATGTTTGTTGGAAAGTTTTGTGGAAATAATTTGTTTTGTGTATGTCTGAGTAACAGTTGAGTACATAGTGTCATAGCTCTAAATTTTCTTTTTTTTTTTTAATTAATACTGCAAAATAATGCAGCAAATTGTTTTTTATAATGTGTAAAAATGTATTTTTCTTGAGGAAATACATTTTCACAAGTTATAAGCTTTAAACGCTTTTCTGCAAAACTATTTTTTTTTTGAGTTGGGACACCATTAAAGTAAACTACAATAAGAACATTATGTTAAATATTAACCAGTCATGACACAGTTACATACATATGTATGTATGTTAGAAATCTTATTACAATATTTAGGTTTCAAAATTACCTTTCAAAGAAATTGCAATTCTTGCATTTTAAATAATATTTTTAATATGCATATTTTAATTTTTCTCACAAAAAATTAGCTGTGCAAAATTTCTTCTTTTTCTTTATTTAACATTGTTATTGTACTTGTTTTAAGTATGTACATACATACATATGTATCTAGTTGGTTGAAATAATATTATTAATCCCATCACAAAATTCAATATCACAGGTGCAAAAACCTTACATTTCATATTCGATAAGCCTTACATTAACATTTATGTACATACTCTGCAAAATGTTAGCTCTTTTGAAAATTTTAGTATTTAATAATTTTCTCTTCAAAATATACAATTCTCTGTGTAAGAAAAATGTTAAAATCTCATAAGAAAAAAAACTGGGGTTACTTTCAAATTAAATGCAGACAAATTGTTGCTATAAATTACTCACACGTGAGCCTGCACTATTAACTGGCCATACCATCCAGAACATGAATATGTATTTCGCTCTTAAAAGAAGCAAAATTAAATAAAAAAATAATACTAATTACTTTATAACGGTTTTCATCGTTATCACACGTGTGTTATTTACATAAGAAATCTGTGATGAGCAGAAATAACTGTAAGCAATAATTTAATTCTCTTTTTTTCTATCTGCTCTTATTATCTACTCTTGCAGCCACCCCATAAAAGAAGAATTCGTTCGCATGCATTGTGTGAATGTTGGTGGTGTTAAAAGTACTCGGTATGTGTATTTGTTTATGTGTTGTACAAAAAACAACTGTAACAACAACAATAAGACGAGTAAAAAATACTTTGTTGTTGGTGAGTTTTACAAGACTCGCTAGCATTTACAAGAACTCTAGACACGTTAGTCTCCATGTAACGTTTGTCGTATAAACAACACAGTTTAGTCGATGTCGCGTAACGTCAGCGCGTCTAACTAACGGTACGGTTTTTGTTTTGTTGGTTTTTTAAGTTATTTGAAAAAAAATAATAGCAAAACAAAATGTGTGAAAACCAAACATTAAAACGGTGAACAAAAAAAAAATAAATGAAAGATCGATACGAAGTTTAAACAGTAAACATTTTTGTAACTGTTTCCGAATGCTTGATAAAAATGAAACGAAAATTAATTATTTGAAGTAAAAATATTATAATAATTAAATGATTTCTTAAAACGAGTAAAATAAAAAAATTATTAAGCAAAATGTGGTTGCTTAAAGAGTTACTAAGAAAATTCTCTAAAAGAATTTTACAATATCGAGAAATTTTGGAAAATAATTGATTGATTAAAAAAAAATAACAAAATAAAAACAAGTGTGACCAATGATGAAACTCTTGAGAGTTTATTAAGCTAAATACAAGTAAAAATATTGAATTATAAAGAGTTAAATAAAAAAAAAATTAAATTAAATTATTTAGCAATAGAAAACCGCATTTTATAATTTTGCATATCACAACACATACAATACAATAGAGAAAACTATACTTTGTAAAATTCAAATAAATAAAAAGTAATAAGTAAAAGTGATTTTTATAGAAAAAAAAGCAAACAAGGTCTTACAATAATAAAACATAATAAATAACATCAAGAGCAAGTAAATAAAAACTTATTAAAAGTTTTGGTTCTACGTCTTAATAACTCCTTAAAGTTAAAGCTAATTGGATTTAATTTCGTTCTTGTGTGTGCTGTGCATGTGTTTTGGTGGATTTTAATTTCTGTTTCTTCCTGCGATTTTGGATTTCTATATCTTACAATTCATTATTATTATTATTTATGTTTGTTTCCCTGTTATTTTTTGTTGTACAAAAAATACTCAACTGGAATATTATAACTGCTGCAACGTTTGAAAATTATTTATTTTAACTCTGCTACAAACGGTAAGTTTTTGCAAAAAGATTAAAGAAGATAAGAAGTGCAATTTTATGTAGGCCTTCTTTGCCTAAAGCAATGTGAAAATGTTATGAGTAGGTGTTCTTCACAGTTAGATATTGGATTCTGGATAAAAATCACAACTGAATACAGAAGGAAAGCAAGGGAAAAAATTATGACAACTACACTAAATAAGCTGAAGTTAATTTAATTTCATTAAAAATATTTATGTTACAAGAAAAAAAAACAATGATAAAAGAAAGTGCTTGCTTGACTGAGCGCTTCCTCTATTCTACAATCTCATTAATAAAAAAATCTTTCTCTATGAAAGGTTAACAAGGTCAAGCAGAGCTCAAGCTATATGAAAATTTATTTATGTACTTAATTAAATTATTTCAAGGAAATCTGTCAAAATAAAATACAGTAATTTAATAATAAAAATATCAGCACTTGGGCTGTGTAAAAAAACAATACACTAGTTTTAAATGTGTGTGATTTAATGCTTAATTTAAATAGTGATTTTTAAGTGTTTTCGGGAAATCTTATGCTTATAAATTATTTTGTATGGATGTGTGTGCCTAGACGTTACAATTGAGGCTATCAGCTCAAAAGTGGTATAACCTCAATTTATTTAAGTATTTAATTCCTCTATTTAATTATTAATTTGCTCTTTAACTTTGATATATTTTATTCTTTTGCAAACTAAAATTTTGGTTACTTTTTTTTTGGTGTTGATAGTCGGTAATGTAGAAATGTACTAAAACCAAAAGATCAACAAAAAATGTGGATTACATCACTTTTGCGCTGATAGCTGTAAAGTCCTTACAAGAAATATCTTTCTTTAAAAAAAGTTAATTAAATAAATTGCCATAAAATAATTTTTATTTTAATGAGGAATAATTTCTTTTTCGTACATGGAATATTTTTTTTATTAATTAGAGTCTGGACACAATGTAACGATTATTTATTACGGTGCGGTTATCCATACGATTTCGAAGTAAAAACACGCAGTGCGGAATGGAATAAAATTAAAATCTATTCTATTTTCATTGTGGACTTTCTTATTCTTTCAATTTTTAATACTTTTTGAATAATTGGCTGTGTCCACAATATTATTGTAATAAAAAACATGATTTTGAAGTTCAAACATTTATGTCATAGATTACAATAGTTTAAAAAACATATCAATTATATCTGCGAATGTATAAAATGTTAATAATTTTTTGTTTTTAGTTAAAAAAATTTATGCACAAAAATATTAACAAAAAATTAATAAAAACTTAAACAAACAATGACAAGTATTGCCGCCGCCGTTTTCCGTTGTATTATTTTTATTTTTCTCTCCCGCAACGGGAAGTTGCACCGCACCGCAAACATCGTGTTTATTAATGAAGAGGTACAAAGCTAGCTTTTGGCGTGTTACGCTTTATATGCATCTGTCAAAAAAAGTAGAATCATTGTAATAGTATGTGACAAGTTACATTGCAAAAAGCGCAGAACGCGTAAGCGCGTTCAAAGCAAAAATTAGGTCTATTTTCTACTTTTGTACGCGTTGCTAGCACCATGAAAGAAAGCCACCTGTTCTTGAAAGCTAAAGATGTTAAATAATACTTTATTTCTTACGTTATCGGTGAATATTATTTTGCCGTGGATAATTTTTTTTTGTTTTCAATAAAAAATTTCTTAGTAAAAAAAAAACAAAAACAAAAGAAAAATAAAATGGCGCATGAAAAGCAGTGCATGTAACTCAACGCGAACGGAGTATAGATTGAAAGAAGAGGATGAAACGCGTTTAGAGCATAACGCGCAAAAAGCGAGCTATGGACCTCTACCTTAAATGTGATTGTCTAAAGAAGAGAAGAAAAATTTGGACAGAGATTATTTTTATTTTCAAAAAGCGTTTGCAAAAAAATGTTTTCCCCTTATACGAGAGCAATCAAGCTTCCAAAAGTTTCCAACCATTATATCGAGCCTTATTTTCGATTTTATCGTAAGCGACATGTAATCGAAAATAGTATTTTTTATTGAAATTAAAATTTTATGGGGCCTACCCATAGTTTAGAATTATCAAAATGCCAACAAAATTCTTGACAACTTTTAATCAACAGGCTGTAGAATTTTCTCGTAAATACATATTTGAATATTTAAAAAAAAAACCTTCTGCTGACAACTTTAATTTTTGTCGCTTAATATTAAATCGAAAATAAAGCTCGATATGTGTTTGAGTTAAATCTTGTTACAATTCTTGAGTCCGATAAAATTTTAAATTTCAAAAATAACAAATTCGCATTCAAACAAAATGGTTTATTTTGAAGATCCATACATAAAATTAATATTTGAAAATTATTTCGGTCATATGGTGCAATAATGCAACCTGCTGATAAACCGCACCTAACGGCTCATTTTTTAATTCCATCCAATTCTGTTAATGAACAAACCCGTTAATTCAAAAATTAGCCGCCTTGATGAACACAATTTTGCGATGAAACATCGTCTGTCAGTTGTGCGAATTGACTGATTTTCCAAGTTAATTTAGATAATTTGGAAGCGTTGTTTAAGTGTCAATTTATTAAAGCAAGATGATTTGCCACAACGTACTTATCAGAGTGACATTTCGTTTGACAGTCAACTCAATCGGGCTTAATTAAATATCTTATATAAAATCTTACATACCAGTTGAAATGTAATTATGCATATTTTCATTGTAAAGAGCCGCTGCATAAAAACTACTTTAGTTTAATATTTTTTTAATCGATTTCCCAAATATTTTTATATTTTTGTTAGAAGGTTCATATAACGATAAAAAAAGTTTATTACCTCTGTATTATTTATTATCTTTGTAAAAAAACTCTACAAACATATTAATACAGAATTATGTTTAGTATGGTTCACATCTCAGCCCGGCTCGCACAGGCACTCAAATATAATGCTGGGGTATATCATTGAACAAATTATGACATTTTTAATGTTTCTTAAACTGATTTTTTCTATTGTTTTATTATTTTTTTTATTTGGTTTGATGAATTATGTGTTACATTATTCTCCCTTATCGTGGTTGGCATATTTCGACTACGACTACGACGTTTTTTTTTAATAGATTAAGGAATACCGCAACTTGTTTTCTTTAATCTAGAGCCAAATTGTCAAAGTCGAAGTCTAAATATGTCAACCACGATAAGTCTTTTAATAAAGAAAAAATTAGTTTTTCATTTTATTAAATTTTTACGAATTATGTGGCAGGTTGTACTTCAGTAAAAATATAATTTAATTTTTTTAAATTAACAGCCTTATTTATAAAAATTATTAAGGCTTTAAAAAAGGTGTTTCTAAAACGAATTTTCATAATTTTATTTTATTATTATTTTATACAAAATAAAATTTTATCAATATTCGTACGACAAAAAAAAATATTCCCTAAGCTTTACTTCTTTAAAATGTCTTCTTTATACGCGTTGCTGTGAATATTCAATCTCATGAACACAAAAACCTTTAACATTGACTAATTTCTATAACAAAAGCTTTGAAAAATACCTGCTTTATTTAAGAAATATTGGAGCAATATTCCAGGTAAGGGAGCTTGATGTTTCTCATATTCTCTCATCTTCAAAAAGATTAAAATAATTTTAATTAAAAATATCGCTGTAGTTCATAAATAAACAAACAACGAAAAAAGATCTGTACTAAATTGCAAAACTTTATAAAACCTCTACTGTGCTGTCAAAGTGAAAAGAAACGATAAAAATTTTCAGTAAGAAATTTTTGAACACTTTATTTTTGATCGCGGGAGAAATATTTAAACCCATTAAGTAACAAAATGTAATCAAATAATCAAAAATCAACACAATTCACATGTTCCATTTTGCTGAAATTTTCATTAACTGACCAACCACACACAATAACGGTGATGATGAAGGTGTATCGGCTTCCGAAAACAGCATGTTGTTCCGTTATTTTAGTGTTTGTCACAATAATTACAATTATCTTTGTTTCTTTAAAAATCATATATCAAATAAAACTAGGCTTCATAAAACAAGAACTTTATTCTTGTTAAACCAACAAACAGAAATAAACCAAAAGGATTTTGTAATTTTTGTTAACGTTTTCTTTTAAATAATTATAAAAATCCATCATACGTATTGTTGAGAATTCTATCAGCATTTGGCATTTTAAGAACAATTAGATCAAATAAAATTCCAAATATTCTGATAAGCAATGGTGTAACAACACAATATGCTTTTTTTTTGAAGTGCTCTATAGGTTCATCCACAGCATTTACTTGACCGACCCACTAAATTTAATTTGTAATTTTAAGCTTTAATAACAAAGGAAATGGAACACTAAATGTTATTTGTAATTTAAAGCTTTAATAACAAAGGAAATAGAATACGAGAATTATTATTATTTCGATAATCAAAATTTACCTGCAGATTTTTGTAAACAAAGCTCATATTAAGCATTAGCATCGTTATAAGTCATTGTCATTTATTCTTAATTGATCAAGGACATCCCTATCCATTTTAGTTTTTTCAAGAGTGAAGTCCAGTTATAACGAATTCTGAGGCACTTGCTAATTTAATTAATTCTTTTTAATCAGGGTAAATGATTAATTTTTAAAATGTAAACTTTTTAAATTCAGTGCGAACGAACTCTGAGGCACCTGGTAATTGGTTTTGTAAATACAAAAGATTTTTTTCTTTTTGAAATTTGTATGGAAAAATTATTTTTTTAAAGAATTTTCGTTTTTTTTTCCCATAAAAATGTATCATTCGACAGGTATTTGAAAATCATTTTTAGATTTCTCTTGTAATTTTTTATTTCGAATGACCATTTACGATATTTAACTGTTGAAAGTTGGTCGCTGTCGGGTTTTTTGATTTTTTTAATTACTACGTGTTTCGCTTTTTATACGATTCAAAAAAATAGTTCACCATAATTTGAAAATTCGATATTACCAGAGTTTGCTATAAACGTCCTAATTTGTACAAAATATTAACGCAAAACTGTTGAACGTTGGAGTAGTTGCTCGTTATATGCAATAGTACGACTCTATATTTTTTCTGCCTATTAAAGATATAAAAACTATTTAATTTTTAAGTATAAAATAATCTTTTATAAGCAGAATTGATGAAATAAATAATTGAAAATTTTTGTGGGTTATACATATTTTTTCTAAGTAAAAAGGAAATGTATGATTTAAATTCAAAAGTGTTAGTACGGTATTCATAAATGATTGTTAGAGGTATTAAAACATTCTTCAAATAGGGTTTCTCATACAAAATTCGTTTGTTAAACTAACATTAAACAATTTTATTGAGAGTTTATAAGCAACGAAAATAAAAATTTGGAAGCAGTTACTTAAACAAAAAATTTTTAGATTTGTTTTATTATTCTCATAATTGACTGTATCGTCCCTATCACGTCAAACTATTCAATATGCACAAATTTTAACTTTTCAGAAGAGCGCGAATACCCCATCAATTTTGAATTTAAAGTCAGCGTGTTCCCAAAAGTGCCAGACTTAAAATATTTCTTATTAAGTTATTATCGTCCGTGAGAATATCAGCATTTTGATATGAGGCGTATCGTAAAAATTAGTGTGCCAAGAAAACTAATCTAAAAAACCAATTTTGCATATTAGATAGTTTGACGTGGTAAATTATAAAATTTCTTATTATAAATGTTTAGGTTTTATTTATAATTCAATCTATTAATAACCTTTATGAACTTTATCCCTGTGTTTTGAATATCTGCAGCAGGAAGGGAGATAATAATATAACATTAATTTGTTATGTGTTAAATAATTTCTTTTATCTATGCTGAGGCATAGTAATCATTTCCTTCTGCATCTTTTTACAAGTTTCATTAAAAATCTTAAAAAAAAATTTTAATGTCAATTCAAAAATAATTTTAAGTGCATCATATTTTCTATTTCTATTAAAATTTATTACCACTTTGTTGTACACTCATACAATCTTTAGAACAAAAGGAGAAAGAAATACCAAGCAACAGATAAAATATTATGTAAGTTTTATAGCCGTGGAACCCTTTACAAGTGCATACAATTTATCTAGAAGGAAGGCCAGACTAGTTTTACATGCTTGCATGAATATGTAGTGCACACCCGTTGTCGTATTTAAACACATGCTGCATTAAGATATGAAAAATAAGACAGAGAAAAAACACACAGTATGTGTGTCAACTCAAAGTATACAATGCAGCCAGCAGCCTTTAAGTTAGAGAGAAATGTTTTTGCAAGTTTTTCTTAGATTTTTTCTTTGGCAAAAATATATAAAATTTTCTGCAAAGGAAAAAAAAATAATTTTTATTATGCAAAATTATGAGGCATAACAAAAGACCATAATTTATATATATATATATTAAAAATTATGGCTTTAGTAAAATGTTAAGAACATATATTAAAGGAATTTAACGACAGAAGAATTAAGTTTAAGTAAACTGTTTAATTTTTAATAAAAAAAATTGCACGTATTCTCACACAAATTAATGGGACTACTAAGAGCCTTTTTCACCAACTTATTTAAATTTCAATTCATATTTGAGAAAGTAATTTTTAAATACAAAAATTAATGAAAATCTACATTTAAATATGTATTCATATTTAAATAGCATTGGTGAAGTCGGTCCTAAGAGCTTTAAATTGCTTTTGCTGCAATAAATTAGTTTAATTATGGGACTCTCTGCTTTCTTTTTTTAATAAAAAAAGGAGCATAGAAACGTTTGGCTTTGTTCCTACTTCGAAGACAATAACTTTAAAATTTATAGTTTAAATCAGCTATGCCCAAACACAAATACACTGATATTTATGTACATTTGAGGTAAATAGCTTTGAAAGCTCTTAAATTTGTTTTTGTTTCTTTGCAAAGAAAGAGCAAGCATTGTTGTCTGCTGTGAGTTTGTTGTGAATGTTGTACTCTCGTCGGTGGTAAAGCACAAAAGCTCTTTTTCCATCTGGTTTAACGCCATGCACGACGTCATTAACATTTATGACCAACTACTTGAATAGATTAAGCAGCAACTATTAACTATTTAACCGCACTGTTCACATATAAATGGAATGCAAGAATGTTGCCGATTGACATTCATTTTTGTTTAAGCTTAATAAGCCAAATTATTTGCCTCATCTCACTTGATTTTAAGCTCTGCACTCAAATACGTATATTTCAAACGGAGTCTAAAGAAAAAACTGAATTAATATAAAGCAATTTCCATAATTAATTTGTTAACTTACAAAATTATTTAAAAAACCGGAAAACTGATTGAAATGGTAATGAGAGATGATTAAAATTAATGCGACAGATCTCCTAAAACTTTTATAATCCAATAACAACTTAATAATTTGTTCAATAAAAAAAAATTGTTAAATTAAAGGGTTTCTTTTAATTAAAATGCCATTAACTAGATTGGGTTTCATAAGAAAAATTTTATAATTAAATGTAAATTAAAAAAATGTATGTATATATTTACGGCATTATTGTAAAAAAAATTATTTATATATCAAGCGTGCTTTAGTGAAAATTTGTAGGGAAATTTTGTTTTAACATACACTTCAAGCCCAAATGATTTTTTATGTTTACTGTTTTCTTAAAAAAAATTTTTTTTAACAAGTTTTTATGACCTAATGAAATGTTTGACTAATTTAAAGATTTCTTTCATAAAGATGAAGAAACCGAGATTTTTTTTTAAATATATTCTTAGCATACAACTTTTGTATTGATATTTGTTTTTGGTTTGTTTATTTCAACAGTGCCCGCTACTTCGAAAATTCTTTAAATTTCTTGAATCTGTAAAGTGTAATATATAGTGTATATCAATAAAAGTTTCAGAGAGTTTAACCTTTATCATATCATTCACATGTTAAAATAATCTGCTAAAGCTGATAAAAATATATGCTACAATATGCTAGAGTGTTTGCTTTACTGTGCTCTAAAAAAGAATTCATACAAAATAATGCTATACAACATAATAAAAATTACCATTAAAACGTATGTGGAATTTTTGCATGTTTCTTTTTTTGTTAAGCAACGTCTTATGTATTTTGTTCCTGCTCATGGACTTCTAGAACTCGAAAGAAGTTGAAATCTACTGAGGAGTTCTATGAGAAGGAACAAAATGCATATAGACGTTGCTTAACCGAAAAAACACATTTAAAATTTAAAATAAAATAAAGAATTTATGTCAAATAAATATGAATATAAATATATATATCAAATTGATTAAAGTAAATGCTAAGGCAATGCTACATTACGCTACGGTCAATGCTACACTGGATAGAATTTTTTATCAAGCTCATCTCTATTATCTAAGTAAACAACAACTTATGTTTCTTATACAACTGAGAAAAGGACAAATAATATTAAAAGATGCTAAGAGAAATGCTAAACTGAATAAAAAGATTTAGAAATATATTATTTCAGATTTTGAAATCAAAAATATGTATTAAAGTGTAACTACAAAATATATAATATACATTATTATATTATAAAGTAAGTTTTCTGATATATAGGAATGGTAAAACTGGTAAATTCAGTGTATTAATTTTTAGAGTACGAGTATTCTGAATAGAAAGCACGATTTAATGATAAAATTTATAGAAGTTAATGCTTAAGCAATGCTACGACTAATGCTAAAACGTATAGAGGGATTAAAAAATAGCTATATATATCATCTTTCTTCTCTGAGTGAAAACATTTTAAATAAATAAATAAATATGAAAACATTTTATGTTTCTTAAAGATCTAAAAAAAATTACGACCAATGCTACAACCTGCTAGGGCTAATGCTACACTGACTAAAGGTATTTTTTTAACAATGAAAAATGGTTAGTTGTATTATCTATGTCCTCTAAACGAAAATAATTTTTGAGAAAAAAACGTTTCTGGTGTCTTAAAAATCTAAAAAAATTTACAACTTAAGCTATAAGATGCTAGAACAAATGTTTAACTGAATAAAAGAATTTTGTAAAAACTTACAAATTGCTTATCTATATTATCTATGTGCTCTAAGCGAAATATATTTCAGATATCTCAAATCTCAAATATATTATAGTGATTAACAACAAAATATATATAAAGTAAATATCCAAACGCTAGCACTGATAAAATTACATGCTAATGAGATGCTACAACCATATGCTAAAGAAATGCTACAATATGCTACGACGAAATATTGCCACAAAAAAGGAAATTCATTGCATAAATTTTAAAAGTATTATGAATGGAAATTCCTATTCAGGGCCTGTGCCAAACGGTAACAAAGTACTAGTGTAAGTAAATTTTTTACACTTCTGAAGTGAATAAAATTTCACTAGCCCCAGGGGCTAGTAGAATTTTTAACACAACAGATACATTTTTGACAATCAACAAGTAAGAAGCATGGTACCATGAAAGCTAAAACCACCGCCGTCGCTTCAAGCCGTCGCGGATTACTTAATTTTTTACGTTTCTTAAATGTAGTTAGACTGTGAAAAATGCATTGTTTATTTTAATTTGCGAAAAATTTTGCATCATAAATGTTAAGTTATATAATTTTCTGCTGCAAGAATATTCTATTATATAAAAATCTTCTTTTAAAAAATTTTTGGTACCCGGCGGCTTGTAGTAATTTTTTGATTCGCTGCCGCAGCATTTTTTTCATCAGCTTCTTTCTATGCTAAAGCGAATTTTTCAAAATTTTACATTGTCAAAAAAGATATCATTTGACACAGCAGAAAAATTAAATTTTTTCCCCACAGGCAAATATTTTTTTACCATAGTACTTTCCTACCGTTTGGCACACCCCCTCAATGCTAAATAAATGGTAAAACAATGCTACACGATGGCACCAATTGAAAGATTTTCTAAAAAAATAGAATAGTTATCTAGATCATCACTATTCTCTATGCAAAAAAAAACATTTTTATATATTTTAAAAATCTAAAAAAGTACTACTAATACATATGCTAGAGCTAATGCTAAACTGAATAAAACGATTTTGTAAAAAAAACAAGTTGTACAAGTACAATTAATTATACAAGGTGCTAGGACTAATACTAAAATGAAAAAAAGGTTTATATAAAAAAAAATAATTGGATATCTAAAGCAAATAATGGAAATTATATATCAATGTGGAACTATAAAATATTCCTAAACTAAGACTCCTGACATATAAGATTGCTTACATTCATAAAAGCACATGCTAATGGGATGCAACACGATTCTAGGCTTAATTCTACAATGTAGTCATAAAAATAATTCATAAAAAATAATGCTAAACTATATAAAACGATTCACCGTAACAGTGTTCTCTTTACCAGATTATTTAGTGCATTCGAATATAAGGTCAAATAAAATATCTCAAGCATATACAATTTTAAAATCAAATAAAAAGCTGCAATAAGTAAGCTTTCTTGCTGATTTTTTTTCCTGAACGAAACGAAATGACTTTCAGAACCTGCCGAGTAACTTTTTTAACTTGCAATTCTTTGAACTTTTTTTTTTAATTCTGAGGCCACTAAAAGTGCATGCTACAGCAATCCTAAAATTTTCTAAAAGCCTTGAAATACTATCCTACACGATAGCGCGATTTACTAAGAAATACAACCTTTATATGATGAAGTCTATGAAAATTTTAAAAAGGCAATAACAATTCATCAGATCATTATGGTATTTTTTATTTCGATTGTGTAGAATAGTGAGTCATGGCCTTAAGTGACAGCCAAAAGCGTGTATGTATTAAGGCCATGACTCATTATCCTACACAATCGCATGATTTACTAAAAAATAACTTCCCGAACTTATGAATTGCTATTGTCTTTTGAAAATGGTCATAGACTTCATTAGATGATGGTTGCATATTTTAGTAAATCGTGTGATTGTATAGGATAATGTTCACGGCTTTAAGGTGAATTTCATACTAATTTAGTCCAAATTAGATTATGAAATAATACTAAAACTATTATTAGAAATACATTAAATAAGCCTACATACCCTCTTATTTTGTAATTCGCTAAAGCTAAACTCGATCGTTAAAATGCTAAAAAAATGCAAAATAAAAATTTTTAACGATTTTTACTAAATTTTCGGCGTATTAAATTTTTAAGCCATTGCGTGATTTAAAAAAATACACATTTGAAAATTTTATTCACAAAATCGTAAAGTCAGCGTTGAAATTTTTAAGCGATAGAGATTTACGTTCTGTCCCACAATGTCGACAGTTTTCGACTTTTCGCACGCTTATATTTAAAACAAAAACTAATTTTAAAAGTTTTTTTGGTGTTGTGTCCAATGTATTTGTGCAACAAATCGAACGTTATCGACATCGTTACATTTAGCAAGTTACAGAATAAGAGGCCTAGAATGTAAAGAATAACGCTTTAATGAATCTCTTTTTTTAATATGGGTAGACTTTATAGTTACATTTTTTTTAATTCATAGATTCATGTTTTTACTTTAATTTACATAATTTATGTTTAAAAATGTAAAGCTTTCAAAAAAAAAACTGAAAATTGTGCACTGTAAGCTTTCTTCTTCCACTGCATACAAATAACAGGCCACAGCTGTTGACATTTTGAAAAAAAAGATGTGAATTCTGTGATAGGAAAAGTGTTGAGTTGATGTAAAAAATTTATCAGATAAAACATATTATTAACAAATTAACGCTTATTTAAAATTTACCAAAGGAGAAACAGGTAGATTAAATTATTTAAATATTTTCATGAGACAAAAAACAAATAAAAAAATAGAAATTGACAGGTGGTGCCTTTAAATAGAAACTGAATTGAATAAAAAAAACTTGAATTAAATAATAAAACATGTATTAGATAAGTTAAACATTGTGCATAAATTTTTATTGCTTAATTAAAATTAAAAAAATAAGCAAGCTATTGAAAAAAAAACAACTTTTTGTTCACTTCAAAAGCAGGCGGCGCTATTAGTTTTATTCAACTAAAAAACTTTTGTAACTTGTTAATTATAATTAATTATAAGAAAAATGTGTGAATATTACGGTACCATTTATATTTTACCAATGAATTAAAATAAATCGCAAAAAGCTAAACCGTACAAAATTTAAAAATACCATCCAAGGTAATTGTAAATTATCTGACAAACACTAGCAGAATGGAACAACATGCTGTTTTCGAAGGCCGCCACACCTTTATCAACAGAGTTTTTTGATGTGTAAAATCGGTAGGGGTAAAAATCTTTTTTACAATACAATCACAAATTTTTAGTAAGATCGTAAAGCTTTATCAAATCGGTGTGAGCTATGTATGAGTGTATTAGTGTAATCACAAGAACAAGAAGTACAGATAAACGTAACAGCTGCCTAGAATTATACTCAATCGAATTTTCCAGCATACCTTCAGGAGTTAATTAAGTGTTAATTAAAAAAAAAATTTCTTATAATTGTGTTTCCAGTGGGGATAATTTTGCTAAAAATTTTAAAAATATAAAATAAATAAAATAAATATAAACTTTTAAATAAAAGAGCGTTTTAAATGTCAAATATTGGTTTAAAAGATATATAGCAGTATTTATAAAAAATTTATAATATTTTTATTATAACATATCTTCAATACATACTGTTGCCTTACACTAAAGCTAGTGCACGACAATTTGATAACAATCTCCATCTCATGCCAATTATTATGGGTGGAGATTTTAATGCAAATTTTGCAAACTCATAGTCGCAAGCTTTATCAACAGGTATATCTTATTTGAGCTACCATAAGCCAATATAAAAAAAAAATTCATTACTAAATGTTTACACATCTCTTTTACAACTTTATGTAAATATTTTTCAGTGCAAGTGGAATATGTGAATTGTTTTAATACATTGTATTTGAACTTTCTGAAAGCTTTTTTGTAATGCAAGCTTATCTTTATCATTTATAATTTAAAACACTCTTGTCATTGTGGTTTGTTCTTTACTAATAATGAGCATGTGAGTTAATATACTTATTTTTATTACAGAATACGAGCTATGTAATTTTTTTGATCGACCAATTGAGTGCAAAGGAAATATGTGAATTATTTTCATTCATCGCATTACAATTTTTTAAAGCGTTTTTTAATAAAAGCTTAATTTTATTATCTCTAATTTTTAACAGTCTTGCCATTGTTGTAATTGGACTAACTAAAAGTTTTATTTTAGTTCTTCTTGTTTCCGTGTTTTTTTATTTTATTCTATTTTTTCACATATTTTTTTTGACAAATTATACTTCTGATGTTTTCTAACAGCCTCATTTATTTCTGTCCGATAAGCAAAATGATTTCTTTGAGGCATGCTTTACTGCTTCTTGTTGGAAAATTCAAAATAAATTTATTTAAAAATCTTTCCCCTTATAAAATAGCTTAAAAGTCATTTTTGACACCTGGCATATGGGGTTCTGAAAAAAACATAAACAGAAATCCATTTAAATGCATAAAATTTTATAGGAGAAGCTCGAAAGTCCGTTGTATAATTAGAAAAGTCAAAATCTACAGAAATATTATTTATCTTTTAGGGTAAATAATTTATGTTCAAAAACGAATTTGTAGAAGGGAATTTAATTTTTTATTTTGTGTTTATTCCTGCGGCAGTGATATGGAATAGTTAAAGTTTGGTAAAAGTTTAATGACATTGAAAAATTACATTGCATGTTTGTGTTGTATAAATTATTTTATTTTGTTTTTATTAAAGAATTTTCAGGCAGAGTGACATTAACTTAAGATTAAGTTCTTTTAGTGTGTAAAAAAATTATTTAAATACTTTAAAGCTTAAAGCTTTAGCGCCAGTCTTACTTTTATAGCTTTAAAAGTATTTCATAATTCAAGTTTTATTTTAGTTTTATTTATTTTAATCTTTTTATTAATTGTTAAAAGGAAAATGCATTTAAAACTTATTATTTAAAATATTCGTTCTAAAAGTTTTATACTAATAGAAACAACCATACATTACTTCATCATTTGTAATATAATATTTTCGTTCTCGTTTAATATTATTTGTGGTCTTTCTGTACATGAAATATTTCTCATAAATTTTTCTTATATTTCTGATTTATCTTTATTTATTACTTAAGTATGAAAATATTTTGTATAAATGTATTAGAAAGCTTCTAAATAAAGGGAAAATATTTTTAGTAACGTAATCAAAGTAAATAAATAAAATAAAAAAAACCAAATTAAATTAAATTTATAAAGAAATAAAGTTCCATAAAAACATGAAAAGTGTAAATGATATTGCATTTCCTCAAAAAAAAGTTAATAAAAATGAGAAAATCTACTACCACACACAGTTATTTGTAAATAAATAATAATTTTAAAGAAATTGTATACATACTTTTTTTGTATTTTAATTTTAATTGAATTTCAATTTGAATTATGGTTTCAATTACCAACTGTTTTAATTAGATTTTTATATGAGTAGCAAAAAATAAAATAAAATAAAAATAATTTTCTGCCACATATATAGTAATTAGTGAAACAATTTTACCTCAATTGATTTCCTGTGAACACACAAGTTTGCAGAACATCATCGTACATATGTATATGTAATAGATAAATAATGTGGGTTAATTTTTTTTTAATAAAAATAAGCTTTTAATTGCTGCGGAAAGAGATATTTTTTAAATACAATAATTTTTTTATTATTACATATTAAGGAAAGCTAAAGCAAAGACTTTTTTTTTAACAAATGGCGCCTTGTCATTAGTAAAATAATTTTTTTCTTTAATCTTTAAGACTTCTTTAAATATTATGAAATTTCATAAACTTAAAAATAAACCAAATATACTATAAATCTGTCATAATAATTTACTACCTAAAATCAACAAATCATAAAGTTATAACCGCAAAGTCGAAGCATCAGCCTCATGTTTTAGTTTTTTTAAATATTTTGACATGCCGTCTTATGTACGATAATCACGTGTAGGTTAATGCACAGTGGTTTGGAGGTGGTAATGAATTGTAAATATTTTATTTTGCTTAGAATAAAGTAAATTCAGGAAAGTGTGACGAAGGTTTCCATACAGACTTTGCGTATAGCTCATTTATTTAAAGTATGTCATAACTCGAAAAATGAAATATTTGAGTAAATGATGCAGAGTTAATCCTCATATCGTTCTTCATATTCAGGGCAATTATGAATAAAATTCCGCGAGAAAATTTTCCCTTTTCCAATTAGAATAGTTTGTTTTCCCTATTACTTGCTATTAGTTTGAATTGTTCCCCAGGAAAATTTTCTCGCGGAATTTAACAATTTTATACAAATATTTTATTAACTCAACTCTTGAAAGTCTGGGGACAAATCACGACATTCGATACGACTCGTAATTTCAAAATATTTCAATATAAACTCCATTGGAATATTTTTAAATTACGAATCGTATCGGATGCCGTGATTTGCCCCCTATTCTGTAAATCGAGTCAATTTAAAAACACTCGATTTAGAAAAATTAAATCCACTAATAGCGCTTTTTTAAGACTTTTTTTCTTGTTTTCTAATTTTTTACAGCTTGGAATATTATGTCTGAAATTAATTTAACATGTATGATTTAAAACACATCAATGGGGTCATTAATTAATTTTGGAAAACAAGAAATCTACTTGGATTCGGTTAACAGAACATGGCCGTAAATAAAGTTTTCTTTTTCCATTAAGTTGTGTGTAAATTGAAATTATTATACTCGTTTTCTGGCAAACTAGTTTTTTCTGACTTATGACATTGTTTGAGTAAATGAGCGATATGTAATACTATGTATACGAAGTTTAGCCTATATTATCGAATATATTACCTGATTGAGACATTTCAAAAATATTTTTTTTTGTATCGGCGTTTTTTTAATTTTAACGCTCTTTTCGTTTTGCTGATTTTTTCCGATATTGTTTTTTTTGGGATTTAGCAATTTTTTATTACTGTGCTTTTTTCTTATTAGCGAGTTTTTTTCGGTTTTTTGCGATTTTGTTTTATTGTAAAGATTTTTTTTATAACATTGGCGTTTGTTTTGTTTTTGGCGATTTAGTTTCGGTTTTGCGATTGTTTTTAATATTTTAGGTGAATTTTTTATTTTTTGGTAATTTTATTGCATTGGAGAGATTTATTTAATTTTTTGTGATCTTTTTCATTTAAGCGTTTTTTTTTTGTTTTGACGATTTTTCGTAATTTTGTTTTATATTGGGATTTTTTAATTTTATCTTTTTTTTTGAACAAGAGTTTGCCTCCTACGGTTTCCAAGATACAGCAAGTGCTCAAAATTACTTATATATTCGAAATTACATTAACCGACAGAATGCCCTTTTAATTTTGATTTTTTTTAATTTTAGTATTAATTGGTATACTCTGCATGAAAATATTGTTTTTTTTCTTTATTTTATAAATATCTTTTTAACGGTTTTGTAGTTTTGGCGGTTTTTTTCGTTTTTACTTTTTTCGGTTTTTGGAGACTTTTTTTTAGTTTTTAGGTCAGCATCTTTTCTTTGATAATTATTTTTGTTTACAAACGATTTATTTAGTTTCTAGTGATATTTTATATTAAAGGGTTTTTTCATTTGGGCGATTTTTCGCAAGGATTCCCCACAGTGTTTGCATTTTAATGATTTTTCGGTTTTCGGTGAATTTGTTCGGTTTATTTTTTGCAATTTTTTAGTATTGACGAATTTTTAGTAGTGACGTGTTTTTTTTTTTTGGAAAAATGTTCACTTTTTGGCGATTTTTTGTCTGTTTATTTTTTACGATACATATTTTAAATTTTAGCAATGTTTTTATTTTTGGTGATTTTTTAGGTTTTTTGTAATTTGATTTTGTTTTTTTTTTTTCAATAAATATTTTTATTTTTAGCGGATAGTCTTGACCATTTTTAGTTTTTTCCGGTTATTTTAGTTTTTTTTCTGTTTTAGGCAATTTTTTTATAATTTTTTGTCACGATTTTACCTTTGATGATTTTTTTTTTGTATTTAAGGATTTATTAAAATTTTGGTTAATGTTTTTAAATTAAGCGCTTTTTCGGTTTGGCTTATTTGTCGAAAGAATTACGCACGGAATCTTTGTTTAATTTTTGCAATTTTTGTTTCGGTTTTTGACGATTTTTTTAGTATTGACTCTCTTTATTTTTGATATTTTTCGTTTGTGGAGATTTTTTTAGTCATTGACGATTTTTTTTTTTGTTTTTTTAATAACTATTTTTAATTTCAGCAATTTTTTAGATATGGTGATTTTATTGTTTTGACGAATTTTCGGGTTTTTGGAGTTTTTCTTATTAATTTTCCTTATTTTTTTCAGTATCAGTGTTAATGTAGTCTGCTAAAGTTTTGCATATTTTATGAACATTTCAGGTCCTTTGCTCCTACGGTTCTCGATGTCACGGACATCGCAGCTAAAACAATTGGAACCAAAAAATATTAGGTTTGATTTTCTGATTTAAATTCTCTTCAAGTATTTTGAATTGACTTGCCACGGCATATTCAGTGTGACCAGCCCTCTTAACATGCAAGACACCAAAATTAAAACTAAGTTCGATCGCCAAAACTCTGAATAAATAAAAAATTTTAAATTTTTGGCAATGACATAAAATACTAAAATAATAATGGATTAAATTCTTAAGCCATTGGCTCATTTAGTAATACAGAAAAAAATCGATAAATCGACTATATAGAATTGTAGCAATAGAGATTTACCTTAGCGATTAAAAAAAAATCTATAAAGTCGGCTTATAAATAATGCTAAAAATAATAATGAATAATTCTTAAAGTAATACTAAATTTGCAAAACTAAATTAATTCATTGTTATTTAATTAGTTGTTGTGTTTCGTACCACCAATTTACACAGCGATATTCTACCGACGAATTCGTCGTTAAACGCAGTTGCATGAATATACAAAAAATATATAATCCTGCAATAAAAAAGTTTAATGGAAAATTAAACCAAAAATCAATTAAAAATAAATATAGGTTAATTAAAGTTTTTAATTAATTACAAAGTTTAAGCGACTTAATTAAATTTTTAATTAATTTTTGGTTGTATTTTCAATTTAAGATATTTACTACAGGTATACTTTTTCTGTTTAGCATTAAATCGAACCACAGTGCGCTGCATATAACAAACACACTTAATGTTTATATGTATATATATGTTTGTATATATATGTATGTGTATATAGAAATTCTTTAAAAACGATCTTTCATAAAATCTTTACAAAACCATTATCAACATCATTTTAAAAGAGAAGCCACCGCACAATCAAAATCTTTCTTTTAAATCATTATTTTAAAATAATTTTTTTCTTTCTTTATTCTTATCGTTTGCTTCATTTTGTTTAAAAATACAACTTGAGAGTTTGTGTTATAAAGACACCTGTAGAGTTTTTCTTTATTATTATATTTTGGGTCTTTTTTTGTGGAAAACTAATAAATTTATATTTGGAGTTCATTAGTGACAAACAAACAAAGAAATATAAAATTGATTTTATTATTATTATTTTTTTACATTATTGCTTTTTTTTGGTTCTTTGTCAAATTTGGTCTTAGTTTCCTTTTTATGTTTGCTGTTATTTGAACAAGCAACATTATTTATGGGGTTCATATAGTTTGAATTTTTTTTATAATACCCGGTTGTATTTGAAAGTGTTTAGTTATTTTTATGGAATTTTAATTAATTGAAAAAGTTTGTGGCTTTTAAAAAATTTTTGGAAAATATTTATAAAATTTTATTGATCAATAAACATTGAAACATTTATTTGAGAAATTGTTAAGATGCCAAAAACAAAGAAATTTGATTTATTGTTAAAAAGGTTTAAGTCGAATTTTATTAATAGTATTTTTCCTCACGAGATAAATTTTTAGGGTTCCGTACATCAAAGGTGAAAAGGAAAACCTATTATTTTCTCTACACTGTCCGTCTGTCACAGGGTGTTTTCTCGAGAAGTAAGAGTAAGAGCTATGGACCTGAAATTTTTGGTAGAATTTGTAGAATTCAGTCAAAAATTAAAGGGTGTTGGAAAACGAGCAAGGAAAATTTTAAAATCTAATTTAATATACATGCATATACTGACACTTAAAATTTCCAAAGTTCGTGAATTTTTATACAGACTACAACAATTAAAACTAAAATTTAAAAAATCAAATATAACGAATATTCAATCAGTTACTGGTATTTTGTCTGTCTAATTTTGACTAATGGCTGTATCTTGGCAACCGTAAAACTAAAAAATCCCAAAATTATAAAAGCATCAAACTAAAAAAAATCTCTTGAACTGAAATAAATCATCAAAACCCGAAAAAATCCCAAAAATGAAAAAAATTGCCAAAATCAAAAAAACATTGAAGTAAAAGTCGCCATAACGAAAAAAAATCCGCCAAGAACTTAAAAAATTGCTAAAACCAAAAAAAAACGCCAAGAACTCGTAAACAAAAAATTTAAAATTAATAAAACGGCGAAAAAAACCGAAAAATCTCAAAAACAAAAGGAAAGCCAAAATTCATGTAGTATTACATATGGGCATTTCTCCGAGAAACTCCACATTTTTGTGGCGTGCGACAGCACACAGTTAACATTGTATTTTTAAACCCAATTTTTCTTAAAATTTTGCCTAACGAAGAGCTGCTGACGGCTTACACAAATATATAAATAAGTAAAAAAAAGTTTCGTTTTCTTTAAAAAAACAAGCAAATTTTGCTGGATGTCGCACGTTACAAAAATTTGACATTCCAGTAGAAATGCCATCTAGTGTACGAAACCATTAGTGTGCGTCAGGTAAAATTAGTAGCATGAGGCTTTTGCAGACAAAAGTATTAAATAATTAATATTTTAAATTAACAGCTGTGCCTCGTTTCAGTGAGGAATGTGAGAACTGTCGGGTCAAAAATTTTTGAAAAATTAAGTATAAAATTTATATGAAAAGCTTTAATTTTGTTGAGTTATATTCATAAAAATTTTCTAGACAAGTCGTCTGAGTGATGTATGACAATATGGCGTCGAATTTTCATAGGCAAATTTGGTAAAAAAATTTCGTTTCTAAACGTTTCAAATTTCAATAAAAAATTACGAAAATTCATTTTAAGAAATATTTTTACCATACAAAATTTGTTTGTATTTTATACAAACTAGCTAGCTGCACTAAGCCAAAAGAACAAGCAGAAAAAAAAATGTAGTAATTGTGGAGGTAATCACACCGCTAACTATAGAGGATGCCCTGTATATTCTTTTGTTAAACAGACTATGAGTCAAAAACCTAAGTTAGCTCCAGCCCAACCATTAAACGCGTACTCCGCCTCTTTTGCTCAAGCAAGTCAACCAGTTACTTCACGTGTATCGTATGCCGATGCTGCTAAGGCTAGTTCTAATCCCTCACAAAATGTTTCACCGCAAAATAATTCAGCGAATGCAAACTCAGGCTTTAACTTTAGTCGCCTTGAAGCTACTATTGAGAATCTGGTGCTAACTATAAACAACTTTACAACAAATATGACTAGCATGATGCAAGAAATGCTGCGAATGCAGAATACACTGCTTCAAGCATTAGTTAACAAACCATGAACATGTTAAAAATATGTTTCTGGAACGCAAACGGCATTCGCCAGCATAAAAATGAACTTGAGCACTTCCTCATGGAAAAAAATATTGATATAATGTTGGTCTCTGAGACTCATTTGACTTCAAGGAGCTTATTTAAAATAAATGGTTACACTCTATATGATTCAAAGGACCCGAGGGGGAGAGCATGCGGTGGGTCAGCAATTCTAATTAAGTCAAGACTCAAACACTATGTCCTTGATAACGTTTGTGAAGAACATCTACAAGCAACGAATATTTGTATCGAAAATTTTTGCACAAATTTTGTCATATCATCAATTTACTCCCCTCCTAGATTCGCAATTACTGAGGATCAATACGAGGATTTCTACAAATCTCTTGGCCCTTGTTTCGTAGCAGCTGGAGACTATAATGCAAAACATACTTTCTGGGGTTCGCGTCTTATCACACCTAGAGGACGAGCGTTGTTCAACACAATTTCAAAAATGGGCTTGGACGTCATTTCAAGTGGGGAGCCCACTTACTGCCCTACGGACATACAAAAAATTCCTGATGTTATAGATTTTGGAGTCATGAAAAATATCACTAGGGAATTAATTCATGTTGAAGCTTCTGTAGATCTCTCCTCCGATCACTCTCCCACGATTGTTACAATTTGTAGCCCACTAAGAAGTGACTTCCCTTTCCCATACGTAAAGATGATCAACCGTGTTAATTGGCTGGGGTTCAAAAAATACCTAAGTAGCCATTGTACGGAAAATATTAACCTAAGAAGACCAGGTGATATTGAATCTAACATTGAAAATCTTAACGAAAATATTAAACAGGCTGCTGAACATGCCACTACTTCCCATCCGCAGACTGGGTTTAATAGAATTTATTCTACAGACATTGAACGTCTTTTACGTGAAAAAAGGACAGCTAGAAGGGAATGGCAACAGCACAGATCACCCCAAAATAAAATTAGATTTAAAGAGTGCACTAGACGACTCCAAGAGCTGCTGGCATATGAAAAAACTGTATGTCTTAAAAATTATCTGGAAAATCTTGATGCCACACCTGCATCTAATTAGTCCTTGTGGCGAGCTGCTAGAAAGCTTAAAACACCCGTTGAATATAGACCACCTCTGCGCACTTCTACCGGAGGTTGGGCCAGAAGCGATACTGAAAAAGGTAACATATTTGTTGAGCATTTAAAATCCGTATTTACCCCAAACACATGTACTGGTGTTGTTGATTTACCAAGTGTAGTTGCGCTACCCCCTCGAACCATAAAATTTAAGACGCGTGATGTTCAGAAACTAATTGCTGAACTCAACCCGAAGAAAGCTCCAGGTATTGATGGAATAAGTAACAATATGCTGATAAACTTGCCCCATATTGCAATTAGAATCCTGTTATTTATTTTTAACTCCATTTTACGACTGGAGTATTATCCACAAAGCTGGAAGCTTGCGAAGGTCAAAATGATTCCAAAGCCGGGCAAAGACCTTACCAAGGCTGAGTCATACAGGCCAATAAGTCTGCTATCAACAATGTCAAAACTCTTCGAAAAGCTGCTCATGACAAAATTGTCCCCAATTTTAACTGATAGTGGGTGCATCCCAGACCATCAATTTGGTTTTAGACGTCAGCATAGCACCATTGAACAAACTCATAGATTGGTGCAATTTATAAGAAGAACTTTTGAAGAAAAAATGTATTGTTCTGCCCTGTTTATTGACGTTTCTCAGGCCTTTGATAAAGTGTGGCATGAAGGTCTAATTCTAAAATTAAAATCATATCTACCAATAAAGTTAGTGAATTTATTAGAAAGTTACATCACTACCCGGAAGTTCACGGTCGTGGAAGGAGAATTCGTGAGTGTGCCCGAATCTATATCATCCGGTGTGCCACAGGGGAGCATACTGGGGCCAGTTTTGTATTTGATCTATACTTGTGATATGCCTTTGAGCAGCAATATCCATACATCTACGTTTGCCGATGATACAGCCTGCCTTAGTATGCATGAAAACCCTCACGAGGCTTCCCGATATTTACAAGAACATATTACTCAATTGGAAATGTGGTTGAACTTATGGAGAATTAAGGTAAATGAACAAAAGTGTGTCCATATAACGTTTACCCTAAGAAGAGATACTTGTTCCCCAATTCGAATCAATAATCAAAATATTCCTCAACACTCCCAAGTGAAATACCTTGGTATACACCTTGATCGAAGACTTACATGGAAACATCATATTGACTTTAAGCTAACTCAGATGAAACTTAAGTTATCTCAAATACACTGGTTGATTGGCAGAAATTCAATACTTAGCCTGGACTGTAAACTTTTATTATACAAGTCGCTTTTAAAGCCAATATGGTGTTACGGTATCCAGTTATGGGGCACTGCTTCAGCTTCCAATGTAGAGAGAATCCAACGAAGGCAAAACAAAATTTTACGGTTAATAACATCTGCTCCATGGTATATTAAGAATTCAAATTTGCATCGTGATTTAAGAATGCCAATAGTGACTGAAGAAATTGCAAGATACGCAGGCAAATACTTAACAAAACTCGAGTCACATCCTAATCCGCTTGCTCGTAATATTTTGAATTTTAATGGTCACATCCGCCTAAAAAAGAGGGACACAAGGGCTCTTATACTCAACACTCTAGATGGGAATGCTTGAAAATACATTTAATTTTCCTTTTTGATTATCACTACTTTGTATTATTTAAATTATCACTAAGTTTTGGCCGACACTGGTCGGGCTAAACAATTATATTTTAGCTTTAAGATTTGATCACTTATTGTTAGTTCATATTTGAAGATACAATAAATAAATATATGTATTTAAAAAAAAAAAAAAAAAAAAAAAAAAATTTATACAAAATCTATGCTTAAAAAAAGAATATGAAAATAAATTAAACTATAAATTAAAATTTATTTTTTATTAAAAAAATATATTTTATAAAAATTAAATTGTATACCCAAGATTATGAATAAATTTTGAATTTCATACGCGTTTGCATAAATTTAAAATGTTAATGTAAATGCATATTTTATTTATTTATTCACACTCAGTTGATGTCCTTCAAAAGCTGTTTTCTTTTCAATGGCACATACATTAATTAACCCTTTTTCACACGCCCTTATCTGTTGGCATACAAATGCGAAAGTGACAAACCCTTCAATATAAATTCGTACTTGAAACATACCATTTTATATAGTACGACACTCTTTTTTTCAAAATTTTGTTTTCGTCTTTTTTTTATATATATTTTTTTACTTTATACATAATTGTTTGAACATAATTACATGAAAAAGTGGTGGAGGACAACAAAAAAAAAATATAAAAAATAAAGGAAAGAACTCAAGAATTTATTACACAGAGTGCGAATGAGCCAACATCAGTTGTAATAAATCATTACTTACTGCTGCACTAAAACAAGACTGTGTAAAAACTCTTTCATTAGTAACAAAAAAAAAAGCAAGACATAAGAAAAGTACAAAATTCTCAGGAAAAAAGTAAACGAAAAATAAACTGTAAAGCACTTTGAATAATATAACCAGCAAATCAAAGTCTTTATTAGAGTGAAGACCAGGGGTCGTTCCTTTTTTATATACTATACATACAACTACATACAGACATAAGATACACATAATCGTAAAAATTTTATTTGAAAGAGCCTTAAAGCAAAGCGCTAATTAACTGCATAATGCATTCATAGCCCTACAGCTCTATTCACTTTTTCATATTATACGAGTATTTTTTTTTCAGTTTGAGCGAGTGCTCTTTTCTGCTGCTTGCCTTTAACAATGAAAACGACGTTATAGAAAAAAAAATCAGAAAATTATAGAAACATTTGCATAATTTTATAAAATTTTTCATACTGATTTTTTTTGTTAAGAATTTTTTTTTTACTATTTTTCTATGAATTACTAAATAAAGAAGAGAAAAAAACATTTAGTAAATTTATGCTAGAATTAAAAAAATATTCAGTTTTTAAATAGAAATTAATGATTTGTAAGAATTGTTGAGTGTTAGTATTTAAATATGGTTAGAAACGGAAATGAACTATGAATAGAATTTCAAGAAACAACAGTGGCACACATACTTTTGAGCACACACATCTGTACATGCAGTGATAATGAATATTATTATATAGAAAGAAATATTAAGTAAATGTGTCATACATACAATGTCTGCAAATAGGAAATATATACATACATACATACATATGTATATTAATGATAGAATTTTTTTTTGATACACATAAAAGTGAATTAACTTTAAAAGTTATTTGATTTTACTTTCTTTTTCTATAAAGATATATTGCAAGTGCCAAAAAAAAATATGCATTTCCTCAATTCAAGTTATTAATTGGGATCGATTAAGCTGACATTAAATTTGTTTTAAAGATTGAGCGTATAAGCGTTTAGCCTCAAAAGCTATGTACGAGTAAGAATTAGTACTACCCTCACGCGTTTTTTTTTTACCAATGCTTCCAATACTTCCAATACTTCCGCCAACATATTTGTTGTTGTTGCTTTTGTCATTATTTTATGTGCATTTGTCTCATATGAGTCACGCATTAGTCACGTGGGTATCACACATCAGTCACGCGTGATCCTGTTTGTATTTGTATATAATAATGGCTTAAAATAAATAACGTATGTGATTTTGGGTAAGTTTCTTAAAGTTCAGTTAGCCGACTGTAATGTAATGTAACAGCAACGTAGGAAACAGCTGTTCGATATTATTATATGAAAAGTAGGTTACGTTACATTACATCTCTAATACTATTTTGATAACTTTTAACATAACAATATCGATCAGCTGTTTCCTACTGTTGCAGTTACTTTACATTACAGTCGGCTAACTTAGCCTTTACACTCGTTAAAAATCTATTTTTCGATAACTCATTTCCGCATTCATTCAATTAAAGGAAATTAATTAGGAGCGTACGCACGTTTATAAAAAAATAATGAATTTTTGCTTGTTTTGTTTATTAAACACCGTTTATATGAATTTTCTTCATGATTCGAAATTTCTTAAATACAAAAAATAGTTTTTCTGAAGTAGTTAGCACGTTGACTACAAAAGCGAAGGTCCTGGTTTCGATACCGGCCTCCGACAATCATTAAATAACAATACCACACATTTTTCCTGATGTTCATTAGTGTCCATTTGTGTCAGTTTTTATATGAAAAAGCTCTAGTGATGAAGACAGAGATACTGCTCACTTAACTACGCCGGCTTCAGCGGATACTAATCCTAATGTAACATCAGAGCGCCCTCCTTCGTCGGTATTGTGTAGCAAAATCATCGGCGAAGCAAAATAACCAATAAAATGGATTCTGAATACATATTGGAAAATTTAATAGGCCTCATTGACACTAGGGGCGCTGTAAAACTGTATTATTAAGAATTTGCAAAAAGCCGAGTTGTAAAAGAATGAGCTTTCCTTTCTCTGTCTCTGTCTCTTCCTTCAGCAGCTGTCTTCTCTATCACTACCCTTTCCCCATCACCCTCTCTCACTATATTCTCTTCAACTCACAGGTAGCGCAAAGGTATCATTGCATTGCATCCAAGTGAGCTTACCATCAGCCTGCTAACCTAACCTATCGTTGCGCCTCAACCTCACAAGTTTTTTTTACCAATAATAAGTGGTTATTGACTCCCACAAACACATTTTTTGCTATTGTTTTTGTCTTTTTTTTTGTGCTTTCATTAGAAATTTAGAATTTTCGCACAAATTTTTTACGTGTGAGTCACACGTGATCGTGGTTGTATTTCTATGTAAAAATTGTTTTAAAAAAATAACATGTGTAATTTCGAATAAATTACTTAGGCTTGTTAAAAATTCTATTTTTAAATACATAATTCGTATCCGAAGTCATTCAATCAAGCCATAACCGTTAAAATAGCTTAAGCAACATATTTTTTGGACTTCGTTTTTGTTTAAGGAAATCGGCTTTTACGATCGCTAATAATAGATTTTGGTCAAAAAATTAAGACAGAAAATTCGATATTTCTTTAAATAAAATAAATCATAATTTGAAATTTATTTTCTGGTGGTTTAGATTTGTCTATATGCATTTCAATGTTGCTGTAACAAATAATCAGTAGACTTCAACCACACATTTTTTATAGTCACAAACCTCGTATCTTATGCACAGGCTTTCAAGAACTATTTAAGAATTCACAAATAAAAATATTTTTGAAAATCATAAAAGAAAAATAAGCGTAGTAAGATAAGAAACTTATGCAAAAATATTACTAACTATTTGTGAATTCTCAAATAGTTTTTGAAAGTCTGTGCATAAGATAAGAGGTTTGTGACTATTCAAAATGTCTGGTGAAAGCCTACCGACAATTTTTTACAGTAACAATGAAATGCATATAGATGAAGCTGAACCAGCAGCAAATAAATTTCAAATTATTATATTATTATGACAATATGTGGGATAATAAATTTCTCGAAATAAATCATGTTTATTAAGCAATTAATAATTACTTTATATGGGGGATATCTGTCTCCCCGCTCCTATACTACCAAGATTTTAGTGGAATATAAAGTTTGTTTTAAAAATTATCCAAATTAAATTTAGTGAGTCTCATTATAGTAGTTCTGAGGATATAGAGCAAATCAAAATTAAATTTATTTGGGGGTACCCGTCCTTTACCTCAAAGACTTTGTTGCAACATGAAGTTTGTTTTAAGAATTATTCATATCAAGTTTAGTGATCTTGACTATTGTGGTTGTGGAGATATGAATTTATCTGCAAAAAATGGAGATGCGGCGCTTTAGGAGTGTAAAACTGCTAAATCACTTCAACCAAATTTTACAGCAGAGATAAAATACTGTTACAATTTTATATACATAAACAAATTTTTAAGTAAAAAGCAAATACTTTTTTTATTCACACTACCCATTAAATTTTTGTAACAAATTAAAATAAAAATTTCAGCCAGTGGATTTGGCGCTTCTTTCGAACAGCATTAAAACATATTTAAACAATAGCTGAGCGCGGTAAATGTTGTTTCTTCCTACAGTACAATTATATATGGGCATTTTTATGAGAAAGTCCACTTTTTTGTCTCGTGCGACAGCAGACAATTAATCTTTTATTTCAGAGAAATGTGACTCGATTTTTCTTCAAAGTTTACCTTATGTAGAAATGCCGACGGCGTATACAAATACTTTTATAAAAAAGTAAACAAAATATGTTTCGTTTGCTTTGAAAAAAGAAGCAAGTATATATGTATGTGTGTATTTTTATTGTCGCACGCGACAAAAAATTGACATTCCTGTGGAAATGCCTATATAAACATAAGTATGTGACCTGGTCTATGAAAAGATGGCTTATGTCTCAGAAACAGAACGAAGGCGAACAACAACAACCGAGAAACTGACTGTTTATCTTTAACACCTGATTTCTCGAAATTTTGTTTTTGAGTCATAAGCCAATTTTTCATAGACCGGGTCACATATGATAAAAAGTGGTGGATTTAGTAGATTTACACTATTTAGTTCATGTTTCTCTTAGTGACAATTTAAATTATATCACTATTCAATAATTTGCTAAGAATATATATTGATATTATACATGTTTTTCTAAGCAGAGGCAATTTAAGATTGTTTTTATTTGTACCAACAAAAAAATTACTTCGAAGAACGTTTTTATTTTTCTTTAGATTCTTAATAAAAGAAACAAACAAAAAAAAGGAACATAACTTCTTGCAAGGACTAGCCACTATATATAAATCCTTGGTTAAGAACCAAAGTTGCATTACTTCCTGATGCCAAGCATAGTAAGTTATAAGACTTTTATTTCCTGGAAAAAATGGAATGGCAGCGGACAACATTTTTTTTAATTTCTTTTAAATTTAAATAAATTGCAGGCATATTAACTAATAACTTTGTTTTTAATTTAATGTAAGCAAAAGCAGTCCCGGCAAAACTTTTACTCATTTCAAAACGTCACATGTCGACGCAAAGTAAACAATATAATAATATGACAAACTTCCTGTATTTCTCCCTTTACAATAAAATAAAATTTTAGGCTGCATACACATACACATACACACACACAATAAAATAAAGAAGTAAAAAAAATCATCTCCTTCCCGCTACTTTTGGTTAGGCCTCATTAGCTTTTTTTTATTTCTTTTAATTTCGTTACAAATTTGTTATTTTGTCAAAATGAAAAATATAATTCGTTTTCATAAACTTTTTGCTTTCATGTGAAGAGTCTCTTCAAGTCAACCTTTTGTTTGGGAATCAATCATATGTATGCGGGATGGTTGCTTTTATATTTTACATTTATTTTTGTTTCTTTTTTTTCCTTTTATTTTTAATTAAAGCAAATTGTTTTTTTGTTTCCCATCTACTCTAAATACAATGAAATGCAGTTGCTCTGTTACATTTCTTTCATAAACGTTCGGGTCTTTTATGATGAGAAGTTTTTTGCTTGAGTGACTGCATTCAAATACGATTTTTGCTTTTTTCTTCTTTCAATTTCTTGCCATCAAAATGACTGACTGTTTGATGACTGACTGACTGACTGACTAACTATGACTGTGTGGTTATGAGTGAGTGAATGCATGGAATGGTCTTTCTAGAAATACCTACATACCATATATTGTTTATTTTGTTTTTTTTTTTTAATTTTGTCCGTTTTAAATGTTTATGCTTAAGTAAACATTTAAGTGCTAATTTCCTTATTAATTTGCTGCAAACCAAAAAAGAATTCAGGAAGAAAAAAATTGCCCACACCCAGAGTGTAATAAAAATTATGAAAAAACAAAATATATACTATATGGCATAATTATTTAGTTATCTTTTGAAATAGACAGAGTTAATTATGGGGAATATATGAAGGCAATTTAAGATTATAAAATTTACTCAAGTTTTTTTTTTTAATTAGCTTTAATTTCAAATGCGGCTTTAGTAATCAAAGTGTATCATCATGATCGAGCTTTAGATGGAAATGGTCAGCAAGAGAAAATTGCGCTTTAACAGCAGAAGTAAAAAAGCGAGGCTTGATAGATTTTTAAAAGCCTTCGCTTAAACATATTTATTTAATTTAATTCCATCCATTTCTTCGAACAAAGGAATTTCTATCAATCGAAGGTGCTTTTATGTATATATGCCAACTAACTTTTCTTTGCAATATATTTTCTTTCGTTCATTTGTTGCATAGAACATGTTCGTAAATGCATCATAATGCGAGCAATTCATAGCTAGTCTGCAATTATTTTATTAAACTTTCACAGAAAAAAGTGTTCACCAATTAATATTTTCAATTAAGAATTTAATTGTATTAATTAAATTTTTAATTGTATTAATTAATTTGAGTGGAAAAACTTAATTGATATTATCAAATTGTTTATAGGTGAAAATTTAATTAATTTTTTAATTGATACTACAAATATTTTAATTAATATTACAAAATCATTCATATTACTTTTTTGTGTGTTTCCTAACTTAATCATCCAATGTATTATAATTTTTTTTTATAGAATACATATATGTGCCCTTAATTATGAAAGTGGTCTTAGTCATATATTGCTTTATTTGATATATTTGGTAGATTATATTTGAACAAATCAAAAATTGCTTTTATATTATGCAGCATTTTAATTTCGATTTATATAAATTTATTTAATAATGTTTAAATATTTATTGAAGTTTTTCAAAGATTTATATGATATTTTGAAGCAAAAATGCACATGACTTAGAGCACTTTCATAATTAAGGGCACATACAGGGTGGCGCAAAAGTAATCCTCCTATCAGAATATGCTATAAATTTTGCAATTGGCGCCTAATGTCAGTTTTGTTTTGACATTTGTGTAGTAAACACATGCAAAATACACGTTACGCTACACAGCTCCAGAACGCGGAATATTGCTGACTATTTATTTGACCAGTTATCGGTTGTGCCAAAGTCACCGACCAGCAAGATCACCTTATTTGACCGCTGCAGACTTCTTTTTGTGGAGCTTTTTGAAGTCGCAGGTTTATGTCAACAAGCCTCAGACTCTTGCAGCTCTTAAAGACAATATCCTTCAAGAATGTGAGGAAGTTTTGGCCAAAGTAAAGGAAAATGCCATAAAAAGGGCTCAAATGACAATGGCTGTGTTGGCGGTCATTTACATGACATCATATTCTCGATTTGATTAAAAAAAAATTTAAAGACCAAATAAAAATAATCCACAAGAAGAATCAAAGTTTTTCTTTTTTTTTAAATTACAGCCAAATAACATCGGAAGGTTATTTTTGCGCCACCCTGTATGTATGTACATATGTACATTAGAGTGGCAGTTAATTGTATGAAGACGTTTTTATATAGATTTATTCTACTCTCACCCCACCCCCCGAATCAGTTCAGTTATATGTAAAAAAAAATAAAACAAATTTCATACCGATAGGTTGCGTGTTAGGGGGTGCGTCCGGCCCTCAAAGTTGGCCTTCAAGCCCATTTTTCAATGTAATTTTTTGCATATGACTATCTTTAAGAAAAAACCATTTTACAAGAATATCAATATGGCAATATTTTAGCTCTTTAAGTCAACAACATTGGTCTTAAAGAAAGTTTTTTTTTGCTAAAATTAATATTTTAGAAAATAATGAGGAAAATAACCAATAATATTTAACAAAATTTTATTCATATGGAAATTTTTTATTTTAAGCATGTACAATAATAGCTAATATATATTAAATTATTTCATAACTATACATACAGTAAAAAAAACTAAAAAAAGAAATACATTAAATATATGGACTTGAGGCCCAACTTTGTGGGCCGGACGCACCCCCCAAAACACAACTTATCGCTATAATTTTTTTTTGTATTTTTTTTACATAAAACTGAACCGATTTGCGGGGTGAGAGTAGAAGGATTAAAAAAAAAGAATAACGGCCACCCTAATGTACATACTAGTTTTTTCCACAAAATTGCCTTTTTAGGGTTCCGTACACCAAAGATAAAAAGGAAATCTATTTATTGTTTTTCCTATGTTGTACGTCTGTCCATCACCGACTGTTTTCTCGAGAACTGCAAGAGCTACGGACCTGAAATTTTCACACAATATGTAAATTTGGCAGTTATCAGAACATATAAATACATACATACATACATATTTATATAACAGTTAAAAATTAAAGGGTGTTTAAGCAAGCAACAAATAACGCGATAATAATTCCAAAAATAATTTTTTTATGAATGAACTTGATGCTATCGTGGTTAAGCTATGTACAGACGACTGTCAGATCATACAATATTGTCAGATCTGTCAATGTGCTGGCAATCGAAAATTGCCAGTACAATATTCCTTGTCAGTTCACACGGTTGTAAGAAAATCTTACAATTTATTGCCAGGCGGTTGTATGGCAATTAGTTCATCTGACAAAATTGTCAGCCGAAAAATTGTGAGTTCACACGGTTGACATATGCACAAATTGTCAGATCTGTTGTTATGCGTTGCCAGACTCAAAGCGTTTGTTAGAAATTGTTAAATATCAATCGTTTGTGTTTGGGTTAAATGTAAAAAGTGAAAGTATAAATTATTATGGACCATAAAGAAGCAATTGCAATGATTTTGTGTGCATATATTTTATTATAAATGTTTTATTTAAAATCAAGCGTGCGCAGTGTTGCCCATAGAAATAATTCTCTTACAATGACGCCATTGTCAGATGCATTAACTTCGCACATCTGGCAATATTAAAATGTCTGACAAATATCTGGCAATATTTTTACAATGTGTTCACACGATTGTAAGATGTCTGACAATTTGTTGCCAGCTGCTAGTCTTTCAATGGACTGACTATGGTTTTTCTGGCAACGACGTCTGACAAAGTTTGTCAGTTCACACGGTTGTAAGAAATTTTGAGCAAATTTTACTGGCAATATTGTAAGATCTGACAACCGTCTGTACATAGCTTTAGATTTTTTATTTGAGATAAGAAAGATTTAGTTACGCTTCTTCTTAATTTCAAATTATCTGTGTATACATGTATAATTTTACTCATACTTTATTTTCTATAAACTAATGAATTATTATTTGAAATTATATTTTTTTTACTTGAATTCACATCCATTAACCTTAAAAAAAACTGACCTTTTACATTTGATTGAGCATCCTTACTAAAAAACTCTACTCTTGCCTTTAATGGTGGATTTATTCTACGCACAAAATTTTGCCTTTTTTCTAACTTACAGACATTACAGTTCGTTGTAAAAATAACCGAAAGAAATTCCCCTAGATCTCCCTAGTATGTTAAAAAAAGGAAAAAAAACATCATCTCTAAGTTGATCTCACATACCCTGATATGAATCCAGCACATACTCGTACTACCCAGGAGTCCGGTCACATTTCATTGCTCTCTTATGACAATTTGTTAAGGTATATTTTGTCCGCAATTAGTTCCGGTTGATTAAATTTTAATATCCCTTGCACGTTTCTATTTCTAGGGAAAAAGTGTCACACTTAAAATTATTTTTTGTTTTAAATTTAAAAAAAAATATGATAATAAATAAATGAATGTTATTAGTGGCGACAGCTCTACATGTTTTTTTTTACATCGAACACCCAGAGGCAATGGCAGGCACGTAGCACTTGAAAGAAAAGAAATAAAAGACAGAAAAAAAACAAAAACGAACCGATACCTTTTTTTGGGAAATTAAAATTAAAAGGTTGTTGTTATTTGTCGGTTAAATTTTTTTGTTTCTATACAAAAAAAAATTTGTTTGTGTGCGCCCCCCATGGACATACAGGTGTCACACTTCATTTACTGTTTATAGAGTAGATTTTTTCTATTTGTTAAAAAAAAAACAAAAGAAAATAAGTAATTATTGGTAATTATTAGACAATTTAAGCCAAAAAGATAAAATATTTAAAAATGTTGAATTTGATAAAACTTTTTATTGTTAAAAAAAGGTACATTTAAATTCATGATATTTTTTTTAGAAAATTATAATTTTTGTAGAAATTATAATAAGAAACTTAATATTAATGTAATTATTAGTTAGTCTGTTTCCAGTCTGTGTTATGAAGTTCTTTGCGACATATTAACTTTGTTTTTTAATAAATTAAAAAAAAGTATAAATAATTATGTACATATGTATACGAAAGTGTCGACTAGGCAATTTTAAAAAAATAATTAAGCGGCTTTGATTAAAGAATATGTTAAACGGAAATATTGAAGATATACTCATAATCATATAAATTGCTTTTAAACGTGATATGACTTGTCTGTCCTTTTTCAAAGCCCTGGTAGTAAAAAAAAAATATAATAATATTTTAAAATACAAAAAATTTCGAAGTATTTTAATTTGAAATTTATTTGCTAGTGGTTCAACTTTGTCTATATGCATTTCATTGTTGCTATAAGAAATGGTCAGTAGACTTCAAACCACACATTTTGAATAGTCACAAACCTCTTATCTTATGCACAGACTTTCAAGAACTATTTGAGAATTCACAAGTAATAATATTTTTGAAAATCACAAATAAAAAATAAGCTTAGTAGGCTTAGAAACTCATACAAAACCCAGCAAATAATTTATATTCGATATGAATCTGTTTTATTTTTCTACAATGAAATGCAAACAGATAAAGCTGAAGCACTAGCAAATAAATTTCAAATTAATATATAATTATGAAAATTTGTCGAATAACAAATTTCTTAAATACCGAAGAACATATATTTCGGTGACATTAAGTCTTTATTTAATTTAAACATTTGGCTGGTTTCATTTGTTTAAGCAATGTTTATATGCATTTTATTCCAGCTCCACTCTTGTTCACCGAGAAGGTGCTAACCCAATGGTTTAGTTTTGTGAACTGTGATTACGAGATTTTCTCAATTTTTCAACCGTATATTATTCCACATTTATTAATGTCATAAGTTTTTAGCTTAACATCATCAACACGCTTGATTTTCTTCAACACAATGTTCAACATTATTCAACAATATTCCAAATGAGATTAGAAGTCTAAAAAAGATAAGTCACAAGTCCTGAAAAATCACACAAATTAATTGAGATTTTAACCAGCGATACTTTCGAATATGCAGATTACGCGAGTACCATTATTTAAAATCAGCTTATCTTGACTTAAGCACTTTTTGCTAATAAATAAAATAAAAATTTAATATCAAATTCATCTAACTAATATGTTTGCTGGGTATGTGTGTTGCGTGTGAGTCTTATACTTATATTGATAGAAATTTAAAACGCTTATAAATTATACCATACGATATAGTGAGCAAATTTGCAAAACAAAGCACATTAAAGGAAGAATTTTCCGAACATGTACTTTTACTTTTTAACATTACCAAAGTTTTGGCATTCAGACTAGTCACAGCTTTTCCTTCAATTATTTATATGTATACTGATGTGCTTAAATGTAAGTGCAACATTGTAGTCTGGATAAAACGATTTTTTTCAAAAATTATTTTTAGCAACAAAAATTTATTTTCTCAAAATTATTTAAAGTTTTGTTAAAGTTTTACTTAGTTGCAAAAGAAACATACAAAAATACAGACTGCTGACATCTACTACTTATTCATTAACATTGACAAAAAAAGTATAAACAAAATAATAGACTCCTTTGAAAAAGATACAAAACTGGCATTAAGTTTTTTTCTACATAAATGAAAATACATGACAAAAACTATACAAAATACAAAGACGCAGGGGAGTTTTACCAAATTTAAGATGAAACTTTGTGTGAAAAAAGTAAGAACCAAAAAATTAAATGTCTGTGAAAACCGGCGTCAAAAGTCTGCTTTTCTTTTAAGCGGAAATAAGATATGGTTTCTTCCTGGAAGACCAAAGAAACTAGGAACAAATTTTTTGTTAAGCATACTTTTTGCAATTTGCAGACTTTTGTGTGGACCAAAAAAAAATTGTATTTAGATTTTTGCCTCTGGAAGCAATAAGTAAGAAGTTAAAGTTATTTTTTAAAGACTTGATAATAGATATACTAAAATGTTAAATAAAATTATGCTTGATTTTTAAAATTATAAATTAGATTAATTAAGATTAAATTTTTTTTCGAAATACATGAAAAGAATTAATTAATTTGCTAATGTTCTTCTTGTGATGTTAAATCTAGTAACTGTGAACAATAAAGAGACATTTAACAAGCAAATTAATCCCACTTTAAGTGCATCAAGTTTAGCTGAATTGAAGTTTCCACTGCAAGAAAATTTAATCACTCATTTTACTGATTTTTAAAACATTTTTTAATTTTTGTGATGTAATTCAGCAAGATTTTTTCACTAATATGTATGTTTCACTAGTAAAGCTGCCGCTACATACATTGCATTTTTATTCAGCAATGATTTATATAATTCAGCAAAAATTTTTCGTTAGTCCCGGTTCACATGTTTCAACTATTACTGCTTAAGTCATAATTCAGCTGTAAGAAATATCTCTTATTTTCTTACAGCTGAATTACGAGTGGAGCAACAAAAGTTAAAACGTGTCAAACGGGACTTAGAAAATTCTTGTAAATTTGGCGACGTAAATGAATCTCTTTAGCTGATTTAGCTGAATTATATTTTAGAAGCAGAATTATGACTTTTTTGAACAAGTTTTCTTTTTATAGCATTTTTGCCATTTACGAAATTTTTAATGAGATTTAAAAAAAATAGCTGAATTATATAATTATTAAAAGATTAAAAGTTTTTTCGAAAAACATGAAAAGAATTAACTAATTTGCAACTGTACTTTAGATCTGATGTTAAATGTAATAGTTTTGAATAATAAAGTGGCATTTAATAAGCAAATTAATTTTATTTTAAGTACATCAAGCTTAGCTGAATTAAGGTTTTCATAGCTGATTTATGCAAGAATATTCAATAAGTCATTTCACTGCATTTCACATCATTTATTACTTTTTTTTGTATAATTCGGCAAGTGTTTCTTTAACTAATATATGTTTTACTGCTCAAGCTGTTTCTACGTGCATTGAAATTTATATTCAGCAATGATTAATATAATTCAGCAAAGTTTTTTTGCTAAGAAAGTTCATGTAAATTGGTAGACGTAAATGAATATTTTAGCTGATTTAGCTGAATTACGACTTTTTTGAGTAAATTTTCTTTTTAAAACCTTTTAGCCATTTTTGATCATTTTTAATAAGATTTAAAAAAATTCAGCAAGAATTTTTCGAATCATTATTTTGCTTTGCGGATAAGATTGTTTGTTTTCATCAAGCATATTAAAATCAGCAATAATTGATGCAAATCAGCAAGACTTCTTGCTACAAAATATCATTCCAGTTGCGCTGAATTATAGTTTTGGAATCTATTTTATAAAACTTTTAAGGCAAAGTTAAATTTTTCCTCCATTATGATAAGTTTAAATAAATATTTAATTGCTGTGTTATGGTATTTTTATTTTGCTAATAAATTTGTTTTCAATTGTAATAAAATTGTTATTCAGCAATATTTAATGAAATTCAGCCAGGAATCTCGTTTTTTTTCGAAGTTCTATATGTTTTTTCCTTTATTAGGAAGCATAAATTAATTTTTAAATCGTAGCTAAACTTCAAATTAAATTTTGTGTTTATGTCATCATCTTTAATTTAGTTATCGGTCTTTTTCTTTCATTGTTAAATGTGAAATAATTCTTGAATTTAAATCATTTACGATCTTTTGTGTTCCACTTACAAACAATTGTCATATATTAATTCACTTGTCATCATTTTAATACAGTTTATTATTATTATTTTTTGCTTCAACATGATTATCATGTGAATATTTGTTTAAAAGTTGACGATTGCTTATGTGATAAAGCTTTCATTAAATTAAAAAAAAAGAAAACAAAACAAAAAAAGAGTACGACAACAACATAATTGATCAATTAACTTTGTTATTTATTTATTATATTCACAGTGAATATTTATTGATGTTAAACAAAAAGAGGTGGGTTTGGAGAAACTGACTAAGCAAGCAAAGGAGGTGATATTCATCGTCTTTATTCAGCATTTATTAAGCTAATAGTGTTTTAGAGAAATATCTTATTTTATTTCTTTGTCTCTGCTTTAAACCGTTATAAAAGTTTCTTAACAAGATTCAAAAAATAAAAGATCAAATAAATAAATAAATAAATAAAATTATACCGCTATAGGAAAATTTATGAATGAAGATTTTTTGCTCTCTTGCATTTCATTTCTTTTTATTAAATATCTGCTAACCATTGCAAATATTGTGCAGCTGGTTGAGAAAAACAGATAAACATCTATCAAAAAGTGGCAAATATAAATTGAAAAACTATAGCCTGAAAACACCAGACACATTGCACCTTAACTTTCCCAGAGAGTTAGAGATGAAAATTGAGTAGACATAAAACACTATTCACACAACAGATTGTTAAAGAAACCCCGTAGTGTGATTAAAAACTGCAAATAACAGCAGAAAGACAAAAAAAATTGTATTCTAAACTCAGTAAATAATGTTCAAGAATTTCTCAATTGGAAGTCACGATATTAACCGATTATGATGATACGCTATAATTTAAGGAACAAATATAAATTTTTATACAAAAGAAATTGCTCTCGGAATTTGATTTGAATAATTGCTATGAATTAGATTATTGTCTGGCTGAATAGCGTTTAAAATTATTATAATAATAAGTTATTTCTTTCCAAACTTTGACTTAGCTGAATCGCAGTTTATTATAAATTTGGAGGTTTAAAATGGATATTTTGCAACTTCCTTGGGCCTTTTATGATTTTATATATATGTGAATTGTTTAACTGTTTGAAAAGCCTTTTTCAAGATTAAGGTAAATAACTAGCATTGGGCAATTTTTTCCGCCTGAATTGATTTAACCGTTTGCTGAATTAACTTTTTAAGAGGCTTTGCATATTTGTAGCTCAAGAAAGAAGAGAAGTTGCCATAGGTATTTGAATTCAATTATTGCTATCATGAAGCAGATTATTCTGTGGCTGCATTTTGGCTTATTATGCTAATAATTAAATTTTTTTCAAAAGTCTGACTTAGCTGAATTGCAGTTTATCATAAATTTCAAAAGTAAAAGGCATATTTTACAACTTTTTTATTTGAATTTCTTGGTTTTTACTCTCTTACATTTAGCTGATTTACTCAACTGTTTGGAAAACGTATTTAAGGGCTATAGGATTCAGCTAAATAAGCAAAATTGGGCAATTTTTTTCTAGCTGAATTGATGTTACTCTTTGCTGAATTGAATTTTTTTTAGTAGGCTTTGTATATTTCAGCCTAAGAAAAACATTTGCCTGTGCAGGAATTGTTATGCAAATAAGTAAATTATTTCAAAGTTTGGCTTAGCTGAATTGGAGTTTATCATAAATTCATTAAGAAAACTTATATTTTACAACTTTATTGCACGAATTTATTGCTTCTTATGATCTTATATTTAGCTTAATAACTTAGCTCTCTGTTAAATTTATCTAAGAGTTATAGGATTCAGCTATTTACCCAGCTGAATTGATTTTACAATTCGCTGAACTCCTTTTCAGCAGTCATCATTTATTTTTAATGCAATAAAAATGTCATATATTTTTAATGTAAAACAAATTAAAAATTAATTGTTACGGTGAATCGGCTTTTTATCTGATCGAACTTGCATATTGAAAACTTTCCACGTGATCTAATGTTCAGCTGAATTGGTCAGCTTGTTTCCAAGCTTGTCTTAGGGTTATAGTGTTCAGCTTTTTAAACAGCTGAATATATTTTACAATTTGCTGAATTGCTTTATTCAGTAGGTCTTATGTTATATATTTATTACTTTTTGGAAACTTTCCACAACCAACATTTTGTGCTTAGCTGAATTGCAGTTTATTATAAACTGTAAAGTTTTATAATCTTTTAATACGAATTCTCTTGTTTCTGTGATCTTACACACAGCTGAATTGGTCTGATTGTTGCGTATCTTGAAGTTCTGATATAGTGTTATATAGCTAGAATTGATTAATTTTTCCCAGCTGAATTGATTTTATCCCTTGCTAAGTTGCTTATTTGGTAGGGTTCATAAATTTATATCTTAAGTATATTACATTTGTTAATATTAAAGCTTACTAGTGGCTTTGCTCAATTATTGGTAATTAATTTTTTAAATTTTATAATAAAATTCCCTAGTATTTCCTAGCTGAATGAAAGTTTTTTCTTGCTGAATTGTTTCTTTAGTGGGCTTAACGTCTAAAAATATACTTTCATAATTGTGTTTGATTTTCTGTAGCTGAATTTAAATGTTTTTATTGTAAGTTATAAAGTTCATTTTAATTTAAGTTTTTAACAAGCAACAATTAATTTTGAATATCCATTTTTAAATTTGTTTTTAGTCTGCTGCAGCACTATAACTTTTGAACTAATTTTTGTGTTGCTGAATTGACGTTTGGTTAGCTAAATAACAATTTTCTTAAGCTTGTGTTCCTTTAATATAATTTTTAGCTACAAATCCTTTGCAGCTTGAATATGACTTATATTTTTAATTAACTTTAATGTAGGGCATATTTGAAATGTAAAAATAATAAAATATCTTAAGTGATGCTCATTTTTTTCTTTCGAGCCTTGAGAGTAGATGGGTGAATAATTGTATTAAAACAAATAAAAGCCAAGAGGCTTATGCTTTAAAGAGTGTTGTACAGGACGTGTAAACAGATATACAGGCAAACCTGAAACTGGACAAAGATATGACATGAAAGCCATCTTCTTTGCTATCTTCACGCCAGCATTAACCAACAAAGCCATAAGTATTTTTAAAAGCATTTTGTACTTTTCCTAAAGTAGAGAAGTAGAGTGCACAGTAGAGTTAAGAGTATTTTTGAAGTTGAATGGAACTAAAGCACGGTATGGCTTAGTTTTAATAGTTGGTCTTTGCAATAAGAGTTTGTGGTATTTAGCAGGGAAAAGAAATAACCAGCTTTATTCGTGTAGTTACCACAAAGTCATGTATGCATTTTATACATCTTGTTATAATATGGATTCTTTGTTGTTTTGTTCTTACAGACTTTCATTCATTTTTTTTTATTACATAAATTTTTTATATATATTAAAGCTACAAAAAGGTGGCGGCATGATTGCTTTGCTCTATACTTTTCTACTTTAACTAACTGGTGGGTAAAAAAAATTAAAAGGAAAAAATCTAAATGAAATAATATATATAAAATGTACAAGTGCCGTTGGCATGTTAGCAACACAAGACGGCAAATATTGCAGTCTTTTCACACGTACACAAATATCTAAGCTTAAATATGTTCTCTCAAGCATACGTATGTGTTTGATTTCCCCTATCGTGTGATGTTTAGAGGGTATATGGTGCTTAATAAAAAGGCGTTAGGTTTCAATAGACCAACTTACTGAAGACAATTTCTTATATGTTGCTTAGTAATGGTTGTACATCACCCGGAGAGAAGGAGTAGTAGCTGCAGCTCCTCCACACTTTCATATTAAAACAGCCAGGGCGTCATTATTAATTTAACCTATTTTTTCCACACTTCCATCAGTGTGCGAAAAAGGCAGAAAAAAGATATTAGAACAAAAACATTAAATAGGGAAATTTAATATAGAAAGAAGCAAAAAAGCATGTGTTAGAGGAAGTATGTGTTTGTATGGCAACTGTATATAAAAAAATATAAAATAAATAAAGGCAGCATTAAATAAGTATTTAAAACGTTTTATATATAGCAACTTGGCAGAAGAAAATTTAGTACAATTTATAGGATTTTGTATGAATATAATGAAATTATTAAGCACATAACAATTCAGCTGAAATAAATATTATTCAGCAAGACAGCAAAAGTCAAATAAGAGAGCATTAGATTAACTTAAGCCAAATGTATTTAAACGAGGTATGAAATGAGTTACATTTGTAACAATACCTTACGAAAGTTAGGAGTTTTAAGAAACTGTATATACCTACGAAATAAAGTTGTATTAAAATTTTTCTCCCGCTGAATAAGAGACAGCTGATTAAAAGTATACTCTTTCAGTTGCTTTTAAGACTTTCTCCGTGTTTGGTACATTTAAAAATTGCATGTTGCCTCATTGATTAAATGTTTGTGCTAAACTTTAAAACTAACTTATTCCACACTTAAATAAAAGACAAATTTGTAAATCATGTAGCGGAATAGCACTTTTAGGACGGTAATCAGATATTTTTCATGCCTTATATTTAGCTGAAAATTAGTTTTTGCGCTGAAATTCTTAAATTCTATTTAACTTAAATCATTGGTCCCTTGTCATCATTTTTGTACAGCTGAATTCTAAAACTTTCTGCTTTTGAAATTCGGGATTTTCACATTTTTTTAAATCAAGCTCTACTAATAATTTTTTTAATAGTCTTATATATATTCACCTGAATTGCATGCCAAGCTGCAGAATTGCATTATAAAATTCAACTTTTGGCTAAACTAACTTTTTAAATTCAAATATTAGTTAAACTCTCATGTTAGCTGAATTTGTATTTTCTTAAATTTTGCAGCTAAATTGGCCTTCCTTCACATGGAAATATTTTTCATTATTTTCTTAATAGAATATGCACATAGTAACCAGTTATTTCTGCATTAAGCTTAGCTGAATTATATTGTTATGCAGCCTGGTTAAATAATTTTCAAAATAAATGATAGTTGAGAGCATAGTAGCTGAATTTGTATTTTCTTTGTTTTTTTTAGCTGAATTGGGCTTCTTTCACAGATAAGATGTTTTTGATATCTTCCTTAATAAGTTGTGCACATAGCTACCAGTGATTTTTGCATTAAGCTTAGCTGAAATATATTCTTATGCAAATAAACTGTAAAATATCTTTTAAAATCATATTTTATAAGCTTAAACTGTCGAAAATTTTTAAAATACTCTCAGAAGTACAAATTAGCTGAAATTGAAATTTTATTATTTATGTAGCTGAATTGCTTATCGAAACTCTTCTACATGTAGTTTTTTTTAATTTAAAACATATTAACATACAACTTGAATATTAAACTCAGCTGAATTGTATTCTTTCGCAGCTAAATTATAATTTTACTTTCAAAGTCATATATCCAAACATAACTAATATTTTTTAAAATTTGAAATCCTGTTGAATTTAAATAGAAAATAATTAAACCACCATGCATATGTATTTTAATAGCCCGGTCTTATAAACATATAAGCTGAATTCATTTTTTTATAGCTTTTTAGCTGATTTGGTTTTCTGTTTGAGAGAAATTTTTTTAATGTAGTACATGAAATTTTAATATTAAGCTCAGCTGAATTATATTCTTTCACAGCTGAAATATAATATTAATTTCAAAATTATATATTGAAACTATTTATTCTGTTTTTTAAGCTTTGAAATTCATCTGAATTTAAAAAATAATTAACTGATATATAGTAAATACTCAGTTTTATTATTATTATTATATTAGCTGAATTTATGCTTTTATAACTTATGTAGCTGAATTGGTTTTGTTTGCAAGCGGAAGTTTTTTATATACTTTAACTGTTATAAAACACACCTATTAATATAAAATTAGAATATTCAGCTCAGTTGAATTATATTCTTTTGCAGCTAAGATGTAATATTACTTTCCAAGTCATATATCGGAAACATAAATCCTGTTTTTTACACTTTGAAATTCAGCGGAATAAGAAAAAAAAGAATTGATATATATTTTAATAACTCAGTTTTATTACACTACAAGATTAATTTATATTTTTATAACTCTTGTAACTGAATTGGTTTTCCTTTTTTTTAAATATAATACATACATATTTACATGAAATTTTAATATTAAGCTCAGCTGAATTACATTATTTCGCAGGTGAAATATCAGCTGAATAAAAAAGAAATAAATTTATGTTTTTACTAGCTAAATTTGAAATAAAAATTTTAAACGTTTGTATTTTTAATTGAATTGAAATTTAATTGAATTTCCCTCGAGATCTTTGAGTTTATATGTTATAGCTTAAATCAATTAGTTACAGATTATTTATTATTAACTTATTTCTTATCTGTTGTTATGTACAGACGAATGTTGACAAATATGTCTTTACGCATATACTGAATTCAATCAAGTTCCCTAAAATAATAGTTATAGTTTTTCCTTAAACTTTGACATTTTTATTTCTTAGTTATTTATTCATTTTACTCTAAGTGAAATGCCATTAATACTTAATTTATTCCACAGGGTTTTTTGAATCTTATTTCTTATTTTTTTTTCTTTTAGAAAAATATTTGCTATTTTTCTCTCTAATACTGTTGCTACAAATGAAAACCTTAAGCATTATTTCTTATATGTATGTATGTATTTATGTATGTATATAAACGTGTCAATTTTTTGTCTTCTAAATTGAATAAACATGACATTTCATATCACTTTGACATTTTAATGAATTAATGAAATTGTACGTTATGAACATTATTATTTTTTTATCTATCTAGCTTGTTACTTAGGGGTTTTATTGCCATTGTAGAAAGAAAGAACTGAAAAAGGGAAAATGTCTTAAGTTAAATGTCTTGAGTTTGAGTTGAATATGAAAGTGAGTGAATGATGAAGTTTTGTTCTTTTTTTATTATACTCGTATATTCCTATTTTGTATTTTTGCCCAGAAATTTTTGTATGAATATATTTTTTGTTATTTTTAAGTTTGTTATGAAAATAATGTCTAAAATGTCTGTTGGATAAGCATAAAAAAGTTAGCTATTTTGACAGCTGTCAGTATATGACATTGCAAATTTTTTTTTGTTAAAAGATTTCAGTGTGCTTTTTAATTTTATTTTGTTGTTGATTTAAATCAAGTATCATTAATCAGGTCTATGTAGATATGAGTTTGAGCAGGTTACTTGAAATGCTCGGTGGCAATAATGAGAGTCATAAGAAGTCCCACGAGCTCGCCGTTTCAGCGGATTGATAAATGTGTGTACATTTCGAAAAAACTTGTAATATATTATTATAATTTGTCTAACCTTGAGCTTATTCAACGTTGCGTTAATGCAATAAACAAAATTGGAACTTGTAAACTCGCTCTCCAAAGCAATTTTCGCTATTGGCAGACTATTTATGTTCATGAGGTCTTTTAAATAGCATGACGCTCTAACTCGCACTCACTCACTCGACAACAGGTAGACAAGCCTGAATTTATTTATATTGTATTGACGTGACTTCACTGGCATAATAGGATCTTAATGACGTCAATGTTGACACCTGGCATAAGGATAAATAGTAACGCATTCGCCAAAAACCTTTCTTTATTCGAGGCTACTCTGCCATTTCTAATTGATATACACTACGTTTATACGTAGGACTTAATTGAAAATAAAACTGTAAATCGTTGCCATACAATTGTTTTATTGCGACTTACCAACTCACTAAAGCTATTTATGCCTAACGCAGTATTTGCAAATAAAATGCTTGAAGTTGCCAGGTTTCTAAGTCTTTGCTAATAAAAAACAATAAATGGATAAAAATGTTGGTAGAAGAAAATAATGACAATTAAAAGAAATTATTATTTGTTGCTTTATACATTTACATAATTTTTTTTGTAAACTAAAGTAACTTTTCTACAGAAGTGCTACCAAGTGTTTATACATTTGATATGCCGTATAAACAGAGTTAATTTTTTTTTGCAAATAGTGTGCGTATAAACGCAGTAATATTCTCTTTGTTAGTGATCATCTCTCCTAAGATTATGCGATACTTTTTGGTACAAACTTACCAATTAAAAAGTCAGTGGCATTGTTGCCATTTCAGCATATTATTTCTTAAAAAAGCATTAAAATTTTTCAAAAATCTGCTAAAAAAATCATGTTATTTAAAATCTAGCATTTTAAGTTTTCTTCTGTAGAACATTTTAGAAGATATTTTGGATCGATTTAACATTCTCTTCTCACAATTTTCTAGCAACACTGTTCACTGGTAATTCTTACCTGCTAATCCTCGTAATTTTTACATACATATAATTTAGCTAAGGTCCTTACCTAAGAGTTTGCCTTATAAAATATAGTTTACACGATAGATATCTGTACAATAGAAGTGAGCACAAGCCATGTAAAATTGCATAGTATTGTATTGTTTTTCAAAAGCGAATATTGTTTGTAGTGGTAATTGTTATTGAGTGTAAAGCAAATGAAGAGAACAAGGAAACAAAAACAAACAAAAACTTTGCACAACAGGTGCATAGACAAGCTGTTTCTAGTAAGCAATATTTTTAATGTAGACTTCAGAGTGTACCATACTTCATTCCGCAAACTCTAAATTTCATAAAATATTAAGTGATAATGAATTTTTTCTTACAAATACAGTAGAATTTCACAAATAAAAACCACTTAGTGTACGGGGCAATTCGAATTTCTGAAAAGTTTGAATTCCTGGAAATATTTTTTACAGTAATCATTATAAAATGAGTTGTGTAAGCTTTGTTTTAACACAAAACAGTTATTATTTATTAATTATATATTAATTGATCATATTAAACTCAAATAAAAACTTTAAAAAAGTTAATTTTGTTTATTTGCGGGATTATTTATATTTATATATTTATATATTTATATATAAATTCTTTAGGCTTTATAAATTAGAACCACTGGTTCTAATTTCAGAGCGTCCAATACATTACATTGATTGGTTTTAATTTCTTGGCGGTTTGCATTTGTGAGATTCTACTGTATATTCATATATGAAAAATATTTTATATTTTAGAGTGTTCATTTAATAAATTATAAAACTTAGAAGAGTTTCTCATGCGAACTAATATTCTCAAAGAATTTGCGTTGTTTGTTTTTTTCTTTTACACATAGACACATATTTACACTTGTCAGTCGGTATGCACTAGTTAAATATGCTTCGACGCTACAATAACTAATGCCTTCAATCGGCAGATAAACAAATGCTGTTGCCTGCTTTTGGTTAAAGGGAATAACAGTTTTGGAGTTCTCTTAAAATCAAGAGCAATAAAAAGAGAGAATTATTGAATAATGTACACCATTAATATTAAACAAACACATGGCTTGTGCTCACGGCTACTGTACACTTATAAATATCTACGCGTAGAACTGAGGGATATACATAAGTCCACATTAACTTTTGTTGATCAACTCGTAATTCAGTTTTAAGAAAATAGGACAAGGAAATGCAAATAATAATAATAAAATAAAATAAAATAATAAAATAATAAAATTTTCTTTACCATCTGAATTAAAAGTTGATCAGCGAAAGTTGATATGTGTGAACCGAGACTATTTAGAAATGAGTTTCATTTAATAGAAAATGTTCATATGTATCTGTGTATTCCGATTAAAATCTAATTCTGTTATTTTTTCTTAAAAATTTCGAATTCTCAAAATATGCTTAAAGTGGATAGCGATAATCTTTTATACTAGCTTAAGTTATTATCTTACGCATGTTGAATCTCCCATAAATTGCAATTAACTGTTTATGTGTTGCTTTTGCTTAAAAAATTTCTTTAGTGTTTCACAACAATAAAGTTGTGTCGTTACACCACATGAAACAGACATTAACAAACGGCTTCTGTTGCCTTACAAATAACTTAGTTATCAAATGTCTCTGTCAGGTCCCAAAAACAAATGAGCCACAATCAAATGTTACCAGCTCTTTATGGGAAGATAACAAATTTCCAGCTAATTTTTAAACATTAATTAAAATACTTTTGATATTATTATTTTTTTTAATACTCTAACTAAAGTTTTTTATCTCTTCTTTAATATCTTTTAGATCTCCTGCTATTTGTGAAACTAAGCCAACTAGAGAAAATAAAAACCACTGCCTGCTAATACTACAAAGAAACAAAACAACACAAACAAACAAACAAAATTATAATTATGGCTAAAACAAAATCTTTATCATCAACATCAATACAACGACTCACCTTAACTACTACCACCTGCAATATGTTCTCCCGCCAGTGCCTTTCCTATCAGCTTTTAACCCTTATAAGCATAGTGCTGTATCAGTCTACACATATTAATGGCTTCGATATAGGTAAGTTGTGTAGTGCATACATTTTCTTTATAGTTACTTGACTCCCTCCTTCTATATCTACATGTGATTGGGCCAGGAAACCCCGTCGAGATTTTAAAAGTTGCAACATTATTTTTTTAATGGATTTCTTTATTTTTATGGTAAAATATGATCTTATGTTTAATTGTCATTAACTATTTTGTGAAGTTATAAATATGCCAGGCTAAGCAGTTGCAGGAGCTGCTATTTTGGTTATACATTTATGTATATCGTGTGTAAAGTTTCAGCTCCAAGTGTAAATGCAAAACGAGCAGGAAGAATATACATTTTTTTTTGCATATAATTTTGTTAACAGCGGGAGGGTGTTTTAAAACTAAAAGAAAAAACGTATGCTGGCAACTTTTAAATAAGTCAAGGAGTAAAAAACTAACGAGGGAGTTAGTATCAGCTCTAAGATAAGGAAAGAAAATAATAGCTGATGTGAAACGGAATATGAAAAAGATATAAACTAGTGCTTTATAAAAATTTTATTTGTAAGAACTCCCTAAACCACCTTCGTTTGTCTGTCTTGTCTTCTCGCAAAACATTAAAAACCCTGCTCTTATGGGTTTTTAATGGCCTTTACACGGTTGGCGGTTTTACATACAAAAAGAAAAACTTCTTGAAAAAATAAAAACTTAACAAGAAAAAAAATGAAATATTCAACAAAAATTGCAGCAAGTTGCACATTTTAATGTAATGCTTTTTGTGGCATCCATTTAACTATTGACATTTTTATGGGGTGATGTTTCGTTCAACTTCTTTTATTTTCTTATTTTTAGCCTTTTTCATAAAATAATTCCCATTTGAAAACTGTGAAAAATAAATGAAACATGAAACTAACGAAGAGTTATGACAACATTTATTCCCTGTAACAGGACCAAATCGAAAAGTTAAATTCAAAGCAAGAAGTGTTTCTGTGTCCAAATAATAAAAATTAAACTTAACTCAATCTAAAGCCAGGCGTTTGGTATTAAAAATGGCAGAGTAATAAATTTTAATTATAACAAGGCGTTTTTATAGCGCAGAAGAAAGGGAAATTTATTTTTTTTTCTGTTTAAGTCTTTTGGTAAAACTTTTTAATTTTTTTTTTTTGTACATACAAATAATTTGCAATCAGCATTAGCACTAACAGTCTAATGAAAAATAACATACAATTTCTAAAGAATATTGAAAAAAAAGATTTTCTGCAATACTAAAGAGAAACTGTTCACAGAATCCTTTGAACAGAAAAAAGAAGAATTGCGATTGGGAGCTTGGTTTGCCACTAAAATTGGTGGAGCTGGAATTAATGTGCATATTTACAAAATTAAAACTGTACTCAAAACAAAGTTTGAAGGATAAAGGCTTGTTGTAAAATTTAAGAAAATCATGAACTCCGTTTAATTTCTGCTTGCCTTATCAGCCCAATCTTCAAAATAAATTTCAAGATGTTTCTTTCCATACAAAGCGTATCAGTAAGTTAACCTTAATTTTTTTGTACTAAAACTTATAAGAAACTGCAAGGATACAGCTACGTTTTGTATGTGTACATATATCCTTGAAAATTAAAAATTAAATTTTATGTTTAATCAAAGCCAGAGTTCGAGGTAAATCTTTCAAGTAAAGCTAAATTACACCATTAAAATTTCCGGTGGACTTTATTTTATTAACATCCAGTATATATCCATATCCTCCAAATATCCTTACATCTAAAAATCCGACAAATCTGAAAATATGCAGCCAAAAATTTAAAATATTTTTTTAAAATTACTCCTTTATTTTGCTTGGTAATTCTTATGGAAATTGCTGCAAGGATTCTCAAATATCCCATATTCCTTAATTTGTAAAAATTAAATTTTACCTACAAATATAAGCCATAAATCCATTACTACTTCTAGAATAGTACAATAAAAATGTCTTTCAAATTTAATTAAATTCAGCTAAAGAATCGCCCTGCCTCCCATATATCGTTTATTTCGAAAAATAATGAACTGTGTAGAAAACTTTACCAGAATGGTCGCAAATCATATTAATATCTAGAAAATTATGGATTAAAGCTTCCCTGAAATATTTACTGAAATTGATAAAAGCGTAAGACCTATCATACATAAATATGTACATATGTATGTATGTATGTTCTCAATTTTAAAAATTTTACATTTTCCCACAATTGTGATCAAAATGTCAAGCTAACTTCATAGCTAATTGAAGAATAATATAATTAAACTATCTAACTAACTCTTAAATTTTTACAAAAACTTTATCAGAATGCTGTCAAAACATTTAAATGTTTATAAAATTATGTGTTCAAGCTTTATAGAAAAGCTTTACTGAAATCGAAAAAGCACAATACTCTCTCCAGTATTTTTAATATTAAATTTTCACCTAAATAGGTTCCAAATGCAAAGCAAACTTTAGAACAATTTGGAAAATAATGTAACTAAGCTATTTGGTAAATATTGTTAAGATCGCTGAAAAGATAATGCTACCTCCCTTATATCCTTTATTTCAAAAAATTAAAATTTATACAAAAGTTGCATCAAAATGTTCTCAAAACACTTTAATATATTTGAAAGTATATGTTTAAGCTTTCTGGAAAATTTTTACTGAAATCGTTGTAAGCACAGGACTTCGTGTTATATACATATGTACATACATATGTATGTACATATACATACGTAGATAATTTTAAAAATTTTAAATTTTCTCTAAAATATGATCCAAATGCAAGGCAAACCTTATGACTATTTGAAGAATAATATATTTAAGCTATCCTGTAAATTTTGTTAAGATCGCTGCAAAGGTAGCCCTATCTTAGCATATATCCTTTATTTAAAAAATTTTCAATTCATACAAAAATTGGATCACAATGTTCTAAAAATATTTAAATATTCATTTAATTATGTGTGCAAGCTTTAAGAGGATTTTAGCTGAAATCGATAAAAGTTCGAATTTTTTAAAATTTTAGAAATGTGAAATTTTACCCTACATGACCCAAATGCAAAACAAACTTTATAGCTTTTTGAGGAATAATGTAATAAATCTATCCGGGAAAGTTTGTTAAGATCGCTTCAAAGATAGTCCTGCTTCCCCATATATCCTTTATTTCAAAAATTTACAATTTGTACACAAACTTCATCAGAATGTTTTCAAAATGCTTAAATATTTTTAAAATTATATGCTCAAGCTTCCGGATTTTTTGAATCGTTAAAGGCACGGGTCTACCTATCAAATTTTGATAATTTAAATATTTTAAGTTTTCCCTTAAATATTATCCAATTGCAAAGCCGACTTTATAACTATTTGAAGGATAAAAGAATTAAGATAAACCTTAGAATTTGATAACATAACTGCAAAGATAGTCCTACCTACCCATATGTATATCCTTTATTTCAAAAATTTTAAATTTATACAAAAGTTGCATCAAAATGTTCTCCAAACATTTAAATATTTATTTTAATTATGCGTTGAAGGTTTCGGATAATTTTTACTGAAATCGCTAACAGTACAGGACTAGCTATCATATTTAGTTAGTTTTAAAAATTTTCCCCCAAATATCATTTAAATGCATAACAAACTTTATGACTATTTGAAGAATAATACAATGAAGCCATTTTATATATAATTATATTATATTATATTATATATTATTCTCATATATCCTTTATTTAAAAAATTTATATTAATTTTCAGATATTATCGAAATTAAAAGAAATGTTTAGGTTAAGGCAAGTTTTATGATATAGAAGTAGGGAAAATTAATAATTATAAGCTAAATTAAATACATAATTAAGCTCTCTGAAAAATATGTTTAACACTGTAAGGACTTCTTGCATAATTTTAAGACATTCAATCTTGTTCGAGTTGTCAACACCTGAGGCACATCAATACAATACCAAAACATTGGGACTTGTCGAGTCGTTCTCGAGAAATATTTTCTGCTATTTTATTTTATTTTGTTTTATTTTATTTTATTTTATTTTATTTTATTTTATTTTATTTTATTTTATTTTATTTTATCTTATTTTATTTTATTTTGTTTTATTTTATTTTATTATGTTTTATTTTATTTTATTTTTAATATTGCTATTTCTGTAAAAGATGAGTACTTTCTTCCTTGGATATAAGTTTAGAATATACTGGATTATTATTATTATTATTATTATTATTATTAAGTCAAGTTAAGTTGTTTTTGCAAAAAGAATCGAATATTTAAATAAAATTAGCAAAAATTAATTTTGCTGCAAATTTCATAAAAATCACAAAACTAAACTGAAGTTTTGGACAGGTGTTGTTTAAAATGATGAATGAAATTAAGGTTTTTTATTAATTTTAGCCTAAGTCGACTTAATTACTTTTCCCTTTTTGCCACAGATATTAAGAAAACTTTGAATAACAAATGCTTTTATTGTAAAATACAACCATTTATTAATATTTCATATTTTAATCTACAAAAGATTAATAATGAAATATATTTGAATTTATTTTCTTTTCTTGGAATGTATAGATTTTCACTTAAATTATGTGTTCAAGGCATGTGAACTTAAAAATTCAATATAATATTTTATCCTTAATACTTCCTTTACGTCTGACTGGCAATTTAGTCTCTGTTCACTTTATGAAAATTTGATTTTATCAAAAGTTTATTTCCAAATAATATTATTATCTCTTGAATTTATACACTTGAATAACTATAGTTTATTTGAATTTCATATACATAGTTTAACTCTAAGCTAATGGTTCTTATTAGTTTTGCAACATATTGAAAACTTCATAAATAACTGCTGATGAATATGAATAAAGTTGTTATTGGTTTGCTAAATTCAAAGAAATAATTCTTGTGCATAAAACATTAAATATAAGATACTACTCAAATAAATGATAGTAACGAGAATTGAAACAAACTGCTAGTCAACCACTAAAACCAGCCGTCACACAGACGGTCTTACACATACTTACGCTATGCATACAGTCAGTCAGTCAAAACCAATATGTTCAGATATAATCATTTATTAAGAGACTCTTATTAAATCATTTGATTTATAATATGCAACAATATGAAAACCGAGCGCACAGACATTGTTACAACTGTTTTACAAGTATGTTATAAATTTTATGTATTGCTTACAGTTTGTATGTAAATTTTCATCATATTTAAAACGATTTTGTAATACAAATCTACTCTGTAGCAGCACTTCCAGTACCTAAATCAAACAAGAGTTTGAGACAAAAATAATAAAACAAAAAAAAAAAAGATTGACTTCATTGAGTTTAACAAATTATGCAGAGATATCATTGTTACCAATAAATATACAATTTTTGTTGTTGCTAATGCAGCTACACTCACTCGCAAAAAAATAAAAAAAAATACTAGGAATGAAACATCATCAACAGTAGTTACAAGTATAACAAACATCATGTAGAGTTAAGAAAATAAAAATAAAATTATCCCACATGTCTGTATGTTTTACGAGTAGTGCATTGTAAATATGTCTGAATATTTTTGGTTGCAAGTACTTGCTTTCGTATGTAGGAACACAAAGAGATTTTGTTAAGAGTTTATCTTTACACATTTAGTCAGACAAACCCACATACAAACAATAGCAAATTGTAAATGCAACAAAAATTTTCCATGTGAATGCATAACAATACTTAACAATATGGATCTTATGTCTGTCTTATGTTAGTTAGAGAGTAAAACGAAAATGAAAAATAAACAACAACAAAAAAAAATATACACAAATCTATACATGATTATCGAATGTGTGGAGAAGGAGAGTTTGTTATGAAACACTGAAAGAAAATACGGTATGACACGTTGACACTCGTACTCCTCACCAAAAACCTAAGGCAATTTTTTAATAGCGGGACTTATTTTATCCCAGTATATACACATATATGTAACTTACTTCGTTAATTCAAGTTATGATGACTGTGTGAATGTTTTGAATTATACAAACTTGTTTAACATAAGACGAAGACTTTATGGTTCCACTAAAGCAAACAAAGAACTAGGTTAGTGCTTTATGAGATTAAATCAGATAATTAGTAGATTATAGAGTACTGGAATAGGCATTGAAGCTTTGAGAAATATACTGTACAAACTGTAGTGATGATCTGTAGAAAAATGTAACTGAACTTCACCTCTATTCCTACGATTTATAAGCAGAATGAATTTGAACTTTCACTGACTCGCTGAATTAGAAGAATTGACAGAGGCAGAGTTAAATAAGCCGTCCCAATCCTGGCTGGTTTAAAAGGCATCAAAGTCTATGAAACAATTCAAAATGAATTTTAACAGCTTTCAGGTTCGCAACAGTGATCTGCATGATTACGTATCAAACGGCATAATTTTGCCATTTCTAAAATGAATATTGAGCTAGCACTTAACATTAAAGAAATAAATGATGCTATTGCATGATTCATATCAATGTGGCTGTTGTTAATAAATGCATGCCACTGTTTGCAATCTCTATTCATGCATATGAATCACTAAAGCAATGAATCAGTATGTTTGTTTTGAATACTTCTTAAAACCCCTTTTGACATATATAGTTTTATGTAATATTATAAAATAAAATAACTAGCCCCATTTTATTTTATAAATTATTTTATTACGAGAAAAACTATTAGTTAATACGCCATGTTTTATTAACTTATGACTTCATCTAGTCAACATGCTTTTGTGAGTTATTCAATTGCTATACAAAACAATCAAACAACAGTAAGAATTTTTATTGATTTTAACTAACAGCACCAAGAAAGAGATAGTGAACTAATGACAGTCACTTGTTAGAGAGGTAACTCTGCAAGCAATGTCATTTACATATTGATGTTAAAAAACAAAACAAAAGCATTGTAAAAGTGAGTGGACAGTGAAAGTGAATCAACTCATACAGTTCTCTGGTTCGCACAGAGACCGATGCTATGACACCAAGTGATTTTGCCAAAAAGGGGCCACACATAACCAAGATATTCTACAATAACTACTCACGAGCTATAATGATAATGAAAAAGAGAGAGAGAGAGTAAAATATAGAGAGAAAGAAAGCTTCCTATCCAGTCCTTAAATAGCAAACAAGGTACCTTAAATAAGAAAATAAGAAAGAAAAATTTTATTTTTTTAGAAAAGTGAAATTTTTTAGAAAACTTTTACCCTCTGTTTCTACTAAAATTTTATGGAAAATAATAATTGTTTTGATTTTCATACAAATTTTCTAGACGAGTCGTCTGCTGACTTGTAGAAACTACACATTAAAGGTATTCACTTCAGTTTATTCCTCGTTGGAAAAATGGAAAAATGTAATAAATGAAAAAAAATTTTGAATTTTTTTTTCCTGTGTTTGTTGTTAAAAATTACATTTTTACATTTTTCCAACGAGGAAAAACTGAAATGAATACCTTTATTAATTTGTTCTATAAAAGTTTTAAACTTTTAATTTTTTTATAAAAATTTAATTTTTTTAATAATTTAGAAAAATTTTAACCTTTTTGATTTTTTAGCCCATGTGGACTATGTGGAATGTAAAGCTTTGGATTAAACTCGTACTCTACGTTGTTTCATTTATAAATTTTAAACTTATGGTTTCTATATGGACTATTTGAGAAATAAGGCCACGAGGCAAATTACGGCATTCGATACGTCTCGTAATTTAAAAATATTTCCATATAAACTCCACTGAAATATTTTTAAATTACGGGTCGTATCGAATGCCGTAATTTTCGCCCACGTTTCGAAAGTCTTTGTGTACAGAAGTTTTTTAAACGATTGTGTGAACATTAATTATATCAAGCCATAAACGCTAAAAAAAGGTTAAGCGACAAAGTTTTCGAACTTAATTTTGCTATCTTAAAAAATAGATTTTCGGTAAAAAAGTAAGTCCAAAAAAAGTCAGTTAAGCTTTTCTGTTGTTTATAGTTCGATATACTTATTTATTCTGTTATATTCTTCTCCATGTATTTTCACTTTAGCTAAAAATTTTCCTGAAGCTTTACAATAGATATTGCCCTTACGAGCTGTGTCAGAAAATCAACTCAAGCGGCATATCAACTTTAATAACATTCATAGCCAGAAATGAAGCCCTATTATAACATCCAGCAACTGGAATAAAACGACAAAAAAAGTCAAATGCCAGTGATTTTATTTATAAACTAATACACTAAGAAGAACCCTTTTTCTTATTTGTGCAAAAATCACAAAGTATGGGTAAAAACATAGGAGAAGCAAAAAAAACTAGGGATTTATATCTGATTCCTTTTTTATATTTATTTCCTCTAGTCGAACATATTTTCCTCTTTCAAAAAAAAAAAAAAAAGAAATTGTATTACCTTAAAAAAAAAATAAAAAATAAAATGCACATACTTACACATAAATTTTATTTCTAAATGAACGCTCCCATTAAATAGTTTGAGCTTGCTGCTTGTCTGTCCTGGCTCGTACATGCATTCAGCTTAACATGCCCAACCATGGCAAAGCATAAAAACTCATACATATACTCGTACGTTCGAACTCATATTAAAGAGTCAATGATATGATGATGTGATGTGATGTGATGCGTTGTGAAGTATACTAGTTGGCAAGAATTAAAAAAGGTGACTTCTTTAAATCACATGAAATTGGAAGAGTAATAAATTTAGCAAGAAGTCAAATGTAGTTAAATAAAACGAATGACAAGACAGAAATAACTACTTTAACGAAAAGGGTTTTTATTATAATATGTATTTATATCGTAAGTTAATGTTAAGCTCCATGCCATTCATTATATGCATATACATATGTATGAATGCACACTAACAAGGTGTAGTTTGATTTTGTCAGTTTAATAGTTCTATCTGAAAGAAAGAAGAAAAAAAATAATGTTTTAGTTATAAAATCTACTCTTTTAATTGATCAGCTAACTGGATGTGACATTTAACTATTTTATGTAAAAAAAAAATAAACCAATGCCACTTATATACTTAACAATGACAGTTTTAAGACATTATGATGATAAATAGTTATGAAATATGATATGATTAGTATAAATATGCTAAGTAGTTCATGTGTGGAATGTGAAAGTGAAAAGATACGTCATTCACTGGTTAAAAAGACAGGGAGGGCTAGGTTAACAAACTTTATTTATAACAAGCTTAAATTTTTCAATAGCTTTTATGTTTATTATTTGCTTATTCTATACAAATTTTATGAAGAACAGTCAGTGTTAATTTAAAAGGTCTGTGGAAATACTTAAAATCCATGGTACATACTCTCATAATATCTGTTAAAAGAAAAGATTTTATTGTATTATCAAACTTAATTTGCATATTGAAAGCGAAAATCCAACAAGCCAGGTATTATTTATTTAACGAATTGATATGAATTACCATATTTTATATATTATTCTACAGTCTAACGTATCTAAAATCGATCAAAAAATAATACAAAATAGTAAAAAATATATCTGCAATCAACACTTTTAATTTAAAAGAAAAAACATACAGCTGGTGTCACTATGTCGGCAGATAAACTTCAATCGACAGTTCGTATTGTATTTTGTATTTTGTTTTCCTTCCTCTCCGATTTTTTCTGAAGACATCATTGAGCAGGCCGTGAAACTCAATGAAAAATTTAGTATTGAACTAAACTTTTTTAAATCAATAAAATTTTAAGCAAAAGTTTAGTTAATTATATTAAATTTTTAATTAAACTTTTAATCAATTAAATTTTTAAATAAAAGTGTAATTAATTCTAGTGAAATTTTAAGCAAATGTTTAATTTCTTCAACTGAACTTTTAAGCAAAAGTTTAATTCAATTCAATTGAACCTCTAAAAAAATTTAATAAATTCAATAATATTAAACAAATTCTAATTGATTCAATTAAATTTTTTATTTATTCCTTGCATTTTTTTAACGCATTAGGTTTTAATTAGAGAAAAGTTTTTTTGCAGTCTACAATTTTTAATTATTATAAGTTGTACACATAATGTAATTTAAAGAATTTTAATAAATTTTTTATAAAGAAAATTTTTAATTTATGCAAAAAAACTTAATAAAGCTCTTGTTTTTATAAAACTTTAAAATTCAGTCTTCATATACTTGCAATTATATCATTAAATATCAGTTCAAAGCAAACGAAAAGTATTTTGTTATTATTTATCTTTTAAAATAATTATTTTTAAAATAACTTTACATCAAATAGACATTTAAATTAGAGCTTTTTTTATTACAAAACTTTTATTTGAACTTAATACAATGTTATCCAATATCTTTGTCAGTATTCGTTACGAACTGTTCAATGAAAAATTAATTTAACGAGATAGATTCTAAGAAAAACATATTCACAAAAATATTTCGCTACCAAAAGTTTTCGTTGATTATTTTCTCTTAAGTTTTAAGGCAGCTACACGTCCATACACATGTGCTCTGATATTTGCATTTGAGGTGAAAGGCTTTGAAAGCTCTTAAATTTGTTCTTGTTTCTTTACAAAGTAAGAGCAAGCGTTGTAGTCGCCGATATCTGATTGGTTGTGATGCTCTCATTGTTATGAAAGCACAAAAGCTCTTTTGAAAATTTTTTCACATTATGCATATGGCTTGAACGTATGTAGCTGTTTTAAAGCAGAAAGCTTTTGTTAACAAAGAGTATTAAGATTTCCGCAAAGCTTTTTGATTATAACTTTACTTATTTGAAAATATTTATTAAAAACTTTGACAAATTTTGTATTTTTTAAAAGATGTGTATAAATTTGTTGAGAAACATGTTTTATGTATAAAATTGTTTTCGAAAATGTTTTCTATGAAAAACTTTTATAAAGCTTTATACATTTTTTTATGAAAAAAATGTTAAGTGCCAAAACATGTCTGTTTTTTTATAATTAACACTTTTTTACACAAAATCTATTAAGCTTCATACATAAAAGCTTTTGGCAAAAAATGTTTTCGTTAACAATTTTATACATAAAATTCGTTTTTAATTTTTTCCAAAGTGTTTCTTTCTTATTTACTTTTTTTTAAGATTTGCTCTGAAGTATTTTAAAAAACCTTCACCAGCCTTTCGTTTCCAAATTTATAAATTTTTTGGAGAAAGCTTTCTTTGCAACACATCTTTTTATTGTTGTAGAAAGTAGCTTAATATTGCTAATTTTGTAAATTAATGTTTTATTTAAAGATAAGATCCATGTTTTATATTTTCTTTAACAACATTTGGCTAGTACGTTATTTTTAACAAGTTTCCATTAAAAAAATTTTACATTTATATACATATATATATACAGGGTGGCCCAGAAAGACCGAAGTGGTGCGAAGCAGAAAATGGCCACCACTTGCGGGATATAATTTTTAATAACTAATCTTAAAATATTCCCTATAAATTTAATGTATTTAAAAAACAAAAAACTAAAAAAATATGTCTTAAATAAAAAGTTATAAGGATTTCACACCACTTCGGTCTTTCTGGGCCACCCTGTACTTGTTGCAGAAAGCTTTCTCAAAAAAGGGGAAAATTGTTTTACACAAAAATTTTAAATAAAAGTTCTTATTAAATAAATAAACAGTTCATTTTAAAATCTTAGCTTTCTGTGTAAACACGAATGCTGACATACCATAGCGTTGCTTGGCATACCATAGCGTTGTTTGGAAAATTCTTATTAAATTCTTACTAAATGTCCAGCTTTCCCTAAAACAAGAACGAAAATATTTTTAACGAAATGCTATATCATATATTTTCTTTCCTTCAAGCAGAAGATAATTACAATGGTGTAATAACATTTTTTTTTATTCATAACATGAAAGCGAACAGCAGTTTTGCTGATTTCATTTCGTTTAATTTGACTCTCGTATTACCATGCAACCAAATGTAATAAAAATTGTCCTCTAACTTTCAGTTTTTGCAACATTTTTTAAACGTTGCGTGCAAATATTTTCTTCTTTCTTCTTTTTTTTTTTGTTGCAATCTGTAACAGAAACAAAAATGTCATGCCATATTTAACACTTGGTTATATAAAAAAAGTGACATGCAAAAAAGCAACGCACCCTGCTCTCTTATGGCAAAATCACACTAAAATTGAAACTCTGAAATGAAACGACAAAGATCATGAAATTATTTAAACTTTTAAACGAAATTAAAAAAAATGGAACTGCACTTCATGCAGTTTGAAGTCAGAAAAAAAATCAGCAGCATGTTTGTCGGGAGAAAATAAAAAGAAAAAAATAACAAAATACTAAAAATATTTCCTAAATTGATGGGTACAACAACATTTACTCGTGCACACGCACACATGACACCACATGTGTCACACAAATGGAAACGTAAAACAGATGAAGTAGGAGTTACACACATGCAACTTAAAAGTGATACGAAGAACAAAAAAATAAATCACTTAAAAGTATTTTAAATTAAATAACAAGTAAATTTAAAGATAATTTGAAAAAATATCTTTGTAAGATTTTTGGGTAAAATTTAATATATTAAAATTGTTTTCCTTAAAACATTCAATAATTATTTCACTGGAATCTTACAAAGAGAGTTGATGAGTATTTGAATGATATCAGATTTCTAACGGACTTGCAAAAAAGAAGGAGGATAACAATTCGTTTAAATTTTTTTAAGTGTTACTTTATAACCCGGTATAGCCTCCCAATGGTCCAATGGTAAAAAGTGTGCGGGGACACACCTACAACTTTTTTATTAAATTGTATTATATTCTATTTTTTTCATTGCTTCGAAACCTATCAAACATCTTTGATTCTTGCAATTACACAATTTTAAAGTTAATAAAATGGGCGAGGTTACGCCCATTAAAATTAATTATAAATTTCACGCGGTTCTATTTAACCTATTTTTATGAAACTTACCACACACCTGGGCTCTAAAATAGACATAATACTCCATTTAAAAAAAATTGGCGGAGTCACGCCTAATAAAATTTAATATTTTCTTTTAAGTGGGTTTACTTTACCGATTTTTAGAAAACTTAACACGCACCCTGAGCTCTGGAAACAATCTTGCATTTAAAAAATTGGGGGAGGCACCACCATTAAAATTTAATTTTATATTTCACGTACTTCTTCTTATCTACTTCTATCAGATCTTTGCATTGAGGTCGGTTTTTTTGGCAGAAAGAATTATTTTAATTCTAATTTTTGCTTTGGTAAATGTTTTTTAAAAATTTTTCATAAATCGATAGAGATAACTTTAAGTAAACAGAAATCAGTTGGTCATTCGTTCCATTGTGAATATACATTTTCCAAAATTAAGTTTTAAATTTGATTTATGTTAAGGTAATCATTCTTTATTACTTTTTAAGCAATTATGAAATGAGAGATGTTTAATTATCAGCCCAATCCCCAATTTCACGACTTGGTATTGCATCGTAACATATGCAAAATGGTAAAGTAGGTTGATACTCACCACTTAACAATTTTTAGTAGGTAGTATCATTATACTACACCATATACTGCACAAGACTGTGTTTTATGCTATAATTGTTCATGTTTAGTGCTTTATATTTTAAAGTTTAGAACGCCGTTGCTTCAAAATCCATTTCAAAATTTATTTTTTATTACAATAGCAAATGGTCTTGCATCGTAGCATGTGTTAAGTGGTGAGTATAAATATACTTCAACATTTTGCACTTTCTACGATGCAAGACCATTTGCACAAGATTGTGAATTGGGCTAATATGTTAAGCTGGGGATTTGTCTGGTTGATAAAAATTGGCCGGGGCACCATCCACTAAAATTTATTATTAAATTTTACGCATTTCTACTAAACTACTTTTAAAACATTTCCCATACAGTTAAGCCTCCTGCTGTGGCATAATTTTCGTTTGTTATAATTTCATAAAATATTTTCTGTACCTCACAGATCTATACAGAATTATGCACTGACTTAGGATTCCTGCAACGACACGATCTGTGATGCTAAAATTTATGGCTCTAAAAGCACATCAAAATTTAAAAAAGCACTAAAAAGCGTAATTTTGAAATCTAAAAAGCTTAAAAAGTACTAGCGAGAAACGATTGAAGATCCAAACGAATCAGTTTAATAATGTTTAATATTTTCTACGCTTTTCTCTATTACGGCAATAGTATAAACATTTTTAATGAAATATATCAGTCAAAAAATTTATGCTTTTCACTGAAAAAATAAATACACCAAGTTTTTGTTAAAGTAACTTTAAGAAAAACACAATAAATATTACTTAGAGCTTTTTCTTATTTTGGCACTAACGCTCAAAATTTGGCGTTTTGAGTCCTCAAAAAGCACTAAAAAGAGTGCCAGAATTACCAAGTTGGCATCGCAGGATTTTCTTTTGCGAAAAAGTGGACGATTTGCTCCCACAAAAATTTTGTATTTTTCCTGGTTTTATACCTTTTTGATTTATATTGAACTTTTACACACCTAGAACGCCCGTAACAAAATGATTCTACTTTTAAAAATGTTGGCGAAGACACGCTCATCAAAATTTTATATTTTTAATATTATATATATGTTTATTTCCGTCAATCTGTCTCTCGTCACAATTTTAACACATTTTGTGATAAGGAAATGAAGAATTTGGTCTTAGAAATATTGCCATTCTTTCCAGATTCAGCTTTCAGCCATTTATTATTATTATTATTATTTTCACTGGAAATACAATTTTTTTTAGAAAAGTGTTGCTTGTTAAGCATAGTCTATGCTAACTCCGCTTCTGCTTGAAAAATCCATTTGGTAGACCTTAACAAAAAAAAATTCTTTAGAAATGCTAAAAGCTTTGTATGTCTATGAACATTGCTTAATCAACTAAATACAAAATTCATCTTAATAAATTACAGACTCAACGTCAAAGTCTGAGAGAAATTTACTTCAATATTTTTTTAAACTAAATAAAGTTTATCTGCCAGGAAAAAAAGACTTTTGAAAAGACAAATATTAATACATTTATAAAATCCAACAAATAGAAGACAATTTTGTATCTAGCTTAAAATATAACGTTTACCCAGTAGTAAGAGCTTAAAAAAACTAAAAGGCTTTTAAAGCTTTTTACTAAAAGCTCTTTGGTAAATTTTTGAAAAGCTTGAATATCAAAATTTTCATGTAGATTCGTGCAACAATTCATACAGTGAAAGTTAGCAAAAACAAATTCTAAAAATTTTGAAATCCTGTAAAAGCTTCTCTCAAAGCTTTTCCTTGAATTTCTGCATTAGAATTATTTTTAAGCTTGATTAATTTTTTTAACTATTGAGGTAAAAACCTTACAGCCTTATTTATAAAACTTATTAAGGCTTTATAAAGGCTTAATAAGAATTATTTTGTATGAAATTCTGTCTTACATTTTTATAAATAAGGCTGTTAAAATATAATTTTTACATATTTAAATTTTATTTTTTAATGAATTTTTGTAAATAAATATTTTTTTCTTTTCCAAATTGTTTTCTGGGTTGTAAATTTTTGGAGAAATATCTCTTTGTGAACACATTTTAACAGCATGTATCATTATCATAAATGCTTGAGTTAATTTGATAAATTATAAAAAACAAAGATAAACTTTTCTCTTGCTTTCTTTCTACTGTCTAAACAACCTAAACAACAGAAACACTTGATTTGAATGTATGTGCGTGTGTTTTTTTTAAAGAAAATTTATGACTTTTTAGAAGTAAAAATAAAGGGCCCACGTCAGTGTTTGTCTACAACCACCAACAGTTTGTCTTCGTTGTAAATTTTCTTAATTAATTGTGGTGTTAAATAGTTTTTGTTTCTCTCTCTAAAATTTCTAATATTAATTAAGAAACTAAAAAATGGTTTTAAAATTTTGTTATGTTTTTTTATGACTTTCTTTTTGTTAATAAATTATGATTTTCTATTTCCAGCTACATGCAATATGCCTTTGGGCATGGAGTCTGGTGCAATCACAGATGCTCAAATCACCGCCAGTTCAGCACACGATACAGGTTTTGTGGGGCCACAGCATGCAAGGTAAAAATATTTCATTGCTTATAAATTAAAAATTAATTAATTTACTTAAGAAATGGCATTCCACAAACAAAAACAAGGTGATAAGTTAAATTTTAATGGCGTTTTGGGCAAAATTAGAAAGGCCAATAATTCATTTTGAAGTCTCTAAATAAAGAAATACTATTTAATTAGTGTCTTAAGCATTTAAATGCTTGATTTGGAAGTAAAAATTTAAATTTTTCTTAATACTCATTAATTTAAGAATTTGGCAAATCATTTCCTGTTCTCCACAACCATTAAAAATATTTCGGTTTTCATAATAATTTCGCTTGCTAAAAGAAGAAAACAGCAACTGCAAGATATTAAAATTTATCATAATTATTTTGTGAAAAAAATATTCTACTATATTTTTTTCTTCTTCTAATAATGAAGCCAATTTTCTCCCAGTAAGCCCGCATTTTTTCTCTCTTTCTTTGTTGATTAATCACGGCCTGTTTTGATATAGAAAAATAAAACACACACACCATCTCATGCACCACGAACTTTAAATATTCAAACAAACAAGCCACGCTGATTTTAAATATTTTTTTTACAAAATAATCATTACGTTGAAATTTTATAGACACTTGGTTTTAGTAGAGTTTAAATGCTAATTTAGAGTAGGGGAGCTGTGTTTTTTCATTCCATGGTCATTTCCTGTGTTTGTGTATGTATGTATGCATATTTTGGTTTTGAAGACGACCAGTATAAAAGTTTTAATTTAGATTCATGAAAAAAAAACTCAAACTATAAGAGTCAGCAGAAAAATAGATAAAAATAAAATGTTTGTGATTTATGCAGTTGCCCTCAAGTAGAGCTGAGGTAAAATAGAGGAGAGTTAGCTAAATTATTTTTATGGGTCATCTCTAGGGTTAATTGAAATAAATGAAATGAAAGTACTGTTTTATTATTTGTTAAGTGAAGGGCAAGATAAAGGGTTGCAATGGAAAACTTTTTTTGATTCAGGTTTTCATATTAAAAAATTTAAGAATTGTTGTGTTTTTAAAAATTTGTTCAAAGTCGTTGCACATATTCACCTCTTCTTTAATTATAGCTTGATACTAAAACAATCTCTTAACCATTTATGATTTACATTTCATAAGCCAATCAAAATTTAATATCATTTATGTGAACGTTTGACTGAATTAACGTTTGGGTAATTCCACGCGAAAAGGCTCCACGAAAAACCAGTTTAAATTAATATTCAGAAATAATTTCTTAATCGTGCTTAAGTTCAGATTAAGAAATTATTTCTGATTAAAATTCATTCTAGTTCAAGTAAAGTAAATATGTCTCATAAAATATACTAAGAGACAGCTTTTGTAAATGATTTCGTTTCAAACGTTTCAAAATTGTATAAAAAATAAAGAAAATTTCTTTCAAAAAATATTTTTTCGATACAAATTTCAAAAGGACAAATTTTTTTGTATTTGCAAAATATACGTTTCAATGTTTATATTTTTATCAATTTGGAAAGGCTTTGAATTGAGCATATACTGATTACAGAATGATACAAGTATCTTTAATAGTACTGGCCCTCAAACAACTGTAAATACGTACAGCTAAAAAAAACACAATCCCATTCGCAAATACACACATTAATTTTAAAACTAATACGTATAACTATAAACATCCGACGAATATGTTTATACCCATTTCTTAAATTAAGCAGCACAAACAACTATATATACACAAATTTTGGTGGCGAATGATTAATAAATATCCCGAATATCATGCGTATATTTTTTTGACGGACTAAAATACTAAAATACTAAATACTCACACTATGAGTATGAGAGAGAGACAGTCACTACCGTTCATAGGCATGCGACTTTTTATTTCTAGTTTTAATAGTATTCCAGTTTTTTAGTCATAGTTGCTTGAAACAAAATACGTGAGCATACGAATTGTTTGCGCTATAATTATGATTATACGCAGTAACTAAAATTAAGACTATTTGGCCAATTACTCGTATGTTTTTTTAGTGCTTATTGTCGTTCTCTGATAGTGAACACTTTTCTCATATTGTTTGCATTTTTGGTCTTTAGTTTACGTTTTCTTTTATTCCCCTTCTCATCTGTAATAACAACGGCTATCTTTGAAACACTAAACTCTTGTTTGTTTTTTATTGAAGTTTCCACTTTATATATCTTATAATTATAGTTTTGTGAATTAATTGAAATAATAAAATGTTTGGTCACACCCGTCACAGTAAAAATTTGAATTTGTTATAAAATATCCACTGTACATAATAAATACTTAATACTATCTAACAACAAAAAGTAAGCGTAATTAATAACATAGTAAATTTTATAAAAGTGAATTCACCCATTGTTTCGGAACAAACTGTTTTTCTGTAGACAATTTTTTAGTGAGATTTTTGCAAGACGATTTATCCATTTCGAACATTTTGTCTGGAAAACAAAGCTACCATATGGAATATGTGTGTAAACGACGCGTATTAATTTTACAAGTGCCAGCACACCGGCAAATTTTACAATTTTCTGTGTCACACATATTTTTAATTCTTTAATGCAATTGTTTCTTTTATCTCCATACATATGTATATGTTTTTTAATAATAATTTATTTCTATTCTAATAAATACAAGTATACTCTCTGCTTTTATTATTCATATAACATGATGTGTCAGCTCAGTTCAACTTTGGCTGAAAAATTCAAATAATTGCAGCTCGGTTCGATTTTGTCCGGACAAAATTTAAATTAAATTAAATTTCTGCTTGAATTGATTTAAACCAATTCAAGCAGAAAATGTTCCGAACAAAATTTGTTTTCTTCTTCTCTCTCTCTCTCTCTCAAAAAGAAAAACGTCAAACTTCATATAAAAAAATTTTGTCCGGACAAAAATTTTGTTTGAAAACAATGGGTGAATCCAGCTTAAACCTACATTTTATTATAAGAGTAATTAGTTAAAGGAAATATTTTGTCATACCCGTCACACCAACTCTGAAATGTTACTAGTATTTTTTCAATTTGATTTAAAAATAGGAAACGGGAACATTGGAAGAAATTAAAAAAAAATATATATAGAAAACTATGGACAGCATTTAGCTCCAAAGAGAGAAGGGGACAGGAAAAGAATAAATTCAAACAAAGTGTTATGATGGATTAGGATTTATTGAATGAAAAAAAAATCGGCAAATAAAACGTAAAGGGTGACAAAAAAACAAGATGACAGTAAAATTGATAGTTTTAAGTCACAACGTTCATAAATTAAAAAAGACGGTCAGTATTCCTTGTAGTCTATCAAAAAGAATTTTTGTTATAACCCAGCACTTTAAGAAGGTCTTTTCAGAATTTCTGGTGACTCTAATTAGAATAAGTGCAAAATACTTCAAATCGCAAAAGTTATAGTTCCAGTATTGAAAAACTGCAGTCGAAATAGCAAAAGTTGTAAAATTGTACTATTATTTCGACTTTTTATTTTTTACTACCCAATCACAACATGTTGCTGCTCATACTTCTGCTACTGTAAATAAAAGAGTTGTAGTTGAAGTTAACACAACAAACCAATAGATATCCAACGCGAAGAGCTCCAGCTGTTGTCATGTTTGTACAGTTTTAGGTTTGATTGACTTCTTTTTTAAACAACTACAAAGTTAACGAAGCAAACATTTTTGTGTGTGAGTTTGAATACTTATAATAGTACAGTTTTCGATTATTAAAATAAACACCAACAACATTTCTTCAAGTAAGCGATTAAATACCCTATTGAAACTGCAAATTCAAAGAGAAAACTTTTCGAACATGTCAAAAACTATGGCACGTAATTTGGCCTATAGAGCAATATAAACTTTAGCCTAATCAAATCATAAATATAGTAGACAAATTATCATTCGGTGTCTACCTATTTTGAAATGTTTTTAAGATCAACATTCTTAAGAAACCAACACTTTGTTTAAGTTATAAATTGTATATTTTTGAATTACAACAAAAAATTTTAGTATCATGGTCACACCAGTAACAATTGAATTCTTTTAACCAGATGCATTCTTTAAATAATCTGTAGTTTCTCTTGATTGTAGATATATGCACGCTTAAAAAGAAAGGAATCCTTAGTAAAAAAATGGCATTTTCAATTATAATTTCATGTTGATTTAATCGAAATTAAGCAATATGTGTTAATTAAAAACGTCTAATATTAACCATAAACGTGCTGCATTTTTAAATCAGAAATACTTTTTTCGTTCAGTGTAGAAATTTTTAATTTAGTTGTATTAGTTCATTATTAGTCAGGTTTTTTAAATAAAATATCATGCCATAACCACCAAAAAAGGATAAGGACATAATTTGCGAACTTAAGTTTTTGACCAAAACTGATTATTTGCGATTGTAAATAATAGATTTCCTTCTTTTGTTTGGCGGTTATGGCTTGATACATTCGATGATAGAAAATTTTAATTACTGCTTAAAAATAATATGTAAAGTTGGATTCAGCATGCAAAAAAAATAAATTAAAATATATAATAATATTTAATAATAATGTGTCGTTTAGCTTGATATTTTTCAAAAACTTTCAATTCTATGTGGCCTTCATTATCGTTATTAACTTCAAACAAATTGATTGCAATATTTATTATATAATAGCAACAAATTTATTTCAATTATACTCAATTACTTTTCAATACAACAATAAACGAATAATTAAATTAAATGGCCCCTTGCCAGCACAAGTACAAATATCTAAAGAGTTACTTACTTTAGGTATTTTGAAACTTTTCTTTATACTATTTTTTTTTATTTTATTTTTAACTTTTCTCTTAATTCCACTTCTAAACTTCAATTTAAATTAATTCCTTTACAAATAGTTTTAGATAGTAAGCATGAAAACAACAGGAAAGCAACAAAAACAAAACAAACAAAAAATAAAGAACTTGCAAGAATTTAAATATTGTAGCTAAACTCAGCAGACATTATAGTATCGTCTTACCCATGATTAACTAAATGACAGTTTGCTTTCTGATGCTACACCACACCAAAAAAAAAAATCTCATACTCTTCTTACTGGCCCCGAAGCAATGAAGAAGAAACTCAAGAAAAGACATTAAAAATACTTAGGAAAATTAAAAAAAAACATCGTAAGACACTGAAAAAAGCAACTGTTGGCATTTTCTAAAACTAAAGAAATTTTTTTCTTTATAGAAAACACAAGAAAAGACAGGCGGCTTTAAAAGAAGTTAAATTAAAATCTATGGTAAAGAAAAAGAAAAAAGTATAGTAAGCAGCAACAAAGTTTGATTAGATAGTTGTTAGTCCGGTTGGTTAGTCAACTAAATATTACAAAAGCTGCAAGTCAATTTGATAAGGTAACTAATTTTGAAAGAAGAGGTTTTCCAGTTGACAAACTGAACATTACAATATGTAATAAAAAGGCCCCTCGCTTCTTACAGTATCGAAAGGAACCAATTTACACACTTGTGATCAAAAATTATTATGTTAATTATTGTGTTAAGGAATGTTCATGAGGAGTTTTTCGTTACAATTTTCAAGTTCTGCAAATGATTTATATTTTCCTGATGGTGATCGATTCCCATCGATCTTAAGAGCTAAGGAATTGCTCAAAATTTTCTCTAAAGTGTTTACAAGATCATTTTAGTGCAATGAAATTACTGCCATGACTACTTACAAAAGTAACCCTATCACATCAACTCTCATCAGACATTGAGAATGTAACAATCTTAACCAAGCCGCTCTTAAATTCTTAGAGATTTTTACATAGTTCTACTTTAGAGTAAAAGACTATGATTGCATTTCACAGAAGCAAAGTCTATATTTTCTATTTTTTTTTAAATGTTCTTGTTGTTGTTGTGGCTTTTCTGTGCTGTATCTCTCTAAGAGTACAACTAAATGTTGTTGCTTTCGGTTTTTAGTTGTTTTTACTACTTATTTATACTGTCTTGTAGACAGACAGATTGTTAACTTTGGCAATAACAATAATTAAAGTCAAAATGAAATGGGTCCATAAACTAAGGATATTAGCATTTTAAATGATTTTTATAGTATTTTAGTTGTAGATTAAAAGAAATAAATAAAACACACATCACACAAAGTCTATAATACAAATACATAAATAAACAAACCAACTAACTGCAGCAAGAAGCATACGTTAATGTTTGTCTATCTGCTACAAATGAATGAATGGAGGAAATGAAACTTGTCTGTTGTAAATGTTTGGCGGTGCTTTTTAGTTTATGAAAATTAAATTGACCTTTTTTTGGGTAAATGATAAATGTGGGCTTCTTGTTGTTGTTTAGAAAAGGGTCATTACAATGCAGAAATTTTGTAAGTAATTTATATGTTTTAGCTTTCAGAGGTGAAAAACTTACAAAAGTCCGATATGAAGTTATAGAGAAAAGAAACATCCTTTAATAAATAGTTCAGGGTTGTATAGTTTACAAAGCATATATTATGTTACACTTAGAGCTGCATGCTTAAATTTTTATTATTCTCATTCGAAAAGTTTCATAGAAATTATTTATTCTATAAATGATTTTGAGGGCGCACTGATGTTCGAAGTCTTTGGAGTTCCATAAAAAAAATGGTCACCAAAATCGCCAGACTGAGTATAGGGTTTTACTATCTTTTGGTAATGCCATTCAACCTATGCTATCCAGTACGTGAGTTTTCTTCTGTCACATAATGTAATTATTTGAAATAAGAAAAAAAGAAACTTTTTTTTGTAGTCAATATAAGTAATCGATGAAATGTTTTTTGTCGACATCGTGGTCCAAGATGTAAAACTAAATACAACATATTTTTTAAATGATCTGAGAATTTATTTTTTTTTTAATTTTCAACTTATTTCAGTTATAGCAAACTTGTAATCGTGGTCCAAGATGTAAAATTAAATACAACATATTTTTTTAAATGATCTGAGAATTTTTTTTTTTTTAATTTTCAACTTATTTCACTTATAGCAAACTTGTAAATTTTTATATTTTTTATATTTGCTTTGTAAAGCTTTTCTTCTCTGTTGTACTTTTTTAATTTCCTGCCTCTGAGCTGAATTGCCAACATTGCTCATATTAATAGGAGTGACTCCTGGCTACATTTAAACAAAAGCGGCGTTATTTAGTTTTATGTTTGATAGCCATTGCGAGCAGACTGCCTAGTGTTTTGAGACGAAAATGGAAAAAAGTGAATGGGAACACACATTTAGCATTTATATATTGCTAAAAAAATCACCACTCAAATTAAGGCTTAAGCTTGGTAAATACTATGAGAATGGTAAGCAATTGGTTTACTGAAGAAGATTCTAAAATACTTGGAAAAAATTTCTATCCGAGTGAGAAATTACTATGAAAGTGAGAGAAATTATGGCTCAATGATTTAAATTTTGATTGATGAGAACCTTTCAATCGAACACAAATACAGTCGAGAAACAACTTGGCAAGAGTGTTTGGAGTTGTTTAGCCACAACATTGAGAACTTTATTCGTTATTTTGTGACCTTGCACAAAACGTAGATCCACCACCAAAGAAGTAAAAAAAAAACAGTGGGTTTCTTGGCGTAACTTGGCATTGAAGAAATGCCAATGTATAATCAACATTGACTGCCTTCTAAAAGCGAATTAATACTGATTGATGATGATGATTAAAAAAAGACCGCAAATAAATGCCATTTTTAATGGTTAGGATTCGAATTACTGCCTCTCCGAACCTAGCCCCAATTGAATATTTCTTATTCCCAAACCTGAAAAAATTACTCGCCGGAAAGAGATTCGACTCTAACAATTAACAAATATTTATTCTGATGGCCTCCATAAATCTTATTGTGTGGAAGAGATAAGAAATTTAAGAATTATTAGACTAATTATTTAGTGTTTAATGTTTTTAAAATTCTGTGACAAAATGGAAAAGGTGCTTAGTATATGTTGATAAGTATATGTTGAGTTAGTGGCACTTCTGTAATCTAGATATTAAAAAATAGCTCTGAGAAAAAATTCTATTTCTTTGTGCTATTTTTAGGCAGTTATAACGCAATAAATAGGTGCTAATGTTTTTCGACTTATAATTACATACGGAATAATAGTTTAATTTAGGGTGGCGTTGGCACGTTCACTACAAAACCTGTATCCAACAATCACTAAATAATAATATCACGCATTTTTCCTTGTGCATTAGTGTTCCTTTGTGTCAGTTGTGGTAGGAAAGTTCAAGTGATGAAGACATAGATACTGGTCACTGAACTTTACCGACTTCAGAAGATACTTATCCTAATATAACACAAGAGCGCCCTCCTTCATTGTGTGGGAAAATCATCGGTGAAATAAAATAACCAATAAAATGGCTTTGAAAATTTAAAACGCCTCATTTAACACCAGAGGCGCTGCAACACTGCATTGTTAAAAACATGCAAAAAACAGAGTTGTAAAAGAGTGAAGCTTTCCTCTATCTCTTGCTTCACTACGTGTCTTCTCTATCACTATCCCTTTCATAAAGAAGGTAACACCTAATAATAGTAGTAGTTATTTATTGCCTGAGTGTTACTTCTCTTTCAAAGAAATAAAAATAATAATTTGTGTGAAGTGATGTTTTTCTAAAAAAATTCAAGCAAATACCAAATTTCCAAATGTAACTGCAAAAGAAGTAAATTTTTAAAAATCGACTTGAAAGTTGAAAACTTTTCTGCTGCAAAACAGTAAAAGATGACTTAAGAAGTTTTTCCTTATTGCCGCCGAATTGTTTCTTAAGTAAAAATCTGTGTTTCATTAAAAAATAAAATTCACGGGCTTATTGGCCCACCCTCGTATTTATATATGTACATATGTGTGCGCTCTTTTAAGCAAATTTTTATTTTACTTATTTCATAGTTAATGAAATGTATTTCACTCAGACTTATGATTATGATGGCGGAAAATTTTTCTAAATGAAAGCAAAAGCTTTTTTTTTGGAATTCTAAAGTTTGGTTTTAACTTCGCAGACATATTTCATTTATACATTATGAAATATTTTTTGAAGTGAGATTTATTTCATCACGAAGAAGATTCTAAAATTCCAGTTTTATTGCATGTTAGCATTTCGTGGTTATTTTTTAATTTTTAGGAAGCATTTCATTTTAAGTTATTTTTTTTGGATTTTTTCATTTACCCACATTTTTTGATCTTGATGGACAATGTACCTATTGTCAACCATTTTTTCTGTTTTATTTTTTTTTTAACTACCGGATTCTGCTTTTTAAAACATTTCTTTTAAAGGCATAAATTTTATATTCCTTAGGATATAAATAAAAAATGTACAATTCAAATTCTTTATGTGCAATTATCAAGAAAATACTCATAAAACTAGACCATATAAAATAAAGAAAAACACAAACTACAGAAAAAGTAGACACTTCAAAACATCAAACGCATGAAAGCCGTCAGCAATTATAACAAATAAAAAACAAATCTTAAAAATAAAACAACTTGAAAAAATCAACAGTATAACTTGAAAAGGCAAAAAAAAACACTGTGCGGTAAAAATACCCAAAGTGTTTAAGAAAGAAATGCAGAGAAGCAAGTAATTACCTGCGCTTTTCAAAGTGCAGATGCTCCTTGATTTTTTTTTTCTTATAAAAACATAAAAATACTTTTTGGCCGAAAACTTAAATTTTGTGAACATTCCTATTTTTAAAATTTCCAAGAATCTGCTGTAGTTTTTATGTTAAACAAAATTCTTTGTTTATACTCATAAACAAACTAAAGTTTATCTTTATGTTTTTAATACTTGTTTTTTATTAAACAAACTTTTCATTTCTCTTAAATGAAAAGTGTTATCACCACATCATTATTCTATTCGGCTAGAGATAATAATTTTCTGGGGCAAACAAAAAAAAAATTGTTTTTATTTTCTTCTTTCATTCTTGATAATTGTAGTGTTTACGATGTGTGTAAATAAATTTTGATTTTTCTTAAATTACTTTTTCATAAAAGTTGTGGGGCTATTATTTTAGTTGAAATTACTAAAAAATAAATCTTAAATTATAAAAGTTTTCTTTAAGTAAATCTTACATATATTTGCTTGAATTTTTTATTATAATTTCTTTGAAAATTTAACTGCCGTTGTAAGTGTAATTCAAAGTGTAATTTATAATAATCTCGGGTAATAAAATATTTTCTTTTTATGAAATTTAAATTTGCTTTTTTATGGAAATTATGATGCTTTAATGCTAATGCTTGCTGCCTTGCAAACAAATGGATGTGTGTAAATAAAAAGCCGGTCGGCTTTTGATATGAAAAAGTGTTTCAGAAAATACGAGTATGTAATAAAAATTTCGAATTGTCGGCACATAAAGGTGCACAATAAATTATAAAATATATGTATGTAAATGGTACGAGTATCTTGCACAATTTCCGGAGTGTTAGGAAAATTTAATTCCAGTCAAAATTTATGTTTTATCTAGTATAGAAAATTTTATTATTGTTAAACAAATTGAAGTTTGATAGAAATTTAAATATTTTGTAAGATTTGTTTATTTTTTAAAGGCTGTAGAAAAGATTTGTAAAAAAATATTAGCTTTATTTAACATTTCATTATATTAACACATGACAGTTGCAATCATGTATAAGTATTCAAGAGTTGCAAGAGCTGACGTGAATACCCTTTTAGTTTTTCTTAAAAAACGCGAAATCATTTGAAGTTTATTTTTTTTATAAAAGAAAGAATTTTAAGTTTTGTATTGCCTTTTAAAGCAAATACGTTTAATAATAATGCTTAAAAAAAAATATATGTGACCAAACAAAAAAAAATTTGAAATCTGTTGGTAAGAAAAATTACGTGAAATATAAAATTAAATTTTAATTTACGTGCCTCCAGCAATTTTTTAACTGCAAGATTGTATGTTCTTCAGAGCTCAGCGTGTGTGTTAAGTTTTGTAGAAATCGATAAGGTAAAACCACTTAAAATAAAATATTAAATTTTAATAGGCGTGACTCCGCCCATTTTTTAAATGGAAAATTGTGTCTATTTAAGAGCTCAAGATATGTGGCAAGTTTCGTAAAAATCGGTTAAGTAAAAAGAACAATACAAAATGTTTTCCAGATTTCTCAGCAATCTAACAAATAAAAAATTTTGAACGTGTCCCCGCCCACTTCTTATACAATGTGACCACTATACCCTCTCCGACAAAAATAAAAAGAGTTTTGACAATGGGTCTGACTGAAATGTGATGAAGTTACAATGTCAAAAAAAGAGATATTCATATATGTATGTATATGTTTGTATATAGACGAATATGGTTATCAATTCGTTCGTTTAAGTTGGTTAAAAATAAGTTTCCTTAGGAAATTTTTTTTAAAAAATTTACTTTTGCCATAAAATATCGTTTATAAGGTGCGCGAACTGATGACTAATGCTTAAGTGAACCTGGATAATTTGGAAGCTTTATACAAGCGTCAATTTTTTTTTTATAATGATTTGCCAGAGCAAAATGATCATAAATGACAAGAAATTCCCCGCAGTATGACAGTTCGTTTTACAGTCATCCGTTATGTAAGTTCTAACAGGCTTCTTTATAAAAGTAAAAATAATTTGCAAAAAGTGCTTTTATTTAAAAACAAATTATTGACAAAATATTTCTTAAAAATAATAACGAAAAAAGGCGCAAAAAATAAGATTTTCTAGCAAAAATTTGGAAAACATGAAATTTTGTGGTTAAAAAGCTTGACTTTCTTTAAAAATAATACAGGTATTCATCTCAGGGTTTTCTCGTTGGAAAAATTGAAAAATGTTATTTTTTTTACAACAAACACAGGAAAAATCTAAATTTTTTTTTCAATTTGAATTTTTTTTTTTTTTTTAAATTTTTTTCCTGTGTTTGTTGAAAAAAATTACATTTTTCCATTTTTCCAACGAGAAAAAAACTGAAATCAATACCCTTACTATTTTTTTCTTAAATGTTAAACGTTTTTATTCGCAAAAATATTTTCTAATAAGATGGTTGGCCGGAAGACCAATTTGCGATAAGGGAAAGGCAAGTTTTAGTTAAAAGAGCGAGCTGACACTAAGAGTTAATAAATAAATCACTGCAAGTTAATCTCTGTTTTTGGTTTAAAATGTGATTAAACCATCTATAAACGCATAACATTATGCATTTAAACTACCAATACAGGCCATATGATTTTGTTACGTCTGTAAGTAAGTTTTGCATTTAAAGAGCACTCAACTTTTTTCCAAGCTTGTACTTTTTCATCAAATCTTGTTCCATCTGTTTTCTTACACTCTATTGTTCTTTTCAGCTTTACCGAAAATATATGTATGTATATTAGGGGTATAACCAATTTTTTGGCATAGAACCATGAGGTCAACCATGTCCTAATAATCACGAAAATCATAATCTTTTGTTATTTTTCACCAATTTGTTTTTCTAAACACTTAAAGCAAGGACTCGAACGAACAAAAATATTATTCTACATAATCTTTAATTATTTCTAAGCTTTCTTAATGCAACATTGAATATCCATGATTTTATACTGTTTTATTTAGTCTTAGTTTTAAATAACCATATTATTAATTTTTCTTAAGTAAAAAGGAAAAAAAAACTCAGTCACGGTTGGTGTGTGAACTTTTTTGATCTTACCGAAAATATAATTATACGTTCCCTGATATTTTTTTATGCTCTAGCGAACTGTGCTAAGTCAATTTTGATATTTTAAAAAATTGTTAAAAAGTTATATCCCTAATATATATAATTTCTTTCGCAGTAAAATTTTGCGACTTTTTTTTTGCCATTTTGATTGTACAAAGAACTGATAGCCTGCTGTAAAACAGCTGTTTTTGACTTTAATTCCAGTGCTGCCAGAATATATATATTTTTTTTTTAATTACACATAAGGTATGTTTCACTGATTTACTCCTGTTTAAACCACATATAAAGTTGAGTTTAGTTCAACTTACCAAGCTTTTAAGCTTTCATTGATTTATTAGCTCTAATAAAAGTGTAAATTTAACAAAAATGTGTGTGAGTCCTTACAAAATATATAATTGTTCACAAAAACACAATTTATCCAGGGGAAATTTATTATTTTATAAAAAGAAAGTTTATAGAAAACTAGTAAAAATTCTCTTCTGTATCTTTTTGAAAACACAAGCAATGCACTCAAATTTGTTTTTGTTTTCAATATAAATAGCCTGGCCAGAAGTTGTACTTGTCCTCTATAAACTGGCAGTAGGAAAAATATTTTTTTAAACGATTCTTGTTTTAAAAACGTGCATTTCATTTAACATCTAAGTTTACTTCAAATTACCTCATGATCCAATTTGCCAACGGCTTTGTCGATATCAATGAAGCAGAGATAAAGTTACGTATGCCATTCTGCAGAATGCTGGATGATTTCACGGAGGCTACTTACTAGTGTGTTTGAAATTGGATTTGAGGGGTCTGAATATGGTCTCATTTTTGTTGTTAACTTATCTGAGATTCTTTTGGCTATTATTTGGTTAATGAATTTGTTTACCATGCACAGTAAAGTAATATTATTCCAATTATTACGACTTGTAAGGTCTCCTGTTTTAGGTTTGACTATTAATATTTTCACTTAGTTCGTCGGGTCGGGCTTCAGTTTTTACAAAAAGCCTGTTTTTAATGTAGTAAAAAAGTATTTAAAAACATTTTTCTAGAAATATTCAACTGACTACCATTTTGGTTTGATTATACTCGTATATAAAAAACTTCCAATTATTCCTTCGCAATACATTCTATGAAAAAAATGTTAACAAGTCTGGTACAAAAATTACAATAAAAATAGTTAATTACACTTAGAATTATTTGCGATGTAATGAAAACCTCATTCCCTATATTTTTTTTACTTAAATTTTCTTTAATCTTAATACCCCCTTAATGATACTCTAATTAAAAAGGAATCAAATTGCTGAAATTAAACCCTCCTCTTTTGAATTAAATTTGCCATTAAAAACTTCAGCAAGACTGTAGCTAAAGCTTTAACTAGGAGACTGTAAAAATTAACATATCAATAAATGTTGAAGCCAAATTCAAGCATTTTCCTACCAAGTAGTGAAATACATTAAAAGATCAACTAAAATAACCATAACTAAGGAACAAAAAATTAATCCTTAATTACCAAGACAACATCCTGCTGAGTTTAGCAAAAATATTGAGAAGACGAAAAAAGAAAAACTTAAAGCCATAAAAATACATTTTGCTGCGCTGAAGAAGCTCTTCAAAAAAAAGCAATCCAAACATGAAATAAAAATCAACTTAACGAACTTAACAAGTCACCAGAAGCGCTTTTCATTCAAAGGGGGTTTGAGTGATTTTTTTATTTTTGTTTTTGCTGGCTCTTGTGGTCATTTAAACGAATTTCAAAATGATAACATGACTAAAAGAAATGACGTTTAAAACGGCTTTTAAACGCATTTACATTAAAATAAATAACGAACAGCAAAAAATGCCAAGAATCTTTGATGGCCAGAGAGAAAAAAAGACACAGAAAACAAATCTTAAAAACGCCACTTAAATAAGGACGAGCAAAAAAAACCAGAGATATTGAAATAAATAAAGTGAAATAAAAAGTAATATATAGCAATTGAAATTACATTTGGCTAAGAAGCAAATACAAGGAAAAAATATAGACTACATAGACGTTGAAGACACTAATTGCACTCTACAGATTTTTGATAAAAAATAATTTTATATCAACTATTATATGAAAGTTAATTGTAATATATGTGCGTTTTTCCCAGAAAAAGGGACGTAGTGTGTCAAACAAACGGGAGCTTGGAAAAATCGATAAAAATGAGAAAAACATTAAAATTTTATTTTTTAAATGCGTTTTTTTCAAAACTTTATTTTCACATACTAGGTCCCTTTTCTCGGAGAAGGTCACATATGTTGCAGTGTCTCAGTGCAAAATCGCATTGGCTTGCAGTTTAGGCGAATAATCAATCGCTCAATGATAACTGTGCTCTAACAATTTTGCGTAATTTCGTCGAAGGGCTACATCTTAGAACAGCAAAAATTTATGAACATTAAAAAAAAACTTTTATAAATCAAAAGTCTTTTTGATATATTTTTGACTTTCTTCCAGTTAATTTTTTGGTCTAATGTCTCTTTTCACAATGTCTGATTAAGAGTTAAAGTGAACTTTAACTGACAGTTCTTCATACAAAACTTGTCGTTAAAGTCCCTGTTAGCTTTTAATTGTACATTGTGAAAAGGGCCGTAAATAAAAAATGCCAGAAAAAAATCTTCCCAGATAATCTCAAAACTTTTTAAAATTTTTTTTTGCTAAACTAAATTTTAATCCAAACTTGCTAAGTGTAGCATAAAAATTTATTGTATAAAGGAAAAATAAATTTAACCACTTCAAGTGGTTATTGGTTGTTTTGGCTTTGCTGATGATTTTGTATGACCAAAAAGCTCAATTTACTAAGCTGCACGTAACGTTTAAGGCCATATTAGCAATAACAGCAGCAGCAACAACAACAACAACAATAGCAAAAAACAAAAAAACAAACAAAATCCGCAGTGAAAAAGAAATAAAAAATAAATACATTAATTTTATTTTTGTAGACGATGACGTTTGGTGATATTGAATATATTTACTAAGGTGGTTTGTGTGGATTTGCGCAAAACCAAACAGTCATGCCAACAAACAAACGAACAAACAGCCAGCCACTGAGCCCAATGTGGGGCCTGTCATTTAATATCAATTAATTTATAGAAATTTTTTTATTTCATTCTTTCATTTTTATTTATTTATTTACTTTTCTTTCTGCCATACTTTCTGGTTTTTATTTTTTGTTATTCATTTTTATTATTGGTGCGTCTAAAAGTTTAGTTTGATTCATTTTAGTCTTGACAATAATTGTAATTTATGTGTTTTGTTTTGTTGTTGTTCTTTCTCTTTTTTAGACTGAAAACCGATAATAACGGCGGTGCTTGGTGTCCCAAGCATATGGTGTCTAATGCTTTAAAAGAATATTTACAAGTTGACCTTTTGTCGGTACATGTGGTAACGGCCATACGTACGCAAGGTCGTTTCGGCAAGGGCCAGGGTCAGGAATATACGGAAGCATATGTATTGGAATATTGGCGTCCAGGTTTTACCAGCTGGAAAAGATGGAAGAATACACAAGGAAAAGAGGTAAGCTGAAATGAAATAAGTGGCTACTTTAAGGATAAGATTTTTATATATATCCTTAGATATTTTTTGGGAGCAAATTAGCAGTTCGTCGATTCGTTACTGGTTTGCCACGAAGTATGTAAAGAATACATTATTACTGCGGCAAACCAATAACAATAACCCGACAAGTTATTTGTTCATTGTTTAAGCTAGTAGACAGTCATAATAATATTTGTGTTTCTAATATTGCAATTTTATTTAATTAAGTACACGTCCAGACTTGAAATTTTTGTTGCTGCAATTTCTTAAATTTCTGCTTTGGAATTGCATAAGTCTCCACATTATAAAATTCTAATTTGCAATTATGCATTAAAAAATTTCTATTACACCACAAATTTTGTTGAAAATTTAACAATTCTATTTATTTTCTGTTTTATTTTTTATTTTTCATACAACTGAATAAATAAAATAAATAAAAAACGTCAAATACAACTAAAAACTTGGTATACAGGCATGTTCTGAAAATCACTTTTTGTGAAAGTGATTTGAAATCACAAGAAAGGTGTTCTGCACACAAAACTTTTTTAATTTTTGTGATTTTAAACCGGTCAGCTAAATGCCTGTCGATTTTAAATCACTTGGTTATTTTTTTGATCATTTTATTTTGAAATTCGCAATAAATTAATTAATTGAAGAACTTAATATCTTTTTGATTGATTTTTAAAGTAAAAAGAGCAATTTTCAGTGAAAGAATTTATAAAATCTTCTCACCCCTCTCACCAATAAGCTCAAGAATTGCTGCAATAAAAATTGCAAGTCTGGACAGGGACTAACCAGTTAGTTTAAAGCTTTAAGGCTGTTTTAATTACTATTGAGCCTTATTACGTATCTCGAATTTGAAGATTCGACTTCAACTTGATGTACTAAACTAAAGAAGCATACAAAACTTTTCTTTAATCTGGTACAAGCTCTCGAAGTCGAATAGAAAAATTCGAAAACCGTAATATGGCCCATTAAGTAATATTTAAACGATCAAAGAGAATTGCGGCATAAACACATTTTCCATGCAAATTGACACAAAAAAGTAACACGAGAATGCAGTCGAGGGATAAAATCTATTTTATTTTGACAGCGATTTTTAAATGCTCTTACATATAAATACTCATTCTCTTAACTATGCTACCATACTTTCAATAAATTTCATAAATTTTCTGAAGAAAAATACAAAGAAATATAAGCACAAGACAAAATGAAATAAAAATTAGAGAACATTTGAAGTTACTGCTGTAAAATCTATATGGCTTTTTTAATTTGTCAGCGATTTTTCCTGAAGTTTCGGACTTATTCCTTTTAAACATTAAGGCCAAAGATATATTTTTTTTTAATTCAAAAGTATTATTTTATTTTTAGAAAAGTGAAAAGAAAAATATATATATTAGGCTCTTACGGGCAGGAAATTATTGGTGTGAAGTAGAGTAATAAAAGCCAAGATATTAAAAAAATTATTGCCTATTTTTAGGAGCAAGAACTACCTTTACAACGCTAAGTAATAAAAAATATTTTAAATGAGACGGCTAAAGACAGTCTTTATATTCAAATATATACGACACGCGGAATTGTTAATACTATAAAAAAAAGTGTAAAATACCTTGTCAAGAATAGACAAATGTTAAAAATATCTATGTACACAAAAAATTAAATATTAAAAATATAACTACCTACTTTCTGGAGAAATATATATAAATTCTCTTGCACTTGCTTTTATAGTGTTATGAGTTTTAAATTTTATGAAAAGTAGGCACGAAGTTTGTTACATTTGTTTCTTTATGAAATATTCATGCCAGGGATGGAATTGTACCAACAAATTTCAAAAATTTACTCTTTTTTACCTTAATTGCATTTTTTAGTTCAAATTACATATTTTTACTTGTTTATATTAAAATATTCGACTTTTTTCTGGCTACCGAATCGTTTTCACAAATCATCTTCGTTTCTTCACAAATTTGTGAAAATTTTTTATTAACATTGATTAATTCGTACGCCTGAAACTATGCCGCAATTTCTTGTGTTTGTAGAAACACCCCATTTGCTTGTTTTAAATTCCATATGAAACAAGTGGCACTCTACTTATTTCATATGAAAACTTAAAATGTTGAAATGGTTTACCCAAGACAAACAGAGTACTATTTCTCCAACAATTTTTCATAAACAATTCGAGTAAATTTTTTTATATATATTTTGGTAGCATTTCGCGTGAAATGTTGAGCAGAGTATCAGGCTTAAGTGAAGATGTTAAATCATATGGTTACATATGTTTAATTTGCATCAATAAAAAAATTAATAATATAAAAGTGAAGAGGAAAATCTTGTAATATTTCTTGGTCAGGCTTTCAAATCTTTCAAAAATAATATTTCCATATAAATTTAAATAGTTAAATCTTTAAGCTCAATTGGGCTCAAGTTTAAAGGAAAAAATTTGTAGTTACTTAGGTATATATATAATCAGCAATTAAACACTCTTAATATCTTAAAAAATACTAAGAATCTATAGAAATACAAACTTTCCCTTGTATAAAAAATTGCTTTTTAATTAATTAAATTTATTTCTTCTATTCCATAGATTTTGCCCGGCAACATTAATACCTACAGCGAAGTTGAAAATACATTGCAGCCCATAATTTTTGCCTCAAAAATACGAATTTATCCATATGGCCAATATGATCGCACCGTGTGTTTGAGAGCTGAAATTGTGGGATGTCCATGGGAAGGTAAGTTGCTTATGCAAATAAAAAAAAAACATACATACAGTTGTATATTTGAGCTTCAAAACAGGCTTTTTCTTTTACATATTGAAATTATTATTTATGATTTTAGATAAAAATTAAGAAAAATGAAGTCAATATTTATTTTAAGGAAAACACGGCTGGTGTAGAAAGTTTTATCAGCCATAGAATGTCATGTAACACAAATTTCATGAAAAATATCAGATACACACAAAGTTTAATGGACAACAAAATCATGTTGTTGATCATATTTCTTTAAAAAAAGTTATTGATGATCATAATTTTTCCTGCAAGTGCAACTAACAAAAAACAAAAAAAAACAACAACAACTCATAAACTTTACATTTAAGTATTAGATAAAAGAAAATTTATTAAGCAAAAAATGAGGCGCAAAACAAATTTGAGAACACAGAGAACAAAAAAAAAACAGACTAACATTAATAGAAGGTGTTGAATACTTTTTTGTACAAAATTTAAATCTTATTTACGACCTGGCTATTAAAAGAAAAAACAAAACGAAAAAAACACACCTATTGGCCGAAAAAAAAATAAGCCAAGCACAAATTTAATGTGTCCCGACGTCTGGCTCAAGCCTGTATCTTTTAACATTATGCAGCAGACATGTATGTGCAGCAACGTCCACCTCTCCATTAAAACAAACTGGGGAAAAAAAAGAAAATGAAAAATATTCCTTTTATAATCATAAACCAAAACGCTTAAAAAATCAGACATGCCATGTAAAAAGTTTTTAATTTTTCATTTTTTCCCACTGCTTTGTTTTAATTTTAGCTTTTGTTTGTTTGTTAAACATGCAAAAAGGGATATAATTTTTTTATACATACAAATGTGCATATGGAAGTCTGTGTGTGTGTGTTCTTAGTATTACAAAGTTACCTTGACTTATCACATTATACCACTCCCATATTAAAGTTTTTCCTGGGCACTCAAATCTATTTGCCACATACTCGCATGCATAAAAGATAATTTCATATAAAAGTACTTATAATTTTTTAATGTTGTGTGATTTTTTTAAGATTTTCTCATATGGTGTGTTCAGTTCACTTTCTGTGGATCACAGTCATGATAATACCATTCATAAAACTGAATTAAATTGAAATAAAAATTTTTTTTTATTAATGTTGTAATAATAACAAAGTGGGTTAAGGGCGACTTTGAAGTGAAGTACTTAATAAGAGCAGATTTTGTGAATGTGTTTGTTAAAAATTTAGGGAATGATAAATACATTTTTAATAAAATGTTTTTACGTTTTAACTTAATAAGAGTTTTTTGTAATAAGTCCCAGTTTAATTGCCGGTTTTTTTTCATTCCCAATTCTGGTAGACAATTGTCTAGTCTATAGATAGAAAAAAATTCCAGGTTATTCTTGTATAAGCTTTATGATATTTTCCCAAACTATTTTATCCCACACGCATTTTTCATATATTTTTCAAATATTATAAATTTACTGGATACCTCGTCACGGCGGTCTTCCAAAGAATAAGGCCATGAGGGCCTCTGCTGCTCCGTTTATGGGTCCAAAGCCGGTTTGTGGTGTAAGTAGATCGACTGTAATATCTCAGATCAAAATAAATGACACTTTTACCGCTAAAGAAATATGCTTGACTTCTTACGGTCTTATTCATAAAAATTACTTTAATCTGTAAATTACTTATGAAACAGATTTTGTTTTATTAAGCTCTAATAAAAATTTGTATTCATAACTGATTAATATCAGTGAATTAACTATTAAACGATTTTGCTTCTTTTGTAATTTTATGTTGGCAATATTATGTCACTTTCGCTCTCAATTTATGTTTAGTGATGCATACAACGAAGAATCGATTATCTAGGTAGTCTGTTAGAGTCGAATAAAAAGAATATATAATTACACAAAATGTGATTAAAATCTAACTTAAAATGATGTTTTTTTTAACTTTTTATTAATAAATAAAACTAAAAAAAAATTTAAATGTTGTAAAAGATTGTATTTAAACACATTTATATTGGTCTAAGTACAGAGGTAGGCAAATACCCACTATTCCCCATTTTCTTTTAGTTTTAAAAAGTTATTGTACATACATACATACATACATATGTATGTAAGCATGCAGTACCACACAAACATACGTATGCTTGTACTTACATAAATATGCCCTTATGTGTATAATTCTATTTTTCTTTTTGCCAATGAATGGGATTTCTTTAATTTTCAACGATAATTATATGTATTTTTTCTTTTAATTCGAAAGAAATTCATAAGGATAAACAAGAAACATAGAAAATCTCATAGAAGGGCCGAAAAAATCAAAACAATATTATATTTATTTATTTATAATTGTTTATCAAACGCTTAAAATAGCATAGAGGCTCTATTAAAAATTTCGAAGTTATGAAACGTTTATTAAACGTTTAATAGGCTGTTAAGCATTAATGATTAGTCTTTTTTCGATTTTTGCTTATTAATCTGTTATGAAGCTGTTATGAAGCGTTTATGAATAAGACGGTTATGGTTTAAGGTAGGCCAAAGCATTGATGCAGCCATTTTTCTTTATTGGCATCCTGGACCTCAACAGGAATAATTTCCGGGTTTTTACTGGTTTTTTTTATTGTCACATTCGACTGAACTATTTACCAAGTTGGTGCACCCTTATGTCGTTTATGCCTAGAAAATGACTGACACAACGGCACACATTAATTGCTACTGTATCATCATCGTCGTTCATTCTGAGTTTGTGTGTTCATATGATATTAAGCGGGATTCTTCAATATATGTGCTGACTTTCATAAAGAGAGTCATACAGAGTTTGATTTAATTAAATTTACAACTGGGGATTATTTTCGTCCATAGATAACATGCCATAAGTGACGAACAGAATTAGGGCATAAGTGAAAATAAGAGATATATTTACTAGGGTATTCAATCAATCGGGGTTTGGCTTTAATCGGTAAATCGATTGATTAATTAATCGAGGTTTTTGCTTAATCGGTTAATAATCGTTTAATTTCAGTATTAACCGGTTAACCGATTAATAAAGTTTTTCCATAAATCAAGTTTTTGCAACAAATAAAAGTGCATATATTATTTATGAATTTGAGTTTATTAGTAAAAAATAAAAACGCACATAATAATTCTAAAACCAATTCTGTTAATTTTGTTAGAACATTTCTTGTTTTACTATCAATAGTTTCTTCTGTTGGCGGGTCATCATCGGACTCATAATGACAGAGCTCAGCGACGAATATTCTGCAAAAAAGTTCATTTCTGAATTTCTTAGCTTTCGTTTTCGCCCTGCTTCTCATTTAATCTAATCCTTAATTAAATTGTTGGCAACAGTACTATTGGCTTTTATTAAATTATTGAATACAAACTAATAAATTACTCTAGTTAGAGTAAACTTTTTTAAAGACATGTCCAAAGATTTTCAAGTTTTGCTTAATTTGAGATCACTGAACATACTTCTTTGTATGAATAATTAATTTCTAAGGACTCACCTTTTGTAAATGAGATGAAACAAATAACTATTCACACAATATACTACAAAATATGAAAAAAATTGTTACGTCGGTTAATCGACTGAAATTAACGGCTTTAACCGTTAATCGAAAAAAGCCCATTTTAAATTAACCGATCAGTTAATCGGGTAGTAATTAACCGTTTAAATATCCTAATATTTACTCCCGAAAATTCCATATATTTAAGCTATCGAAGACACAAACCACGTGTAAGAGACACGCCAGGTGTTGCAAATCCTCCATTTTCAAAGTATTTAGGGTGTATTTTTCATACTATAGATGATGCTAAAGCTCTCCAAATAACTTAAGCAATTCAATAAGCTAAAATAAAACTTAATTATAAACATTTATGAAAACAAAACATTTTCTTACCATGTAGTTTTCATTTTACAAAACACAGAACTTAACATTTCAAGCCAGCTCATTAACGCCAAGACTTATAATGCACAATATTTTTATAACGAAATAATTTTTTTTTCTTATATGTATAAATTTTTAGTACAGAGATTATCTAAAACATTAAGACAATTTAAGATTTTTTGCGGTTTGTTAAATGCTTAAATGCAATTTTATTGCAGCAACAGCAATACACCACACATTCAAACACAGACGAAAACAAAAAGTAGTTTTCTAGCTGTTTAAAAATTTGAATTTATAACTGATTAAATTTGTTGGTTCTTGACTGTCTGAAGGTCCGTCTGTTTGATTTTTTTTATTTATTTTTTTTGTTGGTACATACGAGTATTTTGGATTTTGTGTTAAGTTTTAAACTAAATTAATGATTAATGATGCAGGGAGAGGTTGGTTTTTGAAAGAGAAAAAAAAATAACAGACAATAAATCGAATTTTAAAATAAGTTGTAAATGTCTTAAACTAAAAATAGGTGCAGTTTGTAGTAAATTTTTTTATTTTCTTTTACATTTTACATTTAATTGAAATTCAATACTAAACTTGGCATAAATTTAATAGATTTTTTTTGTTTATTCTCATTTCATGGAAGGAAGCAAAATAAATTAGAATTTATAATCTTTAAATCTTAGTCAAAGTAAGGTAAAATTTATTTCTTAAAATTGTGTAGGAATATAATAAAATTAATTAGGCAAAATTACAAAAAAGGGATTCTGGCAACTTTTTATTATTTAATATAAAGAATTTTCTGTGTTTGAAATTGTGTTGCTACCACAGACAGCACAGGGGGACACAATTAAAAAATATTCATTATTTTTGTTGATTCTATTTGGTTAAATTTGGTTAGAATATTCATTTTTTTTATTTTATTTTTAATTATTAAAAGTAAATAAATTTACAAATTAATATTTTAGACACTGCAGCTAGAGTGGCCCACGTCCTTACTAAGTTATAATTTGGTTCAAATAAAATACACGATAGTTTCACTTAAGCTATAGTGGTATTTAATATTTGCATACTTTCAATAATTTGTCTTTCGATCTTTTATATATTAAAATATACTATTTATAGATTATTACAAAAAAATCCTTCAGCTGGGGTCATGTGTGTGTGTTTCACATTATTTTATAGATATTTCAAGAATATAAAAAATAGTGATGTATATTCATATTTTAAACTCTTACAATAAAAAAAACTCTTACCGTACTAAAATAGTGCTCTTTTTATAGCTATGCTATTTATGGCGCGATACAGGAGTTAGGACGTAATTTTGTAACAAAAATAATCGACACTATTACAATTTTAGGTTTATTTTTGTTTTGATTTCTTTGTTTTTAAAAAGCAGAGTACGAAAATAAACGAAATACATTTTTTGATTTTTGTTTCCTTTCGTTCTTTGTAGTGAGTGAAGCAAAAATAAATTAAAAACAATTGGAACGATTGCTCAATGGGTTTTTGTATTGCTTTTGCACATGAGCACAAACCAGAAAATGCAGCCAATCAACCACAAGCCGGCCAAAGTCTCAGTTAGCCAACTGCAATGGAATGAAGCTAACTCGGCGCTAATCGATATTGTTATGAGAAAAGATTCTTACTTTAGGGTAACATCTCTATAATCATTTTCATTACTCTTCACAGAATAATATCGATCAGTTGTTTTCTACCTGTACAGTTAGATTCCATTACAGTCGGCTAACTGAGCCTAAAACAATAATTTTATTGCATTGTTAGTTAACACATTAAGTTTTTTTATATAGCTTAGGAGCATAGCTATAACCGGGTCTACTAAGGCAACTACTTTTTTTTGAGAGACAATGAAGTCTTTATACCATTACAAGGTGTTACCTTCTTTGCAAAAGGGATATTGATAGCGAAGACACATGGTAAAGATGGCTTCATTCTTCTACAACTTTTTGTTTTGCAACCTTTTTTTAAAAAAGGAGTATTGAAGCGCCTCTGGTGTTAAATCAGGCGTATTAAATCATCAAACTTTTGTTTGGTAGCGATTTTATTGGTTAGTTTACTTCGCCGATGATTTTGCTACACAAATATCGACAAAAGAGGGCGCTCTGATGTCACATTATCATTAGTATCCACCGAAGCCGGGCTATGAATATGCGCCAGTACTTATTTAGTTAACTCCTTTTTAGCATATCCGAAACCGCAGGTATACTGAAGCTTAACCGGAAAAAATTTAATTTCTTTTATGTTAATATGCTGAGTATGCTCTTAAACTTTTTATATTCATATCACGCCACAAGTCCGATTCACACGCTAATGCGTCACGCAATTTTAAAGATACTGAGAAAAAATTTTTTTCATGGAAACCAAACTTTTTATAAAAGTTTTTAAAAAGTGGTGACTGATGGATTGAAAATTCCCACAAATGCTTTGAACTAAATACCTCTTCGCCTCCTCATATTTTCTTATACCACATTAAGCCAGGGACTTTTTAATATTTCAAACAATAATTTATAAAGTCAAAACTTTATTTCATAGTTATTTATTTCCTTCAACTTTTTATGTTTGTGCCATCTATTGTTGTTGTAAAGATTAGTTTGTTTTAAATTATTTATACATTCATTCTAGTCGTAATTTATAAAAACTTACGCACAAAAATGCCAATTAAAGTACATAGATACTCGTATAAACCAATATGCCCAGTAGTGTTGAATGAAACAAAAATATTTCATTGCACTTTACGAAGTAGTTAAATAAATCTTATCGTTCAGATTTAAATCTTATAAATTGTAATAACTTGATTCTTCAATAAGTGATGATATAACGAAGCTCTGGAAACATTTTAAAATATGTGTCAATTTGAATTAAGAACATTAAAAAAATTATATGAATATGTTATGAACTTAACAACAACACACCCAGTAAAAAAGAACTTTAAGGGAAGTCAGTAAAATCCAAGATTTGTGATCCGAAAGTAGTGCAAATTTTGGGTAATTTCGAATAATATTTACAATTCGAAGCCACTTTCATGATGTTAAGTAAATCCGGGTTTTTGCATAAACTTTTTAATTAGTTCAGAAGAACTAATTTTTCATTACATTTATAGAAATGGGAAAAACTACTACTAAAACCACGACCAAATATAAAAAATTCTTATATCCATATATTTTGTATAATTAAAAATGTTATACACATTTTATTCCTTTGCTGAAAAAATCAAGAAATAACTTCCAAATTAATTATCTGGATATTGTAAATAATCACTTTCTGAGCAGTAAGAAATACACACTAATTGATAGTTTGGAAGTAGTGAAAAAGTAGTTCCTCAATAATGTCTTCCGATTTTTTGCACTGAGTTGCTGCACTGTGCTGCTGGACTTTCTTTAAAAAACCACCGTTCCATTATATGCTTCCATTATTGGAGGTTTCGTTAATCTCAAGACTCTCAGATGATTAGTTCACTAGTCTTTTCTCTATAATCCTTTACATCCAGCAGCTTTTATAATACTCCAGAACTGCAAGGACTCTGAACGATGTCAGTGCACTTAAATGTTTAAGCGTGTAAAATATAATTATTTGTAATTACATGCGTGTTTTTAATATTATTTTTATTTTAATTTTTTTTATTCCATTTGACAATTTATCCTACCTATTATTTGTTTGTTGTTGTTTTGAAAACAATGCGTAATTGTTTTAATAAAAGGCGTAACAATCGTTATTTGAATTCAGAAAAAACTCGCTTAAACAATTAAAAAGTTTGCTTGTTAAATACACGTGCATTATTAAAATGAACTAAAAAATAAACAAAAATAAGAATGAAATTTGCTTGTCCTTATGTTGAAAAAATATCCTTGCTTTATGAATCCCAGTTTAATTAATGAACTTTTTTTTGCTTTTTCACACGATGACATATTTCTTGCAAATTTTTTTACGAGTATGTGTTTGGATATGAATAACGATCGATTGAGCAAAAAGACTTTCAACTATATAGACATACATATTCATATTATTTTCTTCCCTCTCGCCAATGACACTGAGCAACAGTTTTGTCAGTGTAAATTGAATACTACTAATAAAGGGTAGAAACCCCCTATACTCAGTTTGGCGATTTTGGTGACCAATTTTCTTATGGTCCTCAAAAAAACGATGTATTAAGTTTTTGGCCAATGGCTTGTCCAGGCTTGTTGATAGTTCCAAACTAAATACGGCAATAATGTAGCTAAAAGTCCACCGAACAAACCTTTTTAACATTTTATGCCAACAAAAAAATAATATTTTCGTGATTTTTTTTTTTTTTTTGCAAGAATTAAGGAAACATTTTTCACTTTTTTAAGAATAACTTAAAGGGCCTCTTAACTTTTTGCTAACAATATTTTGCAAAGTTCTTGCTACGGTATAGATAGACATTTTTCGAGACCTTATAAATACAATCTAAATAAAATAATACTTTCAAAGTTCATTTTCTTATGTATCCTTTGGAAGATAGCTTTGGAGTTAAAGTCGCAAAGGATTATTTTGTGTTTGTGTCTGTTTTACAGTTTGAAATAAAACAAACAAAAAATTATGAATTAAATTAATATAATCTGTTTCGAGGAATATATTTATGTTTTGAAATAATTTTTAAAACATAAATATATTCCATTCTATAAGTGACCACCATGACTTGGTGTTAATTCAATTTTTGACCACCATCAAGAACTTCTGGTATTTCCTTAATAGTATAAATAATGTTGACCTACTATTACGCATGACTAGTTAGTTTATCAGCATAATATATGAACTAAGTGCAGTCACTTTTTAGTAGCACTATCCAATATCCTTCTACATCTGATTATTAAATTGCAATCTAGTCCGTTCAGAGGAAAAAAATCTTATAATATTTTGTTTAATTAAGATTTTTCATTACCCTGTTAATATCCCATCACTAAAATGAATTGTACATTTCTTAATTCCCAATTCTAACACTTTGTATTTTGATAATAAACTTTTTAATACTAATTAATATCTGACTACCTCAGCTAGAAGGCTGCCATTGCAACAGCATAATGCATTAAATAAATAGACCACAGAAAGCTTCACAACAACACGACTACAGATATTCCCCCTTACTGCGAATGGCGTCATCGACGTCACATCAGGGCGACAGTAAAAATTGGCACTTATATACTCTTTGTCGTCAACAATTAGATCTTATTGACTATTCTTATTCACTTATCTCTAAAGCTTTGTAAACTAATGGAACATATAAATATTAGTCAATTGTTTTCGATAAAGAGCAGACAAGTACCAATTTTTACTGTCAGCCAACGACATTTGACCACGAGAGTAACTTTTTCTTAATATGGAAGTATAAATATGTACATATTTCATTGGAACGCGATTTTGAAATATTTGACATTGATAAAAATAATTATTTTTACTATATAATAAATTATATTATAAATATAAGCAAAGTTCGATTTTCACTAGCACATGAAGCGTTCCGGACGAACACTACATATACATATGCCGTAATTATTAAGGACACATATGTATTTAAAAATATAATAACTTTAGCCTACATAATCGAATATCTTTCCTGCAGTGCGATTCAGTAACTTTTAACGATCCGAAAATCGTAATTTTTGTCTACACATTTTGTCGCTTAAAATAACGATTCTTTGATTCTGAAACTTATTTTTAACGATAGAACGCAGCTGATATTTTTTGTTGTTGCACATAAGTTATTGTCTCTTAAATAACGACACAGCTTTTGGCGATTTTATTAATTTTGGAATTTTTTTTTAGCTTTAACGTTTTGAAAATTTCAAGTTTCCGAGGTACACAAAGATGGCAAATTTACATTAACTAATAAAATACTCTTTAATATATTTTTTTATATTTCATTGTTAATTGTTGTAGTCTGCAGAAAAATACACTAAATTTGCGATTAGGATTTCAACAGTTTTCGTTGCTCGCTTTAGAATACCCTTTAATTTTTAACTATCATATATATTTGCTTGTTCTAGCGGCCAATGTTTTACATATTCTGTGAACACTTTAGCTCTTACGGTTCCTGAAATCGTAGCGAAAACTATTAGGTTCCTTTCCACCTTTGTGTACGGACCCCTTGAACACAACTTTTTAAATCCGTTTAGCAAATGATGTAGTTTTAAGGTAACAAACAGAAAAATATGCAGCTTAATTGCGAACCTGCTTCATTTCGGTTAAAGAAACGCATGCATGGCTGATGAAATTAAAAAAAAAAATTTGCTAAGAACGGAGCTAGTTTACAAACTAATTGCTTTAGTAAATGTGGCACAATCTGTTTTTTACTTATATTAAAAATTTATAGCATGCCTTAAGGTGTTTAATTTGACTTAAATATTTTATGTCCTTTAAATTCCTCTGAATCAATATTTCTTTTTAACACAAAAATACAAAAATTATAATAAATTAGTAGTTTCAACCAAATTGTTAAACACGTCATGTGGTTTAGTAGAATTTGATAAATATAAACATATGTACATACCTGCGAGTATTTATTAGTTTGTATTTAATCAAAATTTCATGCAGCAATTTATAGTAATTATGGTAAAAGTGATTAAATATTGTATTGTAACTTGCGGTAATTATAATGTAATTTAGTTAATGATGGCAAGTACAATGTCCTTTAATGGAAAACAAAAGTCCAAGAACGTGTAGAAGGAGGACAAAAAAACAAGAGCAATTAAATAGTAATTTTGGTTAAAAGTATGTATGTAGTGCAATCTGATTAAGTGGTGAGAGGAATTTTGAAAACATTTTTCATTCTTGTATGGAAAAAACATCAACTAAAACCGATTATTTTAAGATTTATTGTAGAGAAGTAAAAGGTACCTTCTTCTCTCTCTCTCTCTCTCTCTTCGCCATACTTTCTTTTTAATTCTTAGCCATTTCCAGTTCCTAATTCGAAATATTCCTTTGTAAACAGTGTGTTGGATTACAGTCAAATAACGTGCGTGCTGTCTTTAGCTTTAAGGGATATTTTAATTAGCTCCAAAAAGAATACTTTTATTAAAAAAACCATAAGACTAACTATTCATTAACTCTTAATTCCTCTAAAATTATGTTTAAGACAACTTTGAGTATTTGCTTTAAATAGAAAATTGTTAATTTGTTGAGTTTCACCTCAAAGCTCGATGTCTTCTTATTATAAAAAAGCTTGCTACCAAAAATTTATACTTTTTATAAGGATAAAGCATTTTAAACATTTTTGTCATTCATGCTGTTTCTTTGATGCTTTTCTTAAACAAAATAATAAATACATATTAAATTTGAGGCTCCATGTTAAGCTTTTCATATCAGCACATCCGGCATATGCTCATATAATTTTATATTCCCAAATAATTTCTTTGTGTAACATTTTATCTTTTTTCATCAATCTTTTGTGCAAACAAAATTTTAATGGCTTCCCTGCAACTTACCTTTTCTTAACAATTCTATTTGCCCGCCCGTTTTGGCCCACTCCTCAAACTCAGACTTCATTGTGTGCTCTTTACTCTCTTTTATTATACTGCGTTTTTATATCCTGCAAAATATGAAAAACAAACTATAAAATATAAAAAATAAAAGAAATGCCTTAACATTGTTTTCCTTTTAAGGCCAGTGAAGTATTATGGAGTACTCACATATTTTTGCATGCATATTTTCCAAGTGTAACGTACAACATGCCACATTCTTTGTTATACCTTTTTTACTTTTACATTTAGTGACATTAGGCACGTTTTACAACATCATAAAATTATTACGATTATTTACCAACCCACCTGTTTAAAGCTTTATTCTATATAAATAACAATTTTATTTTTTTCATTTCATTTGTCGAAGGATATATGAAGGATACACGAGAATAACGTGTTATCTTGATTAATTTGCATATGAAATAATGCATACTCATACAGTTAAATAAGCCCAAGCTATTTGAAAAGAAAAGAAAACAAGAAAACTCCTCTTCGAAACATTAAGAAAAGCAACAAAAATGCTCTATTTTTGCTTGATGGAGTAGAAGGCAGTTAATGATAATCAAATGACATGTCCTTAGAAAACAAATAATAAAAAAAATTTAATAATAAAAGAGCACTAGGAAAACCTCGTTTGAATGTTCATTTTAATTTATATTCTTGCAAACATTTTAACTTTGAGTTTAATTTTTATTTTTTGAAACTTTGCCGAGGTAAAACATAACTAAACAAGTTTTTTTTTCTTTTTCATAATTATTGTATATAATTTTTTTTTTGCTAACATTCAGTTGAGAAAAATTTATTAAACACATACCTAATCTTTTTATTTTATTTTATAACATACCTTGAGTGCTAATAATTTTTTGTTTAACTCCTTTTTTAATACTTTCAAGGGTAAACATTTCAAGTTGTTATTAAAAGGAGCAGCAGGATACACCTGAATATTTTGTGTGTGCTCATATAATTCTTAAATAACCCAGCAAACACTTAGCTCGTAATCTACATTTTCATGACTTGCTAAACTCATTATTTTGTAGAACAAACATTTTTAGTAATAATTTTCATAAATATGTTTTATAAATAAAAACCTAAAAAAATTAAACCGACTTTATGTACTAAAAGGATAAAACTAACAAAAGTATTATATGACTTAATTACTTAAAAATTTGAAGTCGGTACCCAAAAGGAAGAATCTGTCTTATTAGTTGACAACCTAGAAATTTATTTCATTGTTAAGTAGTTAGTGCATATAATTCTTTTGTTATTTTTAACTTTATAGTGCATAAAGTCAGTTTAAATTTTTTAAGTTTTTATTTTTTACTTTTAGTTCTAAATTAATAATTACTTTGCATGGTAGGAACCCTCACCCTACTCTTACACCAATCATTTTTGGCTTTATTACGCACTTTAACTATAAAGTAATTCTCACTAAGTTTGAAGCCTATCAAGGATATATGCCGTAATTAATAATTAATTTGTAAGAGAGGTACACATTCCCCTGCTCCTATCGCATATTGGTAAAAATGAAACCAACTGTGGTGTATACCATTTCATATAAAGAAACAAGTTTTACAATCGCTTCACAAATGGCGGAGAAATCGGTGAACATAAAAAAAATACATACATGGCGAACAAATAGCTTGTTGCTTTTTTGAAGTCGGTTAAAAATAAGAACTTTTGTTGTTTAAGACTTTTTTAAGTTATTCTTTTTTTAGTGATTCGTGAGGTCTATATGAGCTCTTTCCAAATACACATACTCTAATATTTGAAAGCTCGCAAATTTGTTGTTGTTTCTTTGCAAAGTAAGAGCAAGAATTGTTGTCTCCAATATATGATTGGCTGTTGTGCTCTCGTCGGTGTGATAGCACAAAAGCTCGTTTGCACAAGTTTGAAAATTAAACATATAGCTTGGACGTAGCTGGAATATACATATAAATTTTAAGGAAAGTTACACCGTTTTACAAACGCAAAGTTTGATTTGCAAAGTCTTAATTCAGCTGGGAGACCTACAAAAAGAGAATGTATTTTATTGTTAGTCATAGTATGCCATTAATTAAAAGCTCTAAAATAAGGCTTTTGTAGATTGAAAAAGAAATTGTTTAGGTTTTGAAAAAAAGAACGCTTTTATCAATTGTAAGATAAATTCGATATCACGATTTGTTTTATTAAATATTTTTAGTTTATATGTATTTTTGATAGAACAATTAAAAAAAAATAAGTTTTGTAACAATATATTGATTATCTATTCAAAACTAGACTCATTGCAATCGAACATCCTCTTTGTCTTTTCTACAAAAAAATAAACTGAAATAAAGTCATAATAAATAAGCCATAATTGCCTTCATTCTTAACCAGCTGAAATATATTGAATATATATCGCTCATTTACTTCAATAGTGGCACAACTCAAAAAACAAGTTTTGCAGAAAACGCGTTTTAAGTTTTCAATTTGCATACAACTGAATGGAGAATTGAAAAAAAAAATCTTCTCCCAGGAGGTGATGGTACAATTTATTTATATGAAATTTTTACACAAGATAAAATACAAAATGCTGCATCTTTCTGCATTATTAACTCTAAAAAACATTTTTTTAGTTATGCCACTATTGAAGTAAATGAGCGATATGATTGCACTACAATAATAAAGCCATGTAAACTTTTCCCGGAATTAATTGAAAATTAAGACCATTTTGGCTCATTTCGTATGGATTTATTACTGTGAACCGACGAAAATCGGTAAATTGTTTTTTTATCCCGGAGTGTGGTTGCCAATTTTTTTTGCATGGGAGTTAAAATAGTCTGGCAATTAACTCGGCATACGTGTACGTAACGCCCCTGAATTGTGACAATTACAGATAACGTATACGCATGAAAGAATGACTTTGTAAGTATGGGTTCACACGCAGCAATTTCAATTGCTCAACTCGTATTTACTCGGGTTTATTGAACAGAGAGGTAAGAGGAATAGAATAGATGGATTTGAGGAGAGAACTAATGTTAAATTTATTGTTAACATTATTTTATTTCATTCGTTTGTGGGGCCCCTCTGAATTAACGTCTACATTTATAAGGCCAGTACCAGTACCATTGCATGCAAAAGTATTTTAATATGGCGCCATTTAGCTCCATTACCAGTACAAGGTTGTTTTATTTATGAGAAATATATATAAAAGTTTGTTTAGAAGTAACTTTAACATACAAGAAAATAGTTAAATCTTTTAAAGGACATTAGCGGCAGTTTATATTGTCTGATTAAATGTCTGCACGCAATATTTCGAAGCTATAGCTTTTATATATTAAAACAATAAATTTCTAACTTTTTTAAGTAAGCTTTTAGGGACAAATATGCTACATTATTATTTATTTTTTGTTTGGTTTTGTTATAGAAAAAAAAATGTTTAATTATTAGGGATTTTTTGTTTTAATTTATAATTGCTGCAATTACTAAGCATATGTTTATAATTATTAAAATCGACATGTGTGCATGCATATATAGTTAGATGTGTGTGCTTATTATTATTTTTTTATAATAATTTTGTAATGTAAAATATTTTATTAGAATTTCTGCGGTTGTTGTGTTCTTTAAACACGATTGCATTTACACAGTTTATTAAGGCCTTAATTAACATTAACTGTAGAGTATGCCGAGTGCAATAATATTGTTTTTTTTTAAGATTACCATATACTATGCCAATGACATTAAATGTATGACCATAGAAAGGTCAAGGAACCTTATTTGTTGATACAAAACTAAAATTATATAATTATAATTATAAATTTTTGCTTAACCAAAACAGATAAAAATTCCTAAAGCATTAAAGACTTAATGTCATATAAAATACTTCTATGCTTATAATATTTTAAATCTTAAACCTCAAAACATTTAAATTTCTACAAGCACATAAAATCATATTTTGTATTGCAGTAAGTTCTAGTGAAATTCAATCACTTCAAAAAATTAGTTTATTGATTTGAATTCCAAAAACAACACTTCTAAAATCCACTTAAATAAACTACTTTAAATTAAATTTTCATAAATTCAAAATGACATTGATTTTGTGCGCCGCAATCTGCATATAAAATTCTCCCCTTTACTTACACAAAATCCACGGAGACAACAAACACTTGAAAAATTACACCATTATAAAAGCAAAATTCTGTGTATTTCTTTTCTTTCAATCTACTGTGGAAATTTGATCTATTCATATATATAACACATGCACATTCTCAGAAGGATATGTTTATAATAAATTTTTAAACAAATTAAAAACTTAAATAAATTAAACTAGAAGTATGAAATACTAAACTGAAATACATAAAACATCAGCTAAATACGATAAAATACAAAAGAAAACAAAGAACTGCGCCTTAAAAAAAACTGCCTCAAACTACATACAACATCATATTATCCCTGCAGTTTGTTGGTCGTTTGTCTTCGTCATTGTTAAACTTATAAAAGAAGTGAAACACACACACACACGCACGCACACTCATTTGAATTTTGTACTCAATAGCAAATACTCACACACATATCCACACACTCTCTCTAGACAACTCCCCATATGCTCGAATATTAAACAAAACAAACAAAAAGTTTCAAATTACCATGAATTTGTCTCCCTCGCTTTTAGCTAGTTTTTTTTGTTCTTCTTTACAGCCAGAACAATGTAATAAACTAAATCACAATTCATTTTACATATACTTAGTTTAAAAATTTATATTTAGTTTTTGTGGAAATGAAACACAATCATACAACATTTACATTTACATTATTTTATATTTCCTGTTGCAGCAATTAATTCATTTTGCTTTTGAACGCTTTTTTACTCTTTCCAGAGGGCATTGTCACGTATAGCATACCAAAGGGTGTCCAACGTGGCATGGAAGTTGACTTATCGGACAAAACCTATGACGGCTATGAACAGGGTGATCGCTATGTTGAAGGTCTGGGTCAGTTAGTGGATGGTCAAAAGGGCAAAGACAACTTCCGCACGGATATACATGGTTTCGGCAAAGGTAAGTGCTAGAAGAAAATCAAAAATTTTTGAGGTGTAAACATCTATCATCACGCTAGGGGGTAAAAATCTTTTTTACAATACAATCACAAATTTTGAGTAAGATCGTAAAGTGTTATCTAATCGGTGTGAGCTATGTATGAGTGGATTAGTGCAATCATACGAACAAAGTACAGACAAACTTAACAGCTGCATAGAAATACACTCAACCGAATTTTACAGCATACCTTCAGGAGCAATGTTTTTTTAATAGAAATTGCTTAATAGAATTGCTTAAATTAATTGTTTAATTATTTTGAAAGAAGCATATACTGATTTTGTTTATTATTTTTGTTTTTATTTTTTATAAAAAAATTAAATTGAGAGTTCCTGTAAAATTTGCACTCGTAAGGGATAATATAAAAATTTCTTTAAAGTCTCCATTTCTAAAAGCCATTTTATTGCGAAGTTTCATTGAAAAGTGCAGTAAGTGTAAAAAAGTACGCCATAAGTCACTTTATTAAATTATTATTATTTAAAGATATTCAATTAAAATATATTTTTTTTTGTTGCAAAATTTGTATATGAAAAATAAATATTGCACTGAAACTTTAAGCTTGAATATTCTCCTCAGAAAAATACAAAAAAAAACTTGCATATTTTTTTTTAAATAATCGCTGTTGCTTGAAAAATTTAATTAAAGCAATCATATATTCAATAATTTACTTAATTGAAAAAAAATTAACAAATATGTTCGATATTTAAATGATATTCAATTAAAATATTTTTGCTAAAATTACCATGACACGGACCACAAAAACATTTGTAAATAAAAATAATGGGCAGATCCGTAATCTTAATCTGTATCGCTAAAAATTTTTAAACTCGATTTATCGATTTTCGGCTATGAATGCAATTCTCAAATGTTTATTGCTAAACCAGGCAATAACTTAAAAACCTAATTCGCCGAAGTGTTAGTGTTTTATTTTATCGCTAAAAATTTTTAATTTTCTATTTGCTCAGCATTTTATCGATTGAATTACAGAATACGGAGGCTGGTTATTAGCAGCTAAATAATAATATAAACGACGATACAGACAAAAGAGACACACCCTAACAACTATAATGTTATAATTTCTGCTAACTTAGAAATATACAATAACACAAACACATAAGCTAATGCAGACGAAATACGAAGACAATAGTTAGTTCTATTATTAAATTTCGAATTTGAGTTTATGCGAAGTAAAATACTTTTTTTTATTAAAAATACATTCAAATTGATTACTGAGGGGTTTAGCTGGATCCTATGCGCATTTCACTGTTTTGCTAATGCGAATCATCATCGAACCTTCACCCAAAGTTTCTTAGAACAACTAGAGTTATTGTGCTATAAACTTTCATTTAAACAAATAAATAACAAAGTTGAAACAAGAACTCAATAATCAAAATTTTTCTAATTTTCTTACTTTACCATTGCTACATTGGCTGACGTTTTCCAGCTTCAAATTGTAGCTGCAAGTGTATGTAAAAAAAAAATATATGTAAATAAGATATTTTTCTATATTTATGATTTGATTAGGCTAAAGTTTCAAGTTTATATGACTTTTAAATTTGGCGCTGCAGCGGTAAAAAACACTGCATTCACTAAAAAGGCTTTTAATATTCGGTACTCAAAACTTATTAAAAATGTCTTATGTGCATACAGGCACATTGGCGTATGAATATTTTCAAAAACACTAAGGGCCTAATTTTGTAAAACGCAATAGCAAGCGTTGACAAATTAAACAAATATAATTCGGTATTTCTTCTATTTTATTTACTTTAGTTCTTCCTTGATTTTTCTAACTGCCATGTATATTTTTTACAGACATGGTAAAAATTCCTTCCGTTAGGCCCACTAATCTAGACCTTAAGTAAAGCCTGCAAAGGTTCACCTTCCGTCGAGCCTCATAAAAAGGCCATTCAAGCCTCTTGATTAAAGAAGCATGAAAAGGTATTTGGTTGCCCATGACATCACTTGTAAAATATAAATTAGTATGCATTGGGATTAGCAGTTCTAGTGTCTGCTAAATAAGGCCTTATAGAAGGCATATTTACTCATACTTTTTACCGCTACGATGTGCTCTGATTTTCTGAATTGTACTGACATTCTGAGAGCTATGTTTTAAGTAGAAAAATAGAGTGTGATAGTTCCTGTAAGCAGACAGTATTGTGTGCAGAATAGCAAAGTTAACATCGTGGTATTCAGCAAACAATTAATATAACATTATGTGTTTAAAAACTCTGAATATTGGTGTTATATAAAATATGTAATTAAAAAAGAATTGTACAATGGTTAATTTAGTTTATGTGAAAACCTTCGGTGCTAAAAAACATTGTTTTTAAACAGGAAAGATGTAACAAAATACAATAATTTTACTATAAAAAAATTTTTATACAAAAAATGTTTTACACTGAAATCAAAATTTTAAATATTTTTCTTTTCGTGTGATTTATGCTGAAATGATTTAGCTTGCTGGGTATAGATATTTAATAACACTCTCAATTTTACTTTTGGAGCTTTTATAAAGAGATTTTTTTTAAATAGTTTAAACAAACAGCTTAATTTATTCAATGCAATTTTTAGTTTGTTTTACTGGTCTAAATTTTAATTATTGTGTCACTTAGTTCAGTCATTAAATTATTTAATTTTAGATTTAATATTAGTTAATTTTTTATTCTATAACTTATATACTTTAAATGAAATCATATATACTTACATATCGTTACCTACAAACTCATGATTAATTTGAAATCGAGATTTTTGCATTTTTCGATGGAGTAGATGTTCTTCTATAGAAATATGCAAAAAAAAACCCGATATCAAAAAATTAATTAATTATCAATACAGAAATACACCAATTTCTGTATTGAGGTAATGATATGTATTTTAATTAGAACTTTTTTAGATTAAAAGAAAAATTAACTAACATGTGCATAATTAGTAAAGAATAAACGACAATGGTAAGTCTGTTGTAAATTAGGGATGGTAAATTTGGGCTTTCATTACGAAACACGTTTCAGCAAAATTGAAATACGATGAATCAAAATAATTCACGTATTCCATTTGCAAGAAATCTACATCAACTGACACCACACACAGTGAACCAACACAGAAGAACGCTGATGATGAAGGTTTAGTGGCCTTCGAAAACGGGTGGCTGCTCCGTTCAACTATGTGTTGTCAGAATATTTACAACTAACTTTGATGTTATTTGTTCATTAATAATTATCACATATAATTTGATTTAAAAAGCGTTGCAAATCATAAATATAGAAACAAATTAAGTTCGAAAAATAATAATTAAAATTAACCGAAAAATATTACTTTTTTAAATTTTTGCATTTTGATCATTGATTTTGGTATTAGATAAAATATTAAAATAGTTTTTGCTTTTTTAATGCAATTTGATAGTAAAAAATATTATAAAATTTTTTGCAGAAATTAATCTTTCTATTTTCAATACAACTGATTTTAAATTTCCAAAGAAATTAAAAAATTTTCTCAAGTTGTACATGAAAAACTTAAAAACATTCAAACCTTAAGGCTAAATAATTGCGTTTATCAAATATTTATTAATCTCTTACTTCAAATTTGATTTTCATGTCACTTATGTAGATTCTCAACTTTTTAAAAGAAGTTTCTCTAACTGCCTTAAACTTTAACTTACTTTTTAATATTCCTTGTTAATGTCCCTTTACACATTGCCAAAATTTTTTTTGATTAACAACAAATGATTACTTTACAAAGAGCAAGTTAGAAAAAAAAATTATGAAAAGCTCTAATATTGCTTTGTTACGTTTCAACTTTTTATTCACAAAAAAAAAAAAACAAAAACTTTTAAAGCAAAAATAAGACAGCAAAAACTTTCTTATTTCTTGTGGTTTATTTGCCTTAAAGGACAAAGAACTTGCAAAGGATGTTGTTTGCTAAAAAAAATTCAAAATATAGACTGACATCAATAGTACATTAACAACTTTTCAGCTGTTAATGTTATGCTGGCTGTATAAATGAATGTCTATTTGTCTGTCTGTCCCTTTTGAAACTTATTAAAGTATAGCATTTTATGGATTTCTTTAACAATTCAATACTATAAAGCAATAACAAGAAATTTACATTAACATCCTTTTAACTGTTACTTCTTAGTTTTTTTTTGTATCTTTAAAACTGACTGCTTAACAATATTTTATTTTGATAAGAAAATATTGCCATTAGTCAGTTGTTAACTTGGCTTATTTTTGTTTTTGTTTTTAGAAGAAAAAACGGGGGGAAATTAAAAAACTTTTTATTTATGGTGGATATGTGTCTGTGTTTGCTTAGAGACACTTGGTAAATAAATAATTTCCTCATCAATAAACACCAGCAGAAAAAAATTTTTTTGGTAAATATTTGTTTGCGAGTTGTTTTTGTACTATTTTTGCAAAAAATAATATCCAGAGAACAATAACAAATGAAGTTCTAATGCCAAAAAAAGATTTATTATTAAATGTGAATGTTTGTCGAGGGCAGTTCGAGAAATATTTATATTCCTATATGTATATGAATATTCAGCTTAAGTCAGGCACAGAGTCGTGGCATAAAGAGCATGGCTTTAAAAAAGTAAAAGCACAAAACGAAATGTTTCATTTTCTTTTGTTTCGTTCTTTGAAGTGAGTCAAACAAAAACAATGAGATTTTCTTTTTGAATTATTTTTGCACGTGAGCACAGAAGCAAACAACACATTAATATCATCGTACGCAGCTAGGAAATAAATAATGGGAAATTAAAATATTTGCGGCGAATTTGACACCACCATCTCATTGAATTTTATTGCATTGTTATTTAACACATGATATTTCTTTGTTGTCTGAGCAGCTCTAAATAAGGCACCTCTCTTCTTTTTCTCTGGAATAAACTAACAAGCATAAAAATAAAAGAAAAGCTAAACTTGATTTCTCATCCAATTCAATTTATATCAAAAAGCAGCACGCTTGCGTAAAAACTTCTATTTGAAATATTGTTTCAGTTACTTGATTTTTAAATTTTAGCTAACAATATACCATTTATCAAAAAAATATTATATTTCTTAAAAGCGTATAAAATTTTGAGACCACCCTCGTTGAAATCCGTCAACAAAATGTTTTGCATACTTTAGCGTTTTTAGTCGTTTTGTTAATTTTTTTTATTATCATTTTTTTTTTTTGCTTTTTAACCAATATGATAATTTATGGCAACACTGGCATTCAATTCATGCTTATTTTGAATTTTTGAATTCCTTGTATAGACAAACTTCCGCCAGTTTAAAATAGTTTTTTTTATTTCTTATTCATTTGTGTCTTTATATGTATAAGGGAAGCAGGAATATTTAATGCCTTCGGCTTTTAAAATAGTTAAGAAGGTTGGGGGAGAAGGGGTACCAAACAGTGACTGTTGGGTTAACAGCAAAAAGAAATAAAAATATAAATAAATATACATACATACGTACAGAGTTTGAAAACTTCATCGATTTCATTTGGCATCGAGCCAATAATCAAAAATTATTATAAACTTTACATTTTAAGTATGAAAGTTTTATTTCATTTTTTGCTGTGTCTTATAGTCTCCAACTGCCTGCCCTCTCACCGCTTGCTTTCTCATTTACCCCAATGGCGGTTTATTACATTTCATTTTGCTCAACTATAAACGAAAAAGTTTTTGAATATTTGCAAATAAACACTAGTTACTTTGGATAAATACATTCCAAAGCAGACTTAAGTCTATGCACAGTTAAATTAGTTGAATTAGTTTAACTGTAGGAATATTTGTTATTATTGTATGACTGTCGGCTTGTAAGCACATGTGTGTGTATGTGTGTGTAAGTGTATGTGATTTTATACATCTGGACTTCAGCCATTAACACTAAACTGTAATATACAACCTTGAACTGAGAGCTCGTGAAAGTCATACGGGAATGTAAATTAAAGCAGGTTTGCGTCTCTGGGATCAGAGAAAAGTTTTCAAGTGCTTTATGGTTTAGTTCAAGTACAAGTTAGAAAAAATTAGATAACATTTCTTTCAGCAAGCGATTCATATCTTAAAATAAGAAATATATTTTCGTAAAGTGCACAAATTTTTCGTTTATTAGACAAAAATTAAATTACGAAAAAAAGTTCGTATCCTTAAGCATGGAATATTTTAGATATAATCGACATTTGAATGGCTCATCGATGCCATGATGTGTGGAATATCAAATCTTGCAAATTTTCACTGTGCCTACCCTGGATAATGCGTATCTGAAACGCCGTATTTGTTATATCTCTGGCCCTTAAATCAAGTTAAATTTTACTGCTAACGTGGGCTATGTTTGGTTTTAAAGGCCGCTGTGGTTTGTACCTTATTCGCCTTCTTTGAAACGTCGTCATTGGCAGAAGTAGATAGCACATTGACTACAAAGCCGAAGGTTCTGGGTTCAAGCCCGCTCACCGGGAAAGTCATTAAATAACAACACTACCCATTTTTCTGATGTACATTAGTGTCCATTTGTATAAGTTATTGTAGGAAAGTTCAAGTGATGGTGGCAATGGTCACTGAACTCTACCGACTTCAGCGGATACTAATTTCAATGTAACATCAGACCGGTATTGTGTAGTAGTCATCGGCAAAGTAAAATAACCATTGAAATTGTTTTTAAGCACAGCTTCAAACATTTAATACGCCTCGTTGACACTCGAGGCGCTGCAACACTGCTTTATTAGAAACTTGCAAAAAAGCGAAGTTGTAAAATAATAAAGATTTCCTCTAACTCTTCCTTCGCCACCTGTCTTCTCTATCACTATCACTTTCCTAAAGAAGGTAACACTTAGTAATAGTAGTAGGTATTCATTGCCTTCTTGTCATTGTCTTTAAAAAAAAGAGTCTTGCCTTTTAAGAAAACCTTAACAGAACAAGTCTAACAGTGTCAAATTGCACAATATGGCTTGTCAATTTGCATTATCTCCAGGTTATATGATCAGGCTGTCCAATCTCTCATATAGAATGTAAAAATCACATATCGTCAATATTCGTATATTAAGTTGCTAATTAGAGAACTATAGCTCTTGCACCTGTTGGTGATGGCCCAGCCAACGTTTTTCTCAAGGAAGTATACACGTTGCACCGCCGGCTCAATATCCAAACCAAACCAATAAATTATTCGGTATGCATTGGATGCTTCTGGATGCTGTCATCCCTAATTTAAAAAAATCGTGGCAACCATTTATTCAGAAATACTTCATATGTCTGATGATAGTTTTTTCTATTAAAATTGGTGTCAGTTTAGAACACGCGTCATTTGTTCTTGGTCTTTTACCTGCGGTATATGGCTCAGTTGAATTTTGTAGATTTGCAGGCCGAAGTCAAGACGCAAACTCCTCGAAGTTGTAGTTTGAGAATGGCAGTGACGAGAAATGATTGCGTCGGATTCTTCTGCACTCTCACGGACATCAGCTATGTTATCGGAATATCATGCGTTTTGTCGTCTAAAGGTCAAATGTTCTCTCAGAAGTATGGTTATGGTGGGCATTACCGTGGATGTAGTACTACTACGGCAACGAGCTACGGGTAATGACATGCTTCCTTATCCCGGTTGACGTCTTTCGACTGCTACTGAAACGTACTTTTTTGTAGATTAAAGAACATCGCAATATTTTTTCTTTGATCTGGTATCAAAATGTCGCAGTTGAATTCAAAATACGCCAGTCGGGAGGCTAACTGTAAATTTATTGAAAAATCAGTCTAGAACAAGCAGCGGGTGATGGATTGGTTAAAGAAAAACTCATAAAACCGTAGCCTGTCTCTGACAAGGCGAGTTGATGTTGCCCTTAAATAAACAGACTGACCTAAATTAATGAAAGTCTTCCAGGAGATCACATACATCTGTCAATCTCTCCTTCATCTGCGGCAACCTTTTTGTTTATATGTATCGTAGAAATCTCTTGAGACCCTACGCTCGTCATTTGGGTAAGCAGATAGAAAAGGAGGAGATACAGTAAGCTATGTGGGCAGAACATTGCCCGAATGGAACACCTATTTTGATAAAAGCAATTTTGATAAAAGCAAGCAGAATGAATAACAGTCAATTAAATAGATGGCTCTTCAGCAATATGGCCGCTGTCAACTGTCAAAGCTTGGAAGTTCCCAAAGAAAGATCCTTTATTAAAAATGATCATTAGGGGGCACAGTTTTCTTGCAACAGGATATTGTTTTGTATTAAATCCGCAAAGAACAAAATTTATATATGTACATACATGCAAACATACATACACACCCAGTAAAAGATTTCAAAAAACATAATCGAGTTTGGAATTAAGCATTTTTGGTAGAAGCTGTTGCTTACTGGATTCTGGATTGAGTACTACATACTCTGATTATTTGGCAACATGTTCACGTAAAAGAATCATTATTCCCATCAATTAACTTCTACATCATTTATTTAAATTTTATGTAATGTAATTTGTAAGCGAATAATAAAATTTGGTAATGTGTAAAGTAAGTCATCACATGGCAGGTAGTTCTGATGGTAATGTCTAATTTTTTGCTGGGCACACCTATAAAACTGAAAAGTTAGAGAAACATTTACTATCTTCTGTGGTATAATGCACTGCAGAAATTTATGTTTACGTATATACGTTTGTTGCTTCATGCTTGTTGCCCAGAATTGCATGTTTTTTTTGTACGATCAGATTTTATTTGGCAATCCGGTTAAAATTGTTCAGTTAATCACACAAACAGTTAAACAGAAAATTTATGCCAGAAATGTAAATTTAAACTTCAGAAACGCGCCTTCTTCAAAGCTTCATTCTTACTAAATGCTCCCAGCTTTAGCAAAATGCATTGCATGACTAATAGTCATGCCCTAAATGCAGCTTCAATGAAATTTCTTTTAAGAAATGTTCTCCCATAAATTTTGTGCTGCTAGATTTAGATTTAGGAATTTTTTTCTTTTGTTTATTTAAAACATTATAAAATTTGCTTTAATTTGGAAACATTTTTTATTCTTCTTAACGAAGCAAACTTACTTCTTTATTGATTTATTTAAATTATGTTGGGACTTGTGAGAAAAAAAAGAAAGAAAGAAACACGCAAATTGATTGCCCACCCTTTTTAATGCTTGTTAAGTGGTAAAGGAGAGAATATATGCATAACTTAATATTTTTTTCAATGTTTAAGAACCTCTCATCCCTTTTTCTTTTTGGTTTCTATATGTAAGAACAGTAATATTTTTTATATATACATATATTTTTTTCGCTTTCTTATTAATTGTAAACCTCTACAATTGCCGAAAATATCGATACCAGCAATTTAAAGCTGCTTGTTTTCCGAAAAGCTTAAAGTAAAGTTAAGAAAATTTAAATATTGTGTGCATAACCGTTCAGTGTAGTGGTATGAAAGAATAAAAGGTTGAAGAGCCGTGCTACACTAGCAACCTTTTAAATGTCGCATTCAAAAGGCAATAATTTTCAGTTGCTTAGATGTTTGTTTTTGCTCGCTATTTAAACCATTTGAAGGTATATGTACACAAGAAGAAAAATATTTCTTCCGAGGAAGTAAATTTTTCGAAAGGCAGAGATTGCGAGCTTCAACAATGAAACTACGTAAAAACATAAATTTTATTACAGCTAAAAAGAAGAAAAACACAAAAATATATTGTTTTCAAACACCAACCCATACACATACAAACACTTATATTATTATATATTATTATTAAATCTATACATATATACTCGTATACTGCTAAAGAAGCGTTCTTTTATTACAAGTATCAACATATAAAGGAATTTTTGTGTGTTAATGCCCAGTAAACAAATTTGGCCGCTACCTTTTTGTGTTAGAATTGTTAGGGAGTTTTTTTTCCAAATATAAATTTCATAGAACTAATTCAATTCAGTCCCTCTACTGGACTTACATAACTAATTTCAGGGACATACAAAGTAGAATAAAAAAATAATTTTAATCATCAAACTGCTTGCTTGAATCAAAAGGAAATTTTTTTTGATTTTGATGATAACAATGAAAAACTAAATGAGGTACTTTTTTCCAATTGTTGAAACTATTACCACGGATGAAGAATATAATTGAAGATATGCATTTATATAAACTATTTGTTGTTGGTTAAGCACGTCTAGATCAGAAAACTTCAATGAGTAAAAAAAATATATATAAGTAAATAGTCTTAATTTTAGTAACTGCCTAGAATTTATACCCGCCTATATTTTTTCTCAAGCAACTATGAATATAGCCGATCCCAACATACCAGAGCATCTCTACTTCACTTATGAGTAAAAATAAAATACGCTAAAACTAAAAATAAAAAGGCACATGTGTATCAAGTGCATTAACTCACTCTCCTACTCATAGTCTGATAGAGTGAAACACTGAAAGTTAAAACCATAAGCAGCTGATTCTGCACACACTGCAAGTTTGTAATATTAATGTCCTATTTCCCACCTGCGAAAGAAAACGTTCGACTTACAATTTATATTGAAAACAAAACAAATTTTCATATTTTATTGTTGTTTTCAATATAAATTGTAAGTCGAACGTTTTCTTTCGCAGGTGAGAAATAGGCCATAAGGGAGCAAATTACGGCACTCGTTATCGAACAAATTTACAAAATAGTTCAATGGAGTTTATATGGAAACATTTTAAAATTTCGAGCAGTATCGAATGCAGAAATGCGTGTATTTGTTGCTGTATTTTTTTTGCTTTTCATAACACTTATTAGACAAACTGTATAATTGTTTTTGCTTGTATGAAAAACTCAGAAATTTTACAAGGCGTTGTAAAATGAGATTTATTTTATATTTTGTGAATAAATATTAAAAAAAATGGAAATACTTACACAAATTGAAGAAGTGCTTGAAAATCAAATTTGTATATAAAAAAATGCACAAATACATTACAAAGTAAAACTTTTTACCGGTGGGCCGATGTCAGTCATGTCGTCTTTTTCACTTTCCAGAGGTCAATGAAAATATTTGCGTTGTTTTCCGTCCAAAAGATTCTTTTTTTTCGCAAGTTTTTTATTATTATTGCGGGTGCATCCATTTTAAGTTGAAAATGTATCAGTTGTTATCTATTTTTATTTTCTAGCAGTTGGTAATGCCTATAACTTGCTTTCGGTCATTTCAACTTGGCAGCACTGAATTTAGCACAGCATAAACAAGGTTGCATTTCATAAAACCAACTTAAAACTAATTAAAAAATGCTTTTAATTTGGTTTTAAACAAAACAATTTGTAAGCTAAAACCAGGTTTTAACTGTTGGTTTTAACATTAAAACCAACTTTTATTAAAACCATGTCAGTGTGAAAACACTTTGAGAATGCTTATACTCTTTCTATGGATATTTAATTGGACAAAAAATATATACGCATGACACTCGGAAAATGTGTCGGAGTGTGTATGGCTGTTTGAAAACATGCTTTATGGGTATGTGTAAATAAAATAGCCCTGTATATAGGCATATGTAGCCGATTAATAGTCAAAGTATTTCTATACTCATGAACGATTGTAGTTCTTATAGTTTATAAATTCAAGTTATAGTTCCTTGTGCTGCGTAATTTAAAAAGGTGTATAAATATAGTTCTTGGATAGTTATAGTTATACGCATTCGGTTTAAAATTACTACGTGTGTTTGCATATTATATTTTTTATTTTTAGCTGTTGTTTAACGGCCAATACTGCAAGAATACTAAAGAAATATTTTTGTCATACTCTGCTCTAAATGCCTTTCTTTGCTGCCCAATTTCACTGAGTAACCCAAATAATATTATTGTCAAAAATATTGCAATGAAAAATCTTAAATTTATTTTTAACAGCTTCCTCTTGAGCACCAATTAAAAGAATTAAATTTATTGCTGTTCTGTGCTCCTATGAACACAAAACATAAAAAATTTCTTACACTTTCATTGGTGTATATATTTTGACTGTAATTTATAGCCTACTCTATAGCACACCTAAACGTCTAAAAATGTTTTCGGTACTTTCTCAGTAAACAATCCTTACGAGTTTTAACTTACTTCAGCAAAAACTGCTCGCTGGGAGACAATTTTCATATGTGTATGAGAAACGTAGCTAAATATGTCTGTGTATGTAGGTAGGTATCCATGGTTGCGTTTGTATGAGTGTTTGGCTTAAATTGTGTTTTTATACTAGTGCGTGTTTAAAATTGCCTTTGATGAATATTTAAGGTTAAAATAAATAACTTTACTTAAAGGGCTTTAGTTGTAGAATTCCCTAAATAAATTTTTCGAGAGTTTATTTCTATATAGTGTATATTTTTATAGCTTAAACTTAAAACGAAACTATAAACTCTTGTTTATTTCTTCATTATAAAGTGACAAAAAATTTATTAAAAAAACAAATATGTAACTATTGAATTTTTGTCTTTATTTTTTAGGTTATGAGTGGATTGGTTGGCGCAACGACACGCCCGGCTTGATGGGCAAACCTGTTGAAATTGTTTTTGAATTTGATACGGTGCGAAATTTTAGCGCAATTGTATTGCATACGAATAACATGTTTACCAAGGATGTGCAGGTAAGTTAAATAAAATTATTAAATTGAATATATATGGAGAAATAGTGAAACGTTATTTATTATTATTATTATGATTATAATTATTTTATTGAAATAGAAAATTAATGAATACAAATTTAATTTAAAAAATATTAATTTAAGTTTCCAATTTCCAAATTTTTCAAATTTTAAGTACCTTTTTTAAAAAGTTTTATTTTTAAAAAGTAAGTTTTAAAAAATAAACCTTTAAAAATTTACGTTTTAAAAAATAACTTTCCAAAGTAATATTTACTTGGGGGCCACAAATTCAGTTTTTGACATCCCAGGTATATGCAAATTACAAGCGGTGAAAATAATCACCTGATCTGTTGCGAACAATGATGGCAATTTAATTTTCAATTTTAGCAGCTGCTCACAGCACAAATTGATTGAAGCTACAAATTTGAGTTGTTTCTTCGTCGGTGGCATTTAAAAAATTAAATTTGACTATCAATTTGCAGCACAGGTATCAATTTCTAGGAATTTTGACACACAGAATGTGTGACGAAATTGAAAGCGATTTATTGAACGTGTGGCTGCAGCGTTAGAAAAAATTCTTTTTAAAAACACTACCTTCTAGAAAAAAAGGAAAAGTACTCTTTAGGAAAAGTAAATTTTTGAAAAAGGTAATTTTACGCAAAGTAACTTTTAGAAAAAATAGTTTTCAGATAGAGTACGTTTTAGAAAAAGTACCCTTTATAAAAGTACCTTCAAGTTATAGTGTATTTTAAAGCAAAATACAAAGGGTGAACAAAAAGTAACGCAAATTTTGAATTAAATAGAAAACACAGTTTTAAGTCTATTTATTATTAATTATCTATTGAATCATAAAGCACATAGGACAGGGTTATTTTTGGTATAACATATCGGCACATTTTCCGCCATGGCTTTGCGTACACAGACCCACTCGTTTGTCGAAATTTTCCATGACCATTTTACATAAATGTGGCTGAATTTCGTTGATGTAGTGTTAAATCTCCTCCTTTAATGCACGAGTGGTTGTGGGTTTGGTGCCCTAAACTCCAATGGGAGTTAAGGGAACATATACATATTTAATTGTGGGTTTGTTGATTTGATTTTTTTTTTGGTTGAAAAGAAAAAAGACAAAAACTAATTATCAAAAAATAAAAAAAAAATATAATTCTAAGGAAGTTAACCAAAGGTTAACGAAATATCGATATTAAAATAAGAATATAAAGAAGTTTATGAAATTTAGTGACATAAAGCTTAAAAAAATAGTTTCATTGAACAGATATAAAAGGTCGAAAAATTAGATAAACAATTTAGTAGAGCTATAATTTCAAATCACTTTATAAAAACAGAAATCTTATGTTATTAAGTCACAAGATCTAAGGAGCCAACTTTGATAACCGGAACGATAGACAGAGATAAACCTGAAGCTACCTGTTGCAGTAATTGAATTATTTCACGGGGTGTTTGACATGTGGCACCGTCATGGTTATTAGTCATGGTAATTTTTACTAACCCTGAACTGTCAGCTGTGAAATTTTTTTTGGTTGCCACAAATGGTGACAAATTCAAATATTGCATTAATTTTGAGACACCCTTTACTTATACATTTTGACTAAAGCACACTTAAAATAAAAAATTATATTTTAAGAATACGTCATTTAATTTCAAGTTCAAGAGAGAAGATGATATAAATAAATCAATCAAAAAAGTGGCTGCATATCTTCAGGAGAAAAATTCATAATTTATATTAAACAATGATTTTGGTAAAAAACAAAGCTTTTTTGCGGTTCTGGCACGATATATAGAAATATGATTTACTTTTATATAAACTGCAATACTTTATTAATATTCCGTTTTTTTCAGGTCTTTGTGCACGCCAAGGTTTTCTTTAGCATTGGTGGTAGACATTTTTCTGGCGAACCCGTCCATTTCTCTTACATGCCCGATACTATTATGGACCATGCCCGCGATGTCACCATAAAACTACATCATCGTATTGGCAAATATTTGAAAATAAATTTATACTTTGCTGTCAAATGGATAATGCTGTCAGAAATATCATTTGTGTCAGGTAAGACAAAAAAATATTTTTTCCCTTGCATTTTAATTTTTTTTATTATTCTTTTTAAATCTATGCATTTTATTTTACGATTAATCTGAAAATTATTTTCAGCTTCATTTCATTTTCAAGTGTCAAACACTTCAAAATGCAGTTTGCATAAATATTGTTTTTTTTGTATTGTAAAACTCTTCCCTCAAACTGAAATCATTCAGTGTACTTGAATGCATTTATGAAGCCTGCCTGCCTGCCCGTTGCATGGCATGGTTTATTTTCCAACATTTTGATTATCAACAATGGCCAACGACATTTAAAATGCATTCATTCACAGATATATCAAATGCTTTAAGCACTAGTTGAAGAGCGTTGTGCTAGGGACGAAAGGGAAAACTAAAAAAGAAATAAAAGAAGTCAATAAAACTGTCCATACAATTTATAATACTATATATAGTACTACTTACTTACATACTTCCATTATTTGAAATCAATAGCAAAAAACAAAATTTGAAAATGAAAAAATAAAGAAAACTAACCCCTGTTTTTGTATGTCACTTCACTTCACTTCACTTCAGTTGTGTGCGTAGTAGCAACTAGAAAAAAGAAGTCCTTTTTATTTATTACGAGTATTGTATAGTAGTATGCGTATTTGCCAGAATGAATGTACTATAAAATGGATAAATGAAAAGGAATACCTTTATATTCAAACTTCTGCTGCGGATGGTTTTCAAACAATAGCAACGTTTAAATATCAAAAGAAAAAAAAATGAGAAAAGTTATTGCGCATTAAACAAATATATTGATTCATATCAGTTTAATAATAACAATAGAACAGCTTCTGAAATTATTCAAGAGGGTGTGATACAAAACATTTAAAGGCAAAGAAAATTGTTTAAACCTTTTTTGTGTGTGTGTGTGTGTGTGTTATCTTTAAGAATTCTCTTACATTCAGCACCGCTGGCTGTTGCAACAAAAAAAAAACAACCTCAAATCACTTGCCAGCACAAATTCCTTTGAAGTTCTTATTAACCTCCCCCATATTTCTTAAAAGCTTTGCTTTTTGTTTATTTATCTATTAGTATTAAAGATAACCTTAAAAGCTGCTTATCTTTAACCTTTTTTTAACCCCTTTTCTTGCTGTGTACAAAAGTGTTTTACAATTGAAATGGAATTTTAAAGAAAGACTGGACCCCTTTTTTTCAAGCCATGACAACAGAATCGCCTATTGTTTTTAACTTTTGTTTCTCTTTCTTTATAGTTTAATAAGCATTACTTGTAATTAAGGTATTTCTTTTTGTTTGCTAAAAAAAAGAAACTTATTAGTAAAAACACAGATTTCATCTCTTGGCTGTTGAATGCAGCCAAAAGCTTTTTCACAAAGTGCTTTAATAATGAAAAAAAAGTTTATATGAGCGTGTGAACTTTAAAAGGGATGCAATACGCATTTAAAGGTGTTTATGCTTGAATAAAGCATGAGTTCACACCAGCCCAGTATTTAAGGAAATAGACGTAGCTCATTGTTTTTTTCAAAAATATGTTTTTGTGAAGAAATATTTTGTTATTTTGAAAAACCTCTTTATAAATTTATAGAAAATAATAAATATCTTATTCGTTATAAGAAGTTTTGTAGCCCGTTTCACATTACCTTGTTACTTAAAAGTTGATATCGATGGTCTCAAGTAGAAAAACTCTAAGTAGTATTTTTTACGAAATTGAGTTTTTCAATGATTTCAATACATTTCATAAAAATTTATCGCTGAGTGGTAGCGATGCTAGCCTCTCAGTCCAGAGGTCTTGGGTTTGATTCCCATAACAGATCCTGGGTGTTTTCCGCAGACAAGCTAATGGCTTTGCGGGCTATTTTTGTTAAAAAAAAATAAAAACTACTTCAAAAAAAGTACATTCGATATTTTTAAACTAAAATGTACAGAGAAAAAAAATCAAATAAGCTTTTGTTCACAATAATAAGATCGCGTGTAAACAACAGGCATAAACAAATATTAAAATAGTTCAATGACTTAAAAGAAGCCCCTGTTTCAATTTCAGCAATAATACTAATAGAAAGTAAACAAAAAATACTGATAGAAGGAAAACAAGTTTAATTAATATTCTTCTACTGGTTAACTACTTTTTCTGGTCATTAAAAAAAAAACTGGAAAAACTAAAGCAGTTCAGTTATAGAGTAAGGACAAGGTCAAAAATAAATTACGGCATTTTGACGAGTTCAAAGAAGACCTCATTTCACATTATTCATTTACATTTATAAACTATTTTATTAAAGTATTTAAAAAAATGTTTAGTCTCAAATTTTATTTTGGAGTTCTGTTTATCTCTTAACTTTTTTCTTCCTCAGGACAGTTTATCTTTCAGTAGAAAATATTTATTGTCCCTTCTCCCCCCCCCCCCCATTTATTATCTATAACAATATAGTAAAACTTTTTCAAAGCACACGGTACACCCACATAAAAGAAATTATGTATCTAATAGTGCTTTCACAGTGACATAGTTTTAATAAAAGTTTGTTTTAACTTTAAGACCAACTGCTAAAACCGGGTTTTACCATAAAATTTTTTTTTATTAAAACCAACTTCAAATCATTTTAGAATTGGTTTTAAGTTGGTTTTATGAAAAATGCAACCTTGGTATTACTGTGCTAAATTCAGTGCTGCCAAGTCAAAATGACCGGAAGCAGCTGATAATGTGAATAAAAGTAGATGTCGATTGAAAGATTTTCAACTTAAGAATGGATACAACAACAACAATAATAAAAAATATAAAAAAATATAACTTTTAGAAGGAAAACAACGAAAATATTTTCATTGACCTATGGGAAGTTAAAATAGTTAAAATAAATGACACCGGTCCGCCGATAAGAAAGTTTTATTTTGTAATGTATTTGTGCATATTTTATAAACAATAACTTGATTTTTAAATACTTCTTCACTTTGTATTACTAGTTCCATAATTATAAAATATTTATTTACAAAATATAAACTAATTTCCATTGTTGTATTGTTGTAAAATTTCCGAGTTTTTCATACAAACAAAAACAGTTGTTGTATAGTTTGCCAAATAAGTGTTATAAAAAGCAGAAAAGTACAACAACAAACACGTGCATTTCTGCAGGAGATTTATTTTAATTGTGAGCAAAGTTATTAGAATTTAAAAAACTTGCAGTGTGAATGCAAATTCAGTTGTTTATGATGGTTTTAACGTTAAAACCAGGTTTTAACTTTCAGTGTGAAAAAACTATAATTCCGCCTTTAGTTTTCTAGGGGCAGTGGTAAAAAAAATTAATAATTAACAAAAAATCGAAACTGTCCTGTTCCATTTTATGAAAGTATCCTGAAAGGTTATTGATTCTTTTTAATTTAAAATTTAAGAATAAAATTTAAGAATCCTAAACTAGTTTGTACTGCATTAGTATTTAAAGTTTGTTAAATCATCTATTTTAATCTCAAAAGCCTTACAAGCTTTCTATACTTTAATATTCAGCAATAAATTTGTGGGCTGAAGGCTTTTGATAAAAAATAAATTGGTTTGGCTACAGTGAAAGTTTTTCTTTAATAAGAAATGTATAACTTTGGAGATTACTGAAATTTTTTAAAGCTTCTTTTTGTAGTTACCACTAATGAAGTTTAGTTTTTACTTCAACTTTGTCACAAATTTAAATTTTTTGCAAAACACTATTGACTTATTATAATGTTAATAAAAATACTGCAAAAAGCTTTGTGGAGCTTTTAAAATCCACATTAAAGAAAGCTGTTAATTTCCAAAAAATATTATATTACAAATTAGACCTGGGTCAAAATCATTCACTAGTTAATTTTTGCAACAAAACCATGATCACACACATTTAAACTACATGTGTTAGATCATAGGTTTGTGAAAAAACGAGCTAACAAACGAGTTCGGCCCACACAAAAAAATTGTTCCTCCAATAAACACGTTTCATTGAAAAAAAAAATAAAAACTAATTAAAAATTTTATTGAGTCAATGAAACTTTTAATTAAATAAAATATTTAAATAAGGCTTTAATTGAATCAATTAATTATTTAATTGATTTTTGGTTTTGTTTTTAATAAAACTGGTTTATCACAGGAAATTTTTTTTCTGTGCAAGTCTATTACAAATGCCATAATATCATTACAGTGGCAATCTCAAACTATTTCATTTTTCAGGCAGCCTATTCCATAAAGTCTTATTTAAGCTTAGAACTGTTAAAGCTCAAATTTTGCTTTATCACTGACTTAGCTCATTTCTCAAAGCTTAAAGGCCATATTCATAAAAATTAGTTTCAGTTTACAAAACGTTAATAAACTAATAATCAAAATTTCCATAACATTTTTTTTCTTTCATATGACTTTAAAAATATTTTTTTTAAGAATACGTCTGTATGTATATTAATTTGCGGAAAATAAAAGCCTAAGAGTTTTAAATTTTTTACAAGTAAATCTTTGTTATTCTACAGCTTCAAAGTTTGATTAAAGCTTTTTGTTAGTTTACAAACCTCATTACATAAGTTGATAAATTTTATATCGACTAAAACAATATTTTTAAAAATTTCGAAAGCTTTGCAAAAATGCAAAAACGCGTAACTACCAAAAAAACAATTTTACGGGAGAAGCAAAAAACTAAAATAAAAGCCAAACTAACTTAGCAGAACAGTGTTGTGTAAAATTTTTTCATCACATTTAGTTTAATGACAATTCATAATAATCAATCAAAAACTCGATTTCAAATCTTTTGTTAGTTACGTCTTTTCACATTTTAGCCAACGATATGTCTCTTTTTAAAAAGCTTGCACAAATGTTTACACCGTACTTCAAGTAAAGCATACGTTCAAGGGATTTTCTCATAAAAAAATCGTGCGTAAAAAGCCGTTATAAAGATGGTCTTTATAAAGTTTAAAACTCTAATCATTTTATTTAAATAAAAATCATTTACGCATTATTACCACATGCAGCTTGCCGTAATAGCTTTAATTTTTTTCTATACATTTATCAATTTTATTTCATGCTTATTCACACAAATGCGTAATATATTCCCTAGAAATTTGTGGTAAATTGTTTACCTTTTGTGTCCTTACAAATCATTTGATATGCTGGAACTCTTTTGCTATTGTTTTATTCTTTCATGCTAAGCTGTCAATTAAAGCACTTTTTTGTATTGTACTTAAACAAAATTTCTTTTGTCAAGTTTTTTTTTGCTTTTAATAAGGGTGTATGTGGAAATTTCTGATCGTTTTTTGTGTGTCTTCCCTACTCACGCACCATGATGTGACAAACGAGTAAATGGATATGAAAGCAGATAAATGTAAATGGACGAAATTCTTAGAATCATAATAATACAAAAATTTAAAACAAAAGCTTTGCAAGTTTTAACGCAGCTGTTGGTAGTTTTTTTTATAATTAAAGTTTTTTTTAACCAGAAATATATTTCTGTTAATTGCTGGTGAACATGCATATTTCGGTCCTTCGTTTAGTTTTAAAATTCCGGGCTAAATGAAAAACTATCTTCCTATTTTCATGATTGAAAGCCAAAATAATTCTTGGAAACAAACTGCTAATTGGTATTGTTTCAATGTTAAAAAAATAGCACCCCATTAAAAAATATGTATATTCAAAATTGTTGGTTGAGTTAAATTTTATTCGTTACCTTTAAACTGATTCTCTAAACCTCAAAGATTCATTGTATTTGTTCAAATTAAAATTCTATTTTATTATCGCAAGCACTGCTTATTCTTTACTTTTGTTTAAAATTTTATTTTGTGTACTGTTTCTACTTCTTTCCAGCACCAGCCGTGGGAAACTTTACAGACGAGCAAGAACAACGTGGCGCCTTACTGCCGCAGGATACCCGTGAATATCCTTTACAAAGTAATGAATATCATCATAATAATAAAAATGGTGGTAAAATGCCAACAACAAATATAAATGGCGAACGCGACTATAATAATGGACCGCAATGTAAGTTTTTATATAAATTTATGATAAGTTTGATTTTATTTCATTGCATTAAAAAAAAATTAATATAAAAAACTTTAAAATATTCGAGTCAAAGAAAAATTCCTTTAAAATATGTAAAAAAAAATCATTTGAAAAGTACTTTCTAGAAAAAATAACTTCTTTAACAGGGACTTTAAATTTTTTTTAGCACAAGTTCCTTTTAGAAACATTACGTTACAGAAACAGAACCTTTTAGAAAAAATACCTTTCAGAAATAACACCTTATAGACAAAGTACATTTCGGAAAAGTATCTTCCAAAAAATTACCTTTTAGAAAAAGTACTTTTTAGAAAAAGTATCTTTGAGAAAAAGTACTTTTTAGAAAAAGTATATTTTAGAAAAACAACCTTTTAGAAAAAGTACCTTTCAGAAGAAGCACATTTTAGAATAAGAACATTTCGGAAAAGTACCTTTCAGAAAAAGTATATTTTAGAAAATGTACCTTTTAGAAAAATTATGTTTTAGAAAATTTACCTTTTAGAAAAAGTAACTTTTAGAAAAAATATTTCAGAAAAGTCTCTTTCTAAAAAAGTATCTTTTAGAAAAAATATCCTTCACAAAAACACCTTTTAGAAAAACTAACTTTTACAAAAAGTGCCTTTTATAAAAGGTATCTTTAATTAAAGTACCTTTTATAAAAAGTACCTTTTGTAAAAAGTACCTTTTATGAAAAGTACCTTTTATAAAAAGTACCTTTATTAAAAAGAACGTTTTATAAAAAGCACCTTTTACAAAAAACAACTTTTATAAAAAGTGCATTTTGAAGAGTACCTTGTATAAAAAAGTTCCTTTTATAAAAGTACTTTTAAAAAAGAAAAAACATTTTAAAAGAGAACCCTTTTAAACAATAAAATTGTAGCATTAAACAAAATGCCTCAAAATAAAATATGGTTTAAAAAATATGGTTTAAGAAAAATCACATTAAAGAGTTATTCAAAAAAATATTTAAAAGGCTCATTAGTAAATTATGATTCCAAAAAATAAACTTTTATTACAAAAAGGAGAGAAAGAATTAATAAAAACACTTTAAAAAGTACTTTAAAAAGTTGAGCTTAAAATAGTCATTCAGATATTTCAATGTTTTGCAGAGTCCTTTAAATTTTTTTATGATTAATATACTCAAAAATACTTTTAGTTTTATTAAACTTTTATTGTTGTTTTCATAATTTTAATCTTCATATTTACATGTTCTGTTTTATTTTAGTAATCGCCCCCAAACCCATTGACCAGGAGCCCTCCGAAGAAAACTTTATTGGTGTTGTTATCGTTGTCCTTACCACCATCATTATCCTTTTGGTTGCCATCATACTATTTATTGTATCAAGAACAAAGCGCGCTCGTGGCAGCAATGTCTTGGATGCATTCCAATATAGTTTTAATCCCAATACATTGGGTGGCAACGTTGATAAACATCGACCAAATGGCACAGGAATTAAAGTAAGTACTACTACAACTACTACTACAGCAATAATACTTAAACCACTGATACTAAATATAACTCCGCAATAAAGATATATAACGATAAAAGTAATAAAAAACAGATTCCAGAGTAGTGAAAATGAAAAACCCAAAGCACAAAAAAGAAAACACTGAAAACCATCTAGCTAAACAAATAATAATTATTGTAAACAAAATAATAAAAAAAGAGAAAAACTTAGTGGAAATACATGCAAGTCATAAACTTCAGGATTAAAAACAAAAAAACAATATCCTCCGGCAACCGTAGGAAGAGGAAAATAAAAAATTTTGTAAATACTTTTTGCAAGTATTTAATAATCTTTTTTTTGGAGAATGATACTTAATAAAGGGCACAAAATGAATTTATATAAAATAGAGCAGGTGCTGAATACATCTTGTGGCTTTTTTTAATTATAAGTATAAATTTGCATCAATGTTGCTTAACTTATATTTATAATGAAAAAATATTCTTAAATTGTGGCACTCAGAGTTAGAAGTATGTTTAACATATTTATTTTTAAGAAAAGCTTCCATAAAATCAAAAGCTTATTAAGCTTAATAATAACGTCATTTTTATTGTAATTAAAAGCTACCACGTTTGGCTTGGCATTTTCTTTTTTAGCCTTGTTTATAATTAAATTAATTTCACTTATTATAAAAACTTACTTCCTAGTTATTTTTTCTTAGTAGCCGGCCACGTTTTTGTGCAGCTAATGACTTTCTCCTTGTCTGCCATTTCCCCCTTTTTAATTCTAATGACCATTTTATGTAGTACCTTTAATCCATCATTACTATCTCGTTCCTACGCTAACAATCTAACAATTTATCAAAAATTATTATTTTCATAACAAATACCTTTCTCTGTTCTCCCAGCTGCTCCCAAATTGTTGACTCTTGATAATTAATTATTTTATATTAAATATTTTTAATTTTCTTGAAACACTTTCCTTTTTTTCAGGCCAGCGTTGATGATAATGATTCAATTGGTAAGAACAGTCTATACCATGAACCTTTTAATGTAAATATGTATACGAGTGGGGTAAATGGTTATGCGGCCGTTAATGATTTACAATGTAATATGACTCCAGACTACACAGGTAAGTTTAAAGAAATATGAATCTCCTAAAAAATAAGAAACCACAATATAACTTTCCCTTATGGAAGGAATATAAGTTTAAAAACAATTAATTAAGTTACCAAAAATAAAATTAAAGAAGCCTTAGAAACTATGTTTGAAAAGAAACATAATGGTTGGCTTGATGATGACAAAGAAAATAAACATATTTACTTTCAAGTTTTTAAAAGGATACAATTAAGAAAAAAAAATACAAAAGAGAGAGAAAACAAAAGGGTAATTTTTTCTTAAAGAAAAGTGTTCTGTGAAAAGTGTGCTCTGACTAGGGATGCCAATCGGGATCCATTTTTGGAAATCCCGGGATTCGGGATTTTGTAAGTCCCGATCCCGAGAATCCCGGAATTTTCGGGGTCTCGGGATTTTCGGGATCCCGGGATTTTTCGGGATTTCGGGGTTTTCGAGACTGCGGGATCTAAAATTGTTTGGTAAATTAAATTATTTTTTTAATAAATATTACTTTAATAACAAATTTTGTGCATTTTAAAACTTTAAGTTGATTAATCACATTTGATATTAGATAATTTACACTGAAAACCATAACTACATATATATGAAAATTTGTTTTTGTTTTCAATATATGTAAATTTTTTCTATAATCTTAACAAAAAACGCACATGCATACATATCTATGGACTTTTTGAAAAACGGAACGCATTATTTGGTAAATATTTCATACGTTTACGTTAACCCGACCACAAAAAGTTTGCATTTGCCTTGTATTGTATTCTACTTCAATTGTAAGGATCTGTAATTGTACTAAATTGTTACCGAAAATTAGATAAGTGCTAATTTTTTATAGCGTTTAGTAGTCGACATACATATAGTATGCAATTAAGAATGAGTTTCCGCAAATAACTTCTCCCTTTTCCAAATAGATTTTTTTGATTCCTCCAATTACTTGCTACTGTCTGAAATTATTCTCCGGGGAAAAATTCTCGTGAGCCTTTATTCATTATTGCTCTCATAATATAGAATAAGACGGAATAAATTTGTCAAACTTGTGAATTTTCCAAATGTTATTTCCCTTCCAAAGCTCATATGCTTCTTTTTGTTTTCAAAATAATTCTTATTTATATATTGTAGCCCCTTTGATGAAAATAATAGTGAAAAAGTAGTTAATTTATTTTGCTCTTGTTCTTAATTAATAAGAAATATGTCACAAATAATCATTAAATTGTTAAAACTGCAGGTAAAAAATTTTATGGAACTTTTATATTTTATAAAAAAAATATTATAAAATCAACGAAAATTTCAATTTATAAATGATTTTCATATAAAAATTGCTAAGAAATCCCGAAATTAAAATCCCGGGTTTGAATTTTACAAATCCCGGGAATCGGGATTTGTTAAATCCCGAAAATTCCAGGATTTCGGGATTCGGGATTTCCCCTTTCGCATCCCTAGCTCTGACATCAGAGCCAACTTTTTTATACTTTTTATAAGAAAAACTTGCTGTGATACCACAGTCGACTTTTCTATAAGAAATATGTGCTGTGACACCACAGTTGACTTTTCTATAAGAAAAGTGTGCTGTGACACCACAGTTGACATTTCTATAAGAAAAGTGTGATGTGACAACACAGTCGACTTTTCTATAAGAAAAGTGTGCTGTGACATCACAATAGACTTTTCTGTAAAAAAGTGTTCTGTGACACCACAGTCGACTTTTCTATAAGAAAAGTGCGCTGCGACATTACTGTCGACTTTTCTATAAGAAAAGTGTGCTCTGACACCACAGTCGACAATTCTATAATATAAGTGTGCTGTGACACCACAGTCGACTTTTCTATAAGAAAAGCGTGCTGTGACACTGCAGTCGACTTTTCTATAAGAAAAGTGTGCTGTGACATCATAGTGGACTTTTCTATGAGAAAAGTGTGCTGTGACTTTTCTCTTAGAAAGTGTGCTGTAAAACACAGCCGATGTTTTCTATAAGAAACGTGTGCTGTGACATCACAGCCGACATTCTATAAGAAACGTGTGCTGTGACATCACAGTCGACTTTCTATAAGAAAAGTGTGCTGTGATACCGGAGTCAAATTTTCCGATCTAAAAGTGTGCTGCGACAACACAGTCGCCATTTATTTTAGAAAAGTATGGTGTTACACTTCAGTAAATATTTTTTTGTAAGGAAAGTATTTTGTGACACCACAGTCTGCTTTTCTATAAGAAAGGTGTATTGAGAAACCAGGGCCGGTTTTTTCTATTCGAAAAGTGTTCTGTGATATCACAGTCGAACTTCTATAAGGAAAGTGTGCTGTGACACCTTACCATTTTATTTTGTATAATTCATATTTTATATTTGCAATACAATTTTGCTTGATATCTTTATATCGCGCTTCATATTTTAACTTCAAGTTTAAAACACTTCGGGAATAATAAGTGTATTAGTTATTCCATATAGTTTTAGCTACATACATATAAAGAATTATCTAAATAAAATAAATATTAATTAATGCATAAATAAATAAGTCATTCCTCTTGAATATTTTAAATCTATTTTAACATGACCACATACAGGTTTAATTACACCACATAACTAAATTTAATAGATTTTATCGTAATGTTTTATATTTAATATTACTTGTTTGCAGACGTCCCTGAAGGTGGTTACGCTGTGCCACATATGCAAGATTATATGCCGACTAAAATGTCCAACTCAGCGCCGGGCGGTTATGTTAATGTACGCCGAACACCACCGCCACCCTTGAGCAGTATATTTCCAAGGCCACCTCAAGTGCCACCGCCACCAATGGAAAAATATTATGCTACCACAGCGATATTTAAGCCCATCAAGGGCCACAGTGGCAGCAATACAATGAGCAGTAAAGCCAGCAGTAATCTAAGTAATGAACATAATTACGATGATAATATGGGCACAATGAATTCGCAATCAACGGCACCCATGATAAATAATCCTTACAATACATCAACAATGGGTGTGGGCACTTCAGGCAGTGGTGGAGGTGGCGGTGGTGGTGGGGTTATGAATACATCAAATAATAGTGATAATATGCAATTTCAAAGAGCCAGAACCTACAATTTCCGTAGCTATCCAGACAATCTTTAGTTTGAAGCACAACTGCAGCAACAGCAACAGCAACAACAAACAGCTGCTGTAAATAAATTACATATGCAAACAAAGTGTAAAGAACAACAGACCCATTTAAACAATCATTTTAGCCATAATTTAGCAGCAACAGCAACAGCAACAACAAAAACAAAAACAATTAGCAGTGATAACAATGATGGTTTAACAAAAGATTTTAACAATCAGCAGCAGCAGCAGCAACAACCACTTTATACTAAAACGAATAAAATAAAAAGACTTAGTGTTTTAAGTACTACAATGCCTAATAAGCAACAGCAGCATAAAGTCTATCAGCAAACTAAACATCAACAACAACCGCAACAACATCAATGCCAACAATTGACGCTGATAAGAAAATCTCCCAAGCCACATTATAGTTTAACATTAAATAATAAATATACATTTGCCACTGCAACAATAAGTGCAGTCAACCCGCCACCCTCCTCAACAGCAACACGAAACAGTTTAACTAGCAAAGATTTAAATACTTACGACTTTTCTAACTTAAAAGACTGTGATCTTGATCATATAAATGATGATTATTACTTACCGTCATCCAAGGAGATTTTGGGTATTAAAAAAGCACTGCAACATGATGCTGACGATGATGATGATGATGAGCATGATGCTGCTGGTGATAATGATAACAATGCTGTTGTTGCAAGCACTGTTATTAAGACTAAGACTAGAGACAATATTGCTAATGACAATGTTGTTGTTAAGACAACTGGTGAATACGATAATAATATGGAAGTGAAGAGAAAGGATAATAAAAATGAGTTTGTAGTTGAATTAGATAATAAAAGTATTAAAAGGCTAAGTGGGAATTTGAATGATTTAGAAATAACAAAAAATGCTACAAATAATTTATTAAAACAACAACAACAACAACAACAACAAACAAATAGGCTGTGGTATCATTGATGGAACCAATGGATTTGAGGTGAGTTGGTTTTTAAGTTGTTAAATTTAATTTTGTTAGGAAAATGTTTTAAGAAGTTTTAGGTTTTTTTTCTTAAACATTTCAGAGTTATTTTTTTTAAGAGTCTTACGAGGGCGGATCAATAAGTCCGTGACTTTTCGAACTTCGCTCGTAGTATTTATATGAAATGCAATACTGTTCCCATCAAGTTCCAGCTGTTAATAGACTACTGTCAATTTTTGAGCAAGTGTCGTCATTTACTTTGCACTTAACAGCTGTTTAAAACATACAACCTCGAGTATTTTTCTGAAAATGGAAAAAATTTAATTTCGAGTACGCATTAAACATTATTTTTTGCAAAAAAAAACCCCGTCAATCAAACCAAGGAAAAGCTCGATAAATACTATGGGGACTCTGCAGCATCGATTTTAAAAGTACGTGATCGAAGAGCAAAAGTACGTGAGATTGTTGATGGGATACGCATTTCATATGGCAGTTTGGTTTCGATTTTCAATGATCAGGTGTGTTTAAGAAAGTTTTCTTTTTATTTATTAACCGCAATCCGAATGAGTTTTTGGGTCGCTTTGTAACTGTGGAAGAAACATGGATCCATTACTGTACTCCGTAAGCAAATGAGCAGAATAATCAAAAAGTTTCACCGGGTAAAGCTGCTCTGAAGTAGGCCAAGGTAAGTGTGCTGGTCAACAGTTTTTTGGGATGCACGCGGAGCAATCCACTTCGATTACTTTCAAAAGGGAAAAACAATAAACGGCAAATATTACGCGAACGTATTACACTGAATTAATGACGATTTAAAAAGAAAACGACTACATATAGCTAAAAAAAAGTTCTTTTTCAGCATGCACACGTGTGCAGTCTCAATGGCAAAACTCTATGAATTGGGCTACGAATTTATATCCCATCCACCATATTCTCCAGATTTAGCCTCTAGTAAATATTTCTTTTCAAACCTAAGCCAATAACTCGGTGGAAAGAGATTTAGTTCCAACGATGAAATTACTGACCCAACAAATGCCTATTTTAAGCACTTCGAAAAGACCTATTTTTTGGAAGGTGTAGAAAAACTGGATAAATATTGGACTAAGTGTATTAAGTTAATAAATAAAATTTTTGTTTTCAAAAATAAAACTGTGTTGCATGTAATTAAGTCACGGACTTATTGATCCGCCCTCGTATTAAGAAAACTTTAACATTTTAAGGTTTTTTTAACATTTATTTTCAAAAATAATTTCAATAGTTTTGCTTAACAATTTAATGTTCATCCTTTGTTTTTATTTGTACTTTTTCCAGCGTCTAAAACTCTGCAAAATTTAAGTGAAATAAAACTTATCTACAAGGACTAGACAAAACACTTATTAAATTTTACCAGCAAAGACTCGTTGCTACAACAAAAAGAAGGACAAAGTAGTTTTAAAAGAAAAACTCATAAGCAAAAAATGGCTTCAACGCGAGCTGAAAGAAACCAGGAGTTCTTATGACGGTAAATCATAAACTTTCTAAAACAAACAAAAACTCACATTAAATTATATTAAAAAAAAATATGATTAAAGAAACAAACGAAAAAACTAGAACACCGTATGCTTTACCTTAAAACAATGAAAAGAAAAAGAAAAACACAATAAAATATAGGCTTAACAAAAAATGTTTATACATTTTTCACCCCCCGGCCCTCTGCAGCAACTTTTCTTAGACTACACTGAAAGAATTTAAAAAAATATATATATATGAAAACTTTTTTAAAAGAAAAGAAATTTTCCTAAAATCACCAGAAATTCTCAAAGTAAAGTAGTGAAATATAAACAAGCAAACAAAAAAGGCACCTATAATTTTTTTTAAACGAAAACTTGTAGAACAAACAAATAAAAAAAGTACTATTGAAAACAGAAAATTTTGCCAACGAAAGAAAAAACACAAACTAAAAACAAAAACTAAATTAATAAAATTACAAAAGAAAACAAAATCTTATATCTTAAAGCCAAGCACATACATACAAATTTTCTATTATTTTGTATATATTAACAAAAAAGAATTTAAGGAAAACTGGTAGTAAGACTATAAATAATAGAAAAAAAACTTAAAATAGACATACTTCGTTTAAGGATAAAGAAAAAAATCTATATATTTTAATAAATCATTATCAATAGAAATTAGAATCCATTGAAGGCTTGAATCAGAAAAGAAATTACTTTTTATTATTTATAATCATTTTGCGAAATCTGCTTTGACAATTATTAACCTATTGAGAGCGTTGCATATGGTATATTTCTAGGTTTTAAAGGCAAGCGGCACCGCGATTTTTTTGTTGTTTTTTTGTAACTTAATTGTTAAAATTTCTTCCTAAGTTATAGCACTTCAAAATGAAATTCTGTTGGTTAAAGGATCCTGCCTAAAATTGGAAGGAGAGATCCCCTCTATTTAGTCTTTTTAAATTCATCTGCTTTATTTAAAAACATAATCTTTTCCTGAACTTTATTGGCTTATTTCATACATTTTATTACCGGAATGACAAAACTAAAGGCTCATTTAGCCGACTGTAATATCAATTAACTGCAACCGTAGGAAACAGCTGATTGACATTGTTATGTGAAAAGTAATGAAAATGGTTATAGTGAAGTAATGTAACGTTACCTACTTTTCATATTAAAATATCGAAAAGCTGTTTCCTACGTTGCAGTTACATTCCATTACAGTCGGGTAACTTAACCTTAAGAGACAATTATGCGTTCATGGAATTGACAACGATTTCTGTGACTTTCCGCAAGAGTTAAATTAGTGACAATTTGCTAATTAACTCTAAGCATTTTTCATGCTAAAATAAACTCCGGCAAATTGGCCATAAAACAGTGATAGAAATGATTAACATTATGCTTGGTCCAATCTTAAAAATATAGCGCGACTGTAATGTGTGTTAAGTCCTTGTTGCACAGTGCACAGAAAAAAAATATTCCTGCACAAAACAACTCTAATTGAAAATATAACCAAAAATCAATTAAACTTTGTAATTGATTAAATATTTAAAAAAAAATTAATTGACTTAAATACATTTTTAATTGATTTTTGGTTTTATTTTCAATTAAAGTTGTTTATTACAGGAATATTTCTTTCTGTGTACAATTTAAGTCAATAACACTGGATATAAATATATATATATCTGTCTTTTAGGATTTGCTATGATTACAAAATGATGTATGCAAAAATTTCATTAATTTATATTCATTCTTCGCTTATTAGGAATTCTGTTATTACAAAATGTCTTGAGAAAATATATTTTACATTGTTTGACCCCGCAAATATTTTCTTTTAAAATTCATCTAAAGCATAAAATTACATAAAATTAGGCAACCTTAAGGCATTTACAATACATTATTAACGAATTTAAGTAAATTAATTAACTAATTAATTAATTATTAAAGAAAAAAAGTATACAGACGTGTATAATAAAAACAATAATAAAAAACCCTAAATAACCTGTATTCTTAAATATTAGAAAGTTTATGTGATATAACAAAAAAACAAGAAATTAATTAAAATTATTTTGAACAAATAAGTTTCCTTTCTGCTAGAAAAAGTCTTAACTACCCCTTTTTCTTAACTGAAAATTAAATAAATATTAAAACGAACTCGAACTAAAAATCTTCAGTTGTGCTGTTTGTAAATTTTCCTGTAAAATCCTGTAAAAAAAGTTGAACATTTTATTTTGTTAGTGTGTAAATTTATTTCTGTACAAATAAATTAATTAAACTAAAATTAAGAGAGAGTTTAAAAAAAATATAGGTAAAGGGTAAAGAAACACAACACTTTACACATTCGAAAGTTTAATTTGCAGTCTGCATTCAACCAGGAGAAAGAGAAAAAGTATGGATGTCTGTCTCTGTCTTCCTCCCAGCTGAATAAAGACTTTTTCAAAGTAAACTTTTCGTGTGTGAAAGGGGTGAAACATAAATAAAGTGTGAAGGCGACAGAAAAAAGAATAAAGAGAGAGAGAGAGAGAGAGAGAAAAAAAATATTGAGGGAAAAAGCGATAGTGAGGGTGGGAAAGTTAATAATGTGGATCTATTTAAGCTTAAATTAGCCGTGACAGCTATAATGCCATAACCATAACGAAACCAAAATTCAATTGCAAAATAAATTTTGCGTGCCTAAAAGGGGTCTAAGTAAGTAAACTGGAATTATTTGCAGTTATTTCCGACGTTATTCGATCAATATTCTTGAAACTTCAGAATTAAAGAGTTGTTTTTATAAAGCCAGTAAGGTTAGTAAGTTTCGTATGAATTCAAGCCGTCATAACTTTTGATACCGTGCCGTAACCGCTAAAAAAGCTTAAGCGACATAATTTTCGAATTTAATTTTTTTATACAAAATCTATTATTTGCGTTCGCATATAGTCCCTTTACGTATAAAAAACGAAGTCCAAAAATTGTATCACTCAAGTTTTTTTTAGCGCCTATGCCGTAATATGCTATCCAAAAGTTAAAATGCTTAATTCTTTTAACATAAGGCTACCTAAAAAGAAAAATTACGTAAAAATCTAACATTTTATATATCTTTTGTAAAAAATTTATATTTCTGAAGTAGCTATTATTTTTTTAAACTCTCTTTCTCTCTATTTCTTCTTTTCTTCCTACGCATATCATACTTAAAGCTTGCTTCCCAACAAATAACCCGGCCTATGATGGCAAAAAAAAACTCCTTTTTCAAATACGAAACATTAACGGACCAAAACCCAAAAACCCCATATTTAAATCAGAGTCGCCTGTATCTATTGAAAAATCTAAAGATAAAAAATATACTTATAAAAAGCTAAAAAAAACTTTTTCAATCAATGATTTGTGGATATTTATTAAAACTTATTATCATTACATTTTTTTTATATTTATTAAAATTTTTGTTTAGAATTTAAAGAAAAATTTATGGCCTGTTTCACAATAACGAAACTAAAGTTTCTACCTACACTTTATATTGAAAACAAAAACAAATTTTCATATTTTATTTTTCTTTTCAATACAAATTTTCAGTCGAAAGTTTCGTTTCAGTTTTCTTTCGTTATTGTGAAACAGGCCACTAATGAAATGGTTTACACCTGTTTCCATAACTCAAGAAGTCGACCCGTCTAGAAATTTTGAATAAAAATAACTTCCCAAAATGAGCTTTTTTGTCATAAAATTTTCTGCTCAAGTCTGGGTTATCAAAACAGGGAGTTAACGTCAGTGTCTGTAAATAAAAAAAAGTTATGTTGACATTTTATGTTGAAAATAAATACTATTTTGACTTTGTTTATAGTTTTTTCAATATGAATTTCCCAAAGAACATTTTTATTTCATTTACAAAAATTAAAAATTTTTGTATGGGGTCCAATCGTCAACGAGTCAGGATTTTCAGTTACAGATTTTGGCATTCGCTATCAAACAACGTAATAATATAGTTAGATGTCGAATACAAAAATCTCAAACTAAGACGCCTGATCTAATCAACTCTTTGTCGAAAGTGACTATTACACCTCAGGGTTTTCAGTTTGTTATTATGGCATTTGCTATCGAACAATGTAATAATATAGTTGGATATCGAATGCCATAACCACAAACTGAAAAAATGTGATCGAATCAGCTCGTTATCGGAAGCAACAATAAGACCCCTATTTTTGGAAAATGAAAAACAAAATCGCTTGCGAACTTAAATTGAATATACAGACAACACAGAAAAAAGTATTCACCAATTAATATTTTCAATTAATAATTTAATTGTATAGATTAAATTTTTAATTGAATTAATTAATTTGACTGGAAAAACTTAATTGATATTATCAAATTGTTTATAGGTGAAAATTTAATTAATATTTTAATTGATACTACAAATATTTTAATTAATATTACAAAATCATTCATATTACTTTTTTGTGTGAAGTTATCATATTTCATCGCTCTTTTCAATATAAAGTTTCACATGAAGTTTTAATTAATTTTTTATAACTGCCAGTTTATAGAAGACAAGTAAAAGTTCCCATATGTTTATTTATATTGAAAACAAAGCACTAAAATTTCTTTTTTCATTTTAAATATAGACAGATGAAAATTTTAATTGTCTTCTATAAACTGTCAGTAAGAGACTGTTAAACTCAATTATTAAAATAAAAAACAAAGTATAAAAAGTGCAGAAATGCTTTAAATATTATAATAATAATGAAATACGAAATAAGTTCCTTTTTAAGTTAAAAAAAATATGCAAAGAAATAAACTTACTATTTACTGTTTCCACAAACCACTCGAATCGTCTAGAAAAATTTTATACTAAAATAATTAACTGCCAGTTTATAGAAGACGAGTAAAAATTTTCGTCTCTCTTTATATTGAAAACAAAATTTGAAAACTCAAATTTGTTTTTGTTTGCAATATAAATAAATAGGCAGACGAAATATTTTAATTGTCTTCCATGAATTGGCAGTAAGTGATTTTCATATAAATTTTCTACTTAAGTTGACTGTCTGGTTTGTGGAAACAGGGAGATAAATAAAACAAGTATTGTTACTAAAATATACACACCCAAAAAAAAACCATAAAAATATTTTACAACACTATTAGTTTTATTAAAGAAAAAAAGCAGCAAGTAGTCCTTAAACTATTTTTATTATTTGAAGGATAACTACTTTCCAAAAAAGACAAAATTCAAATGCAGTTTTCACTACTTTTCAATAAAAAATATACTAACTTTTTTAAGAGATTCCCATGCTTATTTGTGTGAATGAAGTTATTAATCAGATACAGCAAAATACTTCCCGTATTGTAGGATAGATATATTTCTTTTTCTTAAGCGAATAAAGAAAAAGTAAGTTAAAGTTGCAGTAATACTCGTAGAAACAGTCAAGTTATGTAGAAATTTTATAAGAAAAGCAATGATTTTATAAGAAAAGCAATGTATTAAGACAACCTTGACGTTCGAAGTGAGTTGATAATTTACACGAAAAGAACTCATTAATCGAGTGCTTTATATAAAAATGTCGTAGTTTTCGTGGATAGAGAGCTAATTCGATCACGTTTTTTAAGTTTGAGATTATGGCATTATATATTATTACATTGTTTGATGGCTAATGCCGTAATCTCAAACTGAAGAGGCGTGTTCGTTATCGAAAGCGACAGTTAAACCCCTGGTTTGTGTAAAGTGGAGATATATTTTTCGAAAGATTTCTAAACAAATTTTTCATATAAGTTGATGGTTTATGGAAAGTACTCGTACACCTACTTTTTTCAGTAGTTTAGCAACTAAAGTTACTTTGTCTTTTAAAAAAATCATTTCTCAAACTGAGTTATAGTTGTAATTTAAATTTTTTCGTTTTCCCCATTCTTAATAATTGTTTTATTTCAATTAAGTCGAGTCGTCATCAAAATTGGCGACTTCAAATTCAAGGTCAATTATTATGAGTATTCGATTTTTGTTCTTCGCTAGCTATCGCACATCGAAAATCTAATGCCCAATTCATGTTATGAGCATCAAAAATTTTGTTGAGCAACGAATTTTCTATCGAAAAGTATTAAGCTTTAGTATAAAAAAATCGGAATCAATGATAGTTTTCTATTTATAGGTAAAGCTGTTGCAAATTTTAAGAATCACTTTAAGTGATATTCGAAACAAGAACATTATTTGTCGAATTCTGGTCATAATACTAAATGAAACTTCATTCGATCAGTGATCAAAGTGATATTCAGAGTGATATTTAGTATAGAATGATATTTGTAGAATGCTCGTTTAATACCCAATGAAAATTCGTTCGACTACTGGCGAAAATCGAAAGTTGCTTATAATAAGGGCAAATGTCAACACAATATCGCTGTATAAAACTTTATTGAAGAATGCAAAGCATATCGTGTCATAACCGCTAAAAAAGCGTAAGCTACATAATTTTTGAGATTAATTTTTTGACAAAAATCAATTATTTGCTATCGCAAATAATCAATTGTCGTCAAAAAGCGAAGCTCAAAAAATATGTGGTTAAAGCTGATTTTGGTGGTTATGGCTCGATATGGTTGTCGAAAAAAAGAATATTAATTTGAATGAGAAAAAGGTATTATAAATTTTTTTTAATTCACCAACGTTTGCTTATTAAATATATATTTACTGCCTTATTCATAAAAAATATTTCTGTTTAATAACAGGTTTATAAAAAAAATTTTCTATGAAAATTTGATTAATAAATTTTTTAAAAAATCAAAATATTTTTTATGAATTAGGCCCTTAATATTTACGGCCTTATTTATAGAAGTTATTAATGCTTTTTAAAGGAGTTTTAAAATATTTTTTAATAGAAAAATTATTAATTAATAAGCCTTTATAAAAAGCTTTAAACATTTTTGTATATAAGGCTGTTATTAAATATTGATTAAGCTCGATTAAATAATAATTTCATGTTGCGAAGCAAAAATATATATAACTTACAGTAATTTGAATTCTAAAAACACAACTCTGTATATACTTAACTTGAAAATTAAGCTGTAAGCAAATGAAGCTTTTTAAACAGCTGACTTTCTTAATAAAGTTTGTTTCGCATTTCCAGCTCTTTTCGCTAAAAGAATTGCGTTTTACACTTATAAAAATTGTTGTTCCATTTAATATTTTTTTTCATTTACAAAAACTAGAAGCACAAACAATAAATATTATTGAAAGCTATATATATCGTCTTAACAGCATTTATTAGCTTATTAAGTAAAATATTTCGATAAATAAAAATACACACACACAGACACGTTTCACTTATATTAATAGCTTATATAAAATTAGAAATCCTGTTAAAAAACTTGCTACCTCTGCTTAAATTTCTTTATTTTTTCCAAATATTTTGCATTTTTTCTGTATTATACTTAGTTTGCATATATTTAATAAAAAAAAACTTATTTCAAAACCCCTTACACAAAACTGCGTGATCCTGTATGTATTAGAAAACAAAAATCAAGGGAAAACAATGAAGAAACGATACTCAAATATTTTGTTTTATTTTCCCAATGGTTAGGTATTAGATTTCTTCAAAGTCAACCTTAAACTACTCACAAGACTTGTAAATAAAATAAAATTTCTAGTTGATAAAGAACACAAAATAATAAATAAAAGAAAACCATATAATTTAGTTATAAAATTATTTATTTGTTTAAGAAAAAACAATTTTGTAAAAAGTTATAATAAAAACAAAAACTTAAACTTAAGTCAAGACAACAACCACCCTGTGTACACTGTAAAAAAGTTTTATATACATAATAACTAAATTAAAAAATATATGTATACATATATTTATATATATATATATTTTTCCCCCTTATAATATAAATTGTATTATAGTTTTACATTAATTAAATAATTTTTGTATAAATGTTATATTTTATTAAGTAAGAAGCATATAAATTAAATATTTTAAAATTATAACAAACATTGTTTTAGACTAAATTAAATTTTCAATTAAATTATTTCATGAAAAAGATAAAACTGATATGCATACAATTAAATTTAATTTGCTAATTTTGTTTAAATTAAACATAACTACAACAACAAATTAAAAATACAAATGCAATAGTATTAAACTATGAAGATGGGTAAGAGATATAAAGTGAGTAACAAAGTGCTAAGAGGTTACTTTAAATTAATTTTCTTAACGCAAACAAAATGAAAATGAAAGAAAAATATATAAGCCTTAACACTTTGTCACTCACCTTATATAAAAATTTTAAATATATATATTTTTCAATTATTAAAAAACCACAAGTTAAGAAAAAAACTTTTTGAAAAAAACTGACAAAAACTAAAAAAAAATTAATTAAACTACAGACGCAGATGAATAATATTTAAAAGTAATTTACATGTAATTGCAAACAATCGTTTTAGCGCAAGTATATTATTATATTAACGATAATTATTTATAAAATAAAAAAATACAATAAAACAAAATAAATAAAACAAAATCATAATAAAATATGAAATCAGTATATTAAAATAATAATAATTAAAAATTATATTTAAGCAGCATTAAACTAAAATAGAATTATTTGCATTATATTTAATGAAAACAACAAATGAATGCATGTAAAACACGATTAAAATAAAAACAGGATTTAAAAAGTAAACAAAACAAACACTAAATAAATAAATTGTGAAAAAATAAAAAAAAAATATAAAATTAAACAAAACATTTTGAGTTTTTTTTAAGGTTTTATTAACCTTCCGATTAAAAATAAAATAAGAGGTGAGGCCTGGTGCTTTAAAGCTTTTACACGTTTTTTCTAAGGTGAACGTAACGGAATTTTTACCATAACCTAAAAATCAAATGTTACACTTGATGGACATAACAAGTTCCAATAATATCAAAAAAATCTTATAATGAACAGTTTTTGGGAAAATTTTAAGCCTCCGCTTATACGGCGGTTTTATGCGAGCAGTTATCTTAAAAGCAACTGAAAAAATATGACTTTTTATCGAAATCCGAGTCATATTAATTATATAAGGAACAAATAATACCTCCTCTATACTGCGTTTCGATTACGTTCCCGCATTCAGTTAGAAACGATTCGTAAAAAGGTCTTACACAGAAAAAATTATTGTTGAATTTTTTTCAATTAAGTGATTGCTTAGAAAAAATATTCTTTTTGATTAATATTTTAATTGAATATGAGTTAATTTTAATTGAATTTACTGCTCTATTAAAAAAGTGTTATCAACAGAGCTTAACTCAGAATACTATGGAATGGTTAACAATTATTATATATTAATTGTATGTAAGTAATGGAACTTTTGTTTTTATGTTTGAACATCAAACTGTTTTTTTATGGTATGTCACATTATTTTGAAAAAATATTTTCAATTAAAATACCCAATTAATCTTTTAATTGGTTTTGATATTTTATATGGCAGAGAAAAAATACTCAGGTTATTATTTTTTTTTTGCTTCATAGTAATTTTGACATGCGTGAAATAAATATAAAATATTAAACTAAGAAAATAACAAAAATTCATTTTCCTCTCTTCTCTTTTCTTGAGAAAAAAGCCAAATAATAAAAAGAAATACCAGCTGATAGACCAAATATGGATGGTAATGTTCGCTGATAGAGCAAATATGGATGGTAATGTTCGTACATTGGCGGTATTTGCAGTTCGATGCAAATGGTCTTGCGTAAGTATGTATGTATGTATATGTTGTGGAAAATATCGTAGCCTTTCTTTAAAATCCAATCTCAAAATACACACAAAATTAAAAGAAAAGCTGCGATATTCTGTGTTTACGCTTACGGAAGACCATCAAACGCCGAATACGGCCATTGGACGTGCACCATTCGAGCTTGAAAAACCATACGGTGCATGAGTTAGGTTTATGGAAATTATTTTTACATACATATTATAATTTTTTGTAATTTTATACCATTAAATTTTTTCTATATTTCAGTTACTATATTAATTGAATCTTTAAAAATATTTCCATTAATTTTTCATTTAAATCTTCAAAAATATTTCAATTAAATTTTAATAGAATCTTTAAAAAAGCATCAATTAAATTTTAAGTTAATGTAATACTTTTTAATTGAAAAAATCAAAAAAAATTTCAATTAAAATGGATGAGTTAATACTACAATTTCCGTGATTGGTTGAAAACCAATTAATTTTTTAACTGAATCTTTGTATTTTTTAATTGAAACTTGTTTTTACTTTTTTCTGTGTAATCAAAGAAAAACAAGAAGAGTATTTTTGAACCTGCTCCTATGCTATGAAACTTTTGAAAAAGGAATAGAAAAACTAGTTAATTTTGCAAGCATTTTAACAAAAAGTTAAATTTTTAAAATTTAAATAAACAATAAAATATTAATGGAATTTTTATTAAATAAGTTATAGTTAAGGTAAGTACTGACAAAAAAAGGGAGAATATAAGTAAAAGATATTTATTTGTGTGAATTCTGTTGCGTTGTTGTTGTGGAGGTGAAATGTTTATTTTGTATATGTACATCAATAATTGTAGCACAAAAATAGACTTTCTCTGTTTTAATTTAATCCACAGGTAATATCGTGTTGTTGTTTCTGACCTGTAGTAAATAAAAATACAAAAAAAATAAATTTCAGTACAAAAAATAAAATAAACTGTATAGATCATTAACTAAACTTGCTATTGTATACGTACGTACAATACTTATGTACAATATTTTTTCAATTAGTCACCCAGTGAAAAAAATGGTCATTCTAGCGGAAGTACATTTTCATTGCTTCCAAGAAATCGATATTTTTAATTTGCCGAGAGTGAGCAAAAAACCATGTAGAAGCTTATTTTAGTCACACAAAACCTTGTAACTCCTCCATAGTGTTAGAAAATACTCACCAGAATTTAAAAAAAAATTATTTTTTTAAAGAAATTTATGAACTATTTTTAGTCTAAAATTTAAAAGTTATTTGCTTAAATTTACATGAAAATCTTGTATCGGGAATAAATTCGTATAAAAAGAAACGAATTGTTAAAAAAGGCAACTATTTACCATTTTTCCTAGATGAAAATTTTATCATAGAATACAAAAAAGGGAATTTTTCTTAATATCGCTTCCAATTCAGTGACCAGGCATCGAAAAAGAGAACTTCTTGCAATGACAACCCTATGTAAAAATCATTAGATCGGATCGAAATTTTTACTACTTCCAGATCGTAAACTCTACATTTTCATGACTTTTTTGGAGTCTCTTTTTTTACTGGGTCACTTTATAAGCTAAACAAATAAAGTTCGAAAGCCTTTTCATCACTTAAATGACAACTTATGTATAGTTTTTATAATAAATTTAATAGGCTCCTACATATGGACCATTTTTCATACAAAAATTATATAGCCATTTTTCGTACATCGTCTATTTTCTATATATAAAATTAAATGGCTCTACATCGTCCAGTTTTCAAAAACTTAGAGAGGCTCTATACATCTTCCATTTTTCATAAAAAAATGGGTTTTCAATGGTCGATTAATTAATTAAATAATTTTTTCATATGAAAATTAAATGGGTATATTTCGTAAATTTTTCATACAAAAAATTAAAAGTGATTTACATTTAAAGAAATATCAACCATTTATAGCCCATTTATTTATTTTTTTTTTGTTGAAAAATGGACTATGTATAGCCCATTTAGTTTTTGGATGAAAAATGAAAGATGTATAGTCCATTTAATTTTTATAGAAAAATCGATGGTGTACTTTCCAGAAAATCTGTAGAAAATGAAATTCAAAGTTAACTGAGAGCCAAAAGTGAATATGTTTATTAGTATTAGTATGTTGTAAGCTAAGAAAAGTCTATTTTGATTTAAGAAAATGCAGTTTTTTGTAACAAGTTTAATAAATTCTATAGATTGTTAGCTGATTCCTTGAACAGAAAAAGTAATTGCAAAATATATTCTATAGAAAAGAACGGCACTTAACAGCAACGAAAAGTCCGTATTTTTTTATATATGGGATCTTCATTGTGAGCTGCATTCGGATTTCGACTTCGACTTTCACTTGCTTTCGAACGTCGGAAATCAAATATCAAATTTTTATTATGAACATTGAAAATTTTGTTGAGCAACGAATTTTCTATAGAATTTTGCTTGCAATGCAGATTTTTTAATATCAAATCGTAGATTATTTTTTTAATTTTATGTAGATCTGAGATCGTAAAGACTAAAAAATTTGAGCATTTGTTGGGATCACCAGATATATGTTATTTCCATTATTTCTGCATTGAGATTCAGGTTAAGTCTGTTACTAAGTTATTTGTTGGGTTATTAGTATTATAGTTTATTGTTTGGATGTTATTTTATTTTCACATTTATAAATTGCATTTAAGTGCTGTTATTTTTATACGCAAAAATAAAAACAGCGCAGCAATAGCAATAACAACACCAAAAACAAATACTCCACTCGCTCATCTTCAAATTGTTTCATCCGCAACCATTTATTCAGCCAAACTAACCCGTCATCCGTCCATTCATCCATCCATCCAGCCATTCATTCCGTCATAAGGCCATGTTATTATACATATTTATCCAATGCCATTGTGTGCCCTGGTGCCATTTAGCCAACCATTCAATCATTAATTTTATACGGCTTTTGACTGTGCGATCACGCCCGCCCACATGCTACGTTTACACATGTGTTCAACAAACTCATTTGTTTAAATTTATTTTATTGTATTTATTTTAACACACAATTGTAAAAAAAAGAGTTTATATTTTGTTATAGCTGATGTTTTTTTTTTTGCTTTTCATTCATTCATTTGTACGTGTTATTCTTTCAATCTTGTTTTTGTTATTTATCTAAAGTACTGTAGAGAGCACACTTTATAAATCGTTCATATTTATGGTTGATTTTGTTTAATCGAAAAAAATAATTTTTTTTTTTTAATTTTAACATGGTTTTTAATGTTTCAAAAAAAAGGTAATAAATTTTATTTAAACTTTTAAGGTCACAGGACAGTTAAAATTTAACTATTTTTCTATGTAAACAGTTGAATAAAAGCAGGGATGGAGATTATGCTGCCTATGTAAATATACGTTATAAAATTTATTGCATCAACACAAAAAAAAATTGTTCCCAAAAAATATTCAAACAAACGTTTGTAAATATTTTTTGCAGCTCCAGTAAATTATTTGTTCAATCTTCAATTTCATAAAATTTGTTATAAAATTTGTTATGAGTTTTTATAAAATTTGTTATGAAATTTTATAAAATTTTGTATGAGGTTTTATAAAATTTGTGAAAATAAACTTTTTCCTATTTGCTAGTGACAGCACTGGAGAACTAAGTGACATAAGAAAAATTGGTGTGGCCTGAATCCCTAAAGCATTACTGGCAACATTTTTGATATAATTTACATTCTTCGTGCCTCCCATTTACATATAAAAAAAAAGATCCATGCAAATTTAGAAAAATTTTAACCATGTAGATTCAATCATAACTAAATAAATATTTACAAAAATTTATTTATTATGTTTAAGCACTTATAAATGCATTTCGTTGCTGCTCAAAGGTTTCATTGGAATTCAACCATAGCTCAAAAATGCTCATAAAACACCAATGTATATAGACAAACTCTCAATGAATTATTAAGAATTACAAACCTACAATTATAATAGATAACGAAACTTTTTCAAAACAACAAATAATATTATTCAATATGTGCTGCCTAGTTTGTTTTTAAACTTCTTTTTTACATCAAGGAAACCTTTAGTTGAAATCTACTGATGAGTTGCTTGAGCAGCAATAAATTTTTTTTAATAAAACCCTTATCCTTATCCTTATTAATGGCATTTACTTTTCTAGAAAAAATTTAACATTCTCAATGAAAATTCACAATAAAATGTTTTCTGAAATTTAGAGTTTATTAGAAATTATTATATCATCCCTTATGATTGTAAGATTTTGCTTCAAACAAACGCTTAATTGCATTTTTCTCATTAAAATGTTTAAAAATTGTGCACTTTTTCTAAAAAAGAAAACGGAAAAATATTATAAATGTGAAAATGAGTTCGTTTGTTTGTTTAATACGATTTCACGTGCAAACCACTTAACCGATTTTAAAAGTTTTTTTCACCGGTTCGTATCTATTTTTTTATATTTTCCACAGATTTTCAAAACACTAAACCGGTCTTAAAAATTCTTTCAACAATAGAAAGCTACATTACCAGCGGCAAGCTTTGCTATTTTTTATCTGGATCGGAACCGGGTTTTTATATTTAATTGCAATTTTTTTCTTTCGAAAAACATATTTTTGGGCTGCTTAGGGTAATTTTCGTTTTGGATTTTATTGTTTAACAATTGTATAACCGGTTTTTATTCTGTTTTCTTTATTTTTTATCGCCTTTTTTATGTTTTCATCATTTTGTATTTATTTTATTATCAGCGATTAACATATAACAAAACATTGATAAATTTTTTGGTATATTTTCCAAAATATTACATCAAAGCAAGACGATCCGAGGGTAATATCTAGTATTTAATTGAATAAATAATACATAATATATGATCTTCCACGCCCATTTAAGGTATATTTGCCATATTTTAGGTCACTGCTTATGTTGATATAATCAACGAACTTGCAAAATCACTCGCTTACGTGTTTGCAAAAGCGACTTATGACTTTTTTCCGGTTAGGCTGAGCATTGGGAGCACTGTGCATAAAGAAGATGCTACCATAGCTGATCACTTACAAAGAGGCAGACCCAAAATTTTAGACTCTTAATCTATCAGTGTAGACTCGGATGTGATAATCATTTCTTTCGCTTTTTTCCATTTTTGAATCTGGAAGGGAAGGGAAATTTCTATGAAATTTCGTTTTGGGTATCATATAATCGAAGTCTTTCTTCAGTTCTGATGGCATGTTAATAAGTTCTTAACCCACACTAAACATAGTCTGCCAATCTTGAACCCCTGCTTCTGGCTGTGGCCATAGACATACTGTTAGGTATGTTGTATATTCTCACAATTCACAATTGTGCGAATATTTCATACACATGTCAACATAGAATCTACACACTTCCATAAAAACAATGAATCTGCCCACACACACAAGTGTGCAAACAAAGTAAACAATAACAATAAATTGAAACAATGCAGCAGCACACTTGTTAACTTTCACACGCACTTTAAACTTTGTTATTTTTAATAATCTCACATATCAGTTTTATTTATATTAATTTGTAGTTGCAACAATTCAATCGAGCATTTTATTAATTGATCAAATATTTGCTACATATGCAATTAAATCGATAGTGAAAAATGTCTATGATAATGTTTATTATTAATAATTTTAATTATTATAAGGAAAAAGAGAGTTTTCTTTATGAATAGAGGACGGATCATTGAACCGCTAACCTGACTGACATCTGTTTTAGCTCCCGCACACTTTTTTTTTTATATTTACAAAATTCATTTGTACACATTTCTCTCAATAACAAACATTATTTTGATGTGAATATTTGCAAATGTTTTGTAGTCATGTGGAAATATTTTTTTTGATGGGGCATGGCAGGAAGAGAAATATGCATTAAATAATATTTCCCTAAGATCTGTTTTAATTCGAGTGATAAATTCATATTGACGTTTTAATGTGTATTCAAGTAATTGCAATTTAGAAAAAAATAAATAACTTTAAGTGCTTCTGATATAGAACAGAACAATAGAATTTTAAGTGAAAATATTTTGCTAAACTTAGAGGGAATGTTGCGCTAAGAATGATGCATTCAAAAAGAAATTAAATTCATAATTTTGCTTGCACAGTGGGTGTGTATCAAATTGATATCTAGTAAAAAGCGATTTGCTTAAATTTATTTAAATAAAGAATTCTTAACTATTAACAGCTTTAATTATAAAAATTATTAAAACTTTAAAAAAGGTTTTTTAAACAGATTTTCATACAAAATTTTGCTTATTAATAATTTTAACAAATGAGGCTGTAAAGAAATTGTCTCTGACGCAGCCTACTGTGTACTTTTTTCTTAACTGTTCTGGTGGTTCGCCAATTGGAGAGTCTTAATTTTCATCCATAGTATTCCTAGACTGCCTTGGTTCCTCCTGGTTAGTTAGGAAATGTAATTAATCACAATACCAGAGAGATGACTTGTAGATTTCGTCTTCTCCAGCCCCAGATCGATTCGATTTATTTATTTTAGCCAATTCTTTTCGGGACATACTTCTCAATCAATTACATTTTTTCACAACTGTTTCCCGGTTTGCCGTTGCATCAATTTTTTTAAATTTATGTACTAACATTTCATACGCCTCCCCCTTCTTATCCCTGTCATTGTATGCCCTTGATTTAATACGCCAAACGCACATCAAACTTTCATACAGAGCAATAAATTCGGTTAAAAACTTCCAAGACCATTGCCGAAGGTCTATCATTTTCACCTAACGAATTGAAACTGAGTAGCAAAATGAATCGGAGAACGGTGCTACTGTCCACATGCGCCGAGTTGTCTGAGCAGTTCAAGGAAATCTGAGCTCTCTTGCTCAGTTTTAATAAAACTGTACTGTCTTAAAACTGCAGAGTTTTCCAGTCCACACGCAATGTTTTATATGCAACGTCTTGAACTGTGAAAACGAAGCGTCTAGACCAGCCTTTAAACTCTGCAAGCATTTTTTTTCGCATTTTGTTTGAATTGTAAATAAAACTCGATTTTCAATAAAAGTGTTTTTGTGTGATACTTTATTTTTTTTAAACGTTTTAGGATCAGATTTCTACTTCCATTGGTAACGGCCCAAATTAAAGCCAAAATTGAGAACTATTATTCAGGGCAACACACAAGTGCCGTGTTTTTGAGTATGTCTGCTTTATTCAAGTCGAAAATCAATTATATACTTGTAACTTTAAAGTTGGTTTAACATACGAATTTTCTATGGCAAAACCAGTTTTAACGCATGCTTTAATTTAAGCAATCGTTTTTGCATAAGAGCAGTACACTTTCAATTTGTTGCGTGAGTAATTGGTATGACTACACAATTACTTTTGCCATTATTCCCTTCATGCTATTTACATCATTAAGCCAAGAAATCCCTCTCGACCCCATATTTCAAGGCAGGCATTAAAAAACATTTCCATTTCACTGGCTGCAGCTCAGCCATCATCAATCCATCATGGTAGTTAGACACTTTACAATAAAATCAGCAGCTATAAGAATTTATCATATGTTACTTGTCGAAGAGAAGAGGAAAAAAAAAGCCTTAACTGTGCTAACATTTTTATATATGTACGTACATATGTATGTAACTCGTATAAAGTTGTGTGGTAAATCGTTGCATTATTTCCTGCTTGATTGCTTGTCAACCAATTGTATGCATAAAATTACATTATTCTTTTAAAAGTTGCTGTAACAAGTGCGGCTGCATGCGGAAGTAAAACACATACACACACACACATACATACACACGCAGCCCAAATAAAATTAAAAAGACAGTTACATATCCTCTGAAACATGCTTTACTCATTCATTACACACTCACACACATAAACACATGCACTCACTCTCTTTGCTTAAATTTCAACAGTATTGAGCATGTTAATTAAAGAAAAATTGATCCCATTTGCTGAATGTATGTAAGAATTGTCAATGCATTGTCATTTGTTACAACAACATCGTCAGCAAAGACAACAAAATTACAAACAACAGGCAACACTGATGATGATGATGATGATGATTCTTAGAGTTTCATTACATTGAAGATACCGGCGTAATAAATTTAACACCCTTTTTTCTAAAGAAAATGCAAAACAGTAAGTGAATGCTTTTATACACTTTGCTTGTTGAGTTGTAATTGTTGTTTTAATTTAACCCATTTTTCAAGAGATTGCAGCAGGCAATAAACACAGTTTCCCATTTAAGAAATTTATTATTCGACATATTGTCATAATTATGATTTAATTTGAAATTTATTTGATGGTGGTTCAGCTTTGTCTATATGCATTTCAATGTTGCTGTAACAAATCATCAGTAGACTTCAACCTTACATTTTGAATTGTCACAAACTTCTCATCTTATCTCAGCAGACTTTCAAGAACCATTTGAGAATTCACAAATAATAATATTTTTGAAAATCACAAAAGAAAAATAAGCGTAGTAGGCTTAAAAACTTATCAAAACCCAGCAAATAATTTTTGTTCGATATGAATCTATTTAACTATTCCACACCTTTATACAATAAGAAATCCATCTGATAACTGTAAAAGTAATTATAAGGCAAAATAAAAAATAAAATCTAAATTTAATATTTAAGAAATTTATTTTTCGTCATATTGTCATAATTTTATTTTAATTTGAAATTTATTTGCTGGTAGTTCAACTTTGAAATGCATATAAATCCAGTAAATTAAATTAATCGTAAAAATCGAAAAAAAGTGTTCAGAGCGCTTTTTAAAAAAATTTCTAAATAAAATAAATTTAAAAATATCGTGAATTTTTCTTTTGAAATTCCGTACTAGCAAATGAAAATTTCCTTATGAAATTTACCAACCTGAATTTCCGTAATTTTTTTTACATTAAATCTGTATGAGAACCTGAAATTCCGTATGAGCTCCGTACCAGGCTTTAAGGCTCAGTTAGCAGACTGTAATGTAATGTAACTGCAACGTAGGAAACAGCTAATCGTTATTTTTATATGAAAATTAGGTTACGTTATATTACATCTCTATAACCATTTTCATTACTTTTCCCATAACAATATCGATCAGCTGTTTCCTACTGTTACAGTTACTTTAAATTACAGTCAGCTAACTGAGCCTTTAAGCTGGAGGTCCATACCATCCGTTCTTTGCATATGCGTTGTATGCGTTTCTGTACGTTCTCTCCGATTCTAAATGCAAGTTACATGCAATACGTCTTATGCGCAAGTATTTTTGTTCTGATCATCTGTATTGTAAATATTTTTATCAAATAAACACAATTTTGATGAAAAATGGAAAGTGAAATTATGACTTTAAGAGAATTTGTTGAATTTATTGATTTAATGCACATAGTATTTTGTAATAAAAATAATATATCGAGGGTTTATATTCTAAAAATGCTACCTGCAAGGCTTGAAAAAACCGCAAAAAACTGTTATTTTCTCAAAGTGCAAGTGTTATAACTAAATTTTGATGAAAATTACCATTTACAGAAGACATCTTATTTCAACTAATGTTAATTAAATACACTTATTGCTCTTGGACTTCGAGAAAATAACAGTTTTATTTTGTCTACTATATATTCAAGAATTTCAGATAGCACTTTTTTAATATAAACCCTCTATATAATATTTTTCACAGCTGAAATAAGATTCTTTTCCATTGCACTTTTGCAAAAAATAATAAACACAATTGACGTGACAGTCAGTACTTGTGTAAAATTAATGGATAAGTTAATGCAAATTAAGTTCATGAAATAAGTCTTGAATATACATATGTATGTATGTAGTTGTAAACTTTATTATACTTTTCTGACACTGCATAAACCGCAACTACGCACTGAACGGATGGTATGGACCTTCGGCTTTTAGGCCTGAATTAATTTACTCTAACTTTTTATTTTCCAAATAACGACTTTTCCTTGGAAATGGTGTAGGTCGCTACTAACGTGTAATTCTAGTCTTAAATTCGTTAGTTTGGTACTTCAATCCTGGCGTTAGTACACTTTTATTTTTATTTTTAATTGATACTTTACATCTGTCATTTAAAAATTTTTTTTTCTATTTAATTTTTTTTTTCGTAACAAAGTGCATTAAATAAACTTTTATCATGCATTTTGCTACGACTTTTTTTTGCAAATGTTATTTTACGATTTCCTTTTATTTTTAATTTTTTTTTGCCAAATGTTCATGTCAAAGTGTTAAAAATTGTTTAATTTACGTTGAAATGTTTATTTGTACAATTTGTTTTATTGATTTTTTATTAAGTTTAATTTAGTCATTTGGTGAGTGATTCAGTGTGTGTGTTTGTGTGAGTATGTCTCGCTTGTTGTTTTATTTTTTATTTTAAAGCGCTGTCTATTTGTCAAAATATTCGTTACGCCTTTTGTCACTTGTTTGTTGTGCTTTTTTATTTGGCGTACAATCAATTTGTTACATTTGTTACAGTCAGTTGTCGCCTTTTTGGTGAAAAATTCCCAAATGGTTTTACAAATATTTTAAACGCTTCAAGCTTAAAAGGCTTAAATAAAGTGTTGTTTTATTACAGTTTGTCGAAGTGAATTGTTTGCGTATAATTTTCTTGTATACTAAGAAAAATAAAAAAAAGAGGAATTTTGTTGAAAATTTGCAAAGGCGAGTTTGTGAGTTGTTGATTTTTTTTTTTTTGCTTCAAGTCGATATGTAAGTAACTTTTTATGTTTATGTGTATTTAGTTGCAGATTTTAAAAATATTATAAAGTATTTATTTAAACAAATATGGGATGAGTAATTAATGCTATAAGTACAAATTGTTCACACCCGTCACAATGTAATTACCTTTCAATATAATTAACTAATAACTTTTTTAGTGTAGAAAAAGCTGAATACATATTTAAACACTGTTATCGTTTTATTCATGAAATCATCAGAAAAATATTTCAATGTGTTATTCATTCAATATATTCCACTTGAGATTGCCCTTCAACTGAGGAGTAGATTACCCTATTTAAAAAAAAATATTTTATACAATTTCTTTGCAACATCTTTAATTCATGAATAGGAATTCTATATTCTTAGATGTTTTATTGCCTTTAATCAGGCTTAATCTCTAAATTTCTATTAAATAATAACATTGGCGAAAACAAAAAAATATTACAAGCGTTTAATGTTAACAATGATAAAAAAAAAACTAAAGAAAGAAAGAAAGCAAATAAATATTAAACCCCATTTAACCGACATAATGAGAATTATAATAAGCAAACAAAACAAACAGACAAAGAAGATAAGAGTATCTGAACTAACAACATGCTTACATAAGTAGATGATGAACAAATGAATCAATGAAGATTGTACAAGATGAGCGTGGTATTTGTATGTACATGCATGTGTAGATGGCTAAAACGTCTACAAATAAAAGCAATAGTGGACTTTAATATATGTACATATGTATAAACAGTGTAGTTCGGTTATAACGAACTCTAAATAGAATTATCGCGCATAATAAAGATTTTTCCGGTACCATAAACATTAGTACGGCTATAGCGAACTACGGTTATAGAAAATGTTCGTCCGTTTTGTGTATACATATTGTATGGAAATTTGTATGCAGCGAATAAACACAAATTACTTGTTCTCAAATGATTCTTCTTAAAGCAGACTTTTGGTCGGACATAAATAGTTAAACTTTCCTAGTATAAAATGCAAAATTTTGTGTACAAATATGTTTGACATATATATTTAAAAATTAAAAAGCAGACAACAAGCTTTTTGAATTAATCACTTTTTTTTAATTTCCCCAATTTTATAAAATCGATTTTCATCATATTTCGACCTTTTGAGGTCCTGCGAGTCGATTCGTACCATTTACGCGATTATGTTAGCATAAATGTATACATGTATATATATTTATATACAGATATAAGTGTGTATGTACATATGTAACCACGTCATGGCTTAAGAACAAATCAACGCATCGGAATAAAGTTTGCCACATTCAAAAGGTGTTGAATTTAGAACGAATATTTAGAAAGTTTTTAAAAATGATACATATTAAATTTAACTGAACTAGAATACATTTTAGTCAGGAATAATTTATCAATCAAGGTTAAGTTCAGTATTTTAAATTCTTATTGAATGAAATATTTTTATGAATTAATGTGATTTTCTAAGGAAGAAGAAAATTAAACTAGACTTTAAAGTTGGGAAAAAATTGTATTTTTATGTGCAGCCACGCAGTTCTTCTGCACCCATGTCTATCTACTTGGGCAGAGATTGTTATGAACATCAGCTATTAAACGTGAATTTTTAATGAAATGGTATATGAGAAATTATAATTATTATTTTTAATTTTTTTTAACAAATAATTTTTTTTTAACAAGTTTAAAAATTAATCAGGTGTTTACTTAAAAAAGAAATATTAATTTGATATTTGAATGTTTCATAGCATTGACGAAAAATTTCGAAAAAAAAATTTTTGCTTTCGAATTACATAAAGATATATTCACTGATTTTTAAACACATAAATAGTATATCGAATGCCGAAAATTTGTCCAAAAACCTGTAAAATACGTCGAGAAAAAAGTGCTTATATTTTATTAATCCGCAACTTTGGATATACTTGCATTATATTTAATATTTTTTTGACTCAAAAGCTGGCGGGAATTTTCAGGAATGCTCTGCAAATCTAACTGCTTCTCATTTTTTTTAAGTGCAGGTCTTAATGATTTTCGCTTATAACGCCAAATAGTAAAAGAAAAACACGTTCCCCCGTTCTGCGGAGTTATTTTTAGCCGAATTCCCCTGTATGTGTATTTAGGCATACATTACAGTGTTAGCATTTGGGAATAGATTATTCGATTAATTGAAGTAAAAATTATATGAGCCCCAAATTTCGATTATGTGACTCAATTTAATTAAATTATTTTGGTTTTATACGATGACTTTTGCCCATGTCAACAAGTAAAAAAGATTGAAGGAACAATTTTATTATTATAACGATATGTGTGAAAGGGAAGAGCAATACACAAACAAATACGCAACCTCATACGCAAGCATATACATTTGAAATAAGTCTGTGGCAATAAGAAAAAAGTGTTTATGTCATATTTTACTGTTTTGTAGAAGAGCATTTTTAAAATTTCAAGAAGAAGTTTGATAAGTTATTTTATTTACAATTAAATGGGGAGCTTCGGTGTTCAATAAAATTTTTTTAGGAAATTGTTAAACACATTATAGATAATACATTATATTTGAAATATACCAAAGTATAATCTAAATTATACTATTATTCCTTATGAGATTATAAATCGAAAAACCATAAGCAGCAATACATTGCATTATAACTTCCTGAAAAATCGCACATATTATTGAGATTTTGCCAAGGGCTACTTTTGAATATGGAGTTTAGTGATGCCAATTTAGCCATTTTCTGGTCATTGAGCCATTTTTCATCCCATTTAGCCGGAAGAAAAGTGAGTTTAGTTATTAGCTAATTTTATAGCCATTTTTATTTCAATCTAGCTATTTTTTTAAACAATTTGTTTGTGATTTTTTATAAAAAATTTGAACTCGCAACAAAGAAAACATCATTTTTATAACAAAAAACACAACAGAGCAATATGTTATTGTTTTGGCATTAATATCAATAAACTCCCGTTCAAACTTGCAATTTTTGTTACAGCAACTTTTTGCTTTTGTGCGAAAAAATATATAGATAAATACAAAATCTATGCATGTAATTCTATTTCAATACTCTTAAGCATATACAAGAACTGCTGCAACAAAAATTTTAAAATCTAAAAGAGCTTAAATGAAAGATTGGTAACAATAAGATTATAACCGTTGCAATACTGTTGTCGTTTATAATATAATATTAATCAAAGAAGGGTAATTTTTGTTTTACACGAGTGAAAATAAAATACAAATAAAAGTTTAAATGAAAGTTTAAAAAATATAAAATGGAAAAAAGTATAAACAAACAATTCGCAAAGAATGGATTAGTAACCCAAAAATTTAAAGTCTTGAATATCATGCTATTCTGCAGAATGTACAAATGAATAGATGTTGTGCTGCAAGTATTGCAATTTTTCACTCAATGCACATTTTTCTTGATTACCTGAAAAAAGTTTTTTAATTTATTACTTCAATTTATTAATTTTAATTACTTTAAAAAAGTTTCCGATTTGCTTTAAAAAATAATATATGAAATACCATCTTGCCATTTTTTTTGTCTAAATTTAGCCATTTTTGAAGGAATTCTGGTATCACTAATGAAGATGTTAGGGGTGTCATTAACTCAAAATCAGCTTATCTCGACTTAGCACTTTAACATTTTGTGCTGCAGAAATAACGCTGAAAATGGAGACCATAAGGTAACTGAATAATATTAAATAATATAACAATAAATAAAACTTTTTTGGAGTGTTCCTAAATTTTAATGGAATTTAAAATCGATTGAGATTTGGTGTTTGCAATGCGTTCAATCTTGAGAACGAGAAGTGGACATGGCATAGTTTTTTAATTAACAAATCGATCAAAGAATATTTACTTTTTAGACAAACACTAGCTGAACGGAACAATATGGTGTTTTCAAAAGGCGTTTCACTCTCATTAGCAGAGTTCATGTATTTGGTTCTGGGCCACTGCGTGTCGTGTCTGTTAATAAAAATTTCAGTTCAGTTTTGACTACCGGAGCATCGTTATTGCTTAGCCAGAATAACTTTACAGACTTTATTAAAGAAATGCAATCCCTCTCCTATTGATATGTCGATTTTTAAATATATCTTATTAGTTGTTCCTTATAATTATAATAATAATTGCAGTCTTACCAACTGCCAACCCATAACTTAAAACTTATTTTAATTACAAAACAATACTCTCTTAAAATTTATTAAAACAAAAATGTCATTTCAAAAAAACTGTTGCGAATTAATCTGCGTTTCAAAAAAAATATTGAAAATTTTTTTTGGCGTTTTTTAATTTTTCCTTTTATTTTCTGAAAGTTTGGTTTAAAATTTTCTTTAGCATAAGTAAGATAAATTTTACAACTTCCAAATTTGGAGGCATGAAATCTCAACCGGATTATTTTATTTTAACTCGAATATTTGCTGACCCTAATGAGAGTAATAAAAGGATGGTTACATAGAAAACAAGAGTACACAACAAACAAACAGATGCATTTATATAAACACAAAAATACCACGATTATATGATATTCATACGTATTTAACAAATATAATGAATATAAAAAACAGTCAAATTAAGATATAAGCCTAATTATATTTATACGTAAATAGACACGGAAGTACACGAGCGAGGTTGGGCTGAAAATTGTTTGGAATTATAAAAAAGTAAATACAATTTCCTTAAGCTTATTCGTATGTCTGTTCTTTTATTCGTTTTGTTCTTTAAATCTGAAATATTTATCAAAATTGTTTTTAAGTTAATTTACATATATTTTTCATGATTTTTGTAACTTCGTCAAATATAATTTTAAATTAATTTTATATGATGATTTTCTTAATAAATTTTTTTCGGTTCATTTACATTTTTAGACTTGAAAAACTAACAGCCTTATTTATAAAATTTATTAAGGCTTTTAAAGGCTTCATGAGAAAAATTGTATATGAAAATTTGTATTAAAAACTCTTTATAAAGCCTTCATAATTAAGAACTTATGTAAGAACTTAAATTTTACTTTAGCAAATTTAAGTAATAACGGGGCTGGTTTTGGTATTTTTATCTGCCTTTTCAGTCTACTCTCTTACAATCATAACATGAACATAAAAATGATATAAACATTTCAAAGATAATAACAACATCTGAATCAGAGCTCATTAGTAAACTAAATTGCAAAATATAAAGCAAATAACTAAAACGTAGTTACTCTAAGAACTGCAAGCAACAAGGAACATCAATACCAAAAGGAAATCGTTCATTATTGGTAATAGCAACAACAGAAACAAACTAAAAGAGTAAAAATAGTAGAAGAGGCAACAACAATAGCGAAAGGAAAATATAGACGTTGAAATGGGGAAAAAACAGTCCAGGACATGTATTAGACGGCAACAGTGGGATAAAAAAATATTAATCACTAAACTTTGACGTAAAATTTTAAGTATACACAGTCTACACATTGTAATGTTGCCCTGCGTGAGAGCTCAGCAGTTCTCCATGCTGGTCAGGGGAGGCAAAAGGAGGCTATTTTAAAAGTGTAGCATTATCCATGTCTGGCATTTTTTAATTCTACCGATGTCACACAATGTTGTTAAATAAGAAAAGAGTAGTAATATGTAAGTAATTTCAAAAGAACTGACTTAATATATTTGAAAATTTAAATTGGTATAGAAAAAGGGCCAAGCTTTTAGCATTAAATCTAGTAAAGTATGTAGTTAAACCAGGGACGCTGCTACGAGGGGTCAAAATTAAAGAAAATTCGACTGTGTCACAGCAAACTTTTTCCTACAAAAACTTCTACTCGTTTGTTACAGAGGAGTCGACTGTATCACAGCACATTTTTCAAATAGAAAAGTCGGCTGTATTAAAACAAACTTTTCTGAAAGAAAAGTCGACTGTGTCATAGCATAGTTTCCTAATAGAAAAATCGACTGTATCGCTATAACACATTTTTTGATTTGTTGAAAAGTTGACTGGGTTACCAGAGCTCATATTTTCTAAAGAAAACTCGACTGTAATAAAGTAAACTTTTTTACTGAAAATTGGAATATGTCACTGGAGCAGACATTTCTTACAGAAAGTCGACTGTATTACCAAAACAAACTTTTCTTTTAGAAATCTACACTGTGTCACCTCAGCACTCTTTTCTTATACAAAAATCGACTATGTCAACCCCGTCTAATTTTCTTATAGAAAATACAACTATGATAAAATTTTTGTTCATAAAAAAGTTGATTATTTTACAACAGCAAATTTTTTATAAAAAAAGTTCACGTTCCTCCCACACTTTTTCAATTATGTCTCTTTCAACCTTTCCGATCATCTTGTTTTCGGATGAAGCTTTAAAGCTTAATGTACAACTAAACAAGGTAGAACTGCTGCTAGGTTATAAAATGTATCTCTAATGTACTGATTATAAACTGCTCAAAGCCGTATAAATTCCATTCTGGGGGTGCATTGCTCCCCTAAGAATTGCTGTTGCAATTGAATTATTAAAAATTTCATGTAATTATTTATTTTATTATTACTCGTGAAAATCACCAGTCATAATGCCCCCTAGAAAAAATGTATAGATATGCCATTTCACCTGCTTTCGTTTCCTAAACTTTTCGTATAACCAGGATTGTGAGATTTTTTCCGACATGTTTCGCCAAATTAATTTTAAAAATCGCCAAAAAATTATTTAGTTTTTTCTTAAAATATATTTTATAATAAATTTGTTTTTATATAACACTTTTTTAGTATAAATTTTAAAAAAATTATTGTAAAAAAAATTTTGCAAAAAATCACCAAAAGCAGAAAAAAATCGCCAAAAATTATTTCTTCTAAATTTTTCTCGTCCAAATTCGAAATGTATTAATTACTATAATAAATAAAAAGAATCATTGCAGTCAAATTATTTTATTTTCTTACGGACGAGTTTTGGTAGGATTTATTATTGAAACTTCTCCTTCAAGAAACTAACTTTCCTGAAGTAAACACATTTTGTTAAGAAAATAACTATACAAATTTAGTCGCCATAAAAGCTGAAAAATCGCCAAGTATTGCGAGAAATCGCCATATCTGAAAACCCTGCATATAACCTGTGAGGTCGGTAATGAGGCGTCGTAACAAATTTTACTTTTAGCTTAAACCAGGATTTATTTTAAATAAATATATCATACAATTATATAATGTGTTAGCTAGTGTTCTGAATTTTCTGAGTCTGAATGAAAACCTATTGCAGTCCCGTAACGTCTAATATACTACTCTTACCATCAATATTTTGATTATGTCCCACTGTATTTACAAAAAATCAAAATCAAATATTATAAAACAGTATTTTTGTTATATAATAAGTACTAAGCCAACCTTGAAAGAGGAGAACTATCGATTGAGAAGGACATTAAAGGATACCTTATTTGCCAAACATATAAAAAATTATGTAATTAATTTGAAGTAAAATTTTTTTATAAGTTTATATACATATGTATATGAATACAAAAAGTATGGGATGGAAAAAGATTTAATTTTTTCTATTGCAACTATATTCAAGGTTTCATAAAATTTTTTTTGGCTTTTCTTTTCAAGGATAATAAAATATACACATTTCTCATTTATATTTCCCTAGAAATACCTTTAATTTCACCGTAGGGTAGTTATAATTATGGTATTAAGTTCTAAGCAAAATTCTTTACAAAACATAACTTTATTTTACTACATACGACTGAGTGTAACGTTAACTAGCTCAAAAACGTATCATATCTTTTTACAAATTTTTGTTTGTTAATCATGTGCAAAAAAAAAAGAAGGGGAATAATTCTCTTACTAGAAATCCTTTTATTTACTTAAATATTTTTTTATGTTTATTTTTATGATTATGTCTACATGAGTTATTTTTTTACTAATTCTTTTGGAGGATTCTATACTCATTGAGAATCTCTCATAGTAATAATTTTAACTATACGAGTGTATACAGACATCACCGTGTGTGCAAAATTCTAAACAACTATTCATTCGTACATTAAAGTTTCTTTCTCCTCTATCTCGTATTAAGGATATGACAGTAAACATCCCAGGGAACATTTTTAAGCGATATGTTTTATGCCAGAAACATCTTAGACTGTTAAAATATTCATTAGTTTTTCGTTTAAATTTCTCAGCGCACTTTTCGATAAACAATTTATTTCTCACCCTTATTTAACTAAGAATTACTTAGAGCCATTTTCATAACTTGCCAATAGCTAAAGGTAGGATTTTGTCGATCCGATATATAGAGTTGCATTATAAAATCTTCTTTTATTATTTTTTTATCCATTAAAAGCCATGAAATTTCCAAAAAGGTAAACGGGTTTGGAATTAAGCATTTAAGAATATCTACCCAAGTAGAAAGCCTAGGGTGCTGATGAAGTGCGTGGCTGCACACAAAAGTATCGGTATTTCCCCCAGCTTAAAGTATAAGTTTAATTTTTCTTCTCTTCTTTAGAAACTCACATTAATTAATAAAAATATTTCATTCAATAAGAATTGAAATTACTGAACTTAAGCCTGACTAAAAATTATTTCTGATTTATTTACTTTGTGATCAAAGCAAAAACACTCGCTGGGTTAACACTGTACATCATACTTATGTATCACACATATAATTTTACATTTTCATGTGTGTGTTTGTATGTACTCGTAATAAAAAGAAGTAATGTCGCGTTTAATTATAACAAATGTCATTGTGACATTTATTTTTCACTGTTCGTTTTATTGTGCGCTATTTTTATAATTTAGAAAAATGACATGGGTGCAACTTACTTTGGTTTTTTTGCATCCTTTTCATTCTATGAATTTAAGTTTTAGTGATTACTGGAAAAGTTCACAAAAATTTTAAAAAGGAATTTCAGCAACAAGATACGAAATACTTTCTCGTGATGGATTTGAATCAATAGCGTAGAAGTTCTTACATCCAATTTTTTTAATTTTTCGAAAAGATCACTTCAAATGCTTTTTCTGTAGTTAAAAAAAATCCCTGTGATAAACCGTTTAATTAAAAAAAACCAAGAAAAAAGAAAGCAATTAAAGATATAATTGATTCAATTAAACTTTATAAATAAATCAATAAAATGTTTATTTGGTTTTCTGTTTTTTTTTTTAATTAAAATTGTTTACAGATGGAAATTTTTTATGTGCAAAAGTCGCGGTGGCAATTGACATGGCCGGCTATCGTGCATTTTACGACTTTGATCTCAATAAATTCAATGATCCACTTTAAAAATTATTCCAGTGCTCAGTTATTTAATTAAAATTTCAGTTTTAAATTTCATTTGCTTGCGCCAAAAATAAATTTTTGAGCAACAAATAATACAGCTCTAAATTTTTACACATTATTTTTATTTTCTCCGTATACTTTTCAACTGATCATAAATTTCTTTACGTGTACTTCTTACCCCTCAATTCAATCATTAAATCAACCAAACTAAACATTTTCTAATTCATTAAGATCATCAACGCCTCAGTGGTTTTTAAAGATCTCTATTTTGGCACAACAATGGTAGAAGTAAAATTTAAATTTCCAACTAAAATATATCAATCAATTTGATATGCTGACAACTTACCCAGCCCAAAAACTAAAAATCCCCTAAATAATGCTTAACAAAACTAAATAAAACACAACAACAACAATTTACAAAAAACAACAACAGTTTAGAAAAAAAAATATATAATCTTAAAAAATTAAAAAAAAGGATTAATGCGTAACCCTTGTTTTTTTTAATTTGAAATGACAACCAAAAGCATTTAAATGAAAAATCAATTGAAAAATCAAGTTTTCAAAAGACAACCACAGGAGAACAGTTGAAATAACAAGCAGACAACCCTCTTTACTGCAAAATTTAGTTGAAAAAAGAAAACAAGGGCTGTTGTGATCATTGTAATCAGGCCATTATGCATATACTCGTACATGACAAAGTGAATATAGCAAATATAAGAGTAAAATATGTATATAAGGATGCCTGAATGGGTTACAATGGCCTTGTACATATGTCTGCTTGTCCGTTCATCCCTTCGCACGTCTGTCCTTGCTGTTTATATTCGTAGTGCCAACTGGGGTGCATTTGTACAGAAACTTACAACACTATGAAGCAAAAATGAAAGCAATATTTTAAATAAATAATAGTGAAAGTTAAAAACATTTGTGCTAAAATGTAAACAAAACAATGCAAAAAAAAAAATCAATGTAATATTATACGCAGGGAGAGAAATGTCATATTACGAATATATTCATATCCTTTTAAAACAAATTTTAATGGGGTTGTTTACACAGATACACAAATGCAAAAATAAATTTACTGTTCCAGTTTTTCCAATGTATTAAAGGTAACGAAATTGTTTATTTATACGTTTTTTTTCACTGTCTATTTGTTTTGAAGTTGTGAGCGAAAATGTAAATTTTATGTATTTGTTAATTAATATTTATGTTTGCCGAGTGTAAGTGTGAATCATAAAAAAAATGGTAAAAATTATTTAAATTTCCTTATATGCGGCATTTATTTATGAATCCCAAATGCTGAGAGTTGCATTTAAATGGTAAAAGCTGACCCTTCTCATTTTTAGTTGATGGTAATAAAACCGGTTCAGCCTGCAGCCATTTTAAATATTTTATGGAATTATTTTGCATAAAATTGATGCAATTTGACAGTTTATCTCTTAATTATATGCATTAAAATATTTCAACGGGGATAAAAGATAATAATTTGTAATTGTGCATAATATTGCCAGGTATAAAAATGTGCAAGCAATAAGGGTTCTTTTATATTTATTTGGTAGAAAAATATATATATTTCTTTAAATTAATTGTTAAGAGGATTTAACATCATGACTTTTATATCTACAGTAAAAATAAATGAACAAGTTGTTAGGAAAAACGTATAACTCAGGTATATTCCTGTGGTTTTCATATATTTCTCATTTCTTGCTTATGATGTCAAAATTATTTTTAAAAAAAAAGGTCTAAGAAAATTCATAAATAATTTTTTTTCTAAAACAACACCATGACTTATACCGTTTTTTGAATAAGCTTTAAAGATTACTTTTTATTTTTGCTTTACTGAAAAAATTTAATTTTTAAACATGCGCTGTTATTTATGATAACCACAAATTCTTGCTTCAAAATATTTAAAAAAATTATACATCTGTACCTACTAAATAAAAATTCTGCATTTTATATGAAAATATTTAATTTATTTAAAAATGATGAATTAAATTTTATATTAAAATGTTGCAGTTAATAGATTAGCATAACGGCTCCTTAAACATCGAAGACGCAACTTTTTGGCGCCGTTTAAAATTTAATCGGCAATTAGGCGTCGTTAACTTTAATACGGCAACCCTAGAGCATGGCGTTGTAACTTTCCCGCTTTATCTTTACGGCGAAACTACTTTTTGGTCTAGTTTATTTTTATACAGAAAATTTATTTAAATTGTTTATCTAATTTTTCGACCTTTTTTATATGTTCAATGAAACTATTTTTTTAAGCTTTAGGTCAGTAAATTTTATAAATTTCTTTATATTTTTATTTTTATATCGATATTTCGTTAACCTTTGGTTAACTTCTTCAGGATTATTATTATTTATATTATATTATTTATTTATTTATTTTATAAAAATAAAAATATAAAGAAATTTATAAAATTTACTGACCTAAAGCTTAAAAAAATAGTTTCATTGAACAGAAAATTTATACAATAAAACAAGAGACCTTAAACTTGATAAATTGAGAGATTATTATGGTTAATAAAACAATTTTTAAATTAAGCCTTAGCTAAATTGAGCGATGGTTTATTTTTGACGTTGTTAGCTTCCAATTTGGAAGAAGAGCACAGTAACTGATAGTCCACCCCGGACTTTTGCATTTAAAAGTAGGACAAAGAAAATAAGAACAAAATTTTTTTTTCAACAAAAACATAAAATCATAACAATGAATATAAAATCAAAGCTTAAAATTTTTATTTTTTGAAAAGTTGTCGACTTGATAACGGCGATAACAACTTAACATACATATGAACAGTAGAGATCTGCACAAGTAATTAACGAAACAAAAAGTAAACTCTTACAGCCTTATGCACAACGAAAAACTGGAATGAAGTACTAGGACGTGTTTAAGAGTTCCTCCATACAATTTGACATTGAAAATCGGGCCATAATATTTTTTGCATGATTTTTGAAATAAAATTGTACTATGTTAAGTTTTGCCTTTTATTCTAACTTAAAGCCAGGTTTTTGTTATGCCTGAGACTGTAAGATAATGGCAGCGGAATTATTGCGTTCTTGACTTTTTTATTAACAAAAAAAGACAAGCAATGGCTTTGCCAAGAAAGTCATACTTTCCCGAACGCCTATTTCTTTCGAGGAACGATAACGAAAACAGAGGACAGTGTCCGGGAAAAAGATGACGGAGAACAACTCTAGATAAAATAATGAAATAATTTTTATATTGTGGCAACACTGCAGTGGATACCGAATACTTTTGTTTCTGAGCAACGAGTAATGGGAATGACTCACTTCTATTTAATTGTTCAACTGAAATATTTTTTATCTATTACTTTGTATTGTATTGTTTTGTGTTTGGTGATTAAAATTTTGTTAAAAAGTTGGAATAAGTTAAATTTAAATATCCGACATAAGGCTCCTGGGGAAGTTGCCGTATCTTCAGCAGAAAATATGGCAGCTTTAAGTGCTTGAACTTTACTTTAAAATTTACGGTCAGAATATACCTTCCTTAAGGTTATCGGTCAATCTCAGGTTGGAGTTGAAATTTAATAATTGTTATAATCAAAACATAGTGCCAAATACTCTTATGCATTTTTTGAAAATTTTTGTGTACATAGAAAGAATTACACATTGCTTATGTCAATCACAAAAATTTTCTATTTCGCATTAAAGTCAACATCGAAAAATCATCACATATCAACTTTACTTTACATCTAAGCATTGCAATATTGTGCCCTTATATATCCAAGACCACATTATGACTGCGTAAAATACAGGAATATGTGGTGATAGAAGATTAAAACAAGAAACTCATATTAAAATAAGGAAAAAGCAATTAAACATCAGGACCAAAACCCAAATTAAGAATAGAAAATAAAGTAACTTCATATGCTATTTGAGCACCTATTTGGCCTTATAAGATGCAACTATGAGGACTAGTCAGCATTTTATATATTGGAATATTACAAAGGTACAAGTTTAAAACTCAAAGATCAATAGTAACTGCTCGGTGGTTTGTAACAAAAGCAAGGTAAAGTGATGTTGCTGGCGGAAGTAGTTAAATCGATTGTCGTATATGCAGCCCCTATATGAGCGGATGCTGTGAGTAGAAAGGGGAATATATGCAGCCAGGTTCATTTCGGCTTTCCGCGCACTGCCTACAGTTGCATTATGGGAACAGCGTTACTGTAGCTGGTAGCAGAAATTGATAAGGGGAAGCATATTGAACGGAGAACGGGCTTAGCGCACGCCAACCAGATGAGTGACAGTATAATGGAAAGATGGCAACACGATTTGACTTATTCCGGGAATGGCGGTTTGTGCAGAAAGGTAACAAGGACAGGTTAACATACACTTAACCCAATTGTTAACTTGGACATGCATGCTTGAGCGCATTATTTTCTGATTGCCGGTGGTCTCATGCTGTCATCAATTGAAAATTCGAATTATGTTTCTAAAGGAGAGCATTTTAGTAAAGCAGAAACTTGCAGAAAAAGAAAGATCTAAGAAGGCAGCGGGATTCGCTGTATCACCAGGTAATACTTAACTATGGTTCAGGAGGAGGGGGTGACGATTGGATGGAAGAAAAACGAACGAAGACAGGTTTTAGTACGTAGGCGCTTCAGAGTAAGTCATGCGCATTCTGGCCAGCACGGATTTCGAATTTCCTAGCCTTATGATCGTAATTTATACAAACGAACAAATTACATAAAGTTTTTACCTACGACCTTTGCCTAATAAAATTAAACTTACACAATAGATATCTGTGCACTAATAGATATCTATGGAAAGAAAGCATTAGCTGTATAACTTAACTAAAAAACACACATCTTAAAAATTACCAGAATAGATTCCCGTGACCCCAAAACGTGGAGATCTGATAAAAAATCGATTTTTGAAAACCAGGGAGAAATCAATAACATCCTACTTTGGATGGCGGGAAGTTAGAAAAAACTAAAAATTAATTTTTCGCTATATATACATACTACTTTTTCCCCCTATTTCTTGATTTTTTATTATAACTAAATTAAATTTGAAACGAGCATCTTCAGCATTACTCGTATCGAAATAATTGCAACAAATATAGTTCAATCAAATATCCTTATACCTGTCCTTTTGCTGTTGCTTAACATTTGTAACCAATCAAACACTAATATCTACACAAACACAAATGCACACACACACCCACATGCACACAACATGCATTTATTTATTTACTTACGCAAAACATTTGTATATTCCTTTTTACATAAAAACAAAAACTCTAAGTACATACATATTAACTTTTGTTGTAGTTGTCCCCGGAATAGTTTTAGTAGAGTATTTGTTTTAAAATTGTTCGTCTGTTTACCCAACATGTTTGTTTTAATTTTATTTACATGCATCCATCCAGTAACATACATACACTGACGAATTTAAATGTAATGCAAAACATCTACACACACACACACACACACACACACACACACATGGACAACAGCAACAACATTTTCAATTTGTATAGACTTTTGTCAATTTATGTAAATTTTCATTATAGTCCTGGTCTTAAAACATTACCAATATACATACATTTTGTATTGACAGAACAACAAACGTAAGCATTCACAAAATATTGTACAATCGCATTTGAGTAAACAAAAACATACTCGTACACCTGCACATGTTGCATGGATGTGTTTATTAAGTTTTACCTGTATGTATCTGGTTTGTTTAAAATTAAAACACATGACAAATAGACAAAATTGCATATATACATACATACTCGTACTTACATATTTAAATAAATATATGTCAGTTACCAATGCAAGTATATACATATTAATCTACATATTTGTCGTAGGTGTATTTATTTATTTAAACGTTTGCATGTGTGTAAGAGAGAGAGAGTTTTAAATATTTATATTTACTTAACAATCTTAAAGACTAATGGGTTAATTGTATCCATTTGATATATAAAAAAAAAATAAAAAATGTTATTTAAACATTTCCTAACAAGGACTAATAATCCTTGACATAGGCAAGATGTTTGGAAAAATATAACTGATTTTTTTATTTTTATTTTTTGCTAAATATATTTGATTCGTTGCATTATTTAATGAATTGAAAATTTAAAATTAAATGAATGCCAATGTTATAGTGCAGAGTAAAGCAGAAGTCACAGTAAACAATTTTCAAAGATGAATAATTTTGAGTTTGAACTAGGAATCATTTGGCATAGTTTTGAGGTATGAATTTAGAGAAAAGTAACCACGCATTTGTAAAACTAATTTTATGCTGATCAATTAAATTATGTGAATTAAAATTTAATTCCTCATGAGATTTTTTTAGTGCAAATCTAAGAACTATTTAAGGCTGTTTCGCAAATGTAAGTGCCATGACTGCCACGCAATGAGTTGAAGAGCAAATATTGGCCGGGGAAGCTAAAAACTTCAACACGCACATTTCCTAATGCCTGTGCCAATACACACAATAACGTAATAAAGAGTTTAAGGTTAATTAAATTCATGTTGTTTCAACATGAAATAACCTTGATTCAATATAATTCATCGTTTTGTTTTAGTATCAAATTGACATTGTTTCAACTTGAAATAAATTTGATTCAACATGATTTTTTAAAAGTACTGGAATATTAAAGTGGCATGAAATAAACGTATATTTTCTGGCTTCCGAGTCGTTTTCATGAGTTTTCTTCTCAGTTGGGCTGTTGAAATATATGCCACACCTGCTTTAGAAAATACAAATTAATAGTCCTCTTTGTTCTGTCTTCCATATGGTTTTCACATGTATTCTTGTAGTATCGGATGATAAAACACATGTCACACCTAAAAATTTAGAAAAAACTAATAAATAGTATGTGTTCTAGCATTCTAATTTATAAGAAAAATTTTGGAAATTGACGATTTTAAACTTTTACCCATTAATGCAAAAACGATTTGTAAATTTAAAGTTGGTTTAACAAACGAATTTTTTATGGAAAACCCGGTTTTAACGCATGCTTTAACTTTAACAATCGTTTTTGCATAAGAGCATTAGATTTTGAAAAAAAAATCATATTATCTTCGTAAGAATACGATTTTTTTTGCCGTAAGTGAAAACAAAGAAAATTTTAAATCGTTCATTTAATAATCGTTTTCATCTAAATTCGGATGCTAGAACACATGCTATTAATTTTTATTTTCTAAATTTCAACTTAAACAGGTGTATCATGAGTTTTAACATCCGATCCCATACGAAAACATGTGAAAAGTACGTGGAAGCCAGAACATAGACGAGTATGTTTTCTATCAAATTTTGAAATAATTTAATTTAATAAAATTAATTAATTTAATTTGCTTAATTTAATTTTTACCTCTTTCCTTAAGTATCATGTAATTGAGTCGTCTGTATATACATAAACGACTCTATATATTTTACATACAGTGGGGAGCAGAGGTTAGTATATGTTTGTATTTTCTGTATTAGTATTCAAATGCTAACATAAACGCTTTTAAAACAAAACATTAAATAAAAAAACAAAATAACATTAATATAATTCTTATGTACTCACTTTTTCACCTTATTTTAGTACTTGATCCATAGCGATTTATTTTGTAATGCACTACTTATGTATTTGGGCATACTTTTAATCAGTTTTTGGATAATTTCGTCTGGAATTTTCTGCCCCTCTAGCTGCACACATTACCAAAACTCAATTCAGCTAGATGGAGCCGTTCGATATTGCGCCAACCATATTTTTACAATTGACTACAAATTCTCAATTCGATTGAGGTCGGTACTTTGCCGAGGCCACTGCATCAATTGAAAATTTTTCCCTGCCAGCCATTACTTAACGATTTTTGAGATGTGTTTCGGGTTTCTATTCTGTTGCAATACAACTTCTTTCTCAGGATATGTGATAACGTCTAGAAAATCGAGAAAGATAATTTAAAAAAACTAAAATTAAATCACTTTATTATTACTAATTTTATGCGCCTAAAAATGCAGGAAATACAAACATATACACACATCTGGCCCCACTGTATATACATAGTTACAACCTTTTAATAATGTATGTTTTACATACACTATACAAATATTTGCTCATATATTAAACCCAATGAGCACTTAGCTAAATTTTAATAACAATATTTAACTGTCAAAGTATGATAAGTATGTGAATAAGCGCACTACATATTTGTTGCGCAATAAATGTTAAGAAGGTATGCCAACGAGTGAGTTAAGCTACAAATTCTTGCAATGCTTACCTATCAAATTGTAAGACAATCAAAATTCTTTTGAAATCATATTTGCAGCAAATACTCAAGCAACACTAATATCTATTGCAAACAATTGAAACAAGAGCAGTAAGATAAGGAATTTGATTAGCTAAATATTTTCTTATTTTTAAAGGTAAATAAATAAGGCAATGGGTAAAAGGTAAATGATATTGCTACTTAAATAAAACAAAAGATATATGTGAAATTAAAATTTTTATCTACATACATACACATTCCTTAAAAATATGTAATCGTTATAAAGAAAAGGATTTAAAAAACATATATACTCGTTTAAATTATAAAAAAATATATGTATGTAGGTACAAATATGTACAATGAAAAAATTTAATAACCATTATGCATTTTAAGTCTATTATTTTTTATGCTAGAATTTGAAATAAATTCCACTCTAAAAGCAAATACTTCAAGTTGCTGAGAATGCTGTAACACAAAGACACTTTGTGTGGGTGTATGTGTGCTAGAAGGTGAGTATGCAAGCATGTTTGCAAGCGTTTGTGAGTGTGTGTGTGTGTTTGCTACACAAACCATACAACAACCCTTTTTAAAAGCATAACATCCATTTTGCTTTGTCTCTCTTTTTGCGCCTTTACTCAAATGAACAGGAAACACTTTTGGTATGCAGACATTTTCCAAAATTTACATGGCATTCCATCATATCAAAAACAATTAATTTTAATTAAAAAATATCTTTTAAAGGTTAGTTCTTTTTTTTAAATACTTTCAAGTGCCTGTTAGACAATATGATGATATTAGTGAGTTACTAAGTAGGAGAAATACTTAAAAAAATGTATAAAAGGATTTCAGCTGTTTGCAGCAAAGTGGTACGTATGAACGTTTGTGTGTGAGTTGGTAAAATATTTTTGGGGAATTTTCAACAATTATTTTGCGATTTGTAAAGGCAAAATCTGTAAAACAATTTGTTGAAGCTGTAAAATATTTAATTGACATAACAAGTGCAAATTATGAAAAGTTGAACTTATTTGCAAAACTTAAATGTGGGGGTAGCTTAAACAGTTACTTTTAAATGTCAAACAACAGTAACCCAAAATATTTTTAATTTTGTAATAAAATGTTTAAAAGTTTTATTATATTCTAATATTAATTTACTGCCAGTTTATCCTAGAGAATTTGATATTAAAAACAAAAACAGGTTTGAGCGCTTTGTTTTCGTTTTCCATATATATAGGCAGACCTGAGTATTTGACTGTATTTGATAATTTATAGTCTTTAAAGAATTATGTGAATAAATTAAATCGGCGGCTTAGAGTGCAGGCAATAATTTCAACCAAATTTTACAGGAGAGCCACAATCCTGTTAACATTTTCTATAACTGCATAGCTTAAGAAATTATCCTAACACGTTAATGCCCTCATTCTGTTCGACGATTGTATCGTCTTGTCTATGGACAAAAAAAAAAGACGCTGTTGTGATTCTTTAAAACAATTATTGTTCATTGTCTATGCTAGAAGGTTCGTTTATTTGCTTTACGATTTTGTTTCAAACATTGTATCCAACACATACTTTTTCATATATTTTTCAAACTATTGTATAATTAAAATTAAATTTAATTTTTATGTCTTAAAAACACGGCAATAATATTTTTATTTTTTATTATCAAAAACAAAAACCATTTTTGAAAAATATAATTTAGTCGTTAAGCAGCTCTGTGTTGGGGAACATCGCTCGCGTCATCGTAATTATTTCTTAAGTGCGGTCAGGTTTGTGTGTGTTGTTTGGCCTTCGAGAGTTTTTCGTCTCGCTCGCACTGGTTGACTGATCTGCCATGGATTAGCGTAGAATCTTGCGGTTTTTTGTGGAATTCTTTTAACAACAATTTCCTATGTGAAGGCATAGGTCGTGTACAGTCAGTCACAAAACTTTTTAAAATACTGTTAATATTATCTTGGGCATATGGTCTACGTTACTCCTCCCATATTTGTGCAACATCATATTATGCAAATTTACTTTGTATAATATGTTAAAATAAATAAGTAAATAATTTAGAGAATTCAAACACAAGAACTCAAAAGTATTTTCAAAACATAATACGACTTACTGAATTAGGGCATAAGTTCTTTCCACATGTAGAGTTTTAAATGAAAATAAATATTTTTTTTCTCTTTCGATCGACATTAACATTACACATATTATAAAAAGTGGATTTAGCAGATTTATACTCCATGCCGATAATATAGAAATTAAAAAAATGTGCTGTGCACAGCACAAGAAATTTTTCTTTATAAATAGTGTGCTGTTTATAGCATATGTAATTTTTCTACGCAAAAGCGTTCTGGGTATGGATCCTTTACATTTTCTATATAAAAAGTGTGCAAAAGAAAAATATTCGCTCGAAATTAATAAATTTTCATTCCACAATATCGTAAGTCTTCTTTCGCTTATGATTACGCACTTTTTTGCTTTACATGTTTATAAATCAAAGAAGTACCAATTTGTAAATTCCAAGTATTTTTAGCGATTTTTTTAAACTTGCTAGCATTTATATGAACAATGATGAAGAATTTAACAAAATAATAGCACATCAACAACATTTCTATTAACATTTTGCTTACATTCGTTTTGCTAGAAATGTGCAAGTATAAATATAAAATAATAATCAAAACAAAAGTGTTAAATAATATTTTGATGCATATTGATGACTTTTGTCTACAAATAAAAATAAATAAATTTAAGTCAGATAATAACAAAGTAATGAAATGATATTGCTATAAACTTTATAGGATTATTTGCAACTAAATTTTATTAAACGAAAGCAAAATAGCAAGTGCTTCATTTTGACATTGTGTTCGAATTAGTGGTAACAAAATTTCTGTGAAAACACTTCGTCGTCTTCTTGCCACTTGTGGTTCGAGTCGACGTTCGTACCGAATTAAATGAATTGAAATCAATAAAATAAATGAAAATCTTTTTATTTCCTTCAAAATGCATGTGGCTTTTATCGCCGCTCTCTTCCCCTTTGCACGCACCACCATAGAAATACTGCACTTAAGAGCAATTCCTGCAACTTCAAAACAAACGTAGTAAATTAAGCACGCGAATTTTAAGCAGGATATTCGTAAACCGGAAAACCGCAATGCGTGTAATGGACACGCGCCACCTGACACATTAAATGTCTTTTACGCAGACATTTTTGCTAGAAGTAACAATTTTGCTTGAATATAAAAAATCACTTAAGAAATGCTTATTGTCTTTGTCATAATGATTCCTTCAAGAACAACTTAACTTTTCTCCCCCCCCCCCCATAAACACAACAATTTTCCTCTCAAAAATTCTCTCACATACATTTAATCATTCAATGTTATTGTTTTTATAGTAAAATGAATTTTTTATATAAATTTTATTTTCTACCATTTCGCTGTTATTTATACTTTCTTCTCTTGTCTAGCTGTTGCTCAAGGCTCCTCTATTTGTTGTGTTGTTGTAGAATTTATAAGCCACTAAGCCAGTATTACCGCTAAATTTGTTTGTTTTGTTGTTTGGTTTTATTTTTCTTATTGTTTTTGTGTGGCTCTCCCAGCAGCAGCAGCAGATACTAATGCTCGTAGTTGGATTTACGTGTTTGGAGTTTTAACTACAACTTCCATTAAAAAAAACATAACATGCTCTACTATATCAGTTTCATTTGTTTGTATTATTTTGTTATTCTGCTGCTGCTCGCTCATCTTCATCCAAAACAAATTTTATATTCCTTTTTTATGACAACAAAAAAAACTCCATAGAAATAAAAATTTTGTGGAGAAAACACTTCATCTTTTTTCCATTAAAAGCAATTGAATGCGTGTAGAGCGGGACAAGGGAATGTAAAAGAATGTTAAGTATTTTGCCAATTTGCAAATTGTATTTAGGTGTGTGTATGTGTGTGTGTGTGTGTGATTTGGTAGCACAACTGTTTTGTACATGCATGCTAATTTTAATGCCTTCACTATATGGCAAACATTACTGTAACCGTGAGCGCCATTTTAAAAGTGTAACTGTCGTTGATGACAATCATTATATGACAATTGTTAAACGTGATCTCATCAGTTAATTGAAAATTTTGTAAGTTTATTTTAAGCCAAACGGCTGCAGTAGAGATCATGAGGTCTTTTGTTATGGCCACAAAATTATGTGGAAATAAAACAAATAGGTAAGTATTTTATGCACTGAAACAAATACATTGTTAATATTTAAACAATGTTACATATATAATTTAATCCAAAAGTAAAATAATGATATACTACATATATATTATGTGTTAGAAATAAGACTAATAGGCAGATTTTGTAAACAATTTCGTTTGAAAACCTTTCAAATTTGTACGAAAAATAATGAAAAATCGCTTCAAAAAATATTTTTTATCGTTTATATTTACAAACTCTATACTTCCATTTGAAACAAAATGTAAAATTTTAAAGTTTGCCTGTTGTTGTTTGACAACATTCGACATGTGCCACACTTAAGCGGACCACGCACTTTTAAATTAATTGTGAAATTTTTCGTATTATATATATATATATATATATATATACATATATATATATATATACATATATATAATATATATTGATTATTATTGTACAATCAACACAATTGTGCAATTTTGTGGAAACATTGTTCAACGTTGTTTACTTTTTCACTGGCTTTGAAAATATTGTACCATTTATTGCATAGTATAAGTAAAAATTACGATAATATGTACAACAATATATGCAATAATATTGTATAATGGATTGACGCCTTACATTTCAGACAAAAATTTGATTTTGTTTTGTTATGTGCGACAAATCGAACGTTGTGCATTTTGCGGACAGGCCTTTTAGCTTTTTGCATGAGTTTTCTGTAAGGGGCACCAAAGTCCCCTCCCACCCTCTGTGTATATTCTGATACAAAACTATGCAAATTGTACTTTGCTATATTGGAACGCTTATAATAGAACTGTATAGCAAATATTATGTAGTACTCTTTAACTCTTTTTTCTACCTTTCGAAAAGATAACCGTTCAGAAACGGAATTGAATACAACTGAAGATGTCGAGCCCTAGCCACAGTATAACTCAGCATACAAGCGCCCTAAAATTCTGGACACAACTGACAAGTTTCCGCATTTTAGTTCTCTTTTTTAGACACCTTCGTTTACGAACGGAAGTGAACTCTGTTACATGGCCGATAGACGGTTAACATTTTGTATAAAAATATTTTTCAAGAAATTTTTTATACATGCCTCAGAATACAGCTACGCTTGAAATTTAACTTAAAAAGCAGATGTATTTATGTCATAACATAAAATGCTTATAATGCTGAATTGCGTGAAACTTATTAGAGGTGAGCACAAGCCATTAAGAAGTGCACAATATTGTATTGTTTATTTTCAAAGCAAATATATGGAACAGTTCGTATAAAGGCACAGTGGTATAAAGAACAGTTGGCATACAAATCACTTTTATTTGCCCACTCAATTTGTGGACAAAGATTCAAATATGAAATGCGCATTTATAGTGTTTTCGATAAACTTAATTTTATTTTTTAAAAATTTAAATAGAGTCCATGCAATGAAGCCAAGAAACAAATCGAGTGTTCTTTATGTGTATAATGTTCTATAAATATAATACGAGTACCATTTGAGTTTAATATATTCTAAAAATATATAGTATTTCTCCATATATAAAAAAACCGCTAAGAAGATTCACCAAATCTATAAGTCTCTAGAAATTATCTTATGTTTTATTTTCTACTAAAAAATAAGGATTCAGCCCGATTTTCCTTGAATATGTTGTTTTAAACAAACGAAAGGTGGTAGTGTCTTCTTTCGATTAAAATATTTTCTAGGGAATGCAATATAGTTTCGCCAAATACTGAAATTCATAAAACCCTTTTATAACGACCTTAAGATATGAGCCTTCCAAACAGTATTTGGAATATGAAGAATAAATAAAGCTCTTTGTCGAATTATAAACAAAATGCTAAAAAAAATTATTATCTGCATTTTGTATGGGTTCTATTGGAGATGGGCATAACCAATTGTAATTTACCTCGATTTCTTTTTAATTTTATAAAGTATATGTAACAAATTTGAAGGCTTCTGCTTGGATAAAAAAAGGAAAATGGAAGAAAGGAAAATGAAAAACTTGATAGGAATTGGCGGTGGGAATTGAAGACTTTATTCGAAAAAAACACGATTTGGGCGGTTGGCATGGCCGATTTTGACGATATAATTTGTGTTCTTAATTAAGTTAATTTAAGGCTAACTTCCAATCATCATGGAGCACTCCTATTAGTTTTGGCACAAAAATGTATGAATCCATCCCACTGTGCGCCATTAAAGGACTTAGAATTTTATGTATAGCTCATCTGTCACATAAAATTCTTTCGAAACACATTATATTTTGTGATGTTTCGTGTTATTAAATTTAACAAAATCCTCAGGTCTTTTATATTTATACTTGCCTATAAAGTTTTAGTAGTTTTTGTCTAATTAATTTCCATTTCTTTAGATCTATGTTAAAAGATATTTTAAGCACAAAAACTTCTTAAAAACATTTTGTTAAACATATATGTACATACTTCCAAATGCTTATACATTATAATCAAGAAAACAAATCTATTTGAATTCAAAATGTACGCAAATATGTTTGTAAGTAAGACATTAGAGATAAAGTAAAATAAATATGTGCAACTTCAAAAATTTTTCAAGTTTTATCTCCTATTAAAATTTTTTATCACCATTTCAAATGTTTGTTCACCTTGTACTCATTTTGCTAAGCAAAATATATATAAAAAGAGTAGCAAAGAGTCTTTGCCAAAGATTATGACAAACAGTAAAAACGTTTCCAGCAAATGCATTTTAGGCTTTAATTTGAAAGTATTTTTGTGGCTGCTGTTGCAAAAAGAGACAGATAACACTTGTGTTTTATCTTGCTGGTAGTAAATTTTTTGTTTGTTTGTATGGTGGCTGTGTTAAGTTCCGGCGGATATTTCTACAAAAAAAAAACACTGAGAAACATAATTCTATTTTTTTTAAATCATGGCGCACGTGAACTATTAAAAATCACTTAAGAACAATTCATGTCACGTTTCACATGGTATTCAGTTTGTTGCCTTTCGTTTAGACAACGTTCTTTTGGGCTGTTTTTTTTTGTTGGTTTTATTTATTTATATACTTTTTTTCTACCAATTTCATTTATTGTAGAATAATATAAATTTCATATGCTGCTGCTGCTTTATCACCATCTAACATTCATTCATTTTTATTACCAAAAATTCAGAGTGTGAGAGAGAAAGAGGAGAGAGAGTGAAATCTAAAAGAAATTGAATTTGTATCTTTATTTGTTCATTGAACATATATTTGGAAGATACTCACTCGTATGTTAAGTTTATACGGATGTATATTACGTAACATTTTGGAATGATTTATCTTTATCATGGTGTTGCTGAATGGATTTGTATGCTTTTTTTTCGACTGCTCACACACACACACTCACACATATGAAAGCGGCAAATTGTTATTGGTATATGTGCCACTGCATAAAGTTTTCAATTTTATTGATTTTTTTTCTTTCTTAAGATAGATTTGTATTCTTTTTTTCTTAAATTAGGACACTGTTGTTTCCTTTTCTTTGGCTCGTGATAGTGCATACGCTTCGGATGCTCAGATTTTTGTATTTTGTAATAGATATTTGATTGAAGGATTATAGACTTGCCACTGTATTTTGTAGTCTATATCCTTGGAGTTTTTTGTAGCATTAGATAAAGTTGATTTACAATTGCTACTTGTATCTGGAAAATTCAATTTGTGTCAAAATGTAACAGTTGCTCAAAGGAAAGTTTTAAGTTTAGGAAATAAAAACTGTGCCAATATGTAGGTTTTAAAGATTTTAGAGTTTGAATTAACCTTAAACACAGTTTATAGCGGCATTGGTTTATATAGTTGTAGAAGGAACAACGTTGTAAAAAAGGTAACGAGCGAATTCACAAATGTATATAAAAATATTTTCAGTTTAGAGAAAATAGTCATAAAATTTTCGATTGAAAGGCAAATTTTTGTTAAAGAAGGCATCTGTAAAAGGTATTTAAATCGAAGAGCACTTGTTTCAGAAAATTTTCAGTATACAGGGGAAAATATCAGTAGAAAAAGAACAGAACTTTGCTGGACTTTTACCATATGAAAGAAGATAATATCCAAAAGCCGAATAAGGTTTGAGTGGCTGCAGTCAAAGACGTCATCGGAGCTTGCGGAGTGGTTTTCGGTTCGTATAGAAAACTCAACCAGGGGAAAATGTGTGAAAAAGTGGCAACGCCACTTAGGCTTGCTTAATTTTTTTCCGAGCCATGAAAGGTAACGGTCTCTACTTTGCTGAATTAATTTTCAATGTAGCCAAAAAGTGGTGTCATCTCGGTTTGCGGATGGGTTTCCGTTAGGGAAGATAATTTGAAAAGGTGGTAAGCCCTCCTTAGAAGGTTACCGTACTATTTCCTATATAAAAGCAGAAGATAAATAATTCCCGAATAGATTTTGTACGGCTGCAGACCAAGGCGGCATCGAGGTTTATGAAGCGGTTTTAGGTTTGAATCCAAAATTCGGTTTTGAAAAAATATTAAAAAAGTGGCAACGTCGTTAAGGGTTGTCGGATTTTTCCCCGAGATGTGAAAGGTGAGACTGTTTAGTTTTCGAATAAATTTTTAAAGGCGCTATAAAATGGCGGCATTGGATTTTGCGGATGGGCTTTCTTTAGGTATCGAAAATTCGCTAAGGGAAGATAGTGCGAAAATGTGGCAAGCCCGCCTTAGAGGGTGCCCGTACTTTTTCTCATATGAAAGCCAAAGATAAACAGTAGCCGAATAAATTTTTAACGGTGGCAGACCAAGGCTGCATGATGGGGGTTTGTGTAGCGGTTTTTGGATCGAATATTTGATTGGAGAAAAATATGCGAAATAGTGAAAAGGCCGCTCAAGGTTACCAGATTTTTTTTTCGAGTAATGAAAGGTGATGATGTCTGCTTACCGAATAAATTGAACGGAGCCAGAAAGTGGCGACATCGGGGTTTGGTTATGGTTTTTCCTTTAGTATAGGAAACTCCCTTAAGAAAAATGTTGCCAAAAGGTGACAAGTCTGTGTTGGAGGGTTAACGGACTATTTTCCATATGAAAGTAGAAGATGTCTAGTTGCCGAATACATTTTGAGTAGCGGCAGACCAAGTTGGTGTTGTTATGTTTTCTTAATTTGAAAACAGATGGTAATACAATTTTAAGAAGTTTTACATGGTTCAACCATATTTAGTATCTACAAACATAAAATAGTCCAGCGGTTTAAGGTCACATGATTTTGGAACACTATTTAGGGTGCATTATACAGATTTTATCAAACTAGACTCACCAGTAAATGTGTGCTTCTAATTTTATAGAAAATACTATTAAAAAGTAATTGATGGTTGAAGTCTTAACGTAACATTTATTGGTAAGATCATGGTTTGATAATTCTAATTACTAATATTCCAAAAATATCTATTTTTGTTTTTAGTTTAACTAATTTGCTACTTTTTGCTAACCGTACATTTTGTTTACTTTTTAAATTTAAAGAATTCCTTTAACATCTATTATAAGCATCTTTTTTCCAAATATATATATATATATATATATGATTTTCATTTGTTTGTAGCGCCCTTCACATTAATTATAAGTTCACTGTGTGAATTCTACTCCTGCTCTGATCATCGCTCCATCTCTCTTGTCAGTGTGTTTTTGAACATCTTATAAAATTAAATGCATTTGCAGCTTGGTTAATTAACGCCAAGGCACTTGATTTAAAGAAATTTTAATTTCTGTTTCCTTTGATATAAATGAATTGTGTAAACGCATATGTGTGTACGTATGGAAATAAGCAAAAAATATATTTAAGAGAAGCAACAACAAATTTACAAGAAAAAAAAACATAAACATTTAAATTTATGTTTGTTTGTTTGTAAGTACTGTGTGGCATGTTAAACATGCACTTACATTTACGCTTCATCAACTCAAGAAAATATAAAGAATATATACATACATATGTATGATTAGACCCCTGCAAAAGTCCACTTACAAGAACTTTGAATGCAATACTGCAGCGAAGTATTCTAAAACAAACTCTAAAGAACACTGTTGGCAAGACATGTGTTTCAGTTATTGCAGGTATACGAGTAAAGAAGAAAATACTTCGTGACGGATTAATTTGTGATGCTGGATTCTTCATAAGCATGGGTGCGTATACAAACGTCATGTAGGTAGATACGCACACATGTTGTGTGTATGATATTTTATTTTTCTGCGCACATACAAACGTGCACATGCATTGACATTAGTTGTGTGCGTTTGCTTTAAAAAACTACCCTTAAATACATAAAAGCTTACCATATACATCTTACGCACACACACTCAAACAATACAATATGCAAAATGCCAAATATATACGCATTAACACTACTTCTGTTGAGTGTTTATTATGAACAAGAAGTCTTCGCGACATGGCTTCTAAGCACTCATATACACGAACATCAATACATCCATCGAGCTTCGCTTCCCTCTAGTCAGCCTAGAACCATATGACTCTATGTCAACACTCTTTTTCTAGCGACAATTACACTTGTTTAAATGTCGACAACTTTCCTATTATGCGCGAGTAGATACACGTTAGATACAACAGTTCTAGTGTGTTTCTGGTGACATTGTCAACATTGATATAGTTTGTTTTTCTGTTTTGTTATGTTGTGCAATAATGTTAAAAAATTACTTATGTATGTATGTGTTTAAGTTTGTTGCCCCAATCCTTATAAAATTGTAGACGAGGGTGACTAAAATGTGTTAGTAAATATTTGGTTCAAATGTCTCTATATGGTCGTAAAAAATAGTGCTAAAGTCTACTTGTAGACTATACTATGTTATATGTCTATAAGCAATTACATTGGCTGGGTACACCTAGTCAGAGGTACTATTGACACTGTCACTAGTAAATCACTACTATTTTTTTATTGACATCGAGCGAGAAAATATGGATATTGTAGACTAGAGCCTCTAAAATTTACTAGTGAATATTTGGTTCAAATGTATACATGTGGTCCCAAAAGAACTACTTACTCAGCAGTGCTACAGTCTAGTGGTAGATTTTCGTTTAAAAACTAGAAGTTTTACATTTCAAGACTGTTTGTGCAGGCCTCTAGTATGTATGCACATATGTATTTTTGTTCTTCTTAATACGCATATTCTGAAAAAAATCAAGGGTTCTTGCACAGCGCAAAAACATGAAAACAAATATAAACTATTTTCAAAAAGTAAAGTCGCAATAGTGTATCAGGGCGACAAGTTTGTTCTGAAAATTTAAAATTTGCAAAGGAAAGAAAATCTATTTGAAGAACACGTGCTAGATATTTTTGAAATATTTTTTTAATAATAGAAAAGGAGCTGCATTGATATTACACTAATAAATATAAAACTGTGTTTACCTATCGTTATACCATTGACTTGCAACATGTTGCCTGTTTAAAAAATACTTTTTTGATAAGTGTTGCCAGCAAAATTTGTTTGCAGGTGTTGAAGTAATAAATTTTTTTTCAAACAATTTTTATATGCACTTTAATTTTTGCTTAAGTTTTTTTTTAGTGCAAATGAATTGAAATGAAGCAAATTGAAAATATTTATTTCGTTGTTGTGCTGTGCAAATGTATACATTTTTGCAATCATTTGCTTCAATTGCACATTTTGCATTAAACATCGCGAAAACACTTAATAATATTTAAATCAGCTGGCGTATGTTTAATATAGTGTTGCCATAGTGTTGATGAAAAGATGCTAAATCTGCTTGCAATTTCTGATAAAATGTTGTACAAAAGTAGAAGTAGTATGCAAAGCATTAGCAGCAGCTTTTTTTTAAAGCTTGAATGATTTTTTTAAACTCTATTTACATAAGAAACACTTAATTTAAAGTTATTTATATTTATAAGGTTATTTATATTTTTAGAAACAGAAACTAAGAAATTTTTGAGATAAATCTACTCAAGTTTCCTGCGTTTTAATTACCGTAGGATATTTTTATATTAAACACCGGGTTAAAAAATTTTTTCTTCAAACTAAAATATTCTCCCTAAAATAACCATGATTTTAAACACAAAAACAAAAAGGAACAAAGGAAAACAAAACTTGCATACGCATCGTAGTAACAAAATAACAAAAGAAAATTTACCAAAGTAAAAACTCACAAGTGAAAAGCAAGGCCCATGAAAGAAACGCAAATGTAAAAAGAAAAAAGAAATAACAGAAATCATTGAGTAAAATTAAAACAGATGTTGAAAATCAGTAGCACATTAAATGCAGCTCATGTGGAAATTTAATTGTTGCCACAGTTGTATACAATTCTGTGTAGTTTGCTGCTGCTGCTGATCCTTTTCTCAACAATTGCAATTTCGTTTGCTGGCTTTTTCCAGTGAAAAATCATTAGCTGCTAAAGGGGATGCTGAAATGGGGTTGAATGGAAACAAGAAAATAATTCTTTTCCTAAAGAATTAGGGGTTACAAACATCATACTTTTTTTTGATGCATGCAAAACTCTTAATGTTTTAGGTGTTTTTAATTGCCCAAAAATATTATGATTTTATTAAAGCCATTAAACAAAATCACAGTGAAATTTAAACCATAATTATATGGGGTGGGGTGTCTGTCTGTCTGTCTTAGTACGTGATATTTTCCTTTGTAAATCATTTAATGCGCACAAGAAATGTTTCAGGTCATTGACCCATTGAAAACTAAAACCTTTTCTTTAAATAATTTAAAATTTACTACGTGCTTACTTTTTTTGGTTGTGTGCCTGCCAGCCACGTTATTTAAAAAATTTACCACCAATTTTATTGCATGTTTGAATTTCTCTTCAAGTGATTAATGAAATTTCTTTATGTAATTTAATTTTTCCTATTCATATTGGTTTTTATGAAAATTGTTAAAATAACATTATGTGATTATTAATACATCTCTTTTTGTTTCCGCCAGCTGAGGTCTGTTTTTTTACAAAAAAAAACTGATAACAAATGATTTTTGCAAATTCCCTAAGGACAATTTTTTTATGTTTCATATTTGAAAAACAGAAAAAAAAATAAAAAAATTGCCAAACCAACGAGTTGCATTCTTGTTTGGTCAACTGAGAGGATTATGCAGCTAATATGACATGTCATTGTTATCTCATACAGTCATAAATTTAAGGATTAATTGTATTACTTTTTGAAAGGCCTTGGAGGGGTGTTAAATTTAAGGACTGATTTGCTATATTGGAAAAAAAATTTCATGAAAAATGTTTGTTTACATTTTTATAGAAATATCCTAGCGAAAGAAATGTAAAAATATATAAATTTCTCTACTAAACTTAGCCCCAAAAAAGTAAATTTCAGAACTGCATTTTAAAAACTTTTTGATGCTAAAAAAGATAATCGAAAGAGTAAATTATATTGACAATTAAATTAAAATTAAATTTAAATTGACAATTAATTTTTTTTGACAAACCATTGTTTTCCATATTCAAAATGCGAGCGCTATAGATACATAAATGATTGCCAACTTTTCTTGGCCAGAATTGGATGATGTGAACCCCAACGACATATCAACCGAACGACACACAGTGTCGCGTTTTCATATAAAGAGTGGAGAAAAATGGTTATCGAACAAAAAATGTTAGGTTTCAATTGGTGAAAGTTAACCAAATATTACCCAGTGAAAAAAAATGGAAGTCATTCTAGTGGAACTACATTTTCATTGCTTCCAAAAAATCGATATTTTTAATTTGCCGAGAGTGAGCTGAAAACCATATAGAAGCTTATTTTAGTCATACAAAACCTTGTAACTCCTCCATAGTGTTAGAAAATACTCACCAGAATTTAAAAAGAAAATAATTTTTTTTAAAGAAATTTATGAACTAATTTTAGTCTAAAATTTAAAAGTTATTTGTTTATCTCGGGTTTAAATTCGTATAAAAAGAAACGAATTGTTAAAATAGGTATCTATTTACAATTTTTCCTAGATGAAAATATTATCATAGAACACAAAAAAGGGAATTTTTCTTAATATCGCTTCCAATTCAGTGACCAGACATCGAAAAAGAGAACTTCTTGCAATGACAACCCTGTGTAAAAATCATTAGATCCGATTGAAATTTTCACTACTTCCAGATCGCAAACTCTACATTTTCATGACTTTTTTGGAGTCTCTTTTTTGCTGGGATTATATACAAAATATAAAAACGTAAGATTTCAAACATTTTAGTGCAAGGATTCGCATTATTCCCAAACATATATCCTGAAATGAATAAATGTCATCAAGTAACAGAACGATTTTGATAAACTTTGTATAATATACTTAAGGTTTTGAATAGGTCTTATCAAAATCGGAACAAGGAAAAAATTTTGCTTCATAAATCCAATAAAATAATTTCATTAGATTTTTTTCACAAATCTGATGATAATTTCACAAATCTATTGAACATTTTACGAATATTGTAAAGGAATTTGACATTGCTTCGTTGGTATTTTAGTATAGTAACAATATTTCATTGGATTTATGACAACAATATTTTCTAATTATTAAGAAACCCCTTTATATTTAAGAAACATTTACAGTTGTTGCTTAAAATAAACATATATAGACAAGTATGTATATACCTCAAAGCAATTAAATTAAAGATTAAATTCTTTAAAACTAAAAAATATAATTAAATATACAGTAATTTAGAATTTCATTATAGCTATGAAATGTATTCGTTGTCCCAATGGAAATTTCATTGTAGTCATGAAAGTCTGATAAATTAAATGTATTTCAATAGTTGTCAACCAAAAGCTTGCACCAAAAGTAGTTCTTTCTGTATGTTTGTTCTTGTACTCTTTGCATGCTTATTTATTCATAAAGTTTCAATCAAGTTATTTCGTTGTTATAATAAAGGTATTTTATTGTTTTTGTAAAGTTATTTCATTGTTTTACTGAAATTATTTCGTTATTTTAATGAAATTAGTTCTTATTTTAATGAAATTATTTCGTTGGAAATTATCTCGTTTGAAATTATCGCGTTTGAAATTATCTCGTTGCTTTAATAAAATTATTTCGTGGCTTTAATGAAATTATTTCATCGTTTTAATGAAATTATTTCGTTGTTAACACATTTAACGTAGCTTTCATTAAAATAATTTTAACGAAACTGGTTTCATTAATCCAGCGAAGTGTGACATTGGTTGAATTTTAAAGAATTTTTTCATTGGATTAATGTGTATGTAATGTGATTAATTCTTTCAGTGTGTAGTGAATTTTAATCAGAAATAATTTCTTATTTGGGCTTAAGTTCAGTAATTTCAGTTTTTATTGAATGAAATATTTTTCTTAATTAATGTGAGTTTCTAAAGAAGAGAAAAAAGTTTAGTACTTTTTAATTAATTTAATCCTTTTTAATTTTTCTTCTCTTCTTTAGAAACTCACATTAATTTAGACAAATATTTCATTCAACAAGAATACAAATTACTGAACTTAAGCCCGAATAAGAAACTATTTTTGTTTATTATATTTCACTGGGTTCTAGGTAACGAATTTTTGAGAAACTTACCACACATCTTGAGCTTCAAAGTACATACAATCTTCCTTTTTAAAAATAGGCAAAGTTTAAAATATTAAAATTTAATATTTTATTTTAAGTGGTTCTGCTTTACCACGATTTTTACAAAACGTAACATACACACTGAACTCTGAAGTAACACACAATTTTAATTTTTAAAAAAGGGCGGAGGCACGTCCATTGAAATTTAATTAAATATTAATATTTTAATATTAAATTTTCCTAACCTGGGAATTTAAAAAAAAATATTTTGTTTGAAAGAGTTTACTTCCAGTTTGGTCCCATAAATTTAAAAAAAATTATTTTTAAATTGTATTCGTTCTTAATTTGCAGAATTATTTTGTATTATATTTACGAGTACTTGTAGTAACTGAATTATATAAGACGTTCTGAGGGTTATATGGCAATTTTTTTTAAACTTCTGGAAAAAATTGTGATTTTGCAGAAAAAAATTATTTCTGTTTTGCTATTGTATTTCTGATTACGATATTATTTTTTATCAATATCAAATAGCATCGTCATATTAAAATCATAATATATTATGTAAAGATATAGTGCAAGTCTGCAGCATCACGAAAATCTAACTTTTAAAAATGCCCAACTTGGCAGCACTCTTTAGCATCAAGCGTTTTTTAATGCATGTAAACTGCATACCTGCCGCAAATCTCTGCAAATGGCGCAGTAAATTATTTTAAAATGCATTAAGTTGCAGTTGAACAATAAGTTGAATATATACATGTATTTTGATACTTCAATTACGTGTTTAGAATTTGAACAAAAAGGAAGATTGATATATTCGAAATTGACTTGAAATCAATCTTGAAACTTTTTTATTACTTCAAGGGATTTTTTAATTTTGGTATAAATTACGGTCAATTATATTTTTAGAGGAAATGGACGCTTTGATTTTATTTCCAATCTTTTTCTTACTATCATTTAAAAGAATATTGTAACTTTTGTTATCTAGATTTTCTTAAATAAAATTTCTTGCAGACTAAAAAATTGTTTGAAGTTCGTTTAAGAATGTTAACTATGCTCAGAAGATGAGCAGCTGCAAAAAAAAATGAGCATATGCAAAAGCTGATCTTGGCAGAATTGCTGCATATAGAAACATAAACTTGCTGAATTTTCAAACGTATCCGATGTAATTTATTTTTAAGCACCTTAAATCATATGCAAATTGTAATTATTTTAATGAAAATTATTGAACTTGGGAATATTTGACGATCTATAACTTCCCAAAAAGTAATATTTTTATTGAATTATTTTCGTCTTTGATTTATCACAGTGTATACCATTAACTAGCATCAAAATATTTTTAGGTTTAAAGTATTTCATTTTGCTATTTTTGGCCGCTTCAAAACACTGTGCGACGCTAAGTGCAATACGATGTGGCCATCTCAAGTGGAGGTGATGTGAAATGGTCAACGAGATCATGTCATGCAAAATCGATAGACTTTCTCTTGTCAGGTTTTAGTAAGTCGCGCAGACTGACATGAATAAGCAACAAGTCACAGCGGTCGTCATAAACTATAATATCGATAAAATTCAGCGTGAGATTAGCGCATATCATGAAAAAATTTAGGTTTCCATACATAATGGCATCAATAGGCATTCAAAAGTATACAAAAATTCCTATAATATCTCACATATCGCTTGTTTGTTCCGTAGTTCCAAGTTTCCAATTTACACACAACTTATCGGAGAATAATTCTGCATGAGGATTAATTCTGCATCATTAACACAAAAATTCCATTATTTGAGTTATGTTGTTGTTGTAGTAAATGAGCCATATGCTTTCTATTATTTAAATTTAAAGATATCATAATATTTCCTAGCAATTTGTCACTCGAAGTCAAGTTATATTGTACATGTGTACATACATACATACGTAGTAAATCAAAACTATGAACTTTGATCTCTGTTTTATTCCATACAAATGCATTGAACACCCTTTAAATTTAAGAAGAATAAAATAAGAACGAAAGCACCAATATTTACAACTGTTAATGCAAACATACACACGAATACAAGCCACTAAATAATATTTATAGTGTATTCCGCTACCTTAAAGAAAGACATAAATGAGTGAAATAAAAATAGCGTATATCCTACTCGTGTGTGTGTGGAAGTGTAATAATTTTTAATTAAATACCACTTCTTGTTGTCTGAAAACTTAAGCAAATTATAAAATTACAATTTTATGTTGCTGCAACATTACTACAACAAACGTGCTGCCATTGACAACAACAACAACAAAAACAACAACATCAAGAACAAATTATTAATTGAGGTCGTTAAATAAAGTATTTCTTTGTTAATGCATACTTTGCAGCCAAATAATGAAAAACCAAAAATACATTCTTGCAACAGGGGAAAGTTTCACATGCCTTCATTAAGTTTTGTTTTTGTTGTTTTGTTTTCTGCTCATTTTATTTTCATGTGTAAATTTATTTTCCTGCAAGGAAGTGCATCTTCATGCATCACTGGTTGCCTGCTGCTTGCTGACGGCTGCATGTTTGTGTTTTACAGTAAATAAGTGTCTGGAATTTAATTCATTTTTTTCGTTTGTTCTCTTTATGATAATGTTTTTTTTTTTTTGTTTGGAGTTTACTTTACAAAATGATCGCTTTGTAGAGCAGACGTTTTTTTGAATCATCATAATCATTAACATTTAGTTGCTTGTTTTTTCTTTTCAATAAATTTATGTTTGTATGAGTTCCTGTTCTTAATTAGATTAGTAGAAATTATGGATTATATCCCCTCTACCAGCCGTTTAGTGCGAGTGATACCAACAAGTGTAAAGTATTCTATATTCTATTTGCCATAAAGTGGATATTTGTGTTATTGAATTTTTAAATTTAGATTCCTGTTTGTTTATATTTTCTTATGATTCAGGCTTGATTGATATTTTATTAAGGATATAAGGTATATTAAGTTTGTATATTAAGGGCAGATAAAAATAAAAATAAAATAAAAAACCTGATGATTCGTTACGCTGCACTGAAGGTGTTGACAACACCTGCTCAACGGCTTGTTAGTAGTAATTTTTCCCATGTCAGCGAAGTACTACAGGACAAGGGAAATGGAGTTTCATTTCTTTCATGCGAATGTTTTTATATGGCTTTGTATATTTCTAGCGTTAGTCAGATATTTACATATGAATTGAGTCATTATGCTCAACCATAAAGAAACTCTTTCTAAGGTTTTAGGATGAAAATTGTCACTGTGGAGTTTATACAGAGCAGCTTAAAAGCTTTTTGTAAAGGGGTTTTTTCTTATGCCATAGAATAACATTTACTTTGCTTTGTATTTTACGAAAGATATTCAATCATTGTTCACATCTATTCTCTTTTTCATTGCCATGCTCACGAAGTTTCAAAGTTAGTTCTTCCAGAGTAAGTGACTTCCAATACTACTTCAGACATACATATCGTCGCTGTTTTATCTAACTGGCCTATCTAACATTTTAAAAATTTTACAGGAGAGCAGCTTTTATGATTGTTTTATACATGTATTCTTATGGAATGTTCTGAAATATTTTTACTGTTATAGGCTCAACATTTATGTTTACGGTCATAAAAATTTTAGACAAGGTCTATTATGACTCATAAAGTCTAGAAGTGGTATTTTCAAAAAAAGTTCAGTTAGTTTGGTTAGTTAAAAAAGCGACGATATGTGCCCTTAATTATGAAAGTGGTCTAAGTCATATGTTTATGTTGTGGAGATATTTAGTAGATTACATTTGAACAAATTAAAAATTTTTTTTATTAATATTGTGCAACATTTGAATTTAGAGTTGTACTAGTCCGGATTTATATAAATTTATGTTATTTTTTAAATATAGTGTTTGATATTTTGAAGCAAAAATAATTAAGAGTACATATCGAGCCTTAAGTGCAACATTATCGTAAGCGACAATAACCAAACCTTACAGGAGAGTGTTTTTTTCGATTATTTCCAAATGTATGGATAAAATTGAAAATGTTTTAATGCAGTTTGTGATAATTTTGTCCTGGCCAGTGAATGGGAGCAAAAAAATTTTGTATTTTCATATTTGGCACTAGTAATGGCGCTTACGATAATTTTTTATATATTAATGGAGGCATTTAAAAAATTTTGTGGCTTACCATATTTTTCTTTTTGTGTTTTTTTATCTAATAAAAAAAGAAATTGGTAAATTTTTTTTTTAAATCTGATTACAATTATGTTGCCAAAAGCTAAAAGAACAATATTATTTTGATCATAAATAGGTATTATAATAAATAGTATTATTTAAATATTATAAAGTGTTTTATTAATAATTATGTGAGGTATTTAGTGGTTTTGGCAAATATCGGAATCTTTTAATTTAATACGTGATTTCGTATTTATATTTTTATATTTTTCGCAAATATTTCATTTGTCCTTTTTTGTTTTTAAATATCTTGCGAAAAATATATAATGACCTCAACCTCTAAAATTTAATGTTTTTTTTAACTAAATTGGAGCTTCTGAAAACAAATAAAGTCCTTATTAATTTTTCTTAAAAAGCGTTTTCGAGATATTCGAAAAATCGAGTTTATTTTGCAGTTTTCAAGGATAATTCGAAAAATCTTGAGAACTGTTTACTTAAATTATGTCAATTTTACACTACTTAAAAGATAATTTTTTTAAACCTCATATTTATAGTGTATTGACCAGATAATAATTCACTGAGTTGCGGCCCTTTAGATATTAAAAAAATAAAATTTTTAGTGAAAACATCCGAGAATTCAAAATCGGATATATTCAGTAAAAAAGTCGTAACTTTTTAATTTTTTGTCCGTGCTAACGCTTACTAAGTTGGCTATAAAATTTTATTTAAGATACAGGTATAAGTTAAATTTTAGAATTTTTTTGCCTAACGGTGCAACTTAAAATATTGAATTAAAAAAAAAAACTCAAAAACTTAAAATTGTATTAAATCTAAAGGGCCGCAACTAAATAAATTTTTATTCGATCAACACATTAAAAATATGGCAAATATATATGTATATCTTTGCAACAGTGTTAGATTTTCCAAATTTTAATAAACAGTTCCTAAGATTTTTGGAAATATCTTTGCAAACTGAAAAAACATGATTTTTGCGAATATCTCGAAAACGCTTCTTAAGAAAAATAAATGAATGCCATATTCAGCAACCTAAATTAGCTAAGAAAATGTCTTATTTTAGAGCTTATTTTTTTTTGCATAGTGTATATGTACATTACAATAAATATGTGTCGCTTACGATAATTTTAAATTTTTTTTAAATGTACACAATTACTTACGATAATATCTCAGCCACCGTATTTTTAAAGCTATAAGCAATTTAAATATTTTGACAATTTCGAATTTTGAGCTATGTCATGAAATCTTAATTTCTCAAATAAAAAAATTTTTACCGGATGTCGCTTACGATAATGTTGCGCTCAAGGCTCAATATGTATCATATACAGCGTAGGCAAACATATGTATATTTTTGCTGGATTATTAATTAAAATAGATTTTGTAGGTCAAAATAACTCTAACTCGTCCTTTAAGCATAAAACTCTTTAATATTAATTTTATTTCCAAAATAATATATCATATATTATTTACTAGACATGCCCTGCCTAAAATTTAACTGAACCCAAACTATGCCAGTATTATATTTTGTGGTTTTGCATACAATTAAAATGAAAATCCTTGTTAAAGGAATTCCCATATCCTCATATACACACATACATACATACAAATGTATGCATATGAATATTTAAGTTATACATATTTTAATAGAATGTAGTGGTAAGGAATTTTCTCAAAATTTTAAACAATTAACATACACATGTACAAACATATGCTCTTATGTTGGTGTGCGTTGCTGTAGCTGTAGCTGTTATTAGTAAATATTTAATTAAATATTAAGACAAAGTGTTTGCTATTAAAATTATCTTTCAAGTTGGTAGAAAAAAAACAAGCTTTCTGTTGTTCTTGACACAACAATCTGTTAAACAGACAAAATTTTTTCATTTGCTTATTCATAATATGCAAAACTTTAATAAAGTTGATATAGTAAAATTGACTTTCTTATCTCAGCCAAACAAAAGGCTTGTCGATACAGTTTATAAAAATATAAATATGAATAGAGGAGGCCTGTAAACGTGAGCAGTTTTCAGTATTTTTGAGGGAAAATAAAATAATTTTTTATAAGAAAGTGATTTTTCGGGAAGGAAGACGTGTATTTTATTATATACAGCAAGGATCATACTATCGGCGCAATGTACCGATTTTCATCGGCTCACTGGAATAAAGTCATCAACGTCAGCTTTAGGGAATTTTGTAAAAAATCAGACATTTAAAGAAAGAAATAATATAAGAATATAGAAAAAAACTTTTCCTAGCATTTTTTTTTGCGAATCCATAAAATTTTGGTAGCACTACGTTTGGTGCAAAAGATGGATTTCATTGCGTTTAAGTTTTCATAATGGCTCAATATTAATTTTAAAAAATGCAAAATTATGCCGTTTGATTCGTAATCATACAGATCTCTGATACAGAGATATATACATATGTATGGTAAATTAATGTAAATGGTAAATTAATTTAAAATGTTATGGTAAACAAAAATAGTTTTTATTGTTATTTTTATTGTTAAATTTTGTTTTTTGGTTTTTCAAATATATAGTAGATTAGTCCTAGACTCTCTATCAGTATAATAGGGTATACCAATTATAACAAAAACACTCCTGGCAACACATTATTATGAAGATTTTTCACTGAAATTCACATTTATACTTCTAGACTAGGGAATGGTAAATCGATTTCGATTCCAATCGAAAATCGATTATCTGTTTAGAAACATTGATTTTTTGCAATCGATTTTGTGTCGGCGATTTAATGCTGAAATCGATTATTGGGCTATTTAAATGGATTTTTTATTATAATCAAAATTTTGGCAATTCTCATATTTAACAAAACACGCTTGTAATAAATCCCAACATGTGCGAAATCAAAAGAAAATATTTGTGAATCCCTGCGACATCAGAGCCTTGTGAAATATTATTTTCTAAGGCTGGGTTAATAGTAACTTTGCAAAGAAACAGTCTAAGCAGTCATCACATAAACCAAAACCTTTTTTTTTATAAAATCTTAGTGTACAAGAAAGGTTTGGTAACTAAAGTTATTCATCCTCATTCCGTAAATTTTATCAACGTCAAGACAATATCAAAAATACGACACTAAATTCCTATGAAAACTATAAAACAGCAAGAGTCTGGTAAAAATAATAATTTTCTGAACAAAAATAGTACGTAAGTGTCCTTTGATATAGATATTGTCTTGACAGTGATGTCAACAAGTAGTTATATAATAAAGGTAGTTAGTAAAACAATATTTAAATTAATAATCCTTAGAAATAATTTTTGTGTAACCTACTCTAAATTTCTTACACTTTTAGCTTGCTCAGTTTTGCTGTTTCTTTTGCTACGAAAAATTTGTGCAGTACAAATTTTTCAAATACTCAGTCATGAACTGTCACATTACTCTCTCATCAATTTTGTCTTAAACGGTTTTAAAATCTATTTTAAAACCGATTTTCATTTCGATTTCAAAAATCGAAATTAAAAAAATTTATCGAAAAATCGAAAATCATTTTTTGAAGACATTTTCCAATCCCTATTCTAGACTTTCTGCGCAGCTCTCGTACTTTAAATTCTCACATCCTTGTACTACATATCTTGTTACTATTAATATCCAAATGTATATGTGCATGAATGTATGTATGTATGTATATATATATATGTATATATGTATGTATGCGTATATTAATTTTGAACATTGTTTACTGTATAAAATATTTTGTTACTATATCATGTAGTTGTAGCATGCTTTTCCTATCAGTATGTTTATCTAACCTGTCTTATGGTGAATGCCTATCGTTTGCAAATTTCCTTAAGACTTTTTTATATTAAGGAATATGATTTTCTTCTTATAAAGTCCTTATAGACTACAGAGTTATTTTGCTTTTTCTATGGGAGTAAATTAATATATGAATATTAATTGAAATTCTATGGAGTTACAGAAATTATTTATTGTAAGCTTAAACTTATATGATATTTATGCTTAAAATATTTTGTGGTTTATTAATTTCATAAATAAATTGAATTATGGCCTAACGGCATGAAATAAGGTTAACAAATGAATATAAGAGTTTAGAAAAAATGCTTAAAGTGCACTTGTTTAATTTAATAAATAAAATTATATGTAAATTTATAAATAAAATTAATTAAATCAAAATTCTTGCTAAGAATGACAGTGACATGTATTATTTTAAAATGATTGGTTGCCACAAATGGTGCTTTATATTTATTATTAGTTAGAATTTTCGGCAAATCACAGTTATTTTATTAATTAATTCAAAGAAATTGCTTGCCTAAATAAATAAGATTAGCAAACTAATAAGAGAGAATTTGATGAATTTCATTTAATTTGCAATACACAGGGGGTATAAAACTGAAATTATGCATTGCTGAGATTTTCAATCTATAATTTGAAGCCATGCATAACACAAATGCATTCATTAGCTTAAATACTTAGAATTAATAAATTTATAAATTCCTACGTATACGAGTAAGAGGTTTCTATATTTATAAATATTTGCTTAAATCTTCAAAAATTTCCGACAAATCAATTAAGTTTTGAAAAAATTATGTAAATTAACATAAACGTACAGATTTATTTGCCTTGCACGTTTTAGTCATTAAAAATTTTTTTTAACGTATCTTTAGTTTTTTTTTAATTATAAAAATACTACACCGGTTCTACGTCAGCCTTTTTTTATATTTGCTATTTAGCGTTTTCGCAATGATTATTTAGTGTGGGTAGAAGTTTCATTAAGATTTCTTTAGCTGATTTAGAAGATGGTGGTCATAATTATTTTTGACGTAAAATCAAAGTGTATTTATACCAAGTGGCCTTATCATTACAATATACATACAAATTTGTTGTACGATTATTTTTATTTTGTATGTTGCCAGTTCGGGTTAGGATTTTATGCTACTTTGCAGTTTGACGGATGGGAGAAAGTCAGTTGACGATCAGCTGCGCTTTTAAGCCCAGTTGGTATTAGTACACTAGAGTGGTTCGCCTTCTTGTGTCAGTCAAACTCTAGGATTTAATATAACGTAAAAACAATTCCAAAAATCTTTTTTTTATTTTTTGCCATGCCTACAAATAACGCCCTTTTTATATTTTGTTCAGTGTGTTGCAATTTTTAGTCCGATCGTAAGATTTTATATACCAGTGAACATAGCTCTGTAAGGGCTAATTTTCTGTCCAACAGATGTTTATGAATATTGGTGTTAGAATAAAAGGAGTGTTTATCTATTAATTGGACTATAACACTTGGCTTAGAGATTGTCCTCACAAAAAAATAAATATGAAAAAAGGACAAGTTCCTGTACAAAATTTCGGCCATTAAAAGTAGTGAGATATAAACTTTGACCAAGTTCTTGTTTGCCACAATACCTAACATAGAAATATGTTATGTATTATATAAATTTGTAATCGTAAGGGTATCATATAATTTCTAAATAATATGCTAACTTGAAAATATTTTTACCTATTTAAAGAAATGAACAAATAAAAATTGTTCAATCCTTTTTTAGAAAAGTAAAGACATCTGCTAATGAAAATGGTTCATGCAAAGTTTGGTATTAAAAAGTTAATGAGAAATATATGAGTAGTAAATTTAAAATTGCTAATTCGAAGTACATGAAAGAAAAAACTACGATTTATGGATGAAGTCACGGCTACTTTTCAAAATAGGAAACTTTTGTTTTGCATAAGTGCAATGTGCATGAAAAGTTTTAATAAAATTTATCTTTTCTTCGACAAAAATCGCCGAAAAGAAACAAGCGCTTAAAGGAACCTTTTGTGTGCGAGTCAAAGTCACACTTTACTCAGTAGTTCAATTCACAATCTCGGCTGTTTATACGCTTATACATTTCTCTCGGTTCTCTCCCTGTTGGCAGCTCTGATTTATACTTGTTTATATGTATTGTTATATCCATGGGAATATCATCTTGCTCACCAACGTGTATGATTTGAAGTTTGGCTTTATTACACTCTAAATTTTAACTCATTTTGTGATTTTGAAACATCCAAAAAACTACTCCCCTTAAGCAAACCAAATTTTTTAAGTTAAAACGCGTTTTGCCCAATAAATTCGTATTTTAAAAGAACTTTAAGTTTAAAAAGAAAATTATATATTTTATGTAATATACAAGAAGGTTCTGATTAAACGATCAAGCATTAGTCCAGCTCTTCAATCGTCTTAAGAAACCAACATCTCGTTTTGAGGTAAAAACTCGTTTATCATTTTCATATAAAATTTTAACCCAAACAATTTGATTGATTATTTTAAAATTCTTACTTCTTTTGTAGAGATAATTTTGGTTCCTTTAAAAAATATAGACATTCTTTAAACGTGAGTTGAGAAATAGAAAATATTTTTTTTACCAAAATCACATGTTGACGTAGTTCGCTAATATTATAACAAATGTTTCCAAAAATATGACTTCCAAAAGCCTATAAAAAATCTTAAGTAAAAACAAAAATTTACGTAAAAGGTTAAAAAACTAAACCAAGTTCACCGTCATTATGATAATGAATTCATGAATAAAGACAAATTATTAACAACAATTAAAATGTTTATGTTAATGATACTGATGATGCTGTCAAGTAGATACATACATATGCTGCGCGTTTGACATCTCAGCCTTTCCCATTTATTAAGCCGAAATGTATTTTATTTATTTTGTGAAATACACTGTAAAACTTTTATGAGTTTTTTATTGTGAGTAAAAAGTTCAAATTCAATTTTCAAGTTCAGTTACTTGTTGACTATATCCGAGTATGTATATGTTTGTTTGCAGTGTGCCGAATGAATGTGTTTTTTTGTGTAAGTTCTGCATGTTATTAAATAAAGAAAAAATTTGCAAAAGGTGCTGTTAGATGACTTAGAAAGTACAGTACTTAAGCATAAGAATTTTAAGACCATTGAAAGTATCAAGCCGGTAGACATACGGCCTAATGTAGCTTTGTGATGCTTTTAGCATACTCAAATACTACAAATAACTAAACAGGGAACACTGTGTCTCTTCCTTCAGACTGTGTACACTAGACTAGTTCGGCAAAATTGTTTTTAATTTGATATACATATGTGGGCTGTCTAAAATATGAGGTTTGCTGTCATAAATGACATTGAAAATGCTCACTTAGGATGATGCAATTAGTACACAGAAAGTACTACTGGCTGGGCGGATATAATACTTTTGGAACCATTTGCAAATATATTTTGCCTTAAGGTGGTATAATAAAAAAAGTTCATGGTTTCAGCTGTAAGCGAAACCCCATATATATAGCAGTTTTATTTTAGTTCTTGGATAGAAAAAAAATCCAGTTAATTTTCTAATTTAATCAAAAATATCGGCTTGGCATAAATTTTAATTTTTAATTAACCTTAGTGTGCCCATTTTAGGCTCCGTGGCTCCGCCTTCTTTAAAAATATATAGTCCAGACATAAGCTCTGTGACAGTTTTCCAAATGCTGCATGAAATTTCCTAACAAAGGGACAAGTCGTTTAGAAACTGCAGAATAATTTCTTTTACGAAATCCTCACTGTGTATCTGGTACTTTAGGCCCCACAAGGCACCAGAAGGCACCGTCGAATCAATAACGCATTAATGGCAGCAAACCTCATTTTTTAGACAGCGCGACCAGTCTAGTGTACACTGTATACACAGCAGGGTTGCCGTTGAAAATTTCGAAAAAAGTATCATAAAAAGGGTATTTAAGAAAAAAATGGTCAAAGGGTATTTTATAGTAAAACAGGGTCAAGGTTCTTGTGAATACAAAATAGCATTTACATTATTCAATTAAAAGAAACAAACATGAATTTTAGCAATTAATTAAATATATTAGATAAAAATAAAATTAATGAGCATACTTTAATTATAAATCAATGTTAACCCTCTAACCTGCAGTTCGTAAGAATTATCGAATGAATCTAATAATTTTTTTTAAGTTTAAATAGGCAAAATAACCGTAAGTTTTAATTTACTTGTAAAAAAAACTTTAGGTACCGGTTTGCAAGTAATAAAAAATCAAATTTAAATTTAATTTATAAGAATTTTTATTAAGATTATATATTTTATATATGCCTTATTTATAAAACTTATTAAGGCTTTAAAAAGATTTTTTCAAAACGAAATTTCATACAACATTTTTATTAAAAAGTTTTTATAAAGTCTTAATAATTTTTATAAATAAGGCTGATAGTTTTTAAATTGTGATACTCTCAAAAATAATTTGCATTTGGAATCAGGGATTTGGGTGTTACATTTTTTGCAGTAATTTCCATATTTATTGGCTTTTCTATCGACCAAAATAGTAAAATGATCGACAACATCAAACCGACTATCGCAAACTGAACGAGCAGCTCAGCTTCGTCCAATTTTTGAGTATATGATTGCCTTACGGCAAAGATTTTGTTACGATGATACAAAGGGATAAATTAAAATAAAAGTGTCATTGGCACGAAAAAGGGCCAAGTGATACTTTAGTGTCACAGCGGCAACGCTGTCACACAGTGAATATTTTACTGTGAGTAAGAGAGAGAGGGAAGAACATAATGTAGAGGAGATATACCAAGAATAAAATATTAAGAACTGTGCAGACAAAGCCCTTAAGTTTTAATTTAAAAAAAAATTTTAATAACACTTAAAAAAATATTTTGTTCTTGATATAAAAAATGTCAATGAAAAATTCCATCTAGTGTGATAATATTTATTTAATCAAAACTTCAATTGAAAATGTCAAACTACAATAATTAAACCTATAATTGTTTATTTAATAGTTGTCTGTGTAGGAAATCGGCATGTATTTAATAAAAAATTGTAGGGCCTGCTTGTTTGTCAGTTTCAAGTCTTTCCACATAAACATCACTTCGACTAATTTTTGATTTGTGACCGTTGAATCTATTAACAGCTTTTTGCTTTTTCTGAAGTAGAGTTTTTATTTTTGTTAAAACGAATTTTGTGTTTTGTTTTTAATGGTTTGCAGTTTGAATGTCTAGGTCACTATTTATGTTGTATGTACTTTTTTTATATTTTGTTTATTTTTTTTGGACCTTAGTTTTTTTGTTTTGTTTAATTTTACGCAAGTTCTAGACATTTATTTTTTTGTGTTTATTTTTTAATAAAAATTTTATAGAGGTAAAAAAATATTTGCGACGTTAACAAGACAGTTATTATAATTTTAAGTTAATTTAATTTCATAATTTCAGTTGTTGACAAGCACCTAAAGGGCTTAGAACGTTTTAGTTTTCGGTTTATTAAGCTAAAGGCTGAGAAATTCATTTTGTATGACTTAACATAGAAAATAAGTAAAAAAATAGAAAAGAAAAACATAAAGTGAAAAGAAAAAGTTTTGTTATATGAAAAGAAAAATTATCTTTTGTAAAACATTGTCAGAAAAAGGTAATAATTTTTATTTTTGGCGATTAAGTAATTTTAGTGTAAAGAAGTAACTTAAAATGTAACAAAAAAAATTATTTCAATTTCAAGTATTCTTTTATCAAATTTGCATGGAAATTTTATTTTAACCTACACTTCCAGCTAAAATAATATTTTTTGGATACGATTGTTAGAGCCTATTTCACCAACTTATTTAAATATCAATTCATATTTAAATGTCATTTTTCATTTTTACATTTTTGGTTAAAGTTTACAAAAACAGTTCAGCCAAAAAATCCGACTTCAATGCAAGGACCTGTTAGCAGTGCTTAAAAATTTGTATATTTTCTTTTGCGTCTGCTTATACTTCTGCTTCTGAAAATTCAAGAGTCGCAGTAGACTTTCAATTTGAGCCCATACATTTTTTCAAAAATGTTCTATCAAGAAGTGTTAAAAAAAACTGCAGTCGACTGCTGCTTAAACTAATTTCGGAAGTTATCGTAGTAGAGATATTTTGTGTTTTTTCTTTTCTTATGATTTTGCAGTTTTAATTTTGTTGGAGTTTGTTTAACTATCATATTCGTACCTACAGGAAAAAATACTCATATACAAACAAAACACACATTCAAACATATACAGCCCTACATTTCTGTTGCGTTAACTTCAAAGCAGCAGACAGCCAAAACGAAAACTGTACGAACATGTCGACAACTGGAGCTCTTCGTTTTGTACAGCTATTCATTTATTGTGTTAACTTGGACTACGAATCTTTGAATTTCAGTAGCAGAAGTATGAGCAACAGGTCAGTCATAATATAAAAAGTCGAAGAAAAAGCACAATTTTACGTCTTTTGCTATTTCGACTGCAGTTTTTTTTTTAACACTGGCTGATAGAACATTTCCAAAAAAAAATTTATGGGCTCAAAGTGGAAGCAAACTTTTCAAAGCAAAAAAAAATTTTAATTCTGCTGGTTAAGAAGCACGAGAAATATGAAATTAAATTTAAATGGGCGTGCGTTCGCCCATTAAAAATTGTTTTTGCTAGGTTTTCCTGTAATCAAATAAGTAGAATATCATAATACCAAATAAAAAAAGATGTGGGCGTGTCCCCACCCACTTTTTGAGATAGAAAAATTGGAAACTGATACCATCTCAGACAAAAAAAAAAGAATTTTTACAATCGGTAAAAAATATAGACCTCCTACTTTTTTAAAGTGGGTTAAAAAAATGGTGCGAATATATAAAACATAATTGATGAAAACATCGCTCTCAGAGAATTTCCAAAAAATACGTATAAAAATACCATAAACGCAAAATTGCTGCAAGAAAAAATTTATAATGTTAACCAAGACTATTTTAAAATCTTATCTATAAATTTCTTTTCAGCAAAACATTTCATTTTGAAAAAAAATGACTCCTATACGTATATTATTTTGCTTAATTGCTTTGTTCGCTACAACAACGCCTGCCACATGGGGCTACAAAATGAAAGATGTCGACTACTTTTTACAGCGAGCCGGCATACAAAAGACTGAGTTTAGTTGGAGAAAAGCTCGCAACGGTGAACTTATGGTAACAAATTTGGATAATTATCGCGATCTTATGGTAATAGCACGACAAGTTTTGCTCTATAAAGCTGCCAGTGACTGGGATTCCCTACTCAAATACAATTTGAAAATGGGTAAAATACAAAACCCTCATCAAAAGTGGGAGGAATTTCCTTGCAAATTAAACAACACCCGCTCCAAGCAGCCTCCTTCAACAGTGCACAAACTAAGACCTGGCGATATAGATGTAGTAGCGGCTATAGGCGATTCTCTCTCAGCCGGTAATGGCATAATCTCCGAACAAATACTACACATTGCAATGGAGTTTAGAGGTCTGGCCTTTTCCGGTGGTGGTATAGAAGACTGGCGTACGGCCCTTACACTACCCAATATATTAAAAGTTTTCAACCCAAATCTTTATGGTTTCTCCACCGGTGAAGTTTTAGTGGTCAGTCGTGATTCTCATTTAAATATTGCCGAACCCATGATTATGTCACGCGACTTGCTGTATCAAGCTCATATATTTATTGCCCGGTTGAAGAAAGATCCGTATGTGGATTTTAAAAATCATTGGAAGCTTGTAACAATATTTGTGGGCAACAATGACATTTGCTCGGATATGTGCCATCACGATGACATTGTGGAGTTTCTGAGAAAACATGAACGTGATTTAATCGATACATTTACAGTGCTCAGAAATAATGTACCGCGCCTGGTGATAAATTTATTGCCCGTACCAAATATGGTTACCTCACTGGGTGAAATGAAAAATATACCGCTCTCCTGCAAGGGTGTACATCGTGTTGGCTGCCACTGTATTTTTAGCGAATTGTTCAGTGAAAAGGATTTAAAACGAGCCTACGATTATATAACACGTTGGCAGGCTGTCGATCAATATGTTGCCGAATTGCCAGAATTTCAAACAGATGACTTTATTGTTTTATATCAACCCTTTACCGCCAACGTCTCCATGCCCAAAATGGCCGATGGCGAAGTAGACTTACGTTATTTTGCCAGTGATTGTTTTCATTTCAGTCAATTGGGTCATGCTGCTATGGCAAATGCCTTGTGGAATAATATGATGCAACCTAAAGGTAGAAAACAATCTGTGTTTTTAAAACCATTCATGCACTTCGAGTGTCCCACTGAGGACAGACCGTTTATTGCCACCAGGAAGGTATAGTAGAAAATACACAAAAGGAAATAAAAATTGTGATGAATTGCAATAGTACATTGCATTGGGAGTTTGCATAAAGAAATGCACTCAGTCACTGTGTCTTGTTTTAGTTGATTGCAATTGTAAGTAATACTGATTTTTTTTTTTGCAAACACTTTTCTTTCTTTGGAAAAATGTATAAGAAATATTAAAAGAAATACAAAAGATTTACAAATAAGTCATGGAATGTTCCACGTAAATTAAAAGGGAGATTAAAGTTTTAAGGTATTTTTACATGATAATTATTTGGAAATTATTATAAGGTAACAATAAGAAATAATATATAGCGTACGTCAATTTATGTCGATATAAAATAAAAAGGTTTTAGTATACTATTTTCTAAACATCAGCATCATTTATATTAAGGATGTTAATTATAGAATTTAATTTTCGTAAATTTAAGATAAAATAAGTAAAATTGAAATATATTTAATGCAAAATTGTATAAAATGAAGATCAATAAAAAATTTAAATCCGTACCTGAATTTAGTAAACTTTTATTACTTTTATTACGATGTTCATATCGCTATATATATATATATATATATATATATATATATATATATATATATATATATATATATATATATATATATTTTGCCAAGTTATTGTATGAATTACTTTTGTAGCTAATTTTGTTTTCCAACATATACAATTATTATATAATTGGGGTCCTTGTGTAACATTGAAATGCGATATTAGGTTTTTTTTTTATTATTTTTTAGTAATTTTTATTTAACAGCAGGATTAATTAATTAGAAATTAGTGTAAATGACAAAACATTATAACAACAACCGATTTGTAATTCACAATTAAATATAAACATTATCATACAGACTAAATTGCAAGAATTTTTTTTATAAAATATTTAATAATGTAATTTATTTTTGCAAAAAAGAAGAAATTTAAAACTTAAATAAAATATCACTTTAAATAACAATTTAGTACTCATAAACAGTCATAAAGAGTTAAATAGTCATAAAGAGTTTAAAAATTCTAAGTGCATTAGTTTCCAAAATATTTTCTTAAGTAAACAATTCCAAGTTTGTGTTTGTAGCCGATAGCAAGATATTAAAAAATAAACATTTACAGTCTTATTTATAAAATTATTTTGCTTTATAAAGGCTTTATAAAACAAATTTTGTAATGAAATCTATTTTATAAAGGTTTTATAAATCAAAAATGCTTTTTATGACTAAGGCCTTTAATTTACTTAGGAATTATTTTGCGACAATTTCGACTGAATTACTTTTGAAGACAAACAAAAATTTGCACTGTATGAGAGGCACCACACTCACTTTTGCATATCTGAAATCGCTTTCAGAAACAATGCACAATATCAACAGAGTTGTCCCTATAATTTCTGATGACCTGACAAGAATAAGGTAGGCGTTAGATGGGGGAATGTGTGACAGATCGGTGAAACTACCGATAAGTCATAAATGCAGGGAACTCAGTAGTTGGGTAGAGAGCAAGACCAACAGGCCATGGCGTAGTAAGGAGGATTGTACAGTCTCGAGAGCTATGTGGACAAAACTTTGCTCGGGAAGAACCAAACTGATCTATGGATAGAATGAAATTCAATGCAAATCGTCATAGGCACGCTGACTTGTTACTGCTCGGTCAAAGCAAGAACCACCATTTGGGAAACTGGCACTAAAAATTTTTGTAGGATGAGCGGCTAAGAAGAGGAATCACAAACCACCCCTATCGTGAACATTTGTTCCCTCGAAATATTTCCACTTTTCACCAAATTGCAATTGTAAAAAATTTTTCCCTTGAAAATTGTCCCCTTGTTTTGATATTTCTTTCCTGAATTTTTTTTTCTTTTCATTTGGTTTTGTTCACTTTATTTCTGCTGGCAAACTGAATTAATACATGGAATAATTTCGATATTTTCCTTCGAATTAATATATTAAAAGTTATTAATATTTGTTTTTAGGACAAGATTGGTGAGTAAATTTTACTATTTTTAAGAATAATTCGCTGCCACACTTTTTTTCATGCAGCATTAATCTCATTGGTTCACACACTTTATGATGGTGCAACGCAATGGTATATAAAATAATTTTTTTGCACTGCGTCCAGATTATTTAGAAAACACAACTTTAAGGTTAAAAAATTTAAGTTGGAACCTAAAATTTTTGTATTTCTTATTATTTAACTTAAATTTGTCCGAGTTGTAATTAATTTTTAAGCTTTACAAATCTTCTTCCCTTTTTTACATTCACTGGAACTGATAGGGATAAAAATATTTCACGGGAGATTCACCTTAGCATTTTTCTCTTCGCAGGGAATGAAAATTTCACGGAAACAAAAATTCCACTTGTTATTTACGATAGGGGTGATTATCTGTCACTTCCCTCAGCTGCAACGTCATAAGCCTACATGAGTGAGCAGACGTTTCCATAAGAGCATTACTGATATCAAGAAATGTTACCTAGAGGAGGTTGCTTCATCATGGGAATTCAGTGGCTTAGTGACGGATGAAAGCAGCAATTCTGGTTACCAATTGGGAGATAGATATTACTTTTAATGGGCAACAAAAGGGAATCACAATGGACCCAACTGGGTCTTCGAGTAGAGGTGCGTTATAGCACTACTCTTCCTAACCAAACTTTACATACCCCTAAAAACTTTAACGTTCTCCCTAGTTTAGTTTTCAACATATATCAATTTAAGCCTACATGTCCAATTAAATTTTTTTTTTGTAAGACAACGCTCATTATAAATATTGTTACTTACACAAATTAAATTTTTTTTCTGCATTAAATGAAAAGATATTGCAAGACCAAAAAAATATTGAAAGTGCCAAGTGCCCACTTATTTCTTTTCGATTTTTACTTTTTTAATAACTTATAATGTCAATGAAAAAACTGCCACCAAATCTCAGGTGTTTTACCAAATTAGGTATTTCACGTCGCGCCTACTTATTAACTCCTTAAAACTATTGCTTTAAGATACTGAGAATATTGAAAAAAAAAGTCGAGAAATCGTTACTACCGTTCCCCACTTTTAAACAAATAAAAAAAAGTAGACGTAGCAAATTTTTGTTTCCGTAAGATCCTATGTTGGGTTATGACAAATATTAAAAAAAATTGGGGAAATCTACGCTGCCGATTTACCAACAAACTTAATTTCACTTTTATTTACATACATACGAGCATAACATAGATTTGCTAATAATTTTTTGTTGTTAATTTTTAATTTAATTTCCACAATTCCATATTACGTAGCCTATACTCATATTTATTGCTATACCCTTTACTTAATGCTGACAATAAATTATGTATATCCTTTTAAAATTAAAACATTATTTTGCTATTTTCAATATTGTATTTTGCCATTTCATTTTTGCTGACCCAACATAAAATATTGTTGTATATGTTATAGTTTAGATTTAATTGTAAATTACATCCTGTGATTTTTATATATATATTTATGTATTTTTTTTCATACAAAACAATTTAATACTTGTTTAAATTTATATAAAATTAGTACATTAAATCCTTGTATTTGTGCAAGGGTATTTATTTTTTTTCAAATATATTGTGTTAATTAATTTTTGCCAGATTAAAAGAAATGCCTGTTAACTAAAGAAGAAAAATAAAACCTACAATATGTATGTATTTTTGTAGTTTTGTTGTTAAATTTAACATACTTATATAATAAATAATTTCCAGCTACGAGTAACAGGCTTAAAACATGCCTGGTCACTGTGAAAATATTTGCTGATTTTATAAAATTAAATTTTCTATTGTGTACTACATCAAAGAAAAATTAAAGCCTGCATTTTTTAAGCCAATACTATACGGTTTCATTGCTGCTACATGGAACAGCAGGTGGAATTCTCGTTAATTTTTAATAGAGGAGTGCAACTATTTTAATATTGTTATTGGTTTTTTTGAATTTTAATTCTATTTTTTATTTTAATTTTAAATTTGTTTGCTGGTGGTTCAGCCCGGTTTATGTGCATTTCATTGTTGCTGTACCAAATCATCAGTAGACTTCAACCACACATTTTGAATAGTCACAACTTTCACAGACACTTTCACAGACACAAAGCTCAATCAATAAAATTAAATTAACAAACGTCATTACTTTTCTAGATCCTTTTCGACTACTTTCATACATACAAAATTCTGATACGAGAAGTTCCGTCTTCAACAGTAACTCAACCCAGCAAAAAATTGTGCTTCCCTGAAAGTACTCTACTACTACAAATATTTTAATTAATATTACAAAATCATTCATATTACTTCTTTGTGTGTAAGCGAGAGAGGATGATCTATAAAAAACTTGAAGAGTTTCAATATAAACAGCCAACTGACTTCGTCATTCGCTTACGTTATTGCATCGTCGTAAGGCAGAGGGGATGCACTGTGTGCTTTTCCGCGCTTCCGAAACACTTTTTATGTGTTATATTAAACTACACCTTCCGAGATGTTATTATGGAAGGGATATAAGAAACTACACTAGAAAAAACACATAAGAAAAACAGAAAAAGAAACTATAAAAATGCAAAAGAGACTTTTATTAATAAGCAATTGCTTCTAAATCTCGACTATTTTTTTTTTGCTGGGAAGCTATGTTGCATGTTGGAAATTTTTCTACAGGAGTAACGTTCTTCGTTACCAATTGAACGTGTTTTAACTATTACAATAAAGCGTTTGTTCGTTTTCGTGCTTTTAATAAGCGATTTTTGAATAAAGTCAATAACATTATTTCAGCTCAATATTTTTGAATTTTTGTGAATAAATTCCCTTGACTGTGGTCAGAATTAAAATCACATTTTAATACTATAAATAACAAATATTTTGCAAATTTCAAAACACTAAACCAAAAAATGTACATATATGTACATTTGACTAGCAAGACTACACATACGACAATTTATATATTTTTATATTTATAAACTGTTACAAGGTTTCACAAATAAAATTTCGATTATTTGAAAGGCGATTCTGAGTCTGTATTGAATGATTTTAGTTATTTATTATTTAATTTCGAAGAAACAACAATATAAAATCGGAAAAAGATCTACTAAAAAAATCAATTATATTTATTAATACATATGTACATACTAGTGATGTAACGAATGTCCATTTTTGATATTCGGGAATACGAATACGAATATTTCAAACGATATTCCCGAATACGAATACGAATATTTGAAACGATATTCGCGAATACGATTACGAATATTTTATGCAATATGATATATTAAAAAATTCTTATGAAAAAGGACTTTACACTCTTGTTGGCGTACTTTGAAGTTAATAAAAATTTACCCAAAATTTTAATAATATTTGAAAATGATACAAATCACAAATTTCTATAAAAAAATTAATGTATTTGTACAAACTAAAATTTTTAGTCATTTATTTAAATTTCATTTAGGATTTATGCATTTGTTTTATTTAATTTCTTTGTATTCGCCTGAAAATGGCCGAATATTTGACAATTCGAATACGAATACGAATATTCGTGCATCACTAGTACATATGTACATACATCGAGTTTTATTAAAATTAAATTTAGATCGAGGGAAAATAGCGCGTTTTGGCAATAAATAACTAAAGTAACTTAGCGTGTTCTAGCGCGTTTTGAGAATGGGAATAGCGCATTTGGTTTATTAATAGTTGGCATCGCTGGACATGAGGCACGTAAATAAAAAACGATGTATTTGTTAAACGATTTTTAACGTAACCGACATGAAGTGGTCTTAAATTCCAACACCGCCAAATACTGTTCCTTTAATTGGTTTTCCTATTTTTTTCTATATATACATATATATATATATATTGTGTTTACTGTTACCAGATTTTAATTTATATAATTTTTTTTGGTTTTAAATAATTTAACATCAATTGCGGTTTAACACATAAATTAAAAAAAAGCAATCTGTAACAGTTATTGTTGTTGTTGTTTTTGCATTTTATAGAGGGAGTTCATTTTGCTTGTTATTGTTGAGTTGTCAGAGTTGTTGCTGTAGTTAGTGCTTAAAATGCACATTATGCACGAACTTTTGCCTTTAAAAATAAATTTAACAATTATTTGTAATTATTTTGTTTAGTGGTTTTTGAAACACACACACACACATACACACACCCGAACAACCGATAATTTTATTCTCTAATTACTGTATTTTATTTTTTTTCTACCCTTTTGCTGCTGCTAACTATTTTCATTTAATTATTTATTTATGCAACAAATACTGAGATTTGTTAACAATTATTTTAATGCGGCATACACAAAGGTTTCTGCATTCGTTGTATGAGTGCGAGTGTGTGTAGTAGTTGTTTAGTTAGTGCAACAGACAGTACGTGTCACACATTTAAATATGCGTGTATATGTATGTTTATAGATTTTCTGGTATTATTTTGCATTTTATATTCATATGTTATTGTTTTTTTGATTATACAGTATTTATTTAATTATTTTAAATACTATTTCCTTGTAATTATCGCATAAACATGTGCTGGGTGTTCGAGTTACTTTTTTCTTTCTTGCCAATTGTCGTCCTGCTATTTTTATTATTTACCGTTTACTTCTTAGAATTTATCAAGAGAAACACCATAGACCCGCAAAACGGTTAGGATATGGCAAATAATGGATGTTTACATGTTTAAGATGAAACGATTTTTCGTCATACCGCGTCAAATTTGATCTGTAAACAAAATTAAATACAGTTCTCTTTGGAACTCGACAAATAATTTGAATATAATTTTCCTTTAATTCTCTTGAAAAGATACGAAATTTTGTTCGGTTCCGAATTCTCTAATTTGTTCGCTGAATTGTAAAAAATACTTCCTCTATATTTATGATTTGAACGGGCTAAAGTTTTATCGCTTTTTAAGCCAAATTACATGTGATAATTATTAATAAACAAATAATACCAAAGTTAATGGTAAATATTCTGACAAACACTTAGTAGAATGGAACAACTAGCTGTTTCGTGATAGGTAAAATAACCTGTCACATTTTTTTCTGTACTTATATCACAAAAAGGGATACAATGTGTTATTTTTAATTGCACCAAAAAACAATCATGGAGGATTCTTCAATATTACACGAGAAGTCATCACCTCTAATTTATGCAAATGAAATCGAATTTTGGAAAATATCTACTGCAAAAACTTGAATTTTTAGCATTCATTCAAATGAAACCGTCCATTTTAATTTCCATATTAATTCCTCGCAACATTATTCGCAGGTGTCTGCTTCCTTTTAAAAATGTGTCGTTATACCTTTCTTTTTGCATTATTAAATATTTAATTCTTGTTACTGAATGCATATTTTCCACTTAATCATGGTAAATGCAATAAATATACGCGAATGCGTTTTAAATATGCAAAAGACATTTAAAGGTAGTTGCAAGTAGGTTTCATAATGAAAACACATGTAATTATTTGCTGCTATAACGTTACTGGTATTTATTACTAATACACAACAAATAGGCATAAGCCAAAAAGCATTGAAAGGAAAATAATTGCATCTTCAGGGATTTTACACAGAAAAAAATTTGCCAACAATAAACACGTTTAGTTGACAAAAAAAAACTAATATGAATTAAAAATTTTATTGAGTCAATAAAACTTTTAATTGAATTTAATTTTTAAATGAATGTTTAATCGACTCAATTACTTCTTTAATTGATTTCTGATTTGTTCAATGAAACCAGTTTATTGCAGGAACATTTTTTTCTGTGTACTGTAAGAAAATAGTTCCTTAAGAAGTAAGAAAAAAATTCCTTGTTCACTACAAAAAAAAAATCTAGTCACCGGGACTTTTACAAACACTCTGATCTGCAACAGCAAATAATATCAATGCATTGTTATTGGAAAACCTTAAGGCCAAGCGGTGATCATTTGACATTTATTGATTGCTGAACAAATTTGTCTATTCCCACTAAAAAAAATCTGATAATTCCGACATCTCGCTTAGCAAATAAAAATTGTCTTATGGCAGAGCATTTCAAAGCAGAATATCTTTCAAATATCACTTACAGACCTGTGAGCAAACTACAATATTCGATATCGATCGAAATTTCCATAAAAACACAGCTAAAATTTTATGAAAGTTAGATAGATATCGAATGACATAATTTGTCTTCAGTGGACAAATTAAGGCACTAGACGTCGAACGAAATTTCAATATATTTAAATAGAAATTATATGGAAATAATTTAAAATGCTTATCGATATCGAATGCCGTCATTTGTCCCCTGATCACACAGTATGTGAAAGCTGGTGTCAGTAATAGATACAGACTGTTTTTTGCAAATTTTTCTATGTGCAGGGTATTCATTGAGAGTGTTGGTATCCACCCGTAGATAAGCTGGTAAAAAACCTGATACTGCTAACGTATCGTGCTATAAGCTTAAAAGCAAAATTTTTTTTCCGTAAATCGATTATTTACGATTCCATATAATTTTCGTCAAAAAAACGAAGTCCCAAAAATATGCCGCTTAAGCTGTTTTGGTGGTTATGGGTCGATAAGCTATACATAGCTTAAGAAATGAGCCTAATACATTAAATTTTTTCGACATATAGACTTTGAAACTATATTTAATACAATTTTTGGCAAGTCGATGCACCGTCTCTTTCTCTTTCGAACGGTATAAGAAGGTAATTTTTTATAAAAAGTGGATTTAGCAGGTTTAAAATCTAAGCCGAAAATGTGTTTCAATATCCAAACTCACAAGAAAATTTGTGAAAACGATTCGGAAGCCAGAACATTGACAAATGTATAAATGGTGACATTACTAAATAAATCGCTAACTTAAGTGCTAAACCGCGTAACTAAGAAAAAACTCATAATCGCATTTGTCTATTATTATTATTGTGTATTGGAGCATTCCATAAGAAAGTGGAAGTTTGAACGATTTCACTAACGTTAATTTTTTAAATATTGGGTTCTCATCTAGAATTATATTAATTATAAGGAATATATTGCATTTTCTAGAAAAACCGTTAATTCTTATACTTTTACAGTATATTTTGATACGTGGATGTCACTATTGTTTGTAAGATAAAAATAAAATTTCTTTTGTCAGTTCAAGTGTGTAGTGAGCAGTGTTAGATTTCATAATATTTTTTTCAAGGGTTTTGTTGAAGAGAAATTAGATAAAACGCGAAGGTAAGTTTATATGTCCCACATGTGACGCATAATGCCTTTTTATAATGATAATTATAAACACAGTCAAGTGTATAAATTGAGTTTGTTTTTAACAGCTAACTTTTGTATAAAAACAGTGTAATAGTAGTTGATGCTTGATGATCAAAAATTGTCTGTACGTGACGCCGAGAAATAGGAAATATAATATCCTTCGATGTTAGTAATGTAAATTGATTACTGCCAACCAATTCTAAATAACACGAATGTTAGTGTAGAACAACCTTCAACTAGCTCTAGCCGTATGCGAAAATTTGGCGAAAAGCGTAGGGAAGAAGATCTGAACATCATTAGTAATGAAACTAAAATAATATGCAAGTGAAGTAGGGAAAATATTTCGGAAAGTGAGTTAAAAGCCTCAAGGATTAATGCGTAGAAATTCTATTTCGGGGGTTGAGTGGGGGCATTTCCACCCCAAGAATTGCGTTTGCTCCCACCTAAAACTATTAAAAATTGCCTGTAATTATCTATTTTAATATTATTCATAAAAATCACCAGTCGTTAACCCAGGGAAAAAACAGCATAAAATCAACAAAAACCATATTGAATTAATAAGAAACATTAACGAAAGTCTAGTCATGTTGAAATTTTTATTTCTATATGGAAAAATATTAATTTACAGTATTAATTTTAGTTACTTTTAAGTGTCTCACTATACATTTTCTATTATATTGAAAGTTATTAAATTAATGTGACGCGTTCTTATTTTCAAGTTGCAGCTTTTCCCTGAGTGTACAATTAATGTACTCGTAAGATTAAACCCACACGATTGGTGGCTTGAACTAGCAAGTAAAACCATATAATCGACTAACCAAAAACCACATTTGATGATTAAGGTTAATTTAATCTCTAATCTTGAACTCAAAAAGTCGCCCTTAAATATGTTAAGCTTGTATATCAACGCACGCAGAACTTTTAAAGTTAAAGAAAAAAGTTTTTCTATTGTCAAAACGGATAATGTATATCTACCTCATTTTTTGTCTAGAAGCAGTTAGGTGCACCGTTCAATTAATAAAATCTATAAATTTTAACCAACAACCCTCGTATATCATAATAGAAGTTCTGCGGGCCAATTGTAGCAAATATATTATCATACAACAATATTAAACATGATATAAATTCTTATAAATATATATTACTTGTTGTTGTAGATCATTATAAAAGCAAATGACATGTTTTTAATTAAATGCTGGAAAATTTAACGCAACTGTCGTGCGGCATATTTGAGAAGAAATGAAGAAGAAGAACTTATACAAGAAATAAACTATTTATATATAAATAAAAAAAAATAAAATATACAAAACTTTTACAGATATTATTCCCATTTCTTTGCTTCAGATACAAATGTTGTCTATTCAGAAGCACTGCTACCAAGCATATACATACATATGGAAATATTGCAAGTAGCAACATACAGAAATATATGTATGTAAGTATATTGCAGTACGTGTAAATAGCATGGTATCATAGTGTTGAATGCAACAAGCTGAAAACTTTTACTTGCTCATTATAATTATTTAATACGAAAAAAAATTAAATCAAATGAAAAGTATATAGTCATACACACAAAGTCTTAAACAAATTATTCAGCCAGGCCAGCAACAATTTACCACTACCAAATGCAGCAGCAGCAGCAACAGCAACAACAACAACATCGTTAATAACAACAGCAACATGAACGACAAGTCTCATCATATGAGAAGACGAAGAGACGGAAAAATATCATGCATACAAACTGATTAATTGTGTTGCCATAAATCTTGCAATGTCATTTATGTGTGTGTGTGTGTGTGTATGTTGTTCCATATGTATATGTATGTATGTAAATGGGTGAATGTTTGTGTGTTAAGTTGAAGCAGGAAAACTGCATGTGAATTTAATTCATTGTCATAGTAAAAGAATAATGGGAAGAGAAGCATGTAGATTTCAGTAACACGAATTCAAAGCACGCTACTTTTGATCATTATATCGAGCCATAACAGTGAAAAAAAGCTTAACTGACATACTAAAAAATATAAACTTAGTTATTTTTACGGAAATGGATTGTTTACAATTGCAAATAATCGAATTTAGTAAAAAAAAATTAAGTTCGAAAATTGTCTCGCTTAAGCTTTGTTGGAGGTTACAGAACGGTATATGTATATGATTTTAATTATGCTAAATAATTTCTTTGGAACTAAGCCTAATAAGGTAACCAATAAATCGTTGTGTTATTTGTTCAGCAAATGCAATGTTGCATTTTCTATTACTCAAAGCAATCGAAAACTCTTAGTAGGCCAACCATTTTGTCGTACTGCCACCTTTACAAGATGGGGCGTCAAATGAGGTTAAATAAAAGATTTCCATGTCGTAATGTTGTTGAATTTTATTTATGTATATGTACATATACACATGTACATACTTATGTATTTTTTTCATGGTTGCACGACTATGAATTGTAAATTTAAAATATCATATTTTCTATGAAATAAATTACACTCAAATGCATCTGTAATGAGTATAAAAAAAAGAAAAACTTTATGCTGAATATAAAAATACAAATTATTAAATTCAGAGGAAAAAAATTAAAAAAAAAATAAATACTTAATACTCACATAAAAAAAATCTCACAAACATAAAATTATGACAAAAGTAATGATCTCTTTTTGAATTTTTAACAAGCCGCAAAGAAGTTGCATTTTAAATGGCAAAATTCTTTAATAAGGGCATATTAAAAGTTATTTAAGATACAATTTTTTATTATTTTATAAGTTTTTTTAATGAATTAAAGTAAGTTAAGTTGAATAGTGGATTTTGCTTACCCTTCAAATTATTTGTAAAAGATATTAATGGGCTTTGCAGTACGGGAGAAGTGGATATTTTAGACTTTGCGTGGAGACGTCGTTTATTTCAAATCTATTGTTTATTATTGTTTATCTAAAACCAAATATTGTTGGCGACTTTTTTACTGAATAAATTAAATAATAAATTGGAATTATTTAATTGTAACAATTCCCAAAATAAAAACAATAATTATTGATTTGACTGCCCCCGGTCAAAAATACTTGAGTGGCAACACTGTATTCTTGAACAACACTGTATTCTTCAACAGCTGTTGTTGTTATTTATATTTATTTTCTTTACATACCTTTTACAACTACAATTTGAGCTGAATAAATTCGAGGCAATATAGCAATGGTAAAGTAAGAAAATAAAAAACCATGTTGATTATTGAGTTCATGCTTTTAACTTTAGTATATATTGAGCTTCTCATTTGTTTAAATGGAAGTTTAACATAATAACTCTAGCTGTTCTAAGAAATTTTTGGGCAAAGGTTCCCTGATGATCTTTATTAGCAAATTGAGCAGTTAAACCCCTCAATACTCAATTTCAATGTATTTTTAATAAAAAAAAGCAATGTGACGCCGATCATAGGGTAGATGTGTAAACATCTAGTAATGCATTTTTTTTAAATTGGCTTATGGTAACAAAAATAAGATATATAAATTTGTGACTCTACTGTTTTTAAAAATCTATGGAAAACTGCATCTACAGTAGTGGAAATATTAGTTGTAGGGGTGTGTGGAGATATGCAAGTGGAAAACGTCAGATACAAGTTTTGATATAGCTTGCGACTGTGGGTTTGCAGAATTTGTATTAAAATATTAATAATTGGCATGAGATGGAAATTGTTACCCAATTGTCGTGCACCAGCTTCAGTGCAATATATTATAAATTATTTTTAAAGACTGATAAATATCTTTTAAACAAATATTTGACATTAAAAACAATCTTTTATATAAAAGTTTACATTTATTTAATTTGTTTTCTATTTTTTAACTTTTTAACAAAATTATCCCCAGTGGCACCACTATTACACTTCACAAGCAATTTCTATTAAAATTAACATTGCTCCTGAAGGTATGCTTTGAAATTCAGTTGAGTTTATTTCTCTACAGCTGTTAAGTTTATCTGTACTTCTTGTTCGTATGATTACACTAACACACTCATACAATGTTCACACCGATTACGCTTTACGATCCCTAGAGTATAGATGTTTACACATCAAAAAATATTTTACTGATTAAGTAAAAATATTAAACCAGAAGAAATTTAAAAATTTATTTATGAATAGGTGTGGAAAATAAAATTAGTTAAATAAAATTATCAAGAATATTTAAGGATTAATGATACTCCATATTTTCTATTTCAGTCCATTCCTTACCTCTTCTATAAGAAAATTAAGAAAAAGATTCATCCTACGAAATTCATAATATTTAACAATGTTAATCAGGTATTAGTGATTTGTTCCGTTGAGGTTTTTCGTACTGACAATTTTTAATATTTGGATTCTGCTCTCTCCCAAATTTTTTTAGAAATTGTTTGAGCTTTTTTTTTGAGATTTTTTAGCATTTCTGACTTTTATCCCTTGGGCAACTTTTTCCATGTCGATGATTCTTTACTCATTAGCTATTGTTAACCGTCTGGCGATTCTTTTCTACTTCTTGCCGAACTGTTTGATAATTTCTTTCGTGTTGGCGATATTTTAAATTATAGTATTTTTTTATGCATATAGTTTTTTAGTTCATTTTTGAAGCCTTTTTATCTGCTGCAATATATTTTTAATATCTGGGGATTTTTTTCGTCCTAAACTCTTATCAACCTATCTGGCGGTTTTATGCCTGTGTGGTGACTTTTTCGGCTTTGAAGTTTTTTAACTCTTAGGTGTTTTTTTATGTTCGCTACCTAGTTTTTAGTACCAATGTCGGGAATTCTTTTCCGTTCTATTTAAGAATATATCTTAATTTGACAATTTTTTTATTAAGGCGATTTTTTCACTAACAATTTATAATGTTTGGAGCTTTTCCTAATTGAGTAATTTTTTGGTGTTTGGTGATTTTTCCGTTTGAAAATTGTTTCAGTATTTCTTTCAGTTTATATTGTACTGTTTGGCGATTTTTTTTGTATAGACTTATTTACTGTATCCCAATATTTTTTCCTGTATTGTGTGTTTTTCGATTCGATGATGTTTTCTTTCTTACTAATTTTTTCCTTTAAGCGTCTTTTGCTATTTCAGTAGTTTTTCATGTTCCATGTGAGATTTTTATGGCCGGTCCTGTTCTGTAAATTGATCGTTTTAAAATCGCACGATTTTAGAAAGCTAAATCCGACAGTAGAAATATTTTTTTAAATTTTTTTTTAAATTTTTTATTTAATAGATTTTCAAATATCATGTCTGTTTCACTCACATTTTTAACGATAATCGCATCGTTAAAATAACTTTAACTAACTAACTATATATATAACTTTATATATATATAACTATATATAAATTTATCGAATTTGCTATTCAGTAAGATTTTTAACGATATTCGCTGTATGTTAATGTCAGCTGTGTCGTTATATATGCGACAATAATTTATGTGCTGTTAATTTTATCGACAAAAATCAACAGAAAATATCAGCTGAGTCCTGCCGTTAAAAAGAAATTTCGGAATCACATAATCGTTATATTAAGCGACAAAAGTATAGACAAAAATTAGGATTGTCGAACAATCCAAAGTTACTGAATGGCACTGCTGAAAGAAAATTATTGTGTATCATTTTAAAAACGTCTGCAGGACCATTATAAGTTTTTTGTAAACGAGAAATTTACTCGGAACAGGGCCGATTATTTTGACTATTTTTTATAGTTTTTCGTACTGACAATTTTAAGTGTTTCCATATTTTTCGCAGACAATTTTTAGTTCCTTTTATACCGTTTATCCAATTATATTTTTAATTGGGTAATTATTTCCCCGATGGTGATTTCTTACTTTTTAAGGAATTTTTCAATGTCGGTGACATTATTTTAATTGACTTTTCTCTTTTTCCGCGCTGACGATTTTTTACTGTCTGGTAGGTTTTTTTGTGAAGCCTTTTCTCCACGTTGACTGTATTATAATAATATAATTTATGACTTTTACATTTAAGCGATATTTTCCACTTTGGCGGTTCTTTCATTTTAATATTTTTCTCTGTTTTGGTTTTTCTCTTTTTCCCATTTTTTTTTATTTTAGCGTTTTTCTAAAGTTTATTTCTATTTTAGTGTTTTTCTACATTTTGGCGATTTTTGTTTACATTTTTGCGTTTATATTCGTTTTCGCAATTTTTGACGATGCAAATTAATGAAAATTTTATTTGTGTCGGTTTTATTTGAGGATTTGATATTTACTTAGTAAATGAAATAGGAACTACTATTTTGGGTTTTAGTTGTTGGGACCTTTAAAGAATTTCACATCTTGCTCAATATTATTTAATAATAAAAAAAACTTTCCCTGTTTTGTATATAGATGCCAAACAAAAAATAAATATTTTCCTTAAATTCAACTGTTACTCATTTTAAACTCTAGAAGGCGAAATTTCTAAAAAGTACTAGGGACACACGCGCAAGGTATTTAATTAGTATAGGATTCTGAATGATAAAACCCTCTAAGGCGTTTGCTTTTTCAGCAGCTGTATATGTATCGTAGTAAAATGCTCTAGATTCATTCGATACATCATTTAGTGATATAATCCACTTATATGCTTTGTACTTATATTACTTTAAACCTCGGGCTGTATGTCTAAAGCTAAGTCTAGACGATATGTTGAATATACAAATATATGGTTACATTAATATGCTTAAAAATAACAACAAATCCTGCTGTCAGCATATATATATATATGTTAGTCGTCTACACATTATGCGGAAAGTACCAAATTTTTTAAAGTCAACATATGACAGCAAATGATAGTACAACATATGAATTAGCGCACAATTTTTGTGTCTACACAATATGTTGAATTTCATATTCTGATATATATGTTGAGGCATGTGAGCATTTGCTTAAATATAAAAAATTTACAATTCTCTTTCTTTATTATTAATTTATGTATGTATATCGCTTTTAGTGAAAAATTTATATTTTAGCAATTATACATGTATATAATGCAAAAGAAATTGGCAAAATTAAGGAAATTGGCAAAAAGCTGCAACAGCAGGATGAAAAAATCTTAAAATGTTTTAAACTCTTCATAACTGTCAAAACTGGTAAAATCAAACAAAAGGCCGCTTTTATTGCGAACTTTGTAAAAATTCGCGAAAATTGGCAAAAAAAAGCCATAATGTGAATTAAAAATCGCGAAAACTGTAAGGAATGCAAGCAATTCAGTAAAAATCGCGAACATTACGTAAATTTGCAAAAATTTATTAACAGCGGGATGATAACAAAGTTTAATATTTTTTTTTAAAAAGCCGCTTTTATAACAAATTTCTCAAAAAAAAATGCGAGAAGTTGCTTAATTTTGAAACAGCCTTAATATTGATTAAAAATCGACAAACTGTAAGGAATGCAAAAAATTCAATAAAAATCGTGAAAATGACGAAAGTTCGCAAAAACTTATTATCAACGGGATGATTTTATTTTTATAAAACTCTTAGGAGGCTGAAAGCATGCGAAAGGTCTCTTTATAGCAAAGTTTGCGAAAATTCGTGAGAATAGTCATTATCTTCTTCAGAATCGCCTGAATTTTTTTTATGAAATTGTAGTTTGCCTTATGATTTACTCATCCGAATCCACTATTAGCATTTCTGCAGTATATTTTTCACATTTCTCGTTTCGTTTTAATCATTGGTACCATAGGTTTAATACGCAGTAAATTGCCGAATTTAAGAGAAAAAATACATATCTGGCAACACTACATACATGAGTAGAGTTAAAATATCAATTCTATTTGCTATCAAATTTGCCGTATACTGAAAAGCTTAAATAGGCTTTTCAACAAATAACATATATGTCAGCATATATAGCAAATTTGTTACAAAGTAAAAATATGGTGTCTAAACGATATGCTAAAATCTTGAACAAACGTTTGTTGGCAACTTTAACAAATGTCCTTCATATTTAGGTAAGCATACGTATATTGAAAAATTTTTGTGTCTACACGATATTTTGCCACTGGTGACAAATTTTTCACCATAAATATGCTGATTCAACATATCGTCTAGACTTAGCTTTATAAATTTTTATTAAAGTTTACTTTCACTTTTATAAAATTACTAATATATTTTAGCTTAAACACTATGATTCCCAACACTAATCCCATAAAGTCCTTTAAATACCCTTTCAATGAGTCTCCCCACATCTTATATAATAAAATTCGAAATATTCACCAACAACTTAGACTTTAACATCAATTACAAAACTATAAAATTTTCCTTAATTTTACCCTAACAAACTTAAAAGCTTTTATTGATTTCCTTCATACAGACTTGCAGCTATGAAAGAAAGAAAATAACAAAAATCAAATTAAATAAATATTAACATAACCCACTTAAATTTTATTTATGTTAAGTAAAATTCAACTTTCCACACAGCCATTGTTATGAAGTACGGGTATAAACAACCCCAAACCCTTATTTGACTTTCACTTGGTGAAGCAAATGACGTCTGCTCCAAAAAAAAGAAGGGCAGATTTTAATGAGTACTAAGCAGCAGAAAACAATAAATTATAGAAAAATATTTGACTAGTGCCTGTATATAATATGAGTGTATACAAGCTTATAAGTGGAGCAACTACATTTTGTGTGCGATACAAACACCACTGGCGCCTTGGCAGCAACTTTTTATTTCAAATGCAAACAATTATTTGTTTCAGCTCAATTTTGGTTGGCTTGGGAGTTGGTTGGTTTGGTAATTTGTGTTAAAGCTAATTTAAGAACTTTTGTGAAATTTTATGAAAACTATTTAATATACATATATATATATATATATATATATATATGTATAGATTTATTATTGTATATAGATTTATTTAATAACTGCTTTTGGATTCCGAATTAGATGATATTGATACTATCGACAAGTGAATTCAATATTACGGCACTACCAGCCAATCACATACCTAGTGTCATATCGGACATGCTGCAGTAGCGATTTGAGGTACTGGTCATCCCACGTAGATGTGGTATGAGCAGAACATTTTGGATGGGCGCCACGCAGAGAAGCAAAGCAAAGAATAACAATTTTTATGATATCTCGCATACATTTTGTTTTATTTAAATCTAAAACTAAGAAGCACCGCTGAAAATGTTTGACATTAAAGTATTTATTACAAGTTGCTAAAATAGCAGAGTGGGAGTGTTCAGCTCACTTGTGTCTCAATGTTGAAGTTCTCTTTTAAAATGGTAAATAGCTCTTGTTCTACACAAACCGAATGAAACAAATATTCTGGTAATCCTCATTCATAATTTTAGCCTTCAGATTTCAAACAAGAACCAAATGTGAGTAGAAATTATTAGAACACTCTCTTTAATTTTTTTTTTTTGTGCATAACCAGAAAACTTTGTCATTTAACTTTTTATGAAAAAAATAACATAATCGTTATAATTCTCATAATTAGCCAAGTAAATAGATATTAAGCAAATGAAAAATATAAGACTTCTAAGAGAAATTCTTCAGTTTCTTTTATAAATAAATAAAATAGTATAAAGCACAAATTTGCACGTACCATGAAGAAAAAAAATAAGAAACTAAGGCTGGCAAAAGAAATTATAATGAGTTCATTCTAAAATTAATAATGCACAGTCCGGCATAAATTTGGCTAATAAGAAATTTAAAATTGTGTCATTTAAGTAAAATTTAGTTGGCAGTTAGGACTGACTCTCGATTGAAGGACTTTTCTATTTTGCTTTTTTTCCAGGTGGTGTTTTATAGTAAACAATTTATTATAACTTTAATTATTATAAAATATCTGCGTTAAGTAAAATAAAATGCTTTGTGTTGAGGCATATGATGCTTATGAAACATGCAGATGGCGCTAATGTCGATTTTCTTTTTTAGGATATTTGTAGGAATTTTTATTTGTACGTATATGGTTGATTGTAGCTTGAAATTTAAAGTTCTTATCGAGCTTTTAAAATAATTATTTAGCGATGAGATCTTTAATATTGTATAAAACGGAGAAAACACTGAAAGCTTACAACATATTTTTGTACAGCTTTTGTTTATTTAAATTTCCTTGAAGTAAAAATTTTATTTGCTTTCTGGTCTGTAAAAAAATCAGTCAGTCAGATAACTTCCTGTTACCTTTTGCAGTAGTTTTAATACTTCAATTTATAAATTGTACACGTCAACCATTTTCTTTTGGAATTAAGTATGAAATTTTATTTTTAGGGAATGCAAGTATGTAACATATAAAATGTGAATAATTTATTGTAACTGTCGTTTTAACTTTTTGCTTCAAAGTTAACAGGAAAAATTTAATTAAAATGTAAAAAAATAAATTCTTATAAACCGTAAACTTGAGGCGAAAAGCATAAAATGCTTGTAGTGCTACTCTTTAATGCCGATAATCCTCAATAAAAATATCGTTGGCTTAGAGTGCAAACTTGCTAAATCCACTTTTTACATATAGATATAACATTTTAATGTCGTTTGATAGAAATGATAGAAAAAAATACACCTCATCGATTGCTTAAAATATTTATTTTAATTTAAAACTCTTGTTATATGATAATTTCTTAAGCTATGCATACAATATGTTAACAGTATTTTGTCTCTCTTGGAAAAATTTTTTGAAGTGAGTTAGCAGGTTTACACTCTAGCCCGACGATATATATATATCGTCAAATCTGGTAACTATGGCTGTGAAGCATGCTTGAACAGAGTGCGAGGAAAGTGGCTTGGAAACATGGCAGAAATCAGCTCATGTTTACGTATACTTAATGTAGAATTTTTATTAACAATAGTACGTATACGTAATCTTTAAAAAATAATAATTAAAATTTTATTACAGAAAATAAATATTTTTTTTACTGTTTTATTTTCTAAAATTCTAGCACGCTGGAAAATCGAGCGAAACCAATATTCCATGAGGTCTAATTGAGATCAATATCTTGGGAACGTTGCAAATTTTAGTACAATCCAACCGATCGATCATTACCTAAGCCAGTCTTAAGTAATAAAATATGTAAAGCCATACACACAGACATATCCATACATTAGTCTTTGCTAATACCATCATAGAAATAGTCAGAAATCGGACCACAGAACCAAACAACGTCAAAATATAATGAAAAGTCGATTTTGGAAAATATAGGTATAATTAATTACTTTCTGAGGCGGGAAGTTAACCACAAAACATATATAAAATACAAAATTCCGTATATTAAAAATGATTTTTATTAAACTATAACTCCCGACTTAGACTACTATTGCTTGTAACCACTGGTATACAATTTTTTTTAAATCTTTTATTTGCTGCGAAATATAAAAAGAAATTGAAATTATAATATTTAATAATTGTACTTTAACTTTATTTAATCGTATATGAATATTATATGTATTACAACAACAACAACAACATTCGCAAAGGTTTCGTGTTATAAAGTTGCTGCTTGTATGTGATTAATTTATTATATAATTAAAAGGCTGTTTTTGTAGGCGGTTTTCGAGGATGAAACACAAAGGAGTTGAACATAAACACTCAAATGATTATTAACAGTTACTAGGAAAAGAAATATATTTGTATTAAATAAATTAAATACGATACTATGGTATAAGTTTAATAGCGGCTACAAATATCAATTTTACTTATAAATGTGTGTACATCGATATATTTAAGTATATACCCAACAAACTTAATGATATTATTAAAAATTAACAATTATTTGGAATCTACTACATTACATACTTCCTAAGCAGAGTTTTTTTTCCGAATAAAAAAAATATTTTTATGTTAACATGTATGTCTTTTAATTTAATTGATTTTGTTATGGAAAAATATTTTATTAAGAACCGGTTGTTAAAATCGTACACTAGAATGCTTGACATTTTGTTTGTTGGGTTAACACATACACTTTGAAGTATAATATTAGTGAATTTGTGTATGCATTTATGTATGTGTGTATGCATTCTGCAAGTATTGGTGTGATTATATATTCTTATAATTATAATAACATCCATTTATAATTTCTTTTAACTAACTATTAATGTGGGTGCCAGTAAAGGCACACTCATAATAAATTTATAATTTTTGAAGTTAAGTGTTTGATTAAGTTTTTAAAGTAAAATGAAAACTTAGTTTAAAGGGTATTCTGTAGACTTTATTTTCAGTTTATTTTAACTAGTTTAGAAATAACACAAACTGGAAGTAAATAAAAAAATATACATTAAAAAATAACTGCCTTATTAAAATGACTACCATTTATATTTGAAATGTGCTTTAGTCAAGATTTATACGGAAATTTTGTTTAAAGCCAATTTGAATGTTAAAGTATAATTTTAATATGTATATCAACCATTCAATTACAAATCATTGACTTTGTTTCGCCATGTCATTATTTTGTTTGGATAAAATTGGTAAAAAAATAATGTTGTTGGCTTTAAGTTATTAATTTTATTTTAAACATAAAAATGACATTTTCATAAACTACACACAGGGCAAATATACACTTACGCTTGACTTGGCAGTATGATTTTAATTTCTCATATGGCATTTTTTATTTAACCCGGCGTCGGGCAGGTGATAAAAAAACAAAGACAATCAGTTGGGCAAATATGACCCTAGTTTTTTTTGACATTGTATTTTGCATAATTTTTAAAATTGTATACACGTATCTGTAAGCAATATGTACATGACTCTCTTAACTATTTGCTATATGCAAAAAAAAAGATTTAAACTATTTTCAATTTTTAATTTATTAATTAAAAAAAAACAATAAACGAAATTAAAAATATAAGGAACTTCAATCTAATGCCATAAACTTCAAATCTAAAAGAAACAAAAACTAATTGCTAAATTCAATACATGGCTGTTAATTATATATGAAAAAGTGTAATTTTCTTTATCTTCCTGCAATACGGTCCTATATAAACTACATATATAATACATATATACATATATAATACACCGGCGGTCAGGTTGGGTCATATTTACCTTTTCTTTATTGACGGTCAACTATCTCTGCTCCCGTTCAATCATCAACTGAAACGAATTAAAAAACAACATGTAAAAACGATACACTCCAGCTACTGAGAAATTTGGCAACGTAGCTAAACGTTGAAAATATTTACACATCATTGTCATAATGACCCAACCTGCATGACGCTGGGTTAGTGCACACATAGATTAACAATCTACATTTTTTAATAGTTTGGTAAGAGCTAACATTTTTATTTTTTAACCGACTTCAAAGAAAGGAGAAAGTTATCAAATTTTTTTTTCTGACATTGTTACTTAATAATAAGATACCTTGAGCTCTAAAAGAGACAAAATATTTCTTTTAAACATATGAGCGGAGTTACGCCCATTATAATTTAATATTTAATTTTAAGTGGTTGTACTTTACCGATTTTTACAAAGCTTAATACACACTCTGAGCTCACAAATTTAACCAAATAAGCAGAGACACGCCCATTAAAACTTAATGTTATATTTCACATACATGCTTTCGAAAAAACACATCAAAAGTAAAAAATCGCTAAAACAAAAACCGAAAATATATCTCAAAACCTTAAAAAAACGGCAAAACTAAAAATTTGTTAATCTAAAAGCATGCTAAGAATTAAAAACAAATTGCCAAACCTAATAAAAGACAAAACTAAAAAAGCGTCAATACTAAAAACCGACAAAAGCCGAAACCGAATTTAAAATTCAGTAAAGCACAATTTTTACCCGCTCACGAAGGGTTCCTTTAGGACACTAGATATGTAATTCAATACGAACTTTGGTCTATATAATAGTTTTGGCTTTTTTTCGTTTTTGGGTTTTTTCGGTCTTGAGCGTTTTTAGTTTGCGTATTTTTTCGGTTTAGGAGATTTTTAGTTTTGGCGCTTAACTTTCACTTTTTCATCGGTTTGGCGATTTTTTTCATTTTTGCAATTTTTTTTTCATTTAGGAGTCTTTTTAGTTTTGGTGCCTTTTTCGCGTTTTAACAATTTTTTTCGGTCTTTGGCGTTTTTTTTTCATTTTGGCGTTTTTTTCGTTTTGTGGATTTTTTTGCTGATTTATTTTAGAGTTTATTTTGAATTTTTTGTTTTGGCGATATTTTTTTTTGGTTTTTGCGCTTTTTTTTTAGTTTGGCTACTTTATAATTATTGAATTTTTTAGTTTTACCGTTTTTGAAAATTTCAAGAGTTTACCTCTTATGGTTTCCAAGATACAGCAAGTTTTCAAAATAACAAAGTCAAAATTGCATTAACTGATGGAACACCATTTAATTAAAACTTTTTAAAATTTCAGTACTAATTGTTGTAGTCTGTATGACAATAAACTAATTTTACCAATTTCAAGTGTCAATATATGTACATATTTATGTATGTACAAACAATTAATTGTATGTATTACATGAGATTATAACATTTTTCGGTGCTCGTTTTATAACACCCTTTAATTTTTTACTTTCATGTATTTTTTGTTGCAACGGCCAATGTTCTATATACATATCCAAATTTCAGGTCCGTAGCTCTCACAGTTCCTGAGAAAATACCCTGTGACGGACAGACGGACAACGTAGCGAAAACAATAGGATTTTTTCACCTTTGGTGTACGGAACCCTATAAAGGAGAGAGAGAAATTCTATTAGGAGTAAAGCTAGGGTATAACCATGAACCAAACATTAGACGCTAAAAATTTAAAATAGGCAGCTCTTGGAACAAAAACAGAAATTTTATGTAAAAAATTGGGTAAATGCGATTTTTAGTTTTTTTTTTAACTGAAAACTCACATGCATTTTTTCTTAAAAATATAAAATAAATATCAAAAAAATTTCAATAAATTTTTAATATTAATTATATTTATATTAATCGAGACCAGAAGAACTCTAAATTAAAATCTTGCACACTATAAAAATACTTTTTGATTTGTTCAAATGCGATCTACTAAATATATCGACCAAAGAAATATATGACTTAGACCACTTTCCTAATTAAGGGCACATATGTATATAAATAACACCGCGTTACAAAAACGAATTTTTTTTCTGTCCTATGAACCAAATATACTTTTTCGGAAAGGGGAGAAAAAATAAAAATACACGTGTATCGGCGATTTTCATGTACACGTCAGAATTTTTTTGTATAAAATATAAAGAGCGTAGTGTCCGTCTGTCTGAAAAACTTTGGATAAGTTTTTAACCCTTTTTTCGTGATCCAATCGAGCTGAGTTTTTGCAAGCAGACTCGTGGAAATGTCTGTATCATGTCAAATTAAAAAATAATAGATTTTTATCAATTCTCAGATTTTTTTTAAAATTTTTTTTTTCTTTTTTCCGCAAAACTTGAAGGGATTCAAATTTTTACATTTTTACATTAAGTATACATGGAAATCGCCGATACACGTGTATTTTTATTTTTTCTCCCCTTTCCAAAAAAGTATATTTGGTTCATAGGACAGAATGTGTGTAACGCGGTGTAATGGACAGACGGACATCGTAGCGAAAAAAATCGACATAAATCGAAAAAATCGAAGAAGAAATAAGCGCCAAAGCTAAAAAACTCGTACGGATCCTTCGTGTAAAAGCAATGGTCGTTACTTAAAATAAATGATATAATGTTGCGGTTTATATATTTTTTGTTAAATACAAATTTTTTTATGTCGCTATTTTATTTATTATTTTGCACTTTTATTAACTAAACTAGAATTTGACGGTTATGACATAACAAAGAGCGAAGTATAACTACTCGTATAACCAAAATAACCCTATCGCTCTTACGTTTTTTAAACAGGCTGTTAATTTCAGCTAGAAGTTTGGCGGCCTGTTATCTCTACTTTTTCTCGCCGTGTAAACATTTGCCAATACGTCTGTCTGTATTTACAGGTTTATATGGTACAATGTATATAAATTTATAAATATATACACGTTATTGTAAATGTGTTATTTAATCCTTATTGTTAATTTATTATGTTTGTGTTGCTGTAGTTGTTGTTGCTGCTGCTGCTGCTGCTGTTGCTGTTATTGCTGATGTCGAATGTTGTCATTGAATGTTGTAAATTGTTATGAATTAAATTGAAATTGGCGTTTATTATTTTATTGTACGAGTACGAGTGGCAGAGTCCTTATACACAACAATTTACTTATTTATTTATTTATTTGATTTTTTTTTGCCTACTCGCATTTACATTTTATATACAATTTAATACCAATACAACATAAACGTTTACAAGTGCTATGAATGCAATGCTCTAATCTGTAAAACGTGTACGTGTACATACAATAAAACATTTGTATTACATTTGTGGTGAATGTGTGCTGCTTGATTTTATTGTTGCCAATATGAAAATCATACAACAACAACAAAAGGACAAGAATATTATAATACTTTTTGTATAATCACAGTTGTAGTTAGCTATTTATATTCAGTTTTTTTTTTTTTTTTTTTTGCTTTACTTTTATTCAAATTTATGTTCATATTCTTTGCCATGGTTACCAGTAAATCTTTCTTCCTAATTTATTTGTTTGATTTGATTTTTTTGTACATATATTAAAGATTTTTTTTGCACATGCCAATTAGGTATAAAAGAAATATAATGTATATAATAAAGTCTTAAATTTCATTTAAGTATTAAAGAAAATAAGCAATTCAAAGAATTTGAATTTTGTTATAGAAAATTTTCTTTTTATAGCCACTGAAGTTAGACAAATTAATTGTTTTTGTAAAGAAAAAAATGTTGCTTAAAAAGTTGTAGTGAAAAATATTTAATTTTTCAGGTTTTTTTCAAGATTTTATTTTCTTAGACGAAAATTTTTATTTTATCTAAAACAATAAGCATTTAGGACCTGTCCCGCGATTTCGGAAACTTTTGACTTTCATTCAAAACAAAATAAAATTTTTTGCTTTATTTTTAAAGTTGACCTTTATCGTCCTAGTGGAACAGGCACTTAAATTAAATTAAAATTAAATAACATATAAAAGCCAATCCTAATCAATGTGGAAGTTTTTCCCATAAGTTTTAACAACAACGGAATTATTCGCTGAATGTTACCCCCTGTTTGTGTTAGAATTTTTTGTTATCGACCTAAGAAAACTGGCTCAACTTTTCCTCAATTTATTAAAGAAACGTCAAGATATCCATCATCAACGTCTTACACAAATAATAAAAATATAATTCCATACAATTTATATATTTTTCCCTTCCAATAGCTTCATGAAAAACATAATTTTCTTTATTAAAAAAAATTATTTTAAAGCCTTAAACTAACAAACTAATTAACCACACATTTGTCTCGTAATTTAAAACTATTTTTAAATTTACTAAATTTAAAATTAAACAGGCACGTACCATAAACTAATTTGCTTAAAAAAAATATAAAACTTTCCTAAGGATCTATTACAAATAAGAACTATAGGCAAAAAAAAATAAAATACTCCAGCTAATTACTCAAACCTTATAAATAAGCTCAAGTTTCTTAAGCAACCCTCTTTTTCATAAGCTTGTAGAAAAAAAAGAAAATAAATGTAAAAAGTAGCATTATAAAAAATGCAAAACTGATTTAAGGTATAATATAAGGTGAGTGGGAAAAATCCTAACGTTAATCCTGGTAAGTAAACTTAACCATACCTGGTAAGCAAATGACTGAACAAACTGCTGTAAATAAGGGAGTTTCATATTTCTTTTTAGGAGTTTGTAAGACTCGTGCCGAGCACTAATTTTTTTCCTTTGTTCAAAGAGGGTTCTTTAAATTTAATATTTTTTATGAAATAACAAGACGAAAAATCTGTTACTAATCCCTGATATTAATGAATGCACACATATTTCACTTGGCATTTTTTTATATTGTAAAGTTTTTTTTTAGGTTGGGGGTTAAACTACGAGTAAATTTTTCTTTCCTTCATTTATTTAATGTTTTTAATGGATTGTTGTTTTTTTTTTCGAACAATCATTTATTTTAATCTTTATTACATTTAAAATTAATGAACAAAATCAAAGTGAATAACAATTGGAAATTAATGAGAGGCATAAGCAAGGAACATTCTATTTGTATTTGTAATTTTTTTTAATAAATAAATTAAGGCCATAAATAATTTTTTGAAAGCCGTGTGTTCTTAATATTGTAAATGTTAATTGTTTTTAAGCTTTAATTTATTTATTTATGTGAAAAACAACCACACCATACCTTTATAATCTAATATTATTTTTCAAGAACCTACCGCTAAACTGAACCTGTTGAATACCTTCACACGCTTTAGGCTCTCTCTCTACCAAACATATTCTTCCTATAAAACGAGTACGGGAAAATATTTCATTTTTAAAACTACTTAAAACTCTGTGTGTCCTCTAAGCCGTATCCACATAGTTTTACTCCTTTTTCAATATACAGGGTGGCCCAGAAAGACCGAAGTGGTGTAAATTCCTTATAACTTTTTATGTAAGACATATTTTTTTAATTTTTTGTTTTTTAAATACAGTAAATTTATAGGGAATATTTTTAGATTAGTTGTTAAAAATGATATCCCGCAAGTGGAGGCCATTTTCTGCTTCGCACAAATGATCTCTTTTCAACACATTTTCCATGACCTTTCGCAAAACTTCCGGTGTTATGTTGTTAATTTCGTCTGGAATATTGGTTTTTAATTCCTCATTAGTCCTAGGCTTATTAACATAAACTTTCCCTTTTAAATAACTCCAAAGGAAACAGTCTGGAGCGGTTAAATCCGGGGAACGCGGAGGCCAATTAAAATTGCTTCTACGCGAATTTATTCTTTCCCCAAAGATGTCGCGTAAAATAGCCATTGTGGCCCTCGGAGTGTGCGCTGTGGCTCCATCCTGTTGGAACCATATTTGCGGATGGTATTCCACGGCTGGCCTTACAAAATTTTCCAACATGGCCCGATATCGATCACCATTGATGGAAATGGCGACATCTCTTTCATTTTCCAAAAAATATGGGCCAATGATCCTTTCTGAAGAAACACCGCACCAAACAGTACACTTAACTGGGTGTAATTGTCGTTGATGAAGTACTCTCGGGTTTTCCTTAGCCCATATCCTAAAGTTTTGCTTGGTAACAAACCCATTTAATTGGAAATGGGCTTCGTCACTCATAAATAAGTTATGAATAATGGAAATGGAAAGAGCACATTTGTGCGAAGCAGAAAATGGCCACCACTTGCGGGATACAATTTTTAATAACTAATCTTAAAATATTCCCTATAAATTTAATGTATTTAAAAAACAAAAAATTAAAAAAATATGGCTTAAATAAAAAGTTATAAGGAATTCACACCACTTCGGTCTTTCTGGGCCACCCTGTACTAACCATACGCACCGAAAAATTTTATATTAAAATCTATGGAAACAAGATTAATTTAAAATTTTATTTTGCAATGATTTTACTTCGTATGTGCTTCATGTTAATTCAACATGATTTACAGTAACCTTTCATTTTGAAATACATAACTTTATCATGCTGCTGTAATACTACAATACTGTTAAAATAAATGAAGATTCACATTCAATCAAAGTTATAACAAATAGAAACTGCTAGAGTTTAATACTGAAGTAACATGCATAACAATGTTGAATCAAAGTTATTTCAAGTTGAAACAAGATGAATTTCATTTAAAATGTAGTGATTTGAATTGAGAAATTCGAGATCAAAAGCACTTTCCTCAGCAAAAAATGATTTATGAGTCTATAGCCTAAATAAGATTAGTTACCTGTAATCAAAAACTGTGTTGCCCATAAGTTAAGATCGAATATCTCTTTCATATGGTTAAGGTTAGGTCACGACCCATTTAAGCTTTTGGTTTAGCTTTATGTATTATATTTTTTCTTTTGAAATAATTTTATCATGTTGATTTAATATTACTGTACTGTTAAAACAAAATGAAGAATCACATTGAATCAAAGTTATTTCAAATAGAAACTACAAGAGTTTAATAGTAAAGTAACATGCAGAATAATGTTGAATCAAAGTTTTATCAAGTTGAAACAACATGCATTTCATTCATAATGAAGTAATTTGTCTGGTAAAATGCGGGATTTAAAGTAATTTCCTCAGCAAAAAATACTTATAAGAGCAAGGCATTACTAAATTTATCAAGGAGCTTGAGAGAGGTTTGATAATATTCCAGGGATCTATTGTGTAATTCGAAACGAAAGAAAATTCTTTGGAATATGTATTCCGTAAAGCCGAAAGCATTTGTTTTCGTTTCGAATTAGAGAGTTTGTCCCCTGCTGACAATTCTAGCTCAAATTTGAATTTAAGAATGAAGGATATATGGAAGAAAGGCATGTCCTTTAATCGGGGTTGATAAAATTAAAAAATGTTCTGAAGTTATGCTTTGGAAGTGCCTAATATTGTTTGCCCGCATTCTGATTATAATTGTTATTAAAATTTCTGTGCTTTTTTGTCATGTATAATTGGAAATTATGATGATTTTTTTTTTGATGAAGAACATGGTTTAGTTCGAGAAAATAATTGCGCAGTGTATATATCTACATAAATTTTGTATACCTAAAAAAGCATATATGTAATTTTGTTGTTGTTTTACTTGTTCTGCCAATTGTTCAGACTATTTTCATATTTAATTCAAATCGAATAAAGTTGCGAGCAAATATTAATTAGTAAATTTCTTGTTGCCTTTCTTAAGTGCAGATACAGCCAGGCTTGCAGGTTATAGATAATGATTTAAGGAATTTCTTCCAGTCAGAAGACTTTTCATTTATACATTTGTCCTAGATAAAGGGAATTCTTAAAATATTTTGATTGGAAGCTTGACAATTAGGTATGTGCAGTATATTTACCCCCTGTTTGTGTAAGACGTTGACGATAGAAATTGGTGCGTTTTTGTAATCGATTAAAGGAAACTTGTGCAAATTTTCTTTAATCTATTACAGAAACGTCAAGATTTCCATCGTCAATGTCTTACTTAAACAGGGTGTTAGTTTTAAAATTGTACCCATCTACAGTTTCCTGTAAATACTGTTTAAGTTCAATGTTAATGTCTGCTTTTTACTACAGGAAATTTATTTTATATGGACAAGATTTTCTTTATATAAAACTCATACATTTAGACCCATTGTGTTCAAACATAGGTGCTTTGAATTCACATAGTGATGAGCGAGTCAAATTAATCTCAGCTTCACCTCCTCATAATTCCCTTTATATTCAGATCTTTACGCTTGGATTAAAATGAAGTGCATTTGTTTGCAAAGATAACCTATTCCCATTTCCAACAAAACTTGCAAAATATTTCACTTCAAGTACAAATTAACATTCAAACCTTATAGGGGAATGTCATATGTTTCGAATGCATAATTGTTATTGATGGTTATTTATATTCTTGCAACCAGCAACAGACTTATAATTGGCTACACATACACACACATTTATATGCATGTGCATTTGCACTATGATTTTTTTTCATTTTAATACTATAATATCCCTTTAGACAAATCGTAAAATAAATAAAGCAAACATAAAAATTTATTTTCTATAACGACAGTGTATGTAGCGAAACAACAACAACTTGCCTTTATATTTTTTATATCCATACATACTTTTTATACCACATATAAATTTTGTATTTTTGTACCCAGGTGCCTCAATGTCATATGTTGCAATTTTTATTTTTCAACTTTTATCACAACTACAACAACCAACCATCCAACCAGCCAACCAACATCGTCATTAGCATCAGTACTTTATTTTCGTTATCATTTTATATGTTTCTAGTTTTTTTTTTATCAATTTCCAAATGTTTCTACGTTTGCCTCAATTTGTAACTATAGCAGCAATTGCATTTATTGCCTTTTAAAATTGTTATTTTGCTATTTGGATGAGATGTGTTTCTGCTGTCTTTTTAAGTCTAAATAAAATTTTGCAATGAAATAAAAAAAAAATAAGAAATAAAAAGAAAATGTTTAAGGGAAACAGCAACAAGAACATCGATATCTGTTTACGTATGAAATAATATCAATGTGTTTAGTTCAATTTACATTTTATTCAGTTTTGATACACAAACGACTATTTTATGATGATAAATGTTTCAATTTAATATTTCTTTTTTTTTTTGTAAGCAGGAGATTCTATACAAGGTGTTTGTTTAGTTTAAAACAAAATCAAAGTAGAAAATATTACAGGAAAGCTGTTGCAGTGGACAACATTCTCCATACACCTCTGCATATAATTATAGTTCATTAGCTATGACATACGCAATTAAAAAATTCAATTGGTTTAAAAAGTGAGGAAGTAAAGCACACTTAGAATGAAATAAATTTAATTATTTTGTTAAGCAACATTTTATAAACAGTTTTAGCTAAAATTTTTTTTTTAAATAAACGATATATGGGAAGCTTTTATGTCCTTTTGCTGATTGCAAGCCAGAGAGCTCAATCGCATAGTTCTGCAAATAGTAATGAATTTTCACTTCGTTTATACCACTATTATGGCTAAAATTTAATTTTTAAGAGTTGGGATATATGGGAGGTTAGCGTATCCTTGCACCGAAAATTTTTAATACAAATGTATATTTTTTAAATACATATAGTTTTGCAACATACTGCATATATGTATGTAGTTGCAGTTAAGCTCATAGTTTTACAAATAGTAATGTATTTTAGCCGTATTTAAACCATTATTATGGCAAAAATTTAATGTTTAAGATTAGGGATATATACTAGGTAAGCGTATCCTTGCACCGATTTAAAAAAATATTATTATTACAAAAATATATATTTTTTAAATATTTTTTTTGCAGCATACTAGACATAATTGCGGTTGCTTAAAGTAAATAATATATGGTAAGTTCTTATGCCCTATTAGCGATTGCAAGCAAATTTATCATAAAACTTAAGCATATATTTTTAAAAGCAGTTAAGAATTTTTGCTGCATTCAGAACGCAATTATGGACAAAGCAGAATTTTTAAGAGTAAGTGTCTATGGGAGCTAAACGTCTCCTTGCACCAATTTCAAAGAAACATTTTTAACATACTACATACTACTACTTTTCACCATACTACATATAATTGTAGTTAAAAATATTTTTTATATAAAGGATATATGAAACGTAGGCACATCCTTTGAGCAATTTAAAAAAAATTTACTTAAGAGCTTAAGGGCATAGTTTAAGAAATAGTAACATAGTAATTATACATAAAAGGTAATTTTAAAATAAAGGATATAAGGGAAGTACACAAGTCCTTGAAGCGATTGTAAGAACATTTATCAGGGAACTTAAGCCTTTAATTTAAAAAGTTTTAACGTATTTTTTTTTGCAAATAAAAACTAATTGTTTTTAGAAAGGATATGTATATGGGAAGAGCGCACGTCCTTATAGGGTTTGCAAGCAAATTTATCAGATAGCTTCAAGTTATAGTGTTAGAAATATTTATGTACCTGCACTGCATTTTGAGTCTAATTATGGCTGAAATTTAATTTTTTGAATTAAGGATATATGGGAGGTAGCCTTATCTTTGCAGCGATTTCAAAGAAATTTAACATTAGACTTAAAAACTTAATTATAAGTACATATGTACACACATTTTAGCAAGATAACGATCATAATGGCAGCCGTACTAGAATTTTTACCATTAAGGATATATGGTAAGCAGTAGCGTTCTTATGAATTGATTAAAGAAAAGTTTAAGAGAGATTACAAGCAATCAATGGTTTTAAGAATATAATTTATAAATTTTAATTAAATTTCTCTGAGATTTTACTTTTCTGATTCCAATGATTTTTATATATTTTCTTTAAGTTCAGATTTTATTTGCACCAAAAATTAAATTTTTGGCATTAAGGATTTATGAAAATTAAGCAACGACTTTGAATGATTTTAAAGAAATTACCGAAAGAAAAAAATTCATTATCAATTGCATATTATGTCTGATTTTTTTTATCGAAAATTTAGAAGAAAAAAAAGGATATATGAGGGGAAGGCACATCCTTTTATCCATTGCGATGACACTTTTCAAAATGCATGCCAGCAAGATGCTACAAAGAGTTAAACATTTTGAATTTACCCTAATAATAAATTAAATATTTATTCCATTTTGAAAATTCAGGACATTTGTACGGCAGGTTGGCATGCGTGCATAAGCTTAGTTGTGTGTTCAAAAAAATTTTGCTTTATTATTATTAATTACAATTAACAATACATGGCCCAGGTCCATATTTCTGCAATAATTTGATACAAATTTACCAAATACTTTAATTTGTCTTATTTATGGCTTAAATTCAAAGTGCAATTAAATTCATTTAGCCTGTATAATTTTACCAGCTTCTGCAGATTTATGTTACAATGTTATTATAAAAGAAGTTGTAATTAAATTCTTCGTACTGTCTGTCCTTTGTGCAAGGAGGAGCAAGGAGAAAGAAGGACTTGCCTTTAAATCGATTTTTGTACTCAAAATTTGACTTAGATTTAAACTCAAACGAAGTAACGAAGTCCTTGAATATATAATTTTCACTACAAAAGTTATCTTGATATCTATCAATCTGCGATACCTCCTCTATATTGCCCTAGTGACTTAATAATAATAGATAATGTGTGACTGCCAACAAGGTCAGCAGGCAGATTTTATGAGCATGCGAAAAGGAAATTATTTTAATTTACTTCATAGCTCTTTTTTAAAAAACTGGAGCTTGTAAGAAGCCCGAGTGAAATAATATTTGCCTGGCTAATGAAAGCTTACATATCTATATCTACAGTCATGCTCCAATAGAGTGATTCTGCTCATATTTAGGTTGTGAAGGGCATTATAGTTCGATGCATTGTGATTTACTCATATATAAATTCTTTTATAAATATTAAATTCTTCTTCTCTTTTTTAAATATTCAATTTAATTATTCAAACGGAACTTTTTTAATTGCAAATTTTATTTTGAAAAAAAAGTTTTAGTGTTAAATTAAAAATCATAAAAAATACCAATTAAAATTTTAAAAACTATTCGCACTACTTGCTTTTAACCGCTTAACAATATAATGCTTTTATGTAATAAAAAACTAAAAATTTACTACAAAATTTAACATGTTGTAACTAGGCTACATATGTCACTTATTTTTCTAATTTATTATAACTATTTCACAGGCAAGTAACATCAAATGTTTAATAAATAAAAGCAAGTCAAATGCAACGAATTTCAAATGAGTTACCGAGACAGGAACAAAATTACAAACAAAAAATGTTGTTTCCAAGAAGCATAAAAGCTATTCACAGGAGTGCACTAACTGTTGTATAGGTTGTATGTACTAAAAATTTACAAACATTTGATTTTAAGGACAATTACTGAAACATTTCTATATGTATGCCAAGTAAGAGGTTTTTGCAAGTATAAACATAACACTGTTAAGACACTCTGGTGTATACTTTTATAACAAATAAAATGCTAAAAGAACTCGTACACAAAACTTTTATGAACTCTGCCCTATAACAAACCATTTCTTAAAACAAGCATCCCCTACAAGTTTTAATAATTTATGAAAATAAAAAAATACACAGAAAAAGAAAAAATGTATGTTAACGGTTTTTTGCACGAGAATCTAATATTGCAGGAATAATGAAATATTTATTTTTATACAAATACGACTGAATGAATAAATGAAACATACAAACAAACAAATAAACAATAAACAACATTTGGTATACCTGTAGCAAATATTGCTTTACGTTGTACATATACATACACTACCTTTTGTTTGGCATATTTCAACTAAAAAAAATAAATGTTTAAAAACTAGGAAGAAAAAAACAAGAACATAAAATATTGGACGCAAAAATTGAAGTTGGTATGGCACGCAAAATATTTTGTGTTTTATGATTTTATATTAAAGAAAAGCAATAAAGATGAATGGAAAGCATATGCAATCAAATGTACAGGAATGGTTATGAAAATAGTATAAAACTTTGAGATCGAAAGTGCACTAGAGACGGTCAAATAAACCCATCAATCGGTGCACATACATATGCGAGTGCAGTCTGCTTGTCGCTGAAAAGGAGACCTACAAATAAACACCTCAATCATTATTTGTATGTTGACTTCGTAACGCAATACAAATTATTTTTCGTCTGCGCACTTCTCCATTATTAAAGCAAATAAAAATTTTTTATGTTAATTTGTCATTGCTGAAAACGCGTACTTGTAGCCGAAAAAACGCGATTGCAGGCACAGTTTTACTGAGGTTTTCATTAAAGTGTGTTTAAAATTGTATTTTAAAAATTAAGGACATGTCTATGAGGAAAATGCATGTCCTTTGACAAATCGCAATCACATTCACCCGCATTGCGTATGTCGCGTCGAATATTCGACTACAAGACTACAAGAATTTTGTCCTAGATTAAACAAACCTTCTACACATTTATTTTAATCTAGTAGGAAATTCTCGCCAACGAATATTCGACGTGACATACGCAATACGGGTGATTATTATAAATCCAAAAGTTTTTGCAAGTTTGACATAAAACTGTACCAGAAAGAATTTCCAAAAATTTGTCACATATATATAATATATATAAGCATTTCCTTGAATTTTTCAAATAAAGGATATATGAAAGAAACTCATGATCCTGCCGCTATTCAAATGAAACTTAACAAAGAATCAGTCTCTATTATTTAACATATTGTAGTATATTTTCTTGTCAAAAAAATGGGGTATATGAGAATTTCCTTAAACTTTTAAAATAAAGGATATATGGAAGGAAAGCACTGGTACACCGCGAATCAAATAAAACTTAAAAGAGATTTAGGCTGCATAGTTTTACAACTTGTAGTGAATTTTCTTGCCATATATATGCGATATTTGAACATTTCGATAAATTTTTAATATAAAGGATATATGGAACGAAAACAGTTTTGTACGGTGATTCAAATCAAACTTAACAGAGAATCAGCCTACATAGTTTAACAACTTGTAGTAAATTTTCTTGTCATAAATTTGGGATAAATAAAAATTTCCTTAAATTTTAAAATAAAGGATATATGGAAGGAAGGGAGGAGCGTGCCGCAATTTAAATGAAACTTAACAGAGAATAAACCTCTGTAGTTTAACAATTTCTAGTAAACTTTCTTGCCATAAACATGAGATATATGAACAGTTCCTTAAATTTTTAAAATAAAGGATATATGGAAAGAAAGCATGGGTATATTGCGATTCAAATGAAACTCAGCAAATATTCAGGCTGCATAGTTTTACAACTTCTAGTAAATTTTCTTGCCATAAATGTGGGATAAATGAGCATTTCCTTAATTTTTCAATATAAAGGCTATATGAAAGAAAGGCAGATTTATACCGCGATTCAAATGAAAGTTAACAGAGAATCAGCCACAATAGTTTTTCCACTTGCAGTAAATTTTGTTGCCATAAATATGGGATATATGAGCATTTCCTTAAATTTTCAAAAAAGGATATATGGAAGAAAACCGTGATTCAAATGAAACCTAACAAAGATTCGGGCTATATAGATTGAAAAGTTGTAGTAAATTTTCTTGCCATATATATGTGGTATATGCTCATTTCTTTAAATTTTTCAAATAAAAGATATATGGAAAGAAGGCAGGAGTATGATGCTAATATAATGATACTTAAAAAATGTTCAGGCTGTATAGTTTTACAACTTGTATTAAATATTATTGTCCTAAATATGGGACATATGAGCAATTCCGTAAATTTTAAAAGAATAAAGGATATATGAAGGGGGGCATGATCCTGCTGCTTTTAAAATAAAACTTAACGGAGAATCAGCCTGTATAGTTTAACAACTTGTAGTAAATTTTCTTGCCATTCTAATCGTAACTCCGGCAGAAATTTATTTTTTACAACTAAGGACACATGGAAGGCGGGAATATCCTTGCAGCTAATAAAGTGAGCTTGTTGAGCAATAAGTTTATTCATGTGTTTTTAAAAATAAAAGTTAGATGTTGCGGCATAAAACATTGCAGCTTATTTATAATTTGTAAGATCAAGGATATCTGTGTATTGGTCTGAAATCACAAAAATCCTTCACTTTATTTATCATACATTAAGGATTTTATTACGTTCTTAATGCTTTCTCAGCATAATCTAACTAACTATAAGACTTTTAAAATAAAGGATATATGGTAAGAGAGTATGTCCTTCTGCCAAACCGAATGAAACTTTCCAAGGAGATAGCTGGTAAAGTTCTTGTAAGAAACTTTATTTGATTTATCATCGCAATGGTAGCTGAAAATCAGATTTAACAATTAAGGATACATTGAAAGTGGGCATATCTTCACAGTTTTTAACATAAGCCCTAACGGAAAGTTTAATCACATAAGTCTCTGATTTATGCAAAGATTGTATTGAAATTTAAGCAAAAAAGCACCAAACATACATTTTTTATATTAAGGATATCGATTAAGTCGGGGTATTCTTGCACAGATGTAAATAAAATTACTCAGGCAGCATATTTATAATATTTTATAAGCTCTTATGACTCTTTAGTGTTGATTTTTAAATGTTAAAGGATATATGGGAGGTAGGCGTATCCGTGCAAGGATTTATATGAAATTTACCAGAGAGTTGACCTGAATAGTTTAACAAATTGTGATAAACTTTATTTTGCATTCTACTTTCTAATGGGTAACATAGGCATGAGATTTTCTTAGTGTACAATTATTGACATTTTTGTAGTTTATCGCATTTTTACCATTTAAACTATTAAACGTTGTAATTTGTTAAATATCATTATAAGAGAAAGCTGCCCACAGGAGCAGGAGCTTTGCTCATAAGATTTTTGAGGCTATACTAAAGCTTCGCTTATTGAGTAATTTTACAATCCTTCCTAAGTTTTTAAAAAATTAACAATCTATTTATTCAGTCATTACTGTTCTATATTTGTGCAATACTTTTTAACATGACTATGACCGATGTGAACCTACAATAAATTTTTTACTTCTTTTTTTTGCTACGTAGGAGTTTCAGTCAGTATTTTCGGTTGTTTTACTTCTTTTCTCATGTAAATATTTTTCATCATGTTGATCAAATGAAACAGAGGAATTTTTTAATCAAATTTCTATTACTTTTTGTGCCTTGTTTTATGAAATCAAACAAAAAGTCTAAAACACAAATTCGAAGATTTATATTTTGTATAAAATTTAAGGAAATGTAAATGAAAATGCTAAAAAATATTTTAAACAAAAGATATTATGTAAAAAAATTTGTTCCAAGGAATTTAAAATTAAAATTATATTGTGGAGTTTAACTCAAAAGAATTTTTTCATAATTCAAATTAATTGAAAGTAAAAGTACACATGTCTTTCCAAACATATCAAATATGTTGCAGGACTAATTTACAACGACTAACATTAAAGGCTAAAGTTAGTTGGGTAACCAAAACCACTTCCTTTCGAATAAATTTGATAAATTAATTTCAGTTTAATTAAATAGCAGAAACAAAATCATTCTGGAGCCTGCTCTTCCGTTGTTTAACATTCAAAGACAGGAGAGCAATTTTATTTTTGATAACATCCTTTCTTCCCTAAATAAACAGCTGCTGGCCAATTCGTATCAATAACTTTTATTTACTTAAAATGCCAAAATACTTTAATGACTACGATGATGAATATACAGATGTTAATGATGGTTTACTTAACGTGATGACATGTTCTCTATTCACTATTTAGCTACACGTAGCCATAGATACCATTTTCATTGTCATTTTATTTTTCTGCTTTGTGAATTATTGCAACATGTTTTATTGATGGTCTGTGAGCATTTTTGAAAGCTTGCTTGTGTTTACAGAATGCGTGTCAAATTCTTAATTAACAAATTTCAAACAATATTGTGGAGAAATAGTTCCAAAGAGTAGTTAGTTAATCAAAGTGCAAGTTGAATTATACACTAGCAGAGGAGAGGGGTAGATTATATCAGAAGATAAATAAAAGTCTATTCAATATAAATTGGGTATTCATGGTAAAAGTGTTATTAAGATCATTGGAACGATTATATTTGTTCAGCTTCAAACTGAATGGCAGGGAGAATATTTCAACTGATATTGGAACTACAAGGCAAATATTAACGTAATACATTTAAGACACGGCATGAAAAAAACACAAACGTTTCTTGCAAAAACAGAATCTTTTCATAAATTCTTTAATCCTTTTGTACTTAAATCAAATCAAACCAAATACTTTTTCAGCGACAAAGAGCGCCTACAAAATATTTGAATTTTTCACTCATCTGCTGGCATCGATAAGGGTGGACCAATAAGTCCTTGATGTTTTGAAAATCCCGCTTCTTGACTAACAGGGAAACCCTGCTCCTGTCAGTTGCTCTCTGTCAAATTTTGAACAAACTGCGTCATTAAGTTTGTATCTGACAGTGATTTAAAAAACCGAAAATGGAAACCAAGTGAATTTTGTTATGGCCGCACAAGCATGAAAAATGCTGAATATTCTGGACACCCAGTTGAGGTCTCTACACCGAAACAATAAAAAAAATTACAATTTGCCAATGGCCTGTTGAAGACTGAGAGATTGCGGAAGGAAAAATATTTGTCATAGACCAGTGGTTTAAATTTTGAATGATCACTTGGCATTTTCGCAAGATGAGTGCTGCGTTTGCCTCCAATCGCGTGATATTTTCACAGGACTGTTGGGTCGTTCAACTGCACATGGACAAGGTTTTGTCCACCATAACACACCAGAGACCAAAAAGCAATAAAAAATGTGTATTTCTTGTGTTTTTTGCAGGACAGTGTATGATCAGCAGAGGTTTTTACCACCCCCTTTTTAATTTCTCGGAAAAGCGGGATATTTTTTTAAATATCTCGGGATTCCGATTCATAGAAATAATTATAATATGATTATTATAATTTTTCATTGCATTGTTATTTAAAACATGAAATTTATTTTATATTGCTAATCCCGGGAAATCGAGGAATTTTAAAAGTAGAATTCCTGGGAATTCCCGGAATAATAAATTCCGGTACGGAAAATCATGGAAAAAACTCTAATAAAGAGTTTAAATGGAAAAAATTCCTGAATTGGAAGACGAATTGCTCTTTCATGCACCATTTTCTTCGCATTTAGCACTTACTGACTTTTTCTTGTTCTCAACAATGAAATCATCTCACAAACATAATATGTTTGTTTATATTCACGACAAATCTAATTATTGAGAAAAGATAACAAAATTAGAGAAATGTTGGTTGAAGCGTACAGAGCTCAAATGCGACTACACTGAAAAATAGAAAACAAATAAAACAAAATTTTTAAGAAGGAAGATTAGATGTATATTGAAACATAAAAATAAAATTCTTTTATATGAATTCAAAAACAAACAAAAAATAAAAGGCTCAATTATTGGCATTATTTCTCTTTCGTTAACATTTAACTCGCTGCAAAGCAACTACAACGAACAAAAGCAAACGTGTCCATCTCTTGATTGTTGTACCCTGAAACTAAACTAAACAGAAGAATAAACAAAATTAAGCGTTTCCATGCAATGATTTTCATACCCTGAAACAAAACGGAAGATATCTCAGCTGCTCCACCACACATATTTCTATTTATGTTGCAACACCATGTTAATGCATTCGCATTTGCTGTTGTTTGCAAAAATTTTCACTCATTGTTCATTTCAGTTTCCATTTAAAATATTCCTTTGGAATTCTAATTAAATAAAACCAACAAAGTTAAAACAAAATTATTTGTGTTTTGCATGCAAAATATTGAGAAATTATTTTGTATTTGGTTAACAGGATTTAATCATCTCTATGACAAATTGTACTAAACGACAGAATTGGCAAGTGCTAACTAAACAAATATAAGATATACAGAGTTCTTAAATTCAAAATGACAAGGTATTTTTACATAGAAACTATAATTGATAATCTAAAAAGTAAATCATTTACATACGGCCATGTTTTAAGAACCATTTTATTTTAGAACCGACAAATTTCAGAGAACAAGAAGCAACGAGAAAACTCATCTAAACTCTACGATGAAAAGAACACTGTTTTTCTTTTTTGAAATTTTGCTATTTCAAAACGAAATGGTTTTCAGAACATGGCGATATTTATTGATATGTATTTAAATTAACCTAAAAGGTTTAAAGGTTCTAGTTCTTATTATTTGTATTATTTCCTAAAATAATTTACATAATTAAAATCAGACATTATTTAATCGTTTTTGAATTTCTGTGTGAAATTATTGGAATTCTAAAGTAACTTATTTCTACTTAAATAAAATCCTTAAGATTTATTTATGTGGCAGGTTTATGCACTTGTTACATTCCATTAAAATACATATTATTTGATTATAAAAACAAGATACTCGTATTAGACGACATAATTGTGCTACATGACACCAGCAGAAGGACGTACAAAAACTATTAACAAAAAAACACAGGTTTTTGTTAAGTTTGAAGAAAAAAAAAACCGCAAGCATATAATACATTGAGGTCTCAAACTCAACAGTAGTAAAGCGCCGACAAAATAGTAGCCCGTTTTTTTTCTAAAAAAAATAAATAAATAATGAAAGGCGCCCTGAAAAAAACAGAAAACAAATTAAGACAAACATGAAATATGTTACAACATATTGTGCTGTCTTTCCATTAACAATAGAAATAGAAAGAAAAAAAGTCTCTCACACACACACACATACACACAACAGGAAAAACGTTTATTAGAAAAGGCACCCTTGAAGTCAATTACATAATTACATTGTCTTAAAGGAACAGGGTCTTAAATTACGATAAATCCAAGGGATAACAGCACATGCTCTGCAACATGTGTAGGTTCTGCTGCTGTAATTTTCCTATACAAACGTCGCATCATCATCATCATCACTCGCCCTAATTCACACAGCGGTCACATATTCCAAACAAAGTCCGAAGACATAAAACAACTTGTATGAAGAAACGTACGATTATATAATTTAGAGGACAAGGCAAATACAAGATTTATAAAGAAATATTTTTGTGCTGCTGTTTACTTTTTTCTTTGTTGTCTTTTGTGCTTGTTTTCTTATTTTTCTCTCTATTTGTTTTGTGTGTGTTATTTTTTTCTTTATATTTATTGTTATTTACCTGTAACAAATTGTATTTTTTTGATGGTAAAATAGGGGAAGGTATGCCAAGTGATAGATTCTAATATAAAAAAATATTAAAGACAATATAGCTAATTTATACATCAATAACTCAAACTAAATTTCACATAACTTATTGGTTAAAGAAAATTTTATTTTTTCCCACAAAAATCAAGAAATTACCGAAAATTATTATTTTTATCGAAAGAAGATACTCTTTATTTTATTGCAAGAATAGCTTGGGAAAAGTGGGACGGCTACATATTTTTTCCATTGGAAATAATAAACAATACTGATTTCGGCATTTTTTTCCTTCTTAAGGTTTTATAATATCGTCATTATTTTTGTGTTTCTAAATTTATGGAGAAATTGTGTATTTTTCAAGTATTATATTAATTTATTCGACCTTTTTATTTATTACCCAGCAGAACAATCTTAAATAGTTCCAAAGATTTACCACTTTCATTGCATAACAAGCACTACAAGTACTAAATTTAATATTCCAAAGCTGTTTTTTATATAAAAAATTGTTCTAGACAACCTTTTAAGTGTATAGCATTCAGTTATTTGGATCAATTCCGTCCTATGATAACTATTTATTGAGTTTATAGTTTATAGAACTACTGGGAGCTGAGATCATCAATGCTGTAAATAATGATTTGTATTGTAATTTGTTGTTGTATATATATACGTTTTATTAAAGAAATATATTTCTTTATTGTTAAAAATGCATAAAAAATGTATTTAATTATCGATATTTCGCTTCAACTTTGGGTGTGTAACTTATTCAGAAAGTAAAAAAGAAGAAGCTATAAAAAATTCAGCGATAATTAAATAAATTTGTTATAAACAAATAAAATGTATACATACATATATATCCTCCTACAAAATGATAAAGGGCCTACTATCATTTTTAAAAAATTTTCAGCAAGTGATACATATTAAATTTAATTGAACTAGAGTAAATTTTAATCAGGAATAATTTTTTAATCGGGAGTAAGTTCATTATTTTCAATTCTTATTGTATGAAATATTTTTACTAATTAATGCGATTTTCGAAAGAAGAGAAAAATTAAAATTAAATTCGTCCATACTCTGGCTTACACATCGTTTTCACATGTTTTATTGTTAACTCGGATGTTAAAAGACATGCTACACCTGTTTAGGTTGAAACTTAGCATCCGAATCAAAATAAAAAAAAATTTGGAAATTGACGATTTGAAGTTTTAAGATGTTTTGGTTTTCACTTTTGAACAAAAATACTCGTATTCTTTTTAATTCTTAATAGTTTTATAAAAGCAAAACGCAACAAGAAAATCAAAAAATTTCCGTTTCGAAATTTGTTTTCTTCGAAACACATACTATTAATTTGTTTTTTATAAATTTCATTTTAAAAAAACATAGCATATGTTTGAACATAAGAACTCACAAGATAACATTTGAAAACCATGTGGAAGCCAGAATTTAAACGATGATCAGAACTTCATTTTTGTTTTTGTTTCGATATCTTTTTGTCTCACACGATTTTTTTCTGTTTTAGCAAATTTTTGTCATCTTTGGTCAACTTCTCCATAAAAAGATATGTTAACCCATAACAATATTTGTTTTTCTGAAAATAAAGCATTACTAACGATTATGTTCTCGACAAACTTTGAATACTTAATAAAAAAAATATTTATACATTTTATTTTTTGTATAAAATTTTACTTACAATGACGAACGCTACCAGCTTTGCCTACCTCTAAAGGTATTTGTTTTGAAAATAATTGCAAAGTGCAAAATATTCTTAAATTCTGTTCCTAAACAATTTTTAAAAACCAACTTTTAAGACACTTGGTCCTGACGAGTCAAATGTAATTATAATATTTCATCCTTTTTGGAAACGAACGTTAAAGGATATTTGTTTACTCTCTCTCTATTTGTTTCTATTAGTTGTAGTGTTAAAAACATATTTTTGGGAAAAACACAACAACTACTCATTAATGTTTTGAACATTAAATAGGAAATATGATTAAATATTACTAAGAGTTAGAAGAATAGATATTAATTTTTTGCAGCCATGTTTTTTTCACTACAACTTAGATGGTGTATAAATACATTACAATAAAATTATTTGAAGGGTTTTTTATGATACTGTCGGCCAAGCAAAGCTTTTTAATAACATTTAAATTTTTGGTCATGGTTTACATTTTACTGGAAATGCCCATATGATATTGTTCAAATATATTAAAGTCAAATGATATTATCAAGATAATTATACATGTGTATGTGGACCACTAATTTGTGTGAGGTTATAGCTCATTACTTTTTTAGCACCCTTCCTTTCGTGGAGTTTACTTGAATTTTTCTATAATAAAATACAATGTTTCTAAAAAACAACAAAAACAAAAATTTAATTAATCGATTTTTTAAATTGACTAATCGAAAACTAAGATTTTTGTGATTAAAGACCCACTGTGCTGTGCTGCAGTTGGCATATTATATTTCATTACTTTCGAGAAATTATTTTATTATATTATTATTTATATTATTATCAATATTTCGTATTTTTCTACGCATCAAAAAAAGAGAAATACCGGTATTAGTAGCAAAATGACGTCCAAGGAAATTAATCCCAAACTAATAATGGATTAACTTCCAAAAATATTTTCGAATTTTTTTTTACTGTGAAATTGTTTTCTAGTTTTTAGAATTAACTTTACACATTTAATAATATTAATAACACTGTAAGTACATCAAAATGGCACAGAAAAATACAGTGGTACAGACAGGTGGGGAAGGAGGAGATAGAGGAATGACCTGTGGTTATACAACGATGTTTTTTGTTATTTTAGGGCAGCGTTGCAGTGCCTCTGATGACAACGAGGTGAATTCAATTTTGGTTATTAACTTCGCTGCTGATCCTGCTACCCAATACCAATAAAAGAGGGCGCATTACACAAGAGGACACTAACGCACATCAAAAAACGTCTTGTATTTGTTATTTTATGTATTTTCGGTGATCAAACTCGAACCCAGGATCTGCGGCTTTATAGCTTATGCCACACTTTTTGGAACTCAATTCTTTTTCTTTATATAAATAATTTCAAAATTATATTTAAAAATCTTTTTTAAGGCTTATTCAACACCGTGTTTGCCTTAGAAAGAATTTATTTGTTAAACGGGTGCAAATACTGTCCCATCCGAAGTATGGCAAAAATTTTCTTCTACACTTCGTCCTAGTTTACACAATGCGAATCTTATTGTTAAGCTGATAAGCTTATAGGAGAGAGACGAGGGGAAAAACGAGTACTCAGCTTCATGTACTGTCAATATGTTTTGCTTCCTCATTCGTAATGTTAAAGAGGCACATATGCATACACAAAACTATAAATAAAAAATATCAGCTGAAAAATAAGACTTGAGTTGTTTGGACGCCGATGAAAGTCCAAAGAAGAAAAAGTGATAAACTTAGGAAAAAGACTTGAATAGTGTGAACTGGGAATTACTTACACAATATTTTTCCGATGTCTCATAAGCCAAAAATATGATTTTATTTTACAGGGGGGGACTTAAAGGGTCTTCCAATTAAACTGTTAATTTTGAAGAGCTCATTAGCTGCAAATGACAAATGTCAAGTAAAAACGATGTCATTAATAATCACTTCTACAACGCATTCAAATTACTAAAATTAACTACAAAAATGGGGAATATTTCGGGGTCACAGTTTGTAAAAATATACACAAGTAACGATATAAGTAAAAGTTACCTGATCGCCTGATTTATTACAGAAAAAATGTGAGTACCGATACGAACGCTCTTTTGTTCTTTGGCATATACAAATGTACAAATATCTCTGTTCACAAGCGAATAAACCACTTTTTAAGTATGAACGGGCTTTCGAAACAATTAAAATATATGTACATACTAAAATTATTTTGTCGTAAAGTAAAGATTAGTTATTAATGAATGCATCCCATTTATTATAAAAAGAAAGTTTTTGCTATAACTCGGTACTCATTACAAATTTTATTGGACGTTTTTTTAAGACTTTGGTCAATATTGTTTTGTTTATATCTTTATAATAAATTTTGTTGGGGACATTTGAATTTTATATATGAAGCTTCGTTGGTTGAGTTTTGTAGCATTTATAGCTAGATATTGTACATGTCTCACGATGTCGACAGCGTTCAAATTGTCGCACACTTACATTCACAAAAAAATTTTAAAATTAAAATTGTTTGTAATTGCAACGTTGTTGTAACGAGTTAAACGTTGGTGACATCGTGGGACAGTCCTATTGTCTTCATTCATTAAATGGGTCTCTAATTTTGGGAGTACTTTTGATATGAGTTTTGGAAGCTATTATTTTTTTTTTTACTTAGTTGGCAATAAAAATTTTAAGACTTGTTTAGTTTTTTACTTCTCATTAATTAATAATTTATGTAAATAGGTGTTATTTCATGTAAAATCACTAACCATCTTTAATGATTACTTTTAATGCCATAATGCTGTTACTGCTCAATCCTTCCCTTCACTAAACACCAAATGCGAACACATAAGTTATTGGCGTTTTGTTTTATAAATTAAAAGAATTCTTGCTGCTTGTATTAGTTTAGCTCTTGAACTCGCAATAATAACAATAGGAAACATGTATTACAATTTCCTATTTTCTACCTCCTGATGTTTTTTTGTCTTTCCCTCGGACTTTCCTTAATGGCTGGATGCTTCTGTAGAAGTAAAAGTAAATTATCTTATCAAGAAGCATTATATTTATCTAATTCTTAATTATGCTTTAATATTAAATTTAAGTTTTATTTTTCTAGAAATAAATTTGTGAGTGGGTAAAAACAAGTCACTAGAAACGTACAAAATATTCTTTACCCAAGAAAATATTACATAATTTTAAATACTAAAATAATGATGATCTTTTCTGTCATCATTAGGGATCTTATCATGTTTTTTTCTTTCTCTATAAAGCAAAAGAAACAATGTGTTGATCAAAATCAGCAGTTGGTTACTGAATATGCAGGTAGCTACCTACAAGTGAGAAAATTACTACTTCAGTAAAAAAAAAAATTAGGGGTAAAACCGAACACACTCATTCATTTGAGCTTAAGGCCAAATATTTTCTTCTTCACCTAATGATTTCATGCACAGCCATAATTTTTCTTTAATGTTTTCTAATGTGACGTTTTTGTTCCTTCGATTTTGTTCTTTTACATTTTAGTAGTTCTTTGGAAAATTTATTACCTTCACTGCTTGCAAGAATTTCGTGTTTGGTGGCCCTTGTAAATAGTTTGTGGTTTTTATCTATTCCTTTATGTTTATTTTAAATTGCCGGCTAATTTCAGTTTTTTATTGCTTATAATTTTGTATTTTTTTTTCTCTACGCTTCTTGTGTTGTGGTTGTGTAATACTTTTGCTAGTAAATGAACTACCTGTGGCATGAGGTTTTCTTTTTGGTCGCCTTTCTTTCGTCAGAGTGCACAAAGATGAAGAAAAAAAACTTAATTTTCTTGTAGTTTTTGAGAATCGAAATTTGTGAGAAAATATTTAAGTAACAGGTGTTGAAGAGACAAGCACTAGCTGGTGAGTGAGTGTTTTGTGGGAAGACCACAGGAGTAGTTGAGGTCAGTAATTAAAAATCATTTTCTTTTTTTTACACACAATATTATTTAGTAAAGTAATTAAAGAAAATAATGTAAATTATGTAGACATTTTAAAGTTGTCATTAACTCGAAAAAAAGTTTGGATTTTTTTATTAAAATTATCATATGAGAGGATGAAAAATATTTCTAATGCATTTAGAATTTAGTTTTCCCATAATATTTTATAAAAACATTTCTCATAAAAAATGGTTTTTTCTTATAAATATAATTTTCGGCCTTTTGCTCTCATATGCTGATCTTTATAATTATATCGACTTGCCGTTTATACAGTGTCTTCTAATAAGATTTTTAATTTTGAAACGTTCACAAAAATAAATCGTTTTAAGAGAAAAAACCTAATGCTTATGAAATTGTAAGTATGCCAGTAACAATGAAAAACAATATCAGGCAAATGGTGCATGATTTGTAAATACAATTAATTTTTTTTGTTATATCAATTAAATAATTAATTGATTTTGAACCTACAACGATTTTTGTAAATACAATTAACGAAATTGTAAGTCAAAGGAAAATCTGAAAAAATATTTTCAATTAAATATATCAACAAATACTTTGTTAAAATTTATTTATTTTTTCAACATTTATTTTGTTTGATTTCAAAGTTTTTTTAATTAAAGCTATTGTTATATTAACAATGTGAATTGTTGAATATCCGCACAAATTTTGATTATCATAATTGTTACATTAACAATATTATTTTAATACACAATCACAATCCTCGAAACGATTTTTTGCTTGTCTGCGAAAACACTAAATGTCTTTGGGCGGAGTTGAACCGACAAGCTCAGGGATAATAAACTGATTTGCTTACCTCTCAGCTAAAGAGCAACACTTTAAAAGATACACAAAAAATGAATACAGACAAAACATTCTTTCTTGTTTTTTCTACATGTGTATATTCCGTTATGAAATAGTTTAGCAAATAATTTAGTTGAATAATTTTATTGACTACAAAAATTTAAATTTGTTATATTAACAATTATGATTGTTAATTTTTAATTTAAATGTTAACAATTTGTTTTGCTGATTGCACGATGATTTTTTTTCTGTGCAAGACCATATTCTTTTCATGAAACTTCCCATCACCAATTCGCTGTAAATCCTCAATATCTTCATCGAGTCACTTCAAGAAATCATTCAGCCAGAAAGTTTTCATGCAAAGGAGCGCTGGTAATAACACTTATGTATGTTTAATTTTGCTAATTTCTACCGCAAAATTTTAAAAATATTTTACTTAACTTTAATATTTTCAATGCATTGTTTAAGAATAAATCGTTCCATTTTTGTTAATGGCTGAGTTTTTAGGATTACGTACACTAAAAGTAAATTTTTCCCCTTATAATTTTCGCTACGATGTCCAACTATCTGTCTGTTTGTATGTCTATCTGCCTCTGCCACTCTGTTTTTTTTCGAGAACCGTAAGAGCTACATACGCACCTAAAGTTTTCGCAATATGTAATACTATTCCCGCAGCAATAGTTAAAAATTAGAAGGTGCCCCAAGGCGAGCAACAAAATATGTTGAAATTATAATGCTATATACAGACAATTATATATAGAGCCTTGAAATTTGCAAACTTATACCTGATTTACATTAAGCATTTTTTCATGAATTTTGTTGCACGCAACTTTTTCTATTTGCTATATAGCGGTATAAAAGATAATGTTACACAAAAAAGGACGTATAATGAATGTCTGATGCATTTTTGGCAACTTTTTTGATATAAGTTTCTCTTCCAAGCCTTCTATCGAAAAATAAAAAATGTTCATGCAACTAATTGCATTATTAAGTATTAGTGTATTTTTACGCAGACTACAATAGTTAACACAGATATTGAAAGAAAAACCAAAATTAATTAATCATTTTTGTAATTTGGCTATTTAATTTTGACATATTAATTTTTGGAAACTGTAAGAGGCAAAATCCTGAAATTTTTAAAAACGCTAAAACTAAAAAATCATAAAATTTAAAAAAATCGCCAAAAAAAAATTAAAAAACTCTTGACTCAAAGATATCACCAAAAATGAAATGATTTGATTAAAAAGGCCGTCAAAAAACTACACAAAAAACCGTAAAAGTGCGAACAAATCGCGAAATTTAAAACGGCGCCAAATAAAGAAATGTCTGAATTTAAAAAAATCGTCAAAAATCAAAAATTACGAAAAACATAACAAATCGACAAAATGAAAAAAGCGCTCATACAAAAATAAACACCAAGCCAAAAAATACTTTTTTAAGTGTCTACATCACTTCAAAAAGTGCTTAAATGAACAATATCACAAAAGTAAAATAAATGGCTAAAATACAAATAAAAGCATCAGATGTAAAGCCAACAAAAACAAAGAAATCGCAAATGGCCGAAAAAATCGCCAAAACGAAATAATCGCGAGATATAAAAAATCGTTAAGACAAAAAATAACCGGAAAAAATCAAAAATGCAATAAAAAAGTTCCAAACTAAATTTATTATTAACAAAAAAATCATTAACAAAAGAAAAAATCGGCAAGACAAAAAATATGCTAAAACTAAAAACAGTAAATTAAAAAAAAAAATATTTGTACATATATAAATATATTTAAAAAATTTCTACATTTAGGTAAGATATTCGATTATTTAGGCTAAAGTTAGTATAGTATTACACATCGCTCATTTACTTCAATAGTGTCACAACTCAAAAGAACCAGTTTTGCTGAAAACGCGTTTTAAGTTTTTAATTTACATATAACGCAATTAGGACTTAAAAATATATTCTTCTCCCAGGAGGGAATAGTACAAGGTATTTATTTAAATTTTTACACAAGATAAAATACGAAATTCTGCATTATTCTGCATTATTAGCTCAAAGAACTAATTTTTTGAATTATGACACTATTGAATTAATTGAGCGATATGTAATGTCCGGAGGGAACCCTTTGTGTACAAATCAAAGTCGCACTTTACTGAATTTATTTACTTGTCATCTTTAAAGTAAGTCATATTCAAAAATAAAGCTTTCATTGGAAACCTTTCTGCACTCAAAAAAACATTAATTAAAACTTTGGAAAATTTTCTAAATTTGAATAAAAAAATGTTGTCGTATGGCGCCAAAGCTGTTTTTTACTTGAAACCAAAAAAAAAATTACTAAATTTCTAGTTCATTAATGAACTAGTTTATAGTAAATATATTTTCATATTTAAGTAAAATTTTCCAAAATTAAGTAAAATTTTCCCATTAAATTCGGAGCTTTGCAAAAATTTTTTTTCGTCTTTGATGTCAAATTTATCACATTTTCCAATTTTTTTTTTGTCTTTAATTCTGATATTTATCTTTATTTTTAATTAAATTCTATACCAAATGATATGTTATTTATTATATTATATCTTCATATTATATTCTTAATTATAATTCACCATACATACATATAAATTCCTTGAGAGGAGACAAGTATTGAACCAGCAACCTTGTGATTGATAGGCAAGCACTCTAACCAATTGACTAACAAAGCAGCCTAAATAAGCATTGAAATAATTTATTTTTAAAATTTTTACAAAAATATAAATTTCAAGTTCAAATATTCCTCGAAAATATGAAAAATTTACTTAGATTTTTTGCTTAATGCAAACAAAATATATATTCTATAATTTAAGGAAAAACTACTTAAAACTGGTAAATATTTTCCTAAAATTTCGTATACCTTTTTACATCTTTTAAGTAAGTCAAATTTCATGAACTAATCAGGAGTAATTCATTTCCTAAAGTTTATTTTTTGATTTAAGACGAAATTTACTAGTCCTTAATATAAAATTTTCTTCAGTTTATAACCATTTTCCTACTCTTAGTAAATATTTCCTTTAAGTCAGTAAACATTTCCTGAAATGTGAGAAATTTATTGTGTATTTTTGTGAACTATTTTTGAGGATATGAACTTTTTATTTTTTACTCATATTAAGTAATTTTTACTAGATTTTTGTAAAAATTTACTTTAACTTAGAAAAAAATACTAAAACTTCGAAATTTTTTTTACTTGAATTTAGGAAAAAAAATTTATTAATAATAGTACATGTCTTTTTTTTTGAGTATGTCCTACATAACTTCTTCTTTCTATCTTTGAGTTCTTCAGTCGATCATCATAGCAGTACAAGATGTCGGTGGGCAGAAGTAATTATAAGTAATGATACTTCCACTTTTTTGCATGAAAACCGCGAAATTTTCACCATTTTTGTAGTGAATTTAAGACATTTAAATCTGTTCTTGAAGTGTATATGTATGTATATCGGTGGTTTCAAATAGAATGGCCTTATTATTTGTGTAATAATTTTAATTTTACAGGAGAATGTAAAAACATAATGGAAACTTTAATATTTAACATGTAACTTTTTTTGTACAGCTGCTTATAAAAGCATAATAAATTTTTGTGACCCGGTGTATTTTGGTAAAATGTATTGGAATTACTGAAAACACAATTACGTAAAAATACGAGTTAGAGTCTTTCTACTAGAGACCATCTATATGTAGTTAAACTTGAATTATTTAATTATTTTTTAGTTGTCATCTGTCAGGTAGTTACAAGTTGACTCATGACAACTGCTAAAACAGCAAGTTATAGGAAATCAAAAGTTTTATTGAAAGGCCCAATACAAAATCATGTAAAAAATTGGAATTTGTGACTTTCCCCTACAAATTTCCGCAAAATACAAACACACACTTTTACAAACTTTTTGGCGCAGTTTCTGTTTCATTTATTCTCATATTTCAAACCAATAAGCAGAACACACCAGCACACTCATATTTACACATATGCTCTCGTATATCGTCGGCTTAGCGTGTAACATATGACATTTTAATGCCACACCGACTGGTGTGACTGGTGTAATTTGACTCTATACAAACATATGTAAGTTAAGGTATATCATAACATCCCTTGAAATTTTATTATTTAAAATTATTTATTTTCCCACAAAACTAAGCTACACGCGCAAGCTGTTTTATGCTGACATAGTGTTTATTTATTTTCCCACAAAACTAAGCTACACGCGCAAGTTATTTTCATAATTTTGAAATGTAACATTAAACCGTTGTTTTTAACTTTAGCAAGTGATTGCATTCCTCAACAAGAATGCAACGACAAAATTATGTTTCTTGCTTATTAAAAGATTAAGTCTTAGTTCAGTTGTAATTAGCAATAAGAATAAGCCGGATCATACACCAGCCTAAAAAGCGGGTCCCTGTGAAGGCTAAATAATAATAATAATGATAATAAAACTAATAATAAAATAAAAACAAAATTTTTTTTTATTTCCTAATGTTAAGGAAATATATTAACTGGGGGCTCAACTGGGATGCCAAACAAAATTTTTGAGTAAAACAAACAAGTATCCTTTCGGAAAAGGAGAAAAGAAAATAAAAAACCCTTGTGAAAAAAACAAACGAGTATCCTTTCGGAAAAGGAGAAAAGAAAAAAAACCTTTTTGTGAGAAAAAACAAACAAGTATCCTTTCGAAAAAGGAGAAAAGAAACTAAAAAACCCTTGTGAAAAAAACAAAGGAGTATCCTTTCGGAAAAGGAGAAAAGAAAAAACCTTTTGTGAGAAAAACAAATAAAAAAACCTTCATGATAAATAAGTATCCTTTCAAAGAATAAGGAGAAAATAAATGTAAACTTTTGTTTAAAATTAAGCATCATTTCGTTAAAAAAGGAAAAGGACATTAAACTAGACTTTTATAATTATTTTAACCAAAGAACGATTATACAATTAAATTAAACTTTCTGTGGCAGAGGATAAAAGAATACATCAACAACAGAAGGAAGCAATCAACAGCAGTAAAATATTGACTTGAAGAAATCAACAGCAACAGAACATTGGCCTGGAGAAATCAGCAACAGTCAACGATAGTTGTAAGTAATTTTAAGGAAAATATTGTAATAATATAATTATATAATAGATTGGATTGTTTAAAATTTATTGTTATTTGTGGTGTTTACATTAATTTAAAGTGAGTTCAAAAGAAATCAAAAATAATTTTTTATATAAAAAAGAAAACAACATAATTTCTGTGGCTATCTTAAATTAAACCCAAGGAAGGACAATTGTGTAACTGTTCCCTTTTTTTCTAATTATCGAATTCATGATTTTTTCGAGAATATTAATTCTGAAGAAGATTTTTTGGTTTTATTTCATTATCTGATTCAAACTGGATTCAGAAATTGATCATTTATCAGATTTATTTAAGGGTTTGGGAACTGATCGTGAAAATAAAATGGCTAGTACAGATCAAGTAAGAATTCTAATAGAAGCACAGACAGCTCCATTAATCGCTAGGATAGAAGAACTGACTAGGAGTTTGGACGCGTTAACGGTTTGCAATACGGTAGGAGAATTTGAGGAAGAAAAAATTAACATTAGTGTACGTTGTGACGAACCTTTGGACGTTATAAAATCCTTGCCAACTTTTGACGGTAAACATTCATACGTCAGCTGGCGGGAAGCCGCTACAAATTCAATGAAAATATATGCAAAAGGCAGCAAACGTTATTTCTCTGCTTTAACTATTTTGAGAAACAAAATTATTAATGAGGCCAACGACACCTTGACTAATCATGGTACAGTGCTTAATTTTGATGCAATTATCAGTCGTCTAGATTTTGCATATGCTGACAAGCGTCCCTTACACATAATCGAACAGGAACTCAGTGTGATGCGTCAAGGATCACAGTCAATAATGACATACTACAATGAAGTTAATAAAAAACTGACCGACCTGACAAATAAAACTATAATGACTCACGGAACAAATTCAGAAATTACGAAAGAACTAAACAATAGGAATAGACAATACGCACTTAGAGTTTTTATGACGGGATTAAATCCTCCTCTGGCGGACATCCTATTTTCAATTTCACCTGGTAGTTTGCCAGATGCACTAGCAAAAGCACAAGAATTAGAAGCAAATAAAGTTCGTGCTAATTTCGCTTTGCATTTTAATAAACCACAGATTAATCACATTAACAAAGGAAATAATACTCTACGTTTCCCTAATCGCAGTTACAGGGACTCACGTCCTAATGAAAATTATAATAGACAATACCAGACAAAACCAGAACCAATGGAACTAGGAAGTTCAACATACGATGTTGCTAGGCCAACATTTAATTTGAAACAGGATAAACCACAAAAGTATAATTACAACAATCACCAACAAAGACCTTTCAACAACTACCAAAATCCAAGACCCGACAACAATTTTCAACACGGTCTTAAACGGCAATGGAATAATAGTGGCCAAGTGAGCCACCAGCCTCAACAAAAATTTCAGCGAATTAACAATTTGAACGAAAATGCTTTTTTAGGTCAAGAAATGGACTGCCCTACATTATCAAGGCGTCCACAACAGGAAGAAAATACAAAATTTTAATCGACAGCGGTGCAACAAGCTGTTACTGTAGTCCTGGAGCTCTAACGAACAGACAGGAATTAGTTATTAAGAAGAGGGTAAAAACCATTAATGGTTTTACCATCATTAAACATTTTTATGAAGCCAATATTTTTGGTTTTAATGAAAGATTTTACGAAATTGAAAATCTAGAAACTGACCTTCTTATAGGTTATAATTTTATGAAGAGGGCCAATATTGTTTTAAATTTTAAAGAAGGGAAACTAACTTGCGGTAAACACTGCGAGAAAATAATAAATATTGAGTCAGATGATTCAAGTGAAAGTACGGAAGAAAAAAACGAGCATTTAAAAGAAAATGTGTTAAATAAAATGACTAATGATCAAATATATAATTTTAATAATGAAAGTGAAGAATCTTTGAACATTTTAAGAAAAAATGTTACAAAAAATATTGAAAAAACTCATTCCAATATAAATATGAATTTACCGTTTAGGACGGACATCAGAGCAGAAATTCGAACAATCGCTGAAGCGCCAATATGGAGCAAGCAATACCCTTATCCACTTTCTGCAAATAATTTTGTAAATAATGAAATTAAGAGATTACTAGAGGACAAAATAATTCGCCCCAGTAAGAGTCCTTATAACTCCCCAATATGGGTAGTTCCAAAAAAAGGAATAAACGAAGATGGTACGCAAAAATTGCGTATGGTTATAGATTATAAAAAATTGAATGAAAACACGGTATGCGATAAATATCCCATTCCTGATTGCAATGTAATACTGTCCAATCTAGGAACAGCAAAATATTTTTCAACCATTGATTTGGAGTCCGGTTTCCACCAAATCCTCATGAAAAAAGAGGATGTTGAGAAAACTGCATTTTCCGTTAACAATGGAAAATACGAATTTATAAGATTACCCTTTGGCCTCAAAAACAGTCCAAGTATTTTTCAACGGGCCATGGATGACATTTTACGCGAGTTTATTGGAAAAATATGTCATGTTTATATAGACGATATAATTGTCTACTCAAAGACTCTAGAAGAACATTATAAACATTTGAGATTGATAATTGATAGACTAAAAGAATCAAATATGAAAATTTCATTAGAAAAATCTAAGTTTTATGCCAAAGAAGTAGAATTTCTTGGTTACGTGGTGGGTCACAATGTAATCAAAACTGATCCAAATAAATTAGAAACAATAAATAATTATCCTTTACCTAAAACCTTAAGGCAACTAAGGAGTTTTCTTGGAATGGTAGGATACTACCGAAAATTTATAAAAAATTACGCTCAAATAGCGAAACCACTGTCGAAATATCTAGCAGGAGAAAACGGTAAAGTGTCACAATACATGTCAAAAAGAATAGAAATAAAATTAGATGAACAGGGTATACTCACCTTTGATAGGTTAAAGAAATTATTGTCCGAACAAATTGAACTAACTCAGCCAGATTTCAATAAAAAATTCGTCCTTACTACCGATGCTTCTAATGATGCGGTAGGTGCTGTCCTTAGTCAGGATGGTAAGCCTATAACTTTTATATCAAAAACATTAAGTTCTACAGAAAAAAACTACGCAACAAATGAGAAAGAACTTTATGCTATTGTATGGGCATTAAAGAATTTAAGAAATTATTTATATGGTAATTCAAATCTTGAAATTCATACAGATCATCAACCACTAACGTTTGCGGTTTCTACACGAAATCCTAATGCAAAAATTAAAAGATGGCGATCATTTATAGAGGAATTTTCACCAAAAATGATTTATAAACCAGGTGTTAATAATATTGTAGCAGATGCTCTTTCACGCCAATACTTAAACAACATATCAGATGAAGAATCTCTGCATAGTACTCAACATTCCACTGAAAGTAGTGACGATTTCAATATTCCAAAAATTTCAAAACCCTTAAATGAATTTAAGCAACAAATACTTTTAAGCAGAGCAAATTTTACAATTCATGAGATGATCATAACCTTCGGGAGAACAAGACATATAATAGAATATGACACGAGAGAAAATCTCAAAACCATTCTTTTAGAATTTATTAAACCGAACTTAGTTACCTGCATTCACTGCACACCAGAGGATCTCTACGATTTTAAGGAAACAGTGAGGGGAGTTTTCACAAACAGGTTTGTATATACCGAAATATTTCCACTAGACATCACAAACGTCGATGACCAACAAAACATTATTCAATGTACTCATTCTCGAGCTCATAGAAGTTGTAAAGAGAATTGCAAACAAATATATAAGCAGTACTATTGGCCAAAGATGATAAAACACTTTAAGGAATATATTAGAAATTGTACGATTTGCAATCGAAATAAATATAATAGACATCCACAAAAAGTTCCAATTGGAGAGGCTCCAATTCCTAACAGGGAGGGGGAGTTCCTTAATATAGATATTTTTTACGCTGAAGGTCTTAAATTCATAACATGCGTTGATGCTTATTCTAAATTTTTAGTTATTAAAAATATTGAAGATAAGACTAACATTGGAGAAAAAATTTTAGATGTCCTTCAGAATTTTCCTAATGCCAAAAAAATAACACTTGATAACGAACCAGGTTTTTTAACTGCTCAATTTAAATCTTTGATGCAGCGCTTAGGTATTGAACTTTATTATTGTACACCGCGGCATAGCACAACGAATGGTCAAGTCGAAAGAGTCCATTCTACTTTAATTGAAATAGCTAGATGTATCAAGGAGGAGTTTAATCTTTTGGACGACACGGAAATTTTTTATAGAGCAGCTCAGCAATATAATAATACAATACATTCAGTTACACAAAACAAGCCTGTGGATATACTTTTTAATAGGGTAACACATAATTTACTAGAAACACTAAAAAAGGCTCAAGATAAAATGATATCAAGAAATAACCCAAGTCAATTGAAAACTTATCAACCAGGCGATGTCATATATGAAAAAATTATAGGGCAAAGAAATAAACTATTGCCACGATTCAAAAAGCAGAAAGTAAACGAAGACTTAGGTAATAAAGTAAAAATTAAGTTTCGCGATAGGATAATATATAAAGATAATATTAGAACTTAAAGCATCTGAAATGAATTTTCTTTATTTTTATATTTTTTTATTTTTAGAAAATGAAGTTTTTGATAATACTTTTTACATTATTCGAGACTTACAAGACAGAAGTCCAGATACTAGACTATACGAACTCACAATTAATTTCAATACACCAAGGACAAGCAAGACTACAGAACGGAAACTTTAAACTAATTCATATTTTAGAACTTAACGAATATGAACGAACTATTAACGATCTGGACAATGAAATTCAGAGGAAAGTACTAAGAAATAGCACATCACTACCATTTTTACTTCATGATATCAATGAGATAAGAAATCAAATTAAGAGAATGAAACCTAGAGTTAAACGCTCAATTGACATTATTGGCACAGTTTGGAAATGGATAGCTGGTTCACCCGATCACGAGGATCACAACATTGTAGTGAACAAAATAAATGGGCTACTTACAAATACCGAAAGACAGAAAATAATTAACGAAAAATTCATTGACAGGATCAACTTATTGACGAATACTACTAACAATATTTTAAAAACAATTCAGTCTTTAGATGAAACTCAAAGAACTATAGAAGATTCCATTAGAAATAGAATAAATATTGTCAGAACGGATGTTATTAATATAGAATACGCCTTACAATGGGCAAAAGTAGGAGTAATTAATTCATTTATACTTTCGGAAAATGAAATCAATGAAGCCAAACAATTTTTAGATCTTGAAGAATTTCCTTACAATAATCTGGAAGAAGCCTTAGGTTTTGCTACGGTTAAGATAGCTACAGACTACTCTTCATTAATTTATATAATAAATCTGCCTGCAATTAATAAAATAAATTGTGAAAAAATATTAATTAAACCAATAAAACAAAATGAAAAAATTATAAAAGTTAATTCCGAAAATGTAATTAGATGTAAGGATAAAATTTTTGAAATAAGAAATGTTTGTAACCAATTTAATAATTTATGTATTTGCAATAATGAAAATTTAATAGACATAAGCCAGACGAATTGTATACCATCACTTTTAAAAAGCAAGAACCACAATTGCACATTTGTAAACAATCAGCACGTTCCTACTGTACAAGAAATAAATGAGGGAACAATACTTTTAAATCAATTTAACGGAGTTTTAGAAATATTTGAAAATAAGACATATCAATTATCTGGAACATACTTGATTCAATTTCATAATGAAACAATTATTATTGAAAATCGAACATTCACTTCAAAAGAAGTTTCACACTTGAAACCACTTCCAGCTGTACTACAGCTATCATCTAATAAATCGATAGTCGAAGAAATCCTATCTTTAGAAATGATGAAAAAGCTTCAAGTAGATAACATAGATGAAATAAATTCAATATCAACCAAAGGATACTTAATGTTTACTACAAATATCGGTTTATCTATTTTAATAATTATTTCAATTTGTTTAATATTTATCAAACTAAAAGTAAAATCAAATTCTGATATAAACGTCATAACAATGGTTGAAAAAGAAGTCGAACAAAAGGCTTCTACGATTGAAACATCAAGTTTTCAAGAATCTAATAAAAGACTTTGTAGCGCTAATGAATTACCAACATTTTAACAATCGGGGCGATTGATCTTACAGGGGGAGGAGTTAAGGTATATCATAACATCCCTTGAAATTTTATTATTTAAAATTATTTATTTTCCCACAAAACTAAGCTACACGCGCAAGCTGTTTTATGCTGACATAGTGTTTATTTATTTTCCCACAAAACTAAGCTACACGCGCAAGTTATTTTCATAATTTTGAAATGTAACATTAAACCGTTGTTTTTAACTTTAGCAAGTGATTGCATTCCTCAACAAGAATGCAACGACAAAATTATGTTTCTTGCTTATTAAAAGATTAAGTCTTAGTTCAGTTGTAATTAGCAATAAGAATAAGCCGGATCATACACCAGCCTAAAAAGCGGGTCCCTGTGAAGGCTAAATAATAATAATAATGATAATAAAACTAATAATAAAATAAAAACAAAATTTTTTTTATTTCCTAATGTTAAGGAAATATATTAACTTGTATGTATGTAGAAAAACTGTATGAAAATTTCTTTTTGAAAAGCTTTTATTAAGCTTTAATAAGTTTTATAAATAAGGCTGTAAATGTTTCAGGATAGTTTCTTAAGCTAGCTATATACAGAAAATGTTAAAAGTAGTTTGTCTCTCCCATATAATTTGGTTGAATTGAGTTAGCAGGTTTACACTTCAATCCAACAATATATTTACTTGTTTTATATTTGACTGTGTGTAAATCTAAATATTTCACAGTAAATTACAGACTGTTTTGACTCCTACGGTTTGTAAATAAAATAACTTTGTATTCTGGTAAATTCACCCAGTTCTATGAAAAGTTTAACCGTATTGTGACAATGTTTTCTGCTTATTTTGTGCTTTTGTGTTTTTTTTTTCAAATGTTGTGCGCAAAGTTAAAAATAAAAGTTTTACCGCACATAATGTGGTGTATAACGTGCATACGTTTTATTTGAAAAAAAAATTTAGCAAGGCATGAATTTTATATATTTTCATACTTTTCCGTTGTTATATATGCCCTGTTGTAAAGTCAACAGATACTCGAATAACAATAAAAATTGCTGCAATAACAATAAATTAATAAATTTCCAAATTTACAATGAAATTTTGTTGTTGTTTATAAATTGGTAATGGAAAAAAGAAAGAGATGCAAGGCGAAATAAGTTTGATAGAACTTGTTGTGTAAAAATGAAAAAAATATAAATGATTAATATAGCTGCGTTCAAAATAATAGTAGTGGAGGTAAGCAATATTTTTAGAGGTAAAGATTCTTAGTCTTACAACTTCCAAGGAAATTAAACAAGTTCTATGATGTGCCGATCAGATGATTACCAATGTTTAAAATTCTAAAAAAAATCAAAATACCCGACTGTGACTAAATTTGAACCGCTAAATATTTTAAATGGTCATTCGAAATGAAAAATCAGAAGATAAACTTAACGATAATTTTAAAATACCAGTTGAATGATACCCATTTTCATATAGTCAGCCGACTTTTTATTTATTTTATCTTATTTACAAAATGGCGTCAGTTGACCGCCATATTGAATTTTTACAACTGACACATATTTAGTGACACTGTCGCGATTAAGAAAAATCGATTGACGTAAGAATCATCAAAATCGGTCAACTTGCACGGTTTATATCGTGCCGGAAAGGAACACACATACATACATTCATAGAGTGTTAAACACAATACCCTTCTTTGCGTTGCGCAGTTGGGTAAAAGTATTAAATAGCAGCTAGATATTGAAAAATATGTAACCATCTGTGGACGAATATAAAATAAGAAATTGTTTGCAAGGTGTTTGCAAGGAGTTCAAAAAGGTCTCCATTATTAATGAAAATAATAAAAATGAGATTTTACCGATAATGAAGTCAATATAATAAGGGGCCGATAATATGACTTGAGGTGAGGAGTTTACCCTCTACGGCATAGGAATTTACGCTCCAGAAACGCTTAAAGCTTTAAAGGGGTATACAGTCAAGGCAAAATTATTAGTTACTGACTCTAAGAGTGCAATCAGCGGACTCATGAACAGGTAAAATGTACATTTATCCAGCGTTATAGAGTATTGCAATAATAAGAGAAAAGAGATCTGCTGATAAGCTAGCAGGTTATATGAGCCAGTTTCAAAAGCTGTAGCGGAACTGTGTATTTAAACTTAGGATACGTTAGCAAGGGTAGTGTTGTAAGACACATCCACTCGAAGACCCACTTAGATCCATTGTGATTAAGCTTTTCAATTCCCATGAGGATGTCCCTGACTTATTCCAGTTTGCACTCTGCAAAAAGTCTGCACAGTCACTTGAGCCAATGGCGTTGCAGACTACACACAAAAACTTAATATGAATGATTTTGTAATTTTAATTAAAATATGTGTAGTATCAATTAAAAAATAAATTAAATTTTCACCTATAAACAATTTGATAATATCAATTAAGTTTTTCCAGTAAAATTAATTAATACAATTAAAAATTTAATTAATATAATTAAACTCTTAATTGAAAATATTAATTGGTGAACACTTTTTTCTGTGTACAACAATCACAGCTAATATATATTATTTTTAAGTAGCAAATTTTCTTCAGTAGGCCCGAAGATTGACTAAGGAATAACAATTCACGTGTACCATTAATTCAAAAAGCCATTTCATATAACAGAGAAGAAATCAAGGATAAAGTTTAGAGAATTTATTGGCTTTATAATAATCGTATAGTATATTAAATCGCAGCGTTATGCGTATACGTTATGAAATAATAAATAAATTCTATATTACGTATACGCACTATGGAATATTAAGCTTTCATTCATTTGATTTATTGATTCTTTTATTAAAAATTTACCATGTAAGCTGGTTGTCTTTGAAAACGTGACTTATTGAGGCATATAGGAAATAATAATAAGCTCACTGTGATATGTACTCGTATGTGTTTTGCTGCCAATGTCGTCTGATATATAGAAATATTTTATATTTTGTACATGGTCTGCTCTCCGGTTACTTTGCGTGTAACATTATTTAATGTGTAAACGCCTGAATTGATATCTTTATTACTCAATAGTCGTGCTACGAAATTGAATATATAAAAGAGGGCGCAATGTCATGTACTGCAAATAAAAATAACTGAACTAATGGGCGGATGGTCTCTTGGTGTCGTAAATCTTCAGCTGCGTTATATCTTAACTAACTAAGGCCTCATAACAAATACTGCGTTCAAATACCTATAAAATTCTCATAATTTGCATCAACTAATAAATAAATCTTTATACAACAAGCAATTTTTGGTATAAATTTTTTTTGTCAAGAAAATAAAATTGAATTTTAGTTTTTGAAATCAAATTTTCTTTCATATGGAACTTCTCTCTTTATAAATGTAGGATACTCAAAAATATTGCTTATGCAGAAATCAGCAGGTTAACAGCATGTACTTTGTGTGTTATGTTTTCTTGTTTATAAATTAAATTAACTTTTGCTATTTAATGCGGAGAAAACAATAAAGAAATGCTTTGAGCACAGCAAATATTTTTAACGCCAAAATTCCAATTTTTAGCAAACATACATTACGATGATTTTTTTCAATAAAAATTATGCTTACAGGAGATTTCAGAACGGTCTTTATTGGTTTACAGGTGTGAAATTGTATAACACTTTAGCAAAATGGCATTGAAAAGGAATTACCTTTGATGTCTGTCTGACATTATATATGGGCCAGATACTGTTTATTGCTGGCAAAGCAGTTTATTAATTTGAATTTTTTCTATAAGGTTGACTGTTTTTTGTGCACAATATTTTCTGCATGATTTTTATTGACATTCTATAAATTCGCGAAATCTCTTGTTTATCCTAGAAAGCATTTGTTTTTAATTTAACAATATTTTTAATAACAAAATTTCTTAATAGAAGAAACTGCGGTGGTAAAGTAAAAGTAATACAAGTAACTTAAATAGCTGCTGACCTGATAACATGTAACACAGTAGAATTTTAAATTTGATTTTACACATCAAAGTAGAAAAAATAGAATAAATTTAGTACATATCAAAGCAAGGACATTTTTGCCTATCATATATGCTCAATATAAGAAATTTAACATCACATGCAAATATAGACTAAATGATTCCAAAAAAAAAATATTTTCCAGGTCTGTTTTTACAATAGGTTAATTAAAATTCAAATGACTTAAAAGTCCACAAACACTTCCATATCTAATATAATAAAGTGTCATGTTACATTCTGTGCTCATATGAAGCCATGCAAGGACATTGCAACCGCCTATACGTTCTTAATAAAAAAAATTACATTTAAGCTTCCGTTGAAGGCCAAATGCTTTGAAAGTACATTACTATTCGCAGAATTATAACGTTCAGTAATACACCAAGTTTTATCCAGATAGATGCAAAAATGAGCTTACTTCCCATATATCCTTTTTTTTACAAAAATCAAATGGTGACTATTATCATAGTACAACTGAAGCAAAAACCTGCAACTGTTTCTAGAATTCCACAGTTAACTATTCATGCAACATTTTTGTGTCCATCATTGTCAGGTAATTTTTAACTTTAATATATCCTTTTAAGTAAAAATTAAATTTCAGCATTAGTCGTTATTCAAATGCTGCAAAAGTATGCAACAATTCATTCAAATCAAAGTAGGATATAGCTTATGGCTCATGTATCCTTTTTTGGAGCAAAACAAAGTTTGAACTATGATCATAATCCAAAAGTAGTGAAAGTCTGCTTATCTTAGAATTGCAGAAACAACTTCTCAGGTAATTTTTTTTTGTTCAAAAATAAAAGGAAAAATCTATATTCTGTACATATTCGTTTGTAAAGGTTGAATTTAAATGTCATAAAAATGCTGCAAAAGTATGTATAAGTTCAGAGAATTATATGTATATTTAAACACTCCAGGAAATTTCATTTAAATCGAAGCAAGAACAGACTTATAGCTCATATATCATTTTTCATAAAAATAAAATTTTTGCTATTATCATGGTCTAAAAGCATTAAAAGTCTGTTACTTTTGTTAGAAATGTTTTCAGGTATTTTTTTTCTTTAACAATGCAAGGAGATACCTGTATTCTATATACTTTTATTTGTAAGTGTTGAATGCTGCAAAGTATGCAACTTTTCAAAACATTCTATAGTCAAGCAGTCAAGAAAATTTTCTTTAATTTGAAGAAGGATTACAATTGCTTAACAAAAATCAAGTTTGACCTATGAACATAATGCAAGAGCACAGAGTCTGCAATAATTGTTAGAATTGTAGAAATAAATAGTCAGCTAAATGTTTTCGTTTACTAAAACAACGCTATGAATATCTTCTATATATCCTTATCTGTAAGGGTTGAATTTAAGCTTATATGATGCAAAAGTATGTAACAACTCGAGGAATTTTATAGTCAAGCACTCAGGAAAATTTTCTTTAAATCGAAGCCGGAACAAACTTGCCGCTCATATGTCCTTTTAAATAAAAATTAAGTTTCTACAATTATAATGATCTGAAAGCAGCAAAAGTCTGCAACTAGTCTTAAATGGGAAAGGGAAGCTCTAAATTTTTTTGTTTATCAAACCCAGAACATAACTACTCACAAGGACCTGTCCTTATGAGCAAAATATTTTATTTTAGTCATCGGTACATCAACAAAATGCTTCAAAACTCTATAGCTATTCGCAGAATTTTATAGTCAAGCATTAGCACCAACTTCTTTTCTAATTTATTATTTTACAATGTTACTTCCTATATATCCTCTTTTTACAAAATATTTTTTCAAATCATACTCATGGCATAAATGCAGTAAATGTCTGCGAATGTTTCTAGAGTTGCTAAAACGAATCACTCAAGTGTTTTTTTTGTCGAGCAATACAAGGACACGTTTATTTATCATATATTTTGAATAATAAAAATTTAACTGCAGTATGAATTCAAGTTCAAATATAGCGAAAATGATAAAATATTTCAAAAATCAAATACTTTAGATTCTTAAGAAATAATCAATTGGTGAAAGAGAATATGTGAATTACATAAATAAATAGAATATAAATATAAACCATAAATATGAGAGGATTATAATGCAAATTCATAACTATTTCTTGACTCGTACAAGTAAGTAATCTTCTTAGTTTTGTCTTAATCCTGCCAAAATGTCTTTAAATTTGAAAATTTTATTTCTCTAACAACTAATATTGTATCTCAACTAACATATCTACAACCAAATTAATTATTATTTCTTAAGTAATATCCAAAACTGTTTAAAAGAAATATTTAATATGAATTGTTGCCATGTCATATTTAACTTCTACTCATAATTTCAATATTTAAAAAAATCCACTTCGTTTACATATGTATGTGCTCAAAATACTTAAAAAAACTATCACTATTTTTTTTAGCTATGCAAAGAAGATTTTGTAATGAAATTTGAAATTAATTTATATATATTATTTAACTAGCTTTTAGTAATAGCTCCACCAGCGTTCATCTGTTTAAAAATATATAATTTTTAACTGGTTAAACAATCAACCCGACATTAAAATTTCATCAACCACCACAAAAATGTGTTTTTTGCAAAAAATCCTCTGCATATATAAAAAACCGCTCCGAACTGGATAAAATAATGTCCTATATTTTCCGCTGGTAATCAAGATTTCCATTGGTGAATGAACTTTCAAAACCGGTTTGAGCGTGAAAGTGTCGCAAACAAACACAAACTCATTTTCACAATTATAATATGAAACATTAGCCAAGGATTAAACTATGTAGAATGAATATTAATTAGGAATAATTCTTAAATCGGAACAGAAATAATTCTTAAATCAAGTTGAGTATTTTAAATTCGTATAGAATTAAATATTATGGAATGAAATATTCTGAAGAAGACAAGAAATACTTGTATTAAACCAGCCTTTAGCTGGAGGAAATGCCGATATTTTACTGTGCCGCCACGCACTGTTTCATTTTTTATAAGTTCTATAAGGTGCAATATGTGAGTATTTGTAACAAATCTTTAATTAAAATAATTAATTTAAGATATTATTATAATGCTAGTGTTGCGAAAACTTTGTAAGTTTTTCAAAAACCAAATAAGAAAATTTTGTGCAAAATTTACTATAATTTATTCATATGTTCTCTCCTCATGATGTAATGAAAAAATTTTATTTCAGCAGGAATGATAACCTAACTAAGGTCATATATATATATATATATATATATATATATATTCAAACTTTCTACCTACAAAGTGTGCAGTGTGTGCGGATATGTAAACTTATCATATATCCTCAATAGTGAAATATTAAATTTTAGCTTTATTTATAATCTAATTGCAGCACAAACTTATAAATATTTCTTGAAACGTGGAGCTAAAAATTCTGGCAAATTTCTTTAATCGCCATGCATGGACTTTCCGTATGTCCTTTATGCTGAAATTTTAAATTCTATTCAGAGTTCAGAGCGAAATCCAGCAAACACATAAAAATGTGTCTCTACACCCAGAGAAAAAACATGCTAAAATCAATAAAAACCATATTAAATTAATACGAAATATTAACGAAAGTCTATTCATGTTGAAATTTTTTATTTGAATATGAAAAATATTAATTTACAGTATTAATTTATAAATTTTAGTTCTTTTTAAGTATCTTAACATACATTTTTTACTTTATTGAAAATTAATAAATTAATGTGACGCATTCTTATTTTAAAGTTGCAGCTTTTCTCTGAGTGTACTCACATAATAAAGCTATTTTGGTAATATGCATAAATATCTTTTTCCACCCTGATTATTAGTATGCAATACTTAAAATTCAAACTGTACAAAATGAGTTTCAAATAATTTTCCTAATATTCATTTATTGCTTCAATTGATAAGCAAATTTGACTAGCTCTTCGTACTTTAGTAAAAAAAATATTATTCTTAACAAAAAAAAATATTAATAAAAAAGGAATAAAATTTAATTATCTACGCATATTATTTAGCACACCAGGCTGTCCTGGTTCATAATTTTCAACCTTTGCCTGAGTTATGCTGCTAATTTTACAATATGCTTGTGACAGCGTATTACTCAGCTCTCTTCTTTTCCAGAAGTTGTTAAATGTGTGTTAAAAAAACCAGGAGCTGGAGATTTTTCACAAACATCAAAGGCACTTAACGCATTTACAAATCCTGGCACTTAAAAAGGAAAATAAACGAGTCAGAGTGGTTAAAAGAATAACTATAGTTACTTGTTTGTTTTTCTTCTTGTTTAAACACAGTATGTAAAGGTTGCATTTACACGAAGTGTCGTCGGTCCCTTCCCCTAACGATAACATGTAGCCTGGTAAAGTGACAAACAATTTACATTAGTGATTTAGTTAAATTTATTTAAAATTTTTATAATGAAATTTCATTAAAGAATTTGTTTAATAAATTTTTTTCTGTATGCTAATAACGAAACGAAGAAGAAGAGACTCAAGCACTTTTTGCGTTTGATTTGCTCAGATTCTAATAACTAAACACAATAGCAAAATTAATTTTATTAAAAGTTTGTAATGTAAATTTTATTATAAAAGTTGGACTCAGTAGTGCGATTCACTAACTTTTTTTAACGATAATCGCATCGTTAAAATAATTATAACGAAAATTTATCGAATTTGTTATTCAGTAACATTTTTAACATTAATCGCTGTGGTTTACTGTCAGCTGTGTCGTTATTTAAGCGACAATAATTTATGTGCCGTTAATTTTATCGACAAAAACTAACAGAAAATACCAGCTGCGTCCTATCGTTAAAAATAAGTTTCAGAATCACACAATCGTTATTATAAGCGATAAAATTTATAGACAAAAATTAAGATTATTGGATCGTTAAAAGTTACTGAATCGCAATACAGATATGATACCAATTGTCATACGATAAATGCATCATGTTTATTAAAACGATCATTGCTGTAACCGGAAATGTGATTTACCTACACTGATACACGTACACTGATACAGAGCAGTCAAAAGGTGCGAACAGACGGTAATCAGATCTTACAAAATTTTCCTATCTGGCAATGTGCTGATAACTGACAATCCAAAGCTGCCAGCACAAAATAGATTTTCAATTCACACGGTTGTATCAAATTTGTCAGAAAATCTTACAGGTTTTTGTAAGAAATTTATCTGACAATATGGGCAGCTAAAAATTGTCAGTTCACACCATTTTCATATGCGAAAGTTATCAGATCTGCTATTAGGCGATGCCAGACTAAAATAATTTGAAAATATAAACTATTACGTACCCTGAAGAAGCAATTGCAAACATTTCGACTGCATATACTTTGTTATATTTTTAAACTTTCCTTCTGCTTTAAAATCAAGTGTAAGAAGTGTTGCCAAATATGTCCCAAAGTGATACGCTGAAGTATAAGAGATTATCAGTGAACTGGTGTTGCATTTGAAATCAAAGTTTGCTTGCGTGATGCAGAGCAGTGATGCATTTCTGCACAGGCCCATTTTCTTAAAATCATGCAATTGTCTGATGCATAAACTTGGCATGACTGACAATAATAAATTGTCTTACATATACCTGGCAATAATTTTACAATGGCAACAAAATGTGTTTACTGATTTTTAGATTTCAGACAGCTGTTAAGTGTCAGCTGTTAGTCTTGAAGTGGACTGACAAGACCATACATTTTCTGGCAACTTTGTCTTAACTTACACTGTGAAAGTCTTATTGCTTAGCTGATTAGTTTGTGGGAAAGAGATACGAGGCGGACAGAACCGTTTCTTTTCCCCTCGTCTCTTTTAACAATCTAATCAGTTTAGAAATAAGCCTTGCATATTGTAAATTAGGACTTTGTTAAGAAAAAAAATGTCAATTCACACTAGAGCTGAGCGATACTTCTATATCTGTTGCTTTTTCACAGCTATTGAAATTTTACTAGTCCCATAGGTAATAGGTTTTGGAAATACAGCTCTTTCATACAAACTGTAGATGATCTTGGCTTGCTTTACAATAGACAAAGTTAAGGCATTAATTTTCTTATGCTTTCAGAATTGTCGAAAAAAATTTTAAAATTTTGTCAAATCATATTTAATGGCAACAACAAATGCAATTTTATTGCCTCTCTGCCTCTTATACGACAATATTCAATATTTCGAAGGTTTTAATTGATTATTTTTGGTCTTGACTGTTCTCTTCTTATTAGTATTTCAAAACTAATACTAATAAATAAATAAATAAATAAATAAATAATAAATTTAAAGCAGTAGTGCTCAAATTAATTAAACCGCGATGACAAAATATCAGAACTGCTACTAACAAAATACTGCGATTCCAGGCACAGTTTAATGAACAGTGATTTGGAAATAACATCAACAAGGAGCAACATTATTTAAAAATCACGGGATCGCTCATCTCTAGTACAAACTGCTGTACGAAATTTTTAGCCCATTTACCTGACAATATTGTAAGATCTGATAATCGCCTGTACATGGCTTAAGTGAGTCCGTGATTCTCACCTAACCTAGCTTCCATCTTACCTAACCTAATTAACAAACCAGCAAGGACCGACCCATTGTGCCACAATGACTAGCGATTAAAATAAAAAGAATTGCAAAATTTGCCTGAAGCTGTTTGTTTTATTATAAAAGTAATACAGAAAACCTTTCTATGCAATTACTCAGAAATAAAACGCAATAGAAATGAGCACACACACAATACGAGTGTTTCATATTTGTGTATAAAATTATAAAGCATCAACTATCATACGCATTTTCCAGGTCTTTGCCACAAACGCACTGTCATACAATTTCATTCAACCTAAATCTGCAACAGCAATGTAATTGTAATCAGGTAAAATGTATATGATTTAGCATGTTGCAAGTATACATGCCACACGCACACACATTCACACACACATATACTCTAATAGCTAGAAGCAGAAAAAAGGAAAACTCTGACTGTGTGTGCAACATTTTTTCCGTAACCTAATTTTTGCCCTGCTGTGTTTCAAATTTAATAAAAATGTTTTTCCTGATATTTTTCTAACATCTCATTTTTAGAGTTTGCAGCGCAGAGGAACAAAAAAAATAATAGTAACAACAAAAATATCATAAAGAAACAAATTCACACATGCACAGTGCAGCATATCCTTAGGGAATAAACTTTTGTAGCCACCACTAATGCTGCCACTGCTGCCGCTGTTGCTGCTCATCCGTTGCATTACTGTTTTAGTATTAAACGTAGAATATTATTTTTTTTTTGTATCTAGGTTGTTGTTATTTTAAGGTTGACTGGCGTTACGTAGCAATTATGTTCCATTACATTTATTACTGCCAAACACACACACCCTTTAACATACTTATATAAGTATATGCTTTTATAGAGCATAAGGCTTGTTACTTTAATTTTTAATTTGTTGTACAAATTTCTTTAGCTGGGAGTTTTATTCCCTTTATCCTGCCTCTTACAGATTGAATTCGTTTTTTTTTTTTTGGTTTTGGCTTTTTTCGTGCCACTTTCGTAAACTTCAATTGTAATTATTTCTCAATTCTTTTTTTCTCAATTGTGGTTTAATGCGTGGGAAATGTTTGTTTAATGGCTTCTTGTTTTCTCATCCAGTTGGTGGCTTGTTCTTTTTTGTTTTTTTTTTGTCGAAGTGTGTGGCATTTTGTTGCATGTTAACGCATTGCGCTAAATTGCAAATGAAGTTATCAATTTCTATTTCTATGTTCACCCACCCACAATTAATTGAAATGTTGCGATAAGGGAGCATCCTTTATTCGGTTAGTTTGGTATTCTTTGAGGAAAATGTTGTGGGAAAATTTTTCTAAAGGCTGAAAATAGAGATCTGTGGAAATTGGGCAACATCAAATGCAGCATGTTCATATGTGTATGACAACATAATTGCCGAAATTTCTGTGAAATTTTTTAATTTTGAAAATAATTTCGTTTTTACATTTTTTCCCATGAGGGATAGTTATTTCATTGTGAATAAATTTCCAACTATTTAGTAATAATAAATTTATTATTTCCAAATCTTATGAAATGTTACCGTGGAATTTCAATTAAGAGGACGTTAAATTTTTCCGCCCTTGCACGATAGTAAATTTTTCCCTTTTTAGTTAATAGTTGAATGTGAATCTGAAGTGATTGCAAACTAAATTTCAGGTAAAACTTTCTGCAATATTACAGCCTCATTAATAAAACTTATTAAGGCTTTTCAAGAAAAATTTATTTATGAAAATTTGTCTAAAAACTCCTTTATAAAGCCCTTATAAATTTTGTAAATAAGGATGTTAGTTTTTAAATTCTAAAATTTAATAAATAGAAGATAGAGTCGAAAGTGTGGAGGTTTTTTTAGGTATAAGAGATTTATGAATTCATGTACTAGGTCGATTAAATCCAATATATATAAGTGTCTTGAAGGTAAGTTAATGAATTTATAATGTGTTTTTTCATTAGGACTTTCAAACAAATTATAGCAGATGATTGCAATAAAACTCACAGAAAAAATAATAATGTAGAATCGTTAAAAATAGGGTTAATTTTAAATTTGTTGGCAATTATCTTGCTTCATGTGTGTTTCATGTTAACTTAACATGATTTATAGAAATTGTCAAAAAATTGTTTCCTTTTGAAATAACTTTATTTTGCGTTGAATTAACATTTAAGTACTGTCAAAATCAAAATGAAGAATGATGTTGAATCAAAGTTATTTCAATTTAGATCAACATGAATTTAATTTAATGTGGGAATTGTATATTATTAATTATTTAACCTACGTGTGGTTGACAACCACATCAGAAAAATTTTTGTATATAAATTAAATTAGCTTCCCCGGCCAAGATTTGAACTCACAACTCCTCGCGTAGTAATCAACGTGGTTACCCCCTGCAAGAACTATAAATATTCTTGAACTAAATTATAATTTAACATTATTTCTTATCATTTAACATACAATTTACCTTAAAAGTTTTAGTTTTAGTAAAAAAAATAAAACAAAATACTTTGACTCTAAAAGTTTTAGTTAAAAAAATAATACAAAATGCCTTGACTTGACTCCATGATTCGAACTTGCGATCCTCTGAATGCAAGACTGGTACACTGCTTACCAGCCAGCAGCAGTTTATGGGCTGTTTACAAAACGTAAAAAAACAACAACAATACAAAAACAACCTGCGCAACTAAGCACAAATTTGTATTGCAGCTATGAACAAGGCAAATAAACATCAGCACACTCAAACAACATATTATTTCTTGTAAATTTAAGTGATTTTAATGAATTTGAATCAACTTTTTGTCATGTTGATTTTACATTGGTAATTTTTTGTGTCTAATTCGATTTGTCTTAATCACGGAAGTTTCAGTAACAAAGGACAAAAACCAATATGGCGGCCAACGGACACCATAGCAAAATAAATCATGTCCGAAAACTTTATAAACATAGGTATCATTCGACAGGTATTTCAAAGTCATATTTAGGTTTCTGTTATAATTTTTCCATTTAAGTGACCATTCAAGATCTTTAACGGTTTGAAGTTGTTCGCATTCGGATTTTTATTTTTTAAATTGTAACTTGTTTAAAACCTTTTTTCCATGTAACAACAACGATATATTAACTGTATGTGAAATTAATACAAAATTATTTACTTTTCATGCTGTTAAAAATTAAAGTTTCTTATCACGCGTGAGCGTAAGTGAAAAAGTTTTTTGTTTTAATATAAAAATAATAACAAATTAAACTGCTTTTCTTGATCATTACTTTATCAATTGACTTTTGCGTGACTTTTAAAGAACGATTGACCCAAGTAAAATTTTCCACAATGAAAAATTTTTAATTTTTAAAAATTTTAAAATATGGAAAATAGTTTCGAAGGTAGAGTTAGAAAATAAAACAAATATGTTGATTATTGAATTCTTGTTTCAACTTTTATATTAGTTGAACTTTTAATTTATTTAAATTTAAGTTTAACTTCTTGAGTAAAGTTTCACAGATGACCTGCATTAGCAGGAGTGAAATGCGTCTACAATCAAGTCAACCCCTCAATAATAATTTTTAATGTATTTTTAAACTAATTTTATGAATAAGTAAAATAATAATTTGGGTTTATTAGTTCGTTAACAAAACAAAATTATTATGAATATTAGTCAAAATTTGTCTCGCGTCTGTAAATCTGAGGTGCAGGATATATTCAGAAACTTTGCAGAGTATATTGAGGCAAATATTTTTGGGGAACATATTAATAACTCCGCTACTTAATGCTAATCGTTGGCTATATTATAATAAATCGCACAAAATGCCATTAAGAAGGCATATTTACAATTATTATTTGGCATAAGAAATCTGGCAAATTTACGTTTAAAATGTGTTATGATATATTTAATAAAATTGTATAGCCAACATTTTTGTAGGACATGTCATCCCTTCTTAACTCACCCTCAAATAGTTTTTAAAATGTTTAGAATACAGCCAAAATTGTCAATATGTTTGGTAGCTACAGGGTTAACATGTTCTACAAAAAAAATTGCCTTTTTTTACAAAGTTGCTGAACACACCCTACAACTGAACAAAAAGTTTCATATACCGATATGCTGCATGAAAAAAACTAACAAAAAAATTCCAATGTGATCTTTCAAAAAGTTGACACAAGATCTCCTCCTATACCAGAAACTATTGTCAGAACACAATGATTATTTTCATATTACACTGTGTAATTTAACTTTTTTTATATTTAATTTTGTAGGTTGAAAATAAATAAACTAAGTAAAAGTATTGTTAAAAGTGTAATTTTGTTCTGCATTTTATCCTGCTAAAAAAAAAATTTAAGTTAAAACAAAAGCCCTCATACCGTATCCTACATTAGCTTCAATAAAGCCCAAGCATCATGTTCGGGCTTAACTTAAAAATAATTTTGTTTTGTTCATGTTAATTTAAATTTAAAATTCTATTTTAAAAACACCAACACACTTCTGGGCTGGACAGCCAAAAACACACTCATCCATCACTAAGACAACGAAGGGCCGGACACGTTTCATTTTTATGTTTAGTTTTTTTTTCTTGTTTAGAAAGTAAAAATTTATTAAATTATGAAAACACACAAAATTTGTAAGCAACGTTTTAAATAAATATTTAATTAAATAACCTTTCTTTAAAGTGAATGCAACATGGTTAAAAATGTACAGACAAAACCGACAAGCATCATCTTGCAACACGCGTCGAACACGCGACTTAAACCTTGAGAACATTAATCAAGCCAGTCGCATTTGTGTATGAGTGGATTGCACTATAAAGAAAAATTTATGCAAACACGCACCGGATAATAAACCAGAAAATTTATCTTATACAACTTAAAAACAAATAATTAATTTATCAAAAATAAATATTAATTTTCAAGGCAAAATGAAAATAAGCAAAATAAAAAAATAATTAATAATTGAAAATTGTAATATTTTATTTAATTTTTCAATATAATAATCCTTAAGCCGTGCACTAAAAGAGGATTTCATCATAATTTTTGTTGGCAGTTTTTCATTAAATAACGGAAATTGAAACGCATTTCCTTTGTAATGGGAAAAACCAGGGGAGACAGACGCGCAGCAAGAGCAATCGTATATATAATTTTTATAAGTAAAGTCATCACATTATTTCAAGTGAATCTGTAGAATGAAAAAAATCCAAACATTTAACCCCATTTGGTTTGCACATTTAAATGGTTAATGTTTCCTGATGCTGCTCGTGCCATTAAAAATACTGATGGTGAGATATTGATAAGCTGATGGTAGAAGTAAAATCGTTTGCATTGACACAGAAAAAAAAGATTTGTAAATACAAAAAATTTATTTGTGAATACAATTAAAATATTATTTAAAAAGGCACCTACAACGATTTTTGTAAATACAAACACACATTTGTAACATAAGAAAACAAAATCAACTCAATTATTTCCAATTAAAATATTATGTTATTAACAATTGAGTTGTTAACAGAAAAAAAAATTATTTTTTAATGAATTTGTTTTTCAAATTTTAATGTGTTGTTTCTTTGTTTGTATTTTTTGTATATTTTTTTAGAATTTTGTTTTTTGTTAAATTTTAAAGATGTTTGGATGAGTCGAACCGGCAAACTCTTGATTAATAGTCTAATGTACTTACCACTTAGCTAAAGAACAAATCGTTATTAGATAAGCAAATAATGAATACACACAAAATGCGAGTTCTTCTGTTTCTTCTACATGTGCGTATTCCGTTATGATATAATTTAACAAATAATTTTGTTGAGTAATTTGATCGACTAGAAAAATTTTAATTTGTTGAATCAACAATGAATTTTTTGAGTTTTTGCGCCATGTATAACATAAAATTTGGTTAGTTCAGTTTATTGAAAAAATTTTCTGTTTTTTTCATATCAACAACTTAATTTTTTATATTAACTAAATATATATTTTAATTTAAATTAACTATTAACAATTTGTTTTGCTGGTTGCATTTTGATGATATTTTTTTCTGTGGATGAATGATGTGTTTGTTGACTTAAACTTGAAGTTTAAGTATAAATAATCATTTCATTTACATTATTTTCTCATTAGTTTTCTGCATAAAATGTGGCTCCTTATTACAATTCTAAAGATTTTGTAAAAGCGAGATGTTACTTTTTTTCAGGTCCTTTGAATATTGAAAAAAATCAATGAGATCAGTTTTTTCAATTACCGCTTTTGTTTGATATTGTACTGAAATTTAATTAAATTACGATTTAAATAATGATTTTCGTTATTGGAAAGAATATAATATATTTGTTTTTTTTTAATTCAATCAATAAACGAGGATTTTTAAGAAATGTCCCTGCTGCAAGTCGAAATGACACAAGGCTAGTCACGTGACCGGTCCCTAAGTGATAGCAACCAGTTTGAGTTCTGACATTTTTTATCAGCTGACTAGTTTCTTTTACATGAGGATAGCTTAGGATGAAGGTAATTTGATACTCTGTAGAGACTTGTCATCGAACTATCTTAACGGGTCTAATGTAAACTATATAAAAATGTAACTCCGAAATTTAACTGTAATAACTAAAAACTGCTCTATTTGTTATTGTTACAAATGCGATTATATTTTATTCTTGAGAAGATATTTTTATAGGATTGGAACTAACCGTCATGACTCGACCGCAGGAATACTTGCGACTTTCATAATTTCATAATTTCTTTGTCAGAGTTACTGACTATAACAATCGAGAGATGATTAAAGATGGCAATTTCCTGCATTATTTTCTAATACATTTTTGGCAGTTTAAAAATTTCTAGTTCTTCACTTAAAATATTTATCTAATCAAATATAGTAAAGTAAGGCAACATTAAACATCGTGGAACCTAAAGATTTTGATCGTTTCTGAAAATAAAGTACATATGTATGTGTACTTTGAAAGAATTTTTTTTAATTAGTTCTATGAATTTCGGTATTAATCCAATGAAAAAATTCTTTAAGATTCAACCCACATCACACTTCGTTGGATTAATGAAACCAGTTTCGTTAAAATTATTTTAATGGAAACTACGTCGAATCTATTAAGCACTGTCATCAATGCAAAGAAAGAACTTCATCGAAACAACGAAATAATTTCATTAAAATGACGAAATAATTTCATTAAAACCACGAAATAGTTTCATTAAAACAACGAGATAATTTCCAACGAGATAATTTCCAACTAAATAATCTTATTAAAACAATTAAATAATTTCATCAAAACATTGAGATAACATTATTTTAACAACGAAATAACTTAACTGAAACTGTATGAGTAAATAAGCGTACAAAGAGTGCAAGAACAATCATACAGAAAGGCCTTTGATGCAAGCTTTTGGTTGACAACTATTGAAATACATTTAATTTATCAGACTTTCATGACTAAAATGAAATTTTCATTGGGACAATGATCACATTTCATAGCTATAATGAAGTTCTAAATTCCTATATATTTTATTATTTGTTTAGTTTTAAAGAATTTAATCTTTAACTTAATTGCTTTAAGGTATGGACTTATATGTTTATTTCAAGCAACAATTGTAAATGTTTCTTAAATATAAAAGGGTTTCTTAATAATTACAAAATATTGTTATCATAAATCGAATGAAATATTGTTACTATACTAAAATACCAACGAAGCAATTCCAATGAAATTCTTTCACAATATTCGTGAAATTATCATTATATTTGTGATATTACCATTAGATTTGTAAAAAAAAACGAATGAAATTGTTTCGTTATACTTATGAAACAAAATTCTTTTGGTGTATAGATATTAAAACACAGAGAAGTTCGGTTGTAACAATCGCCGCAGAACAGAATGGGCAAAGGTTGCCTTACTAGAAGTAATTTTTTTTTGCAAAAATTAAAAAACACGCATGTGAAGTTTTTTAGATTTTCTAAAAATTTTTTTTTAAATCTGCTGAAACTGAAACAAAATGCACCTGCACTTTGCCTAACCCAACTACAAACAGAAATACTTTATGTAGTATTTATACAGATTTATGAAAAAAAAATTGGTCCATAAACAACAACAAAAAAATAAAATCAGTAAAGTGAGACTTTAATATGCACACGAAGGGTTCCGTACGGACACTAGACATGTGATACTATATGAACTTTATTTAACCTATATAATATAGTTTAAACATTTTTTTCGTTTTTGGGATTTTTTCCGTTTTAATGGTTTTGGAGTATATTTTCGTTTTTTCGGTTTTGGTGATTCATTTTAGTTTTATAGATTTATTTTTAAGTTTAGTTTAGTTTTTTCCTTTTGGCGATTTTATTCGGGATTTCGGGTTTTTATTTTAATTTGGACGATATTTTAATTTCTGCGATTTTCTTTTGGTTTTTGGTGACTTATTTTAGTTTTAGAGATTTTTTAAGTTTGGCGCTTTTTTGGTTTTAGGCGATTTTTTTCGGTTTGGTGATTTTATAATTTAGGATTTTTCTAATTTCAGCGCTTTTGAAAATTTGAATAGTTCGCCTTTTACGGTTTTCAAGATACAGCAAGTTGTCAAAACTACACAGTTAAAATTACATTAACTAATAGAACACTGTTTAATTTTATTTGTTTTAAATTTTTGTGTTAATTGATGTAGTCTGTATAAAAACACATTAACTTTGCACATTTCAAGTGTCTACATATATTTGGATGTACAGATATTACATATGATTTTAAAATTTTTCGTTGCTCGTTTTGGAACACCCTTTAATTTTTAGTTGTCATGTATTTGCTGTTGTAGCATCTTAGGTTCTACATATTGCGTCAAACGGACGGACAAATGGTATGGTTACTTCTCAACTTTGGTGTACGGAACCCTAAAAGACAATTGGTCCATAAGCCAAAAAAAAATCTTAAAGCAATTAGATCAAAACATTGACCAATACTTCATTTTATGTAAAAAAAATAGCGCACTTTTTTAAATAAACTTTCATTACATTAATATAAAACAAAAAACAGGCGATTTTTTTTTGTTCGTTATAAGAATATAAGCTCTTGTTTTAAGCATTAATTTATTATAACTGGAAGTATTAGTTCGTTAAAACTGGAATTCACTATAAATATACTGATTTATATGAAACACTACTGCACAACTGTGCGGACCATAATTCGTTATAACTCAATTGCTCTGTTAATAGTTTTTAATAACTAAATAAATTTTTAATATCTCCATTCTCTTTTTATTCTCTAATATTTTACAAAATCTAATTTTATTTTATTCGCGTAAATTAATTACATCAAAAATTAGCGTTAATAAATTTCTTATGATATTTAATTTTTAATTTTTTTAATTTTAATATCTTTTTATGTTTTATTAAAATCTTATTGCTACACTTGCAGTCTATGCTATCACTTATTAATATCAATAGCTTTGAAAGCTTTTCATTATCCCTCAATCTTAATTAGCTTTTAATTTCAAGGCTATCCTCCCCCCCCCCCCCCCACCCACCCCTATTATTTCTTAAATGTTGTTACATAAAAAGCATCTTTGTTTCAATTAAAATGTACAGGAATGAAGAAAGCAAGCAAAGAAATTGCACTTTAAAAGTTTCTCAGGCAAACAAATTGATTTTCAATTATCATGAAAAATTATTTCACACTTAACGTTAACAAAAAAAAAGAAAACAGAGAAAAAGAAAATGGCTGTAATAATAAGGGTAAATAACAGTAGAAGAAAAAAGAAAAATAAAAAGAATTATTGCCAGAAACTTTTCTAGATCACTTTCTCTCATTTAGTTATATTGAACAATTGAAAAATATAATGGAACTTTGTCCATAGTTTTGGCTTGCTAAACTACAAAAAATGGCACAACTTCAACGAACAAGTATGGCCAAAGCACGTTGGCAGTAATAGAAAATTGCAAGAATTCATTTAAAACAATTAAAATGTTGAAGGCAATAAATGTGCAGAAAAAAAGAGTCTTGTGTACACTTATATTTAAGAGCAGTTTCAAGGCAAATTGTACTAGGGAAAGTAACCTTCAAGAACTGTTTACAAGATGTTAAACTTTATAGATATTGAAAATGATAAGGATACATAGATGAAGGAAAGGTGGGTAGCAGTGAAATTTATGCGGCATGGCAAGTAGTGTAATTGCCATTGAGGCAATATTAATTTGTTGATATTAATATATGGAAAAAATTAAAATTCATATTAATGAATTCCATATTAATAGAAAAATTTTTTATTATACAAAACATTTTACAGTTCTTTTCACAGTGCAGTATTATTTTATTCTCAACCACAAATTAACTAATTCCAGGTTTGTTTAACAGAAACCATTTAACCGAGAGTTATTGATTTACATTTCACCAGCATTCGACACAATGCTGTTTCTATATTCCTACAAAAACTTAAAAAAAATTTTAAAAATATCTAAATCAATAACAAATGTCTTTGGTTGCTGACTTTATATTCTGAATCTCTGCCTCATCTGACAGAGAAGAGTGGGCGCGCCGAGCGAAAGTTATTTTTCTGCTCCTTTATTATATACTTTCCAAAAACATTTATGGACAATACAAAACATTCCACTTTCTATTCCATAAATTTTTGCAAAATCAATCGGCCCTGTTCTGTAAACCGATCGATTTTAAACCGCACGATTTTAGAAAACTATCTCCAACATAGAAATGTTTTTTTAAATTTTTTAAAAGTTTTTTATTATATTTACTTATATTATATTATTATTATATCTGAAAGAAAATTACAGTGTATGATTTTAAACATTTCTGCAGGACCTTTATTAATTTTTTGAAAACGAGAAATTTACTCGGATTCGTTTTACAAAACAAAGTAAAATATTTTTTAAATTTTTAACATATTTATTATCTTAAGAGACAAATTTTGTTTCCTTAAATTTAGCAGAAAATTTTCTGTCAAATAAATGAAGCCGGTTAAAAGTTAACCATATATTGTCAAAGGCAGTTAAACCTAACTTGCGGTTCAAGTTCATGCTTTTTATAAGTCATACATTGCCAAATTAAAAATTGATTAAATTTAAATTGTATATTTTTTTTTGTCGTAAAAAACAAAATCTTGATTCTTTTGTTGTACTTATAACAAACAAAAATTAACATGAGCATTTAACATAACAAACAAAAATTAACATAAACATTTGATGAAAACAACTTAAGAGAAGAGTGGTGTCTTAAGACACGCTGTTACAGCTATGCTGCTTGGCGATATAAAACAAATGTCATGTGCTAAATAACAATGTAAGAAAATTATTTTATATTCATAAAACTAATATATTTTATTAATATGTTTTTTATGTTCTTATAAGTAAGTCATCTGGCACCTCCGTCTTTACGAACAAAAAAAAAAAAAAGAAAAGGATAACTTAAAAAATGTTGTAATCAAAGAAATCTGTCGATTATTTTTGTAACGAAAATCGCGTCCTAGTTCCTGTGTCTGGCATAAGGAACATAGCTCTACTTTGTGTAATTTTTGACAGTAATTTTTATTTTTAACCCCGCAACCAAAAAGGGGTCTTAGAAGTTTTTTGTGTGTGTCTGTACGAGTCCACCAATTTTGATTTGGTTTTTTCTATTAAAAGGTCATTTAGTCGAGAGTGGTCGTAGCTATGTCTATGGTCCAGCCGTTTAGAAGACATCACATCTACTTTAAATATATCGGGGTGTCTAAAATTTTAAATTTTTGTAGTTTTTCACTTATTATAATTGCTCAATTAACAACCTTTTGTCGGAGTCGTAGGTCGTAGAAACGTTGTTGGCAATTTGTATATAAACATTTCTTTATAAGCCATATTCACATTGGAATTAACAACAATTGAATCGTTTATTTCAAGAACCAGTCAAGCGAACTCTCTAGTAATAATAAAATTACTTTTACAAAAGTGATATATTTTCCTAATACCGAGTCCACATTTAGGCAAATATTTGCCCAAAACAGCGTAACCACTAACTACTAAACCCTATTACTTTATAATTTTTCTATTTCTATTTCATGCATGTAATAAAAAATTGGTATAAGTGGCAACACTGCTTATACATAGCATAATAAAACTTAATATGTGAGAGAGAAGAGTTAAAATTTTCGATTCCCATTTCGTGAATTTTGCTTCTCTTCAGTTCACGCCTACAAATACAACTCGTAGGTGATATGTTGCAGCTAGGCCACCGTTCAGAGTGCCCCTGTGGCTGAGTGGTAGCGATGCTATTCTCTCAGTCCAGAGGTCGTGGGTTCGATTCCCACCATAGACTCTGGGTGTTTTCTGCAGACAAGCTAAACGCTTTGCGGGTTGTGTTTGTTCTTAAAAAAAAATTAGCTAAAATTCGTTGTATTTGTCATCTAAACGGGCTCTTACAATATATAAGGAGTTTTAAGGGAAGACAGATATCTTACACAAAGGAATTCTCTCTTAGGTGGAAAATTATGCAATTAATAGACAGAAAGTAAAAACAAAGAGAATTTGTTTTTTTTTAGTTCAGGGCAATTCCCAAAAATGAATTTTTAAAATCCCCAAAATAGGATTTTTTCATTTTTTTTCATTTCATTTGGAATATGAGAAAAAAAAGACCTCAAGTATGACATTTACAACAAAAATTTATCTTTTTTAAAACGATCTGCATAGAAAAAAGTGTTCACCAATTAATATTTTCAATTAAGAATTTAATTGTATTAATTAAATTTTTAATTGTATTAATTAATTTGAGTGGAAAAACTTGATTGATATTATCAAATTGTTTATAGGTGAAAATTTAATAAATTTTTTAATTGATACTACAAATATTTTAATTAATATTACAAAATCATTCATATTATTTTTTTGTGTGTGGTTCCTTTAACAACAAAATTTTTTCCCAAAAAAATTTTTTGTAACATTTTTTATAGTTTTACCTTTTAAATAAGTATAAGTGTAGGGTTGATATCATTGGACATTTTTTTTAATGGCAAAATAATTAATACACTTTTTTCTGCAGAAAACTCCAAAAGTCTACTTTTTTAATATTTCAATTTAAACTATGTATAACTTTTTACTTAATTAATTTTAATACAGATTTTTTTAATGTTCACCTTATCGAAAACAAAAGTTGACGTGAAATATGTTCCTTTTCCCTAAAAATTGTGATTTCCAATGTTTGCGTTGTTGTTGTGTCAGTAATTCTTTCCAATTTTGTTCACCATTATTTGTTCACGGTAAATATTTAATTATTATTACAGAATTTTGTTTTAAATCCATAATAAGTTGCTTTTGTAAATCGGATAACAATTTACTTCTCCATTAGCAGACCAGTGGAGAATGATTGGTAAAAAAAGCTTAAATTTAAATTTTTTTCCTTTCGAATATTTACTAAACTGTAAGCGAAAACACATATTTTAGCTCTTGGAAAGAAAAATCTACTGGCAAAAAATATTTTTTATCAGATCAAAAACAATGTAGCTTAATAACGTTTTGAATTTTTCATTAAGCCAACCTCTTTAAAGATATATAGTTCAAATTCAAGAGTTAAGCTCTGTGTTACCTCCTCAAACGCTATATGAAATCGATATTATACGGACGGCCCGTTTAGTAACTGCAGAGTTATATCAAGTTTTTTAACAAAATTCACCACTGGGCGATGGCAAAAGAGGAATAATTAGCGTAAAAATCTAATCGAATTTATATGTTTTCGCTTCACTGAGAATCTTATTCGTTTACCTTTGTTAATAAGAAAAACCAATTAATTTCATCAGTTTATAGTTTGATGTGCAAATGTTAAGTGAATATGATCAGAGAACAAACAAAAAATAAATTTTCTTCTCTTAATTTTAAAAAATATATATGGTGCTTAAATGGAGTTTTAATTCAATGGTGGGCACTGTCAATGTAGTGGTAAATTTTTTATGTGTTGAGGTTGCGAGCTACCCACCAAACACAAAGCCAAGCGTTTGAAAGATAATGGTGCATTATATATTTATACATAAAAAGACATATTTTTTATCTTGAGAGAAAACGTTGATTAAGTAAAATTATTAATTAAAAATAAATCTTTTTCTAAGTAAACAGTGAAATAAAAAAATTAAAAAAGATAGGACAATAATTCATCATGTTTTCTATTCAATAAAAACCGGTCTTGAAAATTATAGAAAAGGGTTTCAAATATTGTTATATATTCAAACTTTTTTTATTCTGTTTGTCATATGTGAGAGCAGTTTTTGGAAAACTAGAAAAATCATCCGACTGAATTTGAGAAAGGTGTAAAAAAAGCTTTGTTTTAAAGTTAAAAATAATTTTAAACAGATCGCATAAATTATTTTAATTAATTAATTAATATAATAATTTTGTTGATGTCTACTATGGAGAAAAGTTTATCTCTGACAGTATCGAACAATAGTTTGCCTGTAACGTTTCTATCAAATGTTTCCAGAGAAAACATTGTTTCGAAAATATTGTAGTCATGATCTACGCATCGAATACAAATCAGAAGTTGGCAAAGGTCATTAATGTCTGTGCTTTCATCTAAACAAAAAGAAACGAATTTGCAATTTATTAATTTTTCTCTAATAACAGACTCTACTAATTCTCCTAATTTAGTAATATGCCGTACTACGCTGCGGCGAGACAAAGAAAGAGATTGTAAAGTCTTATTTTTATAATTAAGTTTTTGAAAAACTTTATTAATCATATTTTTAAAAAATATCCCATCAGAAAATGGTCTTCCTTGTCTAACAATATCCAAACTTATTAAATTTGATACTTCCAATTGCATTTTTTTATTTTCAAACTTTAGTTTGGTATCGTCCACTGATAGCATCCATTCTTTTATTTTTTCAATATAAATGTTTTTATTCTGATTTAAAAGCTTTTCCCTTTGCTTACCATTAAACTTATTCATATCACTATGAAAAGCATCATAATGTCTTTTAATGACATATTCCTTTTTTTCCTTAAAGCTTTGATAACATAAAAGGCATTGTATGTTACCAAATGCATTATTTATAACAAAATATTTTTCGCATATCATCATCAATTTGAAATGAGACAAGTATGTTTGCTGGACAAATATTCTTGAAAAAAATATAAAAAAATATGTAAGCATCCGCCTGATGTGCATTCATCGCTGTCTCATCGACGACTAAATTAAAGAGGGTAAGAATACGTGTGAATATTATTTTCACAATTGTGCCAAGAAACGCCCGAGTCTGTTTTAATTTCAAAATATTTTTAAAATGCTTTTGAGCCCAAGGGCGTTTTAATTCGTTATAACTTTTTTATAATATTTTTTTTACAATTTTCCTTTTCAGTATTTTGTAAAGAAAACTTGGAGAGTTTGTCCAAAAATTGAAACCGATAGATTGCCAGCAACAACTTAACTATGCAATTTATTTTCGTCAAAAAGCAGAAGAAAGTCGTGATTTTATTCATATCTTAATTTTGAGTGGCAAAGCCAATTTCCAATTCAATAGCTTCGTTAAAAGGCAAAAGTGCAGCGAGAATTACTCCCACTTAAGTGTATCTTTTCGCACGGTGTTTCCTCGGAGGATAATTTGACAATATTCTCTTGAAAATAAACGCGGTGTCGCCGTTTCCTTGACTGGTGTAAGATATAGTTGTTGAATTGTGAAATGCTCCATTTTAAATTCCCCAAGTCTTTTTTACAAAATAGAAAAGAAAAAGAAAAAATTACAATAAAAAAGTCAAGAGAAATTCAAACCCCTTCGGTGATTTTGCTCCCTGTACTGTATCCGCTTGCAGTAATATTTTTTTTTATGTACACAAGCAATTTCAAAAGGCATGGCCGGCCTTCTAAATAAAAAATTTTGTGTGCGTGTAATCAACCCACACAAAACGCATACAAAAATGCACATCCCATACAAAATCGAAAATTTCCACAAATTTGGCGCTCTACTCCACTGTTATACTTTGTTGAATAACACTTATTAATTTTATACAGATTTATTTGCTGCTCATCCTTTATTAAAAACCAAGAAAAACACACATATGTATGTATGTATGCATGCGTGTGTGCATGTATGTACGTATGCATTTAGTAAACACTACACTTAACAACAACACTTTGACCCAATTTTCGAGATTGTACTTATTCGAAGAATATAACTATTTAATATGTTAGCAATTCTCGCTATTTACACTCCATGAACGTATACGCTGTGCATAACCTTTGGCAATTTAACAGTTTAACTATTTCCTAATAACATCCGTTAGTACAATTTCTTGTTGTACTCCCCAGTCGCAGGATATAATTTATATTCTGTGCCAGAGTGCATTTAAATCATTGCAATAGTACGATGTTAGCATAAAAGCACAAAACTCGCTGCGTACTTATCAACAATTTTCCAATTGCAATAAAGCGCGTCTTTTTAAATATTCCAAGCATGACAAAATCAAATCAATTAACAGAAAATCAATTACTAGTTTTTAAAGTTAGTTTCTTTTCTCTCTCTTTTTTTTTTGTTTTCCTTTTACATCTCTTACTTTTAATAAGAATCCTATTTTTTTGTTTCATTAGTTGTGCATATTGCATTGTTCGCTCTGGTAGCTGTGCACTAATAAAAAAAAAATAATAATAAAAGGGAGAAAATATCGTGGTAGTACGTACATGATAGCACTTGCATTATGGTTATGCTTTAGAGCGTGTGTGTACATTTTAGTATCTTCCTTTTATGCTGCTTGCTAATGCTAAGGATATTTGTTATTCTCTATTGCCACACTAAACTAAATGTTGGATATTGGGTTTCCGTTTCTTTCTACTGCTTTTGTGGTCCTATGCTACTCGTACTATTTTCCTCTTTTGCTTAAATTGTATATATTTTTAAAATTTGTTTTAGCAAATTGTAAATTTATTGTTTAATTTTTCTTTTTAAATAATTTCTTTTGTGTTTGTTTAGTTTGTTTCAACAATTTGAAAGAGTTTTTTCTTAAGAGCCGGTACATATTTACAGAAAAATGTTTTCCAATCAGCACTTTTAATTTTAATAAAAAGAGACTACAAATTAATTAAAAAATTGATTAAGCAAATTAAACGTTTTATTTCATTAAATTTTTAAGCCAAAGTTTAATTTACTCAAAAAAATTTTTAATTAAACTTTTAATCAAATAAAATATTAAGCAAAAGTTTAATTGGCTCAATTACAATTTTAATTGATTTCTTTTGAACTAAAGGAAATAATTGGAGAAATTTTTTTTCTTATTGTCAATTTCAGAATGTGAAAAGAAGACGTTCAACTGCAAACTTATTCTGAAAACTACAATAAAACTTGTAAATTTTTATGTTTTTTCAATATAAATTACAAATCAAACGTTGTCTTAAAATATTGTGAAACATGCACTTAGTGAATGGCAATGTTTATCTAAATTTTCATACTTAAGCTATCATAGCTATTGTTTAATATAAACTATAATTACTAGATATCAAAAGGAAGCGGTCAATGGGGTAGCGAGAAAACAGATGAATTGCTTTATCGCAGAAAATTAAGGTCAGTTTCCTAGTGCTTCCAGACCCATAGAGTTTACCTTCAGCTCTCGGGTCAATTGAATTTTGCACGTTTGCAGGCCCAAGTCTCGGTGGCGATTGCTGAAGTAGCTAGCACGCTGACTACAAAACAGAAGGACCTGGATTCGAGCCCGGTATCCGACAGTCATTAAATAACAACACCACAGATTTTACTGATATGCATTAGTATCCCTTTATATCAGTTGTTGTATGAAAGTTCAAGTGATGAAGGAATAGTCACTGGTCACGACTTCAGCGGATACCAATCGTAATGTCACATCAGAGCGCCCTACTTCATCGGTATTGTGTAGCAGAATTATCGGCGAAGTAAAATAACCAATGAAATTTATACTAATTTCAACTTCAAAAATTTAATATGCCTCATTTAGAGCAGAGGCGCTGCAACTCTGCTTTATTAAAAATAAGTGCAAAAAGCAGAGTTGTAAAATAATGAAGTTTTCCTCTATCTCTTCCTTCACCATATATCTTCTCTGTCACATTTTCTTTCCTAAGCAAGGTAACACCTAGTAAAAGTAGTAAGCGCTCATTGCCTGAGTATTACTACTCTTTAAAAAAAATATATAAAAAAAATTACGACACAAAATTCGCGAAGTTATGCTGTAAAGGACGATTAGTTGTGAGTGACACCAGAATTAATTTCCTTGGACAGCTTCGATGTTTTCTACAGATCTTGCATTCATTGACTAAGTGTTCCTCTCTTAATAAAGTCTCAACGCAAAAATACTTATAAACTACACCAGAATAGATTGCTTTGGACAGCTTTGGTTGTCTACTGAAACAGTGATCCTAAGGTTGTCCCCTATCTTGTCCCCTCGGTAGAATGAGTATTTCGAGCCTAAAATGAACGAAGCGCAGTAAACGTTACCCAGACAGAACCCCTTTTCTCATAAAACAGTTTAATAATTTTCATGTGTTGTTCATTTGACAAAACAGAGTGAATAATTATTATCCAATTCGACTAATTTACAAAAAAAAAATATACCAATGTAAAATCACCATACAGTATTTTACTATCCCTTAGCAGTACTATCGAACCTAAACTGTCAAAACCGAGTGGATTTTTATTGTCGCGCAGTGTAATTTATAAAATACAATGACTACATTTAATAAAATTCAAGTATATCTTTGATTCAACATGGTTCTTAGTGTCATTTTAGTATCGAATTTACGTTGTTCCAACTTGAAATAACTTTGATTCAACATGATTTTTCATTTTGATTTACCAGCATGGGAATAAAAAAAGTCGTTCCAAAGGAAAAACTTTCTTTGAAGATTATTTTACATCATTTATAGCCGCTAGCAATTGTGAAAGTTTGGAACTACCCGTTGAAACGGACTTATTTATTTTATGAATATCAGCACTAACTTTTGGGCTACAAGTGCGTAAGATATCTCTATATTTCGTTTTAATACACTCAAAAAGAAACCTTAGCACATTCACTTACAGTAAAAAACAGAAAGGAAGAAATTAACAAGTATTCAGTTTTGTGACAAAGAAAGATAAGTGACAAATTTAAAACGATGTAAAAATAGTACAATTTTATTACTATTGTTCTACAATCAAACCTTATTTATTTGAAGCACTTAAGATATTGCAAATCAAAAGCACAACATTTCTCGTGGTAAGCATTTATGACGATTGCATGTAGATTAAATCTTGCTTAGTTTAGATTTGATTACCATATTTTAAAACGTGACTGGAATACAAAAGTAAATTAAAGAGACAATTTTAAAAGAGAAATATAGAAACAAAAATTGCACAAGTATACAAATAATCGTCTACAACGACATAATTGCATTTAAGATTTTTTGCAAATGCTACTGAAGCTTAGGGAACATGTTTAATTAGTAAAATCTTTTTGTTCAAACATTTTTTATCTATCTAATAAAAATTTACTCCCTAATAAAATATTTTTCTATACAAGAATAAAAAAAAATGTGCTTTACTTCTAAAACATCTTCTATTTGCTTTTTAAATTTTAACAGCAAAAGCAACAACAGAGAGCGTGAAAATTCAATTAAGAAATAATAAAAATATATTTTCATCTGTTCGCAAATAAGCAAAGGAGAATAATAAAATGAACTAATATTTTGAAATGACTAAATGTAGTAATTGAAATTAAGAAAAAAGTGCCTTCAATGAAAACTTTGAAAGAAATTTTGTAATATATTTTTCCCCTGCAGTATAAAAAATGAATTGTGTATGTATGTGTGTGTTTGGCTTAAAGGCAAAAACCGATGCTGGTGATGATGATGATGATTTTGTTAAATGTTGCAAATGCAGTGACAACAGTATTTTACTAATGCCTTTGGCAGTTTTTATCATTGTACGTAAGTATTAAGTACCTGCAAAAGTAGTTGCTGGGTTCTGTGAATAAAAATTGCACGTGCACATAGATGCACACGTAAAACTGTGTGTCTCCCTCTCTCTCGCTCTACCTGTAAATGTGCGTAAAATTTATTAAAATAAGAATTTTTGGTATTTAAATAAAGGCTTAATAAAATTTAAGCTCGTTTGTTGCTTAAATTTAATAAGGAGTTTGGTTTTTATGCTACTGTTTCACAAGTTAGTTAAAATATTTTATGGTCTTTTTTTTTTTTTTTTGTAAAATATACTTCTAATTCATTTAAACTATTTTCCTATTTTATTACGAATAAGTTTAGCTATTATTGGCGGTAGGTCTTTTGTACTTCTCAAGTCTTTTCAGCAACAGTAACTTCCAAGATCGAAAACCGGTCTTAGTGGCTACTCATCAGTCTCTGTAGAGCATTATATATTCGTGTTATAGTGGTGCGATGAATAGGGCTTCAAAAATAAACAAAACTTCAGTCACTTCTATAAGTAGTCCTCAAGACTTTGGCCTGTTGTTGCATTGTCTTTTCATCTCCTGTCTTGTCTATGTCTATATCTCTGTCCATTTCCATGTCCATGAATGTCCATGTCTCTGTCCATGTCTATGTCTATGTCTATGGCTATGTCTATGTCTATGTCTATGTCTATGTCTATGTCTATGTCTATGTCTATGTCTATGTCTATGTCTATGTCTATGTCTATGTCTATGTCTATGTCTATGTCTATGTCTATGTCTATGTCTATGTCTATGTCTATGTATATGTCTATTACAATGTCTATGTCTATGTCTATGTCTATGTCTATGTCTAGCCTATGTAGAAATATGCAGGTCCTTAGTATACGAAATTAAAATCCATGTGAACGAAGAATTTGATCTCCTACATCACAGTGTTCCAGCTTTTATGCTAAATTTTCTGATATTATAATTAATAAAGCCTAATATATTTTGCATGCTCATAACCAACTGTTACTAATCCTGTAATATTGAAAATCATTATGTCGTCGCAATTAATAAATAACACGACTGATTGCGCACGTGTAAATCCAAAAATTATGGTTCCACCACAACGTTGCATTTTGTACGCAACAACAACCCCTATTCACTGCATTCTACTGTGGCAACCACGCTTTCGCTTTTGCTATTGCTAATGCTTTTTATTTTTATTTTTTGCTTTAATTCAGCTGTAGATATTTTTTCCTATTGTTAATTGCACGCCTTCCCCCCTCTACGAGTATTTGTATAAATTTTATTATTCTTATAGAAAATTTTATAATACGAAAATCTGATATAATAGTGAGCAACTACTACGCTGTTAGTTAATTCGTTTTAATTCTATTGAAAATAAAATGTTCGTAAGTAAAAAGATTTTTTTTTTGAATTGTTATTCATATTTTAGTAGAAAAATTATAAAGAAAACTAAAATTGCAACTACGGCTTTTTATCTGCTTGAATTTGTAAACTTTTTAATAAAACAAGCAGAAAATTTTATTTAGAAGTAAAATAAGGAACGTTCTTAGACGTGGGAATTATTAGGAGGGCCTTAAAAGTATAAAAGAGAAAAACAGATTATAAGGTTTGGAAAATAAATTTTGCCTTTCTGTAGTTCGAAACATACTTCTTTTCTGATGGGAAATGAAAAAAACCATGCTTGGTATAAATTTCGATAGGGGAAGAATGTCCTCTGGTTGTGGCGAACGCTTGGCTCTTTTTTTAACATTTATATAAATAATTATATTAAGGTTTTAGAGTTAAAGAGCCAATCATTGATGTGAAATAGTACAATCCTTATGGCCAGAGCAAATCAAATAAAACTGAATGCTATTAGCATGGGAACCGACTGTCAAAAAAAATTGACTTACACCTCAATGAGGGAATAAAGTCTACCTCACCTCCGTTATTGTTCGCGAATGTTTGAAAAGCTTGTAAAGAGCTCTTTTTGTTTTCGTTTTCTCCAAATTCATACCTAATTGTTGACACCTGACTTCATACACTTTCAGGTGGACAAAAGGGGACTATCATTATCTTATACAAGTGAGGCAAACGCCTCCGTTTTCTCTCAGCACCTTTTTAACTAATTTGGTCTTGTAAGATGCACAGCAACAGTGACCGAATGAAATTCGAAGTTATATAAAAATATTTCCACGTATTGTGTCCTGAGTAAAATTATGAGAATCAGAAAGTATAGGCGTATCATATCACATATTACTCCCTGATTCTTGTTGTCAAATGCCACAATTTTAAGGTTCTTAGGATTTCTTTAGTTATCTTAATTATGAGGAGTGCTCAGAAGATAATATCCCTGTTGTCAAATGCCACAATTTTAAGGTTCTTAGGATTTCTTTAGTTATCTTAATTATGAGGAGTGCTCAGAAGATAAAATCCCTGCACGAAATCGAACTGACACAATATTAGTCACGTGACCGGTCCCCAAGTGATAGGGACTAGTTCGAGTTCTAATTCATCCTACGAAGCGGATCAGTCAGCTTTACATGGGGATGCCCTATGATGGGGTTACTTGATACTTTGTATGCACCTTGTGACTTGTCACTGAACTATGTCATAGGTACCTATTCGGTATAGAATATTACAAGTTATATATAAATGTCATTCCGGCATTAAACTGTAACTATAAAAACTTATAAATTATTTTTTATTGTTACAATTGCAATTATAATTTATTTTTAAGCAGAAAATTTTTTGAGATTCGAACCGACAACCTCGCGCATGACAGCCTTGCACACTACCCACTCGACCACAGTACCACTCATATTTCAAAAGTATAAATACCAGTTAGGCTTCGGTTAATATCTAAATATAGTTACGGGATTAGTTCCAGAGTCACATTGGAGGGAGCACTTAACATTATATTTACACTATTTGATAGGTCCTTGTATTCAACCACATCGAATATCTTAAGTGCCGTTTATTACAATACTAGACCGAGTCCAAATTAAAGTGACTAAAGATCAAGACGATATATCATGAAAATGGTGAATATGTAACCATTTCGTTCGTCATTTTTTCACCATACACTTCACCGTACTTTTGATAACACTCGCATTTTCTCAAGTCGTAGGATGCGTATGTTTGGATTAATTGTCACCGAACTTTCTGCAGGGATATTACAGAGAAATCGTGGGAAGATTTCCATAGAATCGGAACTGGAAGCTCTGTTTTATAACTCGAGAGATTTCGCATGTATGAATTCAGATAAATTATTCTGTTTTTAAACCTCAGACAATTAAAACTGATTTTAAAAATGTCTTGGAACGTTTCATAATGATGTCAAAATATTGGAGAGATATTTCTGATGTCAAAATATTGGAGAGATATTTCTAATGTCAACCAGACGGGATTGGAAGGGAGGCAAAATGTAGGGAAAACGTAATCAGAGGTCTTGGAGGGGTTGAGTGGCCTGTCAAAAAGAAATCATCTATCTTCTACTTAAATGTTTAGGTGGGGTATAAAGGATTTTGTATATGGCTTCAATTGAAAAAAAAAATATATATATGATCTGTCCACCAAATCCGTGGCAAAGAATCTCCTCATCAGACAGAAAATGTTACATAGAGGCCTGCTATAGGCTATCTATAAAAAGCAATAATTGTCTGAAAATGATACTATGATCTTAGATCAGCGATCTTCAAAACCGCGCACGCGTGCGAGTGATCTCATAATAATAAAGAGAGCAATAAGAGATAATTTGTATTTTTATTTAATGTGTACTCAATTGTTACTATAATCAGGGTTGCCACTTAAATTTCAGAATATTCAAATGTGCCGGTTGTGTAGTTGCACTTTACTAGACAACAATGGATTCTTTTTAAATTAGTTCAATATCAAGGTTTTCTGCTTTTTAGAGCTTGAATATTCATATCTGAAACTAAGTTATTATATGCCATTCAAAATACACAAGAAATTGACTTGAATCAGAGTTTTACAAATATGTTAAAAATATATCGTGGCATCCCTGCTATAAGAGCAAAATATATTACGCTCAAAAACGAAGCACCAACACAGACATAAGTGTGAATGTATGTGTGGGGGGATCGCTGTCCTAGTCTTGCAGCAATGTACTATATACGAAAAGTCAAAAATATTATTATTTGATAGGAGAGTGATATTAGGATTGGGAAAGTTTTATGTACATCACACATTGGATGTAAATCTCATTAAAAGCATCCTATTGCTTTATTAAAATATGAACAATAAATTTTACAAACGTTTAAGCATGATTAATGTGGCAGCATTAAAATTAAAAATTAATCTTTACCTCTGCATGCAGTCATGTTATCAACAATAGCTCGCTTATACTTTGATTCTTTTATTAAATTTTCCATTTACGCACGTAGTTTTGTTTGGCTTCAAATACGCCATACTTTGCCCAATTTCATATCCCTTAAAAACTAAAAATTTTAGGGTCTTTTAATAAACATTTATAAATTTTTTTTTTGCTTTAGAATACTTGGACAATAACACACAACAGCAGTAGTGAAAAGATAAAGAAAACCGCCCTCGCCAACAAAGTCAATGCACATCCCTTAATAAATTTCCTAGCAAGCCAAAACTATTCATTCATTTTACAGTTCCTTTAAACAAATTTCTTTTTTCGGGAATTTGTTTTTTTTTCTTGTTTGTTTGTATAAAGCAGCAATGAAGTTGCAAATAATGATGTTGATGCTCTCTACCGCTGACGGTGCAGCTGATGATAATGATGATGATGATAATAATAAAAGATGAAATCTTGCTAACATCATCTTGGTATCCTGAAGTTTCCTTACATTTCTTTTATTTATTTTTTGTTTCTTTTTCTCTATTTTGTTAACAACATCAGTTGCTGCTGCATCATCATTATCAAGCTGCTGTATTATGTGGTGTGTTTGTAGTTTTATCCACCAATTGTTACATGCACTTTTATGCACATCTTTTATAATTTCTTTTCTTTCAAAAAAAAAATTATGAAAAAAAATTTCTCTTCATTTCGTTTAAAATTTTTTTCGGGATTTGTATGGTATTGTAGCTGGCTTTTGTGCTAAGGTTTTCATTTCGTTTTATATGTTTTCTATTTTTTGTTAAATTTAATTGTGGTAGTTTGTTGCAAATGTTTTATATACTTGTTTTCATTTCTTTGGTTGCATTTTACGGCTTAGAATTTATTAAGTTGTAAGCCAAAATAAATTTTTTTCTTAATTAGAATTTATTATAATTGTGAAAAATATTACAGCACAAACTTATTTTTCAAATATTAAGCCTTCAGGATACCTTCATGTGTTCTAAAGGATAACTTTGTTAAGTGTTTGATGGTCAACAACCTTGTGAGATTATGATTATATTTTTTTGGGGGGCGAATGACCAGGACAACCAAGAGAAAAAATTTATATATTTTTTATATATGTACATACATAAACTGTAAAAAGAAATCTTTTTATTCAGATCTCAAAGATGCATGCAAAATTACTAAAAAAATCATAAGAATTAAAAGCAGGTTTTTTCTGCTCTATAAGCGTTATGAAGGAATACCTAAAAATAACTCTTAAATCAAAACTGCAATAATTCCCCAAAATGAAATTAAATATTTTAAAGGAGTTGTTGCTTGATGTTATTTATAACTCACAAATTTTAAAAAAATTAATTCTAAATGATTGGATTTTTTTTTTCATATTAAATTTTAATATTGTTAGCACAATTTTTCCAAAATATAAATAAATATTTATTATTTATTGTTTATTTATTTTTTCATGCTAAAGTGTGTTTATATTTTTGCATCCTTATTTATAAAAATTATCAAGGCTTTTATAAGCTTAACAAAACATTTTTTATGGAAAAATTATTTTCAAAATTCGTTATAAAGCCTTAATAACTTTTATAAATAAGGCTGTTATTTTTGAGTTCGATATTTCGTTAATTTCTTCTGGATATTTCTTATTTTTTATTTTTTTATAATTAATTTTTTCTTTTAACCAAAGCTTAACGAAATATCGAACTAAAAATTTAAAATAAAATAGACCTAAAGCTTGAAAAAATTAATTAATTGAACATATGTATAAAAAAGATCGAAAAATTATATTAAAAAAATTTGAAACAATTTATATTTTTCTGAAAAAGTGCTTTAAAAATATTAAAACTTAATAAAAATTAAATTCTTTTTTGAAAATACAATTTTATTTTGTTAAACAAAAAGAAACGTGAAAATTAAATAAGTGTTGCTTTCAGAATTTAAAGGCCTGGCCCATGATGTCGACAAGAAACTTTCTATCGCTTACTTGTATTGAAAACAAAAACTAAATTTTCTTATTTTGTTTTTTTTTTCAATATAACTAAGCGACATAAAACTTCTTGTTGACATCGTGGGCCAGGCCGTTACACTAATTGCATTTCTTTTATTATTTTTAAAACAGGAAAAGATTTACAATTAGTTTTTTGAGGTTTGTGCAACAACACTTTCGATTTTTGCGTCATTCATACAATGCCTGCCGGTAGACGGCAAATTGTTCAAACATCCTGTTCATAACGATTATAACTCTCCCATTCAATATCAAATTTTTTTTCTTAAGAGAAGTAACACTTAATAAGCTGTTATGCAGCGCCTTTGGTGTCACTGAGGCGTATTAAATTTTCTAAGCTGTGTTTGGTAATCATTGTATTGGTTTTTACTTCGCCGATGCTTCTTCTACACAATACCGGCGAAGGAGGGCGCTCAGATGTTATATTAGGATTAGTATACGCTGAAGCCTGTGTATATATCAGTGACTATCGTCTATGCCTTCATCCCTTGAACTTTCCTACAACAACTGACACAAAAATGGACTCTAATGCACATCATAAAAATTTTTAAAGTTTTTATTAATGACTTTGTTGGGGATCGTGGGTGTTGTAGTCAACGTACTAACTACTTCAGCCAACGATACTCTGATTCTAATACTCAATTCTAATTTAAATTTATGGCTAATAAAAAAAAATAACTTCCTTTTCCATTGCCTCTCAAAGCTCGAGGGCTAACATTTAAGAAATAATATTCAAATTGATGTTTTAGACAAGTCATGGCTTGGTTAGTTTTTACAGAATTTTCTATATATAAACTGTTTGTATAAGGCTTCCAGAGATTCGAAGTTTTTAAATGCTATCGGATGGTTACACTGGTTACAGGTAGTACAAGACGCATTGAATGTACTTGCTAGCTGCGAATTAAATAAGCAGTTTTGCGGGAGGAGTCCTGAATGGTCAAGACACTTAATCTCCGACTTGTTAATGTTGTTTAAAATGACATAGCGAGTACGTGGCTCCAAGAAGTAATTATCTTTCTACTGATGCAGAGCATGCTGTATAAGCCGGCAGACACGGAAACAGGCTCGGATGCAAAACCCCAGTACATTCCAAAATCATATGATAACTGATAGCAAAACAATTGAAACCTAAACTAGTACCCAAACATTTAAACATTTAGCTTTAAAATAAGGATTTGCCCAGATGGCCTTTTTTTCAACCATGCAACAGGTATATAAATGTATACGATTAAACTGTTAAAAATTGCAGTTCACAATAGATCGATTATATCTGAGAGAAAATAATTTATTGAATCAACACTTTTAAATGAAAAGAAAAACTAAAAATCAAAAATCAATTAAAGTTTAATTAATTTAATTAAAATATTTAATTAATTAATATTTTAAGCAATCGTTTTATAAACGTAATCAAAATTTTCAATTAATTAAATTTAAAAAAAAGCTTAATTGACGCAATTAAAATTTTTAATAAAGCTTTAATCAACTAAATTTAAAAGTAATATTCCTCGGCTTAATTAAATTTTTAATCGATTAGTCACATTTTTTCCAATTACAAATATTAATTGGAGGAAAAGTTTTCAGAATATGATATGTTGTAATTAATTTAAATTCAACATATTTAATCAATTTATTTTGTAATAACAAATAGTGCAGCTGATATATTGTAAAATTTTAATCCCTTATTTTTTGTTTAGGTCTAAATTTATTAAAATATGTTATGCATTTTATAATATTTATGATTGAATATTCATTTGACTTGCATAAAAGAACCCGCAAATAACTGTGGAATACAATTAATTTTTTTATTTATTATAATATTTTTTTTTGGTTATTATATATTTCTATAGTATATTTAAAAGGTATTGATGAATGGAAATGTATTTTAAATTTAAAAACTTTTTATTTTTATGTCGCTATTGCTAGTCTTATATGTTCAATATGTTTTCTCCTATGCACACATACAAATGTAAATATATATCCTTCTCTTAATCTACTATTCCTTTCATATGCATAATTTTACACTTACTTCGTTCTTAACTATGTTTATATAAATTAAATAACATAATGTAAAATTATAAATTTATTTAAAATAAATGATGTTGCGAAATGAGAAAAAAATTATAATAAATAATCAGCTTATATGAAAATTGCAAGAAGCAGATATTGATTAAAATTCATTATTGTTGTTATGGTATCACAAAGTTTGAACAAATCACGAAATATGCATGTATATGTATTCACATAAATAAAAAAATAATAATTGGAATATGTAATGCTAATAATTGAGAGATTTTTTATTCCTTTTTTTTAATGGAAATTTATGTTAATGCTGTAATTTTAATTAAATTTAACGGTCTATTGAGCATTGTTTATATCAAATTCAAAAACTATTTCAATTTCACCTAATTTAAATTATAAAAGTTTTGCGAAAGTTTGCTTTTAATCTAAACTTTTAAATCAAGGACCTTAAATAAACTGTTAAGCCTTCAATTGAGTTCTACAAATGCTATAGCTTTTGTATACAGAACGCCGGCTTATTATCATATAAATAAGCCAAAAAAAATCCACAAATTATTATCTTCAACTAGGAATTTAACTACGATTAATTCAACTGGATAAAATTAATTGATCTTTAGTTATGTTTGTTAAGCAAAATAAACTAGAAAGATCAATAAAAATATAATAAAATTCTTAACTGTTATTATTAGTATATTTGCTGTTGAAAATTTTATTAATTTTACAAAATTTTAAATTATAATTTTTTGTGCATAACTAAACAATAGGTTAAATAAATGTATGAATGAAAATATTTTTCCAATTAACACCTTTAATTGAAAATATAAAATAAAAATTATTCAATTAAAAATTTAATTGACTATCGTTCACAAATTTAATCGACGAAAAGTTTAGTTAAGAATTTTGTTGAATCAATTAATATTTTCTTTAAAAATTTAGAGTATTCAAAAGTTTAATTGAGAAAATAAATTCTTTAAATGATTAACTGAGTGGAGGAAAATTTTTTCTCGTATGCGTTTTTTTTTGCTCTTATAAATATCAAGGTCCTTATTTTGCAAAACGCGACGCTTGTCAACGCTTAGCGTGGCGTTTTACAAAATGACTCACCTAAGTTAATCCAAGAATTGTGCGAGTTATTTCATGATGAAATAAATTCGAAAGAATATTTGAATTTTTTGCAAAATATTTTATTTTGGGTTTTGGAGTTATTTGCTCAGCCGTTATATCTGTTATATAACCAAACAAAAATGTTGATGTATAGTTGAACATATGTAACAACTGCGTGTTAACACATTTTTTAAGCTACGCAGCACAAACAATAATAACTAAAATGTGCCATACATGCATGAGCTACAATTACTTGCACGAGTTTATAAAAACTCTGACTATTAATAGGCTAGACATGCGTATATACAGGTGTATTTTATTAACACACACCTAAAGCTTGTTTTAAAACAACCACATACAGACCCAAACATTTTCCATTCCAGTTTATATATACAAATGTATGCATACTTCTGTGAATGCTGAATAAATATCACGAGTGTCATGCGTATATTTTTTTTCGACTAAATGCTAAGTGCGTAAAAGCATAATCCGACTAAGAATACGACAGACATTCAATGCGCTTGATGTCAATGTGCTTTTTTATTTATAGTTGTAGTGAATTTTAGTTTTTCGCATAAGCTAAGTAAAGATGCTCTTGTATATTGGAATCGGCTATAGTCATAGTTGCTCAAGAGAAAAAATATGAGCGCATAATATGTTTGTGCAATTACTAAAATTAAGACAAATTACAATTTAAATTTGACTGAAATAGGTTTCCATGAAAAATCGCCCAAAGCCAAATCGCCCAAAAATAAAAAAATTTGTATGGAAAAATTTAGGTGATTTTTTATATGAACAAACGGCCAAAAATTTTGGGCAATTTTTAATTTTTTTTGTGATTTTTCACTTTGAAATTTTGGGCGATTTTTCATATGAAAAATGTTTCCATGAAAAATCACCCAAAACCAAAGCGCCCAAAAATAAAAATGAAAAATCGGCCAAAATTTTTTTTGCTTAAGAAAACGTTCTTACGCAGGAAAACTTTGCAAGGCAGAAAACATTTTAGGCAGCGCCGTGTCGGGAAACACCATTGCGGAGAAAATCCTTAAGCCCAAGTGCAAGAAAACGTTCTAACGCAGGAACACTTTGCAAGGCAGAAAAAATTTTAAGCAGCGCGGTGTCAGGATACACCATGGTGGAGAAAATCCTCGGCCGGGCTAAAGGATTTTCTCCACCATGGTGTTTCCCTACAGCCTAATAAAGATTTCCTGATTCACAAATTTTTTTTGCTGAAGAATATTTTCTTGCACAGACGGCCTTCGGCCGGGCTAAAAGATTTTCTCCACCATGGTGTTGCCCGACACGGCGCAGCCTAATAAAGATTTTCTGGCTCGAAAAGTTTTCCTTCTTTCTAACGATTTCTTGCACCATCGGCCATATCATAAATATAAAATTAATCCTTTTTATTCATACTTTTATTAAAATTCAGTAAGAAACGAATATTATTAATGCTTCTCTATAACTTTTCTGTTTTCATTTTAATATAAAAATGAAATTACTATAATTTTAATTTTTTTCTGGTGTTTTTTAATTTTGGGCGATATTTAATTTTTTTTGGGCGATTTTTAATTTTTTGAGTGATTTTTCATATTGAAAATTTTGGGCGATTTTTCATTGTCATTTTTGGTGATTTGGTTTTGGGTGATTTTTCATGGAACCGTTTAATTTATTGAAAACAAAATTTTTTTATTACACCAAAGCCGAGCTCCCACTATCGACGCAATGTAAGTCATAAGTAATAAACCAAAACGGATTTATTTCTCAATTAATTCTTAAATAAGGCTATATGGCTTTATTACCAGTGCACAGAGAGGCCGATGACTTCTGAAGGTATGCAAATTAAAATGCTATTAAAAATTAAAGAAAATATTTTTAGTTAATTTTAATTATTATTTTTTGAACTTAATTTGTTTCTATATATATGATTTGAATGGGCTAAATTTCGTAACGCTTTTGAAGCCAAATTACATGTGATAATTATTAATGAACAAATAACATTAAAGTTAGTTGTAAATATTCTGACAACACATAGTTGAACGCCAGCCGTTTTTGAAGGCAACTAAACCTTCATCATCAGCGTTCTTCTGTGTTGGTCTACTGTGTGTGGTGTCAGTTGATGTAGATTTCTGACTTATATGCGAAACTTTCTTGCAAATGGAATAAGTGAATTGTTTTGATTCATCGTATTTTAATTGTGTTGAAACGTGTTTTGTAATGAAAGCCCAAATTTACTATCTCTAATTTACATCAGACTTACCATTGTCGTTTATTCTTTACTAATTATGCACATATTAGTTAATTTGCTTATTATTTCTGTTCTACTTAAGAAAAACTTTTTTGGTTTGTTACTATTAAGCATATTTATTTAATTTTTGCCATAGGGTCATGGCTATTAATTTTAGTTAACTTTAATTATTATTTTTCGAACTTAATTTATACTTATCTTCAACCATAGTATCACTTTAACTCGGCTACTGAAAATGGGCGTGGCACCCCCCAATCGACTGAGAAAGTCATTAGTGTCATTTGTTCGAAATTTCAAAATTCTAGCTGTTTTCTGTGATTTACTGCCTCAAAAACTGATCATTGGCCCCATAGTGCAGTGCAGTGAAGAGCAATCACGTCCTCATTTTTCAATTAGTTGAGAAATAAAGCAATTTTGCTGCTTTACTTGTGGCTTTATTTCAGTGAGCCGTACATTGTGCCTATAGTGGGATCCCAGCTTAAGGGCAAATTTCAGCAACTTTATTTAAATATCAATTCATATTTAAATGTCGATTTTCATTAATTCTTGTATAGAAAAATGACTTTAAAATAAGAATTGATAATTAAATAAATTCGTGGAATAGACCATGAGAATTTTTATCAAACCCATCTTTTAAATTCACAAACTGGCAACAATTTTGTTCTTTCCCAACCTTTAACTAATTTTTCCTTATAGAAGGAAAATCACCCAAAGCTTCTAACATGAAGTTTTTTTTTTGCCGCGTTTCGTAAGAAAAAGTATTTTGAATTAAAAAAACAAGTCCAGTCTTTGAAATTTTGAACAAATATTGTTTCATCAATATTATTTTATTTTATGTATGGTTTTCACAGGATTATGAAATTTCATTCCACCATTTTATTTTCTAACGCTTTTATTATCACAAAAGGAGACTCATTAAAAAATTTATACTGTAAATTTATAATAATTAAGTAAATAGTGTGTTTGTTAGCATATTTGGCCATACCTTCAAATTAAATATATTAGTTTTATATAAATTATATTAATTTTTACCTAGAAAAACTTCCATTATTTATTCAAAATTATTGCAGTTAAAATGCAAATATGTTTGCTGCCATACATTTTATGTTAATTAAATTTTTAATGTCATCATAGATAATTCTTTAATAATACACTTTTTGAAATAAAACCATAAACAATGCCGTCATAATATTGTGAACGAATATTAAGCCGCTTTGGCCAAAGATAATTTCCATATTAATTAAATAGTGTATGTGTATCTTTTTTTTATATTTTCATAATTTATATATACATATTTTTGCAGTGGAAATTAGAGCAAATTATACGTATGTGTAATACTTCGAAAGTAGGTTATTTAATAACTACTAGAGAGATATTATAAAAAGTAGAATAGTGTATTATTGCGGTCTGTTTTATGTAGAAGACAGCAAAAAATAAATAAATAAAGGCAGGAATGTCAACCCATAAACATCAATCATTTAACTGTGGAAGCGGATGGCTGCCTGTTTTGTAAATGCAAAACTATGGTAGAGGACAAAATAAAGCGATTCATTAATTAACTTGGAAGTTTAGTTAAGGAAACCGCATATTTGTATGTATGATATTTTTATTGGATTATTTTCTGCCAGGACACACACACACGTTGTATTGCAATAAAGCAAACACTAGTCAAAGCTGTATTTTGTAGTGTTAAGCAAAAAGTGTGAGCACATTAAATCTCATACATAAAGCATTATAAAGGAGCATAAGTGTCAGTTTAAGCATATAATATTTAAATAATATTTCTATAACAAAAATAAAAAAATGTTTAAGTCGAGATAAGCTGATTTTTAGTTAATGACACCCCTGTAATCTCCCTATTTGAAAGTATCCCTGGGTATAATCTCAATTATTTTGAGTGATTTTTTATAAATCACTTTTTTTATTGCCACATATTAAATGTTTTGGCTGCAAGCAATATCTTCATTACTTAAAAAAATGTTTTTTTGCTGCAGATTCCTTCTTAGAATTTTGTGATTTAATATATTTTCTTTTTAATTGTTCTCTTAAATAAATTGGCATGCATAACATATCCTTTAGCAGGACAATAGCAAGACCACCTTTGTAAATCTCATTATTTTACAATAATATACCATTTGGCCACACAAATATTGTACACTTCCACAGGCGTGGCTAATTAATTAGCGACGCACAGATGTTGCACACAGCCACCACTAACATAGAGAGTAATATAAAACCTGCATTCTATTATTATATTATAAATAAAGAAATTTACACACAGAAAAATATACCAATGTCAAATCACTATGCACAATTTTTAATTTTAAATCATATAAAATCATGTTAAATTAAAGGTTAAATCATGGTGGCATGCATTGGGTCTGTATCTAAAAAATATTTAAGGATGTTGAGCAGGCAGAGCGCGTCGACTTCTAAATATTTGCCGGGGAAACCAATTATATACATACAAATATTTTTCTGATGCTTGTTTCAATTGACATACCTTAAAGTTAAATAATTATTAAAATACAATGACTACATTAAATTAAATTCATGTTGTTTTAACTTGAAATAACTTTGCTTTGTTATTTCAGTATCGAACTAACGTTGTTCTAACTTGCAATAATTTTCATTCAATATGAATCCTCATTTTGATATAACATTGCGTTTATGTTAAATAAAAAATATTTGCTCTGAACGTTGTTGTAAATCATGTTGAATTAACATGAAGCACATATTAAGCAATATTATTGCCGAAGAAGGTTAAATAAACCTTGTTTACGTAGATTTAAAGTTGAAATTTTTCCGTCTGCAAAGAAGGCACCTTACACAATACAAGTACTTTTTACAGTATTTTAATTTGTTCTGTATGATTCTTGAAATAGAAAAAAAGAACAATAAGCAAATTGCAGGTTTTACAAAAAAAAATAAATAAAAAATATCGAGCCATTATGATGCATCATCACCTCCAAAAAAGTGCAAAATTTTTTGAGGGAAATCGAATCTACGACCGTAAATAATAGGTTTTTGTCAAAATTGGAAAATTATCTGAAATTGGAAAATTATGTCGCTTAAGCTTTTTTGGCCGTTATGGCATGATATGTTCTATAATCAAAATATGCTAAAAATATGCAAAAACATACAAATTTATGCACTAAAAATTTTATAATTTTTTCAAAGTCTCTCTTCTCCACTGCTGCTAATTCAAAAGATATCATATTGATTTATTATATCTTCTCTAAACTACACGAATAACTTTCATAGATCTGCTGCCGCTAAATGTTGTTTTTGGCAACCCTCCAAGGTCCTATTTTTATTCAATTAATATCATACTAAAAATTAAATATATATACAACTATGACCATTTGTTTCTATCAACGCATTTGTTGTTGTTATGCAACGGGGCAACAACAAGGCAAAATAGAAGCAGAGAAAAACTATTTAACGTAATTTTAACAATTAATTTAATTTAAGGCCTTTTCTCTGGTGCTTAACTGTGTGCAACTGACAATTTACGCATGTTTTTAGGCTCATCAATATGTCTACACATTCATTTGGACACATTTAAAACATTCATTTAAACATTAACATGGCCTTATCAGTCAATGCATGTATACACACATATACATATACACTACATACCCAGCGGGATAACTTAGGCCTTATTAAAGGCCTGCTTAGCATTTTTTTATTCAATTAGTATTCATTTTTTACTGCAAAAAAAATGCCTCAAAAAGGCTTTGGCTTTCTCGCATAAGAGGTAAAATACACATTCCATATTCTCTAACAGAAAGGAGCAGAGAAGGTTTAAAAGGCCGGAAAGAGCAAAATCCATGAATTTGAAGGCGTTTCACAACCTTTGGCTAGAGAAGTGAGAGCGGAATGCGCACGCCTTAATGAAAACGCATGCAAAAAATACATGAGTATAGAATGGAGCAAATTTATATTTTTAAATACGATTATTAAAAAAAAGTAAACGGTACGGAACTAAGGTGGCGCCATTGGAACCATCGATTGTACAGATTTGTGAGTCACAATGTCGCAGTGGTCGGTTAAGCATCGCGCGTTCGCTGTGGATACATTTTTAAAGAGTAATGATTCCTACGTAATTGCTTGTACACAATTTTGTTCAAAGTTCGGTATTCGGTGAATACGTGATGGACCGAGTGTAAATTTAATTCGTTCATGTTCAACTCGACGAAAGACATGTGCATGACATACTCTTTTAAAATAAAATCCCCATTTCCATTATATCGTTCAATGCTCTTAATTAAACTTTGTGTCAATTATTACGTTTTTTATTTAATTTTGAAAATATAAATCTGCTACCAGACACCCTGTACATCCAATCGATGTAGTGCAAAGGCCTTCTAGAAGGCATCCTCTACTCCTCTTTTTTCGTGCTGGGCATGTATGCCCATGTACATTTAGTTTTGTGAATGTGTGTATTTAAGTATTTAGTTTTCGATGCATGTATGTATTTGCTGTTGACAAATCGCCATTCTTCAAAATGATTAACGACAATTCAAACAATTTCCAAAAACGTTTAAATTTTATCACTTAAACCACTAAATAACAAAAAAAATACGGCCATTTAATACACGCATCTCTAAATTTACAAAATGTACAGATACAAAGACAAACGAACAGACAGACACAACAGACAGACATCAGTACATACTTACATATATTTACGCTGTTGTTATCATGATGGCAATATAAGAGCGAAAGGTTGTTATAAGAATTTTAAAGCTTAAAGGCTCAGTTAACCGACTGTCATGGTATGTAATTGCAACGGTAGAAAGCAGATGATCGATATTGTTATGTGAAAAGTAATGAATATGGTTATAGAGATGTAACCCGAATGTAAATGCTCTCTTAGCAGTCTGTAATGTAACTGCAACAGTAGGAAACAGCTGATCGATATTTTTATGTGAAAAGTATGTTACGTTACGTTACATCTATATAACCATTTCCATTACATTTCACATAACAATATCAAGCCGATGTTTCCTACCGTTGCAGTTATATTCTATTACAGTCGGTTAACTGATTTAATTATACTTGATTGTTTGGCACCAGAAAGCCTCGTTAGTCAAGATTTAAAAAAAATCATAGTTAGATATCCTTGGCTGATTAGCCAAGATCTATCTCATTCACTATATCTCTCTCCTGTTCTGATTTTTTAGTTAAGCATTAAAGATATATTCTGTTTTCTTCAACACATTTCGAAAGCACAAGGGTTTTTACAAGCAATCGTTCCCTTAATAGAAACCATTGTGAAGACATTTTCTTTCCCTTTCAAAAAGGCTTCATATAGAAACTAGATTCTAGATTCTACTTGAACGCCTGCGTAAAGAGGGCAGTCACGTAAACCAACCAAGACCTTTCCCAAACTCAACAATTTTTCTTATCAATTTTTCTTTCAACTTTAAGTGGAAGAATTTAGAAATATTTGGAAATTAAAAAAACAAAGAAAATTCATTTTTAAAAATTATAAACACTTTATCTTTCTAGTACTTACAGCTTACAAATAAGGTAATTATACAAAGTTTATTTTGACTCAATATTTTATAAAACCAAAAAGTTATAGATGCTTAGAAATCAAAAGCTTAGTAGGAAATTTCTCATTTTAGCAAAATACAGAAAATATAATTTTTGAGTCACCCTGTTCACTGTGATATAGTTGAAATAAAGTTTAATTTTTTGGCAACCGATACACTAGTGTCTAATTTCGAATGAATTTTAACATTTTACTATCAGTGACCATACAAATAAATTACTTTTGCCGCCGCTTATTCGCGTTATTTTTAAAGTGATCCACACTTAACTTAACAAATTTTGCTATTGTAATTAATATTAGGGATATTATTCTCCAAGTCCTAGTACAGTTTTCTTCTTGCCTACGCACATTAATTTCAAAGTAACATACACCAAATTTAAAGAAAGTTACTACTGCAGCTGTCCAATTATAGGATAACTAAGTTTTTTATATGAGAGGTACCCTGTCAAACTTACAAAGTTTTAATGTTTTTTTTAACAAAATTAATTAAATGCTTAAACCAATAAATAACAACAACACAATTATTATTGATATTCCTTATTGCGTATAAAATCAGTTTTGCTTATTAACTGCTAATTCAAAATTTAAATCTAAAATTTGATTAACGCCTGCTTTCAATGCCAGACGTTCAAAAATTAAATTGCAGTTGTTAACACCAACAACAAAATTTCATTTACCTTTTAGAACCCTTTCAAAGCGTGTTTGATTGTAAACGCCCCCTTCAAGCTAAATTAACTGTATTCATATGTAAACATATGTATGTGAGTGCATGCAACATGACACAAACGAAAATAAGCAAATGATTGACATAACTGTCAATAGCACAAGCTATGGAATGTATGTATAGCAAATGTCAAAATGACAAGTAAATTGCAACGTAAAACAAGAAAGGGAATACAAAGAAAGAGGAATGAAAAATATACAATTTCATTGCAAAAAGCAAGTGGCACCCGTACGTAAGTATGCTGTCGGCCAAGTGGAGAAAGTGAATAAAAGAACAAGTGTTGCAACTGGAGTTTCTTAAATTTCAAACAATATAAAAACACTTTGTTTCATCACTCTACATGTCGAAACATTTTCGCACCTTGTTTTTGCAATTCCAACAATAACATTCTTTGAATGTTGCTCCGTTCATATGGAAAGGACAATAATTTCAATAATCTTTGGATGGTGGCAATAAACAAAAACAAAATGTATATAGAAGAAAGCAAAATACAAAGGAAAGAATAGTCTCAAGTTTCTGAGAATCTATATGAATTTCATTATTGCAATATGGATTTCATTACGAATCTGACACATTGTGTCAAAAATTCCTACTTTTATAAACATACATACATATAAAACAATTTGATTTTTGCTCTGCACATACCTTGGGTCCTTTTTCTTGTATTTTTTTTTAACTGCAACCCTCTTCTTTTTTGTCTAAATATTTGACTTAATGTTTGTAGTTAGTTCTGCTACACGCATAAACTTATTCATTGAAATACAACATATTAAGTAGTCATATTGCATTTGCAATGTTCCATTTAAAATAAACAATAAAAAGATCTGTCATTTTGACACTGACAGCATTTTACACATTCATGTTTTTTTAGCTATTGTTATATTATGAGATTACAATTCCCTAAATAGTTTTTTGTTCAACTAATCTATTGTGTGATGGTCAAACAATAAGAGCAAAATTTTATAATTGATATTATGCTTAGAAAGATTTAACAAAAGTTAAAAAAAATATATAAAAAACCAAACAATAGATGTGAAATGACATTTGTCAAGCAAGTTAAGCGCTTAGCATACGTCTAAATCTCATCAAGTCACACAGACAGACAGATAGACAGATCAATAGCAATGGTTGAGCAAATCGGATTAACGAGAGTTTTAAAAAATCTCATTAAAAGAATTAGAAATGTTTTGCTGCGGTACTGAAAACTTAAACACTAAGTCAAGAGTAGGCTTATCAATGAATTTCCGGATTCTGCACATTATTATGGAAAATATGGAAGAGCAAATCATAAGACCCGTGCATTGTAGGTAAAAGATGTGTTATAAATTTTTTTGGGAAATTTTATGAAAAACATTTTTGTGAAACATTTTTTACTTTCTAACTTCTCTCCTTAAGGCTCTTCTGGTTTTATCGTTTAAAAGGATCAAAAAAGTATTGTTAAATAGTAATATAATATGTTAATATGTTATTAAGTCCTTGAAAAAGCACAAAATATGTGCTAACGGTAATTTAACTTATTTCAGTTATTTACTTCTATAGTTATAATTTTTTATATCGGCTAAGACTTTTTGTTATTTAATTTATAGAACTTTCTTTCTCCCCCGCCCCTATAAGGCAGTCTTACATTTAATTTTTTTTTTTATAAATTATCTTATATCTTATTTTATCTAATTTTTCGACCTTTTTTATATATTCAATTAAACTATTTTTTTGAGCTTTAGGTCTGGTATTATTTGTCTTTTTATTTAATCAATATTTCGTTAACCTTCGGTTAAAAAACAAAAAACAATAAATCCTGAAGAAGTTAACCGAAGGTTAACGAAATATTGATTAAATAAAAAGACAAATAATACCAGACCTAAAGCTCAAAAAAATAGTTTAATTGAATTATCTTATATCTGCTCTATAGTGTATACATAATAAAGAGTGGGCATCTGAGTTTAGGAATTTCATCGTTGGAGCTAAATCTCTTTCCACCGAGCCATTTCTTTAAGTTTGGAAATAGAAAGTAATTGCTAGGGTCTAAGTCCGGAAAATATGGCGGATGGGTTACCAATTCGTAGCCCAATTCATATAAACTTTTGCCCTTGAGACTGTATTTGTGTGCACTCGTGCATTGTTTTGAGGAAAAAGAACTTTTTTCTTGGCAATATGGGGTCTTTTTCTTTTTAAATCCTCATTAAATCGGTCTAATAAGTTGGCATAGTATTCGCCGTTTATTGTTTTTCCCTTTTGAATGTAATCGATGTGGATTATCCCGCGTGCATCCCAAAAAACTTTTGCCATCACCTTATTGGCTGACAAACTCACCTTGGCCTTTTTAAGAGCAGGGTACAGTAATGTATCCATGTTTCATGCTAAACAACTATAAACAATCCTTTGAAGTTGTCACACGTTTACGTTTATGGGAGCAAAGGCGGCACCCATTTTGCACACAACTTTCTTAAGCCCAGCTGATCATTTAAAATCAAAACCATATGAAATAAATATGGCATTAACAATCTCACGCACTTTTACTCTTCGATCGGACAACATCATATCGTGGATTTTTTTTTAAATTTTCGGCCACTTTTTTGCCATTGAAATCGATGGTGAAGAGCCCCCATATTATTTATCAAGCTTTTACTTGGTTTGATTGACGGTTTTTTTTCGCAAAAAATTATGAGGACAATTATGAAAAAAATTCTGCCAGAAACTTTTCCCGAGAAACAATTCCAACTAATGGTAAGTAATAGGGAAAACAGAAAATTCTAATTGGAAAAGGGAATTTTATTCATAATTGCCCTGAATGTTAATGTAATGCGCACACGAAATTCACTTTTTTAAATTTTCTTCTCAAAAGGCTATCTGCTATCAACGGCTGCCAAGCACGAGCTTGTTCAAATTAAGACAAGACTCAACTGGCAGTTGCATTTTGACAGGAGCAGTATTGCAATTTCATTCTAGAGGCGGGAAATTAAAAAAAAGCAGAAAAATGGAACACCGTAACTTGAAACATGTCTTATGCTTAACAACAGCTTTATATACCGGTCACATAAAAAGATTTCTTTAAATTAAGTATTAAGTGATCTAACAAAACGCTCCTTAAGTTTAAAATTTGTAAACGCACTAATACGCTCCTTCGTTCTGCCGGAATTCACTAATAAAACTCCCGAAACTAAGTTTTTAAAGAATTCATTCCCTATTGGGATTACTACTTAACTTGCACTGGGTAGTTCAAGATTTGTTTGAATCATCCCATTTTTATCACAGAAAAATGTGTTCACCAATTAATATTTTCAATTATTAATTTAATTTTATTAATTAAATTTTTAATTGTATTAATTAATTTGAGTGCAAAAACTTAATTGATATTATCAAATTGTTTATAGGTGAAAATGTAATTAATTTTTAATTGATACTAGAAATATTTTCTTTAATATTACAAAATCATTCATATTACTTTTTTGTGTGATTATCAATTTAGTATTCGTCGTCATAAAATAAATCTATATTTATATATCGCTTCTTTATTTCAACAAAATAAGCTTGTTTTGTAGAAAATAAGCTCTAATTTCTTATTTTTTTTTTTTGCAACAACCCAAAGAAAATATAAAAATATTTTCTTCTCTCAAGAAGCATTTTATACGAAATTTTACACGAGATTAAAAATTATACAATATATTTTTTTTTGCATTATTAAATCTATTTAAGAAGTTTATTATTCGACATATTGTCATAATTATATTTTAATTTGAAATTTCTTTGCTTGTGGTTTAGCTTGGCCAATGAAATACGTAAATAGACCAAGCTAAACCACAAGCAAATAAATTTCAAATTATTATTAAATCTATAAAACATTTTTTGAGATATGTCTGTGTTGCTGTGTTGTTGTTATCTAAAACTCTTTTGTTTTTGAAAAATTGTTTCTGTATTTGTTTTGTTTTATTACCTTCTGTCAAACTTCATATTTTGAGTTGGCAACGCGATGAAAATTTAAACTACAAAACAGTTGTGTTTCACAAAAATAAAACACAGTTGGGTGGGGTGTAAGTTTGGTTTACTCTTAGAACACAAATTGAACTTAGTTGGGAACTGTGATATATAGGGGCATAAATATTCCATATACATAAAGCTGATATTTAGTAAATAAGACTATAAATCATTTTTTTCTCAAATCTAAATAGAACTATTAAAAAATTCTCAACACCACCAATATGAATTTTATAAACCAAAACACACTCACACCTCTTTCATATTTTAAACTTAGAATAGAATATTATTGATATTTTAAAAATCAATTAAATTAGTTTTTGTTGCACACACTCAAACATTTAAAACAACTGTCAAAAACCAAGCTGTCATTAAATCAATGAGTACTTAAAAAATAATTTAAGAACAAATATCAACATTTAAACTTCTGCTATACAGAAAAAAAATTACTGAAATGAAAAAAGCTACAAAATACATATTCCATTTGTTAAAAATCCTAAAAAAAATATTTAAAATAAACTAAAGCCATGGCAGGAAATAAAAAAAAGAAAGAAAATAGAAATGAATATCATCATATGGATTGATTTAATCACTTGTATGGTCTTGAAAAAACCCCATTCAAAATATTGACATGTTGAAGTAAGAAAACGAAAACAATAATACTTTACTTTTTTTTTGACATTTCACTAAATGAAGTAACAAGTGACATTTGTCGACAGCAAAGTAAATGAAAAGCTGACAAGAAATTGTTGCACTTCTTAAACCCAGAAAGCCGCAAGAAATTAGTAAAATGTTTACCCATGTCAAGTAACAGCTTAATGATTTATAAAAGAAAAATACATTTCTATACAATTTATTTAAATTTTTTTTAATAAATACAAATTTAACATTTTCATCTTAATGAAACAACAATATGGCTTTTTAAATGCTTTAATCTTGGTTTTTGATTTTCGATAAAATAACTTTTAAAAAATTTGTTAAATAAAAGTATTGAATTTCATTTGGAAATTTATGGATTTTCTATGGTGACATAAAGCTTATTTATTTATTTATTTATTTTTTTTAAGAGAGAAAAGAAAAATAAAATTTTTGAACTAATTAACACAATTATTCTTTTTTAAGCTAATGAAATGAAATGAATAAATGTTTATTTAATTTAAATTTTTGTCTAATTAAAACTTATATATAATTTTTATTAATTTCTTTAAAATAATTTTCCCAAGCCCTAGAAAACTGACAATTTTCTTCACATTCAAAGTAAGACAATTAAAGAGAAAATTTAATTTTAAGTGGGCTGCAAGATTTCTAAGGAAATCAACTATTCATTGTTAGTTTTTATTGTTTTAAAAATTTTCCCAATATCTTTTAAAATATATTTGGTATTATTGTAAATTAAAAGCCCTTTTATTACTGAGAATCAAAAATTGTAAACAATACTTTAATCAATTCAACATTTTTTTATGTTTATTTATTTATTTATTTCTTTTTTTGTTCTTTTGTGGCAAAGAAATGAGTTTGACATTAACATTTAACATTTGCCTTTTTGAAATTAACATAAATATTTAACAAGATTTTTTTTCTCTCTCTACTTTAAATTATATTGTTTGTTAAATGTTTAGAGAAAAATAATATAAAACGTTATAAAGTATTTAAGGCTGATTATATTATTGATTTCCATACACCATTTAAAATGAGGTTTTTTGTATTTTAATATAAATTCATTAACTGCAACAATCAATGACTGTAGAGAACAGTCAGGCAAGCAGGCATTCAAGTTGTTTAATTTAAATTAAATATTCATTGACTACTTTAGTATAAATTTCAAAATGAATCTTAAGAAAAATGTTTACATTGAAAGGTTTCATTTTTATTTAGGATTTCATCTTAATGCACCATTTAAATTGTTAATGAGCTCATAAATTGTAACCACCAACAACGTATGTACGTACTCGTATTTGTTTGTATGTATACGTCCGCGTATTTATATGCATTTAACTTTGTTGTTACAACTCACTGATTTAAAATGTTGTTGTTAATTTATGGGAGGGTCGTGTGTTATTGTTATATTGAAGTGTTTTAAGTATAGGCGGCTTATGAGGATTTAGATTTTAACACACACACGCAAACATACGCACACACATATTCATTAGACCCCTGCACCAAACCACTCAAATGCTTTTCTATAGCGAAATCTTCTGAAACAAATGCTAAAAAACACTGCTTGCAAAAATTGTTTTTCAGTTATTGCAGGTATAAGAGTAAAGAAGAAAATACTTCGTGATGGAAGAATTTGCAATATAACAAGCATACACACATCAACACTATTTCTTTTGAGTGTTTTTTTACGAACAAGAACTCTTCGGGACATCGCTTATAAACACTCATATACACGCACATCAATGCATCCATCGTGCTTCGCTTATTAAACAACATCATTTATTTTTGGTTTAGTATAATTTTAATTTTAAATTTATTTGCTGGTGGTTTAGCTTGGTCTATATACGTATTTCATTGGCGCTTAAACCAAATAATCAGTAGACTTCAACCACAAATTTTAAACAGTCACAAACCTCTTACTTTATGCACAGACTTTCAAAAACTATATGAGAATTCATAGAATAATAACATATTTGAAAATCACAAAGACAAAATAAGCTTAGTAGGCTTTGAAACTCATACAAAATGTTATTATTCTATGAATTCTCATATAGTTTTTGAAAGTCTGTGCATAAAGTAAGAGGTTTGTGAATGTTTAAAATTTGTGGTTGAAGTCTACTGATGATTTGGTTTAAGCGCCAATGAAATACGTATATAGACCAAGCTAAACCACCAGCAAATAAATTTCAAATTAAAATATAATTATGACAATATGTCGAATAATAAATTTCTTAAAGGTTTAGTATAATACATGCTACGACAATACATTTAAGAAACAAGACGCATTTACATTTCAAGAGTGTTTACGCAGCCCTCTAATATTCAAACACAAACCCATACATGTAAACATGCCTTGCTCCTATTAAATTGATTAAAAAAGCAAAATAATTTTGATGAAATTAATTTTACAAAATCAATTTAGCTTTAATTACATACGTACATATTTTATTCATGGGAGTGAATAGGAATTTTCATATTCTTTTATAATAATTATGAACGATATTATTAATATGTGCTTGTGTTGGGAAATTTTAATTTTTATTATTTAAAATTAATATTTAACATGTATAATGAAATATCAATGAACTCTCAAAATCAGGGGACAAATTACGGCATCCGATAAGACTCGTAATTCAAAAATATTTCAATAGAGTTTATATGGAAATATTTTTAAATTACGTATCGTATTGAATGTCTAGATTTGCCCTAAGGGCTCTAACCATCTCTTTCGATAACCAGCTGATTCGATCATGGATATTCAAATAATCATTTCATTCGAATAAAATAAATTGTGATAATTCTTCTTCATATTTTTTTACGTATACTTCATAGAAATGTTTATCTGTTTTCCTACCATGTCGGCTCATATTGTTTAAATTAGGTTGCTTTACTTCAAGAAAATAAAAATTTATTTAATAAAATAAAAAAATATTTGAATACCCCAATGAAATTTTATTAAATTTTGTACATCACAAGCTGAGAAATGGTTGTTGAACACGGTGGTGTTACCAGTATTTATTATTAAATAACAAAATAATTAAAGTTGTGTTTTGCATACAATTTCTTAACAAATCAATAGTAGTCTTAAAGTGCTTGGCAACTACTATGAACTTTAAAGCTAAAGTAAAATATTTTTTTGTATAAAGGGTTACAGTTTAGCGTGTTGTTGTTAGGAATTATACTGTTTTTTTTTCGAATACATTCAGTGTGGGCATTAGTAAATGCTTTATACGTTCATTTATATTAGTAAACGTTTATGGTAATTAAATGTAAATATTGGATTAGGGCAATTGTGTCATTAAGTTACAACATTAATTTGTAGTCGAACCAAAACGGCAGATACTTTTCAAAATACATGTTATTTTAATAAATCACTTAAGGGTGTATATCAAATTTTATAAGGATAATTTTGAGTAGATTAATAGATATGCAAAATTATTAAAATAAAAAAATCTAGACAGTTATACTCAAAAAACCATTTTACCTGAAGCATGTGCCTGTGGATAAAAACAAACAGACAATTTATTTCACAAAGAACAAATAAAATTATTCTAAGGCTAAAGTTAAAACACCCCATGTTTCCCAGTCCTTGTTGGTCATAAACATTATTAACAAAAACTATTGATTTTACATTACTAATATTTAAATTTGTAGCCGTTTAAAATCATCCTCCCTCTCGTTTTACTTAAATTATGCAAAACAAGCCAAAATTAATTCCACTCTATAAAATTTACACGCCTCTAATAACCATCATCTTCTCCATTTTATACATATTCTAAACAGTCTACAAGACTTACAACAAGATGCCACATTAAACAGAAACTTCGCCATCATCTTTATCGCTTCCGTACACTTAAGTTCCATTAAAGTTTTATGGCTAATTTTCAGTTTTCAATTTTTTCCATTACTGCATTTAAATACGAATATTTATTTGGTAATTTGTTAATTCTATTACTGGTTATGTTACAGTGATAAAAATCTTAAAATCGTGTTTGGTTTTCAGCCATAAAAACAGCTTGTTATTTTAGCTACTATTTTGTTTTTTTTTTGTTTTTTTTTCATATTTTATTTTTAGATAAATCTAATTTTTCCTGGAACTTGCAAAATTCGTAAAAAGCTGATGTTTTTATACGTAATTTCCAATAAACACACAGCAACTGTTTTTAAGTTTTGTTTGTCTGTGGTCTAATTAAATTTAGAGCTGCAATTAAGACTTGTCTAAAGTTTCTATTTAGCAGAGGACATAAAATAAAATATTGTTTAATATTTAGAGGTTCTTATGTTGATCACGTTTCCTTTTTTATGAAAACGGCTATTAAGGAGCTATTTATATTAAAAAATTATATAAGAAAGCATAAGCATCAATTAATATAACAGAAAACAGAGGAAATAAATAAAGCTTGTTTACTGCAACGATTTTATTAATGATTTTTGTAACCATGTATGTACACAGAAAAAATTATTCCCAAAAAATTTTCAAACAAACGTTTGTTTGAAATAAAATTTAAGTTCAGTAAATATTTTTTACTCCTCCAGTAAAAAGTTGTTTCAATTTTGTTTTAAGCAAAACAAATAACAGTATGGAGTAAAAATTCTAGTTCATACAATTAATATAGAGTAACATTTGTAACAAAATTGTTGAGAGAAGATTTCTGTTCCAATATAGAAATTGCACACTGTACGGAACAGTTATTTGTTTTATTTGCTTTTTATTTTCATTAAAAATTTTTGTTGAATCAGATAGTTTGTTAATTGAAAAAATCATTTTTTTTCAAACAAATTATTACAAAATTTGGCATTTGAATTTACAAATTTCTTTGTAGGACCTAAATTGAAAAAAAAATATTTGATTCAGAGAATTTTGTGTTTGAAATGAAAAATTAGTTTTTTCTGTGTATGTACATTGTACGAGGGCTTCTATTTATATTTCGGGAGTAGCAAGGAATAACATATATTTTTGAATATAAATAGCTTTCTTGTTTTTCGAATTATATCCCTTGATAAGCATTCGTTCAAACCATTTCTCGTAGCAGTTTTTTCCATTCCTTTTGAGACACCTGCAAAACATGGTTTTTGAACGCTTCAACTGCTGCTTCGACGCTCTTAAAACGATGAGCACGCATTTTACCTTTATTATTTGGAAATAAGTAGAAGTTATTGGGTGCCAAGTCAGGACTGTACGGATGATGAGTCATCAATTCGATGTTTTGATTGCACAAAAATTCACTTGTTTGGGGAGATGTGTGTGAGCTCGCATTGTCATGATGAAGAACGATTCGTCTTCGGGGGTTAGTTCTACGAATTTCTCTGAAGACTTGCCGGAAGTAAAATTATCGTTTACCATTTAAAATTAACAGTTCATTCGCAACAGTGGCAACATGATCCATTCGGCTTCTTCAACGAACAACGTTTGCTGGATTTAGCTTCTCTTGGAATACAAACACGGTCGATTGCTGTTTTCACATAAAATAATAATTTTGAATTTGAATACGAAAATTGTTGATTCAATAAATAAATATATTTTCAATTGTCTGTGTAGACGATTTTTTCATTATTGAGAAAATATTGTATTTTTATTGAAAATAAAGTCAGTAAAGAAATTTAATGAATCAAAGAAAAAATTTGACTGAAATTTTATTTTTTTGTGTGTGGATGAATGTCACATTTTCAACCCCTTATTGTCAAGCAAGACTGAGATTAAAACTATGTAAATTTGTTTCGGATGAGTCGAACCGGCAATCTCTTGACTAACTAACGTACTTACCACTCAGCTAAATAGCAAATCGGTATTGGATACGAAAATAATGAAAACACGGAAAACGTGATTTATTATGTTGCTACTAAAAGTGCGCATTATGCTAATATAATTTAAAAATAACTTTGTTGAGTAAAAAAACAAGTCACGACGTTTTTCGGCATCTTGTCGGAATTCACACGTAAACAGCACGAGCAATAAAAAAACAACATCAATACCACATGACCACGTTGAGTCAATCAACAAGCAAGACAAACACCAACACAAACAAATTAAATTAAATCAGAGGTGCCCACAGAGAGAGAACCGAGAGAAATCTATAAGCGTATGTGTATTCATTTGTATAAAAAGCCGATTAATGTACGTTACTCTGGAGCTAGTTTGGATGATATTTTAAAATGCACTTTATTAATAAATACAATATGCAAGTTAATGACAAATATTATTGATATTAAAAATTTTATTCAATAACATGATTTTGTTGAAAATAATTAGTGTCTATTTTTTCTGTGTTGTTTCCGGCTCATAAGCACGACCTGTCACGATTTAATACAGGTCTTTTGAAACACCACGATTGAACATTTTAATTATTTCCTTACATCACTTGACGAGAGCCTTAACAGAGAACAAATTTTTTTACAACTAAAAGTTTAAGCAAAATCAAATGTATTGAATTGGAACTAATGTGCAAGGATGCTTATATCTAAGAATATGTTACATGACAATCTTCCACTATCAGTTCACACACTACATCAATATTTTGTGGCACAACCACAGAGTTTGGGCGACCTTCACGGGTTTTGTCAGCGACGGAACTACGACCAAGATTGAATTCACTATGCCAGCGATGTACTATGGTTTTTGATGGTGCTTTATCGCTATAGAAACAACTGAGTTCATCAACACATTCTTGTTGAGATATTTAATCTACGTCGAAAGTTGTGAAAAATAATCTAACGAAAACCTTCTCTTGAAATTTAAATTTTTTCTGAACTCACTGTGAACCAAAGGAAAAGCACTTGTACAGCAAAAAGTTTTGAGTACGCTCATTATAAAAAATTTCAAACTTTATTAGATTTAAGTTATTGACATTAGTGGAGCCCAAAAGAGAAGTAACACTCAGGCAATGAATGCCTACTTCTATTACGAGATGTTAACTTCTTTAGGAAAGGGATAGTGACAGAGAAGACAGGCAGTGAAGGAAGAGATAGAGAAAAGCTTCATTATTTTACAACTCTGCTTTTCTTGATTGTTTTTTTTTAATAATGCATTGTTGCAGCGCCTCTGGTGTTAAGTGAGGCGTATTAAAAATTTTTAAGCTTTGATTAGTTGGCAATTTTATCGCTTATTTTACTTCGCCGATGATTTTGCTACACAACTAAGGAGGGCGCTCTGATGTTACATTGGGATTAGTATCTCTATATGTATATATTTAAAAGAATATTGCTGCTATTTTGAAACACATAGGAAGTTTTGCTTGTTTTTTTATTTCTAAACCCCTTAGAGCATGCAAATTAAAAAAAAATCAATTCACAAATGAATTATATTTTACCAATTTTAAATTAATCAGGCCTGTCACCGAAATACATTTTGATCGAATTTCGTTTTAATCCGAAAAAAGCTTCTTCAGAAAACGAAAATCGATCAATTTTCTCGAATTGAAATCAATTTTAATTTTGTGGTCGAATTAGTAGTTTTTGTACCTGTTAGTGCAAAAACAAGTGCATAACATTTTTATTTGTTCAAAGAAACCCCTTTTTTAAGCTTTCAATTACAATTTATTGATATTTTTATTTTATTTTTAATTATTTTTGTAAAACCATTACGAATGCTTCTTTGTTTAAACGATAATAACTGATAAAACTTAAAATACAGAATTACACTTAATTACTTGATTGCAACACATTGAGAATACTTACACTGTGTCAGGATTAGAAAGTGGATCTGAGGCATCGCTTAAGCTTCTTCGACGTAACTTTTCAACGGAATGTTGACGGTTTTGTGTATTCAATACTAAAATAATTGAAACTCCCACTATTTTATTATTTTAATTTTTTGTAACTTTTATATAAATTGTTATTTCTTTACTTTATTTTGTTTTCTTCTTTAATAAACATATGTTTTTGTTTTGGTTTACACAATGTAGCCACATTTAACGCACAATATTGCCACATGTAACTGAAAAATAACAAATCTAAAATTTGTCGGAATGGAGTAAATCGAGCAAAGTATGAAGAAGGTAAAAACAACTTGATCGAAATGAAAACTCGGAATCAAAACCATTCCGAATAATTTCTGTGACAGGCCTGAATATATCTAACGATATTAATGTTTTTCTGGATGGACTTTACGTTTTGCCATAAATCCTTGTGAACTATATTTTTGGCTATTTCCTGTCAATAAGAATTTTAAGAAAATATAACAATACCTTAAAAAAAATTAAAGTAAAAAAGTTATTTTTCCTCATTTCGTGCCGTAAATTTCAAGTCATTTGCAGCATTTGCTGGCATTGATGCATACGTTTATTTTATTTATTTTCCTTTCCTATCCAACTTATTAAAAAATGTCATAAATTATGTTTAACATACCATTGGTACACACACCAAAAAAAAGTATCATTCATTTTGACAAGTCGACAAGAAAACCTATAAATGTCAAAATTCACTACATGCTCTCTAAACAGTCGGCACAGCACAGTGTTCGTATGTACGCAACAGCTTTTAATTTGCAGCAAAGACATCATGTAGCAATGAGAACCGCCATATACGAGTACAAGAACCACTTCAAGTAGTTCGCTATGTTTAGCAGCGTATAGCATGTTATTAAATGCATTTGCATTAAAGCATAAAATAAATATAATTTTTTGTTTAGACAACACCTGCATCATTTCAAATATACATAAAATTTAGTTGATAAAAAAGTAAAAACAAGTCTGTGGGGATAACGACTGCCAGGGCAGACTGTGTAACATTCTAATAGATTTTTAAAGAAACGAGAGTATTAGTTTTAAAACTAAAAATAAAAAAATAGATAAATAAATTATGAAGATTTGTTTTAATGATAAATGGGTGGCAGTTTTAATGTTGTAAATGAAATCAAAGTATCTAAATAAGGAAATGGATTTCCACGGGTAAAAGATAGAAGGTTAAAAGAGGAAGGAAGGAAAGAAAAATATTTAAATATCTTAAGTGGGGTCCTTCAAAGAGGTAATGCTTGCAAGACTTTAAGCTGCAGATATATTCAAGACCAACGTTTAAAGTCAAGTTTTAAGGAATATTTAAATCATAAAAAGCATTACAATAAGAGTATTTAAAAAAATATCAAAAGAATATGTAATTTTTAATTTTATTTAATATTTTACCAACAAATAATTTTTTTGAATTTGTATTGGTTCATTTTGACACGCTTTAAATATAATAATATATGTATATATTTTTTTTTATTTTAATTTTTAACAAGTGTATTTCTTCTTAATCAAACATGTTAGGCAAATTTGCTTAAGCAGCAACGAAATGCATCTAGAAGTGCTTAGCTCATGTTAGTTTAGTTTGGCAGTAAGATAAGAAGTAAGTTTTTTCGACTCATTCCGGTTCTGAAAGCAATACTGCAAATAGAGATGGTGAAGAGACAGATGGATACAGAGCACTATGCTACAGAGCATTTTGTAGATTTTTAAAGCAGCGTTGAAACGCCTCTGTTGCTAAGGAAAATTATCAATTTAACCTATTTAGTCATTTTATTCGAATTCAAATCTTGGCCGAAGAATCCAACACATATAAAAATTTTCCTAAAGTAAATACAAAATAAAATGACTACATTAAATTAAATTCATATTTAATTCAACTTGAAATAACTTTGATTCAACATGCTTCTTCATTTTGATTTATCAGAATATTGAACCAACATGAAATAAGGTTATTTCCAGAGGAAATTTTTTTCAAGATTACTGTAAATCATGTTAAATTAACAATGAAACGCATACAAAGTTAAATCATTGCTGAAACTATTAAATTACCCTTATTTTTGTAGATTGTTTATCTAATTTTTCGACCTTTTTTATATGTTCAATGAAACTATTTTTTTAAGCTTTAGGTCAATAAATTTTATAAATTTCTTTATATTTTTATTTTTATATCGATATTTCGTTAACCTTTGGTTAACTTCTTCCTGAAGTTATTTTTAGTTGGTTTAAAGTGCTGCTTTCTTCATGCAGGCATTCACATAGAGGTAAGATGATCCATTTTTTAAATTTTCATTTTATAATGAAAATAATACAGGCAAACAACTTAAAATTTCAGTTAGCAACTTTTATTGCGAATTGTTTTGATTCATCGAATCGAGTTGTTTTTGTAATGAAAGAAAGATAAATAAAAACAATTCACATATTTCCATTAAATTAAATTTGCAATAAAAATTGCGTATATAAAGCAGAAAACTACATCAACTGACACCACACATAGTGAACCAAACACAAAGAACGCTGATGATGAAGGTGTAGTGGCCTTCGAAAAAGCTAGTTGTTCCGTTCTACTATGCGTTTGTCTGAATATTTACAATTAACTTTGATGTTAGTTGCTCGTTAATAATTATCACATGTAATTTAGCTTGGCCTCATCAAATCATAAAATCTTAAAAAGTTTCGTTTTTCCCATAAGGATTTACCTTATAATTACACTTGGTTTTATTAGATTTTCTAGGTAAATATTTTGCCACTCTTCATGTCTTTCCTAATTGTCTTATATGCATGGAGTTCTACACAGTTTAGTGCTACCCTACAAAAATAACTTTGGCGTTATTTATTTTATTTATTTTATTTGTCAACCATAATAATAATAATAACAACATGCACAACAACTAACAACTACATTTAAACAGCTAAATCATTAAGTTTGAAAATCCAACAAGTCACGTGATGTTATAAATTTTTAAATCAGTCACCAAACATAAACAATATAAATATAAAACACAAATGTGTTGCATTTTAGCCAACATTCATTTCATTTGAACATGAACTTATCAGCTTTACACTGAATAACAAAATATAAATTTTTATCTAAGAACAAGGTTGCTAAAGACTGATTTCAAGCTTTGCTATATTTTGATAATTATAGTAAAATTTTATAGCGTATAATTTTTTAAAAGATTTTTAGTCGCTACATGGAAGTTTAACAGTACACTAAAAAATGATGTATAATATTACTTATTATATTATTATTATTATTAAAAATTTTTCTATAAATAGTTAGATAGATATTAGAGCCCTGCATAAGACCGTTTGAGAGAACTTGGAAGACATAGGGGTTTTTTCAAGTGCTTACCTGTAGCGAAAATTTTAAAAACAAATACTGAATAAGAAGTAAAGCAAGTACTTCATGATGAAAGTGTTTGCTATTTCCTACGCATGGGCACGTATGCTAACATCATGCATGTGCATACACATGCCATAAGTAGGGGAAAATGGCTACATGTAGGTATTTTTGATACTAAATAAGAAGCGTAGGAAAAATCGGACAAATTTTTTATTTTCTCCAAAATTTAAGGATTTTTGAGCCATTAAATAAATAATAGATAAAGTTTTTTTAGTAATATTTTCTTTTTTTCGAAACTGTTAAGAAAATGTCTCTTTAAAATCGCTTAAAAATATATTTCCAAAGATGCAGCTTGGCATCAATTGGTACATGAATTCGAGTTGAATTGAATTTGTCCTTTAAAACCTTAATTGAAAAGAACTGTTCATAATAATTTTTAAAAAAACTTTATGTTGTTTTAATTGAATTTAATTAAAAGTATATATTTACCTATTGTTTTTTTTTAGTTTTTTACTCATTTTTTTACGAAAGTTTTAATAAACATATATACTTTTTTATAACTAATGGTGTTCATCTATTTTAAGGACAAAAATTAGCAGGAATTTTTGTAGGGGAAATTTTTTCAACGTGCAGGGAAAACTCGGTTTTTTTAGCATGCGCATTTATTTTTTTGAGAAATCGATTGGCAATACTGATACAGACATAAGTTTTGTGTGAGTTGTTTTATTTTAGCGGAGACGACCTCAGCTATCACTGCCACGACCCACTTATCCAAGTCACTGAACTATATTAGATATTCCTAAGAACTAAGGTAAAAATCCTCAAAATCCCAGGAGCTCTCCAGCACTCCCCCTGAAAATTACGGCAACACTGAAAATTTAAAAAATCCGCAGAGGCTGCACCAACATATTCTGTTGTTGTTACTAGTATTTTTAACCAGGTGAATACACTACTTCTTCTTGTGGTATTTGGAGTGTTTGTTACGAACAAGAAGTGTTCGCGATATTATTATTATTGTATTTTTCATTTTATTTCATTCATTATTCATTTTATTTTTCTCATACTTAACACATTCAAGTTAGAAACTTTATACCTTCCAAAAAACTGTCTCTTTCTAACACTGTATCTATATCTTTCAATCTTAAGAAAGAAAGAGATAGATATGGTGTTAGCAAGAGACAGTGTTTTGCATCCACCATTACCTATCTACTCGCACGATTTTAGAAAATATTTTGTTAAGACTTTTTAATATTTTTACTATATAGATTCTCATTTATCATATCTGAAAGAAAATTATCGTATATGATTTTAAAGACTGCAGGGCCATCACTTATTTTTTGAAAACGATAAATTTACTCGAATTCGATTTACAGAACAGGCCCGCTTAATTTGTAAGTCACTGTTATTAGTTCTATTTTGTGGTGAGGTTGTTACAACACTCAAGCTGAAGTCAGCGGGATATCACAATGCACCAGTATATAGGAATTGCTTGTTCTCCCAGACCTAAGCTATATATCGTTACCTTAATATAGAAATGCCCTAACTCACTATATTTTTGAAATCGAGTTTTTTGTTTATTTCTATAGAAGAACATCTTATCTATCGAAGTATGCAAAAATCCGACTAAATTTCTCGTTTCCAAATAATCAATAATCATCCTGCAGACGTGTTTAAAATCATAAACGATAATTTTTATTCATATATAATATTTGAGAATCTATATAAAGGAAAAATTAAAAAAAGTCTGCAAAAATATTTCTATTATCGGAGTTAGTTTTCCAAGGTCCTAAAATTTCAAATCGATTTGGTTTACAGAACAGGGCCGAATGTGTTAGGGCCTTTCTGTAACAAGGTAACAATATGTTCATCACGAATAACATCATTTCAATTCATATTACTAACAAAAATGTTTATTATTTTACAACAAATTTTTACTTATAAGGAACTGTAGAATAATATCCGCCCCTGTTCCTAAGGTTTTACTTGACCTAAAAGCTCCCAGTACTGATACACCTATTGTACGTTCCTTCCATAGAAATATTTCACTGTAACCTCTTGAAAAATTTCCTCATTTAAAAAATCGCGTGCCCATTTGCTGTCATGGCATACATTTTCTTTTTTGCCAAATTTATTTATTTAGTTATTTAAATAAAATATGTTTTTAACAAATGCGTGTCTAAATAACTTCTTTTTTTTGTTTGCTTCCTTTCATAATTTACTTCGTGTATTGATTTTTTGTAAACTGTTTCGCTCAGCTTGTTGAAGGATGTTTGTTAATGAAGGACGTTTTTTTTGCCAAGTTTACTTTTATTATTATTGTGGGTAAAATATTTACCAGACATGCAATCATATAATTATTGTGTCATATAAAACAGTCAGCAAAATATATATAATCGAGATAAGCTAAATAAAATAAAAGGCTAAAAATTAATTGACAACATTTAAAAAAAAAGAAATATTTTTGTTAAAAAAAACGAAAAGAAATTGGATTTTTATTCGCTCAGGCCAGATTTGTTAGATATAGATCACGAAATAATTTTCAGCATATAAATTTTTATTAAACGTATAATATACATAAATAAGCATGTTGTGTATAAATAAGAAGAATGTTAAAAATTAGACTAATTTATATTACGAAATCTAAGATTTCCTCTGCTGCACAGTGCAACAAACTTGAGAAATTTGGTCTACACAAATTATACGGATTAATACTCCGAGCAATAAAATCATGGAAGAAACTATTCCCATTTGCTTGTCGAAGCCAGAGGTCGCTAAGCTAAAACTACTTAAAGCAAAATATACACATAGGAAAAAAAAACAAATGTAAGATCACTATGCAAAAAGTTTTATTCAAATTTACATAAATCAAATTAAATTTAAAATATATAATATGTTGTTTGAGTGTGTTGATGTTTATTTGCTTTGTTCATAGCTGTACTAGCCTTACAGGCGGAGGATCGGAGGTTCAAATCTCAAAGTCAAGTCAAAGAATTTTGTTTTTTTTTAATAAAACTTTTCAAATAAATTGTATGTTAAATGATCAATGAAATAATGTTGAATTAAATTTTTATTCATGATGGTAAACATTTAGTGTGTATCTAAAGAATATTTAAAATTATTGTGGCTCAGGCGTAAGCCAGTTGACTACCACGCGATGAGTTCATAGTTCAAATCTTGGCCGGGAAAGCTAAGTTATATGAAAACAAACATTTTTTTGATGGTTATGTTAAGCAGACGTAAGTTAAATAATTAATAAAATTCATTTACTACATTAAATTAAATTCATGTTGTTCTAACTTAAAATAAATTTGATTCAATATGATTTTTCATTTTGATTTTAACACTAAGTAAATGTTAAATCAACGTGAAAAAAAGTTATTTGAAAAGAAAAACTTTTCTTGGGAAATTACTTTAAATCATGCTGGATTAACATGAAACACATATGAAGCAATATCATTGCCGGAAAAGACTAGAATAATCTTGTTTATGTAAATTTTGAGTTAAAATTTTTCTGTGTGTACGCAAATAAGAGATTTTCAAGTTTTTTTCAAAATTAAACTCGTACAATTGTGGTTAAGCATTAACCAAATCTTAAATCTAAAATATTTTATATATACTTTCTTAAATAAATATTTACCTTTATCAGTTGGTGCCATCTTATGAGATTTAGTCTAATTTAAAAAAAAACAGACACACTTATAAATTTCTAAATTCAATGTCAACATCTATTACTCACAAAAAATAATACTTACTCCCCTCAAAAATAACCTTAAATACAATCTTAAATCGTTTTATTTTATAGCCCTAAGACAATCATAAAATCTTAATATGAATATTTGTTATTAATAATTTTATCTTATCATGAAAACAAGCAAAGCTAACTTAAAGCTAATTTTTACTCTGCAATATGTGTCATATCTCTGTCACCACTCCACAAGATCAACAAGAAACTAAAGAAGGACCATTAAAATAAAATAAAAAACCAAACAATTTTACGAGCAGACACTGTAAGGCCATGTAAAATTAACAAAATTATGACCAAAAAAGCCAGATAGGCAATGATACTAGCACCACCACACATTCATTACAAACGAGAACATAATTATATTATAATAGGAAACATAGACCTCACTCACATCAGCTTTAGTCGCACACTACATCCTCTCAATATGTTTGCAAAACGAATGTTAAGTTCATGGGCCGTAGAGCAAAGTTGGTAACAATATACGAAATGTTATGTCAGCTTTCACAGCTTCTGATAATTAATATTTTATGCATACGTCTGCGTTGATTTTAATCTACAATTTTTATGTTTGAACAAAGGAAAGCAAAAAAAAAAGTTACTGCAAAAAAAAAGGAAACTAAAATACACAGCACATCATAAAAATGTTGGGAAGAAATATTAATGTTACAAATAAACTAATATTATATGGCAGAGCAGAGAGTGTAGAAGCCTGAGAATGAATACAAATTATTAGCAAAAAACAATGGCTAATGTCATGCAGACTGACTATGAATACTGGCTGTTAAGTGACGCTAACATTATGACTAATATACTCGTATAATAGCACAAGGCCTATAAATGACCCCCCACACTTTTCAATATTAAAACTAAATGATGTATTGTTTGTTAGGTGTTTGGGTTAATAATGATGTAATATTAGCATATGTATAACAAAAGCACTCTATGTTAAGTATAATTGGTTTATTTTTGGTACTTTTTGAGCGTGTTTGGGAAGAAGAGAGCATGAAAATTTGAGGCTGGTAGACTAATATTTATAAAAAATATATTTAAAAAATGTGGCAAAGTTACTCCTGACACTTGACATACACCAGCCTTGATTACTTATTTCTGAGCTTGATATAACCTAGCTCCATTTAAGAATATAAATACACCAAGCTTTGTGGACACTAGGAACATCTCCTTCTCAATAAATATGCGATGCAACAGGATATCATAACGGTATAATGCACAAATTTTAAAGATATTCAGATAAGAGTATACAAATTATTTGTTTCATAAAAAGCACTTTATTACTTTTGAACAACATTAATGGCGTTTGGGAAGAAGACAGCGAGTAAATTTAGGAGGAGCTTTTGAAACAAGTGCAGAGGTTATTTACACAGAGTTGTTATAGCTATGCTATTTATTGCGCGATACAGGAGGTAAGTAATGTATGTCAGAAAAATAATAAACACTATTAGTTATACATTTATTTTTGTTTTGATTTCTTTATACTTAAAAGCAGAGTATGAAAATAAACGAAACAAATTGTTTGATTTTGTTTTGTTTCGCTCTTTGAAGTGAGTGAAACAAAAAAATGAGAACGATTGCTATTTCTTTGTTTGTTTTGTTTATGTACATGAGCACAAACCAGAGAACAGAGCCGATCGCCTATAAGCCGGCTAACAGCGGTCCATGACCATGCAAAACACATTAATTTAATCCTACGTGGCTAGAAAAGAAAATAATGGAAAATAAATGGAAGCCTTTTAAAATATTTGCAGAGAATTTGACATCATCATATTATATAAATGTATTGCATTGTTATTTCACACATGTTTTATATAACCAGGCAGCATAGCTATAACAGGGTGTCCTAAGACACCTTCTTTTTTTTATACATTAAGAGAAGTAACATTCAGACAATGTATCCTTACTTTTATTGCTAGCTGTTACCTTATTTAGGAAAGGGTTAGTGATAGAGAAGATAGGTGGTGAAGGAAGAGATAGAGAAAAGCTTCATTATTTTACAACTCTGCTTTTGAGCACGTTTTTAATAATGCGGTTTTGCAGCGCCTCTGGTTTCGATGAGGCGTATTAAATTTTTGAAGATGTGTTTAAAAGCCATTTTATTAGACACTGACGAAGTAGGGAGCTCTGATGTTACATTAGAATTAGTATACACTCAAACCGGTATAGTTCAGGGACCAGTGCCTATGTTTTCATCACGTGATCTTCTTTCGTACAACAACTGATACAAAGGGACACTAATTCACATCAGAAAAAATCGTGGTGTTGTTATTTAATGTCTGCTGGATACTGGGATCGAAACCAGGATCTTCTGTTTTGTAGTCAATGATAAATTGATTACAAACTTAAATAATTTTATTTTATGTATATATAATTAATTATTCGACCTTTTATATAAAATATAATGCGTTTTTATAGAATTACTCTATTCAGGCTTCCAAGGTCATTCAAATTGATTCAAATGCAAATAAAAGAAAATTTTATTTCATTTATTCATATCCGACGTTTCGTTGGGATTTTCCAACATCTTCAGGGATACTATATTTATTGAAATCTGGTAACATTGATAAATAAAAGAACAATTTTAATGCAATAACAACAATAATAATAAAACAATTAATATTTTGCTTTAACTTACATACACTATCTTCTAATAAAATTTGCATTTAAGTTTCAATAATGTTATTTTACGCGACATGACAACATATAACATAAAACACATAATTTAAAATTAATTGCAAAAATAATCAAAATGTAAATATCACAGTATAAAGCTTTTTCTTAACGTTCTAATATCACAGCTGGAACTACATTAAAACTTAAATTAATACAATGTTATAAGCAGCATTAGTTTTGTCTTTGTCAGTCTTGTTGTTCATTGCTACGTCCATTTTTTGTTGAATACTTAAGCTTTCCAAAGTGTATCTTTTGTTGTATTTTCTTTCTTTGTGCAGTATTTTCACATTTTCCAGATCAGCTGTGTGAGAATAATCCAAACAATGTTGAGCTAATGCAGTAGATTGTCGTCCTTTTTTAATATCACTTTCATGTTCAGCTACTCTTACGCCTAGATTCCTTTTTGTTGTACCGATATAAACTTGTTTGCAGCTTTCGTTTGCGTTTCCATTACATTTTATTTCATATACCACATTGCTTTGGTCTTTTTTATTTATTTTTGTTTTTAGATTTGTGAACAGTGTATTTGTTGTTTTGTTTGGTTTGTGTGCAAATATAACTCCTTCCTCATTAATTATCTCTCTTATTTTATTATTCTCAGTGAGCTTTGGAATATACGATAAGCTTACATATTTAGTGTTGCCAGATTTAGTTCCTGTGTTATTGTTTTCCAATTCGTTATGTATTGATTTTTCTATTAGGCTATTGATCAAGTATGTCGGATAGTTATTGTTTTTAAGTATTTCTATGATTATTTTAATATTTTTGTCTTTGAACTTGTTATGACTTATATGTAACACTTTATTAATAAAGTTTGAAATTGTATTTGTCTTATGCTTAATGGGCTGTGTTGAATTATAATTTATTATTCTGCCTGAAGATATATGTTTCATGTACCAATCTGTTATAATTCTGTTCTCGTGTCTTATTATTTTCATGTCAAGGTAAGGCAGCGAATTGTTACTTTCCTTTTCAATAGTAAATTTTATTTTGCTATGGTAATTGTTAAAAGCCTCCATTATGATTTTCTCGTCCTTTCTTTTAACAATGGCAAATAAGTCATCTACGTATTTTGTTAATAATTTAATTTCTATATTTTTCTCTTTTAGTTCATTCGTTGTTTTCTCCAAAAGAGTGTCTAACACAATGTCGGCGATGGTTGGGGATAGAGGGTTTCCCATTGGCATTCCATATGTTTGATTATATATTGTGCCTTCATATATGAAATAATTGTTTTCGTTTAAACTAAATTGTAGTAGTTTTAAAAATTGTGTTTTGGGTATTTTAGTGAAATTTTTTAAGATTTCCCATTTCTCCATAATATTCCTTATAGCTAAGTGTATAGGTATGTTAGTAAATAACGATACCACGTCCAATGATACAAAGATTTCGTCATCGTCCAAAATAATGTGTTCCAATCTTGTTTTAAGCTCCATTGAATTTTTAATATTAAATTCTGTTGAAATAACATTCTTTAAAATAACTCCTATATATTTTGACAGATTGTAGCATGGTACTTCCATAGATGATGATATTGGCCGTAAAGGCACGTCTGGTTTGTGGATCTTCGGTAAGCCGTATAGTCTCGGTGCTGTAGCGTGATCAGAAATCAGTTTAGATTTCTCAAATTGAGTAATATATTCTTGTTTGTATAGATCCATTATTAGTTTGTTGTTTTTTCGCTGGAGATTCTGTGTGGGGTCTGTACGTAGTGCTTTATACGTATTTTTATTTTCCAAAAGTTTGTTCATCCCTCTCTTATAATCCTCCCTATACATAATCACCGTTTTATTTCCTTTGTCCGATTTTAGGATAACTATATTTTCCTTATGTCTACGTAATATTCGTTTGGTGTCTTCATATATGTTAAGTATAAATTTTTCTTTTGGGTTGTTTTTTGAAGTCCTCTTGTATGTAAGAAATTTGAATGACCTTGGAAGCCTGAATAGAGTAATTCTATAAAAACGCATTAAATTTTATTTTATATTATTGATATAGTGTTATCTTCAGATAGCATACCCAGCATATCGAGCATTAAGAATATTTTTAATACATTTTTTAAGAGAAAGTTCTTAAGTCGAGATAAGCTGATTTCGATTTAGTAGCACTTCTGTCCTATAAACCTGAGAGTGACAAAACTATCGTTTTAAATCCTCTTTGAGTATTGGCCATCAAATACCTATGAATGCGTACATCTAAAAATTAAAAACACGCTCATATCTAAGCACACGCATTAATAAAAACATACAACTACTATGTTTATAAAAATTTTTTAAATTACGAGCACAAATGAGCATAAATAAAATTTACACTATATATGCTAGAATTTGGCACATGATTATAAAAATACATTACCTATTAATCAGCTCTACATGCTTATATACACGAATATTTTATTCCCAAACACATAAAAACCATATTTTCCATCACCCACACATAAACAGCCATACATTTGCTATTCCATTTTATATACAGAAAATACGGTGGCGAATGATTAATAAATATCCCAAGTAACATGCATATATTTTTCCCATAGACTGAGTATAAGCATACTCAGACTGTAATTATGAGAGAGAGTCAATGCGCTAGAAACACATGGGCCTTTTTATTTTTAGTTGTAGCATATTTTAGCTTTTCGCATAAACGAAGTGAATATGCTCTCAAGAGGAAATATATGAGCGTACAAATTATTCGCGCTAAAATTATGATTATAAGCAGTTACTATAATTAAGACTATAGTCTTACTTATGTACATGTCTTTGAGTACTCATTGTCATTCTCTGTTCTACATATTCAAAGGTAGTCCTGGGAAAATTATCAATTTCTTTACGGGGCTATGATTTGCGGCGTATCTTTTTTTCGACTTAAAATATTCCTAATACATTCTCCTGATCTTCAAAAAAACTCGATTATCGAAAATTGAAGTGAAATCAGAATTTTACTTTCTAACGGGAAGTTGAAAATTTTGTTCCCATGAAAGCTTGTGTAACCAAAAATTTTATAAATTCAGCTTCAGTTACATTTACTTCTCAACAGAGAGTAAAAATAAATACTGGCTGCCAAAGTACGTAAGAAATGTGACCACCAACACACTACGAATATTAACAATTCTTACACGGTGTTGTAATATTTGTGTTTCTATTTTAGAAATTTGTTTCCGATTGCCTAGATTTAAGCAATTTAGCAAAATTTTACGCTGTTATTTTTAATATTTGTTGGTATTTTTTTCATTTTTTTGCTTTTCAAAAGTACTCATTTCAATTTCTATATTTTATATTTATAGACTTCAGTTGTTTTTATGAGCTCAACAACGATAATGGTGATGGCGTTGATGATGTAGATGTTGATTTTTGTTGGCTGGGTGGATGTTTCAATAGCTGATTGCCTGCCCGCCTGCTTGCCTGCCTGTTAGAATATCTAAAAGATTGCTCTTGTTATCTGCGATTTTTTTGCTGCATAATGGCAGGCATTAAATGGTGCTTGAACAGTTTAATATTTAATGTTCAGTTAAGTTTGATTGTTAACGTTATTTTTTTAATGCTTTTTGTTTTGTTTTATATGTATTTTAATATTAAAAATAAATATCTGTGTTTTTATGTTATATGTATAAACAGCATCAGGGCTATATACATATTTAGTTTTACTAAATATGTATGAGTTGTTAGACCAAAATTATAATTTTTTGCATTGGCTTTTATTTAAGTTATTATTTTTTTGCACTTTTATATATTAGACAGTTTTTATGCAAAGCTGCATGGAAATTAATATTTGAAAAAAAAACTATTCCCATTATGTTAAAAAGAGTAGAAAAAAATTTGCATCTAGTCGGTGAGCCCACGAAAGTTGTTAGCGTGAGTGAGCATAACTATTTATGCATGCATGTGCTTGTTGGGCTTTGTTTTTACCTTAAGCTCACTTTTTTGTTTTATCTTCCCGTAAGTGTAAATCAAAAACTTATCTCACTCATGCCAGCAAACTTATGATGATGTTTTTAAGTAAAGGGTGTTTTTTTTGGTTATATGATCTTTAAAATGGATTTTTTTCAACCGATGCTCTTTTAATGTTATTTTTATAAACGAAAAACGTAGGCCTCAATACAGTAACTTTGAAAAGTTGTTATAAATCATGCAGCTAAGCGAACCGAATTCAATGAAAACATCTGATAACACGCATGAAATATAACATACGATTTTAGGATTTAAGATTTTACATCCGCCAATTTTTTAAATGCCATATTGTGTTTTTTCCTGAGGTAAGGAAGTGTGTTAACTTTTGTAAAAATCAGTGAAGTAGAACCAGAACCACCAAATAACATATTAAATTTTAATGGGCGTGACTCCACCCACTTTTTTAAGTGGAAGATTGTGTCTATTTTAAAGCTCAAGGTATGTGATAAGTTTCGGCTAAGCTACACCCTTACACACAAAAAGTGTACCGAGTTATGAGGTAACAGTTTCAAAAAAACAAAAATTAAATATTTTATTAATTAATTTGAGTTTCTAAAGAAGAGAAGAAAAATTAAACTAGACTTTTATTAGCTGGTGGAAATACCGATACTTTTCTGTGCAGCCACGCACTTCATCAACACCCTAGTCTATCTACTTTTGTAGAGATTCTTATTAACATCAGCTATTTAACTTACATTTTCTATGAAACGGAATATGAGAAATGATTGTTGTGTATACAATTGATTTACCTTTGGTAAACACATTTATAATTATCACTATTAATTTTTTGTTTTTCCATTTTTTTCATTTTTCTATTTAGGTTAGCACGAAATTATATTACTCTACCTCAGTATGTTTAACTATTCTTGCTTATCTTTTACGATCATCACAATAATTATTTTAACGTATTCGATGTACCGTCGGTATATGCATGTAAATATTATTGTAGTGGGTTTTATGTTACTTTGTTTTTGCTTTCTACAGTTTATTTGGCTTTCCAGCATTCTGAATCTGTGATTGCCAAGTGAATAGTGATTGCCAAGTGAACATAATTTTGCCACGTGCCCATGATGAATTAAGTGAGACATTTTTAGATTTTTAATTGAACTGTAGTGAATTTTAATCAAAAATAATTTTTAGTCAGGTTAAGTTCAGTAACTTCAATTCTTATTGAATGAAATATTTTTATTAATTAATTTGAGTTTCTAAAGAAGAGAAGAAAAATTAAACTAGACTTTTATTAGCTGGAGGAAATACTGATACTTTTGTGTGCATCCATGCACTTCATCAGCACCCTAGTATATTTACTTGAGTAGAGATTCAATAAGAATAGTTGCTTGCGTTATTATTGACGTATTCAAGGGTGGACTTTTCGAACTTCCCTCATAGTTTTATAAAATATAAAACTGTCCCCATCAAGTACCACTTATAGTAAACTAAAAGCTTTTGCGTTTAACAGCTGTTCAAAACATATACCTCGTGTATTTTTCTAAAAAATGGAAAAAGTTAATTTCTAGTGCTCCTTTAACGTTATTTTTAAAAAAAAAACTATCAACCAACCCAAAGAAAAATTCGCTAAATACTACGGAGAATCTGCAGCATCGATTTCAATGGTAAAAAAGTGGTTTACTGACTTTCGTTGTGGTCGCACATGTACAAATGACGCTGAACGTTCTGGACAGCCAATTGAGGTCACTACATCCGAGAATGTCGAAAAAAACCATGATATGGTGTTGGCCGATTGAAGACTAAAAGTGCGTGAGATGGTTGATGCCATAGGCATTTCATATCGCGGTGTGGTTTCGATTTCAAATGATCAGCTAGGTTTAAGAAAGTTGTCTGCAAGATGGGTGCCGCGTTTGCTCTCAATCGAACATAAACGTAAACGTGTGACAACTTTAAAGGATTGTTGGGAGTTGTTTAACCACAATTCAAATAAGTTTTTGCGGCGTTTTTTAACTGTGGATGAAATATGGATTCACGACTGTACTCCGGGCACCAAGCAGCAGTCTAAGCCTGCTCCGAAGAAGGCCAACGTCAGTTTGTCGGCCAATAAGGTGATGGCAAAAGGTTTTTAGATTACCTTCAAAAGGGAAAAACGATAGACGGCGAATATTGTGCCAACTTATCAGACCGATTTAATGAGGATATAAAATAAAAACGACCCTATATGGTCAGGAAAATAGTTATTTTTCATCAACATAATGCACGAGTGCTGTCTCAATCACAAAACTCTATGAATTGGGCTACGAATTGGTACCCCAACAGTCATATTCTCTGGATAAAGCTCTTAGTGACTACTTCCTATTTCCAAATCTAAAGAACTGTTTCGATGTAAAGAGATACAATTATTGCCTGTTTTAAGGATCTCGAAAAATCCTATTTTTGGAAGGGATAAAAAAACTGGACTATTTGTATTGAGTTAAAAGAAGATTATGTTGAAAAATAATTTTTTGTTTTGCAAAAAAAACTGTGTTTCATTAAAAAAATCACAGGCCTATTGATTCGTATTTAATAAAAACATTCTTTCTTATTTCACTTGAAACTCGTATTACTTTTGGTACACCCTTTAAAACTTTTGAAAATATCAAATTTACATAATTTTCTAAATTATATCTATTGGCTCTTTAAATCTCGATATTTTGGGATATTAACAAAAGTCCTCAGCTATTAAGTACATTTTTATCTTTATTCGTGTTGTTGTCATTTGTTGTTGAGCCCCCGTTTGTATAATTTCCGTTCTCAAGTGATATTAATTTGGTTTTTTTATTTGTGTGTGTATGTGATGACGATGAATTTTTCTATGTATAAATTTTCATGTTTATGACATAAATTAACTAGAAAATTGCATGTTATCTTTTAACGATTCTTCGGTAAGTTTAGTGGCATGATGCGGCAAATAAAAAAACCACAAAAATAAACAAAACTGCAAATTTTTACATACAGCCATACGTTTTTAATCCTCTTCAATTTTTATGATTTTTAATTTGTGTGTTGAAAATAAAAAATTTTTATAAATTATTAATAAATTTTGTAATGGTTGTAGACCCTCTGGGGGTGGGGTCAAACAGCAGCACTGATGTTCGTGCATGATATTGACAAAAAAATAAATAAAATAGCATAAAATATAAAAATAAATTTTCAAATGGTGAAAGTCGTTAAATGGTGGTTATTGATTTTTAATTTTTTTTTCGTTAGCTTTGTACCATAAGTAGATAAAGTACTATAAAGATTAGATTACAAATGGCTATAGACATACATAATTAAAAAGTGTTGCAGCAAGTGTTTGTAGTTAAAATTGAAGATAAAGGCGTAGTGGTAGCAGAAGAATTAAAAAACCAGGGTGCAGGCTAACAAATTTTTTTATTTTGAAGACATAAGGTGAATGTCTGATGTATAACCGAAAAGTCGACTGCGGTACCACAGTACACTTTTCTTATAGAAAAGTCGATTGCAGTACCACAGCACACTTTTCTTATAGAAAAGTTGACTGTGGTATCACAGCACACTTTTCTTATAGAAAAGTTGACTGCGGTACCACAGTACACTTTTCTTATAGAAAAGTCGATTGCAGTACCACAGCACACTTTTCTTATAGAAAAGTTGACTGTGGTATCACAGCATACTTTTCTTATAGAAAAGTTGACTGTGGTATCACAGCATACTTTTCTTATAGAAAAGTTGACTGTGGTATCACAGCACACTTTTCTTATAGAAAAGTTGACTGTGGTATCACAGCACACTTTTCTTATAGAAAAGTTGACTGTGGTATCACAGCACACTTTTCTTATAGAAAAGTTGACTGTGGTATCACAGCACACTTTTCTTATAGAAAAGTTGACTGTGGTATCACAGCACACTTTTCTTATAGAAAAGTTGACTGTGGTATCACAGCACACTTTTCTTATCGAAAAGTTGACTGTGGTATCACAGCACACTTTTCTTATAGAAAAGTTGACTGTGGTATCACAGCACACTTTTCTTATAGAAAAGTTGACTGTGGTATCACAGCACACTTTTCTTATAGAAAAGTTGACTGTGGTATCACAGCACACTTTTCTTATAGAAAAGATGACTGTGGTATCACAGCACACTTTTCTTATAGAAAAGATGACTGTGGTATCACAGCACACTTTTCTTATAGAAAAGTTGACTGTGGTATCACAGCACACTTTTCTTATAGAAAAGTTGACTGTGCTATCACAGCACACTTTTCTTATCGAAAAGTTGACTGTGGTATCACAGCACACTTTTCTTATAGAAAAGTTGACTGTAGTATCATAGCACACTTTTCTTATAGAAAAGTTGACTGAGGTATCACAGCACACTTTTCTTATAGAAAAGTTGACTGTGGTAACACAGCATACTTTTCTTATAGAAATGTTGACTGTGGTATCACAGCACACTTTTCTTATAGAAAAGTTGACTGTGGTATCACAGCACACTTTTGTTATAGAAAAGTTGACTGTGGTATCACAGCACAATTTTCTTATAGAAAAGTTGTCTGTGGTATCACAGCACACTTTTCTTATAGAAAAGTTGACTGTGGTATCACAGCAGACTTTTCTTATAGAAAAATTAAACAAAAATCTTGTATTTAAAAATGTTTAAATTTTAACTTTATTAAATTTCTTATCAGTTTGATTCTGCTAAGACAGTTTTAAGGCCAAATTCAATTATTATTAAAAAGACTTTGATTTCCTTTTAAAAAAAGATTTCAAGATTTTCAAATTTATGACTCTTGGCTTTTTTATGTCTTTTTAATAAGTACGAAAAATATAAAAACTTTTTTTCATACATAAATGCATCTACAGACATACAAACATACATACATAAATTTATTTGAAAATTTACGACTTGTAATGCTTCTGTACATCAATAAAAATTTTTTTTTGTAAATATGTATTTGTGTATAAGTTTAAAATTAAAATAAATGCGTTCGTTGATCTCCTACACTTGTGGCTGCTCTATGGAAAATAATTACACACACACAAGCTTAGTGCACTCACTCACACCAATAAACAAAAATATTTGTTTTTTAAACGAACATTACAAAGTACTCAAAACACATATTTTGTTTTTATATCAAATACTTTATTTGGATACTTATTTATTTGTTTTGAGTTGATTTGATGGTTTTGTGTTTGGGTCTTTTACGACGACTGCACGCTCATTGCGTGCAAGTTAGGCTGTGTGCGTGTGTGGCAAGGGATTTTTTTGAGATGATAATGTGGTGTAATGCGTAAAATGCAATGCCATGGTTTGTTGCCTTTAAACATTTTCTTCGTTTTTTTTGGCCTTTTATTGCTGTGTTCTGCTTATCGAGTGCAATAAATCTTGATACGCTGTCATGTTCTGTCTAATTAGTAATATGTCAATAAACTTAATTCAATACTAAGGAATAAAATTAAAATTGAAAGAGAAATTTTTGATTTTATTTTTTTGATATAATTTTGGTATTTTTTTTACAAACACAAGCATAAAGGAAGTAAAATATTTTCTTTAAAAAAAATTAACACAAGAGAGATCTATTTTGAGAGGCACATGTTATATTATAGAATTCGAAAAAAACTAAAAAATATGTTTACTTATTATAATTTTTATTTATTTCTTGCTCTTTCAGCTTTCAGGTGTTTAAAAAAGTGATTTTTTAACAAAAAAATTTAAGGAAAGAAATATTGGATTGACGAACCTAAAAGTATGCTAAGAAATAATTTTTAATATTTATTTCTTTCACACGACAGGAAAACGATTAATTACACGTAAGAACGTCTAAGCTAACTGTTAAAAATGATGTTAACTCACTACGATTACAACCCATAGTGTCGAAGATTGTATAGAAAAAAAAAGGAAATTGCAGTATGTCCCCCAATAAACCTAAAAAACTTCAGGTATTTTTGTAATTCAATTTATTCTTGAAATTTTCAAAGTTTTCATGCAGACTACACCAATTAACACTGAAATATAAAAAAATCACAATTAAAGGGTATTCTCTCAGCTAATGTTATTTTGATTATGTAATTTTAACAACAACTTTAAAAACGCTAAAACTAAAAAATCTCAGAAAGAAAAATCGCCAAAATCAAAAAAGCGTTTAAATGAAAAACATCACTAAAAACTAAATAATTCGCTCAAAAGCAAAAAAAAAATCACCAAAAGTAAAAATGTCGCCAAAACCCGGAAAAACTAAAATAAGTCTCCAATAACCGAAAAAATCGTCAAAACTAAAAGAAAATCACCAAAACTAAACAAATTGTCAAAAGGCGAATAAAATCTGCAAAACAAAAAAAAATACTAAAATTAAATAAACAAGGATAAATCATTTCAATAAGTATAAATTAAAGATAAAGTATAGTAACCTCATTAACTGAGAACATTTTTTTGCAATTAATCAGTTAAAATTTGTTTCCTTTTTTAAAGGAACAGCATTGCACACAAAATGCTTCAATAGCAAATGAACTGTTTTTTCACAAAAGAAAAAAAAAGAAACTTAAATAACTCTAAATCGATATTTTAAGAATAATTTTCAAAATTCTTTCTTTCTTTTAAAAGCTTAAATACTACTTTATTAAGGTTTAAATGTCTTGCTCATTTCATCGTTTACAAGCATTTTAAATGAAATGAAGAAAATCTATTGCCAATAAAAAAAACCCACACACTTACACTCACACACAAATTGCCAGACATTTTGTACTTTTTAATACGCAACAAAAAACAACCATTAAAAGCACTTTATTTTAATATAAAGACTAGAAGAAAAAAACCTTAACGACAACAGCAATAGCAACAAAGCAATAACATCGATAGGTACGTATTACCAGAACAACATCAACAATCAAAAAGGAAACATAAGCAATGAGTCCCTGTGGATTTTAATACCGGAAGTTATAAGGTACGTGTATGTCTGGAAGTATGAAAAACAAGGTAACATGATGCAAAGTAACCCAGCAAACATTTAGGTAAAATTAATATATAAAATAAAATAGAAAAACGTATATTTTTAGGCAACTCAGTGAAAAAAAAAACATATCTTGAAAATATTTATATGAGACAGGGGCAATATTGTCTAATTGTCGTTTCAAATTATAGAGCAGACACCTGATTTTTCATGATTCATTGTCAGCACATTTTGCTATAGCAAGCTTTGCTGCTTTGAATGGTATGAATTAAGGCAATTTCACAATAACTTTTAATGAAAACACATGCCTGATCTAATTCTTTTTTGAAAACTTTCTAAAATAATAGGAACTCCTTATATCAGTATTAGTATTCTTATTAGTTTTTACTAAACTATCAACATTATATTTTGATGCTTTAATTTTAGTTTTCTCAACTGTTTAGTTATTTTGTTGTTTATGCGGATATTTCTGATAAATATTTAAATACTAATTGCTATTAGAGGCCTGCGTAAACAGTCTTGAAATGTAAATATGTGTTATTATTTAAATGTATTATCGTAGCATGTATTATACTAAACCAGTAATAAATGCTGTCGTATTATAAACGAGGCACGATGGATGTATTGGTGTTCGTATATACATATGAGTGTTAACAAGTGATGTCGCGAATACTTATTTTTCATAACAAACAATCAAAAGAAGTAGTGGTGATGCGTGTATGCTTGTTATTTTGTATATTGTACTTTTAAGTGTGTGTGCAAGATGTAGATGGTAAGCCATTATGTATTTAAGGGTGGTTCTTAAAAGCAAGCTGACAAGACTAATGTCAATGCATTTATGAGTTTGTATGTACGCAAAAAAATAAAAGATCAAACAAACAACGCGTGTCTTTATGTACATGCAAGACGTTTGTACACGCGCCCATGCGTATGAAGAAGCAAGCATCACAAATTCTTCAGTCACGCAGTATTTTCTTCTTTACTCCTATACCTGCAATAACTGAAACAAAAGTCTTGCCAGTAAACAGTGTTGTTTAGCGTTTGTTTTAGAAGATTTTCCCTCATGTCTTAAAAGTTCTTATAAGTGGTATTGTGCAGGACTTTAATTACTATTTAGCAAGTATACAGGAAGGCAAAACAAATTGAAAGACCTCTGTAAATATTAAAACGTCATGCAGTTTCCATCAATTCTCGAATTATTATCATCTTCTATAAAATAAAAACAATTGTTTGCTTAACACATTATAGACCAAAAGCTAACAACAATTTTCATATAAATATGAACATAATTCCCAAAAGTAGAATACCTGGATTTCAAAGCTTTTTTTTTTCAAAGCGAGCCTTTTAGACTACAGCATCTTTAAGCTTTATATTAAAAAAAACCAGTCATACACTGCGAGAAAAAAAATACACATATATATTAGATGTCTGCTTGTCTCACCATATTGATGTTTTAACAATAAATTAACCGCAAGAAATTATAGTAAAAATACACAAAACTATAGTATAACCGGCAAAGACCAAGACCAGCGGGACTGACATATTCTCGCAAAGTAATTTGTTTTTGTCAGTAAAAGTAGTTTGAAAAACGAGTAAAAATCGTTTGATATAAACTACGTGAGATAATGGCAGAATATTCAATGAATGAATATAGAACTCAAATACAAAACTATTGTGCAAAAAAAAAAAACAAAAATAAACTCACACCACCAACACCTTTTGCCAATATTAGTTTATCGTATAGAGTTTGCAACAAACTACATACAGCATGTCCAAATAGAAAGAAGAAACTCCAGAGGAAACGGCACAAAAAAAACAGTAAAACGGAAATGTGCGCCATAACAAATATGGCGCGCCGCATCCAATATCTTAACTAAAAGCAATGGCATTGACTCTAAAATGTTTTAACATTTATCGTCAACAGAAGCTTGATGTGGTTTTCCTTTATATTATTTTTTTTGTAAGAATTTGTGTTAGTCTAGCAGTCATGGCCATGAATTTAACATGCGTATACATACATATTTATGTGGTATGTTTTTATTGTATGTATATACATATATTTTTCCTATATTATTTGAAAACTTACACAAACATGCACACTTTTGCTTTGTCTTACGTATATGGATTTTATGCTATTGTTTTAGTTGCTTAGATGAGAGAGTGGGTGTGGTATACGAGTATGTGCGTCGGTAAATAGGTGGCAACGAAAAATAGCCTTGTCCTAGACACAGCAAAGTACAAATGGTTTCACATTAAATGCTTGCATACAGTGAGTACAATATTTTTGTATTGAACTCATGATCAAGGAACCACTCCGTACACCCAAAATGAAAACGAACCCCATTGTTTTCACTACGATGTCTGTCTGTCCATCATAGGCAGTTTCCTAGAGAACCGTAATAGCTGCGGACGTGAAATTTTCACAGAATATGTAAAACATTGGCCGCTACATCAATAAAGAAAAAATTTAAAATTCTTATGTAATTTACAGATAATTTATATATATGGAGTAGGGTTTCTAATTTCCCGGACTTTTACAATTCCCGGGAATCTAGAAGTAAGAAATATTATTCCTGGAAATTTCTAAAACATAAATTTAATTACATGACCTCAATAAAAAATATAATTTTATGAAAAAAACATACAAAATTTAAATTTAAAAAAAAACAACTTTCTTCGATCACTTGATGAACAACAATATCTAAAAAACAATATAAAAACAAAAAAATTCATGTGCTTTGAATTGCAGTATAGATGGAAATTCCATCTACGAGTACATCTGCAAATCTAGATACTATAAAGACTTTTTATGTTGAAAATATTTAGTTACGCTTGAAGCTTTTGGAGTCACCTGGAAACCCTCTTTACCTATGCTTCACGCTTATATTATGCATCGTTAAACAATTGAATTTTTGAATAATAAATCAACGAACACCAATGTAAAAGTGCAAACTCGAAAAATGTAAATATTAAATTCCCAAAAATACCCCTTGAAAGTTTTCCGGGATTTGTAAAAAAATAATTCCCGGGAATTCTCGAAATTTTTTTCTAGCGTAGAAACTCTAATATGAACACATGAAATTTGCTTATATAATATAATTTTGTGCAGACTGCAACAATTGACGTATTCTCTAATTTAATGCATTTGACCATTTAGAATTTAAAAAAACGCTTGAGTAGAAAAATCCCAAATTAAAAAAATGCCGAAAGGAATAGCTAAACGCTAAAAAACGCTTGAATAAAAAATATCGCCTAAAATAAAATAAATTGCTCAAATGCATAAAAACTCACATATGTAAGTATAAGGATAAAAATTCGCCAAGAACCGATAAAAATCGCAAAAGTAAAAAAAATCGCAGAAATTAGAAAATATCGCTAAAAACTAAAAAACATCGGAAAAATATCGCAAAAAACCGAAAACTTTAGCCTTAACGAAAAAAAGCGCCTCAACTAAAAAAATCGACAATAACCGAAAAAAAATCGGCAAAACAAAACAAAACGCTTAAAATAAAAAAAAGGAAAAACAAACATAAAAAACTATTTCTTTAGGAATTTTTAACACTGAAATCTAAATACATACATACATAAAAATTAATGTTTTTGACGTATGTCCTTTGCGCGCGACTTAACTGCTTTTCCGATCGTGATGAAATTTGTTGAACTTAATGATTAAACAGAATACCGGCATAAACACATTTTCCATACAAAATACAAAAAACCAGCACCAGAAGAGCGTTTTTTCTTATGCTCTCACATACTCATTCTCACAAAAATATTACCGTACTTTCAGTAAATTTCCACTGTTGCCAATTCAGCTATTTTATCGTTAAATCTAGCGATTTTTAAGTACATTTTGCGGGAAAAATTATGATTTAGCTATTAGCCAGAATTCTAGCAATTTTTTGTGGATCATAATTCGCTTTAAAATGTGATCTTGTTTAGAAGCGGTGAACGTATATGAAGCAAACGTTACAAAAAAATATGATTGAATAGCGCCACAATTGTGCAGGTTTAAAGGTGAGCTAATGTAATGTCCAGCCTAACATCCGTCTTGATAAGTGTTTTTAAACATAAGTAAATACGTTTATATTATTAATACTTTGAATAGAGCTTTGGATAACTCTTATGTTTGCATGTTTTATTACACTTAAAAAATGTAGTACTCCAAAACAGGAACTCACAATACAAAAACCAGCAGGTTTGTCAGCACTACTTTTACTCTATAGTTTGAAAAGATTTTTAACTGGGGAAGTCCAGAAGTAACAGAAATGATGAATTACATATGTTTGTGTACATACTAGAACCTACACAAACGAAACTGGTGCAAATAGGTATATCTGTGCAGGCCTATAATATGTATGTCTTTTTGAATGAAAATAAGCCTTTTATTAACCTATTACATTAATTTTATTTGGTATTTTATAAAATTTGTAGGAAAATATGTGAAGTACCAAAGAAGTTAATAAGTTACCATAAAATTTTTGAAACAACCTAAAAATAAATGTATTTTTTTTAGCTATTTATCGCTAAATTTTCAAGTCATTTTGAAATTTAGCTATTTTCTTGTCTAATTTAGCGATATTTCTTGAAAAAAAGTTGGCAAAAAAAAGTTGATTTTGCCCCTCCAACACTTTCAAATCGATATAAATGAAATTTAAATGAAGATGGGGGAAAATTTCAAAGACAATTGGGGTAGCGGCACACCGGTTTTAGCTACTTTTAAAGAAAACCTAAAATTGATTTTATTCAAAACTAAGTGTTTCTCCTTTTTATTTTCTTAACACTTATAGACTAACTTACTAAACTAAAGAAAATTCGTTTCAAAAATATGTGTTCCATACTAATTTTAGAATGAAAAAAATTTTCGTATATCAATGGCTAAATATAAAAAGGGCGTATTTAAATTTTTTCGAAATCGCGTTTTTAACGTTTTCAGGCAGACTACAAATAATTGCATCCCCTCTGAAGATCTTAGCACATTACAGTTAAAAATCAAGGACTTATGGAAACTGAAAAAATTATTTCTGCACGAAAAATTTACATTGTAAATGCTTTAGTTTTTCTTCAGTTCTTTGCTTCTCCTATAAAATATAGGAAATTCGAGTTCTGCCTTTCTTATATTAAGCCATCCATATACAAAATCTTCCCTTCAATATTTTGAAATTATAAGTATTTTGTTTCAATTTCAAACTTGTCGAAATAAGTGGAAAAACTTAGCAGATTAGTTTCCAATTTTTGACCACACGGCTGTAGCCCATTCCTGGAGAATTTAGCTCTTAGAAATCAATTAGAATTTTTTTTACAAAGTTTACAGGTGGGCTAGTATGTTCTATTTTTGTAAAAGCAGTAAGTTTCTAGTCGTACCAATCAGCCTTATGTATGAGTAAAAACTTCATGCAAGTTAGCATAACATGAACATGTTCTTAAATAGTTTTACTACACAATTTAACATTTAAAATTTTTTAATATAAAATTGTATGGGGAAACTCGCTTAAGCCATATTAAAATTTGCCACTTACGCTAACTAGCATGGAGTTCTTCTTTATACATAAGACTGTAAGTATCTAAGGCTATACTACCTCAGAGCCGAATATTCAGAAAAATTTTAACATAGATTTCTTTTGCCCGGCAACCTCAACGCATGTATATGAATTGATTTTTTAATACATTCTATTACGACTTCAGTCCCACTGTCGCCTGCTGCATTATAAACATAATATGTATGTTTATAGCACTGTAACCGTTTTTCGTGCATTGTTCCTTTATTTCGATATTTTAAAATAACAGTATTTCTTCGTTTGGTTTTATTTTATTGTTTGCACTCTGGAAGCGAAAAATATCCCCAGCATAACGTGTTGCATTTTAAATTTCTTTGTTATAGTTTGTTGCAAAAAGGCAATGTAGCACAAAAAGCGATTTCTTTCTTTTGGGAGAAAAACTGAACAAACAATGAATTATTGAAAATATTAAAAAGTTAAAAAAAAAGTTTAAGGATTAATTGATTTCGTCTAGTTGCAAGGCAAGCATTTATAGTGTTGCTATTTGGAAAAGTATTTTGTTAAAACTAAAAAAAAATAAGAAGAGAAGAATTGTTGTGTAACTTTATGGTATCAAAAAATGTCATTGAATATCGAATGCATAAACGAACAAACAAAATTTGTTATGGCAACTTTTAACAATTAGTTTGTATTAATTATATTAATTGTATTGCAAAATATGCAGGCAAATATCTAACTAAACTCGTGTCACATCCTAATCCGCTTGCTCGTAACATTTTGAACTTTGCTGGACACATCCGCTTAAAAAAGAGAGATACAAGGGCTCTAATACTAAACACTCCGAATGAAGTTGCTTGAAAATTTTATTTTTTTTGCTTATCACTACTTATGTATTATTTACAACTATCACTTAGTTATGTCTAGCATTGGTCGGGCCTATTAATTATATGTTAGATTTAAGATTTGAATACTTATTGTTAGTTCATATATGAAGATACAATAAATAAAAAAACATGCATAAAAAAAAGTTTGTATTAATGGAAACCCCATTGATCTTTACTTTAGGAAGTGTATTTGAAGCTGTTTATGTTTTGTGAAATTAATACTATTTTATGCCAATATGGGTTTCGGAAAAATGCACTTTTCTGCTTTGGACACTACCTGCTCTCTGAAGGATTATATTTTTTTAGAGAAAGAATAAGGAATATAATGATTATAGCTCAGAAACTTTAATTTTTGATCATTACAGCACATCTTTTTAATTAGTTTTGCAAAAAAAAAACAACTTCAACGTCCCCAATTTAATAGGACTCATTTTCCATACGCAAAGTTTACTTTGCAGTCTTAGATTAGTTGGAAAAAAGGCAAAGAGAGAAAGTATATCTCCCCCTTTTCCACACTCAAAGTTTACTTTGTAAAGTCTTAATTCAGCTGGTAAGAAGACAGAGAGAGAAAGTATTTCTCCCCCTGACATTCCACAGGAAAAGTTTACTTTTACCCCATTTCCACACGCAAAGTTAACTTTGCAAAGTCTTAATTCAAATGTGTGAAAAACAGAGGTAGTAGTACAATCTATCTCTGTCTGTCTTTCTCCCAGCTGAATTAAGACTTTGCAAAGTAAACTTTGCGTGTGAAAATGGGATTTTGGCAAAATCTTAATTTAGCTGGAAAGAAAACAGAGAGAGAGAGAGAGAAAGTATTTCTATCTCTGTCTTTTCCAGGTGAATTAACATTTTGAAAAGTAAACTTTGCGTGTGGAAAAGGGATAGATATTATTTCCCTCCCTGTCTTTTCTCCAATCTAAATTAATAAATACTTTCTCTCTCTCCCTCTGTTTTATTTCCAGCTGAACTAAGACTTTGCAAAGTAAACTTGGCATTTGGAAAAGGCGTTGGAACACATGCCTGCAGAAATTCAAAGCGTTATTTATTATTTCTGGAAAATATAATGCCTTATTCACTCCCTTTCGATTTTATATAAGAAATTAAATTTTATTTATTAAACACTCTTGCAGTAGCCTGAAAAATTCTTTACACTAACGCCTGTTTAAATGAATTATTTATTGAAAAAAAAAATCAACTCCATTAACTTTCTTTTAACCAATTTCTTTCTTTGTACCTAAAACGCTGTCAGAAATGTGTTAAAATTAAGTAATTTTTTTTCTTCAATTTTCTTTTGTTAATAAAAAGTTACACTCTACTTACCTTTAACTTATTTATTGAAGTGAAAAAGAAAAAAGTGTATTTGAATTTTAAAACCAAATATAAACAACAGGAACTGCTTGAGAGAAAATATTGACAGCTCAAGTGTAGACATTGATTTTTGTTTTAATTTTTTTTGTATTTTATTTGAAAGAAACATTTTCATTGCACTTGTCATTTAAAGTAAATAAGATATTTATTATACAGAAGTTGAAGAAAACAACGATTTTGTGGTACGCTATATCATCGGGTGGTTTTTGGTTTGCCGCAGTAATAATGTATTCTTAATATACTGTGCGGCAAACCAGTAACCACCCGACGATATGGGAAATAAGTTAGAAATTTTTACCTTAGAGGTCGCAAATTAAGCAGCTGGTGATAATATGTAATGATTTCACTTCTTAAAAAATTGATTAAAAAAATTTGTCTGAACTGTGAAAACTTACCCAAGATAGAGAACTACCGCCTCTTTTTCTTGAAGTTTTTCGTCGATATTTTTATATATTGTATACCAAGCCATGTGAATTTACATCTACCACCCCAAGTTATGTAGTTTCTTAGTAAAAGAAAATCTTTCATTTGTTCTTACTACTTATTACATTCTGTGTTTTGTTTTCTTTTCTACAGCTTGTTAAAATCTGCTATTGATTTTTTTCGATTTATTTTTTTACCTTTTCGAGTGGTGAATTGTGTATTTTTATATGCGAGTGTTTGAGTTTTTAAGAACCTTTTTTATGTATGATATACATACATACATAAGTATATATATGTATGCATTTATGTATATGTATGCATGTTTTATTTTGTATTACTTAAGGATCCCTATGGGTACTTTTGCTGTATGATTATGCCTGCGTATGAGTGAGTATGAGTGCTACGTTCATTATAAATGTCAAAAACATATAACCTTATAGTTTAATACGTTTGATGTATTCATAAATATGTGTATGCATAAGGTAGGAAAAAGAGATGGAGCAGTGCCCTAAAGAGGGCCCTCTTAGAGGAGAGAGATTATTTGAACTGAGAGCATCATAAACCATAATAAGATATTAAATAATTCCTGAAATTTTGCAGTATTTCTTACAGAAATATTCCAGTATATACCTTGGCTATAAACTTATATGTCTCCTCGACGTTCCATCTATCTATTCCAATTAAAATAACCGTTGCTTCATACAAGGTATCGCAAAAGTAATCCTCCTATCAGAAAATGCTATAAATTGTGCGATTGGCGCCTAATGTAAGTTCTGTGTTGACATTTGTTTAGTAAACACATGCGAAATACACGTTAATAAATAATGTTACGCTACACTGCATAATCAAGCCATCCTTGATCACCACCAAGAGGAAGATGGTTTTTCATCAAAAATAATCAAGAGTGATGAGGGCCATTTCCATTTTAACGGGTACGTAAATAAGCAAAATTTACGCTTCTGGGGCAATGAAAATCTGCGTGTAATCCACGAAGAGCCATTGCACCCATTCAAAGCCACTGTATGGTGTGCTGTTTTCGTATCGCCGGAAGTTTTGGCCAAAGTGATGGAAAATGCCATAAAATGGGCTCAAATGACAATGCACTATGGCGGCGGTCATTTACATGACATCATATTCTCGACTTTATGTTAAAAAATTTAAAAGACCAAATAAAAATAATCCACAAGAAGAATCAAAGTTTTTAATTTTTATTTTAATTACAGCCAAATAACATCGGAAGGTTATTTTTGCGCCACCTTGTATATATAACCCAAGAAATTTAGGTGGATATTCAATGCAGTGTTCAGGCCTAAATTGATGTTTGGTGCGATAGATATAAGTAACAGAAAGTGTTCTTTGTACCTCTGCCTTGTTGATAGTTGGTACCTGGGGTTCTTCTCAGAATGATGCCCTGGTTACCAGCTGACTTTATGGTCAATCAATTGGCAATAAATTAAGCGATATGATTACAGGCAACCAATGAGTGGAAAAAGGCAGTCACAGGCCATGCGTTAATATTGAAGATTTTCTGTTGCCCGATGAAAGATTTAATGTCAATACCTCTGGCTCACATGGAACGATTTTAGCAAATCGTTCCAAGTTGCTTGATGTTTTCCCAGCTGGATACAAATAATGTTTCGGGTAAAATATTAATTTCAAGCAAGGCAATTAATGTAGTGTTATACAGGCTGAAATATCAAGCAGTGAAAAGGGCGGTCAATGGTTTAAGGTGTTATAGATTATACAATGAGCACATTCGTAAATGTAGCATCAGTAACTTCGCTACAAAATCTCTAACTGAGGTGTATACACAACATATAATTTAATTTAGAAATGCCGCATATCACTTAAGAAGATGATGACATATTCTATTCTAGCCTAGATTTAATATGTGTAGCCGGGAAGGGTGTTTCACGATTTAGCCAAAGATGGGTCTCCAGTGCCAAACCAGTATACTGATCAACTGATCAATATTCCATTCAAATATTACAAAACCTATAGAGGTAAATCTTTTTATAACAGAAATTAAAAATTTTAAAAACCCCTGAATATATCTAGAGAAGATGCGATATCTTCTAAGCGCCTAGACCGATTTTCTTAAAACATAGCTAAGAGCTTTATCGATCAAATCACCTTTCCAACAGAAAAAACTAAATAAAAATTGATCCAGCCGTTTGGTCTGTACGTGGACACGGACAGATACACATATACACAGGGACACAGACACACATTACAAACATATAACACCCCTTTTTTAGTCGGGTGTTAAAAATTGAGCAGATTGGATGGTGAAATGAAGTAACCTGCTCTATCTCAAAATTAACTTGACCACAATGGTCCACTTTCTCAAAGGAACTTCGTAGGGATCATCTTTGCACACTACTGACAGTAATATCTTATCTGTCACTACGCCTGTTCAGCTCATAAAAGCGTGTTTTTTATTGACCTTCTATTTTTTTTCACAACCTTGCAAAGATATCGGAATGTTGTATTAGAACAACTTATTTATTCTTACAAAACCTAGGTTGATTTGAATGAATGAATTAAGTCTAGTGGGAAGCACAGGACACTGTGACCAAGGTAGATCTATTGTATCCCCTTCCAGGTGCTAGAGCACCTGATCTAGACATACTCTCCTGATGAATATCAGGATTGCCAGTGGGTCCAGAGTTGGCAGTTGCCAACCCTCCAATAGGTGCTTGCCCTATTGGCTATATCTTCTGTGGCATAACTCTTTACAGTCCTTCAGAATATGCTCTGGAGTTTCATCTTCACAATCACAGAATCTTCACAGGCTGTTACTCTCAATTCCAAGTCTAGTGAGGTGTTTTCTCAGTCTACAATGTCATGTGAGGAAACCATGGGTCATGAAAGCTATGAAACGATTGTGGTTATATGTTCCAATCGTTAGCTTTGCATGCCTCAATTCTGGGAGATTGAGCTAGAGGTTGATTTATGCTGATTTAGTACCAAACAAAGAGGATGATGATAGATTAGGTGCTAAGCACGCTGCTAGGTAATACAAGGCTACCTATGATTATCCAAGTAAGTCAGATTTTCGTTTGACTGATAGACTACGAAACCAAACCTTATCTTAACAATTTTATAAGAAGAAGACGTCTTTACCTTATGTAGATATTTTAATACCAGTTTGTATATTTTAATTTTTGTCATGGTTCAAATAAAATTAAAATGGCATAAGTATTTAAATCTTATTTGAACCATGATCAAAGCTAAAATATATAAACTGGTAATAAAATATCTACATAAGGGAAAGACGTCTTCTTCTTATAAAATTGCTCATGAACCGAATTTTCTAAAGAGCAAAACAACATTAGCCAACAATGCCCCTGACCGCAGATTAAACCATAAACTTATTTTCTTTAGATGTTTAGGAAAAGCAGGTGAATTTTGATTCAACAATTGACTGATAGTCGTCTGACTACAAATTGGAGCATAAAGTCTTTTTTTTTATTGTTCAAGACAGGGTGATGGATCCTGTTTATTTATTTCACGATAAAAATCTTCCAAATGTTTACTAAGTCAGCAATCTTCTTAATAGTTCTTCTTTTACACTGCATGGTTTTGAATTTTTCCTAGCAAAATTTATAATGTTATTATCCATAAAAATTAATTATATATCTTTACACAGAAAAAAGTATTCACCAATTAATATTATCAATTAAGAATTTAATTGTACTGATTAAATTTTTAATTGTTTTAATTAATTTGACTGAAAAAACTTAATTGATATTATCAAATTATAGGTGAAAATTTAATTAGTTTTTTAGTTTATACTACAAATATTTTAATTAATATTACAAAATCATTCATATTACTTTTTTGTGTGTAGTATTCACACTGTCACTGTTCCTTTTCCCAGATTCATATATACATATTTTATGTCGGTCGGTGTGGTGAAATCTATATACATAATTATGAAAAAAGTCTTGTAAGAAGTTTCAAAAAGGGTTGAGTTTATCAGTTGCATTAAAATAAATTTCTCACAAAAAATAAATGTTCCAGACCACTTTTATAATTATGGGCAGATTTGTTAACTGATTGACTAAAAACTTAAGTTTTCGAAACGTCAATTCATTAGTCGAAGAAAAACAATTTTGCACAGAACTTATATGTAAGTAATAAATTTACACTAATTTATATCGTCCCTACCATGTCAAACTATCCAATATGCAAAAATATATATTTCAGAAGAGCGAAAAGACCCGTCAAATGTGAATATTTCTTATCGAGTTATTTATCGTGTATTAAAATTTCAGCATTTTGAAACGAGACATATCGTTTAAAGTTAGGGTACCAAAATAAGTAATCAAAGAAACGAATTTTGCATGTCTGATAATTTGATATGGTAAGGACGATATATATTAGAAAACTTATAAAATTTTAGAGAGTATTCCTTTTTTAAAAGGAAAATTTTTTTTATAAGCCCTTCTTTGTGGGAGCCTTCATTTAATTAACTGCCGTGAGTGAGTTAAAAGTCAATTTAAAATAAAGTGTCTTGCAATAAACACCTTCGAAAACCATATTGTTGAAGCTAAACAATAGTGGACGAATATAATGTTCACTTGTTCCGCTTGTTGAGAAATGATAAAATTGTTTTACAAAAATGGTCGGGGAGGTATATTCTGTTTGAGCAACGGTCCGCACGTATCTCTCGTTATGCAGAGGTCATATCTGTCCTACTGAAAGAACTATTCGCAGTGAGGTATAAAAGCTCTACCGAAAACATCGCCGCTAACTGTGAGGTAAAGGGGAATTCGAGCTAGTCGAGTTCGTGTTGCTCACAATACGTTAGGTTAGCTTAGCTTAAGTTTAAAAAGTTTTAGATTACACTTATGCCTTTATAGAGTGTTGTGCGCTCTCAAGAAATAAAAGGAATGTACCCAATACAAAAACCATGAGGACCTATCAAATTTAGTGAGGTTAGGAACCTAGTATCCTCAAAATACTTTCGTAGGGTTTTCTAGTCTCAATCCCTAAGATATTCCATATCTGGTATGATTTCCAAATAGAAGATGTGTCTTCTAATTTGACTGAATGCTGGACAGTGACACAGTTATTGTGCCAAGAGTTTTATCATTCACAATAACTCTGTTTTTCTCAGATTACAACTTAGTGAATTTGGGAAGGTGTTTTGGTCCTTCACCTGTATATAATGTTTCGGGAGCTAGAGATAAACGAAAATAGAAAACGAAGTGTCTTTGCTGAGTGGGCCCTGCATGGATGAGTGATATTTCTTTATGAATGAGTAATACAAATGAATTTGTCGAATTTGGATTAAAACGAATCACAAGAGATCTACAAACGTGTACTGCATTTCAAAGAAGCAACTATTTTGTATAGATTCTGGGCAGGCAGCATCATTGGTCCATACACGAATTTCCTTGAGAACGACGTCCTGGTTCTTTTTTTACGTTTTTAATAATACAATGTAATAGCGCCTCTGGTGTCAATCAGGTGTATTAAATTGTACGAATCTGTGTTAAGTAGCCATTTTCATTGGTTATTTTACTTCGCAAATAATTTTGCTACTTTTTACCGACAAAGCAGGGCGCTCTGATGTTACATTAGGATTAGTATGCGATGAAACTATGGTAGTTCAGGGACCAGTGTTAATGCCTTTATCACTTGAACTTTCCTACAAGAACTGCTACAAAGGGACAGTAATAAGCATCGGTTAAATGCGTGTTGTTTTTATTTTATGACAGTCGATCCCAGGACCTTTTGTTTTATAGTAAGCATGCTGGAATGGATAAAGCTTTCTATCGATTTAGAAATTTCCGTAATATTTACACATTCTCGTATTTTATTTTATTTAAATTTTTAAAGTTAAGAAATACTTAATGAAAGATCTTTTTATCTATTACAATACGAGTGTATGTATGTGTATGTATCTGCTTTAATATAAGAACACGTCGATTGTTGTGTTAAAATTTTGATTAGACTGCATGTCAAAGTACAACATCATTGTACTTCAAGTAAAACAAAATTTTTTTACATATAAATCTAATTCACATTGTTTTTAAGGAAAATGCTCTAAAACACTAAATGACAGCCTACACGAATGAATACAATTGCATTTATAATCTATAAGTATGTGTGCGTGTGTTTGACATGTATTTAAAGATTTTTGACATTTTAATAGTAATAGAAAATTCTTTGGCAGTAAAAACAATATATGGTTGTATGTATGTATGTATATATTTTTTTTAATTCAAAGTATATTATTTTAGGGATTTTTATAAATGAAAAGTCATCATAATGATTTAAATTTTCAAGAAGGTACTTAAAATTTAAATTAAAAATTTATTAAGGGAAAATATATATATGTATGTATATATATATATGTACATATGTATAAGAAATGATAATAGTCTAATGACTTGGCTAAAATTTTATATAAAAAGCAGGTGAAAATTCTTAAGTCAAATAATTTGAAAACAAATCTTTTAAGGGGCCGTATTTTTAAATTTACTTAAATTATAGGGTTGAATTATGATTTTGTGGCAGGTAAATTATTTTTGTAAAATAAATTTCTAAAACCACAAAAAAATCATTTAAAGCCAAAGTTATTTTTAAAAGTAAAATTATTTTTCAAACCTTCGTATTTATGCTTCTCACTATTAAAATTTTTCTAGGAAAAACGTAACGTTTAATCACCTCTTAAGCAATCGTTTAAATTTATGTTTTCAATCACTAACAATTTGTCATTTTGGTTTACACTTCCTCTGCGCAATAAAAAAAAAGATATTAGAAAGAGTTCCTCCTGAAAACTCTCCTCTAGAAAATTAAATTAAAATTTAAGACATACTACACGTTTTCCATAAGGAAATTAATTGTCATGCTAACTTCCCCTAAAATTTCTTTGTTCAATAATGTTCCAGGAATAACATAAAAATTCTCACATAAAACAATTGTTTGGTTTCAGTTTTAAAATATTTCCAAATAATTTTGATCGATGAGTTTACCAACCAATGTACACACTCATCTACATAAATTAAAGACAATTATTTATGCTGCTGTTAGTACAGTAGTAACACGCACACACAAACAAACAAAATTCGGTGCTACATATCTTTATAATTTTCCCTGTTTAACTCCAAAAATAAGGAGATTTCCAAAAAATGAACTATTCAATCAATGTCACTGTAAATAGCTGCTACTGTTCTGGTGTTTGTGGAATGAAATCAAACAATGAATTGATACGTTTATTGTAAGCCATTGAAGAAGATTCCAACAACAACAACAACAACAGGGCAGGAGTACAATAAAGTTGTTTTATTTTACAAAATAAAATGAAACGAAATAAATTAATAATAAAAAAATGGTATTGTCACCATAGCAAAAGTTCATTTCAATTTGTTGACTTAATAAAATTCCAAAAAAAAGAAGGCAAAGCACACGGTATCGGGAACAAAGCGACAAGATATTAAAGCCTTGCAGGCAAACTTGCCAGCCCTAATGTAAAATACGCACAGCATTCAAAATGTTGCTGCTGCCTTTAGGGAGACAAAAAAAAGGAGCACACATGTACATAAATAAATACATAGTATGTATATCTAAACGGTATCTTCTACTTTAAATTAAAAGTATTGAATACATCTGTGAGATTTTTTTATTGTAATTCTTTTTTTTCTTCTTCCGATGTTTCCTTAGTTTCATTATTTTTTAAAGTAAATTTTCTAATTTAATACGTGTAGCCGTCTAAAAAACGTTTCGTCTAATTATTCTAATCGTAAAACATTTTTCAGTGCAAAATTTTCAGAGTTCAATAACTTTTGGTAAACCATTCTTTCTACCAAAATCTCATTTTAAAAAACATTTTTTAGCCCTTTCGGTGCATCTTTTTTGATTTTGATTTCAAAAATCCAGTTTTGCTATTATCTGGTCTTTAATATATTCGCTTAATTTAAATTTTTTTTCTTTTTTTTTAAAATTGCCCCCTAAGTGGTTTCTTGGAATGATGCCATATGACATCATTTGGACTCAACGGTTTTAAATTAAGACGCTTTTAGGTAGTGTAGTTATATGACTATACATATTTTATTTATATTTTATATTTTTATATATATCTACCTATTAGCTAAAAATCTGTGGCAATAAGAAAAAAGTGCTTAACTCATGTTTTTTCCTAACCTTCATTATAAGAAGTGCTTCTTGAAAAACCCTTTACCAAAAAGTTTTGTCATAAAACATTTTTTTTTAATTTTTTTTGTAGAAAAAATTTTATTAGGAAAATATCTTCAAAAATTATTCATAAAAAAATATTGGGATATTTGGTATTAATTTTTTTTAGTAAGTTTTTGAGTTTATTTTCTTGACAACACTTTTCAATATTAAAAAATTTCTTAATAAAATTATTTTAATGATTTTTACTTAAATTGTTTGTATAAAATTTTTTTAGAAATTTAGATGTTTTTAATATAAAAAAAAATATTTTAAGAAAAATTTTGTATAAGCTTTTTCTTGTAAATTATTTATAGAAAAATGTAAACAAAATTAGAAAAAAATTGATTTTTAAAATTATTTTGGAAAAATATTTTTCAGTAAAGCTTTTGTACAAAAATTTTTTATTAAAACAATTTTTTATAAATTTCTTTTATATCTATATGTGATTGCAAAACTTTTTAATATAGAAAAATAGAAAAAGCTCCTAAAAAAATGTTTTCTTAATTTTTTTAGAAAATGTTTTATTTTTAAATCTTTTAAAAAAATTTTAAACTATTTTTTTTCTTATAAAAAAAACTAAAAGAAATTCTCTGTAAAAAAATTTTTTTAAAGAAAAGGTTTTTAATGAAAATATCAAGTTTCTAAAGAGTTTTTAACAACATTTTTCAACATTAAAATATTTCTTGATAAAATTTTTCAATATTAAAATAATCCTTTAGTTTTCTTTTTTTTTTAATTTTTGTCTTATCTTTTCTATGGAACAAATTTCTTCGAACCATTTTTATTAGAAAAATATTTTTTGTGACGAAATTTTCTATAAAAAATTTGGGACCTTAATTTTTAAAACGTAGTGTTGATAAATGAATTTTGTATGTATTTTGTTTTTATAATTTAAATTGTTTGTATATAAAATTTGTCAACGATTTTCGTTGCGATTTATACAATTAGTTAGCCCCTTGATTTTTAGTAAAATTTTTTGTAAAAAATTTTTAAGGATTTTGAATAGAAAATTTTTTAATATAAAACAACGATTATAAGAAAAAATTTTCAAAAAACTTTTTCTTGTAAATTATTTATAGAAAAAATTAAAAAAAAACTTTAAACTAAAAAAATTATTTTTTAAACTTTTTTTTTGTGAAAATTATTTTTAGAAAAAGTTTTGTTCGAAAATTTGTTTAAAATTTTTCTATAAAATTCATTGTATTTCTAAATGTTATTGCAAAACTTTTTGATGGAAATTTTTTATATAGAAAAATAAATAAAACTAAGAAAATGTTTTGTTAAAAAAATTTTTTAACAAATTTTAAAATGAATTGTTTAGAATTTTTTTCTTATAGAATATGTTTATAAGAAAAATTCTCCGTTAAAAAATGTTAAACAAAGTTCAAAAAAGTTTTTAATGAAAATAGTTAAAATTTTTAAAGAATTTTCTTTAAATTCAAATATTTTTTTATAATTTTTTCTTAAACATGTGGGCTTACAACATTGCAAACAGCGTCCCTATTCCATTAATTTATACGCATTTAATTTTATATTTTTTATTTTTTCATACAACGCCTGCACATTTATGTGTGTCAGTCACCAATTGTGTTCGTCTACGGTGGAATTGATTCCAATAATGTGTCGTCTCAGGCGTTAAGTAGTCTGTAAAGTTTTTGCTATACTTTGTATATATAAATTTATTTTGCCATTTTTATTTATTTTTTTTGCTTTTCAATTCTAATACATGACGTGGTGTGATTCCTATATATTTGCGTAACTTTAAGTTGTGTGAGCGAACAAAACAATTTGCCACAAGTGGCTCAGCGGTGCGTTTAGAATATTTAATTAAATTTTAAATTTACGAGTATATCTTTTGCACAAATGTATAAAAAAATTACATACATATGTATGTATACAGTGTGTATATCTTTGGTTATTAGACTTGCTTGGGTTAATGCTATTGAAGAATTATGTATAATGCATTTATTAGGAAGTGGCTTAATAAAAGAGGGAGTTTAAATTTCTATTAAGGAAGTGAGTGGATTTTTTTTATATATAACTTAAGTTTTCGTTTAGAAAAAAAATAGTGCGTAGTAGAAATTGAATGACTGCTTAAATTTATGTATCACTTGCAAACTTGAGAGTAGAGAAATTAATTCTGTATTAAAAGAAAGCAAGGGAAACATTTTGACTTTTTTATTTTTATTAATATCATTATTTTTTATTAATTTTTTGTTCCCTGTAAATAAGCTTCAAATAAAAAATTTTCGTTGATCATCATAAAACTTTTACTCGATATCCACCCACATTTGGAAATTTTTGACGAAATTAATGTTAGAGAATAATTAATTTTTGAAAATGCTCTAAATAAATATATATTTTTAAAACTTTTTTATAATATCTATTTTAAAATAATAAAATTTTAAAAACTGTCTTTCTATAATTTTGTCAGGGGGTTTCGAAGAAGGGTCACAAAAATTTCCAAAATAATTCTTATTCAAAGCATATGTTTTACATGAATTTTTTGTTGATTTAAAAGATTTTCTTTCAGTTAAATGACGCATTAAATGAAATAAATTTTAATGTCTACATTTTAATTGTGCAAGTATTGTTGCAGTGACTTGATAATAAAGATGGAAAGATAAAGAAAGGAAAAAAGAGATAGAGAGAGCGAGCGATATATTAAAATCGCACAGAAGGCTTATTTTTTGTAAGCGTTTAAGAAGTGAAAATTGTATGTAAGAAAATTTTCACAGCGCAAAAGGAAACGAAATTGAAACACACAACAGATTTATTTTTTCAATCGTATAACAAAATTTGTATAACACAATATTAATATTTTAAGAGAACTAATACAAACTTTTTCTATAAAAACTTTTTGTTAATAATCATATTTTTAGCTAAAGAACATAATAAACAAGCATACAAACTTACTACGACGATGTTGAAGTACACATTCAAAGATTACCAGCAACTATAATGTTATACATTCTGCTTATTAATAAATATACAGCCACACAAATATATAAGCCCATTCAGATGCCATACGCAAACAATAGCAAAACTATAACAATAACTATAACTCTCTATAGAAAACTAACAGAACGAGTTAAAACATGCACTAATGACGAAATCAAAAGCTACAATTGAGAGGCTGTTGAATTTGTCCTGTGATTTCCTAAATGTTGCCAACATTCTTCTGGAAGCTAAGTATAAAACATGAAACATCAGCTAAACAAACAGTGTTAAGTACTCAAAAGCAAATTTAACATCGTGGTATCCCAGCACTGAATAAGTTAATCTTGAGTGGCTAAGAGCTTTTAATATCACTGTTAAGCAAATAAATTGTTTTGATTCGATAAGAATTGTACATTGATGACTTTTTATGTAATATTTAAGAAAATTTATTATTCGACATATTGTCATAATTATATTTTAATTTGAAATTTATTTGCGCCAATGAAATACGTATATAGACCAAGCTAAACCACCAGCAAATAAATTTCAAACTTTTTATGTTATTGAAATTTAATTTTCAAATCTACAATTATTACATTTTTAAAAAGTAAAAAACGTAACAATATCTGTCTCATTAAGGAAAAAGTGCTTAAGGCATATTTAACAGCAAGATCCTGAATCGATTTTGAAAAATTAGTTTCTTTTCAACTTAAAATAAAAAATTCGGTGTTTACTTTTACTTATGTATGCGTAATACTGTTCTAAGACAGTTTAAATAATGCAGTCAATTGAAAAAACATCAAAGTTTTCATTTGGTATTAGGACGAGCAGTCGATAAAGAATGTCCTTATTGTGAATGTCACTCAAAGTGATTTTTAAAACTTGCACAAACAACTTCACCTTAAAATAAAAAGCAGTTGTTCACAATATATTTTTATGCAAAAATACTTCATCGAAATGTAAATTCTATTCGAGAGAAAATTCATTGCTCAACGTACTTTTCGATGCTCATAATATGAATAGAATATTCGATTTTCGATAGCCAGCGAAGATCAAAAATCTACTGCGCTATAGCTAACTGAAACATAATTTTTCAACTTCTTTTCAGTTCTGTTTTGGTATTGTCATTAACAACTCTTTGTAAGTTTGGTTGAGAAAAACGATGAGCATACACAACTGCTTTTTAATTGTTAAGTCTATCGTCGGGTTTTTCTAGTTACAGATTAGTGCGATATAAAAAGCAGAAAAAATGGAAAAATCGTAACTAGAAATAATTTTTATGCTTAATAACAAAACTTTCTTAACAGTTTCAGTATCGGCGGTATACCGGGTTCATACAAAGATTGTTTTAAATATGGTTTTAGGTGATCCAACATATATGTATACTAGTATATGTTTCTTTGTTCTGCCAGAAATAAGTAAAAAACCTGCCAAAATTATTTTTTAAAGAATTACTTCCCTATTTTGATTACTCTTCATCTTGCATTGGGCAGTTCAAGACGGTTGGAATCATCACGGTTTTTTTTGATACGTCGTTTTCGATGTCATAAGATAAATATATACATATTTTTATGCATTTGGTATGATTACATTGAAGTAAAACACTAAAAGCAATGTTTTTCACACAAGTTAATTACTTTCTGTTAAACTTGATATTTTAAGTTTTCATCGCGATGAACATTTCAACAAAAAAATTAGTGTGGTTTATAACACAGTGTAACTCGAAAATATATAACCATGACACCACTACGTGATAAAAGACCAAAAACAAAAGACCAGTGCATCCCAATTTCGCCCCAAGTTGTTACGTGACCGCATTTTGGCGCTAAAAATTAATTGCCGACTGTTGCATTTCCCCCTTCTTATTTTCCTAACAGTCATGTTTTCTGTTAACCTTTCCAACTTGCCGTTTGCTACCTTTTTTTTAAACATGTTATATGCTACTATGTTCATCGAATTTGGTAACACTTACATACATAGTTTGACAGCTGGAGACCAAAGAAAAACAACTGATAACATGTATTTATTTTATAGACACACACTTTCGCACGAGGTAATTTACATCTAGTATTTTCTTTTAATAACTTATGTACCTATTTCATTATTTTAACTTTCTTTTCACAGAGGATCTTACGGATGGACTAATTCTTAGTGAGTACCCTTTATGGGTAGCTAGAAAGTATCGTTCCCTACTGTCTAGATTCCATAACTAATAATACATTCTTTTACAGGTGTTGGAAGTATTTATTGTCTTGCTAATGAGCCGGAGAAAGGTTTGGGGTTTTGGAATGGCTCGCTTCATACTTACAAAACCTTCTCATGGCAAATAAGTCTCGGCCGGACAGTTCTTATTGTCTTATGTGCCCGCCGTTGATTTCCTGGTCTATCTATATATAATTAACGCAGACCTCGGTCAGCCAGTTCTCATTCTCTTATGTGCTCACCGGGGTCTTGCCTTTTCCTCGCAATGGAAATCTTGGTCAGTCTGTTCTCACGGTTACTGGTGAGCACTGACTGATTATTCTGAGCGAAAACAGCATAACTCTTTTTTTTAATGTGTCCACACCAATGGCCACGCAACAAAGTAATGCAGTTTTTTATGGGCCCTAAAGATTTGGGGCCTAGGTGTATTTTTTTCATTTTCTCAAGCTCATACCTTGCAAACACGGTTGCCAGAAATGCAGATTTATCTGGATTTTGCAGATTTTTACCCTCCAAAAAGACGAAATCCAGATTTGAAGATTTTTGTCCTAAAAACGCAGATTTTTGAACTCCAATTATAGTGAATTTTTTTAAATTTTGCTATTACTGTTACTACTTTTTGTTTCTTTTATGTGTGAAAGACTCACAGTTTAGAGAATTAACATTTTTGAACTTAGAAGACATCATTAAAGAAAAAGAAGAAGTAACTTTGGCAAGCTTCTGGAATAGAATATCTAATATAAAATAAGCTTATTCTGATTATGATTTTGCAGCCCTAAGTTAAGTTAGTTTCATTTGCAAATGTCGAAAGAATTTTGAGTCAAATGAACTTGAATAAAACAAAACTTCAAAGTCCTTTGGACTTCACTTTTTGTATAATTTTTTTATATCCGATTTCTTTTCTCATTCATTTTATATTGTTTGCACATAAGTATGAAGAATTTTTATTTTTTTTTGTTGGTTTTATGCATTTTGTTTCTTCTAAATAAAGAAAGGTTTTCCACACAAAAGTTTACTTTGCAAAGTCTAAAGTTTGTATTCTTTTTTCGTTAATAAGCTCAAGACTTTGCAAAGTATACTTTGCGTGTGAAAAAACCGTCTAACTTATCAGTACACTTCCACGACTGTCGCAAAATTGAAGATGTTATCTTGTAAAGATTTTTGCTTGAAGCTTTTAAGCATTTTCTGCTGTTTTTGTTTTGTAAACCAAAACTATTTTTTATGGAAATTTGTTTGTTAAACCTTTTGTAACCCAAAATACGTTTTGTGAATATTACCTTTTATGTTTGTGTACGTAATTCTTAATAATATTTCAAACATTTTTTTGGTTGAAGTCTGCTGATGAGTTTCTTAAGCAGAAACGAAATGCACATTCTTCGAACATTAAAGGTTTCTATTCATAAAAAAATATGATAAAAAATTATTTTAAAAAAAATTTCTAAAAAATTTAAACAAAATACATTTTATCCCGAGTTTAAATTTTATAAATTTTTATATTTATATTACACATTTACGTCAATATTTATGTAAATTTTTTTAATCATATATAAAAAAGTTGTTTTAAAAATAGCTTTGAAGATTTTAAAAATTAAATGCAGATTTTGAAGATTTTTTCGTGAAAAATTTTTAAGTTTTGCAGATTTTAGCCTTAGAAATTCTGGCAACACTGCTTGTAAACCGTTCGGAATTTTGATTTATTCTCTCTCTCTCGTGAGATCCGTGATAGAAGCATTAAAATAAATGACATTTTACCCAATTATCACTTAAGCGCTTTTTTATTTTGCCACATATATCTTGCAATAGAAATCATACTTCAAAAAGGTTTATTAGTTCTTTTCTTTACAATACCTTAGAAGGAACTGAAAAATAATTTCTTACAGAAATCACAAAAACATTTTTCAATATTAAAGTTCTCAATCAATATTTCGCCTTAACCCATTTTTCAATCTTTTCAAAATTGATTTATTTTTCGCATCGCCGATGACAATAAACAATCAATTGCCATGTCAATATATGACAAAACATTTAAATAAACTACATACTTGTATTTCAAGTATTTATGCAAATATTTCCTCAACAAATAAGTATTGTAGTGTTAAACATATCAATACAATCACGGGCAAATAAATTCAGCCCATACACATGCATACATATGCATATACTTTTATAAATCGCCATTGTTGATAACCACGCGCCTACACACATAAACAACTGAGTACACAAAAAGCTCTCAAGCACCTTTTGAACATGACTTAATAAACACTTTAGGCTTTTGACAATATTATCCAATAATAATAACAACAACAACAACAACAATAGCGGCAATGATTTCTAAAATATAAATGAAAATATACCTGAATATATTTGTGACTTAGTGATTCGATGTAGAGATGATGGTACAATCTTAAGTATCATACAGGTGTAAGTGTTTTTTTCTGTGATTGCATGGAGAAGGTAATAAATATAAATACAGTGAATGCAAAAATTAAATAGTTACAGAGGATAATAATGGCTGCAGTAGTTAGTGTGTTGACTAAAAAGCAAATGACAGTCATTAACAGCGTGAATTCCATATCTGACCAGGCCCAGTCATAATATCAACATCGTAGATTTTTGTGATATAAATAAGTTTTTGTGCTAATGCATATCGCAGCGCCGATAAAGAGTTGGTATTCTTTAAATTTATAAAATGCATATCTGCATGCATATTTTTTTATTTTGCTCACTGTATATGTGTTTTGAGATAATATATTCACTTTTAGTACGACACGTTTGTAGATATTTGTAGAAATTCGTTTGCTTACACTTATAAACTTAAATATGCCTACATGCCCAAAATTATGTACGAGAAAATACACATATACGCCTACATGGATATACACACATATAGACGATCTCCTAATCATATCCTTTTGCATAAATACTTAAATAAGCATGTATGGTTGCTTTTGTATGTGTGAGCTTGAATGACACTTGATTAGCTTTCAATAACCTTAAATGTTCTCGAAATAAACGAATTGTAGCATACACTTAGGACAATTTCTAATAAATAAGCAGAATAAATTTATGTTGAATTTTTCTTTTTAAATAGCAATTTTAAGAATAATTTTGGATGTAGGCATGAATTAATTAAATTTACAACAATTAGTTAAAAAGTGTTATTTTATAATAAAAGCTTGTTTTTTGTGTATCCTCTGCAAAATTTAGACATAAGTAGTATATTGTTGAGCCCCCAAAGACCATTACTCACTATCCTACAAAATCGCATGATTTACTAACAACTACGAGTAGAACCCTGATATGATGAATTGTTATTGTCTTTTGAAAAGTTTTATAGACTTCCTCATACCGGGGTTGTATTTTTAGTAAATTGTGCTATTGTGTGGGATAGTGTATCACGGCCTTAATGTAGCATCACTGCTTTCTAAATAATTGCATGCTTTTAGGATTTATAATATTCAAAATTCCAAAAGCATACTTTTAGGATATAATGCATACATTCTTATTCAATATGTGACAAGTTATCATACTTTGCAAAATGTTTCTAAAACTAACTTAGGAGCTGATAATAGCTCTTTAGCACACCTTATTGTTAATTTTTCTTAAATAAAAATACTGATAATGGCGCGAAAAAGCCCTACATGGCTAAATTAATTTGATAATTAAATGATTTCTTATTGGTTTTTGAGTTATTTATTAAAAGCTTTAGGCGATTTTTTCCTTCAATAGGTTTTATAATACTTTTCGGACTCTATTTAGAGAAAGTATTGCCTAAAAATAAAATTTATTTGCCCTAGCGTTTCTAATTTCCCGTATTTTTCCGATTCCCGGGAATCGAGAAGTAAAATGTCTTATTCCCGGGAGTTCCCGGAAGTTCCCGGGAATTTAGAAAATATATGAATTTAATTAAATGACCTCAATAGAATTTATAATTTTATGAGAAAACATACAACTAGAGATGTGCGCGTGTCGTTAATTTCGCACAACTCAATACGAGGTGTTCGTTACAAAAATCTTATTTTGTGCGCGTTCCGGCCGTTTCGTGTGGAGCAAAATTTTTACGAAAAACACAAAATGATTTTAGATTTAAAATATGATTGACTGAATTTTGTTATTTGGGCCTTAAAAGGTTAAAGTTCTGTACGTAAAGCGATAGTATCAGCAGTAGTGGCAGATAGTATCAGCTGGCAGTACCGACTCTGTTCCATATTTTTAAAAGCGACTCTTGAAAAATATCAATTAAATTTTCTCTTCTTCAATAACAAACAAATAATAATTCGTGCATGTCCTGCAGTATCGTGTTGACAAAATTTGTTGCGTGAGTGTTTCGTACGTATTGAGCGTCTTGGAATTCGTGTTCGTGTCGTGTTGGAAAAATTAGACACGTACCCATCTCTACATACATCCTTTAAATTAAAAACAAAACCACTTTATTCGTAATAAAACAACGAACCGAAATGTAAAATAAGCTAATTCCAAAAACGGAAATATTAAATTCCCGAAAATTCCGTTGAAAATTTCCCGGGATTTTTTTCCCACGTAGAAACTCTAAGTTGCCCATCATCATCACCACCATTAGCATACTTTTTTGAGAATTGGAGTTTTTCATAACTTTGTAATATGTTTATTTCTCAGCTGATTTAAGAAACCAGGGCTCTCAGTTCATTTGCGGTTTTTTTATATTTTTTATTTTTTTTTTAATTTTTGTATATATCCTGTTTTTAATTTTTTTTAATTTTTTTTTAAATTAATTTTTTTTTTATTTTTTTATTTTTATGTTTAATTTATTTTTAAATTCTTTTTATTTTTTAAATATATTTACAGCCTTTTTGTTAAACTATTAAGTCTTTTTAAGGAAACTGTTTATGAAATTTTTTTCTGGAAAACCTTTTTATTAATTTTTTTTTATAATTCAATAATATCTCTTATTATCTTAATTTTTTTCCTCATATTTGAAAGGACACTTAGCGATTTAAAGAATACTTTTATTTTTTCTTAAATTTACAAAATCTTTTTCCTCAACAATATAAAAAAATCTATAAAAATCACCAAATTTTGCAAATTCAACAGGACTAAATTTTTGTTTTAGCAAATTTGAAAAAAAGCTTTTGTTTCAGCACTAAAATATAAAATATATCTTAAGCTAGGCATGCATGTTCAAATATTATGATACTCTTTTTAGCTTTTAGATTTCAATATTCTTCATTTTTTCAATTTAAACATAAACTCACACAACAACTCTAATAAATACGATTTTCGAAATCACAGATGGTTTTTTCTGCACTTCTATTTTCTTTTTGTCTATCAAATGCTAGTTCATGCAAACATAAACAGTAGGAGGTCAAAGAAATTCATAAGAATTCATCATCATAGATACATCAACATGAGAATAAAGCAATAGAAAAGAAATTAATTTGCTTTTTCCCATTAGAAAACTGACAAATATTAATACAAAGAAAGAACGAACTACTAGAAGAAAACCAAACTCAACTGCACATCAAATATATTAAAAAAAAAAAGTAAATAAAAATTGTACTCGTATGTGCTCTTTGTAGTCTAGTTCCTTAATGTAAAAAAAGGAAACCCAAAAAAAACTATTTTGCTCAAAATTAAAAGTCAGCAAGAGCAGCTAGGTTTTAGTTAGAGGTTAAATAACGTTTAGGTCGATATTAGGGAACCATATGATGGGTTTGTAACGGAAAAAAGAAAAATAAAAAAAATAAAACACTTTAGCTCGCAGGGCAGTCCGGTACAAAAAAAAATTATGAAGAGAGATGGGACTCTCTAGTTATTCAAGTCTAAGGAAATAAAAAAATTTAGAAAATTAATTTAAAAAAAATTTACTCCGATATTCATAAGCGATTGTTACATTTTAAAATTTTTTTAATTCTGGAACTGTTTAAATCTTTTATATTAGCATTCCACGCAGTTTTTCAGGCTAAAAAATGCAAAAGTTAAAAAACATCGATTTGACATAAAATTTTTAATTTAATAATAACAAAAATTAAAAATTTTAAGAACCCCCGAATATATCTAGAGAGGATGCAATATCTCCTAAACGTCTGGACCGATTTTTTTAAAACATGGTTCTTCTTCCTGATCAAGTCACCTTTCAAACAGAAAAAATTAAATCAAAATCGTTACAGACGTTTGATCTGTACGTGGACCCGGACAGACACACACTACTAACTTATAACACCCCGTTTTTTAGTCGGGTGTTAAAAAAAATAGCTTTCTTTTGGTATTTTGGCGACAGCGATATCTCTTAAACCATTTAAATAATTTAATTTAGTTTTTAGGCATTCGGTACAATTTGTCAAGTTCAAAGATTTAAATGAGTCTTTTTGACAAAAACATTTCGAGTCATAACAGAATTAGTTTTTTCAGAATTTTTCGAAAGTGATAGAACTCTCTAGATCAATGTTTCGAAAGACCCCTAACTTAGTTGACAAAAACAAAAATATAGCTGAACTGTCCGATGTCCAAAAAAAGAAATAAAAAACAAAAAAAAAGAAATATAAAACAAATAGGGCCCGAAAGCAAATCTCATGATGAGTTTAAGAATGTATTTTTGTGTCTTGAATGTGCTGCTACGCTCGAAAATTTGCTTTGATCTAAAATGTCTCTAATATATTTTTTTTTTACACAGTTTTCAGTTGTTTTTAGAAGATTTGGCCAGACAGGGTGTTTAACAGTCACCTTCATCCCATCTCAAAACACCATTAACGTCTTTGTGTGTTTTTTAACCAAATACTCTTTCATACACACTCACCCATCGTACACTTGAAAATGTTTACACCCCTGCTCGCAAACACCTCCTTCTCACAAAGGCACACAAATAAACCTTAGCAAAAATTATTAAAAGAAAACGAAGTGCAGAGAATTTCTCATTTGATGTCATGTTATGTGTTGATTTTTCAGTTTATTTTATGGTCACATTGCGTGACAGTAATTACAAAATAAATGCAAACATCTGCTAAAGATCACATAAACTTTATTGGGATGCTGGAACAACATGACACCACAGCACAGCACAATGGCACACATGAAAATATCTTGCACATATTAAATATGGAATGTACTCGTATGTATGTATGTATGACGACTATGATATTAATATCAAAGTAAAAACTTAAATTAAAATTACAATTATGAAGATGAAGATGAATAAAATGAGCATAAAAGGAAATATAAAGACAAATAACACAGACATTTTTTTACTTAGTTTTTTACAGACAAAATAAAATAATTTTTTTTTTTCAAGCTCTATTCAGTTCCGCATGACTTGAGTGAAAAACGGAAGTGTTATAGAAATGTAATTTTTAAAATATATTAGATGATGGTTTGGATGTAATGACCTTTAAAGGCTTAAAGGTAACAAGGCGATATGCTTTTTAGTGTAAAAATTTAGATTTAAGGCCGTCAATATTAGTATTAGATGCAATATTATTGTATCCATAACTCAATAGCTGGTTGTTATTTATTTTGTTGTTTTTTACGAGTATACTTTTTGTGAGTCTCTATTCATTGATTCGGTGTTGTTGTTGATTCTGATTATTGTCAGAATCTGAACTAAAATCGAAAAATATTAATTTTTTTGTCCCAGCGTTTACGAGATTTTAAAAGTTTTATGCTCAAACCAGAATTGTTGTCAGGCGTGTGTGTTTTTTTTTTTGGAATATAAGCGTACATAGCTTAAAATAGTACGGCTATTTAACACCAGAGGCGTTGCAACGAAAACAATAATTATGCCCTTTTTCTCTATATATATATATATATCTTGCACTCTTCCTTTCTTACTATCAGGTAAAATAAAGGGACCCAATAATTATAGACATACTTCCGCTAAATTATTGAGAATTACAAAACTAAAAGCACATTTAAAATAAACCCAAACCATATTATTGAGCATGTAATGCCTATTTGAACTTTTTTAAAAGTCGTATTCAACAACACTAATGCACATCAGAACAATGCGTCGTGTTGTTATTTGCTGACTGTCGGAGACCACAGACATGTCTTTCGGTTTTGTAGTCAACATGCCAATGCCACTTTAATTTCTAAAATATGAACGAACTATGCCCATTCAAATTTATTATAATATTCAGCGAGCCTCTACATGACCAATTCTTTCGCCACAAGGTGACTGAGTACCTTGAGCTCCAAGAGTGTATATATTTTGCATTTAGAAAAGTGGGCTATGCCACTTATATTTTTAAAAAGGGCCGTGACGCCACCAATGAAAAGTTATAATTTATCATCTTCGCAACTAAGTACTTAAAAGTTAAAAATAATTTATATTCATTTAAATGAAATTTTTTTTATTAATGCTACCTACAATGCTACTCGAAGTCGGTGACAATTTTGCTTGTTTTTAAAGTTGGTAATTTTTTCCAAGTTTTCTTTTTCCAATGATTTCTTATTCATCATAATTTTCTTAGGATTTCATATCTTTATAAGCCTTTTTATTTCTAAAGCTAAATGCAGTTAAGATATTTCTTTATTTTCCTTAAGTTTCTTACAGTTTCTTATCACTTCGCCGTTGAAGTGACGGGTGTGACCAAATATTGCCTGTGACTAATTACACGAATATTTAAATGAATGTTCACAAAATTTTCTTATATTATTAATTATTTTCACTCTTTTAATGTCGGAAATTGTCAATTAGATATCTTGTTCTAAATAAACAAAAAAAAACATATATTCAACTATAAAATTTGTGGCACTTCTCGTTTGTTGAAATGAAAGTTCAACATAATAACTTTAGTTGTTCAAAAAAAATTTTGCGCCAAGGTTCCCTGATGATCTGCATTAGCAACAGTACAATGCTCAAAGGATCCAGCAAACTTCTCTATAATATACTTCAATGTATTTTTAATAATAAAAAACCAATGTGAGTCCGATCACATTGGAGATGTGTAAACATTAAATAATGAAATACTTTTTTTTATATTGGCTTATGGTAACTTAAATAAGACATATACATTTTTGACTCTACTGTATTTAATAATCTATGGAAATTGTGGAAATAGTGGAATTATTAGTTGTGGGGGTTTGTGTAGAACGTCAAATAAGAATTTTGATAAAGCTTCCGACTGTATGTTTGCAAAATTTGTATCAAAATCTCCACCCATAATAATTGGCACGAGATGGAGCTTGTTACCCAATTGTCGTGCACCAGCTTCAGTGTAAGGCAACAGTACGTAATGAAGATATGTTATAATAAAAATATTATAAATTCTTTATAAATACTGTTATATATCTTTTAAACAAATATTTGACATTTAAAACGCTATTTTATTTAAAAGTTTATATTTATTTTATATTTTTAATTTTTTTTAACAAAATTATCCCCACTGGCAACACTATTACACTTCACAAGCAATTTTTATTGAATTTAACATTGCTTCTAAAGGTATGCTGTAAAATTCGGTATTACTATGGAGCTGTTAAGTTTATCTGTACTTCTTGTTCGCATGATTACACTAATGCACTCATACATACATATTTAGCTCTCACCGATTTGATAACGCTTTACGATCTTACACAAAATATGTGATTGTATTGTGAAAAAAGACTTTTACTCCCTAGCATATATATGTTTACACATCAAAAGTATTTTACTAAATAAGTAAAATAATAATTTGGGACTATTAGTGCGTTAATAAATGTTAAACTTAAATTGTAACAATTCCCAATAAAAAACTAAAAAAATAATATTTTATATAAGAAATGCTATTTATGTTTTTTAGAACAAATTTTAAACATTATATGCAATATAATTGTTCTTTAGAAAGATTAATTTAATGTTTTGAATTTAAAAGAAAAGCCAAAAAAATATTAAGAATCCTACGTTAAGCCTGAAAGTGGTGATTACTATTTTTCAATAGAAAAAGTACCCACATTTCTAGTCTTTTTGGTATGACAATACCGTTAATAAAATGTATTTCATTCGCTGTATGCTTAAAAGATATTAACATAACAAAATTTTTTCTTTAAATTTAAACAACTAGTTATAAAAATAACCCAGAAATTACAATCAACTCGCAGCACAATTTAACAGCTCGTATATGACAGGATGCATCAAATTATATACTTGCAGTCAATAAATCTTTCTTTAATTCTTATCATTCACTTTAGTTTTTCCTTTCTCTACACAGAGTGAAAACAGTAAAAATTTAAAATACAACATGAAACAACAATGAAAAGGCTTGCATGTATGCAAGTAAGTATGTGAGTCTGTGTCTGTATATGGGGAAGTGAAATTTTTGTGCAAGTCTCAGCTGTTTTTCCAATTCATTCATAAGCCCATACAATACAAATTAAAATGGCATGTGCGCCTAAAGACCGTATGGTGCTTTCATCTATTTAATGCAGACACGCAAAAAAAAAGGCACAGACGGACAAAAAGACAGACAGGCAGCCATATAGACTTAAAGGGTATGCTTATGTAAGAATAAAGAAAAGTATAAGCAAAATGTACTTATGTATGCATGTATCTGTATAGTATATGAAAAGAAATATGTGAAACTTAAGTGAAAATAAAGCCCTTATAATGTAATGTTGTTGTCAATGGTCTTTTGTAAAATTCAGCCTATCATTCATTCCTTTAGTTAAGCTTACTGCACTTACACACACATGCATATAAGTATAGACGAACTCGTCTATTATCAGCTGACTTTGAGTGTACATTGCATTTTTTTATATTCATTGTCAGTATTACAAATATTCATCATATGAACTGTTCGCTGGTGGTTATCTTTTGTAAGTGAGAAAGTGCAACAGAAAATTCTGTCTGGCTCATCATGGACTTTTGAGACAATTTTCATTTCAATCAAGCAATTTTTCGCATGCCCTACTACAAATACAAGCAGCTTGTTAAATACCATCAAGAATATGGAATATTTTAAGAAAATTTTTTATTATATATGATTAAAAAAAATTGCTCTATTTATACTTTGTATGATTTGAAAATTTTCATATAAAATCAAGTTGTTATCTTTAATAAATCATCAATCGTGGTAGGGCATTTCTACTCCCGCAATGAGTCAGGAATTTTGTTATGCTTGAGTTTACAGCAAAAAAATTTTCCAGCTGATGCCCGTAGTGCAACTGAAAATTACATCGAAAAAAAGTTCATGCTGCACAATAACGCACGCACTTACACTTTTAATAAAAAGGCGGTTGACTGAAATATTTCCTGTTGTACCACCATAGATTTCATCATTTTGAAGTGAGTTACTTTGTGGTAAAAAGGGGCGTTTAAGATTAAAAAAAATATATAAGCTGCACACATACACTCCCTCCTTCATTTTTTTCAATTTTTTTCAATTTTTTTTTGCAATAAAACGCATTTAATCCTTCCAACGTTATCGTTACATCGGTACTTTATTTTTTTTTTAACTCACAGCTCTTATAGAACCCATTGTTTTCTGTTTATTGTTTGCAGGATATTTGCTGTTAGCAGTGTTATAAGTGTACATACATTTGTTTTTTTTTTTGCGTATGTGTATCTGTCTCTCTATCTATGCCTTCATACTGCAAATGTCGCTTATTGATGCAAACGTCATTTGATTGTCATTGTTAAACCGGAAATATACACTTCAACTCTCAAGTCTGATGTTATACAAATTGTATTGATGATATTGATTGTTGTAGCTCGTGCCTCAACGTAACGATAACACTCGCAGTTTTACACTCTGATGAGTATGGCAAATTTACGCTGCTTGTCTAGTGTATTGTATGAGATGTTGCAACGTTGAGATGTTGTAAGAATGTCCTTGTCGCAATGGCAATGACTGCTAATCAATGCACGGACTGCTTAAGCGAAATTATAATTAATTGTTAGTTAATAAAATTGGGAAGTATTTAAGAGGCTTTTTTTCACGAAAATAATAACAATACTCAGGAGATTTTGCCTTAAAATTTATTAATCGATAAAAGAGTTCCCAAAGAAATCTATAAGACCCACTATTTTGTATGCCCAATTCATCGAATTACTAGTTATAATAAAATTCAAGTGTTTTTGTAAAAGAAACGATTTTATTTCTACCGTAAATACCGGATCTTTTTTGAGCAACAGAGAAGGCGAAAAAGAACCCTATTGACTTTGCTACAATGTCTATCTGTTCATTACAGGCGGTTTACTCGAGAACCATAATTCATAGAATATGTAAAACAACAATAAAAATATCACACTTAATGCTATAAACACAATAAGGACGAACAACGCATTTCGTCCACGTCGGCGAATTCGTCGATAAGTATTCGCTGTGTAAATTCGTCGGTTGAAGCACAACAACGACAAATTTACTGACCGAATTCTTCTCCCATATTTGATAAAGTTGTTTGTTGTGCATAAAATGACACAGAGACGGAGAGAGAGAAAATTGTTTTTTTGTCGGTCGTCTATTGCAAGTTCGATACGCACGGCAACTTTCGTCCAACGTACTGATTGTGTGTATTGTCATATACACATATGTATTCTATTTACTACGACGAATATTCGTAACCAAAAATTCGTCGTTCGTCCCAGTTGTGTTTATAGCATAAGTAAAAAGGTGTTCTAAAGCGAGCAATGAAAAATGTTGATATGCTAACAATTTTATTTCGACATTAGATATTTTCAAAGTTAGTGTATTTATTTTAAGACTACATCCATTAAAACTGAAGTTAAAAAAAATCAAAATTAAAAGAGTATTCTATCAGTTAATGTAATTTTGACTATCTAGTTTTGACAACATGCTGTATCTTGGCAACAGTAAGAGATAAACTCTTGATATGTTCAAAAATACTAAAACTAAAAATATACCCAAGTAGATAGACTAGGGTGCTGATGAAGTGCGTGCCTGCACAGAAAAGTATCCATATTTCCCACCAGCTTAAAGTCTAAGTTTAATTTTTCTTCTCTTCTTTAGAAACTCACATTAATTAATAAGAATGTTTCATTCAATAAAAATTTAAATTACTGAACTTAAGCCTGATTAAAATTCACTAAAGTTCAATTAAAAATCTAAAAATGTCTCACCAAACTAAAAATCTTAAAACAAAAAAATCGCCACAACGAAAAAATTCTCAATACAAAAAATCGTTGAACACCCGAAAACCCAAAAAAATCGCTCAGTCGAAAAAAGTGCCAAAACTAAAAAAACTGAAACAAATCGCCATGAATCGAAGAAATCGCCATTAACGAAAAAACATCCAAAATAAAAGAACCGAAAAAATTCCTAAAATGAAAAAAACGTCCAAAATAAATAAGTCGACACAATAAAAAAACCGAATAAAATCATAAAACGAAAAAAACGCAAAATATAAAAACAAATCGCTGAAACTAAATTAAATCGCCAAAAACTGAGGAAATCGCCAAAAACAAAAAAAAACGAAACAACTAAAAAATTCTAAAAACAGAAAGAAACACCCAATAATGAAAAGAGCGCAAAGAGTAAAAAAGCGTTTAGTTGAAAAAATCCGAAAAAATCCGAAAAAATCCGAAAAAATCCGAAAAAATCGTTAAAATCCGAAAAAATCGTTAAAATGAAAAAAACGAATATTAGTGCCAAAACTAAAAAAATTGTTAAAAATAAAGTTAATCGCCAAAAAAAATAGGGAATTAGTCAAAAAAAAAAAAAAGAAAAAAAAAAAACAAACAAAAATAGAAAACACGCCAAAACTAAGAAAATGCTCAAAAATTAAAAATCGCCAAAAAACGAATAAATTTCACCAGGCACTTAAATTACAAAAAGCTAAAGAGCTGGAGTCTCTGCAAGCCAATGAGAAGAAATCTTAACGTTATTTGAGACGTTCAATTCGAATTTACATTTCGTTTTTCACGATTGGTTCTTGTTTTCGAGTTCCAGCAAATTGGCAGCACTGCACTGCAATATAAACATCAATCAGCTGTTGGCATCGCTAATTATCTCAATTTTATACAAGTATTAATGGCTGACAGAAATTTTATAAAATGCTTAACTAAGGGGTATTATTACCAGATAATAAAAATTCTTTCGGTAAACACAAATCCTCGGATTTCACTCAAAATACATTTTCTTAAATGCCATCTCATTATATTTTTATTTTTTACTGAATGTTTATGAAGGTGAAACGCACGACGACAAACAAAATATTACCAAAAGTAGAAAGGTCTGCAGAAAACTAAAAACAACGCCAAAAACCAAAAAATCGCCAAAACAAAAAAAACCACCAACTAAAAATATTAGTGAAATTAAAAAAAATTGCCAAAACGAAAAAGGGAGCTTAAATAAAAAAAGTCCAGAAACCGAAAAAGTTCCGAAAAAACCGTATAACAAAAATATTTTGTTTAAAATGCCTACATCAGGTAATATAATATAGATTAACGCTTTTATATTAGGTATGTTTTATTCGGACCTTATATAAATATTCAGAACAAATTGCAGTGTGTATAAAGTCATTAAGTAGCTATAGCTGTTTAAAAATTAGTTAGGTACATGTTTCGAATATTACATACCTACACACATCACTCATTTATTCAAAGAATGTCATAACTCAAAAAATGGAAACTTTGAGTTAGTGATTTAGAATTAATCCTCATATCGTTCTTCATATGAGTAAAAATTGCATACAATTATTTTGTTTACTCAACTCTGGAGGAAAAAATAAAATTTTTGTTTTTCTCTTAAGTTGTGTGTAAATTGAAAACTTCAAACTCGTTTTCTGACAAATGTGTTTTTTTTTTAGTTATGAAGTTGTTTGAGTAAATAAGCGAAATGTAGTGTCCTGTGCGGAAGTCTTCGTGTTCGAGTCAAAGTCGAACTTTACTGAATTTATTCGAAAGTTTTGGCGACCTTGTTTTTGGTTGCTTTTATTGCGCCTTGTAAGACATAAAAAGAGAGTGCGTGAGAGAGAGAGAGAAAAAGAGAAGTAAAATGGCTGCAGAAATTTTAAGTGAATTTAATCACGATAACTTCTATCTGTGATAACTTGATTTCAATAGGAATGGGGTTGCGTCAAAGTTAATTTTGCAGTTTGAATTTTCTATTCAATTAAAGCTGCTATAACCTAAACCACACAAAACAGCTGTTCGAATCAAACTTATGAGCAACACTGTGTTTATTTATAATCATATACTATTCGCCATAATCCCGTTTCTATAACCGAAGAAACCAATTGAATTTTGGTTTTTCGCCATAACCATAAAGAGCTGTTTTTTGGTTAGACATATTTCTGTGGAAAAAATTTTTAAACTTCTAATCTCATTTGAAATAATAGCTTTGGTATATTTCAACTTAAATGTATTACTTATAGTGTTTGAACAATGTTTGCTTAAAAAAAATAAAGTTTTACAGAGAATTTGACAAATTTTAGCTGTAAAAGAAATAAATTTCTGAAAATCGACTTGAACGCTTTAAAGTGCTCTCCTGCAAAATAGTAAAATTTGACTTAAGTACTTTTCCCTTGTTGCCACAGACTTGTTTTTGCACTTTTGAAGTGATTAAAAAATGGGAAAACAAACAGCTGTTTATGGTTATGGTAGCTCTAATAGATGAATCAAATATGGTTATGGTTATGACAATTTGTATGGCTACGGCATTATGGTATGACAAATGTGAATGAATTTTTAGTAAGATTGTTGTGTGATAGAGTTAAGATAAGTTAGCCACCATTCAATTATACTTTTTTCTGGTTTTTCTGAAGCCAGAAAGACGCCGTTAATCGAGGATTGCAATGTCACTATTCGTCACTTCATTGAAAAAAAATTTTAAAGGATTTATGGTGCAGTGATAATTGAATTTAAACATCATAATTCAATATAAGTTATACCATTGAAGAAATATAAGTGGATTTATGTGACTTAGTCATTGAAAATTGCCACAGTTATGCTCCTGGCACAGTATAGGGTTATAAGGACTTGAATGGTATTTAAATCAAGGCATATTCTTTACATGATGACATACAAGGGTTTTCTAAATGAAAACGTATTTACAATCATAACTCACAAGCCACTTGTTTTTGAAATATAATCAACATCAAACTGCTATTCTTAGACTAATATTTTTAAACAATTTCAAAGGAAATTTAAAAATTTTATTTTCTTTAATAATGAAAACTCACTAATATTTTGCTGCAAATAATCTTTTTTTTTTTTTTTTGCTGAAAGCATAAATTTAGAATGTCAATTATTTTGCGATATTTTTGAAATATTACGAGTACACTTAGAATTTTCCAACTCCTACGCACTACTGTTAAATAAATTATCCTTAAGGAGAACAACTATTAACTAAAATACATTTGTCATGCAAGAAAACAAGAAGAAAAAAACATAATTTGGTTTCCCCTTTCCCAAAGCCGAAAATATCAAACAAAAATAATATTGTATGTTTAATAGTAAAAAGGAATAACTATCAACTGAAACGTTTAACACTAATCATTGTTTAGTGTCTAGCAGGAGTTAAAGTGTTGGCGTCGTTTGCCACACCATTAAAAATTCATGATCTCAAGTGGCGTAGCATTATTATGCCATGACTTTCCTGCTGTCTACTCGCGCAGAGCCAAAGTGTGAGTATATATATGTCTGCCAAGCACTTGGCAGCAGCGTAAACACAAGAGTTTGGAAAATGTAATTTTCAGCATATTTAGATTTGCCCGTAAATTATTTTTGTGTTCACTCGCTTTTCTTTTTCTTTTCCTTTTTCTTCTTTTTTTTTTGGTTTGCTCTTACGCAGTTTTGTATCTTTTAACATTTGGTTACATATTTCACAAAAAATTTCTTTATAGTTGTAAACGATTTTCAAGTGGTTTTTCTTATTAAACGAGAAGGAGAAAATGATTATGATGGTGTTTGTGTGTATGTGTTTTTCTTAGTATTTTCTTTAAAGGATAATAATTTTTTAAGTCGGCTTTGTGAGTTTCTTGGGGAAAGTTTAAGATGTATTAAAACGTGTCTATTTTTATACTTTGTGTATATTGTTACTTTTTTGTTTGCTTTGAACTTCAAGTGTTTGCATTTGGCGTCATTTGAGCATCATTGTTTTCACATATTAATAAAACCGATGATAATTGGTGGCGATAATAATGATGTTGCATATAATATGTTTATAAGAAATATGTGGTGAAATAATTCCGATGCCAGCGGCTGGCTAGGCGCCTTGAAAAATATGATGAACGGAAGTCATATAGAAACCTTTATTGATGCACTTACGTTGTAATAATAAATTAATGTTAAAAGAAGGAAAGCAAAAACAAGCGATTTAGTTTAAAATAATTCACGTACATATCCGTAACAAAGAGCATTTCTTTAATTTTTTGTAAAATTGTCAACTGTTTTGTTAGGATTATAATTATTCAGGGTCTAGTTCTGATTCTTTTTACCAAACATAACCGGCAAATCTATTTTCTTTGAATTGTCTGCAGAAACATTTAGTCTCCGATAAGAATCAAACCTCATGCACAGCATGCTAGCTAAGAAACCACTCCCTAGCTAAGTTGTTCCTTATATTAGTTTGTACAGGATTGTCCTATGAGATCTCCTTGCTTAGACAGCTTCGTAAGGAGACATTTTGAGAATCTACATATGATGAGTTGCTTTATGATGGTGAAGGGAAAATTTTCTGTTTGTCCTACTACCCATGCAGCACAATGGGATTTGTCAGGACCAAAGTAAGCGGCCTGCTCGAGAAACTAGCAGTCTGTAAGGCCTAGGATGGTGCGAAGGTCCTGGGTTCGAGCCCGGTCTCCGACAGTCATTAAAATAACAACACCATGTATTTTTCTGAGGTGCATTAGTGTCCATTTGAATCAATTGTTGTAAGAAAGTTGAAGTGTTGAAGGCACAGATACTGGTTACTGAACTTACACCGCCTGTAGCGGATAATAATCCTAATGTAACAGTAGAGCGCCCTTCTTCGTCAGTATTGTGTAGCAGAATCATAGGCGAAGGAAAATAGTCAATAAAATGGGTGCTAACCACAGCTTAAAAAAATTTAATACACCTCATTGACACCAGAGGCGCTGTAAGACTGCATTATTTGAAACGTTCAAAACAGCAGACTAAGACTAAGATTAAATTTATCAAAGAGGCTTGATAAGGAGAATACCACCCGGACCAGAGTTCATTAATAAGATGACAAAAAGGATCTTCTTTTGTGAGGGACTGCAATTAATCCTATAGCAGTATTTTATTTCATGTTGTTTCAACTTGGAATAACTTTCATTCAACATGGTTCTTCTTGTTATTCCAATAACAGATTAATGTTGTTTCAACTTGAAAAAACGTTGTTTCAACATGCATCTCTATTTTGATTTAGCAGTACTGGAATGTCAAATCAACATTAAATAAGCTTATTTTAAAAGAAATTTTTTTTAAGATTACTTTAAATCATGTTGAATTAATATGAAATGCAAACGAACCAAATTATTGCCTAAAACTATTAAAATTACCTTGTTGTCATAGATTTTAATATAAAATATTGCTGTAAGTATTATATGACATTTGCACATACATAATTTCTGAAGGAAATTATCACACATCTGATGTGGATTAGTGTCCTGAACAAGACCACTTATAAGACTTTTCAAGACATGAGAGATTTTTAAAATGCTTTACTACAGCGAAATATTCTAAAACAAACGCTTAAAATACTGTTGGCAGGACAAACAACTGAAACAACAGTGTTGTTTTGCGTTTGTTTTACAATATTTATAAATTGTCTTGTGCAGGACTTTAATATGGATATACCACAGAATCTATTGCAGATTAAAAATATTACAAAAAGCAAAGTAATTACAAGGCAACATAATTACAAGAGATATTTGCTAAAAATTATATACACGCTTATTCCAGTTGTCAACATCGACTTCACGACATCAATAAAACACAAAAAGTTTGGGGCCTTCTACACTTTATAGAAAACAACTGATTGTTATTGACAGACTAATGCTATTTGCCTAGACCTTAGGCAACAGAAAAATAATGTCAACATCATAAATTTGTTCCCTAGAGCAAAAAGACAAACAAAAAGATTTTTACTATTGCATTGCCGTGAAGTTGATGTTGACAGCTGTAATAAGGGTGATTGCATATTCGATGTCAATAATAAAATTGCTGGTCTTGTTATCAATAACTTTGTCGGTGACCGGGCTTCGTTTTTGCAGTCAAAGTGATTTAACAGTACTAGTACTGGAATGTTAAATCAACATGAAATAAAGTTATTTTAAAAGGAAATTTTTTTTCTGAAGAAAAGTAATGCCTTCTGGTTTATAACATATGACAGGAATACATCTTGAAATATACTGTATGGGTTGTAAGAAGGAAATTGATTAGAATGAAATAAAATTGTTAGAGCTGTTTGCAAAGAATATATATTTATATGTAACTATATCAACACATTGGCTTTAAGACTGAAAATATTATTTAATGTTCTCAGAAACCTAATATGCAAAAATTTTTTGTATATCTCTGAAATTTTGTAGGCCTTCTTTACTGGATACTTTCACTTACAAAAAAAAAATAAAATAAAAAAAACACAATTTTAAGCAATTTCTAAATTTTAGAGTAATCAAATGGTAACATTAATAATTCTTATGAATTCCAAATGTTTGTTAGAAAAATAAGCAATTAATTTGAGCATAATCCGATACTAGCTTCACCTTGGTGTTATATACTCACATATCCTTGCATTTACCCTGCTGTTTACAAATTACTTGACACACTATTAGCTTAATTTTATACAAAAAATATGCATTATAAGCGTGTCTGAGAAAACTGTCTGCCCAATATGTGTGTATCCACTTAAAAAAATATAGTCTGTTAATTTAAGTGTCTCCTCTAAACAAAAAGAAGGAGTCAACCACTTTTTAAACGCTTCACAATATGTTGACGATTATGGCTTTTTTTGCGGGGGGAAAAATAAGACAATTTGAAACCCCACAATTAAAAAAGGGGTTGACCGTATTGAAATTTGCATAAGCAGGCATAATGACAACAAGAAAATGAACAAGTACACAAAAACCCCATTGTGGTTTTGAAAGAAGATAAGGAATTAATAAATGGCAAGGGGAGGAGGCAACATTTAAGCAAAATGCTGGTGTAAACGTTTGTGTATGCAGGAAAGGGAGTGTTTAGGAATTGGGCTTGCTTTTACTTTAATAATATGGTTAATACGATACTTGGATAGCCCTAATTTACTCAACTAAATAAAAATAAGAAAGCCATAAAACGTTTAAGTATTTCCAAAAAAAAGGATGCAATGACTTGCCAGTTTGAAATAAATTTTGCCATATTTTACTGAAAAATATTTATTATAAATTTCTAAATTCTGTTTATAAATCATATAAATTTCCCTGCCTTTAAAATTTTATTTTTTCTTTATATGTAAGTGTGTGTGTTTGCGTGTAAAAGATCTAAATCTTTAATAAAAATTTTCCAGCTTTTTAAGCATTTTGTTTCCATTTGATTAAATCATTTTAACAATACGAAACCCAGCCAATACCAAATCATCTCAGCAACTAAACTGCGACTCATTCTTCAATCTACTTACACACATACATATTTATATACACACATACGTACATCATCAGCTGGATTTATTAAAAAAAAAAACATCCTTCACATTATTGACAAACGTTAGAACACGTGCGCTTCTGTTTTATTTTGGTTATGGCTGCTTAAGCTTCCGTTTACTCCCTGCACTTAAACATAATTTTACCAACACTGAATATTACTATTTTTTTTTGTTGTTGTCTCAAAACTTGCTGGGTTGGTTAGTGCGAAAAATTGCTTGTCAATCTGCCAGTTTACAGCCTAAGCTTTCGTAAATATCCGCAAAGGCGTTAATAGACAATAGAAGGAATTTATGGCAGTGAACGGGAAAATGTGGCGTTAAAGATGAACTGCAGATTTCTTTGTATGCTTTGTTTTCTACTTTTTTGCTTTTCCCAGATCATCAAGCCTAAATAACACACACACAAAAAAAACACACACATACTTATAGTATATTTTGTATGTCATCACCAGGGAAACCAGAAATATGCTTTAAAAAAAGTATTTTATGCGCATTCAATATGCACTAAAAACTAAACAAATATACAAAAAACTGATAAGATATGCTCTTAAAAATAAAACAAATTATTGAAATATAAAAGTATATGAATTTTTTTTTTAAATTCGAAAATTCAACAATATTTGCATATAAAATGATGGAAAAATTTTTAATATTTATTGGACTTTTTAATGAAAATTAGCAATGAAATGATTTCTTGAAACTCTCTATGTTTATTAGAAATTATTGTAGCATTCCTTACGAGCGTAATATTTTGTTTTAAACGAGCGTTACATTGCGTTCTTTTTAATAAAAAATTAAAAAAATTTTTGCACTTTTTCCAGAAAAGAAAATGCCAAAAAAAATAACAAAAAAAGGGAAACTATAAAAAACTAACAAAATAATTTGGGTTTGAAGTGTAATTTTAAGCTAATTAATCATAATCATTTTGAATAAACCGAATAATACATATTAATTTTTTTTCGATACTCCCATAAAAAGCTTAATTTTAGCTCCAAAAGAGATCACAATATCAGAATTAAAGCTTTGGAACTGTATCTGGGATGTATAAAGTAAGCTTTTTGTTTATAATTTTTATTGAAATGAAATGAAAATATTGAGCTAGATTTTCAAATAAAAATCTTTGCCTGTCACATTTAAATAAACATTGACAATGCTCCTTCCTTCAACTTGGAACAGAGCCTCTCAAAAATAACTACTTAATATATAAGAAAAATGTATACACTACATGAAAAATATTGAAAATGAGATGGCTTGTAGGCATATTAAAACAAAAAATTCTATAAAATATTAAAATATGCCTCTAAAAGTATAAATTATGCTCTAAAAACTCAAATATATGCTAAAAATATGATTGCATGCGAAAACATGTTTTAAAAGGTAAAATATGCAAAAAATATGCACTCACAAATCGAAGTCAAAATGCATAAAAAGTTCTGAAATGTATAAATATCTTATCTCTGCATTAATAAGTCACAGAAGAAACTACATGCAATTACATATTTGCGGTTTCCCTGGTCATCACTATCACACATACAGTAGTTGTTTTGGTATTAAAATGTATATACCTTAAGTCTTTAAAACTTCAATTATTATAAAGCATATCACTCAGTCTATTGTAAAGGAATTTTAAGACAACATTACAGTTAATAATGTGACACTAAATTCAATCAGGAATGTAAATAATACTAAATTTTCAAAAAATTGAAAAAATTCGTTATCATACCAAACAGTTTCATAAATATTTCTATACTAAAATATTGCGAAAAAATATAAGAAACTCTCTTTCACTTTTTGTTTGGCTTACTAGGAGAGACACTGATCTTAAGGAGTTTATAAAAAGTTTCAAAAGACGGAGGCCAGAATGTACTTTTCTCCAAATTCGCACGATTATGTATAAATATCAGAGTAATAAATATCAGTCTTAAAAGGCATTATTACCGAAAAACTAACATAGTTATCTTATGAATATATTTACAAAGAGTGGGGGCGCTGAGAACGACATAAAAACCCGTATAAGCATTTTGTCACACAGCAAAATGGCTGCCAAATTTAAAAGAAAAATAATTACAGGTAAACCACGCTTTACGATTTCCTTTACTTATGCAATTTCGATTAGAGAATGGCAATGGGTATTCAAAAAAAATATATACTAAGTACATATTTCCTCTCAAGCAACTATGACTGCAGGCGAACATCTCTACTTCGTTTAAGCAAAAAACTCAAACACGCTACAACTATAAAAAGGCACTTGGCCATCAAGCGCATTGACTCTTTATTGTACTTATAATCGGAGTTTAAAGACTATGGATATTTAATCGTACAAAAAAAATATACACATGATACTCGGGATATTTACTCATTATTAGCCACAGTATGTATACATTTTTGTATATAAAATGAAATGGAAAATGTATTTTTAATGCTTAAAAATATGATATCCTTTGTATGTGTGTTAATAAAATAGCCCTGAATATTCCTATTTGTAGGCGATTATTAGACGGATTATTTTTATACTCATACTTGTGATTGTAGCTCCAACAGTCTCCAAATTTAAGTTGCAGTCGTTAGTGCTGTATAATTTAAGAAATTTGTATTAACATATTTATTAGTTGATTGCCTTACAAAGATTTTGTAGAGCAGAAAAAAATGAACATTATTTTGAGCGAATTTGACTTACACGTACATTGTTTGGTCCTAGGAGATCTTATAATTTAAAATTTCTGTAAGATGTCAGCTATTATCTCACATAAATATTTCTTCTGAAATTATTTCGTTGCCTGGTGTAATTATTAAATTTTCAACAAAAATGTTTGAAAATGGTAAACAAACTGCCAAATGATACTAAGAAGAGAAGAAAACCAATAAAAATTTAACAACAATAGCAACATAAACTTGGTAAATATTAATAATAAAATACACAAGAAATCAAAAAATCATGCAATAGCTGCTGCTCATTTTATTTTTTTCATAAAAGAAAAGGATGTCATCAACACATTTTTACTGTCAAAAATAAGGGGAGAAATAGCAACAAACAGGATATTTCATCAACCCACACACACACACACACTCACATACTCCAATGCACAAGTTATCAGCGAGTTTTATCAGCCACCAAATGAAATCGTAACAGCAGCAACGCGAGCATCATCATCATCATCATTATCAGAGCGCAACACAGCAACAACAGCAAATATTCCTGTGCTTTATCAACGTTTAACGATTAAAAATCAACATTGAGAAAAAAGAAATTACCTTTTCCTTTTTAAACTCCCCTCGTTTAATAACAACTGAAAATTTTGTTATTGAAAAAAAAAAAAAAAATCCTGTGAAAGGTAATTTCCCTTAAAAAAGGTAAAATTTTCATTTTTATATACAATTTTATTCATGCTTGCGTTCATTGTTTTTTTTTCATTCATTCAACTCATTTTCTAGATAAATATAATTTTCACTTTATTGATTTTCATTAGAGGGAAAAGGTAAATGAAACAAATAAGCAAGGAATGAGGGAAAGAGGGGAGGGAGGATGTTGTAACATTTTTCAACAGGATAGTGGAAAAATTGCAAAAAAAAAATATGAGAAGGTTAAGCTGAAAGCTTTAAGGACTCAAGAATATTGAAGTGTTGCCCAAGGTTTTGGTAGGTGAATGCGAAGAATAAGGATGACTTCATTGAAGTGTATGTGTGCGTGTGACGAGTGTGTACGAGTATTTACATGTTTTACGCATCATTTATTTTTATATTTTTGTTTTGTATTATATTTTTATTTATTGAAGATGTTTTTGTTGTTTTTATTGTACCTACTTTAAAATATACATAAAGCGAAAAATATTTTAGAGCTCGAGTTAATAAATATAAAATTATACTTTTAAGGCACAGTATTTTATAGGGAATAAATGTAACTGATATTTTTCTGTACAGAAAAATAGATTATTTGTTGCTTAGGATTGTCACACAGCAACCACAAAACATAATAAACATACAATTTGAAACTTTGTAGCCCCTCACTGGATACCATTGGACATGTTCTCATACAAATATAGCTTTTTGCATACGTAGTTATCGGCTTGAAAACCATTTGATGGATTGAAATACCCACATTCACTATTTTCAAATTCGTATTAATTTTATTTTTTATTTTTAACTAAAGTTTTTCACTTGTCTTCAAAGAAAACTTTTTATCAAGCCCACCCAACTCACTGAATTTTTTCCATATATTTTGTTCTTAATTCCCTCCTCCCACTGAAACTGAATAGAGATATCTTAAGGTACTAGAAATAAATCTATTATGTTATTTTACGTATTAGAAATTAGTTGAAATCAAAATGCTTATAAGCAAAATGCAAAAAGCAATAATAAAAGTTTTACAGCAGCTGACGAAATTCTAAGGTCTATATATGTAATTCGCCATTAACTTCACTTAAGTTGGTCTCTTAACACTTTCATAAACGCTTCTTTATACATTCAATGCGGTCGCAAATATAGTAACATGGAAGGACATACCATTTTTTGTAACAACAACGAATAAAGAAATTGTTGGATACAAACTTATTAAGAAGTCGGCCCACATGATCTCAGCTAAAGAAGCGTACTTACTTTATAATGTTTGATAATATTAAACGCATTTGCAATTCTCACTTAGTTGATAAATGAATTGTTATAAAGCGTCAAGTTATGTAATGAGTCGACAAGCATTTTATGATAACACGAGACGCCATATAATTCTGCATAAAAATGGTCTCGCTTACACAGTCAATAGATACTCTGCACTGTTTCTTTCACTTGTAAACTTTGCATACCGTATGTATTTTCTAAGGGATTTCCAATTCAGCAGTGATAAAATTCCAATTGCAAACACGATCTTATGTGAGATATCATGTAAGCATACATTCTTATATGGCTCCATATATAAAATCTTATATTTATATATGGATTCACATATGAAGAGCTTCATAATTAAATTTTCATATATGAGCTCATATGTTATAATACATTTCATATATTAGTCTATATATTAGTTCATATATAATGGTTTTGCCATGTATAATCTCATATACTTCCATACATGAATTCATACATATTCATATATAGTTATATACATTCATATATTAAAAATATATGGACCATATATAACTTTTTTTTGCTGGGTATAGACAAATTTTACATCTACATATTCAATAATATTTCAAAATTTTAATTTCTTGTTAGCTTTCTGCTTTTAACTATTGCAAATAATATTAATATTTTTTGACCCAAAGTTATGTGTGAACGTTTACCTTTAGAAACCTTACAATATTAATCCTTAACACCTGTAAAACTGCTAAAATTTTATTATTAACACTTTAAAAACATCAACAAGCAGACAGACACACAGTCAGCCCAGTCAAACAATGCTTGCTGAAATACTTGAGTTCACAAGCGCTAATTCATATTGCACACTCTCCACTACAGCAGAGTGTTTGATTGATAACAGAAATTATTTAAATATCATAATGTCTGACTAACAGTCTGTAAGCTACAGAGAATGCGATTTAAAGTTGTTTTAACAGAAATCTCTTATACAATATGCAGACACAGAAAATTCGAAAATAATGGAACAGTGAAAACGGGAATTTATTTAATTTTAAAAGTATCTACTCTTTAAGGTTTAACATTAAATGTTAAGTATTAATATTAGAGTTATTTTAAGAGAAGCTAACTTCTAAAAACCAGATATTTATGAAATGAAATAATTTGCAGAAATCATTTTTCTCTGGTTATCCTAAACTTACTATAACTTTATTAATAATCGCATATAAGAAATTTTACAAGTTTAAATTATTATACCCTTTACCAAAAAATGGTAAAAGGGTATATATAGGTTTGTCATTCCGTTTGTAATTTCAAGAATATTAATAAGCGACACATAAAGTATATATATTCTGGATCCTTATGCATAGGGAAGACGAACAAGCGATGTCCGTCTGTCCGTCTGTCCGTCTGTCTGTACGTGAAATCGGTTTTCCCAAGCTCCCAGAAGAGCTAGAGACTTCGTTCTTGGACTGGTGTTTCAGAAATTTTCCGAAAAATTTTGCTATTGAAAATCAGCAAAATCGAGCAGACGGTTTCAGAGCTGGAAAACTCAAACTCAATTTACCCATAGAAAATAACTACCGAAAACAAGTTTTTATTACTTTTTTATTAAATTAACTTATTTTATACTTCGGTATGAATAAAATTGGTATTTATAATTAAAAAAAAAATTTAATAATTTAAAAAATTAAAAAAACGTTTCCAGGGTTGGAAAACTTTAACTTTTTTCATAATAATTAAACATATTTCATGTTTTAGGAAGAAGGCTATTTTCTCAGGAACGGTAAGAGCTACGGGTCTGAAATTTGGACAAAGTATGTAGAACTTTGATCGCTACAACAACAAATACATGAGAATTAAAACTTAAAGGGTTTTCCAAAACGAGCAACGAAAAATGTTAAAATCCATCTAATATACATACAATTGTATGTACCAATGTACATATGTATATTGACACTTGAAATTTGTAAAATTAGTGTATTTTTATATAGGCTACAACAATTAACACTAAAATTTAAAAAATTTAAAATAAAGGGTGGTCCATCAGTTAATGCAATTTTGACTATGTAATTTTGACAAATTGCTATATCTTGGAAACCGTAAGAGTTAAACTCTTGAAATTTACAAAAACGGTCTAACTAAAAAATCCGAAAATTATAAAATCGCCAAAAATTTAAAAAAATCGCCAAAACCAAATAAATCGCCAAAATGAAAAAACTCTAAAATTAAAAAAAAACGCCAAAAACCGAAAAAAGTCGCCAAAACGAGAAAAACGTGTCAAAACTAAAAATAAATTTCCACAATGACACAAAAACGCTAAAATGCTATTGAAAATCAGCAAAATCGAACAGACGGTTTCAGAGCTGGAAAACTCAAACTCTATTTTCCCATAGAAAATAACTACCGAAAACAAGTTTTTATTACTTTTTTATTAAATTATCTTATTTTATACTTCGGTATGACTAAAATTGCTATTTATAATTAAAAAAAATTTTAAAAATTTAACAAATTAAAAAAACATTTCCAGGGTTGGAAAGCTTTAACTTTTTTCCTAATAATTAAACATATTTGATGTTTTAGGAAGAAGGCTATTTTCTCAGGAACGGTAAAAGCTACGGGTCTGAAATTTGAACAGTATATGTAGAACTTTGGTCGCTACAACAACAAATATATAAAACCTAAAAATTAAAGGGTGTTCCAAAATGAGTGACGAAAACTTTTAAAATCCTATGTAATATACATACAATTGTATGTATGTGTACATATGTATATTGACACTTGAAATTTGTAAAATTAGTGTATTTTTGTATAGATTACATCAATTAACACAAAAATTAAAAAAATTTATATTAAAGGGTGGTCCATCAGTTAATGCAATTTTGACTATGTAATTTTGAAAAATTGCTATATCTTGGAAACCGTAAGAGTTAAACTCTTGAAATTTAAAAAAAAACGGTCAAACTAAAAAATCCGAAAATTGTAAAATCGCCAAAAATTTTCAAAAATCGCCAAAACGAAAAAAAAATCGCCAAAATTAAAAAAAACGCTAAAATTGAAAAAAAACGTCAAAAACCGAAAAAAATCTATAAAACAAAAAAAAAATGCTTACATATGTGAACAAAAATCGCCAAAATTAAAAAAAAATCGCCTAAATGAAAAAAAATCGCCAAAACGAAAATAAATGGCCAAAATTAAAAAAAAAACGCCAAAAACCGAAAAAAATCGCCAAATCAAAAAAAATTGCATATATGAAAAAAATCGGCAAAAATTCAAAAAATCGCTTATATGAAAAAAATCGGCAAAATCAAAAAAATCGCCAGAACGAAAAAAAATTGCCAAAATTAAAAAAGCGCCAAAAACCGAAAAAAATCGCCAAACTGAGAAAAAAGTGTCAAAACAAAAAAACAAAATCCCCACAATGACAAGAATCCGCAAAAATCGCCAAAAAAAAATGCTTGTATGAACAAAAATCGTCAAAAATTAAAAAAAATCGCCTAAATGCAAAAAAAAATCGCCAAAATCAAAAAAATCGCCATATCGAAAATAAATCGCCAAAAATAAAAAAACGCCAAAAAGCGAACAAAATCGCCGAAACAAAAAAAATTGCGTATATGAAAAAAATCGGCAAAAAATAAAAAAATCGCTTAAATAAAAAAAGTCAAAATCAAAAAAATCGCCAGAACAAAAAAAAATCGCCAAAATTAAAACGCGCCAAAAACCGAAAAAATCGCCAAAACGAGAAAAAACTGTCAAAACTAAAAAATTGCCAAAAAGAAATAAAAAACGCCAAAAAACGAAAAAATCACAAAAAAAAAACAAATAGCCTATATGAAAAAAATCGCAAAAAATAAAAAAATCGCCTAAATGAAAAAAAATTTTCAAAATCAAAAAAATTGCCAGAAAGAAAAAAAATCGCCAAAATAAAAAAAACGACAAAATTCGAAAAAACGCTAAAACGAGAAAAAAGTGTCAAAACTAAAAAAACCAAAAAAAAAATAAATATATAAAAAATAAAAAAATCGCCTAAATAAAAAAAATCGTCAAAATGAAAAAAATCGCCGGAACGAAAAAATCGCCAAATTAAAAAAACGCCAAAAACCGAAAAAAATCGCCAAAAACAAAAAAAAAATTGCCTATATAAAAAAAAATCGCCAAAATTTAAAAAGCACCAAATTAAACATAATGCCAAAAACCTAAAAATTGCACTAGAAAAAAAGTATGAATTTTTTTACAAAATGAATATGTACCTACATATCTCTGTGCTTATGTATGTATCTCTATACTACATAAACGCACTTTGGTAAAGGGTATATAAGATTCGGCACAGCCGAATATAGCACTCTTACTTGTTTTTAATCAGTTTTATATGGGACTAACATTGAATAAATTTTAACTTTCCTTATTTCAAATTTATCGGATTGGAAGTAGTATTAATAACAATGGGAAAAATAAAGTTCTTGGATGCTATTTATCTTTTCTTTTTGCAAAGAAAACAGCTTTCTAGTGACTGTTTTAAATCAAACTTATATTACTTAAACAGAAGTCAAAATGGCATTACTGCAAGTACATTTTGCAATAATTAATATTGTACAAAAAAAATGCTTATGTGTGTATTATATTACTATATGACACAATATATTGGATAAAATTAAAAGCCTTGCGATTGTTAACAACATTGTACAATAAAATAAATTAAACTATAAAATAAATTTAATTAATTAATTAATTAAAAATAATTTAATTTGCAATTTATTTGCTGGTGGTTAAGAATTGTCTATATAAGTATTTCATTGGGACTTTGCCAAATTGTCAGTAGTTTTATGATTGATTTTTCGTGATACATGCGAGATAAATATAAAATTCTAAAAAAATTAAATTACTTAAGAAATTTATTATTTGACATATTAACCAGTATTGCGTATGTCACGTCGAATATTTGACAACAAGAATTTTGTTCTACATTAGACAAAGCTTTTACACATTTCCTTTAATCTAGTAGGAAATTCTCGTAGACGAATATTTGACGTGACATACGCAATACTGTTTAATATGTCAAATAATAAATTTCTTAAGTAATTTAATATTTTTAGAATTTTGTATTTATCTCGCATGTATCACGAAAAATAAATCATTAAACTTCTTAAAGACTCATTTGTGTGTATTTTTTGTGTACTTCATCATATATTATCAGGAAAATTTCTCCATATACCGGGGTTCAACACCTTTAGTAAACAAGTAAATTCCCTTTAAGAAAGTATTAGAGTGAACTAACGTCCAATTTTCTATTTTAAATACGAGTATATATATTTTAATATATATTAAATGAAATTATTATAGTACCTTGAGTTTTTTTACTTAATACGAAATACAAAATATGCACCTTACGATACTCTGGAAGCAAGTTATAAAAAAAATCCTAGTGTGTCGAATCTTCAGAAAATATTCTTCTAGTTTTGTAACAGATATATTTTTTCATACAATATATTTACAATTTTTACAATCATATTTTTCATATAGTTAACATCACTGGCTTTCTTTTCCAAGAGTAGATATTGCGTTATTAAAGCTACAAATCCATACATACGTATCATGTAAGAGAAAATATTTAAAACTGAGAGTAGATTCACTGATTGAGCGAGAAATCATTACATTGTTACAAATGTTGTGCCGGCACTGTGTTGTAGAACAACAACAATAAATTCTAGTAAACAATTCATTTAAAAAACAAACAGAGAATAATTCCCATTTGAAAAGAGCCACTCACTGAGAGCGGCAGCAGTAAAGAGAGTATGATATAGCATTTTGGAGCTTCGTTGAAATTATGTTTTTTTAGGGAGCACAAATATTACTACTGTTACATTTTTAGTAGGAGTTTCATCTTTATTTTATTTTGTTTTTTCCATATTTTCTGTCCATAATTTTGGAGAGTTTGTTGTTAGCTACTTTGAGAAGAAGGTGGAAGTAAAACTCAACAACAACAACAAAAAGGTAAGGTAACAAAATGTAATCAATAATATTAAATATTTAATGGACAGGTGTAGTTTGTAGAAATACACATTTGTAGGAAAAAATTTAAATTTTTCCTTTTCGGTATACCTGCAACATTTCTAATATACGAAAGGCAAAATAGAAAAGTTTGTAGTAAAACAATTCGAAATTTATGAAAGGTATTATTTATATTATTCATACGTACATATGTATGTACATACAATGTAGAAAGAATACATAATATTAAAATGATTCAAATTCTCAGAGTTCTTAGTTAAAATATTATATTTTCTCTATATTAAATAAACCGAAAATAAAATAAACTCAAATTTTTTATAAGAAAGTAAACTTTTATACTGCCATAAGAAAGTTTATTCACAAATTTCTTTAGTAGTCAATAAATTTTCTATAAAATTTTTTATTAATCCATATAGTTTTCTTTGTAAATGTTACAGCCTGTATAATATTGCAAGTATAAAAAATTTTCATTATTTTTTGTTATTTTCAATACAAATTGGTGAAACATCTTTTCCGATATCGTGGAACAGGCTGCTCGTAATCGTGCCGACATAGTTTTCGAACTTATTTTTTTTTTATCAAAATCGATTATTTTCAAAGGTGAATAATCGATTTTCGTGAAAAATGTTAAGTAGAGGTCCAACAAATTTATCGGCTAAGCTTTTTTTAGCGGTTATGGCTCGATACAATTAATAAAAAGTTCGAATGAATTAATGATCAAATAAACTACTTTTTCAAGCTTTTAGTTCTGTTTATATTTATATTTTGTAGTTCGAAAATTCGTTAACCTTCGGTGGTTAACTTCTTTAGGATATTTCTTATTTTTTTATATATAATTTTTTCTTGTCTTTTTTCCTTTCAATCACAAAAAAAAATTTTTTAATGAATAAATAATTTTTAAATATTTATTATGTATACAATAAATACAATAAATAAATACATGTATTTAAAAAAAAAATATTTATCGGTTTTTTTAAATTTTAATAACAAAAAATACTTTGAGTGAAAATTATAATAGTTAAAACTTATATTAATATAGTTTTAAGTATTGAACATTTTTAACCGACTTCAAAAAAAAGAAGGACGTTATCAATTCATATGTATTTTTTTTAAATTGTTAGTTTATAACTCGGTTCATATTAGATAATGATTCTACTTTGCCGATTTTTGCAAAACTTGACACACCCCTGAACTCTGAAAATCACAAAATCTTGTATTTAAAAAATGGGCAGCGGCACGCCCATTAAAATTAAACTTTCTTTCAAAATGTGCTATCAGGTCTTTGCATTGAAGTCGGTTTTTTTTGAGCTGAATTATTTTTAAACAGTTTTTCTTAAAAAATAAACTTAAAAAAATTTTAAATGTTTTTGCGGAATCGCAAAAGTTCTTTATAAATTGAATTTGAAAAAATATTTTTATTTAAATATTTTAGTACGCTTAGACAATTTTAGCAAATAAATGTGATCTCTTATCGAAATTTATACTTATCGACAAATTTTTCTAATCAAAAATTTTATTAGTTGATTAACTGGTGATTGAAAAATTTTAGCAATTCAAAGAAATTATTTTGAATTTCTAATAATTGGGAAAATTTCTGGACAAATTTTAGAAAAAACTTGCTGGACAAACGTTGTCTTAATCTCAATTATATTATTTTTTTAACTACAAACGAAACAAAAACCTTCCAGGTATTGACCCGAATAAGTGTTGAAAATGTCATCTTCACAGCTCCTAACTTCCAGAGATCGTGCGTTACGAGCAAACACTCACTATGATTTTATATATATTTTATAGAAAATTATGGAAATATAAAACTGTTTATTTATGTACATATGTATGTATGTAAGTTAGTCTATAAATATTTTTATATATTTGCATGCAAACTTAAATTTATTTATTTTTAAATTGATAAAACGCCATTAATTTGCTACACAATTTACAGCGTTTGATAAATGTCGTTGAAAACATAACACATTTTTTCAAAAGCCTGCTCCTACTAATAATCATATGAATATGTACAAACGTACCGTATGGAAACTAAAGGTAAATAAGAAAATTTAAAAAAATTTATTTCCAAAAAAAAAAAAATATATGGAACTACTCAATTTTAATAAAATATTTTACAATCAAATACAAAATAAATTAAGGTATAACATGTTAAGGTGAATTGTTCTTTATTACCGTTATTTATAATGTGGAGCTCTTTCTATTACGAGAGAGAAACAGAGAGAGAGAGAGAGAGTTTTTGTGAACCATCATATTCGTGGAGTTTTATTTCACTGCTCCCAATTACCGTTATTACAAAGAAGAGTTTACTTTTTGGCTTAACAAAAAACGTAAACAAATGCTCCATTTAAATGAGAAACGCATTTACTGTTGAATTTTTTGTTGTGTTTTATTGTTATTACAGAAGAGCACATCTACATATATAACGGTTTTAATTTGTAACTTGAGCACGAGACTTTTAAAGAGCACTAAAAGAGCATAAAAGTTTGAATTGTAAGTATATGTACTCTTATTTACCCTTTATGATTATATTGTTTTTATTTCTTTAGCCGAAGCAACAGCAACATAAGCATTTTGCCAACTCCATTTAAAAATGTAGTGTATGAAAAAAAAGTTTTATATACACCAACAATATGTTAATGCCGCCTAAATTTAGCTGGTAAAGAGGAAAATTGTATAGGGAAATTGTATATTTTATTTGTTGTTGCTGGATGTTGTCTTTTTTGCTTTTTTTTTCGTTTTATTTTTATTGATATAGGGAGTATGTTATCTTGAAATGTACTCTTCTATATTTAGAGTAGAAACTCATAATTTTTGCGTACTCCAAGGAAACGGAAATTGCAAAAAACACCAGTCGTTATAAAACTCTTGAAGTAGAAACGTGTCGCGTTTTGTAAAATTTTAAGCACTAAAACATATAATTACATACATATGTAGCTACTTAATAATTTACGTGGTTGAAAAATATAAATCTTAAGGTACATATACACACAGGAGTGTATAAATCTTTAAATGAACGAAAATTTGTGTTACGTGGTAGATAAAATTTAGAATATGAAATAAAAAAGTAAATTTATTTAAAAAATATATACATAAAAGCTAATTAATAAAACAAGTGTTATTATAAATATTTTGCAAATGTTTTAAACATTATACAAACCTAGTATATAAAACTATTAAGAATTAATAAAAGGTAAGCTACAAATATTTTAAAATTGTATGCCTTGTATTAACAAAAGCAGCCATTTTACTTCCGTTTATGTCTGGCTTAAAATGAAATTGAATTGTGTTTGTTTGTTTGTTTACCAAAATTTTTATTAATTCTCCTCAGACTGGCTTTATGACTGCTAAAAACAAATTTCAAAGCAACAGTGTGTTTTAGTGTTTGTTTTCGTCTCCAGCAGTGTCAACCTAACCTTACGCACTTTTTAATATTTTCCATTATATGGGCTCTTTCCCCGTTCCTTAATGTCTAATTTATGTATAATATGTACATACTTTCTTCTCTTTGGCCCCTTTTTTGCTTTGACTGAAAAGGCTCTCTATGACTCTTCCTCTCTCTCTTACTTATTCTCTTGCTTTACTACATGTTTCCAACAGGCATTCATTGACTTTTGAATGTTTTAAATGTTTTTGTTACGGTCTTTTTAGGTTTCTAACTGTATGTAGGTATGTTGTTGCAAAGCACAATAATTTATATTGTTGCTGCTTTCATATTCTTCCCCTATTTAAAATTTTGCTGGCTAATGATATGCGCCTCAAAGTGATAAGGTAAAAGCAATTGACTTTTAAATTAATGGGATGAAAAGTTGCTGCATCTTATCAAGTGAAATTTTCACGCGCATGTTCTCAATGATATCTAGATCTGCAAATGTATTCAGTATTTTTTACGATAATCATACAGCTCTAATAAATGTAACGAAAGCTTATCGATCTTACTATTCAGTAACATATTGTGAAAGTCACAAATATTTTATATAAATTGCAAGGTCTGTAAGCCTAATTTTGACATTTCAGTAATTTTTAAGCCAATTTACATCATAAGCTTATATGGGCTCACCCAAGTCTGATCTAAGGAATTTTTAGCTGCGATATTCTGAGTGATATCAATAAAACGTCGGCTTGAAGGTCCATTAGCAAATAACACTCGGTTAGGGTAAATGCAAGTTTAGATTAGGTTAGCAGACTTCTTCTAGTAAGGAGGAAAATGAGAATTCAAACTATTTTAGTTCAATAAAATGATGATGATAGGTGTGAATATGAAAAAAAACAACAAGAAAGGGGAGAGGTAGAAAGGGGAGAGGTAGAAACCTTTAAATGTTTATTAATACTAAAGCTGTGTGTTGAATAATAGTATAATATTTATAAAATAAAACAATTCTGTGGCAATAAGGAAGAAGTGTTTAAGTCCTATTTTACTGTTTTGCAGGAGAACACTTTTAAGCGCTCAAGTTGATTTTCATATATTTATTTCTTTAACAGTTAAATTGGGAAACTTTTAGTTAATTTTTATTTTTTTAAGCAAACATCATTCTACATACTATAAATTATAATGAACCAAAGTATAACCTTAATTAGGCTATTATTCCCAATGAGACTAGAAGTTTAAAAAAGATAAGTCTCAAGTCATAGTACTATATATCCCCCTGAAATATCGCCCAAATTAATTAAGATTTTGGCCAGGGGTACTTTTAAATATGTAGAGGAACCATTAACTCAAAATCAGCTTATATCGATTTAAGCACTTTTTGCTTTTCGCAACAGAATTAATACAATTATATTTATTTTTTCACGGATAAATCCAACGTAAATAATTTCAAGTATATGACGTGGGCCAATAAGTCCATAAATGTTTTAATGAAACACAGTATTTTTTTGACAAAATATCCTTTTATTTTTAAACACAGCGTCCTTTTAGGCTCTTTAGACTTTATACAACGTTTTTTTCAATTTGTATATTCCTTTCAATAAATAAGATCTGTCGAGGTCATCAACATAGGTATTTCTTTAAGAGAATATTTCATCCTCGAAATTAAATCTCTTTCGACCGAGCCCTTTCTTCCGACTTGGAAACAAGAAACAGTAAGTCGAGACTGAATCCAGAGAATAAGGCTGAAAGGTTAGCAAGTAGCCCAATTTATAAATTTCTGCTATGGAAACTGCGCATGTGTGCAAACTTACATTGTCCTGATAGGAAATAACTTTTCTCGGACCAATGCAGTCGTTTGTTTTTAAAATCTCATTCCATTAATCCAATATTTTGGATTAATATTCATCACTAATTGTTTTACCCGTCTCAAGAACGTAGATTATGCTGAATGAATCTCAACAAACGGTCGCAATGACTTAATTGGCAGACACACTCAACTTGGTCTTCTTTGGCTCCCATTCTTTCAGTGAAAGCAACTGTTTTCGCTGCTGTTTGGTCTGATGTGTTGTAGATTATATCCATGACTTTAATGCCTGACAAAACCACCCTAGCCTTCCTTGAAGCTAATTCCACCCGCCAATCCAACTCTTTCGTCCGATGTGTTGTGCTGAAAACACGTTTCTTCCACAATTACGAATCGTTATATCAACTCGCTTGTTTTGTGGTTGAACAACGCCAAACACTCCTGCGAAGTTGTGACACGATTGCAACTTCTGGTCGGTTGTGAGGAAAGATTTCTCATACCCAATCGATCACTCAACATTTTAACTACTAAGCCATATGAGATGTTTATGGCTTCCATAATCTATCTGAATAACAATCTTCGAGAGGCCAACATAATATAGTGAATTTTCGCAATTGTTTCGGGTATAAAGACCTCATTTGGTCTTCCAGAAATTTCGTCATTTTCAGCGCATGTACGGCCACAACAAAATTCAGTAAATTATGTGTTCACCATTGAAGTTGATGGTGGGAATTACTCCTAATATTTATCAATGTTAGTCTTAGTTTGAGTGATGTTTTTCTTAACACAAACGAATACTTATTGTGCATACGCTATTCACTTTTTTCCATTTTGTTTTGATATCACGTTTTAATCAGCTGCCAAACACAAACTTCATGACGCTGCTTGTTGCAGTATTGAAAGACGTTACCTGTAAAAATAACCCGCGGAGCGATTAGTTTATCTGTGGAAAACACCCAGACTCTATTGCGGGAATCGAACCCACGACCTCTGAACTGAGAGGCAAGCATAGCTCACAGAGTCACCTGTTGCCTGTTGATAGGAGTTATGTTGCTCTTTCAGTTAAGGGGTGTGAAATTCTAAAAGTCAAGGACTTATTAATTAGCCCGCCCGCAATGAAAACATCAATTTTTATTATAATCATTACAAGTTTTTTGTGGCATTTACCATTTTTACCATGTTAGTTAGTAATTTCTTCAATTATTGACATAAAAAGGAATTTTTAGTCTACCTTGACATAAAATACCTTTTATTGCAACCAGAGCATTTTTCGTTCCCAAAAAAAAACTGCGCTGATTATCCTAAAAACTTACCCCATCACTTGTGCGTGCACTGTATTTATTATTTCATATTTTGCTGGGTGTTTGCATTAGCAATATGGCTGTGAGCGTGCGTATGTGTGTGTGCTTGTGTGTGTGTGCGTTTTGTGTTTTTATGCCTTTCCAAATTGTCTGTTTTGCTTGTTATTATATTTTGACATTTTCACGCATTCCTTTACTACGGTTTGGTTGTCCGGGTATGTGCGTTTAAGCTAAAGTGTGCGAGTTTGTATTTTCTTTTCTTGTTTTGCACTTCAAAAAGCATGGTGAAGTGTTTAGGGTGGGGGGGCGGTTGGGGCAGAGTGCTAGTCTTTTCAACTGCTTGTGACAGTTCTTTTTTCGGTTGGCATATATAAAACAATGTTAGTGCTGGTTTTATTATTGCTGCTGCTATTCGTGCAAATTGTTATTGCATGAATGTGCAAAATATTTTATGAATTTTGTTTAGTCGCTGTTGATTCCTTTCATTTGTAAACGAAAAAACAGGGAGTTTGTGGCGCTTTTGTTTTTAAATTGATTTCCGGCTAAAAATCAATAGCAGAGAGTTTTTTTTAATATTTTTTATGTATTTGCTTTTACTTATATTTTTGTATTTTCTTTTTTATTTATTTTAGGCATTTTTTAAAAGTATAATTTTATGGCCATTTTTTAAGCTAGGGTGTGTTATTAAATAGAGGGTGTTATTAAATAAAAATTATAATAATGAAGAATATTTAAGAATTTCAATGAGTAAATATTTTATATATAAAATCAAGATACATAATTATTAAATTTGATTTTATGGTACAAAAAACTGCTTTATATAAAAGCCTTTAAAAATGTATGTATGTATGTATGTATGTGTCTCCTTGTGTCCTTTCATTTGTATGTAGCTAAAAACTATGCATAATAATCATTTAAATTAGTTACTTTGATAGAACACACAATAAATCTTTAAAGTGCGTTAAACCCAACAGCGTGCAATTTGGAATTTATTTGGCATTGCAGCTCATCACCAGTTATTTTAAATGAAAGGGTTCATTAAAAAAACCAGTCACTAAAGTTAAACGTAACTTTCCTTGTAGTTCTATTATGTAGTTCCTTTATATGGATTATATGAATAAAGCACAAAAGCATAAATTTTCTCAAACTTTTAGATTTTTTATACTGGGTCACAACTATCACATTGTTTATGGCACTCTGCCATATCAAAAGCTTGTTTTGTGCGTTCTAAGGAAGATTTTCGAAAATATATTTTAAAAGTAATCATTGTCTAAAAACTGAGATTTGTAATTTCACACCCATTACACAACTGATGGCAATTCTGAGCAGAAATTATGGTTTTATTTATATTTCTTACTCCGCACAGTGCGGCCAAAATTGTCAATTTAGGCAGAAGGCTACTATACTTTTCGGATACTATATTTCTATTAATAAAATTAAAGAAATTTTAAAGTAAAAAAAACTTGCCCCCATATGCAAAAAATAACGTGTGCATCAAGTGTACGTTAAAACCAGTTTTTGTATGAAAATTTTGTTTTAACGTATACTTCAAGCACACGTTAATAGAAATATAGTATCGTACAGCCTTCTGCCACGTCCCCCATTTAGTTACTGTAGAATGCATCCGTATCGTATCTCTGGATATTTTTCATTAAAGGCTTTCTTTATTTTTCAATGGTATTGATATTCTTGACCTAAGCCAAGCTATTGAACTTTGAGTCCTACGGTGTTTTTGAATATCGATTCATATCACAAAAAAAAGGATCGTAAATTTTTCTCATTTTCTCCTTTTTTTGTTTTTACACATTTGTAAAAACTGCAGCTCTTATATACTTTTCAACTAGTAAAAAAAAACCAAAATTAGATTTTAATAGCATGAAAAAACTAAAAAATATATTAAAAATATAAATTTTTGATGAAATATGCAAAAATGTGAATAATTGTTATAAAATATGCAAAAATATGCACTTACAAATCGATGCCATTTTGTCGCAAATTTGTTGATTCGCAAAGATATTTTATTTACGTAGATCTACGACCAACGACAGAAAACATGTATTTACATGATTTACTAATCAGCTTAGCAATAACACTTGCATAGTGTAAATAGGACTTATTGTTGGCAAAACCCAACGCGTGAGACTATTACTAATTCCTACATAGTTTCTGAAGCGCAACGATGCGCTGCCTTTGTGCCTTTGTGGCTGAGTGGTAGCGATGCTAGCCTCTCAGTCCAGAGGTCGTGGGTTCGATTCCCACCATAGACTCTTGGTGTTTTCTGCAGACAAGCTAATCGCTTTGCGGGTTGTGTTTGTTTTGTTCTTAAAAAAAAAAAGTTCTAGTGTATTTCTAGTGTAAACAGTAGATAGCTTTACGATCTACAACATGATTGTTGTGCTTCATACGGCGGATTTATGCAGTGAACTCTTAGCGACAAATTTTACGTGGTTGGCTTAATTCGTCGTTTGTCTCAGTTATATTCATGGCGCGAGTTTCAATTATAATAAGCGTGTGCTCAAAATGACTCAAATAAATATATTGTGCATAAGTTTAAGCGAGCGAAAAATTTCTATAGCGATCGTGCATTATCAGGCTTAAAAATTTACTCACGTTACCATCTCTAATTTTACACATATGTCTCATAAGTGGGTCATTAGCGTGGTAAAAAGTTTAGTTATCCATATAAATAAAGGATTATTCCACTTATCTTTATTGCATTTAAATGAGAATTTAAAAAAATTAAAATTGTTTTAAACAGTTTTGTGTATCAACTGCTGTATATACTTCACAGCAATGCAATAAATACGCATGCAGCAAACAAATGCATGTGGAAGTGTACAGCGCAAGATGAATGAGTATATGCCAGGGTGTATACATGAATACATACATACATATAAAAATACATTGATACGTTGTCATGTGTGTACAAGTACAATCTACGGGTGTACATACATGGTTGAAGATTTTGAAAAATTTTAATGTAACTGAGAAGGGGTTGCTTGCTAAAATTACCAGGCCTATTATCATTTTATGGCAATTTAATTAAATTCAAAATCGATTTAAAATTTCATTTTAATTATTATCATTTTTATTTTGTAATAATATAAAATATATCATTTCAAAGGAAAAAGAATAAAAAATCAACAAAGAGTTTTAATAAACCATTAGGGTATACAAAATAAATGTGACCTTTTTCTTTAGCTGATGGGCTTGTTGATTTCCATTTTATTTAATTTAGAATAAAATTAAACTCTATATAAAATTTTTCTGTGAAATAAGTTTATCTAGCATGTATATTAAATAGTTGTTTTCCTGGAGGTAATTAAAATATGTAAATAGTTTTACCATAAATCTTTCACTTTCCATGTAAACAAAACTCGTTCGTACATATCATTTAGATAGCAAGGTTGAAAGAAAAGTTTTGTTTTCCTTTTATTTTTTTTTTTAGTTTTAAATGGATATTTAAACGAAAACTAGACAACAAATGAATGCTGAGCATTGTGGAGCAGCTGTTAATAAAATAAAATTGGAAAGTTTTAAGGCTGCTTTTAAGTTTTAAAGCCTATATATATATATATATATATATATATATATATATATATATATATATATATATATATATATATATATATATATATATATATATATATATATATATATATATATATATATATATATATTTAACTTTAAGTAGGGGCAATAAAATATTTAAAGATATTTCTGTAACTTATTAAAGCTTGACAGCGCACATTTGTTGGAGGATTACATAAAGAAGCAGACTATTATCTCCATATCATTTCCGAACGCTTATTCCCTTTTTCTCATATGAACAATATGCAAACTTTTGCAAAAGAGCTTTTGTGCTTTTAGACCGACGAGAGAACAAGAGAGCACAATAGCCAAACCCTCATACCTACGCATGCGTACCTAGGGTACGCATTTTTAGTACATTTAAATGTTAAAATATTATGTCATTGTACTGAAAATACGTACCCTGCTGCTACCGCAACGCTTCCCGCTCTTAAGGCTGGGGCACAATGAATCCGTCAGGCGTTAAACTTCGCCTTTTTCAACTGACAGCTAAGTTGAAGTAATGGTTTTTATGAGGTATGTTACATTCAGTACACGTCCGTCAACGCAAAGTACAAAAATTTTTCAACTTTTAACTTTTTGCGTACGTTGAGTAGTTTGACAGATATTGGTTGGTTTTTTTCTTGTATGTTTTTTGCTATGTGTTTGTGTTTTGTGACAGCAAAAATAAAATTAAACAAAAGAAATAAACGAAATAAATCAAAAAGTTGAATTTAATAAATAAAATGGAAAATCAACATACAAATGCTTCCGTAAATAAAGTACTCATTGTGCCAACCTTCTCCGTCGCTGCGTTAATGTCAGTTAAAAAAGGCAAAGTTTAACGTATGACGGATTCATTGTGCCCCGGCCTCTATTTAGGTAGGAGGGAAACATATCTCTGCGACAACAATGCATGCTCTTACTTTGCAAGGAAACAAGAACTAGTTCAAGAGCTTTCAAAGCTGTTTACCTCAAATACAAATGTCAGAGTAAATGCGTTTGTACGTTATAGCGGTCTCAACTCGACTGGATTTGCTTATCTGAAAGTCAACCCAACCTTCACACAACCCAATTATTTTTTTTTACTTTTGTGAATCACAAGTAGATTTTACTTCAAGATGTTATGGCACACAAAAGAACTAAAAACGCAAACGTTATTTAGATTGTGAATGGCAATACTAATGTGTAAAATGATTTGGTTCTCAGAGAAACAAACTGAATTGAGTTGAGAACGATAATAGGGTCGGTCTTAGTTATTTAAGTAAATCATTATTAAAAGTACATTTGACTTATAGTTCTAAGATCGGGGGGTTTAATCTTCGCTTTCGTTAACGAGCTGATACGATCACGTTTTTTTTCAGTTTGAGATTATGGCATTCGATATCGAACCATATTATTACATTGTTCGATAACTAATTAATTTAAATAATAACAGAACTTTTTTCAGCACAAAATTTTTCTCTGAATTTAAAGCAACTTTAATTTAAAATCTTCTTTAAGCTGTTTTAACAACATTTCATTTTCTTCTTTTCAATTATTTTTTTTTTGTTTATCTACGTCTAAACATTTCACTTTGTTTTTGTTACTAAATGGAAAAGTTAAATAGAAGTTTTTCTTTTCTTTGTTAATTTCATTTCTTGCACACCATTTTGTTTCTTACCTTGAATAAAAGTAAAAAAAATATATAAGAACTTTGTAAATAATTCAGTCTTTATGTTTTTCGTTCCAGAAAAAAATTATTTCTTGAAGAAATATTCTTTATTTCTTTTTCCCTTTGCTTTATATACATTACATGTTGCAATAATAATAAAAGAAGTTCTAACTTTTTAATTCTTAAAGGTATTTTCTATGTGTGTGTTTGTGTGTATATATCTTTTTTTTGTATGTAAGAATATCTGCAGGTTTATTTGTATGCGTGTGTGTCTACTAGAATATTGTTTCCTTTAACTTTTCTTAGAATAAAGCCTTGCTTGTTGTAACTAGATACAAATTAATATGGTAAAATACGAGGGTTGTTAAAAAAAAATAAAATAACTTACAAGAACTTGTGTGTGAATACAAATTCAAATTTAAGTAGCAGAGACAAAAACCAAAGTTTTTAGCAGAGTTCATTTGGCGTTTAACACTGCACTGTTAATAATTTAACAGTACTAGTAAAATTAATGACTATTATTTCTTGGGAAAAACCTAGGAATATACTAACCAATAAATGGAAAATATGGCCCGATATTAATAAGGTCAAAATGTTAGCTGAAGCTTAGTGAAAAACTAGAGTAAAAGAACTTAAATATTGCCAATAAATTTTATTTGAAATTGGACAAATCTTCCATTTTCTTTCAGCTATTTAATAGTTTATTAGAGTAATTCGTAGATCTTATATAATTTAATTTTTCTCAACTGAAACCATCCTCGTATATATATGTTTTATATATAAAACACAAGATGTGTGTGAGAAACCTCACTTATACATTTTAACGTTTTATTTCAGATAATTTATTATTCAATATTTTTGTTATTTTTAGCTTACATTACGTTTTTTTTTCTTTTTTGTTTTTGTTGTCTATTTTTCAAATTTTTTTTTCTTAAAACTTTTTCCCCCTTACATTTCCGGTTTTACCGTGTCAGTCGTAATAAGTTCCTCATGTCTCACAGCTCGTCTTGATTTAATTTACACGCCTGTATTTAATGTGTTTTTAATTTACTTTTCTGATATGTTTTACCAATTTTCGTTTTATACTCATACACTAAGTGTGAGTGTGTGTGTGTGTGTTTGTCTGTGATTTTTTTTCTATTTGTTTGATAGAATTTTTGCGCAAAAATCGTTTACGGGAAACAGTTTGTTAAAAGTTAAGTTCATGTGTGTGCGTGTTATTGCTCTGCTACAAGCACGTTTCAAACAAAATGGGAAAAATATATAAGTGTTATGTATGTGGTATATTTATGTCTTTATATATACATAGAATATAACGTGAAAAAAATATGCTCATGTTAAGGACAAACTTTATCAAAAAATAAAAATGAGAAATAGCATACCATACAGAGAAACTTTTATTTTGTTTTATTATTTTTTGTAACAATTATTGTTGCTGTTTTTGTAATTTTTCCCATAATAGAATTACTTTAATATGATTTAACAATAACAAGGAATTAAGGACGGCCACAGCTAAAACAGATAAATGAATAAGTAGAAAAATATACTAAATTAAACAGTAAAAGGCAAAATAATTAAAAAGGAAAAAATGTTTTAACTTTTGTGTGTCATGTTTGAATTAAGAAAACAGCAGATATGGTATTCGCAGTTAAAAGTAAACAATAAAACACATAATTAGAAAAATAAGCACCAAAAGACACAAAATACTTGCTACTATCTGAACTTTCTGTCACTGACATTTTACAAACAAGTGCCTCAGTTATTGCAATTGCAGTCAAAATGCAATTAAAGCCGAAGTCTAAGTCTCAACTGTAAAAACAAATGCATGCAGGAACATGTACAGCTTTCCCTTGATTTTTTTTGTAAATATGTTAAAGAAAATGCCCACCTCCCATATACCAATAATATTAGAAATTAAATTTTGTCTCTGATTATAGTCTGAATCCATCGAAACGCTACAAAAACTTGTAAAATCATACAGTCAGCAGTTAGAATGAATCTTATTGCAATCGACTGAAGGACATGCTAAGCTCCCATATATTATTTTTTACAAATATTCTAAGTTTTACCAACTGAAGTCCTTAAGTGCTTAAAAATTATAAGTTAGAGAGTTCCTTTGATTTTTTTAGATATGAGAAAGGAAATGCCTACCTTTCATATATCTTTAATAACAAAAATATAAAATTTTTCTTTCTAATTATAGTCTGAATCAATCTAACGTCTATAACAACTTGCATAATAATACAGTCAGCATTTACAATGAATTTTATTGTAATCTTAACTCTTAAAGTGCTTAAAATCTTACAAACATAAGAGCAGCTATGATTTTTTGTTAAGTCGTTGAAAGAAAATGCCTGCCTCCCAAATGTACATACATATATCCTTAACAACAAAAATAAATTTCATCTCGGATAGTCGGAATCCATCAAAACTTCATAACAACTTGTAGATTCACATATTCAGAATTTACAATACAATTTATTGCAATTGAGGGAAGGAAATGCCTAGCTATCAAATGTCCTTTTTTAAAAACATTATAAATTTAAGCTTCTAAAGTCTTTAAGTGCTTAAAATCTTACAAGCATCAGAGCCTAGTTGAATTTTTTTAACATACATATTTGAAAGAAACTGCCTTCATCCCATATATCCTTAACAATAAACATTATTATATACGCATATGTATATCAAATCGATTTCAAGATCGAATCCATCAAAATTATTAGAATTATATAATTAAATTTTTTTCCGAATTTAACTGTGATATGCAGAAGAACATACATATATATATATACATATATATATATATATATATATCTCATATATCCTTAATTATAAAAATTAAGATTCAACGTGTTAACTAAAATAAGGATACAAGAAAATGCAGTAATTATTTATAAAATCAAGCAATCAATATAATTTTACTTTAAAAGCTGCAAGGACACATATCATTTATAAAGAAAATTAAATATAAACTCTTGTCTTAATTCAAATGCAATTAAAAAAAGTACGGTAATAGTTATAAAATTCTATAGTCCATCATTTCAGTATATTTTTTGAAAAAGTCTACAGGACAGTGCTGTTTTCCATATATCCTTAAATACAGTCATAAAATTTAAACCCTTAGTGTATTAAAAAGCTTATAAGTATTTGCAGAATTGTGTAATAAATCATTGCGGTGAAGTTTATGGCAATCAGTACAAGGATACACCCACGTTCCATACATCCTTTATGGTAAAAATTGCATTTTAGCATTAATTATGCAAAATTGTTAATTTATTTCTAAGACAATGCAGTCACGTACCTTGGACATTTTTTTTACAATTGCCTAAAGGACACGCCCATGTCCCATGTATCCTTAAAAACAGAAATCAGAGTTTCAGTTCTATCTGTGGTATGAACGCGTTAAAACTAAATTTTTTCAGAAAAAATCCCTTCAACTGTTCCGCTGAACTTGATCTAAGTCGGAGCAAGGACATGCTCGCCTTTAATTATGTTGCGAATACAATAAAAGTTATTAACTACTTATGAAATTGTTCAGGCAAGCGATCCGGCAAAGTTTATTCGAAACGATGTAAGGACATGTCTACCTTTCATATGTCCTATATGAAGAAAATTTACTCCCATTATATTGAATATTTGACCAAAGTTTAAAGCAAAATATTAATAAGATTGTGCAGTGAATTATTTGTGATTTTTTTTAATCAGTGTAAGGACATATCTAGCTTACATACATCCTTATTTAAAAAAAAATTATTTATAGTTAAAAAATTTAATAAAATTGTATTAAAAGATAGAAGATATTTGTAGAATTCCAGCGTTTCATTAAATTTTATTTCAACCGATGCACATTGGGTTGATTCAAGTCGCTTTTAATTAATATTTTTAAGTTATTATTTTCGAATAAAGTTTTATGTTGAGTAAAAATAGATAAAATTCCGAATCACTAGTGATCCAAATCAATGTTTAGTGTTGCTTAATTTTTCTGCAGTGTGCTGTCAAAGTACAACGTTTTTTTGTGGTTTTGCTAATAGTGTAGAAATTTAAATTCAACACATTTCAAGTTCTTTTTTTTTTTTGTTTAAAAGTTATTTAGTGGAAATTTTATGATGGAACCATAAACTTGAGGTATTTTAGTGCGCGGTTAAGAAAGTTTTCTTTTAATTTTGTTTGAAAAAATACTTTTGTTGATATTGTTCCAAAATTAGAGTGTTTTCAAAATTTGTTGGAATAGAACTAAAAATGTTACGAATTGTTTGTTCTAAAAGTTTGTATTAATAAGGCATATAATATCAGTTTTTATATTCAAGAAAAAAAATCATGCGAATTTAATGCCGTTTTATAAATTTTTAAGTTTTAAAGAAATTACTGGTTGGCTAAAAATTTTTGAAATGATGATGATGATAATGATGATGATGATAATGATGATGATAATTATGATGATGACCATGATGATCGTGATGACTATAGTGAATTATATTTATATTAAAATAATTACTACATACATTTTTTTTCTTTTATAAAAAACAAAAATATAAAAAATCCCAATGTTTTCAAAAATACATTTTTGTAATCAGTAAGACTTAAATTTTCCAAAAAAAAATTAAAAATAATTTTCCACCTTTCCCTGAATTAATAGCAACTTTGGTACGTATTCAACAAAACATGCAATGCAGGGATATGCCCATCCTTTTTTTTATAATGAAGGAGAAATATCATCTCCCTTCGTAATGCAAAAGTCGCAAAATATTTGTAGAATTATCGAAGTAAATCTTCCACGTTAAATTTTCCCTTGAAGGGCACTATGAAATCCTTAAAAGGATTAAAAAAATTTAATTCAATTATTGTTGAAATTTTCCTCGATCTAATTTTTTTTATTTCTTGATATTTAGGAATTGTTTTTCTTTATAAAAAAAATTAACAATATTTCGTTACCACAATGGGTATCTGTAAACTTGAATTGCAGTATGAAACCCGCGAAATTTCACCAACATCTCTAGAATTATATAAACAATCGCTCCGAACAGCCGACCTTTCAAATATTCTTACAATTTACTTTAAGTTGATGTAAAAGAATATTCTCTGTTCACTAAACTTTAATGGGGTTGCCCCTTTCTTAGCCACTAAGAAAGATATGCTTTATGGACATATAAATATGCTGCTCTTTACGCGTCATAGCCAGTACAAAATTATGTGACAGCTATAGCTTCCGCTTCTAGCGAAGCTATAGCTGCCTTGTGCCAGCTAAAATTGACAAACAGTTAAAAGGAAACCACATCAAACAAAAATAAGCGCCTAATAATCAAACGCATCATTAACATGACTTCGAATTTAACATGTGAACTCGGGCAACAACACCAAACCAATAATAAATGGTATTATGCCTTTTCTTTGCAATACAAAAAATAAATATCTAAAATAAAAATAGAAATAAAAATATAATGAATAACACATACACCAAACTAAACTGACTGACTGACACCTGCACAAATGCAACAAAATTGCTTAAGATTACAACATCTACGACGACCAAGCAGACGGCGACGACTTCAGCGACACCAACAATTTAGATTTTTATTTATTTATTTGCGACAAATCCAAAAATAATAAAAGTATAAAAAATAAATAAAAGAAAATTACAATTTTACCGCATAAAGTATAAAAGTGAAATACAAAAAAAAAAATAAACAACAGCGACAACTATTGATGACAGTTGAAAGTAATAAATTATAGCATATAGAAAAAAAATTATTATGGGTACGTTTCCTCTTTGAACACAGCTCCTATTACACATGAACACACACATACACACACACTTGCCGACAGACACTCTCAATAACAGATGATGCAGATCTTTAGATAAATATTCGTGTGCATTTTCTAGCCATAAAAATATAAAATAACAATTTCAAAGTTGTTTTTCAATTTTATTTTTCTTTTAGTTTTATTTTTCTACGTTCAACACCTTGATGCGGAAATTTGTGTTGGCCAACGACCAAAAGAAACCTCCTACTTTTTTCTATCTTATTTTTTTAACACTTCACCAAAATTTTTAGTAGCATAATAGGTTTGTCATTGCGTGTGTAATTTCCACAATAATCATATCAGACTAAATGAAGTACATGTCGATATATATACATATTCTGAATCCTTATGAATAGGGAAGTTGAATAAGCAATGTCCATCTGCCCATCTGTCCCTCTCTCTGTACGTGTAAGATATTTTCCAAAGCCCCAAAAAAAGCTAGAGACTTCATATTAAAATTTGGCAAAAACAAAATACGATTTCAGGGCTGGAAAAACTATTTTGGTATATAAAACCTACTAGATGAAATTTTATTTTTTTCTTTTCTTTGACATATTTCTTTAACATATTTTTCATTTCTTTAACATATTTTATATTTTAGAAAGAAAAAAATTTTTACTACTGAAAATCCGAAAATTTAAAAAACATGGTTCCAGGGCTGGAAAACTTAATTCGTTTTTTGGTTTGTAAAAATAACTAGCTAAAACATATTTTTATATTCTTTAAATATTATTATTTATTATTATTAATTATAATAATTAAATAATTATTATTTATTAAATACCAGATATATTAAAAGACTTTTCCAGAGCTGGAAAATTTAAACTCGTTTAGTACATAAAACACGTTAAACCTAATTTTTCATTTCTATATTCATTTAACATATTTCCAGGGCTGGAAAGCTTAAACTTTTTTTCTTCTCTTCTTTAGAAACTCACATTAATTAATAAAAATATTTCATTCAATAAGAATTGAAATTACTGAACTTAAGCGTGACTAAAAATTATTTCTCATCAACGAAAAAATTTGTATTTAAATCGGCGAATTTACAAAAATGGTTCCAGGGCTGGATTGTGTACACATTTTGTTATATAAAAATAACTAATTAAATTATTTTTCTGTTGCTTATTAATTGAAAATATTTAGTATTTCATATAGAAAAAGCTTGATATTAAAAATAAGTAAATTTAAAAAGATGGTTTCAGGGCTGGAAAATTTAGACTTTTTAGTATATAATATTATATAACTTATTAAAAAAAAGTTCTTTATGATTTAAGCACACATATTTTGTATTTTGGGAAGAAAAATATTTGTATTGAAAATACGAAAATTTCAAAATCATGATTCCAGGGCTGGAAAGCTTATACTTAAACCTTAAACATAAAAAGCTTGATATTTAAAATAGTTGTAAAAAGATGGATCCAGCGCTGGAAAATTATATATTTTTTATGTACTGTAAAACAATTTTTTTTCTTTCATATTTTATAGTTCAGAAAGAAATAGGCTTACAGTAAAACTCAGCAACATCTAAAATGTGGTTGCAGGGTTGGAAAATTTAAATTTTTGGTAGATAAAAATACCCTACTTTAAAAATTTTGTTACTAAAAATTCGATTAAAAGACAGAACCAATCTTGGATAGTTTTAATTTTTTCATTGTATATATCAAATTCTTTTTTTTTTTTTATTAATTAAACATATTTTCTGTTTTAGATAGATAAAGATTGCTTAGGGCTGAAAATTAGCAAATAAAAAAAAAGTTTCAGTTCTGGAAAATTTTTTTTTTTTTTGTATATTTAAGTAACTAAATAACTGTTTGTTTTTCTTTTTGATTAAATAAACAAACAAATTAAACATGACAAATTACATTTTATTAACCTGAAACTGGGCCTTTTCCAAAATTCAGATGTCCTAAAAATTGCTTGGCTAGAATATATAACGCACAAATAAAGGTCAAATTTGAAGTAGAAACATGACAACTACTAAATAAGATAATCAGTATTTTATTGTATTGCATTTGCTCGTATGATGCAGAGCAGTGATGGATCTTCTAACAGTGCCGTTATACTTTTCTGCTAAACTAAATCAAAAATATTCTGTGGGAATAAAATTTTTATCTTATACGGCGATATAACAAAACGTGTAATGCTGGCAATGGGATGTAAGAGCTGAAACATTAAGAAGTATTGTAATACTTAATATTATTAAATACCGGTAAATATGGAATAAGTTAGCTTATTTGATATGCCGAAACAATAATAAAACTCTTTTAGAAGTATCAAATAGTAGCAAGGTTTTTCAGTACCATATGTTATCAGGAAAATTTCGATTGTATCAACTTTTCCATCCCAGTCATAGACTGTGCTGCTTTGTGTAAAAACGATAGTTAAATTCTGACTAATTAAATTAAAGTCTGATTTAGTATAAATCAGTTTTTGTTGCCAAAATTTGGATTTAATAATAAAAAAAGATGAAGACAGGTATAGAAAAGGTATATATAACTTTATCTACCTCTCTCTGTCTTTCTCGCTCTCTCTCAAAAATTTAGCATTAAAAATATATACTTTGTCAAACGGCGCACTATTAGCCGGTTTACATGCATAATTTTTAACTCACTGTAGATATGGGTGCATAAATGGCCACCGGAAAGCGCAGATCTGTATTAAAATTATACCTGATATATTTATCTTCAATAATTTTAAATAGATAATATTTATAATGTAAGAAATGTTGTTGAATTCAGGGTGCAGAATAAAATATTAAATTATGGCTAATATCGAATATAAGAATTTTTAATTAAATTATTTAGTCACAATAAATTGTAATAGAGTGAAACATAAATAAACATTTTTTGTTAGTCAGACAAATATGTATGTACTCTATACGTACATCGATAAAGGGTTAAAAAGATTCGGCACAACCGCTCTCTTTTTTTTTGAACTTTGTGGTCATTTGCAAAATTTAAATTTTATTTATTTATTTTTTTTATTTTTTTTTGAGTAAAGTGACAAAACACAAAATGAAGTAATTAATGAAGCAAAGTAAAGATTTTTGGACTTTTTATAAAGAATTCTGGGGCAAAAGTTGAGTTTTCCAGTTTTTTTTCGTGATAAAGAAAAGCGGGACTTAAGCTTAAAAAAAATAATAATAAATTTTTATAAAGAAATTGCTTCATATTTTAAAGCAATCCGTTGAGCTTATTTTATAACGTACAATGATTCTCCTTAAAAATTTCAAAATATTTCGGTTGACAAAAATTTTTTATTGTCAATAGATTTTTTATTTTCGTTGCAACATTATTTTTAAAAAAGGATTTTATACATCTGGTTGTTCAAAATAAATGCTTTTATGCTTGTTTACATTTAGAATAATTTTGTACAGATTTTTCTGTTTCGCATCCTTTATTGTTTATTTCACGATGGGTGTTTAGTCATCAGCTACATTCTTATCATCAGACAATCACAAAAAATGCCATAAAAAGAATTGATTATTAACTCAGGCAGACAGACACTATATGCCACACACTCTCGCCCATTCACATGCGCTTACCTTTCACAATCATCAGTGTCATCACAGTTTGGACAAAAAAAAAATAAACACAAATACTGCTCCTCGTCCACTTGAAATTGTCAATAAATCACTATTTGTCAGTTCGTTTAAAGAAATTCTCCAACAGCAGCTCCAGCTAGAACAACAACAAAATTAAATTTAACATAACGAAAAAATATTTTGAACTGTAAGTCGAATAAGGCCCATTGTTTACCTTTGGCATGCATTGGCTTTTGTTAAAGCTTTTATTTTAATATTGCTGTTGTAGCTGTTATTTTTTTTTATTTTGCCATCGTTGAAGTTGTTGCTGCTGTTGTCAGTGTATGTATGTGCACCAGTCTGTTTGTCTGTTGTACTCGTATTGTCTGCTGGCCGCGGTCGTGTTTTTGAACAGATCTTTTAAGGAAATTAACTTTTTATCATTGTTGTTCTTTTGATTACAAAAATTTTGCTTTAAAGTGGGGAGTGGCTGAGTGAACAGAGCGCATGTAGTTTTAAGAAGAATTTTTGATCTGACATTGTTGAAATTCTTTTATTGTTTGGATCAAACCAACTTTGTGTTGTTGTTGTTGTTGTAAAAGAAAAAAGAACCTGTTGAGGCGCCACTTGTATATTTCGTTCGCTCTTAAATCTTTTATAAGTCATGAAAAAATAATAATATTTAGAAAACAAATAATTGGCAGACTTTGTAATAAAATAAATTTATCTACTTGCATTTCAAAATCAAAACTGTCGATGCCAGTTTAACATACTATTTCCACAAGTCAGGCCAGGCAACGTGTCTTGAAAATTTTTCGTATGACAATTACTCAAAAAATTATGTGCATTTCATATAAACTTTATATTCAAGTCGGCTGTCCCGGTTGGGGAAACTTGGGGAAGTCAGTTGAAAATCATATGTAAAAATAATTTTTTTATATGCTGCCGACATAGAACGATTTCTTCAACAAATCTGTATTGTACAGTGGAGTTTGGTTATAACGAATTCCAAAGAATTGCTATTTTTAATTTTTTTCTTCTTTAATCAAAAAACGTATTTCCTAAAGCCTAGATCCCACTATCAGTACGATGTACCGATTTTCGTCGGCTCACTAAATTAAAGTCAAAAGCAATAAGCTAAATTGGCATTATTTCTCAACTAATTGAAATATAAAGATATAATTGCACCCCACTTCATTTGGTAATAAAGTCATATAGACTTATTCCGGAATTAATTGAGAAATACGGTCATTTTGGCTCATTACTTAGGACCTTATTGCAGTGAGCCACGATAGTGGAAACTCAGCTTGGGACTTAAAATAAAAAACATATTTAAAAAAGTTTTTTTTTATAAAATTTTATAACGCTTTTGAAAATTAGTAGATTTATATTTTTGAACTAATTGAACTAATTTGTTTGTACACATTTTTTACAAAACTTGGAGTTTGTTATAATTGCAAATTAGTTATAGCCGGAAATTGCTGTATGAGATATTAATGCAAAACTATTGGCACAAAACAAATTTTGCGTTGTGCGAATTAGATCTTTAAGAACGGTGTTTGTTATAACCAAACTTCACTGTATTTTGAATAGTTTGCCCTTATCGTGGCTTAAATAAGACTGCAACTTTTTTTTAATAAATTAAAGAACATTGCTTACCTACTTTACTTTAATCTAGGAAGTTCGAAATACGCAAATCAAACCCATTATGTTGATTGAAAATTTTATATTCAGAAATTATTGAAATCCATTCAGAAAACTTCTGAAAGAAAAACAGCAATCAGCTGGCTACAGCAATATAGAAAATGTTCCCTTCAATTGTGTGAAAAAAGGATTATCAAAAAAAAATATTCAATAGTCTCCATACAAAATACTTTAAATTAAATAGCATTTTTCCCAGGCCTCTTAAAGCAATTATATTAAGTAACACACTGTAATTAAAGTCCTCAATGTTATTTCCATTGTTTTTTTTTTAGAAAAATGCAATAAGTTTCCCACATTCTCTAAAACATATGATATCATTCTCATTAAAAGTGCCACATCACACCCTTGACTTAAATATCGCTACTGTTTTGTTATGTTTTAATGACAACTTTTTTGTTGTTGTCATGGTGTTTTTCGTCTTCTTGTTGTATTTACTAATTGTTATTTTATTGGTAACACGATATCTTGTAGCCTCATTTAAAAATAATAATCACACACACACACTCGTATTAAATACATCCACCCTAATGAAGAAAAAATAAATGTTTAAGAACACAAGCACGTCTAGGAATAGTTTTATGTAATAGAAAATGATACCTTTAGGTATGTGTTAAAAAGTTGTGGAAATTCATGGAAATATATAATAAGAGCACAATTTGTAAATAATAAAATAATTTTACAGAAAAGGTTTAAATAGTAAATATAAGCGATTCGGACGGTTAAAATTGCACTAACCTAGAAAATTGGCTGAGATAACTAACGTGTAACAGTTAAATAAACCAAGGCTAGATTATTAATAAAATATTTTTTAACAAGCAAACACTACAAGTGATTTAATAAAAATTTTTACCACAACCGCTCTTTATAATGCTGAAACAAATTTGAATATCCTTACTTCCTTACTAAACTTATAAATGCGAAAGTGAGTTTGTTTATGTGTTTGCAATGCTTTCACACAGAAACCATTAAACCGATTTTAAAAATTTTTTCATCACTAGAAAGCTACACTTAGACTTGGGTCGAAATCATTTATTCGGTCGTTTTTGACTCAAACCAATGATGAAACTCATTTAATTACATACATTACTAGCGTCAAGCAAAGGATATTTTTTAACCGGTTTTCTCGTACGGATTTTCAAACCACTTAATCGATTTGGAAAATTCTTTCACCAATAGAAAACAAAATTACCAGCGTCAAACATTGGCTATATTTATCCGATTTGGAACCGGTTTCTTATTTGGCATGGATTTCCAAACCACTAAATCAATTTTAAAAATTCTTCCACCAATAGAAATCTACTTTACCAGCGACGAGCATCGCGTAATTTTTTATCCGTTTTGGAACCGGTTTTTTTTTGGTAAGGATTTTCCAACTGCTAAACCGGTTTTGTAAAATTTTTAACCCATGGAAAGCTACATTACCAGCTGAAAACATCACATATTTTTTACCCGGATCGAAAGAGGTTTTTTCTTATATTTATTTCGGAGTTTTTCGAAAAACACTTTTTAGAGCTGGTTAGGCCAATTTTCGGGTTTGATTGCTTAGACAATTTTGAAACCGGCTTTTATTCTGTTTTTTTTAATTTTATACCGTCTTTTTATCGTTTTTCGGGTTCCGTACACCAAAGGTGAAAAAAGGAACCCTATTGTTTTCGCTACGCTGTCCGTCTGTCCGTCACACGGTATTTTCTCAGGAAGCGTAAGAGCTACGGACCTGAACTTTGGGCAGAGTATGTAGAACTTTTGCCACTACAACAACAAATACATGAGAATTAGAAATTAAAGGGTGCTCCAAAACGAGCGACGAAAAATTTTAAAATCTCATTTAATATACATACAATTGTATGTACATATGTATATTGACACTTGAAATTTGTAAAATTAGTGTATTTTTATATAGAATACAACAATAAACATTAACATATTAAAAAATTTAAATGAAAGGGTGGTCCACCAGTTAATGCAATTTTGACTATGTAATTTTGACAAATTGCTATATCTTGGAGACCGTAAGAGGTAAACTCTTGAAATTTTCAAAAACGGTAAAACTAAAAAATCCGAAAATTATAAAATCGCCAAACCGAAAAAAATCGCCAAAACCTGAAAAAAACTAAAAAAAATTAAAAAAATCGCCAAATCGAAAAAATCGACAAAATTAAAAAAAATTCTAGCACTAAAATAAATCGCTAAATTCGAAAAAATCGTTTAAATGAAAAAAAAATCGCCAATATGAAAAAAACGCCAAAAACCGAAAAAAATCGCCAAAACGCGAAAAATGTGCCAAAACCAAAATAATTGTTTATGTGAAAAAAAATCGCCAAAATGAAAAAAAATTGCCAAAATTAAAAAAAAAATCGCCAAATTAAAAAACAATCGCCAAATCGAAATAAATTGCCAAAATTTAAAATAAACGCCAAAAACCGAAAAAAATCCTCAAAACAAAAAAAGTGCCAAAACTAAAAAAATCGCCAAAATTAAAAAAAATCGTCAAAATAAAAAAATCGCCAAAATAAAAAAAAACGCCAAAATAATAAAAATCGCCAAAATTAAAAAAACTTCAAAAACCAAAAAAATCGCCAAAACGTGAAAAAAGTGCCAAAACTCAGAAAGCGCCAATAAATTCAAAAAACCCCCAAACTAAAAAAAGGCTTAAAACAGAAAAAACTCAAAAACCAAAAAAATGCCAAAACTATAGTTTATATTGTTCGTATTGAATTACATATCTCGTGCCCATACGGAACCCTTCGTGCGCGGGTCAAAGTCGCACTTCACTGAATTTTTTTTAACATTATCAGTGAGTATAAAATAATAAAACGTTTATAGATTTTAAGTATGGTTTCCAAAATATTAGATCAACGTGAGCCGAGCTGCGGGTGAAAGCTAGTTTCAATATAAAAATTTTTACAGGCTTTATAACTTTCTCATAATTTTGTTTCCTAAACCAAATATTAATTTTTTTAATATCAAATTTTTTCTTACCATACAAAATCCTTATAATTTGTTCCCTATCTCATGTAGAAATAGAGCACAGGCTGCCATCTGAACACAAGTTATGGAATTCCAAATCGCATTAATTTGAAAAAATATTTCAATATAGTTAGAAGGGAAGTATTATGATATTTTTTTGATTTCAAATGCGCTAATTAGCGTCTTGGTGTTTGTAAGTAAATGACTTTATCAACTCAACTGGACTTAAGATTTACAAGACATCAAGAATGAATGAAAAGTACAGGGACTCCAACTAACAAAACGATACATGAACTGTTTCATTTGTCGTTTAATAAAGGATATTACAGATTTGATTGTATTTTTGTTATCCATTGAATCGTAACAAAGAAGAATAGTTAAGTAACAATTAGAATTGGTTATATCAAATATACGAACATTAGTGTATTTCTAGATTTCGTTTTTTATTTACCTAAATCAATATAAAGTTATTGAAAAATATTAAAAGAATTTGGTATTTAAATAATAAAATTTATCGTTTTCATTTAATTTCAGTAAATTAATATTGGTCCTGAACACGCATTTAAAACCCTTTCAGATATGGTATTTGAGAATCTATATAATAAAATAATTTTAGAAAATCTAAGTAGAATATTTCGAAGTTAGTTTTTGAAAATGGTTAGATTTTTAATCGATCGGTTTACAGAACAGACCCGATTATTTTATTTTTAATAAAAATAACAATTTTGAATTTATGCGAAATAATCCTGGGAGCGAATTACCACACTCAATATTGAACGAAATTACCAAACATTGTATAGAAATATTTTAAAATTTAGAAAGATGTCAAATTTCTAAAGGGTGTTTTTTATAGAAGTTTAAAACTATGAAATGAAATAAAATATATATGAATTTTTTAAATTAACATGTAATTTACTTTATTGGGAATATAATCTTCTGGCATTATAATTTATATATGACTTCTGGTATATGGCAGCCACAGTTGGCTAATCCGGAGGTCCAATTTTCCATGACCTTTTTCAACATTAGTATTAGCAATAATGCAGCGAATGTTGTCCTCTAAGTGGTCAATTGTTTTAAGCTTGTCAGCATAGACTATTGACTTCCTATATCTTCATAGAAAATAGTCTAAATCGCACGATCTTGGTGGCCAATTCTCGTGTCCAAAACGTGAAAATAATGCGGTTTCAATACATCAATTGCAGCACGAGCTGCGTGACATATTGCAGCGTCTTGTTGAAACCTCAGCTCCTGCTGATCATGTATGTTCAATTTATGAACGAAAATTGTTATTATGGATAACAATATTATGGATACTACTCTCTACAGCTGCAATGACTTCTTCTGTACGCACTGTACTATCATTTAGAATTTGGACGTTTTGCTCATACATCAGCCTATTCATGTTGAAATGCCAAACCAAACCATATATAAATAATGAATAAAAGTGTTGTCAACTGAAAGTTTTATACATCTATAAAATACACCCTTTAGAAAAAAAGGTCTTAATAATGATGATGAAAATGATACATTTAACAAAAAAATTTAAAAAAAAGTAAGAACTATAAAAACCTTAATTATAAAAATTATAATTTGAAATTTATTTGCTGGTGGTTCAGAATGTATGGTTGAAGTCTACTGACGATTTGTTACAGCAACAATAAAATGCATATAGACAACGCTGAACCACGAGTAAATAAATTTAAAATTGAAGTAAACTTATAAAAATATCGAGCCGTAACCGCTAAAATTGCTTAAAGGAAACATTTTTTGGACTTGGTTTATTTTTTTTTTTACGAAAATCTACTATTTTCAATCTCAAATAATCGATTTTGGTCAAATACGTAAGCTCGAAAAAAATGTCACTTAAGCTCTTTTGGCGGTTATGGCACGATATGTCTAATAATGAATATCTTAAATAATAATAATAATAGTAATTATTTAACTCGGAGCTGTAGGAGTTAAATTATTAATGTTTTTTATAATCTTTATTTTTTTAAGATATTCTTTTTTTCCTTGCATTTTTATAATTTCCTCTTTCTCTATGCGAACAATAAATAAAAAATTTTAATATTACGTTCAATTAAATAACTGGTATTTATTTTCATTTATTTTCTATTATTTTTATTTATTTCTTTAGAGATTTTTATATATTTTTCAAACCTCTGAAAAATTGTCGTTAAATTTGTTTTTTTTATCATTTCTTCTTCATTTGTTCGAACAATAAATTTTATACATTCCTTGTCCCATGAAACACTATTATTTATTATTAGCAACAACTATTTTTTGTTTACTATATTTATATTACTTTGCATTTATTGTTGTAATTCTTAACAAAAAAATAAAAAAAAATTGGAAAAGTTTTTTTATTGCATTTTTTACGACAGAAAAACATCAATAAAATATTTCTTTAATTTTAAGCAGCTCCAACCTCCTGCTACTGCTGTATTGTGTATTAAAATATAAAAAGTTTAGTATTGTATTCGGTAACCTCAATATAATATTGACTTTTCCATATAAAACCAAAAGAAACAAACTTTAAAAAAATATGATTAATGTGTCTGCAAATTGTAAAGGCCTGAGGCCATAACCAAAAAAAAACTTAAGGACGCAAAAGTTTTAAAAAGTTTCAAATTTGATATTTTTGTTTATTTTGCTCAATTTATGTATGTATTAAAACAAAATTTTAATGTTTTCATAGTATGGTCATTGTTTATTATGTAAGTGTGTACGTGGCTTTCTCTCTCCCCACCTCTCTCTCTATAACTCAACTCACTCTTTATGGATTCTATTAACAGGAAATTAATGTCTCATCTGAAGGGAATTCTGCAGTGTCACTCAATGAGGAGTAAAACCTTTTTGTGTGGCCTTTAAAATGAGCTTTAAATTATTTGGCCTAGGAATATTCCTTTTTCCAGCTTTATAAATATTGGCATAGTTTTACAACGAAAAGTATTGACAAAACTTAATTTTTTTTCTCGCCAAAAAATTGGCCACTTCGACAAGTACGGCTTTTTCATTTTGTTTTTAAAAAGGAGCTTTAGAATATTATTTTTGTCAGCTTGATACATTTTTAGTATATAAATTATAGTGAGGAGACAGTGACTAACTTTTTATTCACGCTCATTTACTTTTACGACGAAGAATATATCCCACACTGAAGTTTTTATCACGAAAGCTCACACTTGACAAAACTTTTATTCTTTTTATTAAATTTCGCTAAAGAAATTGTCATGCCGACGAGTACAGATTTTTTATTTTTCTTTTAAAATGAGCTTTAGAAAGTTATTTGTGGCAGCTTTTTGTATTTTTAGAATATAATAAATACTAATGATAAAAAAGCGAGCAATTTTTTATTCACGATCATATATGCTTACAACGAAAAGTATTTCTCACACTCAATGTTTTATCACAAACGCTCACGCATGACAAAACTTTTATTTTTTTATGTCTCGCGAAAAATGGGCCATGCCGGTGGCAGATTTAGCTTGAAATTGTTTGAAATACAAATAAATTTAAAAAAAAAATGGCATCATCATTAATGCTTATTAATGAAGATACTCAATAGCAAAACATTAAATATTTATACTTGTCCATGAATTTAATAATAATTATTCATCAAATATATACAAATTCTTAAATTGTGCAACACCTCGATTTCAGGAAGCTAACTTTTAAAGAACAAATAACACCAAAGTTAATTGTGAATAATAATGACAAACACTAGCAGAACGGAACAACATGCTGTTTCGAAGGCCGCCACATGATGAGGTAAATCAGCATTCCTCTGGTTGGTCCACTGTATGTGGTGTCAGTTGAAGCAAATTTAAATTTTCATATTAACAAATATCAAAGCAAATGGAATATGTGAATGATTTTGATTCATGGTATTATAATTTGCTGATTTTTTTTAATAATGAAAGCTCAATTTTATCATCTCTAATTTACAACAGTCTTGTCATTGTTGCTTGCTATTTATTATTCTTTTGCACATGCTTATTAATTTGCCTATTTTTGTTTTACTTAAGACAAACTTTTTTTGCTTCCATACTACAGTGAAACCGCGATAATTCGTATCCCCTGTATTGGGAAACCTTAACAATAAGAAATAAATGGCTGGTCCGTTGAGAAAAAATTCTTTAATTCGCAAAAATCTTATACATTTTTCTTCCCTCGTTCATTTTTTTAACTCAAAGTCATGTTATTCCTATTAAAAACCAATGTGTTAAAAAAATACAAAGGCAAATTTTTGGTTAATTTTTTTTCAATTGCCGTTCGTTATCTTCTAAAAAATGTTACATTTCTTAAAACTAGTTTATTTTTATTTTTTGTGAAGTGGGATATCATAGAAAAATATTGGGCAAAAATTAAAAGAAAAACGTTTCGCAAACGTTTTCGTTTGTTAATTGATAAAAATAAAAATCAGCAAAGTCTAGAAAATAAAAGCAATTAAAGCAAAAATAATTCATGTCTACTTAATATTCTTTGGCAAAGCTTTTACCAAATTCTCTGTAACTTCGCTAAGACTTTCCTACCGTTGCCCTCTTACCCTTATCTGCCATTCGTTGAAATTGTATGCTGCATGTTACAGAGCACTTAAATTTTATTTTTGTAAGCTTCCTTAGTAGCGTGGTACCAAATCAGCTGATTTAAATATATGTACAGCAGCTACATCCGATATATCGGTGATTTGATTTGCCGATATATCGGCGATATTTTACTGTTGATATGGCGATACTTCTTAAATTTTTTTAGAACAAACAATTAAACTTTCAACGATTTTTGCACCATAGTAGTGAAATGTTCTCTCAATGCTAAATCATGTATGTATTAAATTAAGAATGAATTCAAATATCAATTTAAAATATTAATACTCTCTTACACTATAATTTTTGTTTTTTTTTTGTTTTTTTAACTTAAATTCAATATGCGTATCGGAATCGGTATCGTCGATATTTCTTTTTGAGTATCGGTATCGGTATCGGATCGGCAAAACGGCGTATCGTTACATCCCTAACCCGAACACACATACTCTTACATTTGCATTTAGTTGAAAAGTTTTGAAAGCTCTCACAACGTCTTCCTGTTTCTTTGCAAAATAAGCATCAAGCGCCAACCACGGTTGTCAGATATTTTCTACCCTATTTAGCCAAATTAATTTAAAAAATTGCCAAAATTCACCAAAATCAGTTTCATGAAGTTTTTTCAAAATAAATAGTTGATAATAAATTTGATTTTAGATAATACTTTTTTTTAATAAATTTAGAAATTTAGCAGAAAATCGCCAAAAATAGAAATAAAGTCGCCAAAAGTAATTTTTTTTAATTTTTTTCAATTTGAATTTGGATTCAAAATGATTTAAATAATATAATTAATATAAGAAAATTTTTCAAAATTAAGTTACTTTAATACCTTTCAGATGAGTTTTTGTAATATTTTTTTTAAATTTTGAATTTCTATATTGTTAAAAAGCTAAAAAATCGCCAAATAATTTATTTATCGCCAGAAAAATTTAGAAGTCAAACAAATAGGAAAATTTCTATATTTAAAGAAAAATCGCCATATCTGACAGCCCTGGCGACTAGTGTTATTATCACCGCGATCTGATTGGCTGTTGTGCTCTCGTCGATGTGAAAACACAAAAGGTCTTTTGTAAAAGCTCGCTCATTGTGCATTTGGCCTGGACGTAGGTGCTCTACAATCAAGTTTGCCCGTCAGGTTTCTTTGATGCCTTTTAAGCGTTCAGTTTTAAGTGCAAGCATAAGCGATGCCAAACTTCGTGCTTTTGGAACTATTTTTAGTGCTTTTTGAAGACTCAAAACGCCAAATTTTGAACGTTGGTGCCAAAGTTAAAAAAAGCTCTAATTAGTGCTTTTAAGAAATTTTTTTATATCTTAAAATTAATTTAATAAAACCTTGGTGTATTTATTTTTTCAGTGTAAAGCATACCCTTTTCGTCTAAAATATTACATTAAAGGTGTTGATGCTATTGCCGAAATAGAGAATAGCTGAGAAAATTTTAAACTTCACTCGTTTGGATCTTCACTTAGTGCTTTTTAAGCTTTTAGGATCTCAAAATTATGATTTTTAGTGCTTTTTTAAATTTTGATGTGCTTTTAGAGGCAAAAAAAGTTTGCATCACTGGCAAACATAGTGCTTCCATATCAAATATTTCGTGCCATAGCCTCCAAAAAGTTTTAAGCGATATAATTTTCGAGTATCATATTTTTTGGCGTAAATTTATTATTTACGATCATCGATAAGAGATTTTTGTCAAAAAACGAAATTCAAAAAATATCGCACTCAGGGTTTTTCTTGATGATCATGTACCCGGAGTAATTTTTAAACTTTTTTTTTTTCAATTATAGCTTAACTGCTTCGTTTTATTAACTCAAGTTCGGGTTTTTCAATTCTGTATTGTAAATTAAATTACTTTTAATTGATGTAATAATTAACTTAAAATTTCTTACCCAGCTAGGTTGGGGGCATAAGCTCTCAAAAACTTCAACAGCTTTCATACATAACAAGTAATATACCAACTTAAATTTACTTTTTATAGACCACTATTACCCTCCAAAGAAAACTTTGCCGTCATTAAGACCTTGAACTAAATAAACTCCAAAAAAAAATCCAATTTACTTTTTGTTTCATTTTTATTTTATTTAGCCTTTTATTTGCACTCGAGTTTCTACAAATAATAAAAATTAAATTTAATTATCTTTATCAATTTCCAATGAACTGTATACAGCAAAAAAGAATTAAGGCGAATAAAATAAAACAGCAACTTGAGTGCAGCAATTTATTTGTACTTTAAAGTTTAATTTTCTCATTTTCTTTCCTTAAGCGTCGTCATTCAGTTGATTTTCGTTTTCATTTTTTTTTTGTTGAAAGTGTAAATTTTATTTGTTGTGCCACTGCCACCAGTATTGGTGTAGCAGGACACTATTTTTTACTCGTTTAATGTATTGGCTCTATTAAAATCGTACTCGAAAGATAAACATGGAACGTGACCCGTTTTAACGAGTTTACGACGACACAACGACTGCGCCATACAGCAGCAAGCAGCAACCAAACTTACACTCAACAATTACAAGGCAAGAAGTTCTCGAAGTACAAAAGAAAAAATAAATGTGAAATGGTATAGTAAAAGATGGGTTCCATGAATGTTGCTGTTTCAAAAATAAAAAATGAACACTAAGAAACACTATTGATTTTTATAACAACTTTTTATAAAAATGTACCAAAACATTTGTTGATTATATTTCGCAATTGGCCAACAAAAAATTTATCTACATACTTACACACACATACATAAGTATAAAGGTATGCTTGTAGTTGTGTATTTCCATTTGTTAAAGTGTCTGTTTTTACAAGAAAAAAATAAAAAAAAAGCGCCAAGTGTGGGTGGGTGCGAATGTGAATTAAAGCTCTCAAGTGCTTTCCAAGTTTTGTGTTGAATGACATTGTCGTACGTTGTTTGTCCGTTTGTTCATACGTTTTAAGTTTCAGAGTGGTTTTAGTTGGCTTCTTCTTACAGTTTCATTTTCTGGTCAAAAGTGTTTCCAAGCTGATGATGGTTAGTTTTTGCTCTGTGTCGTTTTTCCTTTTCATCTGGCAAGTTTCTCAAGTTCTGTTTGGGGAGATGTTGACAAATTAAATTGGTGCGTGTTTAAGTTTTGAAATAAGAAATTTTCTAGTTCCAACTGCAGCGCTTGTGCTAACCCTCATAAAATTGTTTTTTTTTTTGACTAAAGCAACTGTCAATGTGAAATTGATAAGATTTAGAGAAATTAAAAAAAAATATATAAAAGAAAACAATAGATAAATAAAACTATTTTTATTTGTACGTGTTTTATTGTATTGAAAACTACAAATTAGATGCTCGTAAAAATTAAATACTTTTGTTGATAAAATAGAAATTAATTAAGTTAAAATAAATTAAAGATAGAAGCTACCCACGCAAACACATAGAGTTGTTGGAAATTTAGAACTTTTACAAAAAAAAATTGTTTTTTTATGGACAGTGGCGTCAAGTATCTTTCGCACTTTCTTCCGAAATTAATATTTTAATGGTTGCTTAAAAATACATTGAAATGTATAACTGAGGGGTAGGCTAGTTCCTAGGGGCATTTTACTGCTTGTAATGCAGAGCAGGGTACCTCTACGCAATAAAATATCTTAGAAAAACCAGAGATATTATATTAAACTTTCATTTAACAAAATTATAAGCTCAACTTATATAACAGTTGAAACAAGAACTCAATAATAACATGTTTTCATCTTGCTTCAACAGTTTAAGATTTTTTTATACTAAGACGTCAATAACACCTTAATAATAATTCTAGCAACTTCCGGCAAACTGCATTTAATCTGAAAGTTCACACAATGCGATTTTGCGTAGATGCATTCTAGCATCTTATTCAAACTGGATAACATTAAAAACACAACAAAACTTGGCATCACTAAATATTAAAATCAGCTGATTTGATAGAGTGCCGCCAAGGAAGCCTACAAAAGTAGGAATTAAGATAGAGCACTTAACATGAAGCATACAATTTCAGCGAATCTTTGTTGGCAGAGCAGGATTAGAGGGCAATGGTAGAAAAGTCTTAGCAAATTTATAGATTATTTGGTAGAAAATTTGCCGAAGAATAATAAGTACACACGAGTAATTTTCGTTTTAGTTGCTTTTCAGGATTGGTTAATTTTCTTTAACTGCTATTATTCCCCCTTATTGTGAATGGCGTCGTCGACGTCAAATCAAGACGACAGTAAATATTGTCACTTGTCTACTCTTTATCGGCTGTTATTGATAATCTCTTACTAATCTCTACAGTTTTGTAAGTTAATATAGCATGTTAATAGTAATCAATTCTTGTTGACGAAGAGTAGACAAGTGACAACTTTTGCTGCCGTCTTCGTCGACGACGCCATTCGCAATAAGGGGGATTAACTTTTATGTATATTAATGATACTACTGTATTGTCTGGTATAAGCATGTCCATCTACAAACGTGTGTGAAACGTTTTTTTTATTTTATTTTAATGTATAAAGCTGACAAAAATAATTTAATACGGCGAAATAATTTGTCTGAAAGCTCATCTTTAAAGTGAAACAATACTACTATAGCTAAGTGATAGCGGTGATATACTGTTAGTCCAGAGGTGATGGGTTCACTTCCCGTCATAGATCCTGGGTTCTTTCAGCAGACAAGGTAATCACTTCGCTTCGCTGGTTGTGTTTCTTAAAAATTAAGAAAAAAATAACTTTCTTAAACTAATACATATTATATGTTGTGTAAAATTTATGAAACAAAATTTGGCGATATAAACTTTAGAGCATGATCAAATTACAAAACAGGAAAATCAAATTATATTTAATTACAATCATTCCCATTGTCTTTGATTATTACTCCCTGCGTTATAAAACCGACAGTCATGGGTTCGAGCCCGGTATCAAACAGTCATTAAATTACAACATCATGAATTTTTCTGAAGTGCATTAGTGTCCCTTTTTATCTGTTGTTGTGGGAAATTTCAAGACACTGGTCACTGAACTTACACCGGCTTCAGCAGCTACTAATCCTAATATAACATCAGAGCGCCCTCTTCCGTCCGTATTTTGTAGCAGAATCATCGGTTATGTGAAATAACCAAGAAAATGGTTATTAAATACACCAGAGGCGTTGCAACACTGCCTTAAGAAATAAAATAACATGCAAAAAGCAGAGTTTACAATAATTAAGCTTTCCTCTCCATATCACTTCCTTCACCCACCATCTGTTTTCTTTTTACTATCCCTTTCCTTAAGAAGGTAACACCTAGTAATAGTAATAGGCGTTTATTGCCTGAGTGCTACTTCTCTTGAATAGAAAACAAAAATAATTCACTAAACGTTTAATTTTTACTTATTTTCGTACCCTGCCCAAATCTCAATTGCAATAGCTTTAAATTTAAGCACTATTATTTTCAAAATACCAATTATATATTTTAACATAAGGTTTCACTGTGTAACATAACTAAAAGAATATAAAAGGAATTGTAAAACAATAAACTCGACCCGCATACCTTCACAGCCGTTTATGTTAAAAGATTTTTATTTTTATTATTATGCTCTAATGGTTTTTGTCTATAAATAAAGCAAAAAAAAAATTAATTTATATTTTTTACAAATCTATGTTAATGGTCTTGTAAACTGTCGTTTAAAATTTGTATAAGGGTTTTTTTTACTTTATAGCTTTTGCTTTTCAATTGACCGGTGGGTCGGTCTGTCATGCCTTAACTAAAAAAAATTCTAATACTTTAAGCTGAAACTAAAAGATATTTTTGAATTGTATTTTTGGGCTCTTATTATCTCTGTTCCACCTTCTGAACTTGGCAGTTCATAAAATTTAAAAGACTTTGTTAAAATACCTTGATGTTGTTGTTGTTTTTCTTTCTTTCTTAAAATTCATTGCTTTTACGTTACGGTCATTTGAGTTTGCATATAAATTGTTTGATTAAAAGGTAGTCGGCAGTTTTTTTTATCGCTGCACGTTGTACGATATATTATTGATTTATATGGCGCAAAAGGGTTTAATTAGCATTTTTTTTGTTTTTTTGGTGCTGAGTTTTTGTACATTGGACCATAAAGCAGCCCCAGCAGTTTTCGTCATGTGTCAATATTTACTTTGGCGTTTTATTTATGAACATCATCAGGCTGTTTTTGTGCTTTTGTTGTATATCAGTTAAAGCTTTTTATACTCGTATTTCTTTATTTTTGGTTTTATGCCTTTAGCCTTTTTGTAATCAAAAAAGCTTAAATGTTTGTTTAAAAACTCATTCAATTGTATAATTCCGTTTATTTTTATTGTAATTTTTAATTCATTATTTGAAGTGTCTTTTTTATATATAGAGATATGTTTCTTGTTAAAGTGCTGAACATTTTTACATACCGGTTCAATAATTTTAATAAAAGTTGTGGTGACTAACACAAATTGATTTGATAAATACTGGCGGTTAGTAAAAATAATAAATTTTTATTAATATATAAATAAGACAAGCGTGCATTTGGCGAGTTAATGCAACGTTATTTATATAAATAAAATGCGTTTAATTTTGATTTTCTGCATAGTTGAACTTTTAGCGAAACGAAACCGCAACAGCTGTCACCTAAAACAAATAATTGGCTGAAAAAATTAAAATCAAACAGATATAGTTATATACAGCAATGGCTTTTATTTCAATTGTTAGAAGTTTTAAGCCAGAAATAAATGCTAATCTCATGTTTTAAAAAATAGTCTGTCCGTCAGTTTGCAGATGAAAATAATTTTCCGCAGCCACCAGAAAGGCTTGGACTAATGTCTCAGAATTTGTCTTAAATAGATCTATATTGAAAATCAACAAAATCAAAAAGACGATTACAGGGATGGAAAAGTTAATTATTTTTGTGTAACTAAAGTTCGAACAAATAACACCAAACTTAATTTTAATTATCTGACAAACACGCAGTAGAACGGAACAACCAGCTGTTTTTGAAGTTCACTATTCTTTTATAATTAGCATTATTTGTGTATGGTCCACTGTGTATGGTGCTAGTTGATGTAACTAAAGGTACGGTCGGCCATTGTCAAACATTTGCCCAAAAAAGCTAATGAAAAATCTTTCAATTCAAAGAAAATTTTGTGAAGTTAAAGATTAGCCAATAATGTTGGATTCTATGAAATTGTCTATTAAACTGTTTAAATTGATAAACAAGTGTCTGGATCAAAACTTTTTTCATTAGTGCGAATGTTTGACAAGTTATTGAGTTATTTTGTTTATTTTGTAGTTAGACATATGTATTTATATTTTAGAAAAAAGTATATTCGAATTGAAAACTAGAAAATTCAAAAAGATGGTTCCAAAGCTGGAAAATTTTAACGTTTTTCGGTATATAAAAAGTAATTAAATGAAAATATTTTTTTCTGTTAAAAAACAAAAGATTTTTATCGAAAATCAGATAAATTAAAAGACGCTGCCAGGGTTGGAAAATAATTACTTTTTTAGCATATAAAAGTAGCTAACTAAAACTTATTTTTTTCTTCATTAGTTACACATGTTTTATATTTTAGAAAAAATTTAAAATAAATAAGTATTGAAAATCAACTAAACCCAGCTAAAAAAATTATATATGGTCCATATATTTTTAATATATGAAAGTATATAACTATATATGAATATGTATGAATTTATGTATGGAAATATATGGGATTATACATGGCAAAACTATTATATATGAACTAATATATGGACTAATATATGAAATGTATTATAACATATGAGCTCATATATGAAAATTTAATTATGAAGCTCTTCATATGTGAATCGATATATAAATATAAGATTTTATATATGGAGCCATATAAGATTGTATGCTTACATGATATCTCAAATAAGATGGTTTTTGCAATTGGAATTTTATCACTGCTGAATTGGAAATCCATTAGAAAATACATACGGTATGCAAAGTTTATATGCGTACCCTGAACGTTTAAAAAGAAAAACTTTTTGTTACAAAAAACCATTTTTGTATGATTTTATACATTGTGGCCCCATTTAATATATCAAATAATCAAAAGGATAGTCCAGTCATTAATTTTATAGAAAATAACAAAATTCTCTAAATAAGAAACAAAGTTCATATTACAGTATTGAAAGCTATTGTTAGAGGGATTATTTTTTCTTTTATAATTAATTGCATTAGTTTTTAATCTAATTTCTTAAACTAAATGTTATGTACGAATATGATTTATGTGTTTTTTAAATAATTGATTTACCTTTTGATGAATGAAATGACTTTTAGTTCGTTTTGAATTATTTGTCCAAACAAATGTTTCATTAAATGCAACCTCTCTCAAGTCTAAACAATTTAATTGTAGTAATTTAATTTATTGCACAGCAGTGCGTTTTTGTGAATCAAGAGTGTATGAATATGAACTTTGCATCCTGTGGAAGGAATTTACACATACATGTATGAAAATGTATGAATATATATAATCATATATACCCATATACCCTCATTTTTCGGATCCGAACCATATATGGGATATCATATATGCTCCATACATATTTTTTTAGCTGGGAATCCAAGAAATCGCATCAGGGTTGGAATATTTAATTTTTTTTTGCAAAAAACTAACTACAAATAAATTATTTTATTTTTTTAATTAAACTTATGTATATATTTTATATTTTAGAAAAAATATATTGGTATTGAAAACCAAAAAAATTAAAAAGATAGTTCCAGGGCTGGAAAGTTTAAAGTTTTTTAGTATATAAAAATTTTTTTTATTAAAAAACAAAAGATTTTTATTGAAAATCAGATAAATGAAAATGAATGCTAAGCCAGGGTTGGAAAATTTAATTTTTTTTCAACATATAAAAGTAGCTAACTAAAACTTGTTGTTTTCTTTATTAGTTAAAAATGTTTTATATTTTCGAAGAAAAAAAACTATTGTTGAAAATCAACTTAATCCAAAAAACGACTGCAGGACTGAAAAATTAAAATTTTTTTTGCATAAAACTAGTTACAAATAAATTATTTTATTTTTCTTAGTTAAAAATGTGTTTAAGATTTATATTTTAGAAAAAAAATATATTGCTTTTGAAAACCAGAGGTGGAAATTATATTTTTTTACATAAAAGTAAACAACTAAAACTACGTTTTTACTTTATTAGAAAGCAGAAGAAGAAGATTATTATAAAAAGTGAGATAAATTAAAAGTAGTTCCAGAGTTATAAAATTTAAAGTATTTGGTACAAAAATATAACTTTGCTAAACGTATATTTTTTCTTTCAGTTTTTTTGGCTTAAGATAAGATTTTATGAAAAAAATACAAAATTAACATATATCCTTCTGTGTCTTTCTCTCTTTCACACACACACATACAAAATAAAAACATGAGCATTAAGTAGATATACACATGTTAAACAGCGCACTATGAGCCGTTTTTGTGAATTTTGCGGCCAAAACATGAAGAGCAATCTTTAAATACATGACACGTGCCACATACATATATGTATGCATGTGTGTAACTATTTAAGATTATTTGCAGATGCACAAGAACATAAAATTATCTTCGTTTATATACATTCAGTTAATCTCTGATGATTGATGAAAATAAACAAATTTGTAAGCTTTATACAAAATAAAATTAAGCACCTTCATAAAAATGTGTTGAAAAGAGATCATTTGTGCGAAGCAGAAAATGGCCACCACTTGCGGGATACAATTTTTAATAACTAATCTAAAAATATTCCCTATAAATTTACTGTATTTAAAAAACAAAAAATTAAAAAAATATGTCTTAAATAAAAAGTTATAAGGAATTCACACCACTTCGGTCTTTCTGGGCCACCCTGTACAAGCGTCAATCAGTGAATATGAATTGGTGTCGTTTAATGACACCATTCATTTAAAATTAAATCGCCAATCAGTATCTGTTAATTGCAAGTATGTCTTTCTCGAGTGAGGATTTTTTTCATAAAAACAACAACAACAAAAGTTCAACCGAACTGATGAACTCCAGTTGTTTTGAAGTCGAGTAAACAAGCAGTAATTAAAAATAAAAATAAACCCCTCTGCGACCAATTTTGAACCGTTAAATATCCTAAATGGCCATTCGAAATGAAAAATCATAAGAGAAACCTGAAGATGATTTTAAAATACGCCAACTTCTTATTTTTTGTTTTTGCTGCTATATTGAGTTTTTACTACTGTCAAATCGATAGATGTATCAATCATAAAAATCGGTCCAGCGTTCGGTATATATAGTACATACACACATAGGCTGATAAACGCAATACCCTTCTGTGCATCAAGCAGTCGGGTAAAAACGAACATTTCATTAAAAAAAATATGCATAGATAGTTAAATAATAACTTTTCGATCTCACCATAATATTTTTTTTTCTTTTGCGCGACATTGATAATACATAATAATTAAACTGCTTGTAGAAATTAGATCGTTTGGTTTTTATTGAGGAGTTTATCTTATGCGCATTTCACTATTGCTAATGCAGATCACAGGGAACATTTACCCAAAATTTTTTAGAACTAGAGTTATTGTGTTAAAATTTCATTTAAATAAATGAGAAGCTCAACAACGAATCATAAAGTTGTAACAAGAACTCAATAAACAACTTATTTTTTTAATTTTTACTTTACCATTGCTACATTGGCTGACTTTTTTCAGCTCGAATTGTAGTTGTAAGATGTATGTAAAGCAAATAAATGTGAGCAACAACAACAGCTATTTAAGAATAGAGTGTAGCCACACAAGTATTTTTAACCGGCTGCAGTCAAGTTAATATTAAGTGTTTTTTTGTAAATTGCTAAAATTTAAGTTTAACATTTGTTAACGAACCAATAATCCCAAATTATTATTTAACTTATTCAGCTGAAAAAAGGCAATGTGAGCATGATCACATGGAATATGTGTACACATCTAGTACTAAATTTTTTTTTAAATATTGGCTTATGGTAAGTAAAATAAAATACATAAATTTTTGACTCTACTGCATTTAAAAATCTATGGAAAACTGCATCTATAGTAGTAGAATTATTAGTTGTGGGGGTTTAAGGAGAATTGCTCATATGCAAGTTAAAAATTTCAAATAAAAATTTTGATAAAGCTTGCGACTGTGGGTTTGCTAAATTCGTATTAAGATCTGCACCCATAATAATTTCTATGAAAACTAACTCCTGAAGATATGCTTTAAAATTTGTTTGAGTGTATTTTTTATGCAACTGTTAAGTTTATCTGTACTTCTTGTTTGCATGATTACACTAATACACTGAAACATAGCTCACACTGATTTGATAACGCTTTAGGATCTTACTCAAAATTTGTGATTGTATTGTGAAAAAGATTTATACCCCCTAGCGTATAGATGTTTACACATCAAAAACACAACTATGTGATTGATGATTTTATTTGATCGTCACTTGGACACTTTAAGATTGTTTTTATATGACGGTTAATATTTCTGCATGGTGATAAAAAAAACTTAGAACGAGGAGAGTGTGAAAGAAACATAGAAAGCAAGAAAGTTAAAAGTTAAAGAATAGAGTGACTTTTCGTCCCTTTTTTGTAAACCGAATCCGAGTAAATTTCTAATTTTCGAAAAATTTTCATAAAGTCCTGTTTAAAATCATACACGATAAATTTCTTTAAGATATGGTATTTGAGAATCTATATAAAAGAAAAATTAAAAAAAGTCTGAAAATATATTTCTATTATGGAAATTAGTTTTTAAAATAGTGAGATTTTAAATCGATTCGGTTTACAGAACAGGGCCATTTGTTTTTTGAACAATCTTTTATGATTTAAAATAAAAACATACATAAATTTTTAAATTTTGGGCAGCACTAAATCAACCATCATACAATCTCCGACTTTTCTGCTCTCTGTTAAATTTATAGCACACCTCATCGAAAGGTATTTGAAAATTTTTCTAGTTCTATTACTACTATTGTTTCTTAAAACAAATTTACGTAAGCAAATAGAATCCACTGAAACTAATACATACACAATATTTAAATTTTAATACGTAATCTAAACACGGAAGCCTTGTTTACGCTAACAAGTTTTTTTATTACTTTTAGAAAAGACAATATAAACCAGACTTTTTAAAAACTACAAAAAAAATATTTTAACAACTTAAGTTAGTGTGTGTGAATGTATAAAACAAATGACTGACTGTCTGTTTGGGAAACAAGTCAAAGAGAACCACAATGAAAACACCCTAAACTCTCAAATTGAATGATAGATACATATACCATCGAGAAAAAAAACCAACTAAACAAAAATAATAAAACCAGCAACAACAAGTAACATAATTTACATGTCTGCAGGATATCTGTCAGACATGTATCACTTTGTTGCTGGCAAATACTATACAGACAAATATTTGGTACAGCAGCAGGGGTAAGAAGATGAATAGAAAACATTTCACTGTTATTGTTAAAAAAAATTTATTAAAAATGCAGACATGTATTTGTCCATACTCTTGAAAATGATAAATATTTTTAGAAAAATTAACTCTTAAATCCGTATTGGAAAAAAAATCATATAGAGAGACTACGCTTTAAGGAAAAAAATTGCTTTATAAGAAAGGAATAACTGCCTCGGAAAATCAGAAGTGTATGAAAGAGTAGTTATATACAAGTTATAATTTAATTTCCATAACCCAGACGACCGATTGACCTAAATAAGTTAAAAATTGTTAAAAAAAAGCTCATTTTGTTTTTAGTGATTTTGTTAAATACCCAGCTAAAAAAAATATATATGGTCCATATATTTTTAATACATGTATGTATATCACTATATATGAATTCATGTATGAAAATATATGGTATTATACATGGCAAAACTATTATATATGAACTAATATATGGACTAATATATGAAATGTATTATAACATATAAGGTCATATATGAAAATTTAATTATGAAGCTCTTCATATAAGAATGTATGCATACATGATATCTCACATAAGATCGTTTTTGCAATCAAAAAAGCTTTGAATTTTAACACTGCTGAATTGGAAATCCATTAGAAAATAAATACTGTATGCAAGGTTTATATGCGTACCCTCAGCGTTTAAAAAAGAAAAATTTTTTGTTAAAAAAAAACATTCTTGTATGATTTTATAGATTGTGGCCTCATTTAATATATCAAAAAATCAAAAGTATAATCCAGTCATTAAAATAACAAAATTCTCTAGATAAGAAACAAAGTTCATATTACTGTATTGAAAACTATTGTTAGAGGGATTATTTTTTCTTTTATAATTAATTGCATTAGTTTTTAATCTGATTTCTTAAGCTAAATGTTATGTACGAATATGATTTATATGTTTTTTAAATAATTGATTCATTTTTTGATGAATTAAATGATCCAGCTAAACTCCCCAATAATCAATTTCAATGTATTTTTAATAAAAAAATATTTTACTGAATAAGTAAAATAATAATTTGGGACTAGTAGTGCGTTAATAAATGTTAAACTTAAATTGTAACAATTTTCAATAAAAAAACACTAGAAATGACTTTTAGTTCGTTTTGAATTATTTGTCCAAACAAATGTTTCATTAAATACAACCTCTCGTTCAAGTCTAAACAAATTTAGTTTTAGTAATTTAATTTATTGCACAGCAGTGCGCTTTTGTGAATCAAGAGTGTATGAATATGAACTTTGCATACTGTGGAGGGAATTTACACATATGTACATGTATGAAAATGTATGAATATATATAATCATATATGCCCATATACCCTCATTTTTCGGATCCGAACCATATATGGGATATCATATATGCTCCATACATATTTTTTTAGCTGGGTATATTCTTTAAGTCGATTGCCTGGCTCGTGGAAACAGGTCGGTAGTCACTCTATCTATCGAGAGTTCATAAAAAATCTTGTTTACATTTCCAATACTTCAGTCATGGCATCTCCTAAATAATCTCCATAGAACTGAAAATAAAAAATTTCTAAGACTACAAAAACAACTTGAACATTGAGCTTCAAAAGTTAAAACTAATCCAGTTTCAGTTAAATAAATGTAAGTGTTAACTACAAAAATCTTAAAAATATTTCCCTAAAATTGTAAAATATACAGCTTTCCCAGCAGTAATTTTATTTTATTGAAAAATAACATATTACATGGGGAATATACAAAAGTGATTGATGCCACAATATATTTTTTTATTGTAAAAACAATAGATATTTTTATGCTTATTTTAAAACGCAGAATGAAAATCCCTAATATTATATTCTAAACATGTATTCAATTTCATATTTTATTATTTTTTTTTACATTCAAAATATTGGGCAGACTATTTTATTTTCAAAACTCAAGGATAGACTGTTAAATGACCTTCAAAAGAAATAAAAAACAATGTTTATTTTTTTTTAAATTTCATAAAAAAGAAGACATGACATGCCTTGGCTTAAAATTTTAAATCAAATGTAAATATTTAAATTAATGCGTGCATAGTTTTAGGAGAGTTTAAAAATAACATTTTTAAAGCAGAGTCTTAGGAGTGTTTTTATATTAAAAAAAAAATTATAATGAGAGCGGATCAATAATTCAGTGACTTGTTGAATGAAGCACTGGGTTTTGGAATAAAAAAAACCATGGACCCAGCTAAAAAAATATGTATGGAGCATATATGATATCCCATATATGGTTCGGATCCGAAAAATGAGGGTATATGGGCATATATGATTATATATATTCATACATTTCCATACATGTACGTGTAAATTCCAAACTTCATATTCATACACTTTTGATTCACAAAAGCGCACTGCTGTGCAATAAATTAAATTACTAAAATTAACTTTTTTTAGACTTGAGAGAAAGGTTGTATTTAATGAAACTTTGTTTTGACAAATAATTCAAAACGAACTAAGAGTCATTTCATTCATCAAAAGGTGAATCAATTATTTAAAAAACACATCAATCATATTCGTACATAACATTTAGCTTAAGAAATCAGATTAAAAACTAATGCAATTAATTATAAAAGAAAAAAATCCCTCTAATACTAGTTTTCAATACAGTAATATGAACTTTGTCTCTTATCTAGAGAATTTTGTTATTTTCTATAAAATTAATGACTGGATTATCCTTTTGATTATTTGATATATTAAATGGGGCCACAATGTATAAAATCATACAAGAATGGTTTTTTGTAATAAAAAGTTTTTCTTTTTTAAACGTTGAGGATAATAATATAAACTTTGCATACCGTATGTATTTTCTAATGGATTTCCAATTCAGCAGTGATAAAATTCCAAGCTTTTTTTGATTGCAAAAACGATCTTATGTGAGATATCATGTATGCATACATTCTTATATGGCTCCATATATAAAATCTCATATTTATATATGGATCCACATATGAAGAGCTTCATAATTAAATTTTCATATATGAGCTCATATGTTATAATACATTTCATATATTAGTCCATATATTAGTTCATATATAATAGTTTTGCCATGTATAATCCCATATATTTCCATACATGAATTCATACATATTCATATACAGTTATATTCATTCATATATTAAAAATATATAGACCATATATAATTTTTTTAGCTGGGGAGGGAGTTTGGTTTTTTTTGGTTGAGCATGAGACGAAACATTTTTTATACAACGCGGAAGAAATATGTTAAAGATTTATATATAAACTTCATGTGGGGGCGGGGAAGAGTTTTTCCCGCTCCTGCATTCACGCATTGCTGTAATATATAAACACATTTTATTCGCAACGTTCTCTTAATTGTTTTTTCTTTTCTTGTATACTTGAAAAATTCAAATTCTATAAAAGATTTGAATATAAAGCTTGTTTTGTAAAGATTTTTGTTTGAGGCTTTCAAACTTATATTGTTTGTATATTGTGATTCTCAATAACGATAAGCATACAAAATTTGTTAGCTATATATATAATATATATTTAAAAATTTTGGGTTGAAGTCTACTGATGAGTTCCATAAGCGGAAACGAAATGCATATAGACAATGCTTAACCATAAAAAGAAGCAAAATTTTTAAATTAAATAAAGAACTTATGTCTTATAAATATACTACGGTATTTCATGTATAAAATAATAAAATAAAAAAATTTGACTGCAACCAAATTTAAGCGTTAGCCGAACTTAATAATCCTTTGAAATAAAATATGACAAGGAAAAAACTTAAGGCAGATCCATAACTTGTCGAAGAAAACAAAATGGTGTCTGTTAGCCGACATATTGACACATCGACATAGGACACATCGAATTATAGTAACGCAAAGGAACACACAGACATACATAATATTATAACATTACGATCATTTATAAACACAAAGATTGATAAGCACAATACACTTCTTTGCATCGAAAACTTTAATTTCCTCGAAAATTTTTTAGAAAAAATTTCAAAAACCGAGAGCCGAATTAAAGTCCCAATTCAATAAATTCTGGCAGGCTTATGGTGAAAACTGGTGAACTTTTTTAAAAACTTATGCAAAGTAAAAAAAAAGCTGAGATTTTATAGGTGTAATATATTATATATATTATATATAACAAAAATTTTTTGCATTATGTTTTGGGCTTATATTAATCTTTACACAATTGCCTTCTTTTTCATTTTTTGAACTCGTGTAGCTGTTTAGCTAATCACTCATATTGCGTATGTCACGACGAATATTCGTCTATGAAAATTTCGTACTAGATTAAAGGAAATGTGTAAAAGGTTTGTTTAATCTAGAACAAAATTATCGTAGTCGAGTATTCGACGTAACATACGCAGTACGGGTGAATAACTGCAGGTAAAAACTTAAAAAAAACCTTGCTTTACAATTAATGTAATATATTTTTAGAAAAAGTCTAATTTTGATGGCTTACGAGTATAATTTAAAGCATAATTGATATAAACCAAATTAAAATGAATTCTTAAATGGTCGGAAGCATGATACAATTATACTAGGTACATGCACAAGCCCAGCCTGTCACTGTATACCTTGCACGTAGTTGTCAAACTTTGTTTACAAGCTGCAAAAATGTTAATGTATGTGTGTAAAAAAAATTATTACAGTGTTGCCAATGAATTTACACATGGCTGTGTCTCCAATTACACATTGAAGAAAATTACACTACACATCTTTTGTGTAGGTTAAAATTAAAACAATAATAAATAAAACTAGAACCCAAAGTAGAATTACACACATATTATACAAGAATTCAATTACATCGCCTACACATGTGAGTAGAAATTACACACTGTCTAACTACACCCATATTGGCAACACTGAATAACTATAATCATGCAGGAATGCCGCGTCTGCAATTGTACTTTAGTTACCCTGTAATTGTTATTTTTATAAACAAAAGACAGTTGTTTCCGACAATTTGGGGTTTGTTTATACCAACAAAATACATGTGTTTTTGGTGTTGTAATTTTGTTGTAGTTCTGCATATACCTAGTATAATTGTATCATGGTCGGAAGTATGGGCTACTTAATAGCAATAACAAATGCATCAAAAAAGAACAATAAGATAAACAAAATTTAACATAGAAAATGGACGTCTGAACCCCAGTTCATCGTTGAAAGGATACATATTATCTTGCCTTTTTTTTGAAACACTTTTAAATCAGTAGTTTTATAACTGATATTTTTCTTGAGATCAGTAAATTTTAAAATCCGTCGAATGGCTTAATTTTTAAATTTATATATGTTTGTTGTAATAAAAATACGACTTACAGAGAAATCGCTGCACTTTCGAACAATACATGTGAATACGTTTGTTGTTGTAGCCAATATAATTATGATGAGATGCTAAAAATATACAAAAAATTTTACATATTATTATATTAGTCTGTCATAACTAAGCATGCATTTCTTAATATATAAAAAAAGCAATAGCAATTAGTTCCTATACACAGAAAAATATATTCCTACAATAAATAACTTTAATTGAAAAATCCAAAAACCAATTAAAAATGCCTCTTAGTCAATTTAACTTTTGCTTGATTCCTGCAAAAATCATTTTTAATTGAAAATAAAAACAAACTAAAAATGTATTTAAGTCAAATAAACTTAATGTTTAAACATTTAGTTAATTACAAAGTTTAATTGACTCAATTACATTTTTAATTGATTTCTGGTCTTATTTTCAATTAAATCTTTTTTTTTATTGCAGGAAGATTTTTTTCTGCGTAATACATTTCATATATTAGTCCATATGTAATATTTTTCCAATGTATAATCGTATACATTTCCACAATTCATTTGTGACTAGAATACGACGTGGTAGTAAAAAATTATTAAATACAGAAATATAGCCCTTAGAGAGCCATGAGCACCGGTATACAAAACGGATCGGATGATCGGACTAAAAATGGTGACACAGTTAATAAAATACAATAAGGACGGTATTTTTAAGCGTAAAAAAGTATTACCCAGCTAAAAAAATTATATATGGTCCATATATTTTTAATATATGAATGTATATAACTATATATGAATATGTATGAATTCATGTATGGAAATATATGGGATTATACATGGCAAAACTATTATATATGAACTAATATATGGGCTAATAAATGAAATGTATTATAACCAGGGAAACCAGAAATATGCTCCAAAAAAAGTGTTTTATGCGCATTCAATATGCACTAAAAACTTCGAAATATGCAATAAAAACTCAAAAAATATGCTCTTGAAAATAACATAAATTGGATTATTTGGGAATGAAAATCTAATTTTAATTCAACAATTCAATAAAATTTGCATATAAAACAAGACAAAAATAAAATAAACATAAGGAAACAATAAAAAAATTAATTAGTCCTAATTTAGACTATGCAAGTCTTATTGATAAGCTGATTAGTTTGTTAGGAGAGAGAGACGGGGGGAATAGAAACGGTAGCAATAAGACTTGCATAGTGTAAATTAGGATTTAAGAACAAAAATTTAACTTTTACTTCAAAACCGATCATGATGGAACCGTATCTTGAAGAATAAGACAAGCTTTTTATTTATAATTGTTATTGCAATAAACGAAAACTTTTCACTTATCTTTTTAAATAAAAATCGACGACGGTCACATCTAAATAAACTTTTATAGGTACATTGAAAATGTTCTCTTTCAACCTCAACTGATGTAATCGTTCGTCACAATTACCAAACCAAGTTTTTATTGAAATTAACGTCCAGTGAGGATGTTCAAACACGTTACACCTGTTTAAGTTGAAATTTGGAATATACAAATCAATAGTATTTGTACCAGTATTAAAATTTAGAAGAAAATAGATACGGACGAATTAAACTTTTTTAATTTTCTTATTTTGTTTTTCTTTCACAAGACTGTTTACAAGTGAATGAAAATTAAAAAAAATTGTAAATCATTCATTTTCAATTTTTTTTTCTTCTAAATTTGGATGTTAGAACACATATTAATAGTTAGTATGGTCTAAATTTCAACTTAAATAGGTGTGGCAAGTGTTTTAACATCAGAACTCACAAGAAAACGTGTGAAATCGATTGGGAAGCCAGAACATACACAATGGCCTTTTTTAAAGTCTAATTTCATAATGGTACCAAAATATTGCTTCCCCATACTACTTTATCTTACAATATGAAATTTTGACGGAAAAAAGAAATTTTTACTAAAATTTTTTTTAAATATTAAAATGATTTTTTTTAAAGGACCAAAATATGCCCTAAAAACGCCAAATATGCTCTAAAAATTCAAAAAATGCTCAAAATATGCGTGTTAGACTGAAGTATGCAAAAAAATGCTGTAAAGGGTAAAATATGCAAAAATATGCACTAACAAATCGATGCCAGAATTCATAAAAAGTTCTGAAACGGATAAATATCTTAATTCCGCATTGATATATCAGACAAGAAAAAACATGCAATTGCATATTTGTGGTTTCCCCGATTATAACATATGAGCTCATATATGAAAATTTAATTGTGAAGCTCTTCATATGTGAATCGATATATAAATATAAGATTTTATATATGGAGCCATATAAGATTGTATGCTTACATGATATCTCACATAAGATGGTTTTTGCAATTGGAATTTTATCACTGCTGAATTGGAAATCCATTAGAAAATACATACGATATGCAAAGTGTATATGCGTACCCTCAACGTTTAAAAAAGAAAAACTTTTTGTTACAAAAAAAAAACCGTTCTTGTATAATTTTATACATTGTGGCCCCATTTAATATATCAAATAATCAAAAGGATAATCCAGTCATTAATTTTATAGAAAATAACAAAATTCTCTAGATAGGAAACAAAGTTCATATTACTGTATTGAAAACTATTGTTAGAGGGATTATTTTTTCTTTTATAATTAATTGCATTCGTTTTTAATCTGATTTCTTAAGCTAAATGTTATGTACGAATATGATTTATGTGTTTTTTAAATAATTGATTCACCTTTTAATGGGTGAAATGACTTTTAGTTCGTTTTGAATTATTTGTACAAACACATGTTTCATTAAATACAACCTCTCTCTCAAGTCTAAAAAAATTTAATTTTAGTAATTTAATTTATTGCACAGCAGTGCGCTTTTGTGAATCAAGAGTGTATGAATATGAACTTTGCATACTGTGGAGGGAATTTACACATACATGTATGAATATATATAATTATATATGCCCATATACCCTCATTTTTCGGATCCGAACCATATATGGGATATCATATATGCTCCATACATATTTTTTTAGCTGGGTAGAATAAATATTTTTGGAATTGTGTTTACATTATCTTTATTGCAGTGCGTGTGTTTTTCCAAAAGTCTTTATTTATTGCATAATTTTTTCATAAATTAATACTTATAAAAATAAATATGTATGTGTTATTTTTTTTCAAATCTCTCTAAATGCATAATTAAAAAAAAACACAAAAAAAAAGAAAGTAAATTAAATTAATAAAGAGGTTACTATTGCTGGTTACAAACAAAAACCACAATTCACATGCCCTTTTGCCGCTTAAAAACGATTTAATCGAAATCTTGTAGTAACAGGTCTTGGTTTTTTATTTGTTTTCTTCTAAAACTCTGCGTGTATGATGAAATAAAACAAAAATCAAAATTAATCTTCATTAGCGTTTGTTGCTCACAATGGGGGAGAAACACAAAAAGAAAAAGAAGAAAAAAACTGGAAAGATAGACCACCGACCCATCGCTACAAGTAGTTGTAGACAAGTCGTGTACGCTTATAAAACCAATATAAAGTATTTACAACATGATTTCAAAATCTAATAGTAAGTAATAACTCATCATGTAGGGAATTAACAGAACACATGCCTACCTACACGCACTTGGTGAAAGACAAGCCGCCGCCGCTGCACTGGCACTTGTAAATATTTTCCATCAAGTGGCTGAAGAAGAATTGCTTATTATATGAAAGAAGCCAGCCAAATTATTATTGAGAAAGTGTTTCAACTCTTTTTTTTTTTGTATTAACAAGTGAATGGCTTCAGAGACAGTGGGGCTAATGATGCACTAGGTAGTAGTTAAAACATACGTATATTACATTCTACAGTTTTTGTAAGAGGAAAAAAACATAATGAGACCAATCATAGATAAAATAAATTTCTCCAAAAAAATTTCTTAAAATCATAAATTCTTTGAGAACTAAAAATATTAATAAGTGGCATCACCGCATTTTGTTTTCATTGGTATTGAAGACTGTGCCCCCCCCCCCCCCAAAAAACAAACAAAAAACACAATTTGCCGCTTGTCCCACGATGTCACCAGCCAACTTTCGATCGACAACATGTATTGCAAACAACAATAATTTTAGAAATCGCACACGGCTCTGTGGCTTCAATTCTGAACAAACACTTTGGTACGGGAAAGCTTCCCCCAAGCTGAGTGTCTCATTTGCTCACATTCGACAACAAATGCAATCGGGTGACAACCTCGCGTTGATTAAACTCAATAAGGACAGAGTTTTGCCCTGTTTTGTGACCGTTGGTCGATTACAACACACCAAAGGTGAAAAATCTGCCAAAACAGTGGGTTTCTCGGGCTAAAAAAAACTCAAGATTCTTTTAAAGTTTTAATTGTAACCCTATACATCAGAAGTTCCGGTTGTAACTAAGTTTTGAATACTTAAAACTATATAATGGAGTATTTATTTTTTAGATTTAAAACAATAACAAAACCAACAAACAAAAAATATTATTTTTATATGAAAAGCCATAAAGTTATTCATGTAACATTTTTAATAATTTCTATTAGACTTTTTTCTGCTGTCTCACTTAATAATGACCAGCAAAAAGTTACCACAATTCCATTAGAATCACTAGGAGCTTAATGAAGTTGGTGATGGAATTTAAGCCAAAAAGGCTGAACTGAAATTTAGCTGATTTATAAATAGAAAAAGTTCATAAAATAAAAATATTAAATAACAGACGCCAAACTGTCACAAAGACTTACTTACGTACGAGTTCGTAAGTCAGTGGCAGTTAATTTGATTTAATATTTGATATTGTTGTTGTTATATTTTTCACTGAATTACATAGTAAATTATGCAAAGCTTGTGTTGTTGGCTTTAAAGAAATAAAAAGTTTTTTTATTTATTTTTTAGGATACAACCCTTAAAAAAAAAGTAAAAGCCTTTTTAATGAAATAAAATTTTATGTGAAAGTTAGGAAATTTTACTTTAGTTGTTGTTGCTTATAGCAGTGTAATAATGGAAAATGTATTAGTTCCTGTATTGCATTAAATATTAACCAAAATAAGCCATAAATAGATAAAAAAAAATAATTTTATTGTGGATTTTGAAAGCTAATTAGCCATTTTAATGTTTATTAGGCTTTTACTTGTGGTTTTTGGTTTGTGTCGAGAATTGCTGGTGGTCAAATTTTCATAATGCGCTGCATTGGGTGGGGGGGGGGGGGGGGGGGGGGGAGGTTCCCAAAATAGAACAAGGTTTCAAAATTACATTAATTTTGATTTTTTTTTTAATTTAAATATCAAGTCCGCTGCCCTTATGGTTCTTGATAAAACATCCTATGACCGACAGACGGACATCGTCGTTTTGAAATGTTATTTAATATTTTTATATAAGTTGTGGTAAATTCTGAAATAATTAAATATCAAACTTTCAAGAGTTATATGAGTTTTATGTTGAAAGCTACTGGGCGTATTTATAAAAGTTATTAAGGCTTTATAAACGTTTACTAAGAACAATTTTGTAGATACAACTGTTTTATAAAACCTTATTAATGTTTAGAAATAAGACTGTACAAATTTAAACAACATTTAAAATGATAATTGAATTAATTTATTTAATTAAAAAATAATACTTTTTTCTTAATTATTTTAATACATTTTAGCAAAGCAGTTTCCTTATTCCAATTTAAATTTAATCACTGAAATCTTATACTTAACGATTCTTTAATAAAAAAAAAACAAAATCTCCTTAACAAACTCTTAACACAAAACCTTCCCATACGAGTCGAACTTCGACCCTGTAATCAATGTCTGTTTTCTGATGCTTTTTCCTCTTCTTGCCTTGAAATAACAATTTTTATTTTCTAATTTATTTCATTTGTGAGTCTAGAATTTCATTTAGTTTTTCAGCTTCTCAATAAAAAAAAAATATATCCTCTAAATCACTCGAATATGTCATTACCATGTTCACCTATTTGAGTTGCAAAAAAAAAAAAACACAAGCAAAAATAAAGGAAGCAAAAAAATATTGCTGAGCAAAAAAAAAAACTCCAAAGCTTATGGCACTAACACAACCATGGAAACTACTTCCATATCATCCATCTTTGTTTTATAGTTTTCGATTTTTTTTCGTTTCTTAAAATTTTTATTTAAACTAGAAAGAAGCTCTCTTAAAACGAAAGACTAGCAATCCATCAATTTGTAAATCTCGCCTTGAATTCCACTTCAAATACTCTAACAAAACTGCTAACAAATACAAGACTAAGAACAGAGCTTGGGGAAAAAAATAAAACTACACAAAAATCCTGTAACACAACCTCTAAGGACATAAATTCTATACATACTACCTACATACATAGACAATTGCTATATTTTGTATATGAAGAGAAGTGAGTTTTTGTGTTTATTCTTGCCTGCTGCTTACTAGTTGAAAAATCCAAAATGTCACAAGCAAAAAAAAAACAAACAATAAAGAAGCTCTAAACAACATTTTCAGTGTCCAGTAGAGAAACATGTCAAATTTCAAACTACTTCCTGTTTTACGTTTGTATATTTTCCATATCTTTTCCTTATGTTCCTAACAAAACTTAAAAAAAAAACAATGGGATAAATCACAATATATTTTAAGGGAAAGATGCTTAAAAATTTTTTTGTTTACTTCAAACTTCTTTTAAATTATTGTACATACATATATACACTGCTTAACGTAATATAGTTATAGTTGTTTTGTTCCAAAAAATATTGTAACTCAAATATCATTTATAGCAAAAATTTTCAAAAGTAATTTGAATACGTTATACTTCCCCTTAATTCTTGTCACTTTTGATTTGACCCTTGAGTTAGAAAAAAGAAAAAAAAACTAAATGAAAAGTATTAAAAAAGAATTTTAGCATCGAAAACAGAAACTAGAAAATAGTATTATTAGAAAATCCACTACAAGGCAGTGAAGAGCCCCAAATGCCAAATACTTTTTTTACTGCTCCAATTTAAATAAGATTAAGCAATTGTTATATTCCAATATAAACACATAACATTCTCTCATATATTAACATCGTTAAGTCGAAAAAATACATATAGTCAATTCATCTTTTGTTCAAAAATTAATTAACTAAAAGTTTAATTAAAAATTCAATGGATTTAATTAAATTTTTTTTTAACTATTTAATAAATAAAAGTTTAATTGACAGCATCTAATTTTTAATTGATTAGTTATCTTGTAACGCAGAATTTTTTTCCAGCTGGAGTAGGCGTCTGCCTGTCCAGGTCCTTACCAAAACTCTGTTTCCCTTGCAAATAATAACACGAAGATGTTCGTGTTTTAAATTCAGAGACTACGCCGAACTTTTATTTAAGAAACTTAACTTAACTTATGCTACTTTACACGCAATATGTAGATGTGTACAATTCACTTGCGCCATCTGGGTGACTCCTGGTAGCCCTGCCCATTTAATTGTGAAAGTTCTTAGGAAATATCGTTACCTCCTGTAAATAACTAAACGAGGATAGACAAAATATTCGAAAAAGTACGATTACGAATACAACAAAAGTTCGGAAGTTATTGTAGTCGCTTAAACTATGAGTTATGTCAACTAATATACGAAAGATTTGGAGGTTCATATGATTTACTAAATACAATACACCAAAGATTCGGTAGTTTGTGTCTTTACTAAATACGATTTACGAATACACGAAAGATTCGGGAGTTCGTGTAATCGACAAAAATAAGAGTTATGTTTATCAGCTACAACACACACGAAAGATTCGGAAGTTCTCATGATTTACTTAATATAGTAGTTCGTGTATATATTAATAACGGTTATCAACTACCCTTAATGCGGTGTTGTGACTTGCTCCCCGATTGCTTTCAAAACTTCATGTCTTATATAGTTCTACTCAACAACGGAATGAGAATTCCAACGTGCACTCACCAACCTCAATCTTAACAAACAACTTACTCACAAACATATGATCAAGTTGTAACCTACATTAGTTGAGGTGGTATATAACTATCAATTGTGCAGTGTGTATTTGTATGTGCTTTAATATTTGCAGCGCCACGTTACAATTTTTATTTTTTCAATGAAAGGTTTTAATAGTTGAAAAACTTTTTCAACTTTTTTTTTGTTATAATCGAACTCTACTGTGAATCAAAAAATATTTTCTAGAGTTGGCCGTAGTTGTTCCTTTTACGGATTGTTCTATTTTGTTGTCCATTCAGTTGTTCTTTTCGAGCAGTTGTTCAGTGAACAACAGAACAGAGATTGAACAGTCATCGAATCCTCTTTAATGTTTTCTTCGTGGGTTTTTATTCTAGAGTAATTTCGTTTTATACTTACTGACCTTATTCGTTGCATAGTTTTTATTATAATTAATATTATTGATTGAAAATGCTTAAAACGAAAACTAATTTTAATCACTTTTTTTAAAACTGATTCATATTCAACATAAATATCTTCCTTTTAATTTAGTAAAAATATTCCTTGTTCACACGTACCTACAAACATACATATTTTCATGATCCTTTGTGGTCTGAAAGTTAATATTTTTGAAGGAAAATTTTTAAAATGAAATCCTTTTTCAGTTTAAGCAAATTTGAATAAGTTTTTAAATTCTAATAATCTTTTTCACAATATATTTTTTAATTATTATTAAATTTAATTATTTCTTTTAATTTTGTAAAACTCGCTTGTATATTTCACTAAGTATACATTTTCTGTTTTTTGTTTTAATAATTTAGTTAAAAATTTGATATGCATACTACATTTGTCTCTTTTTAACAGTATGCAAATCATCATAATCATAATCTTTTAATTGAAATATTTTGCATGTGTATTGGTAAGAAACAGAGAATAAGGTAAACGAAATGAACTAAAGACAAAAAACGAACGAAAGAACAATAAAGATAAAAGGAGCAGGAAATACCAAAAGAACAAGATTTACAAAAAGAAAAAAAGGAACAGCTAGACTGAACTAGTTCACATGTTTCAATCAAGGGAATAGTTCAATTGAACTATTTGGTTCCTTAACGCGCAACTCATATATTTTCAGGCACATTATTTTGTATTATTTCCATGAGAAAAAACTTTTTTTAAAAATTGATATAATTTAATTTTTAACTAATGGGGAAACGTCACACTTTAATTTGATACAATTGCATTTTTAATTTGAAATTTAATCAAAATGTTTAATAGATTCAATTAAATTTTTAATTGTGAAAACTACACATAAATATTTTAAAATCTGTGCAATGCCAACTAAAGTGTAGAATTTGTTAAATGGAAATTTTTATTACATTAATATTTAAAATTTTTATCGCACATTTCCAAAATTAATATTTAACTTATTTCGTAAAATATAAATTGTTTTCTAAAAATATGTTTAAATAGATGGCTTGTATGTATATTAATATAAACAAAAGTCTATAAAGTATAAAAATATGCCCTAAAGGCGTAAAATATATGCTCTTAGACTTCGAAAAAAAAAATGCTAAAATATATGCGTGTAAGACTGAAATATGCAAAAACATGCTAAAAAGGATAATATATGCAAAAAGTATGCAAAAAAATCTACTCCAGAATTCATAAAAAATTCCGAAATGGATAAATAAATATATTATCTCCTCATTAATATGTGACACAGAAAACAAACATGCAATATCATATCTGCCGTTTCCCAGCAGTCAAATTCTGAAACTTTATGGACACAGACTTAAAATTTTTATATAAAAACTTCGCAAATATAATTGAGAATTATTAAATATTTAAGCATATGAAGCTAAAAAGCTGCAACCCAAGATCAGCACAAATTTCTTTCTAACTGAATTAATACATGATTTAACACTATTTAAAAATCAATAAAAAAAGATTTATTGGAAAAGTATAATACTATGTTTTTTTCAATTAAGAAAAAGATTTATTAATCAATAAATGGGTTAATTAAACCATAACCATAATCAAACCGCAACATAATATGATTGCATTATATAGTTGTAATTAAATCATATTATTGTCAATAGAAAAACAAACTTTTAATAATATTATTATCTGAGTTAATAATAATATTATCAACAAAAAAATTAACTTTGTTACACCTTATCTTATTATTGTAAATGTGAAAACACTATTGTTAGATGTGACTAAAATATAATTGAGACTCACCATAATAATATAACAATAATATTTTGTATTTCAATCATATTTTTTTTGGTAGATCTCTTGTTTAAAACAGCTGTGCGTTAAATCCGAAATAAAAATAAATTAACATTATTGAAATAAAATGTGTGTATAGAAATATATACTTACATATGTGAGTGTACTTGAAATACAGACACGTCTCTATAAAGAGATAAACAAATGTACGCATTTATGTGTTTTTATTTATCTACCCTTTTGGTTGTTTGTACTTTATTTATTTATTTAACACGACGCGTGCATATGATATGATATGATAGCTTGCAGCGAAATCTGAACTGACAGAAGATGTTTTTGAAAAAGATTTTTTTAAAAACTTAACATAGTATGGTTTTGGATAACATTATATTGTTATTTACATTATATTATTTTTAAATAATAACAAAAATTATGTTGCAGTCATAAGTATTTAACAGAACTGTATTGTTAAACTCCAACCATATCACACTTTTTTATGAATATAATAATGTAATTATTAAATTCAAACATTACTTTGCTTACCGTAACAAAATTAATGTTTATAATAACAATAACATGTTTTCAACGACCACACATTTGTTGCTGAGTGCATAATATTGTTTTCACAATCATTCCAGAACCATATCTTTTCTTTGCGTGTAATAACGTCCTTGGCCTTTATAACAGGTTCTATAGTTATACTATAACAATTTATGGATGTATGACGATAACATTATTATGATTATTTTCTGTAGAAGTGCATATTGAACTTTAGCTTGAAATAATTTGTAAAGCTTTTATTTGTTTATAATTATTTTAATAAATATTTTTGTACTCTCACCCAAAATTATCTTGTTAATGGAAAGTAGATTAATTCTTAAATCCTTATAATTTCTATTTTAGTGATTTTTTTTATTGTATTACTGAATTCTCAAGAAACTGTGAGCTCTCTAGCAAAAAAAAACAAATTTCTATAAAATATTTTTTAAATATATTTTAAACACATTAAAAAAATTATAAAAAAAATTTCCAACTACATTTGAGAAGATTTTTCAATATAGATATATATATTTATATATTTAAAACAAAATATTTTGCTTATGCAGCAACAATTTCTCTGTTGATTTGCATCTCTACTCTGCACCGTAGAAAAAAAATTAGAGAAATTATAATATACATATATTTTTTTATAAAAAAGAAAACTTAAAATAAAAGGAAACACACCGGTTTGTTAAAACAAATTTAAAAAAAACTATTAGAAACACAAAATTTAAAAATATTTAGCATATTTAAAAATATTTAACTGCAGTTCATAAAAAATAAGGGTGTGCAATGCTTGATGAATGTGCAAGAGAACAGGCTCTCGGCGATGAAAAACTGTATATGCTTCCAGAGTTTTTAATATCAAGTGGGACTAAGGGCAGGATTCTTGAAGCATCGCTTGACAGTAATAGAATTAGAATCCCTTGTAAGGGTCCATTTTTATACTACGCAACGCTATTTTCGGAGATTTAAGAACCCCAGCCCAACCACTTGTTTATGCTTTTTCCAAACTTTTTAGTACACATTTTTTAAGCCGTAAACAACTCCCAACTCTCAGCTCCCAGAGCGTAAAGGGGAGTTGTCTGAAGTATTAAATACGTTTACTATAAAATCGAAGGTCCTGGATTCGAGCCCAGTCTCCGACAATCATTAAATATCAACACAACGCATTTTTTCAGATGCGCATAAGTGGCCATTGGTATCAGTTGTTGTGGGAAAGTCTCTGCTGACTGAATTAAATTGGCTTAAGCAGATGCTAATCACAATGCAACGTCGGAAGCACTATCCCTGGGCGGTATAAAGTAGAAAGAATTATGAACGAAATAAAATAACAAATAAAAGGCTAGTAAACACAGACTCAATTGATTACGCCTCATTGATACCAGAGGCCCTGTAATACTGCATTATTAACAACGTGCAAAACCAACAGAGTTGTAAAATTATGAAACTTTCCTCTATTTCTCACTTGATCAGCTGTCTTCGGTAATACTATCCCTTTCGTAGCACTTAGCCAGAGTATAACCTTTCTTAAAAAACATTTAAAAAATATGAATAGCCTTTGTTATCACAATCAAGAGATGTTGTGCGATCCGACGAGTTTTTTCTTATGTGTAAACATCTTTACGCTAGGGCGTAAAAATCTCTTTCACAACACAATCACAAATTTTGAGTAAAATCGTAAAGCGTTATCAAATCGGTGTGAACTATATATGAGTGTATTAGTGTAATCATACGAACAAGAAGTACAGAGAAACTTAACAACTGCAGAGAAAATACACTCAACCGAATTTTAAACCATAGCTGCAGGGGGATAATTTTGTTAAAAAGTTGAAAAATGTAAAATAAATATAAACTTTTAAATAAAATAGCGTTTAAAATGTCAAATATTTGTTTAAAAGATATATCGCAGTATTTATAATATTTTTATTATAATATATTTTCATTACATACTGCTGCCTTACACTGAAGCTGGTGCACGACAATTGAGTGACAATCTCCATCTCATGCCAATTGTTATGGGTGGAGATTTTAATACAAATTTTGCAAACCCACAATCGCAAGCTTTATCAAAATTTTTATTTGATGTTTTTCACTTGTATATGAGCAGTTCTCCACAGATATATTGTAGTTTTATCTTGCATTAACTCCCATAGAGATTCTTGAATATTACTTTCAGTCACAGAATCAAGTTGTGAAGTTGCTTCATCCAGAATTAATATAGGAGCATTTTTTTAATAGCTCTTGCGATTGCAATACGCTGCCTCTGTCCTCCTGAAAGTTTTACACCTCTTTCTCCAACAATAGCAATGGTAGCAATTTGTCAGTAATACTTGATATCTCTGCCGCCGATATTTTGTGATCATAAATTTCCTCAACATGTGACACTATATCTCTATAGCCCATACCACTGGCAAATGTGCTCAAAATGTTCGTTTTAAGCTCTGGATGTAAGTTTGTTTGCCTTGTTTTGACTATTTGTGGTTCGAAACTTCCTTCTCTATCTCTTGGTGGGGTTGATATTGGCAAAAAGAAAAATTGAACAAAATTTTTGCCTTTCTTGTATATATACATTGCAGCATGGATAAATAATGATTCTTAAAATTTTGAATAATAATGAAAGATTGCAAACAATATCAACTGTAAAAATGGTCATCTTTGGTCCTTATGGTATTGGTAAAACAAATCTCCTAAAGACCGTAGATGAATCAACACTTTGCCTTGGTTGCTTTTTTTCTAATATAATTTTTTCTACGATCGATTTTTTATGTACGTCTTTTGAACATAATCCTGACATCCTAACAGTTTTCCATAGATTTTAAAATACAGTAGAATCAAAAATGTATACATCTTATTTTAGTTACCATAAGCCAATATTAAAAAAAAAAAATTTATTACTACATGTTTAAACATGTCCCCTGTGATCGGACTCACATTGCTTTTTTTAGGAAATATTTTCTCACACTCTGAATTCCCCTAATTTTATCACAGGAACTTAGATAACAAATAGTACAAATGGATTTGTTAGGAAAAGTTATGTAAACACTAAGTTATGGAAAATATAAAGAATAAAAGAAAAATTACAGACAAAATGCAAAATAAAGTTAAAAAATAAATAAAAATAAAAAGTAAAACTAGTAGGATAAGTTTTCTATTCTTTTGGGGGGCATTTCATACACAATTGAGAAGAGACTTAAAGATAAAAGTATATGCCACTGTTGCTTTAAAAAAAAACCTAAAGCCTGAAAAATATTTCATTTTGAAACTGAAAAATTTTATGGAAAACATCATCAAGAAATCTTAGCTTAGGATTGCTAGGAATGCCTAGTGATAGCATAAACTGTAAACTGAGTTTTGACAGGAGATCTAATGCCAGAATTCCACAAGTCCCGTTGTGGATTCCAGAAGTTTATGTTGGTATACGGATGGATCTAAAATGGAGGATGGGGTTGGTTCTGGAGTTTTTGATCCAACGTGAAAACCTCTTTGCACATGGGGAAATGGCCTACGGTATTTCAGACAGAAATACAAGCAATCACCAAAAATGTGTTGACATTTATTTAAATAGGGGGATAAGATGTGCCCATATAGCTATCTTAAGCTCTTAAGTATCTCCTTTCATGGGAATTCCGTTCCAGGTTAGTTTTAGAGTGCTTTGACTCGCTACAAAAGCTATCCGTATGAAACTAGGTTTCCATTTATTGGATACCTGGCCACAGCGGCTATCTAGGGAATGAGGAAGCGTATGAACTGGCCAAGAGGGCCTCTGCTGCTCATTTTATGGGCCCAGAGCCGTTTTGTGGCGTAAGTCGGCCGACTGTAATGTCTCTGAACAAAGAAGATGTCACTTTGACCGCTAAGGAGATTTGGGTGTTTTATTTTGGTTTAAGGCAGGCCAAAGGTTTGATCCAGCCATTTACATATAATGGCATCCTGAACCTTAACAGGAATAATTTACGGCTTACTGATTTTCTTGCTGGTCACTTTGGTTTGAACTATCCTCTGTGAGAAAGTAACCAACTTGGTTCACTTTTGAGTCGCTTATGCTTGGAAGATGGCGAGACGACGACACACTTTCTTTGTGAGTGTGTCGTAATGTGTAAGAGTAGAAGACGTGCTTTTCATTGTGAGTTTCTATGTTCAAATTATATTAGGAGGGCTTCTACAATATTTATACTGAACTTCATAAAGGGAGTCATACAGAGATTAAATTAATCTAATTCATTGATCTATGGTACAAACGATCCATAGGTGTCTTCCACCTATTCTACTTTTTTTTGTATTAAGAAATTTTACTTATTGCAGCTTTTTATTTGGTATTCATACTTCATTTGCTTCAGATATTTTATCCGAACTTAACCTTGAATGCACTAAATTATCTGATAAAGAAAACACTGTTTTCTGTTTTTAAACTTTTGCGATTTCAAAACAAAATGGTTTTCAGAACCTGGTCGTATACGATTTGTTTAGTTGGCAAGCGCGCCGCTTAAAAAACAAAACCATGTTTTGATAAATCACTATTATTAACCAGCTTTTATATTCAAAAACTCTTTTTTATAACTTCTACTTACTCTCTTAAGCGTTTATTAAAATTAAAATCTAACTTTAAATTTAATAATTTGCATAATCTAACACATTTCGAAATTATTTCCTTGCATTTTCTTTAAAATTTTTAATAATTAATTATAAAAACTTGGCTTACATTTGTCTTTATTGTATTAAATGGAAAAATATAAAATACCCCACATATTGAGATTTAAGTTGCTGGACTCTATAGAGAGAACAAAGCATCAGGTGTTGTTATTCTGCAGGATTTATGCAAAAATTAAAAAAAAAAAATAAAATCAAACAAAAATACAAAGAAAACATAAATTTATCCATTTGTTTGAAATTGAAATTTGAACATTCTGTGTGTGTTTCCTTTTTTTCTAACAAACTTAAAAATAAAAACTTTATAAACAAATATGTGTATAGTTGTTATTGTTGGCTAGAAAAAGAATGTTGTCTGAAAAGAAAAAAATGAAATGCTAGTAGAGCATGTATTTTTTTTTGTTGCTCAACAAATTCATTTGAAAATTTTGATATGATTGTAGAAATGTGAAAATATGCATGTGAATGAGTATAGAGATATAGGAAAATGAATAACTTATAAAAGTTATCACATATATCCTATGTCATAAAAAACTATGCATACATATGTATGTGTGTGTATGTTTGTAAAGAAAATTTAAAACATATTAGGAAAAGGAAGGAGTATGATTTTTGTTCCTGTTCATGAAAATATGACAAAACTGACATTTATTGGATTAGTGGTTTGAAATGAATGTTAGAAATGTTAGATATTAAAGGAATATTCAATTAATATTTTAACTTTTTACTGCCTGGTTTTTAAGGTAATAACAATTTTTATTTAGGAAGTTATGTTGTAACAAAAATAAAAAATAACTAGATATTGTTTTTGTCATCACTATAAATGCTAAAAAGAGAATTCACAAATTTATTTGCTGCTACACACAGAAAAATTTCATTTTAAAATCGAGTAGAGAACAAAGTTAATTTAATAAAGGATGTTTTTTTATAGAGCGACACAATTTTAAATCATAATTAAACAAGGAAATATATTTTCAATATTAATGAAGCGGGCTGAAAAAAGAAAATTTTCTGCCTTGTGGCCGTTACGACTCAAGCGTAGAAGGCGCAATCTGAAACACCAATTTTCAACAACTTTTCGCAGCATTTGCGGCCGTATTTCACCGATAACTCTTCGAATGTGAATTTAAAAGTGTTCAATTGTTTGTGGTTTATCGACGCAGACAAGTGAATTAACATAACCCAAAAGAAAATAAGCCCTTAGGGGTTAAATCACACCATCTTGTTGGCTAACTAATTGGGTCATTGTGTGAAATTATTTTTTTTATTAAAAGTTTCTTTTGAGTAAATCAATTGTAGCGTTCACTGTGTGGCATGTGGCTCCGTTTTATTTCTACCTTATATTAGCAAGATTCATACCACGTAATTGAGGTGCGATAAAATTTCGAATCATGTTCCTATACCGTTCACAATTGACAGTCACATGCTCACCATCATCGTTTTTGAAGGCATATTGGCCAATGTCTCCGTCAGTCCATAAAGCGCACCAAAAAGTAATTTTTTGTGGATGTAATAGTGTTTCGGCAAAACCTTGGATTCTCCTCATTCCAAAATGCGATAATTCTGCTTATGTACGTACCCATTCAACCAGAAATGGGCTTCAGTAGAAATGGAAGTGGTGCACGATGATTTTGACGAATAGAACTATTTTGATTAAAAATTTCAGCAATTTGCGCGCGTTGCTCTGGTGTAGTTATAAATTTATAATGAAATTTCACAGCAAACATCAGCTATTAAATGGATGCTCAAATAAAGCCATGACACCAATTTAAAGCTTTGACACTCTATAGAAAAGACTGCAATGATTTTGTTTCATATATGTTTCATGTTAATTCAACATGATTAATAGTAATCTTCAAAGAAAATTTTTTGCTTTTAAAATAACTTTGATTCATGTTGACTTCACACTAATTTACTGTTAACTTAAAATGAAGAATCATGTTGAATCAAATCTGTTTCAAGTTCAAACAACATAAATTTAATTTAATGTCGAAAGCTATAGTTGAAAGAAGCCCAAACTGCGAAGCCACTCGTACTTTGGGTTGTCAGCAGAAACTGCCGGAGTCTCGGAAAGGAATCGAACTTGTAACTCTCCTGTAACTACCTTTCGTCAAAATTTCAATTCATTTTTTTTTGATTTTTCAGGAAGTTATAGCAGTACGACTTGCAACTTATCTTTTTTAGACTTCTTATATCATTTGGTATAATCTGTTAATTTAGGTTTTACTTTGATATATTTCAGCTTAAGTATATTACTTATAGTGTGTAGAACGATGTTTGCTTAAAGAAATAAAGGTTAACAGAGAATTCTCCAAAGTAACTTTAAAAGAAATAAATTTCTTAAAATCGACTTGAAAGTTTAAAATTGCTCTCCTGCAAAACAGTCAAATATGACTTAAGCACTTTTTCCTTATTGCCATAGTTATACTGAAGTCGATAGCTTGTTTTAGTGAGTAAGTTTAAGCTTAAACATAATTTAAAGTTTCATTCGGCTTGAAAAAAACTCAAATATTTTGCGAGTTATTTTGAATAAAGAGAAAAAATTTTATACTTTTTTAAATTGTTTTATTTTTTTAGTAGAACTTAAAAAGCCATTAACATCGTTTTAAGCTGCTTGAGCAGCTGCAAGTTGCCTGCCTTTTTTGTAGTTTTTGAGATAAATTAAAGTCTCTTGGTTGCGTACTTTTTTGCTGGAATCACTGGGACCGTCATCGACTTGACTGACCAATTGCAAACCAAAAGGCAATTTCACATCCTTGGTATCAATCGCAAAGCCACCGTTAACTTTAACAGCTTCAGCTACATTATTGAAGTCATAATCTTCTGGTTGATTTTCTTCAACTTCCTGCAGAGGATCTCTAACATAAATTACATTGTTGCTGTCTCTGCCGTTGTTGGGATTGTTGTTGTTGCCATTATTGCCATTGTTGCCATTATTGCCATTGTTTCCATTGTTGCCATTGTTCCCATTATTGCCATTGCCATTGCCATTGTTGCCGTTATTACCATTGTTACCTTGTGGACGTATCACAATAATAAATGGCTGCTGATCTTGTCCTACTGGTGGTTGTGGCGGGTAGAAGGGAAAGAAGCCATTTGTTGGAGGAAAAGGAAACGGATAATTAATTGTTGGTGGTGTTGGGGGCACTGGTGCTGCAGTTGGTGGCCTTGTTGGCTGTGCTGTCGGATACGGGTAAGCAGGATAGTAAGGATAGAAAGGATAAGGCTTGACCACAACAGTAGTGGGACGAGGATTGGGTTTGCTACCTTCTACTTGTATAACCGGCTTAAACAAAAACCTTAGATCTGCAAGAAATTATATTTTAGTTAAACTTACGCTTTTAAATTTTTAAGCATCTCTTTTGATAGTTTACCTTGTTCATTTGGTGCAACTGCTGTTTCTTGCAAATTTTTTTCAGGTTCAGCAATGGTGGCCAAAGTGCCTACGATCAATATCAAACTCAATTGTTTTAACCAAAGCATACTGTTTGCTTTGAAGCTTAATGAAAACTATAACAAATTTTGCCATTTTAAAGGTATTTATATTAATCTGCAAATTTTGCTATTTTAGCGAAAGCCCATTAGAAAGAAAGTTAGATACATAGTTTTAAAATTTTTTTAATAAAAAAATATTTGCATTTTAATGGGAATATTTTTTTGGCACTACTCTTCATTTCGAAAGCTTATTAACATATTATCATCATATTATAATCAACAAAAGTTTTATTTTTGTAAAATTTGTGTGCTGTGATGGTTATGGTTTTTATGTGCTAAAAAAAATAACAACAAAGAACTAAATATCTAAATACTAATAAACAATTTTAATAAATAGAAATTTTTATGGCAAACAACAATTGTAAAAATAATATATCAACAACTTTATTATTGACTAGAAATATCGCTAATGAAGATAAAAATTTTAAATTATAATTTTGCTTTGAAACACTCCAAAAAAGATTTAAAAAATCATATGCAAGCATCTTAACCCTAGACGCACTTTCTTTTTTTTATTCCTATAAGCACTTTCTTCGTCGAATCGACGAAGTACATTTTTTATCTGGCCCCAAGTGCTCCCAATTAAAAAAATTTTAAATTTTGGTTTTATTGGAAAAACAATTTAGTTTTTATTCGTATTAAACAAAAAGTTTGCTTATTTCAAAGCAACTTAACACTAATAAACAAAAAAAAAATTAAGTTTAAAATTCAGTAAAATATTTTTTTTCAATAATCAATTTCAATGTATTTTAATAAAAAAAATATTTAACTGAATAAGTAAAATATAAATTTGGGATTATTAGTGCGTTTACAAATTTTAAACTTAAATTGTAAAAATTCCCATAAAAACACTAAAAAAAATTAACTTTTTTACTTGTTTTTAAATAATAAAAAAAAAATCACAAAAGGCAGTATGTTAAATAAAAAATTATTTCAAGCACTTGTAAAATCTTAAAACTGACACTTAAAACTAAAAAATACACTAGATATGGTTGGAATTTTCAGTCATTTAATGCAAGAGGCACAGAGATCAATCGTCGATTTGACGAGCACAAACTTAAAAAAAGCATACTTACACACATCTTACGAGACTGCACATGTGCTTATGTGCACACTTCAGCAGTTTGGCAATGACTAGAGCTATAAGAAAAATAAGCACACAGCCAGGGCTTCCAGAAGGTTTGGGAAGAAAATCATCATTTGTCGGAAAGAAAATCATCATAAGGTTAGGTTAGGTTAGCAGGCTGCTGGTAAGGAAGGGTGAAATTTAGAGTCCAGCTTACTTGGGTCCAATACAATGGTCCCCTTGTGCTACCTGTTAGTTGAAGAGAAGATAGTGAGAGAGGGTGATAGGGAAGGGATAGTGATAGAGAAGACAGGTCTTTGAAGGAAGAGATAGAGGAAAGCTTCATTCTTTTACAACTCTGCTCTGTGCACGCATTTTTGATAATGCAGTGTTGCAAAGCCTTCTAATGTCAAATGAGGCGAATTAAATTTTTGGAGCTTTGTTTAGTAGCTTTTTATTAGTTATTTTACTTCGCCGGTGATTCTGCTACACAACGAAGGAAGCCACCTGATTACATTAGGATTAGTATCTGATGAAGTCGGTATAGTTTTTAGTGACCTGTGCCTTATGCCTGCATCACTAGAACTTTTCCTACAACAAATGATACAAAGGATACTAATGCATATCAGAAAAATGCGTGGTGTTGTTGTTTTTAATGACTGTCGGAGACCGGGATCAAACCCAGGACCTTCGGTTTTGTAGTCAACGTGCTAACTACTTCAGCCAACGCCACCCTATAAAAAAATTCATCATTTGTCGGAAAGAAGATCATATTTTGAAGAAAAAAAATCAACACAAGTGAATTTTTTTTCAAAGAAAAAAAAGGAACAACAATTGACATATTTACAGTGCACAGAAAAAATATTCGACATACATCAACGTTATTTTGTTTTCATCAATAAAAAAAAACTATTTAGGGCAAAATTTACTGTCGCTAGTTAATTATTAGTAAGCTTAAATGTTAAATATTGTTTAACTTACATATCTTAATATGAGCAACGAATGGTGACCCCATTAAAATTTGCTTTAGCATATGCTTCTTGTTTACATTTGTTATATTATTTCTTAAAAATGTATAAAACAAGTGGTCGTTCGTCTAACTTTACCGTAAAAGCTTAGTGCTGGAATTGGTTCGGGAAAACCAAAATATAATAGAAAAAACAAAATCAAAAAATGTGTTACAGCTAAATATAAAGAAGATGCTTGCCAACGTATGTGTGAAATGTGTCTAAAACTTTGTACAAAACATTAATACCTACATACCAGTAAAGCTTACAACGACTCAACTGTTGTCTAACTATTTGTTAACAAATGATTTGACTTTTTAACTGATGGTAAATAAAAAGCTGTGTAGCTAACTAATGATTGGAAATTTGGCATTACTATCTTATTTTACAAAAAGAACTAAGAAAGCATTTTATTGAGGAACTTCAAATTGTATTCAATAAAAAAATTAGATCATTAAAGCAAATAATATAAAAATTTTTTTAAAGAAACAATAGGCCAGAAATTAAAAAAAAAATTTTCTACATTGCTAATATTTTTATCATATAAAGTATGTACTATTGTTTGCGACACAAATTGCTTTTTTTCCTTGGCGTCAAATTACTTCTTTTAAACGATTTGGTAGATTTGAGTATATTCCGGACCAAATTTTCGTCACTTCTCTAAGATGACTTTTTGGTTTTTATTTTTGCTTGTAAGTTCACGTTTTTTTATTATTCTTTTTTTTAAATGACCTAAGAGGAGATTGAAGTGTTATGCTCTCTCTCCGTTACCAACCTGCTTCGAGGTGGACGATTATTTTCAATGGGACATATGTAGGTATTGATATACATTCTAGAACAATGAAGAAAATTGTACATACATACATATGTATTAGTGGCCTACGATAGCAGTCTTGAAATGTGAATACGTCATGTTTTTTAAATGTATTCTCGTGGCATGTATTATACTAAGCCAATAATAAATGCTGTCGTACTATAAACGAGGCACGATGGATGTATTGGTGCACGTGTATATGACTGTTAACAAGCGATGTCGCCAAGACGTCTTGTTTATAACAAACAATGAAGAGAAGTATTGTTTATACATGTAGGCTTGTTATTTTGCATATTGTACGTTTGGGTGTGCGTGTAAATTTAGATGGTAAGCTATTATGTTTGTGTTTAAGAGAGGTTTTTTAAAGCAACCGGACACAACTCATGGAAATGCATGTATGCGTTTGTATGTGCGCAGAAAAATAAGAGAGCATACACAAATTATGTATGTACGTACATGCATGACGTATACTAACGTCAATGAGAGAAAAAAGCACAAGCACCACAAATTCTTCAGTCACGAACTATTTTCTTCTTTACTCTTATACCTGCAATAAGTTAAACAAATGTCTTGCCGAACACATTGTTTATTTAGCGTTTGTTTCAGAAGATTTCACTGTAGTAAAGCATTTAAAATTGCCCTCATGTCTTAAAAGTTCTTATAAGACGTCTTTTGCAGGTCTTTACTATGTATGTATTGAAAGTAAAAGTCATAAAAGTCATCATTCGATAAAAAATATCTTGAAATCATATTTTGGTCCAAAAATCATGAAAAATATGATAAAATCATCAAAAAAGAAAATAAATGAGAAAGAGTAAACGATGTTCGTTGATTCTATGAAGAAAGTGCATCCAGGGTTAAAGAAATAAAAGATCCAAAAGAAATTAACCTACTCCCCAGTATTTTGCATATCTGTTAAAGTTTGTTTTTATTTATTTTTTATAAAACTGGTGCGATTTTACTTTTTCTGTTGATTTAATTACACTGTACAACACAAAAAAACAAAACTTAAATAATGGGGACTCGTCAGGTAAAAATTCATTTTTTTTGTATTATAACAGCGTTTAACAGCTCTTCAAAACAGACAAACTAGAGCTAGTTTTTAAGATAAAGATAAACTTTACTTGTCGGTTAACTATAGTTTAAACTTAAAGTTGTATTGTTTAGATAAATATTATCTAGTTAATAATCTAGGTTTAACCGAACAACATTGCTCAGCTAAACTATAGTTAGAACTGTCAAATGATAAATATATGAAATAAATGTTACGCAATTCAAAAAAAAAATTACCAAAAAGTATAATAAATAATGCTATTCATACATAAATTTGCTTTTTATAACGACAAATATTTTAGTGATTATGAAACCATAATAACTTGGATAGGACAATTGTGAGAAAAATAAGAGAAATACAAACACGTCCAAATCATTTTTATGTGTATAATGAAATGGAGTTCTTGCAAAGATTTCGTTTAACATAGAAGTCTGTCTATGATGCTTTTAGAATTAATATGAAATAGAGTCTATTTTGTTGGGTTGACAGTTTTATTATATTTTTTGGTTTTATTTTTGGAGCTTCACTATTTTTTAAGTCCATATCAATTATTTTTTTAATTTACAAAAATTCAGAATTCAGTTAGTGAAGTTTTTTTAAAATAAATTTAAAGAATTGTGACATCGCTTTTTAAGTATTGCCCTATTTACGTAAACTATTTTCAATAATGCCACATCTATATTGAAAACGAAGTATGGCATTTCGAGCAAAATTGGCAACTGTTAATCTATCACTGAAAAATTGCATGGGCGGCTAAATCCCGTTTAACTTTGTTTCTTGGTTAACTCAAACGTATGTTAAACTAAGTTTAACTATTTAGTAAGAAACTAGAAAATGGAACATAACATTCAATAAAACCAAGGAATAGCTCGATAAATACTATGGGGACTTTGCACCATCGATTAGAATAGTAAAAAATGGTTATGGTCGCACAAGTACAAATAATGCTGAACGTTCTGGACGGCCAATTGAGGTCAGTACGTAAATGTTGAATAGATCCACATTATATGGTCGATCGAAGAGTAAAAGTGCGTGAGATTGTTGATGCCATAGGCATTTCATACGACAGTGTGGCTTCAATTATGAATGATTACTTGTGTATGACAAAGCTTTCCACAAGATGGGTGTCGCGTTCGCTCACCATCGATTATAAGCGCATGTGCATTTCCATGGCGAAAATCCATGAATTGGGCTTCAAATTGCTCCCTCATCGGCCCTATTTCCTATTTCCAAACCGAAAAAAATGGCTCGGTGGAAAGAGACTTAGCTCCAACGTTGAAATTATTGACCAAACAAATGCCTATTTTAAGGACCTTGAAAAATCCTATTTTTTGGAAGGGATACAAAAACTGGAACTAAGTGGACTAAGTCTATTGACTTAAAAGATTATTTTGAAAAATTTGCAAAAAAAAAATGTTTTTCATTAAGGATCCATTTTTTCGATTTCACAAAAAATTTATGGAAGCTAAAATTTCAGGGAATAAGATATATTTTTATAGCATTATTACGTTTTTAGGACCAATTATAAAAAATTCAATGCAAGATAAAAATAAGTAATGACAGACAAAGTTGAAACAGCAGTAAATAAATTTCAGATTAAAATATAATCATGACAATGTGTCGAATAATAAATTTCTTAAATGTTAAATTTAAGATTTTATTTTTCATTTTGCCTAATAATTACTCTTATTGTTATCTAATAGATTTTTAATTGTATAAAGGTCTAGAAAAATAAAATAGATTCATATCGAATAAAAATTATTTGTATAAGTTTCTAAGACCACTTTTTATTTATTTATTTTTCTTTTGTGATTTTCAAAAATATTATTATTTGTGAATTCTCAAATAGTTCTTGAAAGCCTGTCCATAACATAAGAGGTTTGTGACTATTCAAAATGTGTGGTTGAATCGCTTAAAATCGCTTATGAAGTACACTAATAATAAAATGTAACCATTGTAAATAAAAGCAGCTTATTTTGTTCGACTGTAGTAACAGAATATGTAGCACTTTGAGTGATTCTGGGTAACATTTAAAAAGCCTACACATATATAGTGTAACATATTTTCTTCAGAAAAGAAATCGCCGTAAGAAATCGTCAAAAGCTTTTACTCGAATGAACTATTTCTGTTCGATGATTGTGTGTTGTCTTGTCTATGGGCGGAAAAAATCGCAGTTGTGATTCTTTAATATAATTATTATTTATTTTCTATACTACAAACATTTATGATTTTTTGAAATGTTTGTATGGTGAACCCCCAGGGGTGGTTCCAGGGGGTTTGCCACTGGCAAGGGTGGATCGGCTCTCCAAAATTAGTGGTGGTCGGTCATACATTTTGACTCGATTGAAGAACTCTAAATGAGTTAAAGTGAGATTTTTAAAAATTTTACCTTTCGGAGCAAAAGCTGGGACATCAAAATACATTTTAGAGGTATGGTTCCTTCGTAAAAAGGTTTGACAGTTGGCTACATTTGGTTATAGTTTTGGAAATTTTTCAGTTAATGGGTTTTGTTTTAGACAAAAAAGTCTTGATAAATATCAAAAAAATTAATGTAAACGGTAAAGATTTATATTAAGATCTTAATTAATATCTGCTAGATTTGTTGCAGGTGGTGTAAATGAACTATTATCCAAAAAACTTTACAAGTTAAACGAACCTGCACAATTTTTATTTTACTAAAAACTCAAAACAAATTTATGAACTCTTTTGAAGTTATTTTTTTATTGAGTTTAAAATAATTATAATAAAAACATTTTAATTCGTTTCATCAGCATCTTGTAAATGTCTGCCTTTTTTGAAATTTCGCAAATAAATTAAATACTCTTGGTTCGCTTCTTTCTTATTAGAGCCACTCAGAATTGGATTTAGATCCGTCACCAATTGTATGCCAGCTGGTAATTTTATATTATCTTCAGTATCAACTGTGATTGCTTCACTGTCTGCTACGAAATCATTCATTACAGATGAATCATCAGCTTTTGCACTGCGCCCATTTACAATAGTGTCGTAATCATAGTCTTCTTGTTGATCTTCAGCGAATGCTTGGTCACCCTCGATTCCACCACTGGATCTTGCGCTTTCAACATACGTGTAGATAGGATTTTGAGGAAAGTATCTAAAATTGTTCCAATCAATATTTCGATTTCCACCGAGATTACCAGCAACGCCAACAGGTCCAACGTTTAAACCAGCATTAAGACCATTGCCATTTGTACCAATGGCAGCGTTTAGGCCGGTACCGTCAAGTCCAACACCGGCATTAGCACTGGGAGCAGCATTATTAGGGGCTGCGTTATTAGGAGCGACATTATTAGGGGGTGCGTTATTAGGGGTTGCATTATTTGGGGCTACATTATTAGCTGCAGCATTAGCATTAGGAGCGACATTATTAGGGGCTGCGTTATTAGGGGTTGCATTATTTGGGGCTACATTATTAGGGGCAGCATTAGCATTAGGAGCTACATTATTAGGAACTGCATTATTTGGGACCACATTATTAGGGTTTCCAGTGTTGGTAGTTGAAGCAGGTCCAGCGTTTACACCAGCATTAAGACCATTGCCATTAGTACCAACGCCAGCGTTAAGACCATTGCCATTTACACCAATACCAGCGTTTAGGCCGTTACCGCCAAGTCCAACACCTGCATTAGCATTCGGAGCTCCATTATTAGGGGCTGCGTTATTAGGGGTTGCATTATTTGGGGCCACATTATTAGGGGCAGCATTAGCATTAGGAGCTACATTATTAGGAACTGCATTATTTGGGGCCCCATTATTAGGGTTTCCAGTATTGGTAGTTGAGGCAGGTCCAGCGTTTATACCAGCATTAAGACCATTGCCATTTACACCAATGCCAGCGTTAAGGCCGTTACCGTCAACTCCAACACCGGCATTAGCATTAGGAGCTCCATTATTAGGGGCTGCGTTATTAGGGGTTGCATTATTTGGTGCGCCATTGTTGGGAGTTGCATTATTGGGGGGTGCATTATTTGGGACCCCATTATTGGGGTTTCCAGTGTTGGGATTTGTACTAGGTCCAGTATTTACACCAGCATTAAGACCATTGCCATTAGTACCAACGCCAGCGTTAAGACCATTGCCATTTACACCAATACCAGCGTTTAGGCCGTTACCGTCAAGTCCAATTCCGGCATTAGCGTTTGGAGCTCCGTTATTCGGGGCTGCATTATTGGGGGCTCCATTATTTGGGGCTCCATTATTGATGGGGACTCCATTATTCGGGGCTCCATTATTGATGGGAGCTCCATTATTCGGGGCTCCATTATTTGGGGCTCCATTATTGGGGACTCCATTATTGGGAAATCCATTATTGGGGAATCCATTATTGGGGAATCCATTATTGGGGACTCCATTATTCGGGGATCCATTGTTGGGGGTACCATTGTTGACGGCTCCATTATTCGGGGCTCCATTATTCGGGCCTCCATTATTGGTGGGAGCTCCATTATTGGGTGCTCCATTATTGAGGATTCCATTATTGTTGACTCCATTATTAGGGAATCCATTATTGGGGAATCCATTATTAGGGAATCCATTATTGGGGCCTCCATTATTGGGGACTCCATTATTGGGGAATCCATTATTCGGGGCTCCATTGTTAGGGAATCCATTATTGGGGAATCCATTATTCGGGGCTCCATTGTTGGGGGCTCCATTGTTGGGGGCTCCATTATTGGGGACTCCATTATTAGGGATCCCATTATTTCCATTGTTGCCATTATTACCGTTGTTGCCATTATTAGCGTTCCCATTATTGCCGTTACCGCTATTGCCATTACTACCAATGCCTGATGGATTTATGACAATAATGTGCGGTGGCCGATCATTCGATGTTGGTGGTAGTGTTGGCGGGTAAAACCAGGGAAAGTAGTTAGGAAATTGCGGTGGATAAACTGGGTGCTGGCTATGAGAAAAATTTGGATTTGGTTGTAGTGTAGGCGGTATTGGAGGTCTTGCTGTTGTTGTCGTTGTTGGTGGGACGGTGGGTGGCGTTGGTGGTGGTGGAGGTGGTGGATACGGATACGGATATGGATAGTATGGCCGTTGCTGCTCATGAGGATATTGAGGATAGTAATTATAATAAGGATACGGTTTGACTATAATTTTTGTTGGACGCTTCGGTTTAGGTGTTGTGGTTTGGGCGTGTAGAAAATGCAAAGGATTTATCAAAAACTTAACATCTGAAAGTTTATATTATATTATATTATACTATATGTAGTTTAACTTTAAAATTTATACCTGGCCCAGTGAAGATGCGTGGGATTTGTTCCAACTCTATTTCATCTTCGGCATGCACTGCCAAACTGCAAACGATAAGTAGCAGACTTAATTCTATCAGCCAAGACATGTTGGTTTTTGGAAAGCTTGACTAAAACTATATTTTTTTTATTTGTTAAGCGTATTTATATAGATTTTAGATTTTTTATTTTGCCAATATAGCTGGCAAAAAGAAAGTCAGTTTAAGAACTATTTTTTTATTAGAATTTTTATGGAAATTTCTAAACAGCTTGTAAATAAATGGATATTTTATTGATTTTAGCTTTATTATTTTTTTTTTTTGCAAAAAGAATATTGCTGGAATTTTATTGCTCTAATTTATACCTAAACGGGTTGCTAGCTCCAAGAGAAAAAGAAGATAATAATCAAATTAACAAAATTTAAAATTTTTTGGCAAATTTAAATATTTAAGCCATAAAAATTTTTAGCTTAAAAACGAAGTAGTCATTGAACTTGGAGGGACTGGTGACCCAGTTTTATGTTGCTAATATTTTTACAGAAGTATTTATATTTGTGAAGACAAGCATAAAATTAAGATGGTTGGATTACAGAAACTGTATAAAAAGATTCATAAAAAACAATATTAAAAACAAGCGCGGTATTTTCAAAAAAAAAAATAAAATAAAAAATAAATCAATAGTCCATCTACAGAAATCAAACAAGCATATTGCTTAATTAAATTTGGGAGTGAGTGTTAATTCTTTCGGCTCGAAAGCATACTGTTGGCTGGTATAGTTTTCATTAAAGCTTGTCTTTAAATTTTGTAACAGAAAATTCAGCTTCTTTTGAAAGCTTAGATTTGAAATTCCTAAGAGCAGTCAAAAGTACTCTGAGAAGCGGTAATTTGGGTTAAAAAATATTGTGATGTTGGATATGCATGAAATCATATTTAAAAGTATTGGACGTTAAAATTTAAACCACAAGTTAGTAATATTTTTCAACTTATTACCAAAGAGACAGCACAAAGGATTAAATATATTTCTCAGAGATTGATACAACAGCACTAAGGATCAAATCCTTTTCTCAACACATTTATTTATCTATCGTTTCTAAATAGAAGTTTTGTTCTTCATTCATTCTTCAGCGACTGTTAATGCAATAATGAGTGCAAGTCTTCATTTTTCCTCAAATATTTATAGCAAATAATGATGCATTTAATTTTTAATGTATGTAATTAATTCAATAAGATTTGGAATTTCTTTTCTACTTAAAAAGAATATGAAATATTTTCTACTAATTAATTTCTTTTGAAATCTTTTCATATTTTTAAGACTTGTGTGAACTTGATTTGCAATAATAGTTTTGCTTGTGTGTTTAATTAGCATATTTGATCGTCTTCAACAAAATCAATTTCGAAATAAAAAAAGATCAAATGTGTTAGATAGAAACAATAAAAATGTTTATAGTCTTTTTAATATTTGCATAAGCTATTGTAGAATTTAATGGGCATACGGTTTTAGTAAAAATGTTACACTTTTTTTTAATAATAATTTTTTCGTTATGAGTTTCACAAAGAAGAAGAAATTTTTAATTTAATAATATTATGAGTTAGTTAATTATGCTAAAGAAAAAGAATATCATTTACACAATATTTTATCTTGAATGGAGATTAAATCAAATCAAAATCTGTCTTAAAACTTTATAAAAATATGTACAAGGTTTTCCAATAGGACGTTTGATTTCATTAGTTGTCATGACTAGGCATTTAGTTAAAAATAACAAAGACACACATATGCAAACACACACATTAATGTGAAACTGAATACGTATAACTACACCCATCCAAGAACTATGTTTTCACAAATTTTACATTTATATTACGCAGCATAAGCAACTACAACTAAAATTTATAGACTGTTATGAGCTTCAATCTTACGGATGGGTATAAAAATACTCTAGACTATTAATCGGCTACACATGCGTATATACAAGGCTATTTTATTTACACACATACACACAAAAACCCTATTTTTAAACAGCCGAAACAAATTTTGCATTTCATTTTATATAATAAATATTTCGAGTATCATGCGTAAAATTTTTTTGTCCGCCTAAATAGTCCTAATCTGAGTACAAGCATACTCTGATTATAAGTATGACCGATAGTAAATGCGATTGATACAACTAAGCGTCTTTATTTTTATTTTAGTTTTTCTTATAAACGAAGTACACATGCTCTTGTATGTTGCAATCGGTTATGGCCATAGTTGCTTGAGAGAAAATATTTGAGCATACGAACTGTTTGCGCTTCAATGATAATTAAACACAGTTACTAAAATTGAGACTAGTAACTTCTGCATATTTCTTTTTGAGTACTCATTGTCGTTTTCTGGGAACTACTTGACAGATAACAAGTAAAAACAAGCACTTAAATATAACACTGAAATTATTCGAATTCACTACAAAAGTGCTTAAAATTTGTGAATGCAAATTTCGTCGCAAAGTTGTCACAACTAAATCATTTTTGGGGTCATAATTTTTCGCAACTTCTCAGCTGTTCGGAACGAACCATCAAAATCGTGCACTTTGCTCAAGTGCAAGTAAGCATATTGCTGTTGTAGCCCATATTGTTGACAAAACCCCAGGATTGTCCATTTCTTATCGATATTTGGAGTTCTGAGAATTTCAGAACGACATTACGTCGTAATTTGATTTTTAATGAAGACCCAGGTGTTTCCATTTCTCATCGATCTTTGAAATAGGGTATTCAACAATAGTTTAAGATATTAAGCATTAAACACATTCACCACAGCAAGCTACCGACTGGGAAATGTTAAAAATAGAATACACATGTTTATATGAGAATGATTTTTTTGAAGACAGCAAGGCAGGTTGTTGTCTATGCTGATTTTGTCGTTTTAGTCCAATTATACCTGATTTACATTAAGCATTTTTTGATGAAATTTCATGAATTTTGTTGCACGCAACTTTTTCTATTTGCTAATTGTAGCAATATAAAAGAGAATGTTATATAAAAACGGACGTAGAATGAATCTCTAATGCATTTTTGGTAACGCTTTTCATATAAGTTTCTCTTCCAGGCCTCCTAGTGAAAAATAAAAAATTTTCATGGAACTAATTTCATGAAAAAAATGCTTAATGTAAGTCAGGTATTAAACTGCAATGAGAAAATTCAGTGTTGCCAGTACAATACAAAATATGGAATGAATGATATCGTAAAATTATTTCATATTATTTAAAAGAAACAATATCCGATTGTTGTAAAGCATAAATTGGTTAATTTTATACTTTTACGTCATATAAGTACATTTCGATACAGTAACTTAATTTTTATAAATGCGAAATATTTGAAGGTAGAAGAATACTGAAAATTGATGTACAGTTTTCATTTCGAAACAGTAATTTATTTTTAATAAATATTTGATGGTCGCAATACTGAACTGTGCATTTATACTTAAATATGAGATGCACATGGTGCTGCTGCCGCCCCTAAGATAATGAAGTAGCTGTCTACGAGACGACAAATGCTGCTGGCGGCATTTGAAGTCGTGTGTTCGTGTAACCTGCTGTGGTGAATGCGTTTAATGCATTACGCTGCAGTTTGTAAAAAGACTTGGCTCTTCAGGCATTTAAAGTTCATTCAAGCCAAGAACTCCTGCCGTGGTTTTGAAGATTATCAAGGGATTTTGACAGTTATCAAGGGATTGGTGATGGAAAATTTCATGAAAATAATATGGTTCTGCGAGCATAGCCGTGACGCGAAAATGTCATATGTCTTAAAAATTATCCTTTTTTAAACATTAAAATAAAATCTCTTTTTGAAATACACTTCTTTTACTATATAAAAAGTACTGAGCTTTGAATATGGTCATCCAAGGGTTAAATAGCTACACAACAGAACACCGCAGAAAAAAATGATAATTAGCAGGCAAGACCGAAAACGCAATGGGTCTTATTACCAGAGTCGTACTTCGACTTCGAGTACGACGATTTTATACAAGACTACAGAATATTGCAATCTTTTGCTTTAATCTATTACAAAAACATGGTAGTAGAAGTCGAAATACAATTTCTGTAATTAGGCCTAATAAGTCAACGGCATCAGTTTTTTGAAAAGCTTTTATCTAAAAGGGATTTACAGAAGCTACATTGTGCTGAATAGTCAATAATATAATACTGATATTTTAGCTATAAAATACATTCAGCAAGCTTTCCGTAAACCTCAAAATTTTCTACGACGAATTTTTTAGTCTCTTTCAAAAAGTGGCCTATAAAGTAGCCTTATGAAGGGCACAAAAAGTTCACATACATACCTCATTCGCGGGTATTGTGTAGCACCACTAAAATGGCTACTAATTACTGCTTCAAAAATTTAATATACCTCATTGACACCAGAGGCGCTGCAACTCTGCATTAATAAAAACGTGCAAAAAGCAAAGTTGCAAATGAACGAAGCTATCTATTCCTCCAACACCTGTCTTCTCTATCACTATCTCTTTCTTAAAGAAGGTAGCACATATAGTAATAGTAGTAGCCATTCATTACCTGAGTGTTACCTCTGTTAAAATAAATAATAAAATAAAATAAAAATAGATATAAAGACAGAGGAGTGAATTCTAGGTAAAATTTCAGATGACACTACCAAAGTCTTTTTTTAAACTTTAAGATCTGAGCGTGAAAACCCTTCCAGGTCTGTCTTATTACTGGCGTTGAAGTTTAACTTAAGCCTAGAGTATTTGTGCCGCATATTTTTGTAACACATTTTGACTCGTTTAATTTTCTGCTTAATTATTTTTAAAACTCTTTAGTAGCATTTTTTATTTCAATGCCTTAAATTTTACACAGAAACTTAAAAGCAAACATTAAAATGGTATTTTTTTTAAGCTGCACACATACATTTTCTACTTGACCCATTGAAAGATATTTAAAAAAAAGCATAAAAAATTCTTAAAATACTTTCCATTCAGCACTAACAAACCAAGTTATAGATCAATAAGGATTTCCGGTTCAATTCATTTTTCCCAGCTTACTTTTTTCTTGCACTTCTAATCATTTGTGTGTATGTGTTTGCATGTCCTTTTTTCTTTAGGAATTTATTTGCTTTTGGTACATTTTCTGTTCAATGTCCGGTGCTAATGTGTGCAGAAAACTTGTTAAGGAATTTATTTTATTTTTATTTCCTGGCGTGCTGTAAATTAGGTTTACAAAACTTCTTGTTGGAGGTACAAAAGAAAAAACAAAAGTTTTAGGTTTTTAAAAAAATTTATTTTTAAATTTACGAGTGCAGCAAATTTAGTTTAAATTTTTTTAATTTGCTTAAATTAAATAAAAAAACAAGTTTTGTTTACACAAAATTAAATTGATTCTTAGTGCTTATCATGGTTGGCTCTATGTTCCTCTTAGGAATTAAAGTATTAGAAATATATATATAATGGTTGTCTTATTTTGACTTCGATAACGAAATTTTTGGTCCCAGATTAAAGAAGAAATGTTTGAGGTGTTATTTGATATATTTCAGAAACGTCGTAGCCAAAGTCGAAATACACCAATAACGATAAAAGTGAGAAGTTTTTTTTAATTTAAAAGGACGCCAAATAAATCGATGAATTTTTTTTGTAAATTTATTAAATGCTTTTCATGGTTCCAGTTCAAACCATTTAGAGCTTCGAATAAATTCAAACTATATAGTCTACTGTATATAATTTTATTAATCAATAGAAAACTTTATATAAAATTAAAAGCAATATCAACAACTCAGTTTTTAATACGAAGATCAGTCAAAAGCAACAAACAAAGAGATAGTCCAGCTTTGCATTTCAGCTTAAAAAAGTTTTTAAGAGCAACACTTGGAAATGCATGCAAGCGTTTAAAAATAAATGTTAAGAGAATCTACCGGTGTGCCGTGCCCAAAGCAGATTTTAACGGCCTTAAAAAAATCCCTCAATAATTTCATAACTAAGAATGCAAGTGTAAAACTCACTTACTCAACTACAAATAAAAAATGCCAAATTTTCAAATAAATTAAAAAATATTGAAAAAAAGATTAGTCAAAATTTTTGTTTCTTTTGAATTTTCATTTGCACATTTTGTTTATGAGCATTTTCACACGAACGTCAATTTTTTGTAGCGTGCGACTACAAGCAAGTTTTCAAGAAAACGAACAATTTTTTTACTTATTTATATATTTGTGTAGGCCGTCAGCAGCTCTACGTTAGGTAAAGTTTTAAGAAAAATCGAGTCACGTTATTCAGAAATACAAGGTTAATTGCTTGCTGTTGCACGCGAAAAAGTGGAATTTCTCGGAGAAATGCCCATATTCTAAACAATAACTTAAATAAGAACTTGTTCCTCTAAAAGCAAAAAAAGGTCTGTAATAATTGTTAAGCAGGTATATAGTTCATTTTTGTTTGAGTTCGGTTTCGGTTTTCTATAGTGTAAATCAACAACACCAGCGTTATTAATTTAAATGTCTCTACGGCTATTCTGTTTTTAAAACTAATGAAAAAAAAACAATATACATATACAAAAATATTTTTATTTTAATAAATGCAGAAAAGTAATTTAAACTATAAGAGTTAGGATTTTAATCGAAAGAAGATGCCATAAAATAATAACAAATTAACCATTGTTGTTATTACCACCAGCAGCCTGCAGTAAAGTTGACGGTCTTAACAGTCCTGGTAATATAGTATTCCAAAAATTAAAAAGATTGTCAACGGTGTTTCCATTGATAAGGTTGCCATTATTTGCACCATTATTATTTCCGTCAATGGGATTGCCATTGTTGCCATTACCGTTGATATTATTGGGATCTCCAGTATTGGGGTTCACATTCGGAGCTCCATTATTAATGTTCCCATTATTGGGAGCTCCAGTATTGGTGTTTCCATTATTGGGATTTACATTATTGGGAGCTACATTATTAGTGTTTCCATTAATGGGGTTTGCATTATTAGGAGCTCCAATGTTGGTGTTTCCATTAATGGGATTTACATTACTGGGAGCTCCATTATTAACGTTTGCATTATTAGGAGCTCCAGTATTGGTGTTTCCATTATTGGGAGCTCCAATGTTGGTGTTTCCATTTATGGGGCTTACATTATTGGGAGCTCCATTATTAACGTTTGCATTATTGGGAGCTCCAGTACTGGTGTTTCCATTGTTGGGAGTTCCAGTGTTCGAGTTTCCATTAATGGGATTTACATTATTGGGAGCTCCATTATTAACGTTTGCATTATTAGGAGCTCCAGTATTGGTGTTTCCATTATTGGGATTTACATTACTGGGAGCTCCATTATTGATGTTTCCATTATTGGGAGCTCCAGTATTAGTGTTTCCATTGTTCGGAGTTCCAGTGTTGGTGTTTCCATTACTGGGATTTACATTATTGGGAGCTCCATTATTAACGTTTGCATTATTGGGAGCTCCAGTATTGGTGTTTCCATTATTAAGAGCTCCAGTGTTGGTGTTTCCATTATTGGGATTTAAATTATTGGGAGCTCCATTATTGATGTTTCCATTATTGGGAGCTCCAGTGTTGGTGTTTCCATTACTGGGAGCTACAGTATTGGAGTTTCCATTATTGGGATTTACATTATTGGGTGCTCCATTATTAACGTTTCCATTAACGGGAGCTCCAGTATTGTTGTTTCCATTATTGGGGGCTCCAGTATTGGTGTTTCCATTTACGGGGTTTACATTATTGGGAGCTCCATTATTAACGTTTGCATTATTGGGACCGCCAGTATTGGTGTTTCCATTATTGGGAGCTCCAGTATTGGTGTTTCCATTATTGGGATTTACATTATTGGGTGCTCCAGTATTGGTGTTTCCATTACTGGGAGGTACAGTATTGGTGTTTCCATTATTGGGATTTACATTATTGGGAGATCCGTTATTGATGTTTCCATTATTGGGAGCTCCAGTACTGATGTTTCCATTATTGGGGTTTACATTATTGGCAACTCCACTATTAAAGTTTCCATTATTGGGACCTCCAGTATTGGTGTTTCCATTATTGGGATTTACATTATTTGGTGCTCCATTATTGATGTTTCCATTATTGGGAGCTCCAGTATTGGTGTTTCCATTTATGGGGTTTACATTATTGGGAACTCCATTATTAACGTTTCCATTGTTAGGAGCTCCAGTATTGGTGTTTCCATTATTGGGGGCTGCAGTATTGGTGTTTCCACTTATGGGATTTACATTATTGGTAGCTGCATTATTAACGTTTCCATTATTGGGAGCTCCAGTATTGGTGTTTCCAGTATTGGGGGCTCCAGTATTTGTGTTTCCATTTATGGGATTTATATTATTGGGAACTCCATTATTAACGTTTCCATTGTTGGGAGCTCCAGTATTGGTGTTTCCAGTATTGGGAGCTCCATTGTTGGTATTTCCATTATTAGTGTTTCCATTTGTGGGGTTTAAATTATTGGGGTCTACTGGTCCATTATTGTTGTTTCCATTATTTGGAGCTCCATTATTGAGGTTTATATTAATGGGGTTTACATTATTTGGAGTTCCATTAATGAAGTTCCCATTATTGGGGTTTCCGTTGTTGGGGTTCGCATTATTGCCATTGCTTCCGTTATTACTATTTCCATTGTTTACGTTTCCGTTATTAAAGTTTCCATCATTTCTATTTGCATTATTGTTATTGTTTCTATTGTTATCATTTTCGCTATTATTGACATTATTGCTATTGTTGCCAGTGTTACCAGTATTGTCGTTAGTACCGTTTCCATTAATGTCATTGGCGCCATTAGCATTGTTGCCATTTCCAATATTTCCATTGGATGGATTTATAACAATAATGTGTGGTGGACGACCATTCGAAGATGGTGGTGGTGGGGGGTAATACTCATACCAGGGAAAGTAGTTGGGAAATGGCGGGGAATATACTGGTGGTTGGTGGTGAGGATGATTTATAGTGGGATGTGTTGTTGTAGGTACTAGAGGTTTTGCAGTTGTTGTCGTTGTTGTTTTTGGTGGATTAGTAGGCGGCGGTGGATATGAATATGGATATGGATAGTAAGGCCTTTGATGCATCTGAAGGTGTTGCTGATGATATGGTGCTTGGTGGACATGAGGGTATTGAGAAAAGTAGGGATAATATGTATAAGGTTCGACTAAAATTTTTATTGGACGCTTGGGCTTGGGTGTTGTAGTTTTGGCATGTAAAAATTTTAAAGGCTTTAACAAAAACCGAAGACCTGAAAATAATATATTTTTTTATTTAATTTTAACTTAGTTTTTTGTTCTCAAAATTTCTACCTTTTGCAGCAAAGAGACGTGGTGCTTCATTCCACTTTATTTCATAATCGGCACAAACTGTTAAAGCGCATATTATTAACATTAAACTAAATTGTTTTAACCAATTCATGTTGGTTTTTTCACAGCTTATACAAAACTATAAAGTTCTTAATTTTTTTAGGCCTATTTATATAAAATTTTAAATTATATTTCTACAATGCAAGAATGTTAATTATTGTAAAATTGACATTAAGATTTATTATCTCTGAAATCATTTGTAGAAGATCTATGGCGGCTATGTCTCACTTTTGTTTATTAATTTTTTTTTGGAGTTTTATTTACATTTTTTGCCAATATTAATCATGTTATATACATATATTTCAGCAGATTACGGTAGCTTTTGAACCAATAAATTTATTTGAAAATTATGCTGTGGGAATAGAAATGTTGTAATTAATTTTGGCAAACGAAATTTTGGAACTTTTTTTAAAAAAGACATTAAGTTATTTTATATTTGAATAATTTTTTTTGTAGTTAAATATTCAAAATTTATTGACCTAAATGATAATCAACCACACGAGTGTCGCTAAGGATGACTAAATTTTTCTTTAAAATATTCAACATCAAGAAGCTGGAAAGCAAATCAGAAGTTAAGTGTGTCACCAATATTTACTTTTGCTTAAGTGCAATTTTTTCTTTGTATACTACTAGGCATATGTTTTTTTTTTACAGTACTGCAAGTTTTACTTACAATATTAGTCTTGATTTATGAAATGAAAAATTTAAAACTCATTTTCCCACACAGCCAAATAATGAATACTTTCAGCAAAGAATCTTACTTTCCAAGAAAATTTTTCGTTTTATTATGCAAAAATAAATACCTGCCGTAGAGATTTTATACACTAAAAGAATTTCTTTTATAAGTTCTATGAATTTCCAATGGAAAAGTTCATTAAAATTTAACCAACGTTATGCTTCGTTAGATTAATGAAAACAGTTTCGTTAAAATTATTTTAATAACAACTACGTCAAATGTATTAAACATTGTCATCAATGCAATGAAAGAACTTCATCAAAACAACGGAATAATTTTATTTAAATGACTAAAATGTAACGTGGTATTCAAAAACTGTTACAGACAGAAATGTAGCCCTTCCAAAGCCATAAATACCGGTAAACTAAATGTTATGATCGGACCAAAAATGGCGACACAGTGAACAAAATACTAAAAGGGCGGCATTTTTAGGCGTGGCAAAAAAATAAAAAAAATATTTTTGGAATCGTTTTTACATTATCTTTAATCCTAGGGCGTGACTGACACACTTTTTTTTCGAACCACTCTAGTGTACATTATTTATTGATTTGGTGTGGTATAATTTGAAAGTTTAGAGCAAAATTATGTCTCACGCCTGTTATAATTTTTTATTGTTACTTTACTTTGAATGTATACATACATATATACAAACTAAAAAGTTTAAGTTTAAGTTTATGTTCAAAGAACTTTGGATTTTTTATTTATTTACATAAATCTTTCGTTATTATATATATTGTATATAATAAAAGCAAATCCTTGAAAATTAAAATTCTTAAATAAATACAAATACCAATAACTAGCGGATGTACACTGAGCCAACATACAATAAGTGTCCCCAAAAAAAGCATAAAATTTAAGAAAATGACAGCAAAGTATGACAAAAAAATTGTATCCTAAGCACGTAAAATCTATTCTATCCACTTAGTCCTTAATATTAGGACACTTTCTTTTTTATTTTTATTTATTTTTCCTCTTTAGTAGTTGAATCGTTGGCAAATATTTATTAAATGTTCAATGACAAAAGCATTTTTCCAATAGGATACTATACGATTTAGTAGATACTTACATTTAGAAGAAAAAAAATAGAATGTAACTAAATTTCAAATAGATAAATTGCCTTGATTGACCATAAACCACCTGTTTTCTTACTGTAACACACACACACAAACACATGCATACTGTGCAAACAGATACACACACTCAAACACATCCAATGGGTGCTTGTGCTCAAGGGGAAAATATTTGATTTTAAATGAAAAGGAATATAAAAGAAAAATACTGCAATAACATGCTAAAGTTATAAAATATCATGAACATTTTTCAAGTTACGAGTATTTGAGTATTTATGGAATTTTAGAAATATCATAGGGAAAAATATTAAATAAATAAACAATATTGTATTGAAACAGAATGTTCAACAGCAAAACGGAAAAACTTAAAATAAAGTGTTAATTACTGAATTTAAAAACTCCAGGGTACGTAATACAAATTCAAGGAAAGGTACATTTCCGTTTGTATTGCATTTTCTGCAAAGCGTTAAATAAAACAAATTATAAACAATAAAAACGATTTAGCCGTTTTTATTGTATTTTATAATATATATGACATTTAGTGCTTAAATTATGCTGCCTCAAATGCATTTTTTTCAAGAGAAATTCTTATTTTCCGCTTCTGAAAAAAAGAAGGAAGCGTAGTTCTTAGAGCAAACTACTTTTATCAGGGTTCGAAAATAAACAGAAGTTAAAGTTTGCTTTTATTTTTAAACGATTTCAAAAAAGGAGGAGAAATTTTTAAGTTTTCTGTATTTTTTATGTTTATTATTTTATTATTCTTAAAAATATTTGCTTGCAAGGCAGTAGGCAGACACACAGCCACTAATTTTATCTTTAATTTTATAATCTGTAACTTATCCCTTTTACTTAATACTGCGCTTTCGTAAGTAACACAACTTCTTTGTGGAAAAAATTAGAGCAGCCACGCCCTTTAAAAATTAATATCACATTTCAAGAACTTCTAATAGAAAAATTTTTACAAAACTTAACAGACACTCTAAGCTCTTAAAAACAGTCAATGTGAAATCTTCAAAAAAGGGCGTGGACACACCCATTAAGGTTTAATTTTATATTTGACGCAATTCTACTTAACCGATTTTTAAAAAAATTTGGCATATAAGGACTTAATCCTGCGTTTAAAAAAGTAGGCGGCACACGCTCCTTAATAAATAGTATTAAATTATATGCATTTCTACTTACCTGATTCCTTAAAAACTTGGCAAACAGTATCGGCTCTTAGAAAAACATAATTTAAAGCTTCAAAAAGTGGGCGTGACCACACCTATTATATTGTAATATTATATTTCTCGTGCTAATTCGGGTGCTTTTGTTTACACGAGTTTTGAATAGCTTGGCAGACACTTTAAACGCTTAAAGAGACTCAATTTTGCATCTAAGAAAATGGGCGTTGCCACACCCATTAAAGTTTAATATTATATTTAACGTGATTTTACTTCACCCATGTTTATGAAATTGGGCAGGTACACACTTAAGGCTTTAAGAAAAGATTTTTAAGCCTGCATTTGTAAAAGTGGGCAGAGCCACGCCCATTCCAAAATATTATATATAATATTTATGTGTATTAATACTTATTCGATTCCTTCGAGACTTGGCAAAAAGTGTCGCCTCTCAGAAAGACATAATTTCAAACTTCCAAAAGTGGGCGGGGCCATGCCTATTAAAATATTATTTTCTATTTAACGTGTTTGCGATTAAAAAATTTTGACGAATCTTGCACTCACCTTGAGCTCTTAAATAACATAATCTTGTATTTGAAAAGTGGGCGGAGCCACGCCCACTAAAATATAATATAATGTTTGACGTGCTTAAACTTTGTCGATTTTTAGGAAACTTGGTACACACCTAAGCTCTGAGAACTACTTGAACGTCTAGTCAAAAAATTGGGAGATGCTGCGCCCACGAAAGGTTGGTATTAAACTATGTGTACTTCTCTTTATTAGATTCCCACGAAAGTTGTCTTAGAATGACAAAATTCTTAAAGAAGACGACAGAACCATGCCCATTAGAGATTAATATTATATTTCACGTGCTTCTACGCATTTTTGCGTAACTTGGAACTAACCTCAAGCTGTGAAAGTGACGCGATTTTGAATTTAAAAAATTGGATGGAAACAAATTTTCGCAAAATTGGGCATGGCCACGATACAAAGAATTTAAATATAAACCTTTTTAAGGAAAACTAATCCGACATCAAATATAATCAATAAGTTTAAATAATTAAGATTCCTTAAAACCCGACCAAAAAAAGGGGTAAGTTTGAAGGGTGTGTGTCTGTACGAGTCCACGTATAGACGAAACGGCTGGACCGATTTTTATCTATAATCTAGATATATCGGGAGTTTTTAAAATGATAATTTTTTTTTATTATTTAAATAAAACATTTTCATATCAGCTACGTATATAAAATATGAAATCCAATTAATTTATGGGCGAATGTAACTAATTCCCCCGATTAAGCCACTGTATGGTGCAGCAAATAAGAAATTTATACAGCCTGCAGCCTCTGACATGAAACTCATACATATAAACATTTAACACATTTAATCTAACTGCAAATGATTGCCATTGTGTGAGAGTACTTGATGTTGGCATACACAGGTAGACAATTTCCGTTCGTTATTGCACACAAAATGCTAAGCAAATATAGGAATTCCTATTCATTGATGAATTGGCAATATACTTTTACGAACTATGCTACCTTTCTCTCTATCTCTCTTTCTCTTATTTGGTTTCCTTCATTTTCTTTTTGTGCTATAATTTTTCTTTTTCCTCTTTTATTAGTTACAATTTTTGCAACGATTTGTAACTAAATTGCAGATAAAAAGACAAAAAAAAATAATTTAGAAATCTGGGTTACTGGCTAAAATTAGAAATGCTTCCTGACTAGTAAATACGTATATATTAAAGATCTGCACAAGACCACTTATAAGAACTTTCAAGATGCGAGGGATTTTTAAAATGCTTTACTACAGAGAAATCTTCAAAAAAAACGCTAAATAATACTGTTGACAAGACATTTCTTTCAGTTATTGCAGGTATAGGGGTAAAGAAGAAAATAATTCGTCACGGAAGAATTTGTGATGCTTGCTTCTTCATACGCATGGGTGCGTATACACATACATACATTAGTTGTGTACATGCTGTCTTATATTTCTGCACACATATAAGCGTATATATGCTTTAAAAACCACCCTAAACACACTCAAATATATAATATTTTCAAATAACAAGCATAAACGTATCAACACTACTTCTGTTACTCTTAGCGACATCGCTTGTAAAAACTCATATACACGAACACCAAGGCATCCATCGTCCTTTGCTTAAAATATGACAGCATTAATTATTGTTTTAGTAAAATACATGCCACGAGAATATATTTAAAAAACAAGACGTATTTACATTTCAAGACTGTTTAGGCAGACCTCTAATACATGTATACGTCAGCATATATATCTGCTTCTCTTTGGCATGCCAGTATCAAAAAAATTTTAAGAAAACATTGCATCAACGTAAATCCAATTTTTAGTTTTTTTTAAATATTTTTACTAATCTTCGGCTTGAAATTGAATTTTAATTAATTTTTTGTTTGTCATAAAAATTTGCTTGATAGCAAATATTTAAGACAAATATTAATTTTGTTTTAATAGAAAAATATTATTGCATATATGCATGACTGTCGACTTAAGGTTTAATTTTCTTAGTCATTTTATAGGTAGAAGTATTTCTTGAGGCGGAATAAAAAATAAATAAAATAAGTAAAATCAGACTCATTGGCGTGGTGACTAACAAAAATAAAATCTATCGTCTAGTTCCAGACAGTATTTTCAAGACAGTAAGAACAATACGTCACGTTGCAAATAATTCAAGTATTCCGTTTCAACAATACTTGATTGAATACTGTTTAATTATACAATCCCAGCAGAAAAACTCAGGCCTTATTGAAGATCTGTTTAGGTATTTTTTTTATTTAATTACTGTTTTTATCAACCTTAACTTATGTGAAGACTGATGCAGATTCTCGAGTATTATATTTCGAAAGTGCCCGCTCCTCCTACCTTAACTTATGCGGAGACTGATACCGATTTATATTTTTTGCAGACCTTACTTTATGCTGTAGCTAATATTTCATTGTGTCATTAGTAAAAGCATCCAAATTATTTATTTCGCCTTCAGTTTTAAACATTCTTTGAAAAATTTACTGTTTGAAAGATTGAAAAATTATTTTTTTTTATATAAACATCAGTTTAACATTTTTCCTTTATTTTGCTTGACTTTCACGTTCATTTAATCTTACAGCAACGTTAGTTATTTGCAAATATAAATTAAAAGCAATTTATACTCTCGGTATAAAATATTGCAAAACAAACTCTAAATAATGTCATTAAATTATAGTAATTTATGGGCGGATATTAAAATTGATTAACAACGTATTAAAATCAATTTGGAAAGTATTGATTTTTTTGCTTTTGAATTTAACTAAGCAACACAGAAAAGGTACGAAGAAGTTGTTGAAAGAAGAAAATAAATAAGAAAGTTAAATCCAGCATAAGTCGACACAATGTGGCTCTAAATATAATATTAGATATGAAGAATGTTTTCATTAAAATATACTTACACTGAACAATTAACAAAACATGTTTAAAGCCGATGCGTATTTTGTTAAATTTTTTATTTTTTGATTATAAAACCAAGATTGCGTTTGATTTAAATTTAAAATTTTTAGATTTTAAATATGTATCCTTAAATATCCTTTAAGTCGATTTTTTATGATTCCTTTTTGAAAAAATTGTTTTAAAGATTAAAGTTTTAAAAAAAAATGTATGGGACCAAACAGGAAATAAAACAAAAATATTCTGAAGAAGTAAGCGAAATATAAAATTAAATTTTAATGAGCGTACCTCCGCCCACTTTTTTAAATGCAAGATTGAGCTTCTTCCAAAACTCATGGCATGTTTTAAAATTTGCAAAAATCGATAGAAGCACTTAAGTAAAATATTTAATTTTAATGGGCGTGACTCCACCCATTTTTTTTAAAATGGAAGACTGTGTATAATTTAGACCTCAAGGTGTGTGGTAAATTTCACAAATATCGGTTAAGTAGAACCACGTGAAATAATATAATAAATAGTAGTGGGCGTAGTCCGCCCATTTTTTTAACTTTAAAATTGTGTAATTGCAAGAACCACAGGTGTTTGCTAGGTTTCGCAGCAATTAAATAAATAGTATACCATAAAATCAAATAAAAATTTTTTGGGCGTGTCCCCAACTATTTTTATTGAAAATGGGACACGTGGGAGCTATACCCTCTCAGACAAAACAAAAAGAATTTTTCCAATCGAATAAATTATGACAAGAAAAAAACAGTTTTATGGCTCAAATATGGGTGGCAACTGAACTTAAATTGCGTTGCCAATTACTATGGCAACTGACAGATGACAGCTGTTAATTTCAGCTGCCAAATTGCAATAAGTTTAGCAACTAGAAAAATTTTAGTTGTTTCATAATTTTATGTACAAATAAATTTAAAAAAATTAATTGGCACTAAAATATGAATTTAAAACTCAAGAAGAAATTGTTAATTAAAAATTATTTTAAGCACCACCAAAATTACTAAATTCTAAAAATCAAATAATAGTTTTACTGAAATAGGACATGTGACAGAAGTCGTGAGACTAAATAAATAAATTCGAATAAAAATAATTTAATGAAAAACACATTTTTTCTATTAAAATAATTTACATCAAACCGTATGAAGAAACTAATAAAACGTCAGCTCAGTTTCAAAAAAAAATTTAGTTTTTATATTTTTTTCTGTGAAAAAAAAAACCGAATATAATTTGTTGTGTATAGTCGGCTTAATAAATTTTATTATCGGAAGCAGAGAAGCCAAAAACATAATATAATTCAGTGAATCGATTAACCCCCGATTATGCGGGAAAGAAATATTGTAATTGTTTCCTTTTTGTACATCCATTTAATTTTTTTTTGCATCGCTCAACCATGATTACCTCTATTATCCGAGATTGCAAGCATGCAAACGTTTTCAGCAAAAATATTTTTTCCTTATAGTTAATATTTATTAATTTTTTTTTATTAAACACAAGCATCCATGAATTGTTCTTATATATATGCGGTTTATACAAAGATATGTAAATAAACACAAAAATATTAAGACAAAACATGAAAAAAACCAATAACAGAGAAAATCGATTATTCAGAATAATCCCGGTCCCGACCATTGCGGAAATTGAGTCCTAACTGTAATGCGATAAACCTCTGTTTATTTCTTGTAAATTTGTACAGCTAACGAACTTTTAACAATCAAAGGCTTACCTACCCCGTTATGCAAAAACGAATGGTAAATTTAAACTTGGTTTAACAACAAAGGAATTTTGTATGGCAAAACCGGTTTTAAAGCATGCTTTAACTTTAACAATCGTTTCTGCATAAGAGCATACGTTTTTAAATTTTATAATTGCAAGTTCTTTTGGCATTTTATATAACGATATGCTTTAAATGAACTTGTATTTGTTATTTTTATTATTAGTTTGTTAAAGCCCTGGAGGAAAAGTGTCAAGTGTCAACGCCAAAATACAAAAAATAATTAGGTAGGCGTTTCATTTCTATTTTTTTTTGTTGTTCTTCTTTTTGTCTTTTCATTTTCGGTTTCCTTAGAGGAAAATCACAGGCCCGCCAGTATAACATTTTATTGCCAAAGCCAAATTATCAAAAAAATAAAAATAAAAAAAATATGTATGTAGTTCCTCATTGAACATTGCAAGACACTAAAACGCCAGACAGACATTTCAGCACAACCATAAAAACAGATGTAGGCGGAAGTTGCCTGTAAGCCGTGCAAGATGTCTGGATACATGTTTGACTATATGTCTGTATGTGCAGTGCAATTGTATGTATGTAGCTTTGTTGGCAGCTAGAAATATAGAAAAAAGCAGAGGAAGATGTACATAACCACACATATGTATGTCCCGACAACTGTTACTATACATATACATATGTATGATTAAATACAAAGGGTGTGTGTTTGTGTTCTGTCAGTTGTTATTACTTTTGTTTGTGTGTTATATTTTTATTTTATTTTGTGTGTTAAAACTTTAAATGCAACATCATCGATGTGTGTTCTGTAAGTTGCTAACATTGGCCATGAATTACTTTGACAACATTAAAGCAACATAAAAGCATTTATGTTGTTCAAGGGAACAAACAGATAAAACGTATTCGCACTTGTTTTTTTTTAGTTAATAAGGTGACCAGACCCACCAGCTGGTTTTGCACCATATCATTTCTAAGTTTAAGTGAATTGGATGAATTTTTTTATATGGAAACAAGTAAAATTGCTAAGAAATTTATTATTGCAATAATTTTACTTATGTATTTCTTTGGAAATAGATTAGGTGAAGCGTGAAATTGATTTAAGTTAAAAACTCATTAGTTACATAGGTATTTTCTTCAGGAATGTCTATCATGTGTTAAAACTCAAAATGAGAATGATAGTTTTATTATTTTCCTTAAATTTCTCTTTACTGGGTTCATTATGTTTTTTTTATTTTTTAGTTAGCACAAATAAAAACAAGTAGTAATTTAAAAAAAATCCCGACTGCGACTAACTTTGAACCGCTAAATATCTTAAATGGTCATTCAAAATGTAAAATCATAAAAGAAACCTAAAGATGATTTTAAAATACCTGTCGAATAATATCCATTTTGATATAGTTCGCCGACTTTTTTTTCGTACTTAAAAAGTGGTATTTGTAGGCCTGCCATATTGAGTTGTGACTACTCTCATGTTTCTAGTGACACTCCCAGGATAATGAAAAATCGATTGATGTATAGGAATCATCAAAATGTATGTATGCATGCAAAAGCATGCATACATAGGCTGATAAACACAATACCCTTCTTTGCGTCGCGCAGTCTGGGGAAAAGTGCTAGTCCAGAGAAGGAACTTCTAGCGATTTATACACAGCAATATGTGTTGAGCAACTTTTTTGTTAATGGACGAGAGAGGAAACTATAAGCGGTCCATCTGCATTATATATTCCTATAACTACCGTTAGCTCAAAATGTCCCCACAAAAATCATTGCAAGTAAACCCAATCGAAAAAAGATATAAATAGATCTAAACAGTGAGCGAGAGAAGAGGGAGCGAAGAGGGATAGAATAGTGAGAGAAGTCTAAAAGAGCGAGATAGAGAGGTAGAAGCAGATATATATAGAGGCAGAGATAGACAAACTGTAGCAGAGATAGCGAAAGATATAGAAATAGATATGGATATAGAATTATAAATAGGAATAAAGATAGCTATAGAGATCATGAATTAAGAAAAAAAAGATTGCGCATTGCGCAGGTCCGGTTTTTATTTTCTGCCGGTGGCGTAGATGTAGAATTTTATTGTTAAACAAAGTAAATACGTTTCTATGGGAAATGTGCTCTCCCTCTCACACAAATTTTTTGCAACAAACACACGTGTGTATTATATATTGACGTAGATGCCCAGTAGACAAATTCTTGGTACGGCTAAGTGCGCAATCTTGTTTTCTTGATTCATGTATAGAGATAGAGATTGTGGTACATATTGAGTTAAAGGTATATATATATATATAAAAAGAGATAAAGATGGAGGTAGAGAGAGATATATTTATAAGGTATAAATAAAAATAGAGATATATATAGTGATTAAGACAGAGATAGATATACTGCTAGAGATACAGATAAAGATAGTGGTATTGGTAGAGACGGAGATGGAGGCAGATATAGAGATATAGACAAAAAAAATTCTACTGATAGGGACTCATGTAGATAGAGATGTAGAGATATATACACATGTGGAGGTATGGGTAGAGATATATATTTATATAAAGATAGTGGTAGAGATGGAGATATAGATAAATATATATAGAGATAGATAGAGAGAGAGATAGAGAGATAGAGATACGAATAAAGATAGAGATAGATATAGAGATAAAGATAAAGATGGAGATATAGGGACAGATATTGGTAGGTACAGAGAGATAGCGAGATATATATAGATAGAGAAAGGAACAAAGGTAGATATAGAAATAGAGATATAGATAGGCTAACAGGTAAATACAGAGATAGAAATAGAGATACAGATATATAGATATAGGGATTTTTTTATATATATTCTTATTTCATTTGAGCACCTATTAAATATTTCTAATATAAAAAAGAGTATAACCTTGTTCATAGTTTTGTTAGTTTTAGTTATAAATTCCAATTAAAGTTTATTACATGAAATTTATAAATTGCTTGTACTAAGTTCATAGAAGTTTTTATTTCGGTTAATATATAAAAATGTTCCCCATAAATATTCCTCAGAAGTGTTAGCATACAATTTCTCAACACATTTTGTATCTAAACTGCAAGGTTTCATATGCTGATTAAATACACAAATGTGTGAAACTCCATTTTCAACAAGACTAAGGCTTAAAACTTTTAAAACGGAGGTTTTCGTGAATCTACACAGAGAAAACAGTGCCTAATAAATACCTCATAAAAAAGAACAAAATTAATAAGATATCTCTATGGTTTTTTTCAATAAGGGAATATTATTAATTTCAAAGAAATTTTTTTTGAAAAAATCAAGAAGAAATCTTGTAGTTTTTATTAGGTTATCTTATCGATTTTTTCAAAAAGGTTTTCTTCTCGATTTTATTAGGCAACCTAATAGAAAATAAAAAAAAATTGTAGTTATGTATTTTATTTAGATGTAGTATATTTATATGTAATATATTTAGATGTTATTTATTTATAAATACATACATACATATTATATTATATTCTTAATTAACTAACTCACCATACACACATATTTATTACTTGGGAGGAGACAAGCATTGAACCAGAAACCTTCAGACTGATGGACAAGCACTCTCACGAATATGATAACAAGCAGCCTGAATCCGCATTGAAATTATTGTATAAAAATGCATATACAAGAACGAAAAAATCATGAAAAAAATTGTCTCTATGTTTATTTATATATATATGAAATAACAAGAAACCTAATAAAATCAAGAAGATTTCCTTATTAAAAAAAATTAATAAGATGCTTTACACATTATCATATAGGAACCTAATGAAAACAATAAGGAATACCTAATTGAAAAAATCAATAAGGCAACCTAATGAAATCAATAAGGAAAACCTCTTTGAAAAAATCAATTACGCAACTAAATGAAATCAATAAGAAATCCCTATAAGTTACAATTTATAAGAAAACCTAATAGAATCAAGAAGATTTTCTGTATGGATTGTTTTTTGGTGCCAAAAATTAGGGAAATTGAGTAAAAAAAGTTATTCTTCTTGATTTTATGTGGTTTTCTTCTTGATGAAATTAATAAGATTTACCACATAAAAACAATAAGGAATCTCTCTGCTTGGATACCCCTTAACCTAAAAACGTTTCATAGAGAAAATCTTCTTGATTCTATTAGGCAGGTTTTTCTCTGTATATAATTTTTTTTCTCTTCTACTTGAATTGATTTCAAGCATCAAATATATTTCTAGAATCTTAAGAAATTTCCTTAGCTAGCCGTACAATTTGAGTTGCTAGCCCTTTGTGAACTTTATTCAACTGGCCTTCTCAATCCACATGTTGCAAAATTAACTCTACATGTTGATAATAATGATGATGGTATAAGAAAACATGATGTTTGTTCGTTCATATTGCACTTAATTTTTTGTGACATTCACATTATTTGCTAAATGTTTTTACATTTGTTTGTTTCCCAAAAAAAAGAAAAAAAAAACATATTCATAGACACTCGCACAGACTCAAATTCATACACATACACATAAACATCCTGGGGCGCCATCTGCCATACGACGACAATCATTTATATTAACAATGAATGCAACATATGATGTTTGCAAGAACAACACACATGAATTTGGCAACTAACTAGTAGTGAGTGTATAGCAAGTCTCCCTCTATGTCAACACATTATTACAATAAATGAAAAGGCTTAAAATGTTGTGAATAGCAAAACTTAAAAAGGAATAGCTTGGCAAATAAAAGAAAAATAAATGTTTTAATGTTGAAAATTCAACGCCTGCTCATTTTTGCACAGCGCTGAAGATCATGTTGTTTATGAGTTAACGCACACGTAGTTTAATTTTCATTTGAAGTCTTGAAGCTGAACGCGCTGCGCTGCACATATTTGAAAACTCATTAAATTTGTAACATAAAAGCAAAGAAGTAAAACTTTAACATTCTACTGGCAACGTTCTACAAATTCTAGCTTTGCTTAGTGAATATTTGTTGACACGTTTGATTTTAAAAATTAAAAAAAAATATTTTTCCTGCCTACTCCAAATAGTTGTTTTTTTTTAGACCAATTGCCGGTTTATTGCAAAGGCCTGTCTCTTTACAGGCTATTAAATTTTGTTCTATACATATTTTTCATTATGTGCTTTTTGTTTGTTTTTATAACTCAATTACTTGCTGTTACATTTCTCAAAGACAATTTTTGTTCATTCATATTATTGTGGCATTAAAATTGTTGTTGTCTAAAGTGTCTTTTAAAAGTCTGTTTTAGTTATAATTTTTTTAATAACTGCAACAAGCACTTGTTTCTCTTGTTGGCCATAAAGTTTTATTTAACTATTTATTTTGGATTTTTACTTGTGTTTAGTTGCAAAACTTATACCCACAGACATTGTGCTCAACATCCGTTCATGGGTAGTGCGACTATACATACGTCGCTCTTTTGGTGCCAGATATTAATAAGTCAAAAAATTACTTTTTAAATTGATAGTAAAAACTAAACTAAGCGGTTATATGGATTTTTAGCATGTTTATATAAAAATTTGATGAAAATCATTTTTACACTTGAGAGACGAAATTTTTTTAAATTTTTTGAGCTGTTTGTTATTTGAAAACCTTAAACAAAATTTTTTTTTTAAACCTAGTTTTGTGGAGTTATGACATTTTTGCAATAAAACAGCCATATGATTATTTGTTATTATGTTGATTGGTTCATTATATTTTAAATTGGTTTGTTAAACACGTAATTTTTTAAGTTTCTTAGTCTGTATATTCATATCGATGTTAATTTATATATTTTGTATTGTTAAGTACTTACCTTTTAAAAATTTTATTTTTGTGAGTTTGCATATTTTTTAGTTGAGTAAAAGGGTTATGTGTACAATTCTTATTTATTAAAAAACACTTTATCTATTCAACAAAGCTATGAGGTGCTTTTGAAACACACAATGTGAAATAATTCACTGCTGAAATACCACGATGTTAACTTAGATATACTTTCTGTCTGTTCAACATACAGTTAGTCTTAGCCAACACATTTATTTATTTATTTATTATTTGTGTATGGAATTATTTCCTTACATACAATTAATGAAATTATTAACTGATATTAAATTAACATTTCACAACATTAAAAAAATAAAAAAAAATACAAAAACAATTTCTGAGTTTAGAAAATTTACAATCGCATTCTTTACAACATTAGCATTTAAATAAAAATCTATAAGTTTATACAATCGATTTTATTCTTCTAAGAGGATCGGCATCAGCATAATTGGCTCTATAAACTTTTACAGATGAAGGAATAAAATTGCGGGATGTACGTTGAGGAATATTCAACGAAATTTCGTTGATCAAAAATTCAGAATAGATATCACCTTTAATAATATTGAAGAACAATTATGCGTTCAGCATAGTTCTTGGGCTTTTTAAAATAAGGGCAAGTCGGGACGAGTAAAAAGGCAGGTTTACTGGGATAAACCGTAATCCTCGAAAACAAAAAACATGGATTGCTTTTGCACCGATTCAATAGCATCAGAGTGAGTTTCATAAATACGATCCCATATTATTGATATATATTCCAGAATTGGATGCACCTGTGAAATGTACAATGCTTTTCCAATGTTCGGATCCTTAAACTCTTTTGACCAGTGCTTAAGTTCAACAGATTCTCAGCACAATGTTACATTATTCACCGCTGGAATACAATGATGACAAATTCGCTGTTCTTTACACAATACTGACGAAAAATGTTAGCAGAATTCGGTGGAGAACCCAATAATATTTTACTAAAGACCGCCAGAATTAGCAAATAATTACTTATTATTCGGTGGAGTTAATACTTTGGTTTTTGGTGACATATTTTAACTTCATGCGGTAAAAGGTAATAAGTGTTTAGTGAAGCCACCGTGATTTGAACAAGATGTCAATTTGCGGCATAACTTTTCTTTTTGTGAATTTTTTATAAACATGAGGCAGCGCAATAACTTCGAGTTCATTGATTTATTGAACAGCTTACGGGTTGGTAAATTAACGACGGCTCAGCTCTAATTACTGTGCGAGTGACGACAAGTCCTTTAAAATGGCGAATTTTCAGATGGGTTCGCCGTTCGATATTTCTCGTACTCCTTGCACTTGAAAGTTTAGATAAATGAATTTATTATCAACTTTTTCGGCACCGTACATAACACAAACATCAAGAACATCAATTTTGAATCATCTTACCCACAAAAACGGATACACAAAAATTTTTTCAAATCAGTTATAGAACCTACTCCATTTTTTTATTTATGATTTGATTAGGCTAAACTTTATATCATTTTTTAAGCCAAATTAGATAACTATTAGTGAACAAATAACACCAAAGTTACTTATCAATATTCTGACAAACACGTAGTAGAACGGAACAACTAGCTGTATGCGAAGACCACTACACCTTCAACATCAGCGTTCTTTTGTGTTTGGTCCACTCCGTGTGGTGTCAGTTGATGTATATTTCTGCTTTATATACGCAACTTTTTATTGCAAATGGAATATGTGAATTGTTTCATTTTCATCTGACATACAATAACAAAATTGAACCGCCAAAATCTTAAAGCCAACTATAAAAATCAAGCTAGAACTCTAGAAAAAGTAAAGACTGTTTTAAAATTCGATAGAAAATCTTATACAGTGTTTGGGAAAATATAATTAAAGTTAAAATATTTGTAAATATAGAAATAAATTTATTTCTTTCAAGCATAAAATTCCTGCGTAGACCTCATATTTGTTATTTTTTTAATTAAAGCAATAATTTTCTCAGTTTAAAAACATTGTTGTAAAATCATTATTTACTGTCTTCATTTGCTTTACAAAAAATTTCTTATCGAAAACATTTAAAGTATTTCTGCTTAAATTTTCAATAACAGTTTGCTTAAGTAAGTATAGTTTTCGTCCAATTGCTGTAGACCATAAACCAACAGCCACATTCCAAAATATCCTTTTATGACTTTTAGTTCCTTTTTGGTTTTTTTTAATGTTTTTTGTGTGAAAAACTTATTCGCATGTCTTTGCAATTTTCAAGCAACATAAATAATTTTTGCTGTATTCATGTATGTTAAATGTTGTTGTCCACCCTCCATCTAAGTTTGGCTGCTTCAAAAGTGTAGACAGTTTGTTGTTTTTTTTTTGGTTCATTTTCTTAACCATATAAATTTTTTAGGACCCTGATGACAGCCAAATATTTTTAAGTTTTTTTTTTTGTCTATTTCCTTGCAGTCTTTGTAGTCAGGCTTAAGTGAGTAAGGAATTTATTTTTATCATTTTTACAACTTAATTAAACTATTTAACATCAAAAAGATATTTTTCTTTGCAGAAAAATTTGAAGAAATGTTTTTTTTTATTATTAAAAACTCTTTGAAATTATTTTTCCCTATTCAGTTGAACTTCAGTGTTTAGCATTGAAAAATAGTTGCTTTCAATGGAAATAGAGATTTTTTTTAATTTTGCTTAGACTTTTAGCTGAGTATGAAAACAAAAGATAAATGTATATAAAACTTGCTTTTTTGTTACAAAGTAACTAAAACGCAAAAAAGGTTAAGGTTAGAGGGGAGTACATATAAGCAAAAACAAACATACATACATACATATTTATATATATATATATATATATATATATATATATATATATATGTATTAAATAAATTTGTTAAAACATAAGAGGAGAATAAGAAAAACATTTAGCATGCATTTATGTATTTTTTATTATTTTTTTTGTTATTGTGTGACTCAAGTTTATAATTGCAATAAATGTCCAGACATTTGTTAAAAATGCCAACAATGTAGTAGACAGTCAAAACAAAAGTATTTTTTTTGTCAATGGGAAGAAAAAAACGTAAATAGTTTTCAAACAATTATGCAGTTGGAAAAAAACTACATTGAAGATACTATAAATTGTTTCTTTTATTTGAGGGTAAAATGGCGAAGCAATTTTCCCAAAGAAGGGGGGAGAAAATTAGTATGAAATGGCATTTAACATGATTAATATAGTCTGGAGTTGAATTTATACTACAAGGAATGTTTGTCACTGGCATGAGTATTAAATAATGACCACTAAAGTCTTACATATAACAATTAATGCTATTGACATTAGCTTATATAAACAAGTAATAATCTTTGTATCAATTAATATACTTCGGATTCAGATTAAGGTCATATTGTAAGAAATAAAAAAATACACTAAAAAGAAAGACTGCTATCTTAATTTTGTATATCTGTTCTTACAAATAATATATATGTAGAAAGAAAGCTGTAAGTTAAATGCTGTGTGACAATGGGGGCTATTCTGGAAACGCGCCGAAGAAGTGAAACTTTACATTCAAACAAAAAAAATTTTCAAAAATTGTTTTTGTTTGCCATGTATTTCTTAAATGAAATAAACGTGAGAGTTTCAACGCGTTACTCTTTCTTTTAAAAACGGTTAATTTTGTATGAGAAACAAAAACAAAGTTTTTACATTTACACAGTTTTTTTTTTGTTTTCCATGTAAGTTTCACCAAGTCGCCGCGTATTTCAGAATAGACACCAATATAAATATGTTTAATCCAGGTACTGCACTTCGTTGGTTCGCTAGTAGACTTCAAAAACTTCTTCAACAGTCAACCAAAAGTTATGCTTATATAAAAGCTTTCAAAAAACCATTAGAAAATATAAAAAATTTAAGAGCAAATAAGAAATATTTATATGCGTTCATTTAAGCTAAAGTCACTTGTTTATTTCATACATAATTTTACTCCTAAAAAATACCTTTATGTCCTCTATCCCTATTTATTTCTCACTTTCTTTCTCTTGCCAAGGCAAATTTCACCACATTTTGTTTCAGCCAATTTGCTATTTTGGATGTAGAAAAACATATTGGGTGTAAACATTTACAGCCAATTTTCTATTTTGATATAAGAAAATACATCACTGTTAAACAAGAGCCTAGAATGTGTATGAAATTGCATATTATTTTCTTTTTAGCATTTCCTGCTGCATCATAATGACATTTATTATTAAGACACTACACCTTCACAAGTTTTTTGTATTTTCAGGCAGTCAAATAATAATCGGCACAACTCTGGAAGTTATTCCGCTCAATCAATTAGAACTAAAACGATATTTTTTTTTATATATACATTTGTTCCTTTTGACTCCTACAAAAAGCATATGGTTAGACTTTGCATATTAGAGAGACATTTTATTATTTTACGTTAATTCATGTTATGCTATGCCTTCATATGTAAATCTATGTTGTATGACCTCATAACCTCATAACTAAATAAAACTAGTTTGCCAGAAAACGAGTTAAAAATTTTTAAATTTACACTAAAGTGAGGCAAACACATACATCTTTATATTATTTGTGTATTAATGATAATATGAAAGAGTGTAAAATGTATGCTTGTTCAAATGCTTGTGAGCAGGGAAACCACGAATATGCAATTGTATGTTTTTTCTTGTGCGACATATTAATGCGGAGACAAGATACTTATTCATTTCAAAACTTTTTATAAATTTTTGCATTGATTTGTTAATGCATATTTTTGCATATTTATATATTTATTTATTTTGATATTTAACGCTTTTATAGCATATTTTTATATTTTATGCAATATGTTTGTATATTAATATGCTTTGTCAAATATGTTCGGCAAACTTGTTGTTTTTATTTTTATCCGACCAAATGCCATTTCTAATGTTCTATGCATCTAGTGCATAGTGTATACATTTGGCTTATTAATAACGCCATACTATATAAGTTCTTGATAAACACAGTTGCTTTGACTAAAACCAATCACTCCACAGCTATCCAACTTTGGTCAGTAAAAGTTAAAAGAAAATTTTCAATGTATGAAAGTTTATTTCAATGTGACAGTAAACGATTTTTTTTTTTGAAAATCTAAGTGAATATATATCCAAAATACAGTTCCAAAGATTTAATTCTGATATAGAGATCTATTTTAAATTTAAAGTTAAATTTTATTTCTTTATGAAATTATATTTTTTATTTATTTTATTTTTGTGTTATTTTAAGAGCAAATTTTATTGAAGTCTTAGATTAAAAATGTATTTTTTTCCAAGAAATTCTTTTATATTATTTTTAAGAGCATATTTTTTCAGTCTTAAAGGCATATTTTTAAATTCCTAGGGCATATTTAATGCGCATGAAACACGTTTTTGACAGCATATTTGAAATCATGGAAATCCTGGTATGGATTTATTACTATTATACTTGCGATGTGTGGTATTACGTGTCATTATATATCGCAATTATATATCACCAATATGAATGTACATAAATGTATATTAAGTATACGCATACATGTACCTAAGCTAGAAAGGATTTAAGGACATTTTAGTACTTAAATGCTGGCAATGAGTTCAGAATGATTTTCACAATTCATTAAGAACTACAAGAACAAAGTTTATCGAATTTCTCAATCATCTTTCTGTTTACTTAGAACTAATTTCGTTAGGAAAACAGCACGGTATTTTAATTTTTATTCACAATGAAATTCATATTAAAGCAACAAAAAATACTAAAATACTTTTCCTACTAAATTTTTCATCTCTCACTGCCAATTACCTTAATAAAAAAGAATTAATTGTTTCTCAAGTAACTATTCAACTCTTACAAAAACAAAACTTGTCATATAAATGCATTTATTTTGTAAAAAGAAATATAATAAAAGTATGAGAGAAAATTTATTTCAAAGCAGAAAATATTTCTACATTTTATATTCTTCAGGCGTTCAAGAGCAAACTTGTTTAACCTTGTTTTCAATTTGAGTAACTTTGGGTAACCTTCATATGATTCAAATTTATAGAAATGAAAACAAAAAGTGACAGTAAATTAAAAAAAAAACTGTATGCGCAAACAGTTGCAATGAGATCAAGTGGCAACAATAATGGCCAAACAAACAAAAAAAAAAAAAGTGAAAATGTATGAAAAAGAAACTGTCTTTTATGCAGTATATGTTAAGGTTTTTAGTTTTTGCATTTAAAATGACACCATATTTTTTCTGGGGCTTTTCAATATCTGTTATGCTTTTCATAAAAAAGGACAAGTTAATGCTTGTACTTTTCGCTACTGCACTATTTTTATTTTTCCATGTTGTAGAGGATCTTGTAAATATTTGCTTATTTATAAAAAGTAACTGCTGTTGATTATGGCACTAGAATAATTTATTCGATTCTAGGAAACTTCAGGAAGAGCTTAATTTTACGTGGGCTGAAATATGTGGAAACTAGGAAGAGGCAATTTTGTTTAATTTAATTTTAAGAAGGCATTGTTTACATACGTTGTGTCAGAAAAAAATATGTATATCGAAACTTTTTAAAAATAATATTGTCCAAATAAAAGTCGTAATTCAATTCAAATGATGACTGCCATTTGGTGCTAACCAAAGAGCCAGAAAATGGGTTTATTAGTGCAATCTTTTGTTTAAAGATAATCCCATATTACTAACATTAGACATACATTTTTATTGTCTTGATATACTGGCAGTTTACCTTTATTTTATTTATTTTCGAGATGTTTTCATTTCTTCTCCAAAACTAGTTTCGCTTATTCTCACCTTTAAGCAATATTAACCCAGTGATGTAGAAATTTTAACTGACTTTTAAAAAAGGAGGAGGTTATCAATTCATCTGTATTTTTATTTTTTTTTGCACTAACAGTAAAATTAGACCGATTGTAAAAATTCTTAAACAAGTCGGCGGGAAAACACCCACTAACTTTTTTATTTAAATTAATAGTATATTACCTTTTCGATTGAAAGGAAACTTACTCAACACATTGGCCTCTCTTAACGACACAATCTCGAAGTTGAAGAAATGAGCGAAGCCACGCCCAATAATATTTATATATTACATTTTACATGCTCCCATTTGACCGATTTTTACGAAACTTACACACTCTGGGAGGGAAGGGGCAAGTCTATTAAAGTAAAAAAGTGGCGCGACCACATTCATGAACAGCTAATATTAATTTATGTGTACTTTTACTTATCTGACTCCCACGGAACTTGGCAAAGAATTTCGGCTCTTAGAATAACATAATTTTGAGATTAAAAAAGTGGGCGTGGCTATGCCAATTGCATATTAATATTATATTTCACATGCATTTACTTGACTCATTTTTATGAAACTTGGCAAGCTCCTTGAGCTCTTGAAGTGGCGCAATGATGTATTTAGAATAGTGGGCGGACACCAATATTTGCCAAATTGAGCGAAACGATGCCCTCAATATATAAACTTTGCACTGAAAATTTGATAAGTAAATTTTAAACAAAGATTAAACCCACTTCAAAAGTAATGACTAAAAAGTTAAATATAATTTAGATTTCTAGAATTTTAGAATTTTCTAACCTGTTACCTGGCACCGACTTCGCATATCATTGTAAATAGGACATATGAAAATATTTTATTTAACAGAATCTAGAATAAGTTTAACATTTGCTATTCAGTAAAATATTTTTTTTTATTAAAAATGCATTGAAATTGATTAGCGATGTCAATGTAGCGCATGTCAATGTTGCTAATACAGATCATCAGAGAATCTTTGACCAAAAAAATTCTTAAAACAACTAGAGCTATTATGTTAGAATTTAATTTAAACAAATGAGAAGCTCAACAAATAACAAAGTGAAAACAAGAACTAAATAATCAAAATGTTTTTTTTATTTTCTTACTTTAGCATTGCTGCATTGGATGAATTTTTTCAGCTCGAATTGTAGTTGTAAGAAGTATGTAAGGAATATAAATGTAAAAACCAGCAACAACTATTCAAGAAGATAGTATTGCCACAGAAGTATTTTTGACCGGGTGCAGTAAAGAATCTAAATTATTTTTAACTTTTGAGTGTTATTTGTTTTGAAGTCAAATTATTTTTTAAGGCTTATTTGTAATTGTAAATAATGATTTGACAGCTTTGCAAAATCACATTGGGCCGATGATGCCGTCTAGCCACAGCCTTGAGCATACAGTATCTTTCTTTTAAAGACAGTTAAGTATACTTTTGCGTAATTTTAGTACGAGTAGCTTCCTGCTTATATTTTTACTAGTAACTTATACTAGAGAAAAACTGTCACCGCATGACATAACAATGCTTGACATTTAATCATTTAACCGTAAGTTTAATCCATATTCATAAATTTGCTTTTTAAATTCCATATGGACTATCAAAGAGTGATTTGTTTAGTACCCATTTATTTGCCAACAATTCAGTTTTCGTAAATAATTTTTTTTTAACAAAAAGTAGCATATTCTAAAGTCCTGTCAACTATACATTCCTGTACTCTATTTCCCACTTTTATTTTACAATAATATGCAGTATATAATTTATGTTAAATGTCATTTAGATCTCATAGTTTGTCTTATGGTTTTATTTGCACGGAAATTAAAAAAAGTCCGCGTCGTCCTTTTTTTTTAAACAAAAAATTTGTGAAAAGAAAAGCAGAAGAAATGGGGAAAAAAGTAATAAAATTTTAAAGAGAAAAAACTGCAAAAGCTTACGTACAGCAAAAAGACAAGTTAATACGGCAGCAATAGCAAAAGTACTAGCAGAGACAGGAGAGGAAAAAGAAAAGAGCGAACACAGAGATTGAGACAAAAGAAGTTAAAAAGTATATTACATTTTTCTTGGCTTATTTTTTTTTTCAGTTTCTAACAAAAATCAAAATGTAACTGCGTTTCAATGCAGTTGACAGTTACATTAAATATAAAGTCATATTTTGACAGTTGGTAATGGCTGTTGAGACAAAAGGTATGAGTAAAGTGGAATATTTAATAAATGTGTTTTGTGCTGTTAAAATGTTCTGATTACATGTTTTTGAGAAAAAATCATCTTTGAAAATTTTCTTTGATCTTTTTTTATAAATAATAAATATTTAAATAAATATATAATAAATAATAAGTAAATAATAAATATTTTATATAATAAATATTTTAAATAATAAATATTTTATTAGGCTTGGGGTATTTTTCTTAATAAAATTAATAATATTTACTTATAAAAATATTTGGATACGCCTTTATCAGGATGACGTTGGCTGAAGTAGTTAGCACGTTGACTACAAAACCGAAGGTTCGTGGTTCAAACCCTGTATCCAACAGTCATTCAATAGCAATACCACGTATTTGTCTGATATGCATTAGTGTTCCTTAGTATCAGTTGTTGTAGGGAAGTTCAAGTGATGAAGGCATAGACACTGGTCACTTAACTACATGGACTTCAGCAGATACTAACCCTAATATAAGATCAGAATGCCGCCCTTCGTTGTCTAGCAGAATCATCGGCGAAGAAAAATAACCAATAAAAGGGCTACTAATCACAGCTTCAAAAATAAAAATTTAATACGCCTTATTTAACACCAGAGGCGCTGCAAAACTTAATAATTAAAAACGTGCAAAGAGCAGAGTTGTAAAAGAATGAAGCTTTTCTCTATCTCCCCCTTCACCACCTGTCATTTCTATCCTCATATTTTTTTTAAAGAAGGTAACACCTAGTAATAGAAGCAGACGTTCATTGCCTGAGTGTTACTTCTCTTTGAAAAAAATGTGTCTTCTTCAGGTGATAAAAAAATGTTGAAGCTAAAATAAAATGTTAGTACTATTCTTTCATAATTTATTTAATTCTTTTATTTTTTAAAAGTTCAATTTTTATTTTAATTTTTGTTTTAAGAATTGAAATATTTACATTTTTGCCTGCAAATTTATTTTAAACAAAAAGTTACAGCTTCAAAGAATTTAACTTATTTTAAATTAGACCATCAGCGCAAAAGTGGTGTAACTAAACTTTTTTTTAGTTGATGTTCAAGTGATAAATACTCTCTAGACTACCAGCTGTCAATAAAAAAAGTAGGGTAAGCCACATTTTGGCATTCAAAAGAAGACGGAGCTGTAAAATCGTGGTATAATTAAATAATTATTAATTTGGGGTTGCACCACTTTTACGCTGATAGCCTCAATTATAGTTTGCAATTGCAAAGATATAAGCCCACTTTTCTTTTACATATTTGCCAAACCAAATGAACCAATCAATCAAATAATTAAAAGATAAGATCCTGGCTAGTTTTTTGTAACCAGACGTTTGTATCTATAATGGTTTTTTGGCCATTAATATTTAAAAAAGAAAATCGGTCAAATCAAGCGTGTCTCCTTTCAATTAAAAATCTTTCAAACTAGAATAAATAGACAATTTCCCTTTTCATTTAATATTTTTTGTTTGTTTATTCCTTCCAAGTGGCGTTTAGCAAATATCTCCCCACAGAAGGCAATAGATATTAAAAAGTAAGAGCTAAAACACCACATGTTTCACTATTAAAACTACACTACACTACAAAACCCAGAAAAATAAAAACAACTAACTAAAATTAATCAAAGGAAACATTGCAGACTATAAGGCCGCTTGTCATACAATTAACGCTAGTTTTTGCAACAGCAATTTTTAAATTTCAAACGACTGGAAAAATAAAATATTTCTTAACCAAAGAAGCAACAAACTAAACAACTTTGCTTAACATTAAATTCAAAAGAATCAAGTTGAACTAAAACAAAAATAAAACATAAGCAAACACCTCCGCTAAAAAGAAAAAATTAAAAAACATTCCCATACAGTTTGCCCATTTTTAAAGAAATATGTACTAAACGAGTATGAAGAATTGCACGGTATGCACGATGCACGCATCTATCTCCATTATTTTGTAGCAGCAAATGTCTAGAATTTCTTTGATGACTTATTGTGTGGCTGCTGTGTTTGTTGCATGAATAAGTAGCAGGGGCATAATGTAAAGAAAGCAAACACTTTATGTCTGGAGCAAAAGTGAATGAAAATAACCCCAGGGATCTTTTTACAAAAGAATATTTGAATATTTTTTTGCAGATTGATGGCAGCAGAGAATATTTTTGGTTTCTTTTCTAAGGACCAGTAGGAAATTAATTTAACATTGGCCTTCAATTATTTTTTAAGAAATTTAAAAATCTATTTAGAGATACCTCATATGCTTTTGAATACTCTTTTCAGTCATTCTTAATAACTCTTAAAATTGATCTTAACTATTAAATACCCAGAAGGAAAAGCAGTCAATAGGCCTAAATACGATTGTCGTATTTCGATTTCAAATACGATGATTTCGCATAAGATTAAAGGACAAATGTAGCAATGGTCTGAATTTATAATTTTTTAATGCACTCATAATCCCGAATTTATTATTTTACTTATTCAGTAAAACATTTTTTTATTAAAAATACATTGAAATCGATTATTGAGGTGTTTAGCCAGGTCCTATGCACATTTTACTGTTGCTAATGCAAATCATCAGGGAGCCTTTACTCCAAACTTTCTTAAAACAACTAGAGTTATTATGTTAAAGTTTCATTTAAACAAATGAGAAGTTCAACAAATATCAAAGTTGAAACAAGAACTCAATAATGAACATGTTTTTCATTTTCTTACTTTACCATTGCTACATTGGCTGTTTTTTTTTCAGCTGGAATTGTATGTTGCAATGTTGTTGTCTAGTTTAGTAAAAGATCGCTGCAATCAATTTACGAGACTTTTGATTAAGTCCAATGTTTTGCAACACTTTAGAATTTTCGCGCCAAATATAACACTATTCCTTGCTTCCCTGGTGGTCCTTCGGGCCGTATTTTGATTATTTTACTACTGCTAAATGCTTGTTGCTGCAAAATGTGTACTCTTACACCGTATTTATATTGAAAATTTTAGCTTGGGTTTATTTAAGGTTTAGTTTTGTATAACAGGATACTGAGAAGAAAAAATAAGTTTCAGCTAACTTAAGCCAAAGTAAAAGGCCCCTCTGTGCTTTGGCCTTAGAATATAGTTAATTATAAATATTTTAAGCAGACTTAAAGGTTTGAACTGTTGCACAAAATTTTTACTGGTGGAATTTTGTCCAAATGAAATTTATTTGCTGTTTGATAAGCATTTCAGTGTTGCTTTGCCAAATGATTAGTAGACTTCAACCATATATTTTAAATAGTCGAAAACCTCTTTTCAAAACATGTGATTAAAGTTCAATAAGGATTTGGCAAAGCACCACTGAAATATATATAGACAATGCTTAACCACCTGAAAATAAATTTCAATTAAAAAAAACTTATGACAATATGTCAATTAATAAATTTCGTAAATATATGTGAGATTAATACTGAAACTCATTTAATTAATTTTCTTGTAAATTATGGTGTTTAAATTATTATACAGTGATTAAGAGAAATATACATATTTGTACTACGTTTTAACTGGTTGCATCCCACTGTAAGGCTGTTTTTGTGCCCTCTTTTGACTTTGATTAAAGTGAAAAAAAACGTCACATTCATGGAATATTTAGAGGATAAAATATTCCATTAGTAGTTTCTCGTAAGAGGCGCCGAAACTACACTATGAAACTACATTCCATATCTACACATACTAAGCTTCAAAAATAAAGCATGGTAAGCCTGACTCCCTGCTACACTCACATAGATCGTCGTCATCTGTATCCTTGAATTCGGTTGCAAGTGGGATTTTCATCGCAGTCCGTAAAAAAAAAATCTATCGATTCTACAAATCCATAGCTTTATATAGAAGTTTAAAGGTCTGGCAACCCTGGCCCGGGAGTGTTTATTTAAGCTTTAATAATATGTAACATATGGAATTTGAAACCTTGTTTTACAATAGCCCAGACGCAAACTGGCGAGGTAGAATAACAAATAAAATGGCTGCTAAAAACAGCTTCGAAAATTTAATATGCCTCATTGACACCAGAAGCGCTGCAATACTGCATTATTAAATACGTATAAAAAGCAGAGTTGTAGAACAATGAATCTTTACTCTATCTCTTCCTTTACCACCAGTCTTTTCTATCACTGTACCTTTTCTAATTGCCTGAGTGTTACTTCTCTTAAAAATAAAAAATAAAATTGTAAAGCACATGTATTTATTTAAGTATCTTTTGACTGAGAGTTTTCTTTCTTTTGGAAAGTAATGTTAGTTCCAAGGCCATACTTCTGCCGTGTCGGCAAAGAAAAAAACTTCTATTGAAATTCTCTCATGGTCCTTTGAGCCTCTTTATTACACCACATCATTATAATAATCTGTAATTGCAATGTAGAAAGTTGGCTTTTTCATAACACCAAATGCGAAAAAATACGGCAATTGAATATTTTTCATGGTCCTTCGAGTTATATGTGGCACATTCGATTTGATTGCTGTCTAGTTATAAATGAAAAATTCTGGCTTACTAAAAACTAAAAAGTTCAAAATTTATTCTAATGAAAATGGACAAATTGAAAAAAGTTTATAATTCGGCCATGACATTTTATAAACGTTTTTTCTTAAAATATTATATGAATTTTTTTGTTGTATGTCGTTAAGAAAATATTTTGTAATAAAAACTTTTACTGAATTGAATCAAATATTTATAAATTAAAATTTTTTTATAAACATATATTGTTGTAACAACTCACTTGTTTGCCTAACCCAGAGAGGCGACTTGAGTAGAAAATTTTTATATGAAGCACCATTTTTTAATAATTTTGGCTTGTCGACAAAAAAAGTGAAAATGAAACTGAGTTTTGTCATTCTTTATAATTTAAAGAAGTAATCATAAGGAAATATTTAACACTCCCCAGTGAAAAAAATGGAAGTCATTCTAGTGGAACTACATTCTCATTGCTTCCAAAAAATCGATATTTTTAATTTGCCGAGAGTGAGCTAAAAACCATATAGAAGCTTATTTTAGTCATACAAAACCATGTAACTCCTCCATAGTGTTAGAAAATATTCACCAGAATTTAAAAAAAAATCATTTTTTTAAAAGATATTTATGAACTAATTTTAGTCTAAAATTTAAAAGTTATTTGCTTCAATTTACATGAAAACATTGTTTCGGTTTTAAATTCGTATAAAAGGAAACGGATTGTTAAAATAGGTAACTATTTAAAATTTTTCTTAGATGAAAATATTATCATAGAACACAAAAAAGGCATCGAAAAAGAGAACTTCTTGCAATGACAACCCTATGTAAAAATCATTAGATCGGATCGAAATTTTCACTACTTCCGCATCGCAAACTCTGCATTTTCATGACTTTTTTGGAGTCTCTTTTTTTACTGGGTCCTTAAATAGTATTTTTTGCATTTATTAATTATTTGCAAACAAATACTGGTCTGCAAGTAAAATTTAAAATATTCTTTCAGATTGTAATTTATGCTTACATAAAAACCCTTCCTTGGGAACATTGCTACAGATTTTAAATAAAGATATAATACAATAATTGAAATTTAGTTGCTGGTGGCTTAGCATGTCTTTATACGCATTTAATTGGTGCTTGAACGAAATTATCAGTAGACTTCAACCACAAATTTTGAACAGTAAAAAACTCTTACTTTATGCACAGCCTTTCAAAAACTATATGAGAATTCATAAAATAATAATATTTTTGAAAATAACAAAAGAGCTTAGTAGGCTTTGAAACTGGTTCAAGAGCCAATTAAATGCGTATATAGATATGCTTAACCACCAGCAAATATTTATTTATTTATTTATTTATTTATAAATTAGCTTACAATTGCAAATTATATGCTAATTTATGATGGTCAGCAATAGCAACGAGGCCTTCAGCTTTACTTTTTATCGGCTAAGAGCTTGTATAGCGCTAAATAACTTATATGTAAATTTACGTGTACTTATATGTATGTATATTAAATTTATTTAGATTTATAGTTTTTCTAGATATAGTTATATGCATTAACTGCTTTTAGAAAGCGAATAATAGTGGAAATGTTGTCGTCTGTGAGATTGCCCAGCAGATCGATTGGGTTTTTGCCGTTGAAGTGCTGTTGCCTTTCGGTTTGATGATTTTGACATTCAGTGAGAAGGTGTGTTGGATCGATAGGGTATGGTAGCACACAATCGCATGCGTATATATCCGGAAGTTTCAAAATACAGCCGTGTGTGATTCTAGTATGGCCGAGTCGTAGCCTGGTGATTTTAATTTGGTCAAGTCTATTACTATTTGAGCTCCTGTAGAAATTAGCTGTTGCATCAGGATAATTGGCCTTAATGTTTTTGTACCACTGGGATGTACTTAGCGTGGATGAACTGTTATTTTTGTAGTGATTCACTATTAGATTTGATATGTCTTTGGAGTTGCAGTTTTCTGTGGTAATTAGTTGAGATTTTAGAGCATATTTGGCTGCTGCATCCGCAAACTCGTTGCCTGGAATGCCACAGTGACTTGGTAATAAAGAAGTTTTACTCCTCAACAAAGAGAACAGTCTGAAGGGGCATAAAAAAAATTTTAACTTGTGTTGGAAGGAATGGTTTTGGTGTTGAAAAAGACACAGCCATTGGTCATAATGAGACTAAAGTTCGAAGGACCATGAACAAGGTGAAACTGAAAATTTGACAAATTTTCTAAGTTATACAAAAGCAGAATTTTCGCGCTAAAACAGAACAAGAAAGGAGATAAGTAGACAGAAAATATTTCAATTGGAAGCTGTTTTTAAGCACAGCTTTTTAATAATATTATTTTATTGTATTTTGCATTTCAAATAAAGCACTGCAATTCGGACAAATTTGATTAAAAGTTAATACCAAAAAACAGCATATTGCTCATCCTTAATTTGTCAGCATGTTTTAGTTTAAATTCTATTGTTGTTGCATTACCAGAATATTGGAAAATGAAAAGGCTTTTGGAGTTACAGTCACCAGAAAAGCTTCTAAAATTAATATCATTGACATATTTATTCATCATTAAATTTCCCCAAAATAGAGTCCCATATTTCCTAAAAGCATTACTTAATTTTTATTTAGGCAGAAATACACAGAACGCAAACTCAAACACAAAGGTCATCATAATCATATGTGCGAGCGCCTGTTTGCATTCGTATCATTCCAATGTCTTTAACAAAATACAAAAAATTTACAACTAATATTAATACAACTTCAAGGCATTTATGTTGAATGTCTATGACTTATAATACACAGTGCTTTGTCGCCTTCCCCTTCTCCTCCATTGCTAAATCTTCTCCCACTCCATCATCATAGTAGCATTTTAGCCGAATAAAACAAAACGGCTACAAACAAACATTTATATGATTCGCTTATTATTTGGTTGTTAAATGCATTCACATGATGATAACAACAACGGCGTTGCTCTAATGCTGTTGCTGGTGGCTCTTGCAGCTAGCAGCCTTTTGAAATGAGACAACGACAGAGAATGTTCTTAATTTGTTGTTGCTGTTTTTAGCGTTTTTTGTTAAAAAGAAACAGTCAGTCCATTCATTTAGTTTACTTTTTCCTCTTTCGCAAATTTTTAGCCGGCGAATTACTTTTCTTATTTTTTGCATTGTCTGGCAGTAGTACATCTGTTTTTCCAGAAACAACAACATAAAAAAATTTGCATGCTTTGTTTGCCTTTTCTGCAACATGCAGCAACAATGAGAGAGTGTTAGCGCATTTGCGGAGATACGAGGGTAATTTAGTTATGCTTAGCTGGGGTAGAAATTTTTGGTATCTAAAGGGTCTTTCATAAAGAGCTTAATATTTTTAAATATAAATAAAGCTATGGGAGTGTGAGATATCATTGGTATATCGCTGACTTTATGTATACAATACAACATCTTTCAAAAGTCAAACGCGGCTAAGTTGGATGGAGCGTATAAAAAATGTCAAATTTTAGGCCAACTTTAACCAATTGCATGGGTTTATTGTCTTTGAGGGGCGCTTTGGCTTGTAGATTATGCTTATAGAACTGCGTATTAAGAAAACCCCACAAGAAAAAGTATAACGATGTCAAATCGTCACGATATCGATGCCCACTACACATCATTTTAGACAGCAAAACGTAATTTAATGATTCTACATAATCGCTTGTAGGTAACAGGAAGACCAGTTGAGACAAGATGAGATGACCAGACCGTAAAATCCTTCGCGCGGAATGTTTAATATAAGATAAGTTGCGTGACACGTACCTCCATCCGGCTAAAACAATTTGATATTGGTGTCCATATCATCCCATTCACAAAAAAAGAAGTTGGTGATCATTCATCCATAGCACTCGCTGCTGTTGGTAATGGCCTGGCCAACCCCGTTCTTAAAGAAATATGAAACGATAACGCCACCACTCTAAAATCCAAACCAATATCTGACTTTTTTCGGGATTTATTGGACTCTATAGGATCTGAAGGGAATTGATTTCATTCTACATTCGACAAAATTTAATTCTTGACCAGCTCGCCGCTGATGGCTATAGCCTGGACAACCGTGTTCTCAAGGAACTATGGACAGCTGACGCAACTAGCCTAAAATCCACACCAATCAGGAATGTTTTTCGGGATTCATTGAACGCTCTGGGATCAAATGTGAATTGGCATCGTTTTAAATTCGATAAATGTTGGTTCTTTATAATGTAGAGCGCTCGCCGGTGATGGCGATAGCCTCGTCAACCCAGTTCTCAAGGAACTATAAACCAACTATGCCACTAGGCTAAACTAAATCAATCTGTGACTTTTTTGGGGATTTATTGGACGCTCTTGGATCTGAATTGGATTGGTTGTCTCATGTTGGTTGGTATCGTCCTAAATTCGGAAAATGTTGTTTCTTCAAAATATATAGCGCTCGTTACTGATAACGATAGCCTAGTCAACCCCGTTCTCAAAGCAATATGGACCGTGCATGCCATTAGCTTAAAATAAAAACAAATCTGTGACTTTTTTCGGTATTTATTGCACGTTATAAGATCTAAAGCGGATTTGTTTCGTCCTTAATTCGAAAAATTTTGTTTCTTAATGATCTACACCCTTTGCCGCTGTTGGCGATGGGCTGGCCAAATATGTTCTCAAGAAAATATGGAGCAATGATACCACCAGCCAAAATTTCAAGGGATTAATTGTACGCTCCGGGATTAAATGTGGATTGGTATTGTCTTAAATTCGAGACATTTTGTTTCTTCATAATGTGTAGCGCTAGGCGCTGATGCTAATGGCCTGGTGAATCACGTTCTTTAAAAAATATCGACAGATAATGCCACCAGCCTAAAATATAAACCAATCTGTAACTCTTTTTGCAATTTATTGGACGTACTTGATATGGCGCTAAATTTGCAAATTTTGTTTCTTAATGTATTTACTTATCCAGAAATGGGTCTCATCGTTAAAAATGATTTGTCGATGGCAATTTATTTTGGTTTCCAACTGCTTCAGGACTCATAAAGCCAATACACATCGTTGTCTATTGTCTCTTACTTTCAGCTGCCGGGTCAGTGAAATTTTGTACGGGGGTGAGCTCAACTCTAGAAGCGTAATACGAAAAGTTCTGATATGTGAAAGGCAAAGTGTTTGCGAGCGAAGCAAGCTTGACTGCTTCGAATTCTAATGTTTCCGTCAGATCTAGCATTTTGTCAAAGTATTGGTGGAAGCTGGTTGATTGTTTACTAAATTAGTGGACTCCAACTTTTTCACTGCTCTTCGGTACCAATTATGGTGATCTTAAAAAGTGCAAAGGTCTCCGGATTACTCTATAATTCGAAATGAATTTTAATATTAATAACATACAAAATCGAAAGAATTTTTTTTTGAAATGCACAGTAGACCTTCTGAAAATGTTTTCAGAAACGAGAAGCCATTTTGATAATATAATGTAATCAATTGCACAAGGCAATATCAGTCCTGGGTAATTTTTTTAAATAAACCAAATAAATGACAAGTCAGTTCGCTAAACATAGCTTTAATAATACGGCTGCTATTAACTCTCACAGATCGAAGGTTCCTGTTGGAAGACCCTTTAATTTTAAAGTTGTTATAATTAACTGATCCATCAAAAAGGAATTTCTATCTTACTTAAGTGCGATTGCTAAGCAAAATTGAGCAAGTAAGAGAGCAATACTCTTACACGGTGTTTTGGATGTGCCTGTTCTTGAACTAAGAGTTGGGTTATATGCCTGAGAATATTTTAGATTCCAAGCTGAATTTAAAGAATTTAGTTTATTAATCTTCCTAATAGCAGTTACCAAGACCAAAATTCAGTTCGATAAAAACTACAATGCTCAAGGAAATTTTCGATGCTCATAATAGCGTGCCATAAATGCAAAAGAAGCTTAACCAACATAACTATCGAGCTCAATTTTAAGAGCAAAATCGATTGTTTTCGATGGTAGATAATCGATTTTCGTAAAAAAAAAAGTTCAAAAAATATGAAGCTTAAGATTATCGTAAAAAAAGTTAAAATATATGTCGCTTAAGCTTCTTTTTAGTGGTATGATCAGCTAAGATCTACAATCCACAAAGACTCATAATAAGGGACTTGGTTGATACTTTTCCCAATTTTTGCTCTAAAAAAAGCTTTCCAAATCTTTAAACTCTATTAATCAAAATCATTTTTCTTAGCCACAATTTCTCTGTCATCTAAATGCTCTAGCGATCCTCGTACATATTTAAGCAAACTCCATAGTTTTATGTGTGAATTCTTTGTCTATAATTTAGCCTGAACCATTTGTTTCGCCAGTTTTCTGCTTTTTTTATTTTCTCATGTTTACGACTCTCATAAATAGCTGCTTGCAACAAAAAAAAAAAAAGGAACAGAAGTGCATACATAGTCCTTTCATAGTCTAAAGTTTTCATTTTTAACAAACAACAACCAAAAAACGTTAGCAAATAAAAATTGCATGCTTGTTTTTTTGTACCCAAAAACAAGCTGCCAATATTGTTGCCGGTGCCGTTGCCATTTGCTGGTTGTTTTCATTATGTTGCGGCAGTTGGAAGTCTTGTATTATTTTTCTCCTTTAGTCTGGCTGATTTTAACTTGTGGCAAGTAGTTTTGTTTGTGTGTTTGTATGCAAGTAACAGTAGTTGTCTACGTTTAAGGTTTAATAACAATTTGGTTAGAATTTTCCATTTGCCGGTTTCAAATTTCAAATGGCTTTTTATTTGTTGTTTGGCCGTTTATGTGTTTTAAATGTGAGTATAGATTTCCTTTTTTGCAGCGTTATTAATTGTTTAGAAATAGTATGAATATAAATTTTGCTGCTCCTTTTTTCTTCATTATTGTTGCTTTTCAATGCATAAAAACTCTGTTAGTGGTGTAAGAGTGTATAGAGAGACTCAGAGTCATTTCGAGTTAATACTTAGTTTTTTTTTTTCGTTTGAATTTTAATTAAGACATTTCGTTTTGAAAGCGTTTATGTTTAATGGTTATTAAAAGGAGTTTGAAGTGTATTTTGGGAAATATCATAGAAATTTTTAAAATGTTTTTAAAAGTACAGTAAAGACTAAGCACTGTTTCATATACATACATATATTTATATAAGTTAAATGTGGAATGGGATAAACAAACATTTCTTATGGTTAACATAAATTTTTTAAAAAAGATTACAAACGGCAGCTAGTAAACTTAATTTGTAAGTTGGAAAGTTTGCTTAATGTCTAGTTTAAATAATGACTTTGATAAACAGCTAGTGTATAGTTTCAAAATTCTTGCAGAATTATTCGACTATTTAATTCGAATAATTTTTATTCGAATAACTTTTTTTCAAATGCCACTAATTTTTTCTTTCTACTTTCTAATCTTTTATTCGAATAATTTTCTGTTCATTACTCATGTTTTAGACTCGGCAGTTATTCTTGAAGCAAATCTGAGTTTGTGGAAGAGAGGGTAAAGAATAAAGAAGAGGGGTACTGACTTGCTTGTACAGAAAAGTTACTTCAATTCTCTTTTGTTATTTCATTCGCTGCATTAAAACAATAGGAAACTTTAACAAGAACCCACCTGAGTGTAAGCAATCGAGCAGTTTTAAAAGAGAATTGAAGAGAACTGCTTCAAGAAAAACTACCATGACTTACTGTTGATGTTCTGCAAACTACTCGAAAAAGCCTCAGGAGTCTATAAATTTTTAAAGATATTATTTAAAAGTCAAAGAATAAGTAGTTCTTGTTTTTGCATCTTATATCAATTTAAAGTTCCATTATGCATATAAAATTATTTTATAAAAAATTATTCGAATAATTTTTTTTTAATGTTTTTAGTTTGTTACTGCTGCTTTCTATTCTTTGGTTTATTAAACTCATCGAAGAAAGCACAAAATCAAAAAATGTTTAAAGGAACAATTTAAAAGTCAATGAATTAATAATTTTAGTTATTACATCTTATATCGATTAAACGTTCCTACTCAGTGCTTCAAAACTCTTACATTTATAATGCGAAAAATAAAAATAAAATATCTTCGATTATAGGCACAAGATTATTTTATTAAAAACAAATTTTATTCGATTATTTTTTTTTAAATTAATTAAGTTTGATGCTTAGGTTTCCGAATACTTTTTCTATTCGTTGTTTATTAAATTTATCGAAGAAAGCTAAAAACTTAAACATTTTTAAGGGAAAAATTTTGAAGTCAAGAAATATATGTTTCTATTTTATGCATCTAAAATATGGATTCAATATTTCAAAAGTCTTGTATTTCTAATTCGAAAAAAAATAAAAGCTAGTCGATTATGCGATTATTTTATTAAAAAAAATTATTTGAATAATTTTATTTTAATTTGTTACTCCTGATTTCTGTTCTATTATAGAAATATATTTATATTCTTTACATGTTTAATTAATCGAATAATTCTCGGAATCTTCACATAAATTTTTCTCTTCGCTACATATTAAATTAATCGAATAAAGCTCAAAATTTTTAAATTTTTAAAGAAATAATTTACAAGCCTAAGAATGTATAGTTATAGTTTTTTTCCATATTTTATCGATTAAAAAATTTAATTCAATGTTTAATCGAGTATTCTACTCCATATCACGAACGCTTTTTAAATTTTTATTCCAACATATTTTTTTGCGATTAATGTACTTCTTCTAGTGTTTGTAATTAATTTTATAGCTTGTTTTATTCATTTAATTCATTGTTCATTTCGAAAATTAAGTCGATTTATCCGAACAATTTTTTATTAAATATTATTACGAAAAATAACTTAATATCAAATAAAATACAACCCTGTTATTGGAATATTCCCCCTTATTGTGAATGGCGTCATTGACATCACATTAAGACGACAGCAAAAATTGGCACTTGTCTACTATTTATCGGAAACAATTGGGTCTTATTGACAATCTCTTACTAATCTCTAATGCTTAGTAAATTAATAGAGCATATTAATAATAGACAATTCTTGTCGACTAAGAGTAGTGCCTATTTTTACTGTTGTCTTAATGTGACATCTATGACGCCATTTATAATAAGGGGGATTATTTCATCAAGCGCTTATATTTTTTCATTCGAATACAATGGACAACTCTTTTCAATTTTAAATTAAAGCCATTCATCATTATTCGAATAATTAATTAATCATTAATTATTCGAATAATCGAAGATATGTAAAAATTTCCTAAAATATGTAATTTATTTTAAACTTTCATAAAAATAATTTTAAGGTCGAGTTTTTGATTCAGTATTCGATTTTTATTCTCTTGTTCTACTAAAAAAAATTTTTCGATTAATTTAAAGCTTTATTTATTACTTTAACGCTTTATTTATTTATTTTATTTAATTATTCGATATTCGATAAGTTTATTTGCTCTTTATTTATGTGAATAATTGAATAAAAGTAAAATTTCATGTCATTACTTTAATTATTTATTCGAAAGATAATCGAATAATTAGAATATATACAAAATCCTAATAACTTCATCTTAACTTTATACTCTAAACTTTTTAGTAGAATAATTTAAATTATTTTTTTTTTCTTTCGAAAAGTCTCACTACAATAATTTTTACTTCTTCGCTTTGTATTTTTTTATTCTTCGATTATTCGAATAATTAAGCAAACCTGAAAATTCATTTAATGTTTTTAAATTTATTATTTCGAGAAGTAGTTCAGTTTTATGTTTAAATTTTATTCAAATATGAAATAATATTAATCAAATAAATATTTTTTTTATTCTGAGTTCATAACAACAATCAAGAAAACCTGATCATTTATTCGATTAATCATCTTAGTTTTTTCGACAAGTAATAGAATTATATTTTATTAATTATTAAAAATTTTTTTCGAATAAAATACAACACGTATAGCTTGCAACTCTCTTCTTTGTAAATTTTTGTATTATTCAATTAAAGCTAGCTATACATTTTTCATGCGATTAATCGAGTAACTAATTTTTTTTATCCACCATTCATTCGAATTTGTTACGGTTTAGAAAATGTACACAGAAAATGTTGTAAAAGGCGTTACTTAAAAGGGAGGATTCTAAAAACTTCGAAAATATCGTTACGTAATATGTGAATGGCACCTTAATCGATTAAAAATTTTTATTCGAATAACATAAAACACGAATATTTTGCAGCTCTCTTATTTCATATTTATGTCATTCAATTAAGAGTTGCTTTTCACATATGATTAATCAAATATATATATTTTTTTTATACTTCTATCATTCGAATAATTGAGTCAACCTGAAATTTCATTCGATTATTTGTGCATTTTTTTTAAAATTGTTTTACATTTCATGAATCGTTTAAAAATTAGATTCGAAGAACATACAACACGAATAATTTGCAGCTCTCTACTTTTAATTGTTTTGTGTTATTCAAGTAAAGGTTGCTATATGTTTTTCATACGACTAATCGAATAAATAATTTTTATTCTTTTATTCGAACAATTAAGTAAACCTTAAAGTTCTATTTCATTATTATTATTTTATTTTTAAAAATTATTTGAATTTTTCTTCACTAATCGATTAAATATTTTATTCCAATAACGAAAGGCTTGCAGCTCTCGTATTTTTATTTTTTTTATTAAATTAAAATTTGTTACATGTTATTCACATGACATAAAATATAAAATAAACTCGACTAAGAGGCAATTTACACTGTGCCTTTTCTGCTGGACTGTGCAAGCAGGCTTTTTTAGTTTATTGGTTGGGGGAAGTGAGAGGCTTGCGGGGTAAAACAAAAGGCACGAAATTAAAACTCGAGGGGGTTTATGACATTTCTATTTACCTTTGTAGTACTCTCCGCATTAAGCTAGTATATAAATTCCAAAAAGGCATGAGTATAAAAGAGGCTTATTGTAAATGTACTTGACTTTTCGTAGGGGGCTTAACAGAAAATTGTCAATACAAGGCAGGCTGAAAAGGCACAGTGTGAAATAAATCTAACGGAATAACGTATTTTTGATGTGTAAACATCTATTCGCTACGGTGTAAAAATCTTTTTCACAATACAATTATAAATTTTGAGTAAGATCGTAAAGCTTAATAAAAGCGGTGTGAGCTACGTATGAGTGTATTAGTGTTATCATAAGAACAAAAAGTATAGATAAACTTAACAGCTGCATAGAAATACACTCAACCGAATTTTTTAATTTTAATAAAAATTGGTAGTGAAGTGTAATAGTGTTGTCAGTGGGGATAATTTTGTTAAAAGTTGAAAAATATAAAATTAATATAATAAATATAAACTTTTAAATAAAAGAGCGTTTTAAATGTCAAAAATTTGTTTGAAAGATACATAGCAGTCTTTATAAAGAATTTGTAATATTATATTATAACATATCTTCATTGCGTACTGTTGAGATTTTAATACAAATTTTGCAAACCCACAATCGCAAGCTTTATCAAAACTTTTTTTTGACATTTCCCCTTGCATTAGAGCAATTCTCCACAAACCCCCACAACTAATACAGTTTTCTATAGATTTTTACATACAGTAGAGTAAAAAATGTATATATCTTATTTTAGTTGGCATAAGCCAATATTAAAAAAAATTTTATTACTAGATGTTCACACATCTCCCCTGTGATCGGACTCATTTTCCTTTTTTTCACTTAAATTCTCAACCGGTGTATTTGTTTTATTGTAATTGCTGAGTTGAATATTGTTTATTTGAATATTGGAAAATATTTTAAATTATAAAGCCAAATGTCAATCGAAAAACTCATAGATTTAGTTTAGTTTTGTCCCATTTTGCGATTAAACTGTATTAGGCGTTTAAGTTATGATTAGAAAAATGTAAAACTTTGGTATGTAATGCGATTTTAATTTAACTTTATTCGCTTTATTTTAATTATTTTGGATTTTTAATCGATTTTAGTCGAATAAAAATCCAAATTTATTTGTGCTATTATGTTTAATTTTTAATTCATATAATAAAGTATGTATTTTTATTTTATTCGATTATTCGAGTAAAATTGTTATTCGTTACCTATTATAATAACCTTATAAGGCTAAGACTTTATTTAATTGTTGTTAAACTTATTATAACTTTTTTTTAACTTACTAAGAAGGATTTTTGATTTAGAATAATTAAATAATTGCAAATTTTTTTTTTATTCGATTATTTATTTTCTTTTGCTCTACTGATTTTATTAGTCGTGCATCTAAGGAATAACAAATCTTATATGGGGGTTCCTTGCATTATTCGAAATATATATTTTTATTTTTTATTCGAATAACTGAATGGAAGTGAAAAGTTATTCGAATAAATTTAAACAGACTTATGATGATTAGCTATTTAATTTCTTAAAGATCTTGGTGCGTTTCTACAATTTTTGTTTAATTTATGTTGCCTACTTAGAAGGTACATGGCTTTTAGCATTATTTTTCTGATAACGACCCACAGTGCTTTAAATTTGTTAAAACGTCTTAAACAAAACACACACCTTTTACAAAACTACCCACTTCATTAACAATTTCAATCCATTAATTTTCTTATTTTCTATAATTTTATTTTTCATTCCAGATGTCGTTGCTACTTTAAATCAAAAGTTATGCTGCTGTTTCGTTCGCATATACGGGACGCGTTAAAAAAGAAATTAATAATAAAATTTTAACCTTAATGCCATTTATTACCGCGAGCGCAAAAATACACAAACAAAAAACACATTCATACCCAAATCGCTTACAAAGATGATGCTTGGCTGTATTTTACTGCAACATTACGCATCGTTAGGAAACCATGAAAATTTTTAAGTTGAGTTGAGTTGCAAAGAAGAACAAAACACAAAAAAAGGAGTGATGAAAAAGGAATGCTAGAACTAAGAAGAGGAAGGCAAGCATATTTTTTTCTTCGTCTTAAAACATAAAATAAATGTGTCTAGAAATCCTGCAATGCTGTCAAGAAAACCGAAAATTTTAGTAAGCAGGAGCATTAAAAAAATAGCAACAACAACAGGCAACAGCTTGTTTGTGTTTTTTTTTTTTTTTTTTTTTGGAAGCAGGAGTTATGAGTGAATGTTTAATTTAAGCAAAATATTTTGTAAAGAAATACTTACATTCGGTGTATTTTGCTAAGTGAATGTCGTCTGTATGAACGTGCAGTATGTAAGTGTTAACACAAATATTCTAGAGCAATTTGTTAAGTCTTATAAGACGCTGTCACGACATTCAATTAAACGGTTCGAGTTTGTTAACGGGTTAACGCATTACGTTCACGTTCGTTCACGTACTTACAAACTGTTACACGGGCGCGGCTGCTAGTTACACACTAAAAACGACTTAAAATTAATACTGCCTTAAAAATTTTGAACATAAAATGTCTGCTGTAAAATTACAAAAAACTTATTTGAAAAAATTACACAATAAAAAACAGCAGCAGCAGAAACAACAACAACAGCAACAACAACAGCAACAGCAACAACACCTCAAACAGCCACATGCCGAGCCAACATTTAATCAACAAACCAATTTATTATTAAATTCATTTCTCTACTCCACCAGCCTATCCCACTCTTCTTCGTACATCCCTGACACTTCAGGCCAAAACTATTCCTCCCGTTTGCCACATCGAGGCCATGCCTGCTTTAACTATTCCCACATTCTCGGCTTCAATTTGAGTCACTACTACTTGTGCATTTTATATCCTGCCGCTGTTGCTCATTTTAAATATTTCACAACAAATTACGTTAAAAGTTATTGCCACATTAAGCGTCATGGTGTTAATAACAATAAAACTTTATGTTGGCTGACATTGACTTTGATTTTATTGAGTGGCATCTGTAATATAACGAACAATGGTTTTGTTGTTTGCCACGCATTCGATATTGGTAAGTAGAATTGTTTGTGTTTTAACTTTATTTTACATACATTTTATATTTAGTACTTTTGTATACACATAGTTTTAAATTGCTTTCGAAAAAGAAAAAAAAAAAATAAACGAAAAAGGAGAAAACAGAAAATACATTAAAAGGGGTGGCAATTTAGGAAACTGAAAGGTATTTAAATTTTAAAGCTCATTGAATGGTAACATTTGTTATTCGCGTTTAATTGGAATATGAAAATGTATTTACACAAATATAAAATTGTAGGGGTGATAACGAAGCAGATCCAACTGTTTTAGGTTCTTATATTCTCGAGAGATTTCCAACCAATTTAACTGTTATATAAAATAAACATTGAAAAAAAAACATAAGACTGAGTCTTTAACGATTAATTTAGATAAGGCGGTATAAATATGCAAAAAAAAGTTATGGCTCCTTGTTGCTCTTAAGCTAGCGAAGTGATATAAACAAACAAAAAAATACTTCTTCAATACTCCAAACTTCGTCATAGAGGTTTTTGCATAATACTTGTAAGCCTTGACTGCATTGCCTTTACTAATTTAGCTGAAATTAAATTTTAAAAATAAAGGATATATGGGAGCTTTGCATATCCTTTTACCGATTCAAATAAAATTTATCCAGGCGCTTGAATATAAAGTTCTACGACTATGAACTAATTTTCACTGCCTTATAATTACAATTTCGGACACAACAGCAAACTTAAGCATTAAGGATATTTAGGGGATAAAAGGGTTCTTTCACTAAGTAAAATGGAAAATTTTCAAATTTATTAAATTTAAATAATATTACACACAAGCTGTTGCTTTAGTCTGATTATGATTGTAGTCAATATTAATTTTTTTTTATTTCAAGAATATGTGGGGGTTATACAACGCCTTTCTCTCATAAGTATTAATCTTGGCAGAAAGATTTATCCATGTTATTCTATATGTAAGCTAGTAATGTTACCTAATATTTAAATTATAAAAGCAAGGATATATGGGAGGTAGGCGAGTCCTTTCATCAATTCAAATAAAATTCACCAGCCAAATAACATATAAAGTTCTACGAGTAGTTACCAACTTTCATTGAATTTGGATAATTATTATAGCGTTTTAAAAATTAAAGTTATGGGAAAGTAGATGATTCCTATCATTTATCAGAATAAAATTTATTCATTTTAAGTTTAACATTTACTCAAATTTACTCAGGCTAAGTGCGCAGTTCTACAGTTATTTACTAACCATCATTGAATATGGATAACAAAAAATTTAAAATAAAGGATCTATGGACAGAAGGCCATTTCAATCATCGATCAGAACAAAAATTTTTCTACAGATTACATACATAAATCTACAAATAGTTAAAAGCTTTTAAAAACTTTTATAAATTTAATTTGAAATTATAGCTGAAAACTAATTTATGAAATAAAGGATATATGGTAGGCAAACAAGCCATTGGGCTTAATAAAATGAAACTTTTTAGATAGCTTACCTATACGATTTTACATATTGTTATGAAATTTTGTCGCATACTGCTAATTATTATAGCTGAGAAATAGCTTCATATTCTAAGGATATATGTGAGGAAAATATATCATTTCATCGATTGTAGTGAAATATACCACAGAGCATTTCAGAGTAGAAATCCACATAATATCAAGGTTTTATTATAAGCAAAATAAAAGATATATGAGAACCAGAAGAGTCCTTCCACTAATTAAGAAGAAATTTACTGTAGAGCTTACATGAATTTTTTTACATATATTCCGCAATTTTTGCTGTACTTTGTTTATTATTTTTATTTCAAAAAAATTCATAAATTAAGAACACGTAGGAGACTGACATGTCCTTGCACCGACTACCAGAAAATTTACATGAAATCTTGGCTATATGGTATTCTAATTTATTACGAGCTTAAAATGTATTTTAGTCATAAAATGCAGTAAAACCTAAAAATATAAATTCAGGACATATGGAAAGTAGGCGAGTTTACTTGTCCTGCCAAGTTAAATTATTTATCGAGCTTAGCCTTATGCCCCTTAATATTAGTAAATAATTACTGATCCATTCTGTTTCATAATTTAAGTTAAAATGACAGTTTAAAAATAAAGGATGTATGGGAAGCTCACGTTTCCTTTCACCGAGCAAAATAATATTTATAGCTTAGATTTTTAATACAGTTCGGCAAGTATATACGGAGTTTCAATGATTTCTGACAATAATTGTAGACAAAAATGTTTAATATGGGCTGTCCTTCAAAATTTTTTTTTATTTATAAATTGTTAATTAAGCAAAACTTTGTATAGAAAGTCAATTACACATGCGTAGATAAAACCACCAATTATTGATCCATCCTTATTGTAATTGTAGTTTATATTAATTTCGAGAAATAAATGATTTGAAGGAGGCTCACGTTTTTTTAAATCCCCCAGAATAACATTTAGGAAAGAGCTTTACAGTATAATTCTGCAAGTATACACAGACTTTTAATACTTTCTGGTTACTTTAATTGTAATTAAAATTAAAGTCTAAATATAAAGGATATATGGGACATCTACGATTTCTTTCACCGATCAAAACGAAACTTACAGCACAGATTTGCAGTACAGTTCTACAATTCTGTACGAATTTTTATTAATTTCTGGTCATAACTTCAGCTAAAGAATTTTGTTATTGGCTCTCCTATTTGCAAAAAAAAAAATTTGATTTAAAAACTTTTAGAACGCAAATTTTATAGAAAGTCAATTATACATGCGTAGATAAAACCACCAATTATTGTAATTGTAGTTTATATTAATTCCAAGAAATAAATGATTTCAAGGAGGCACACGTTTTTTTAAATTCCCCCGAACAACATTTAGAAAAGAACTTTACAGTATAATTCTGCAAGTATACACAGACTTTAAATACTTTCTGTTTACTTTAATTGTGATTAAAATTAAAGTCTAAAAATAAAGGATATATGGAAGTCATACGATTCCTCTCACCGATCAAAACAAAACTTACGGCATAGCTTTGGAGTGCAGTTCTACAAGTATATACGAATTTTCACTTATTTCTGGTCATAACTGCACCTAAAAATTTTTTATTGGTTCTACTATTTGCAAAAGAAAAAATTAAAAAATTTTGATTAAAAAATTTTAGAATTTCTAGATTTTATATAAAAAACTGTATATAAAGCTCAACTGTACAGACCTAGACAAAATTACTTCTTCATAGGATTCGTTCTGATTACAATTTTAGTTAAAATTAAAGTCTGAAAATAAAGAATATATGGGAGGAAGACGATAGCTTTCACTGATCAAAACAAAATTTATTACACAGCTTAAGAGTATAATTCTACGCGTATATACGAAGTTTTACTACTTTCTAGTTATAATTGTAACTAAAAAATTTGTTTATACTTTTAAAAAAAATTTATTTAAAAATTTCTGTAAAGCAAAATTTTGTACAGAAAACTTTATTATAATTGCCGTATTAATATTTTTCTTTACTTTAAAAATTTTTACAAAACACAATTTTGTATGGAAAATTGTTTATTAATCCTTTTATAACTCAAAAACATATGTGGATATATATTTTAAATCCTGCAAATAAGACGGACTAACATTCATTATAGTAGATATGAATTTGTTTATAGTAGATATGAATTTGTATACGAGTGCCAACATAAAATTAGATTCAAACTATTTAAAAAAGATAGATAATTAAAATCTGCCATCAAGGGCTTAGTCATTGTTAACAGAAATGCTCAATTAATCCTTTTATAACAACCAATTATAAATTTAGCAAAAACACAAATTCATTTACATAAATAAAGCTTTTAAAATCTTGTCATTATCATACCAGCCAATGGACTTGCAAATGGCTAACAAACAAAACCCAGAAAAAAAATACAAGCAGACAAGCAAAAAGAAAGAAATACATACAAACCATTTTGGCAGCAGAATGCTTTAATGACTATAATCATTCAGATTTTCTGCCTTTCAACAAGGAGAAAAAAATTAAACAAATTTCTTTAGATATAAAAAATAAAATATATTTTTGTTGGTTTAACAAGTCCAGATATATTTCGTTCAGTAAAAAACAGAAAACAGTTTTTGTCTCAAGAAAAACTTCAGAAATAGAAAATATTTATTTTCCTTAAATTTTTTTTTTCATCAACATTGTAAAGACATACATAAAGTCTTCTGACATATTGTTGTATATAAATTACATGTTTTAATTACATAAAATCAATTTTCATAATTTATCTTATTTTAGCCATTATCTACAAATACAAGCCTCACTCACTCATTCTTCTAGCAGAGAGATAGACAGACATTCACATGCCATTCACATCTTGTATTTACATCTAAAACAAATTTTATTTCTATTCCATCTTGTTCAATCATCATAATTATTATTCAAAGTTTCATTTATTTTAGCCATGAATTTACGAGTGTTTCTTGTTTATTTTGTTTTTAAATGTTGAATAGATGTTTGGAGTATTTTGTTTTTTGTGTGTCTTTGGCAATTTATCATAATTGGTACAATGTGTTTTTGGCGGTGGCGGGCGGGTTAAAAATAATCTTTCATTTACAAGTAAAAGATTTTTGTGTTTAAATATTCACTCGCACATTCTAATTGGGAAGTGGTTTTTTTTTATATCTCTTCTTATTTACTATCGCTTTAAAGATGGCGTGAGTGCAATAAATATTTGAAATATTCATTTATAAAGTTTTGATAAATGCTGATAAATTAACATAAATTAACAAATTTATATGTATGCTAAAGAATATACATGCATATTCGTAAAATATTTCATTTATTAATATTAAATCTTGTAAATTAAAGAAGGGAGCAGAAATTGTTTGAAGTTTTTATAGAAAATTAAATTGCTTTAGCAGGAGTGTTTCGGTGGGAAATAAAAAATTTTTATTAAAAGAATATATATTCTGATTAATTTTAACAATTTTAAACTTTAAGAATAGTGTTTTTTTTTTGAACATGACTTAAAACAAGTTCAATCTTTTTATCTTTCGCTTTTCGAAATTTTTAAAGTAAATTTCAATCATACTTACCCAGCAAAAAAGTGAAGCAAAAGAAGTAGAAAAAGCACCACATCTACTGATTCAAACCACTTCAAATTTTGGTAAAAAACCAATGAATTTTACATTGAAGTGTCAGCGGAAGGAAGTGGTTTGCTTTTGAAATTTTTAACTGGATAAAAATCACATTTTTGGTGTTATAAAAAAATTAACTTCACAAGTGTTGATATTTCTGAGAGTCCTCTCCAATTAATTTCTACGGATAACCGAAACATATTTGTTCTAAATACTAACAAAAGTTACTTTAGTGTTAAGAATAGTTAATTGCAATTGCTTAACTAAAAAAAATTTCATGGCTCATATAGTCAAGTGAAAGGCTTTTGTTCACCATTAGGCATGACACGTGCAAATCCTGACTTTCTCTTAATAGATAAGTAAAAAATTGCTGGTGTTTATATCGAATTTTTTCTTCTGCTAATTTAATTCCTTCTTAACTGTCAAATCATTTTTGCTCCATCCGCTGCCATTTGGAAATACCAAACAATTTCCCTTATTTTTTCTTCTATTCCCTAAGTTCAAGCCTCATTTATTAAATTGCAGCTGCTGACTTTAGCAAAGATGATACTTTTTGCTCTCTCCCATACACATATTTATTACTGGCACATCACAGCCATTCATTGCCAAACTTATGGCTGCTTTGGCTGTGACTGATTGCGTCTAATTATTCAAGCCAACAACAAATAATATTATGAAATGTTTTGAAAATGAAAGACGCATTAAAAGCAAACGAAGAGATAATGATTTTAAACTGGCAATTTTATTTTCCTTCATCACATCACTCTTTGGTATTTTTTTCAAGAAATTTGGACATATTTTTTCTATTGAAGCCTAAGACGCTTTAAAAGCACTTGACTGCTGCTTTTATTAATGTTTTTAGTCACGGGTTTTTATTTTTTTTGTCTAGTCGTTATGAAAAACTATCTCTTCCTGGGCTTCAAATATAAATAATTATTTTTGCTTAAAAATCGCTGTTATTTGGCCCATCTTATATAATTAATATAAGCATTTTTTTGAGGCAATGGGTTTTCTGTTTACTCGAGATACCTTTTGCCAGGATAAAATTTTTTTTACTGCTAACATGATTTTTGATAGTTTCGTTATATTGGCTCAAGTGCAGTGAGTAATATCATTTAATAATTTATTAAAAAATAAATAAAAGATGGAACTCTCTTGGCAAATATGCAAAAAATTATTCTTTGGACAGCTGTCCAATGAAACAAACATAAATTAATTATTTTTGTATCTTCAGGACATTTTGAATTATTCAGTTTCAGAACATTTTAAATATTTTTGGTTGGAATATATTTTATTTGTATTTTTTTAATTTTACTTTATTTTATTTTATATTATTTTATTTAATTTTACTTTATTTTATTTTATTTTATTTTATTTTATTTTATTTTATATTATTTTATTTAGTTTTATTTAATTTCATTTAATATTTTTTTTATTTTATTTTATTTATTTTATTTTATTTTATTTTATTTTATTTTATTTTATTTTATTTTATTTAATTTAATTTAATTTAATTTAATTTTATTTTATTTTATTTTATTTTATTTTATTTTATTTTATTTTATTTTATTTTATTTTATTTTATTTTATTTTATTTTATTTTATTTTATTTTATTTTATCTATCTATTTCATATTCAATATTTTATTGAATTTGTAATTTATTTGCTGGTGGTTCAGCTTTGTCTATATGCATTTCATTGTTGCTGTAACAAATCATCAGTAGACTTCAACCACGCATTTTGAATAGTCACAAACCTCTTATTATATGCACAGACTTTCAAGAACTATTTGAGAATTTACAAATAATAATATTTTTGAAAATCACAAAAGAAAAATAAGCATCAATTTTATTTATTTATTTATTTAATAAAAATAAAATGTTGTCCTCAAACTGAAAATTTCAGCTTGCCACCAAAATATTGTTACAAGATCATTAAAATGGTTCCATAATTCGTGTTTTCGTTTTCAATAGAATATAATTGGAATTATTATTCATTGCTGGCCTAGGGCCATTTTTCATTTAGAGCCATTTTAGAACTTTTTTAAAGAAAAAATCTTTTTAGAAGAAGAAATGAATACGAGCATTTTCATAATGTCGAACGTGACGGTGGTAAAAGTTCAAACCAGGAGAGTCGAAATAAATTATAGTTTTTTCTGTCAATAAGCGTAAATAGTATAATAGATGCTAAGTGCAATATTGGGAAATATTTAATTTTACGATACATAAGTGCAAAACCAAGGCATTCGCATGTGACATAAATAGTTGTTTTTGTTAGGAAAAACGAATAAAAATCTATTTTCCGCGGAACCTAAAGCAATATTTTATTTTTTATAAATATTTAAATTTTAATCACAGTCGCACGTGAATTTTTACTATCACGATATTTGTATTGCATTCGATTAAAACTGTATTCCATTTTATGTATGTGACGCGACATAACAAAAGGGACCACCTTATCTTGCCAGGGGTCAAAATCAAGTTTGTTTTTTATACCAGTAGATAAAGTTCAAAATAGTTCTGAACAAAATCATGCAAAAGTTCACGAAGTTACAGCATTTGGAAGTTTTTATTTCAAAAAAGGTAGTTTTGAAATAATTTAGCGTTAGCGTTAGGTGTCAAAAACCCAAAACATGAAACTTAGACTTTAATTCACATTTTGGCCTGTATTGAAAATTTTACTGTGTCAAGATAAGGTCCCTTTCGCCATGTCGCGTCACATATGTATATATTTAAATTTTAATCATAATTATAAACCATAAAAAGTTTTAAATATGACAGAGTATGAGTAATAAACTATAAGAAAATTTAAATAAAAATACTCATTGCATCAGAAATACCATATATATAGATTTTTTTCAAATAAGGCTGATCTAGCTAAAGAAGTGCAACTGCACCATATCTAGAATGCTTTATTTAATTTATATATCATTTCCAAGTTGCCTCTTGAACGTTTTTAATTTTCATCCACCGTTTTTGTTTACCTAAATTTAAATAACTTAAAAGTATGTAAAAAAAAACTTAAGTAATATTTTTATTTCTTACACCTATTATGTCGCATGTGACCCCCTTTTTCCGATTTTGCTTATCCGAAATTAAACAATTTAAAATAATCGTAGTAGAAATTTTTAGGTATTTTTTTGTTTGTTTTACTCTGACGATGTCACACGTGACAAATTATTTTATGTCTTACGATCAGAAATCTTTAAATTTTTCAGCAAATTTTCTTTTTTTAAAATTTTTTTAAATATCTCTGATTGTACTGATTAGTTAGATTAGTTTCATGTATGCTGAAGCACAGTATATTGTATGTAATTTTTTGTTTGTTTTTTTCTTAAGATCTAGCACGTGATCAAATTTATATTTGTTTGAGTAGGACGGTCAAAGTCTTTTAAGTTTTCTGCAAGTTTTTTCTTATTTCAACTCTTTTAAATATCTCTGTTTATACTACAATTTTAATGAACATTCTGAATGTTCTTCCGAAGCAGTGATAACAAATTTTGTTTTTCAATGTTGCACGTGACACATATATATGCGATTTTGTAAAAAAAATTCAATTGATTATTGATATCTTAGATATATTTTTGTAGTTGATTGTTTTCTTGAATTTTGAACGGTTTGCTACCTATGGACCTGCACAGGGGAAAAATATAAAAAAAATCGATTTTTTTTAAATTTTGCGATTTCAGTCTTAAGGGTGAAGTTTTTTTTTTTTAATTTATATGTTCACAATTTTTCTTCTTTATGACAAGAGCTACAACTTTGCCTCGGAAAGTAAATAAAAATTCCGAACGGCTAGCAAGATATGACCCTGAGAAAATGAGCACTTTTTTGCAAAAATGACAGCGAGGCCCCAAAACCTTTTGGGGGGTTAACAAAAAAGTGCATGACTTGTGGCAAAACTGGAAAACATAGGTTTCTCTTTTGGTCTTTAATCTCGTAGTGGTGTCCGTATATGGTTATGTTTCCATGACTTACAAAATTACACTTATCAAATAAATATACGAGTATGTACATTAGAGTGGTCGTTGTTGTTTGAAGAATTTTTTTTTCTTGATTTTTTATATTCTCTCCCCATAAATCGGTTCAGTTTTATGTAAAAAATAAATAAAAAAACAATTCATATCGATAATTTGGATTTAAGGGGGTGCGTACGACCCTCAAAGTCGGCCCTCAACCCCATTTAATCAATCTATTTTTTTTTATTTTTTAGATGTCTTTTGACTATACTTATATATGAATGAAATAATTTAATAGATATAAGGTCTCATTGTACATGCTGAATATAAATAATTAATATAATTTTGGGTATGTAAAATTGTTGATAGTTTGTTGGTGATTATCCTCATTATTTTCTAAAATATTAATTTGAGCAAATAACTTTCTTTGAGACTGATGTTGTTGACCCAAAGATCTAAAATATTGCCATATATCATATTCTTGTAAAATGATTTTTTAAAAAGATAGTCATAAGCAAAAAATTACATTGAAAAATGGGTTTGAAGGCCAACTTTGAGGGGCCGACGGACTCCCTAAAACACAACTTATCACTATGCATTTTTTTTGTACTTTTTTTTACATAATACTGAACCGATTTGGGGGAGAGAATATAAGAAATCAAAAAAAAAAAATATATATATATATATATATTAACGGCCACTCGAATGTACATAATTTGCTATATTTTATACAAAAATTAAAATTTTTCATCAACTAACATTTTTGAATATTTTTAAAATAAACGTTTCCCTTTTTGCTTATTTTCAATTTTGTTGTTTTGGCTGTTCTGGAGGCAATATTTGGAATTGCGTTAATTGATATCATTTGGTTATCTTGCACACACTCTAACCAAATACACTTAAAATTTTTCAAGAGCAATGAAATTGAAATCCAAAAGAAAAAATTTAATCCTAACGAAAAAGCTGTCCTTAACCACTAACTTACAACAACAACAACAAAAACAACAACATTAAATAGCAAAAGCAACTAAATTGCTCTATCCCTACAAAACTTCTAGGCCAACTGCCAATTGCAGGCAACAAACACAAATGCTTTCAAATGGAAAACAAGAAATAAATAAAGAGTGTGTTTCGTTTTTTGCAAATAGTTTCAAATATATTGCAGCATATTGTTGTATGCCACAATGCGTGGTTTAACAATCTTCCTGCAATATTTCAATGTTGCTTTACCTTGAACGTTTGGAAGAAAATTAGTTTAGTTTAGTTCTGTCTGGCTGTTTGCTATATAGAGAGCTGTTGAGGCCATAAAACATGCTTATAATTCAATAAAATACGTACAAATATATTAAAAACTTCACTAACATTGAAAGACACACATACGAGTATAGTCAGGAACACATGAATTTGCTGTAGAACAGTAAAAAAAAGCAAAAGGTATAACATTAACTAAATAGAAATGTAGACATAAACAATACTTTTAGCCATGTTAACTGGACATAAAGCTACACCGAACATATGGCATGGATTAGTGTGTGAGTTTTAAATTTCAAATGAAATTTACTTGGAAAACAAAACCCGGCGCTTTAGTTTTTGTTTTCTCTCTTTATTTTTTGTGGCAGCCAACGTAAAAGTCATAAACTATTTAAGTTGTTTTTACTAGCTCTAGCTATTGCTTTTACGATTGCCAATGTTGTTTATGACTTATTACGCCTCATTGATTGTTATGAACAGCAACTACATACAACCAACATACAACTGCAGCAACATTCTCGTCGCACAGAGACTTCTTGCGTTTTAATAAACTTTTAGTACTTTAGCAATATTTATGAAAAACCTATTGAAAAGTTTTTTTTTTACAGCAAAAAAAAATAATGAAATATAAAAAGTCAGTAATGAATGAGTTGTGGAAAAGAAAAACAAAAACTCAAGTAAGATAGTTTATTTTTATTGTACATACATACAATAAGATTTTACGATTATGAGGCCACGGTTTAAGTATTTTGCTTTTTGTCTAACAAACTATTAAAAAAAAACTTATTGATGAAAGTATTAATATTGGAATTGGTATTACTTGATTGCTTGAACTGCAAGTGAAGTTGTTGGTTAAAATTGTGTGTCATTCATGAGTGAATGCTCATGAGCCGTTACGTTATGCGTAGAAATTTGTTTGGGCGCCAGAGAATTTGTTACGCTTTCTTTGATTCACTGTAATTTGTGTGATATTTACTCGATAATTAAATATTTATACCACAAGAATTGCTATGTAGTTTTTATTACCAAAATGGGGAGAACATTTATTTTTATATTAATTAATTTTATTATTTCTATACAAGTTCCACTTAAAATAAAATGTGTTACATTTAAGAAACTGTTGTTCTTATTATTTCCTTTATCTTTATGCATTAAAGCAGCGCAATGATCAATTACATTCTGTGAGGCTCTTTACGCTTAATAAACGAATCAAAATAATTGCGCTACAACTTTCGGTATCTCTCTGCCATAAGAGTCAACTATTATTATTAATCTTTAACAGCATTTTTCTATTAGCCAAGATAACTTAATTCAGCCGTAATCATTTTAAAAATGACTTCGACTTCTCTGTGTGTATGCGTCTGTCTGTCTGTGCGCGCGTTCATGTGAGTGTTTTTGTGTTTGTGTTTAAGTTAAAGAAACCTGTTTGCAACTCTTGGCATATTCTGCATGTAAAAATTGCCTGTCTCCATTACCAGACTATAAAATAAATATATTTTAAAGATTTTAGGCAGTTGATAAAATATTTTTTTCTTTTGCTTTTCGGGCATAATAAATCAGTATGGCACTCTTATTGGAGTTGTAGTTTCTGGGGTGATGCTTACTTTTTTGTGTGTGTTTATAAAACATAATTTAAAAATTTAAGTAATGGTGTTCACTATAAGTGGCAAGAAAGTAAAATTAAAATTCCTGTAAATAAATTTTCAATGAAAAAGTTGCTTAAACTAAGCTTCCAGTTCATTCTTCATGGCTTTTAAAATTAATTTGAGATAGTATTTTTTTGCAAGTATTGATTTTTTTGCAAGTATAAGATTGACTCCTAAATGGCAAACTACGATAAGTGACAAAACACAAATTTTTCTTTTAGCTTTAACTTTCTTTTTATAAAAAAAGTTTTGCTTTAAAAGAAAGTTATATTCGTTTAAGATTGAGTTTTACTTTATCTTTCTACATTTTAAGCCAATTGTAAGAATTCCCTTTTTGTCTGAGTGGATATCCTCAGACAATCCCAATCCCAATGCAAAAAAGGCGGGGACATGCCCGCAATTTTTTTTTTTGAGATTTTATAATATTCTACTTATTTGTTTCGCACCGAAACCTAGCAAACACCTTTGCTCCTTGTAATTAAACATAAGTTTAAGTTGACAAATAAGCGGAGCTACGCCCATTAAAATTTATTATCAGGGAAACCAGAAATATGCTCCAAAAAAAGTGTTTTATGCGCATTCAATATGCACTAAAAACTTCGAAATATGCACTAAAAACTCAAAAAATATGCTCTTATAAATAACATAAATTGGATTATTAGGATATGAAAATCTAATTTTAATTCAGCAATTCAATAAAATTTGCATATAAAATAAGACAAAAATAAAATAAATAGAAGAAGGAAACTATAAAAAACTAATTAAGATCAAAACTTGCACTTTTACTTCAAAAGCGATCACGATATCAGAATTAAAACTTTTCAACTGTATTTTGAAGAAAAAGACAAGTATTTTATTTAGAATTGTTATTACAATAAACAAAAACTATTCACTTAGCTTTTTAAATAAAGATCGCCGCATCTAAAGAAACTTTTACACATATATTGAAAATGTTCTTTGATGTAATCGGGGCAGCGTTCGTCACAATTACCAAACCAAATTTTTATTGAAATTAACGTTCAGTGAGAATGTTAAAAAACATGTTACACCTGCTTAAGTTGAAATTTGGAAAATGCAAATAAATAGTATTTGTTCCAGCATTAAAATTTAGTAGAAAAAAATTGGAAATGGAGGATTTAATTTTTTTTAATTATCTTGTGTCGTTTTTCTTTTCCAAAAATTTTTTTTAAATATGAAACAAAAAATTTTTTAAAGTACCAAAATATGCCCTAAAAACGCCAAATATGCTCTGAAAATTCGAAAAATGCTCAAAATATGCGTGTTAGACTGAAATATGCGAAAACATGCCTTAAAGAGTAAAATATGCGAAAATATGCACTAACAAATCGATGCCAAAACTCATAAAAAGTTCTGAAACGGATAAATATCTTAATTCCCCATTGATATATCAGACAAGAAAAAACATGCAATTGCATATTTGTGGTTTCCCTGTTTATTATTATATTTCACGTGGTTGTATTTAAGCGATTTTTATGTAACTTGCCACATTCTTTGAGCTCCTTATCGGCTTAGAAATGAGAGCGGTTAGTGATTATAGGAATCACCTCAACTAATTTCAAAATATTCGAATGCGAAGTCACAAAACCGCAACTTTATTTGTCTGTATATTTCTTTTGCTTTGACTTTTACTTTCTAAAATTTTTTTGAGTTTATAAAGACTCGAAAAATAATGCCTTAGACACTATAAGGTTAAAAATAACTTTATTTCCTTGCTTTGCAAATTGGTATACATCGATGTCACATGTGACACTTTTTATTACGACTTCGGAAGTTAAAGCAGAAGGCTCATCATATATTCAGTACAAACTAAGATATTTATTACAACACTACAGTAAAAAAAATATAGTCAAAGAGGTGTTTGCTCAGTTTTTACCTCCAATAAAATATTTTGTATGTACATATTTACAAAAAAAAAGGTTTAAATCATTGTTAAATTATATTAATAAAGTAGAGAAAGATAAAAAGCTTAAACTGTAATATTATAAAAAGCAAATGAATTGAGTTGAACTGAAAAAATAAGAAAACAAAGTGCGTGGTTGCATAGAAAAATTCTGCCTAGTTTAATTTTTCTTCTCTTTTTTTAGAAAATCACATTAAAGGTATTCATTTCAGGTTTTTCTCGTTGGAAAAATTGAAAAATGTATTTTTTTTGACAACAAACACAGGAAAAAAAATTCAAATATTTTTTTTTAATTTTTTTTTCTGTTTCTATTGTAAAAAATTACATTTTGCCATTTTTCCAACGAGAAAAAAACTGAAATTTATTTATTTATTAATTAATAAAATTATTTCATTAAATAATAATTGAAAATACTGAACTTAAGCCCGGTTAAGAAATTATACATTATTGAAACAAAAAAAAACCTGCTAAAAACTATAAAGATTTGTGATCGTGGGTGGGTACCTATAAAAAGTTGGTCACGTGCGACATGGTAAATTTCAAAATAAAAAAATTTACAACATAATTTTAAATGATTTAAATTTAGATGAGTAAAAACGGCGAAAAAATAAAGATAGTTTTCAAACACTGCACAAACATATTGAAAGAAGTTCAAATAAAAATTAAAATAAAAAACAAGAAAAAATTGAGGAATGCTAAGAATCACTCCAAGTATAGAAGATTATTTCCTATTGTTTTGCTGCGATGGCCAAGAAGTAACAGCAGCTAGAACTGCATATACTGAAAACAACTGTATTTGGTATTATTGCTACAACTATCGTCATTAATTTTTTTCCTTTAAGTTGTTTTTTTAAAAGAAAAGTAGCACTTAGGCTATGAAGCGAAGTGTGAAGGAGTGGGCAGGTGGTGAAGGAGTATATATAGAAAAGCTACATTTTTTTAGCAACCCTGTGTTACGCGCACTTTTTTCATTTAATAATGCACAGTTGCAGCGCCTCTGGTGTCAATGAGGCATTTTAGATTTTTTAAACTGTGTTTACTACCCACTTTATTAGTTACCTTACTTTGCCCGTGTATCTGCTACACAACGAACAAGGGCACTCTTATGTTACATTAAGATTAATGTCCTCTGAAGTCGGTGTAGTTCAGAAACCAGCGAATATGCCTTTATTACACATCGTCAATATGCGTGGTGTTGCTATTTAATGACTGTCGGATGCCGGGCTGGAACTAAGGACCTTAAAATTCTTAGTTAACTTGCTAACTACTTCAGCCAATGTCACTCTTCATTAAATTTTGTTGTACGAGTAGTTTATTACTTATCCTAAATTATTCATACTGTGCACATACTTTTGTTTGTTTATTGTTATTGTGTGTTATTATGTTGTGATATATATAATGTTAAAATAAATACGATGAACGATTCTATTACCGAAAAAATTTCAATATTATGATGAACATTTTACCCTGTGCTATGTCACGTGCGAATGTGATTAAAATTTAATTTAAAACATACTTAAATCATTCTTAACCCCCGTTTACAAAAGGGGTATTATAAATTGTAGTGTGTGTCTGTCCACATAAAGGCCAAACGGCTGAACTGATTTTGATTTAGTTTTTTCTGTTGGAAAGGTGACTTGATCGAGAGAGCTATTCTTGAAGAAAATCAGTTTAGCCGTTAAGAAGATAACACATCTTCTCTAGATATATTCGGGGGCTTTTTAATTTTTTAATTTTTGTTATTAGGTAAAATCAAAATCATTTTAAAAAGACATCAGTGTACAGTATTATAAATATAGTTACATTATAATATTGCTTTAGGTTTCACTGGACTAAGCGTTTTACTCCTTGCCATATGCGAATGATTTGATTTTTTGTAATTATCATGCCAGAAAAAATTTTTCATTAACATTTATTAACGCACTAATAATCTCAAATATTTATATTATTTACTTAGTAATATGTTTTTTTCTACAATACATTGAAATTAATTATTGCGGGGTTTAGCTAGATCCTACGCGCATTTCACTGTTGCTAATGCAGATCATCAGGGAACCTTTACCTAAAATTTCTTAAAACAACTCGAGTTATTATGTTATAAACTTTCATTTGCACAAAGTTTAATTTAGAACTATAAGTTATGCTTATTGTCAATGTAAAAATTTAATTTATTTACTTTTAATTCTTTCACTTAAAATGTGTAATAGGGTCACGTTCGACATTATGGAAATGCCCATATAAATTACTTTAATATATATTTTTTTTAATTTATGATTTGAACGGGCTAAAGTTCGTATCGCTTTTTTAAGCCAAATTACATGTGATAATTATTAATGAACAAATAACATCAAAGTTAGTTGTAAATATTCTGACAACACATAATTGAATGGAACTTAAAAAGCGATACGAACTTTAGCTGGTTCAAATCATAAATTTAGAAACAAATTAAGTTCGAAAAATAATAATTAAAATTAACTATAATTTTATTTTATTTGAATGCACTTTAATTGTGATTAGCAATTTACTTAAGTGTCTAGCTGTAACACAAATTATATCTTAAGCATGTGGAATTTAGATGAAGGTTTAGTAGTATTACACTTGATTTCTTTTTTCTATGTCTTTCCAGCTTTGTAGTAATAAGAGATTTTAACTATCTGAATCACATTTTCACTCGTAAGTTCATAAGTGTTATTTATAGTCATTGTATCACCAAAATTGCGTTAAAGAAGAATTTTAGAAGCTCTTATCTAAAAGTAATCTATAATTATTTCATTAAAAAAATGTGTGTTGGCAACTTCAAGTTTAAAGCGGCGAAAAAATTTATCTGGGCAGCGGACACCATCTGATATAGATTCGCTTTATTTTGTAGGCATGCATTTATAGTTTTTATACTTAAGCTTTTAAATGTGAATACCCTTTTTGGTTTTAAAATTAAGCTTAGCCTTTTCCGTTGAATATTTTTTTCTGTTTTGTGTTCAACTATCAGTTGGCTTCCAAAATCAGCAGCTATTAAGTGTTGAAAAAATTAAATAACAATTAAGCTTTTCGTGTTGATTAAATTTTTCTGAGGCGCAAATATTAAAATAACGCCTTTTCATTTTTCATTTACTATAAATTTTTTTTCTCATTTTTTTATCTATTGACATTTTAAGCAATTTTGGTCTGCGCTCAAAATCAGTGTAACAAAATCTGTAATGGTTTTTAATCTGGTTTTTATTTTGTGGTAAATTGTTACCGGCTGAAAAATTTTTGTTATCGTAATATATTGTGTTACAGGAACGTAAGCAATAAATAAAGTGGGCTTGTTGTTTAATAAGTAGATTTTTTTTACTTGTCTTAAATACCTTAACTGGTGATAACGGTGCTTTAAGCGGCATTTAAAAATATATGTTTGTATGTAGAGACATTTAACATGACTGTTAAAAATGTCTAGTAGAATTTTAATACATTTTTATTTTTTGCTGGCGATTTTTTTTCGTGTTATTAAAAACGAATAAGGCCAACTTTGTTAACAAAATATTTGAGAGGATTTATTTTTATTTAAGGAAAACTTTTTGAAATTATAGTTTTAAGATTACTATTTCGATGGAATTAAAATTCTATATTTTTTCTTGACTCATTCTGGCATTTCGGACGTCTATTGGATTAAAGTTTTGAATATTTTTGTTTATTTTAATTAGTAATAATTTTTTAAACTGGCTTAAGTTCACTATGAAATATTTTTAATTTAATGAGATTTTTTAAAGACGAGAAGAAAAATTAAACTAGACTTTTAGCTGGGTAAAATAGTTTTTTCTACCAGTATTTCTAAATTTCTTTTAAGGGAAGTAACATTCAGGCAATAAATATTCCAATCAGCTTATATGGAAGTATGTGTGTTCTTTTTTTTAAAGAAAGTGGTGGCGAAGAGAGCAAAAAGTAGAGGCGAAGTATTAAATTATTAGGCATAACTCGTTTTACAACTCTTCTCTTGTATGTTTTTTTAATTTTTATGGAATCGTTGCAGCGCCCCTGGTGTTAAGAATCCGCATTACTTTAAGGTACTATGTGGCCATTAGTTATGTAATATTATTTTACCTAATTTTTTTTTTGCTACAAATATTAACGAACGAGAGTGCTGTGATATGTTTATGATATTTATAAACGGTTGGTAAATTTTAGGTTATTAACTAAATTGGATGTCAAATGATGAAATGTCATTTTTTGAGCTGTCATAATTTGACAGCTCAAAAAACCATAGGACGCTACTCTGTGAAATTTGTTAATTTTAATTTGAAAGACTCGGTTAACGTGAACAAACAAAACAACTGACGCTCTGCAGAGTGAAATTTGGTGCTGCATTGGCGAGATAAGCAAAGTTCTTTGGCAAAATATGGTTCAACATTTTGTGAAAAGAGCGAACGTCTGCCTAGGTGCTAAAGGTTCACATTTGCCCGACATCATATTTCATTATTACTTCCCATATTTCTACTTTATATTGATATCAATAAAACTGCATTTGTCAGAAAAAATATGTGTTTTGCAGCCAATTTGCATCCTAACCTTAAATTTTAACACCCTTTTTAAGACTTGGTCTGTCCAGGGATGGAGCTCTGGCTCCATCTGGCTTCATACAAAATTTTTCTTAAGTCTTCATAAAGCCTTAATAATTTGTATAAACAAGGCTCTTAAAGTTTAAACTTATTTTCTTTTATTGTATTTTAATCTCCAGTCGATAAGACTTTGTCACTATTAATTTTACACAATCTGCCTACAACCAGACCAGGTCATGTATTCTTATCCTCATTTCTCTGCATAAATCAATATTTATGGCAACAACTTTAGTTTAAGTTCAACGTTCTAATATTCATTTGTGGCAAACACCTATTGACAGTAATAACACATTGATGAAAAATAAAGATTTCGATGTGTAGCAAGGGGAAAAAACGTTGATAAAAATTTAGTCAAGCAAATTTATGTGATATCGGTTTACGAATGCAATTAGAAAAGTATAGAAAGTTACTATTTTTTTGTGAACCCTACAGGTTTTATTTTTCAATATTTTTATGTATATATAGTTGCAAAACAAAAAGGCTTGTCCATTTCCAATATAAGTTTAATTATTTAAACCAATAACTGACAGCAACACCCAAATGTTTATACACCACTCGTGCCATTAGATATAACATCACTTGCAACACTATAGTATACTTTAGCTAGAAGATATATATGATTTAAAGTTATATTTTAACTACTTAACATTAGAAACACCCACAACCCACATATTTTTTTTAAATATATGATTTCCTCGTGCAATCATGGCATATTAAACTGTTACACATCATTAATACAAAAAGAAGGAAACATAAAATGGTTTCATGCACCCTATAGCTTTTATGCAAATCAATAAAGACATAGTTCGTTTAATTTGGTAAGGTTAGGTTGGCATGTTGCTGAGAAGAAAAAGTAAGTTTTAAGCTCACTTGGGTGAAAATGACAGGTCCCTTTAGGTTACTGAGAGTAGCAAGGTAATAGTACCAGAATTGACAGATATATAGAGAGAAGAGAAGTTTAGTTAATATTTTTTTTTACAACTCTGTTTTATGCATGATGTTTCATAAGGTAATAGTAGTAGTTTTCATAAGGTATTTGCAGCGTCTCTGGTATTAAGTAGCCGTATTACGGCCGACGATTATATTTCTTTTATTAACTGGCAGCAAAAGCATCTTATGATGCTCTTCCTTACCTTTGGTATTTATTTCTGCTGCAATCAACCCGCATTAGAAGAGACATCACAAGGGGTATGAATGGTCGATTGAAAAGTTTTGTCTGCTATCACATAACATTACCGATATATTAACCAAATTTAATGAGATATGTATATTAACATCAATAAAACTAAGGTTCTGCACATGAATTTTTACCAATCTCCCGAAATTTAGCAAAGTTGCCCTTATTTTGAAAAAACACCATGACAATATATAAAACATGGCAATTGACTACAACCCTAGAGGCAACATGTGTGTGAAGACAGCTTAATAAGTTAATATCGTTTTTAGCATCCCTGTATTACTTTATCTACTTCTCTCAGAGAGTAAGTCAGCAGTCAGCGTTACCATATGTGAAGATTTATTTTTGAAGTTTTTCGCGATGTTAAAAAGACTAAAAGATTTTTTAGGGAAAAAAAAGATTTTTGAAAATGTGATAAAATATACTTTTTATCATATTAGTTGAAGTTCGTTTTGACTAAACTATTTCGATATTTTCTTCTTTGCTTCATAAAAAGTATGAAAGGAAGTAGCACGCTGCAACACTATTTATTTCATTTGATTAAATTTCAACGATGTTTTTCTCAATTTACGGGCAGAAAGAAGAACAAACAAAAGTCTACAAGTGTGTTAAAAGAAATAATTTGCATAAATTTGGAAGAAAATTCGTTTCGGTTAGAAACTTCAATTCAAATACATTTAAAAGTTTAAGAAAATTACTTCGATATAGAATGCCATAATTTGTGTCCTGGGGTCTAATTATCGCTTTCGATAACGAGCTGATTCGAACACTTCTTTTATATTTTTCATTTCACTTTTTATATGCGATATCTTTTCGCAAAAAATAGACTCCAAAAAAGTCATAAAAACGTAGAGTTTGCGATCTGGAATTAGTGAAAATTTCAATCCGATCTAATGATTTTTACATAGGGTTGTCATTGCAAGAAGTTCTCTTTTTCGATGCCTGGTCCCTTTTTTGTGTTCTACGATAATATTTTCATCTAGGAAAAATGGTAAAAAGTTACCTATTTTAACTATTCGTTTCTTTTTATACGAATTTAAGCCCGAAACAGTGTTTTCATTTAAATTTAAGCAAATAACTTTTAAATTTTAGACTAAAAATAGTAAATAAATTTCTTTAAAAAAATAAATTTTTTTTTAAATTCTGGTGAGTATTTTCTAACACTATGGAGGAGTTACAAGGTTTTTAAGCTTCTACATGGTTTTTTGCTCGCTCTGGGCAAATTTAAAATATCGATTTTTTGGAAGCAATGAATGACTTCCATTCCACTAGAATGACTTCCATTTTTTTCACTGGGATGTAGTTTATTTTTATAATTACATGTGTATATTTTATAGATATTATCTCCAATTATACTTTTGTTACATACATTACCTTTCTGTCTGATTATTTGAAACTAAATAAATTTTAACAGATTTTAAATGCATTAAAGTCAACGCATATTAATATTCTTTGAGTAAAATTATAAAAAAAGATTTTTAATTGCAAAAAAAAAGTTTTATTTTTGTCGACTTGAAGATTTTTGAAAATAAAATATGGCAACACTGCTTACAGTGTAAGTTACAGGGATGGCAAAATTGGTACAATTGTACTTTTTTTGGTACTTCTCAAACTGGAAAAGCACATCAATGGTTAATTTAGTACAGTTTCGGAATCTCCCCCATTTCACTCCGCTTTTATTTTCAACACTTTTGAATAAGAAAGCTCAACATTTTTTTAACTTGAACACAGTATTGTGAAAGTAAAATGATATGAGAAAGTCAAAAATGTGAACTACTCTATTCTCAAACTATTTTTCTTTCAATTTCTCTCAAGAGCTGAGTAAACGAGATACTAATATGAAATTGTTACGCAATATGAATAATGATATGAGGATTAATTTTTAATCAAAAAATCATAATCATATGCTTTAACATCCTAACTCACCAACAAATTTTGTGAAAACAATTCGGTAGCCAGAACAAAAACGATTTTATTAATAAATATAAATAAAAAAAATCTGAACTAAAAAATCTGTTAGTTCAATTTATGTCAAAAAAGTAAAGTTTTTGAAAGTTTTACATATTTTATATTATTTTCAAGCAAAAATATTAATGATGAAACAAAATAAAGTCTGCAACTTCAGGAAAATCGTTGACAAATTAATAAAGCCCTTATGACACTTCATTTTTGCATCATTGATTTGATATTGAATTGATAGAAAGAAACATTAAATGCTAGAAAGAAAAAACTATATAAAACGGAAACTAAATATTTAAATGTTGTCAAATTTCCGTAAATAGAAACCACTAGCATTAAGATAAAATGAACTAAAAATTGCTATTTTTGACCATAAACCGGTACTAGCGAACACTTTTCTGTTTCAAGCTTGAAATGTCAATTTCAAGTTGAAAAATTTTAAATTTTTTTTTGACAGATCTTCATTTTTTATCGATAACTTTAGTCAAGCTGTTGACATTATTTCAATTTTATGAATATAGCTGCTCCCTTTGCACCATAACTAACACCATATATAACATAACACCATATTACAATATGTTCGCACTTTTGTCCATAACTTGATAAATGAAAGAAAAATGAAGTGTCATATATGCTTAAAGCCTATAATAACATCGACGGCAGAAACTTTAAATGCTCTCCAATTTTTGTTTCATTTTCTTTTGTGTTAATTTTTCTTTGTAGTTTTGTATACAAAATGTATGAAGTTCATTGAAAGTATGGCGAGAATGAGTATTGATATGTGAGAGCATAAGAAAAAACGTTCTCAAAATAAAATGGATTCTATCTTACAACTGGGTTCGGGGGCTGCTTTTTGTGTCAATTCGCATGGAAAATGTGTTTATGTCGGTATTCTGTTTGATCATTTAATGTGCATACGTATTATTTTTTTAAATTGAAATGGTGGGGGTCATTCCGCCAGTTGGGATCGAAAGTTAATGTTACAAATTTGAAAATTAAAATAAGGTCGAAAGTTAGTGTTAGCTGTCACGCGTGAGAGAATGTGAGCGTGAGTGATAACAAATTATTTTCTTCGTAAGATTAAGTGATTAAAACTTTAAGGACGTTAAAAGGGAGGCTTCCAAGATTTGATTCTAAAATAAATCATTTTAATCGGTTCTGCCGTTTGGCTGTAATTAATTTCGACCATCAAGTGGGTAAAATTTTCTATAGAGAATTGTAATGATATATAAAAGCAAGCGAGTGAAATATTAGTTCTTTTATTGGTACTCTTTATCATTGTACACAAAATAGTTTGAAAATTTTAAACGTTTTTGTCTTTGCAGGAAACGTTTTCGAATCGTTTTTTCTTCTTTCTTTTCAAACAAATCACTAGATCAATGAGCTTATCTTCTGTAGAGGAGCTTTGAGTGAGGTTCCTTTTTCTCACTGTCTTATTAAAGGGTGTTCAAAATTCGTCGTTTGATAAAAAAAACCCCGCCAATTTCATTCTCCTGCAATATAAAAAAGACAATCAATAAATCGATAAGAAAAAAAAAGAAAAAATAATATTGCACAGCAACAACAAAGTTCTCTTATATATACTCAAACACAACTTCACTTTGACAAACTCATTTCTGCGCCTTAACAAAAAAGAAACCAGTAGCAAAACTCAACTAGAAGCTAAGCGGTGGGTAACAGCAGCACCAAAACCGCATTAGTAGACACAGACACACAACAGAAGCAAATAGCACCGCAGACTTGCGCTAAAATATGATGACTATTGGGCTTTAATCGTTTCTTGTTGCATTTGTTTTCCAGTATATATTTCTTTTTCTTTTTACAGCTTAAAGCTGGTTAAACTGTGTGTGGTCGCCCAATCATATTGAAAAAATAAAAAAAAGACAGACATTTATTTAAACTATCGCACGAACTAAGACAAGAAATGAATGCAAAACATTAACAACCATATGGCATGATGGCAAAATAATTATGTGTAGGTCTGATAACTGGAATAAATATATTATAGAAATGAGACACAAAATGGCAAAAATTAACTTATTAAATCACATAAACTCTTAATTAATGTGCACTTCAACAAAACCGGAGTTATTCAGGGAATACGTTTTGATAAAATTTAAAGAAAATTGTTAAATGAAAATTTAATAATAATTTACAAAAATAAATATATATGTTATTCTTAGTCAGTTGCTTTCAAATATTTAACTATTTCTGAATGGATTTTTTTATTTTAAGAACCCAGCTTTTTTTAACCGATTTAAAAAAATGACGAGGTTATCAATTCGTCTGTATTTTTTTTTTGACATTGTTATTGCATAGCTCGGTACATTTTAGACCGATTCGTCTCACTGTACAAAGGTGGGCGGAACACGCCCACAATTTTTATATTTGATTTTATGCTATTATTGTTATTTGATTGCTACGAAACCCAGCAAACACTTGCGGTTCATGTAATGACAAAATTTTAACGTTTAAAAATGGGCGGGGTTACGCCTAGTAAAATGTATTATTATATTTCACGTGGTTCTACTTAACTGATTCTAACACAAACCCTGAGCTCTGAAAACAAATAATATTCCATTTTAAAAAATGGGCGGAGGCACGCCCACTAAAATTTAATATTTTATTTTAAGTGGTTTTACTTTACCGATTTTTGCAATAATTAACACATTGGGAAAAAAATTTTATGAAATTAATGTTTAAATATGATTTCTGTCACGTGGCCGCCAAGACTGGAGCGTAGAAGGCGCAATCTGGAACACCAATTTTCAAAAAAATTTCGCAGCAATGGCGGCCCTATTTTGCCGATAACTCTTCGAATGTTGATTTCCAGGTGTTCAATTGTTTGTGGCTTATCGAAGTAGACAGACAAGTGACTTAAAAAATTCAATGGGATTAAATCACACTTTATTGTTATTGTTCTTCGAATTAGCCGCTCTGCAGGACGATTATGTACGCCATAAAATGGAAATAGTGTACGATGAGTTTGACTAATACAGCAATTATTTTGATTAAAAATTTCAACAATTTGCACGCGATGCTTTGGTGCAAGTCGATTCATAATTAAATTTCATAGCAAACTAAACCAAAAGCAACTATCAGCTGTTAAATGGGTGCCTAAATAAAGCAGTGATGCCAACTGAAAGTTGTGTCACTTTCAAAAAAAAAAAAAAACACGTTTTATTAAAACATTTTTTAGCTAAACGCAGTTTTTTAGCTAAACGCAGAACGCCGTATCTAACAAGAAATTTAAAATCGATTTTTTAATAAAAATCTGCCCGAACAAAAATAACGATTTTCTTTAAATTCGCACTAAGCACCTCAATATTTTCCATTTTAGTATGTACAATTATGAAAATGTGAATTAGGGCGTTTTGCATTTCAGCTAACGATTTAGCACTCACATATTTTATGATTTACTTTAAAGAACTATTAGTGTATATTTTATTGCAGTAACACCCTTTTTAATATTTTTCTTAACTACGTGTATATTTTTATATTTAACCTACAAGTACGTCGTTCAGAATATTCGCCAACTTAAACATTTTTTTTTACATTTCACCTATTTGTGATTATGGTAACATTGCAGGCAAACTCCTTCAATGTGCATTTAACTAAAAATAAAACATGTTTCTAAATTGTATCAGAGTTCAATCCACTTGTACTCTTAATTTTTGGCCTAAAAATACTTCAAAAGTTTATACAGACCCGCTAAAAGAAATATTTTTATTTTTATTTTTAAGCATTTCATATCAATCGTATACAAGAGTATTGAGTTCAAAAACCTCATTTTTTTATACGCATATATTAACATCTAAAAAATAAAAAATAAACATAAATATTTCCATGAATTTGTTCGTTGTATGTTTGATTTTATTTTTTCCTCACTTAATTGCAACATTTTAATAAAAAAAAATAAACTAAAAAATACCTTCTGTACTCTTTTTAATACATACATGTAGCCTCTAATTTAGCATTTGGATTTATTTTTTACCTTTTGCCATTAGAACATACTTATTTTTCATTAAAAAAATATACATATTTATTTTACTCTTTCTTATTCGTTTTTTATTTTAATGTGTGTAGCACAATGCAAACATCCATTGGGTATGGAATCAGGAGCAATAGCAGATTTTCAAATCAGCGCCAGCACAGCACATGATATGGGTAATGTGGGCCCACAACATGCCAGGTAAGTTGACTATACAAACATAGAGAAATATATGTAAATATGTATGTATATACCAATACGTATATTGAAATATTAAGTGCGAGTTTAGGCGTGAACACAAATGCAAGCACTTACTTTAACAAAAAATAATAATGTAGAATGAGAGAAAAGCAAACAATAAAGGGTAGAGTAGAGAAGAAGGCTATGGAAAAAAGTAACAAATAAATGTTTTAAAACATAATTATATACACATAATAAATAATTATATAAAAATGTGGTCTTAAATTTTATTTAAAAGAGGCTTCATATGCCCTTTGAACTTCCAAAAATTATTTATTTTTTTGCAAGAAACATACGTGCAAGCACATTTAAGCTACAATTATCTAAAGAGAAATATGTTAGATGACAAAAACTGGAATATAATAATTCAGTTACTAGTTCTGGGGAAAGGAGAGTTATGTTCTCTAAAATATTATATAGGTGAATGTGGCAGAGCTTTTTCGACACATGAAACGTATAGTAAAAATGTATAGTAAACAAGTAGTAATTAAAATAAATTCAGTGAAGTGCGACTTTGACCCGTGCACGAAGGGTTCCGTACAGGCACGAGATATGTAATTCAATACGAACAATATAAACTATAGTTTTGGCATTTTTTTCGTTTTTAGGTTTTTTCGGTTTTAAGCGATTATTTTTAGTTTGGGGGTTTTTTGAATTTAGTGGCGCTTTCTGAGTTTTTGGCACTTTTTTCCACTTTTTTTGCGATTTTTTTTTGGTTTTTGAAGTTTTTTTAATTTTGGCAATTTTTATTATTTTGGCGTTTTTTTTTTATTTTGGCGATTTTTTTATAATTTTGGCGATTTTTTAGTTTTGGCACTTTTTTTCGTTTTGAGGATTTTTTCGGTTTTTGGCGTTTATTTTAAATTTTAGCGATTTTTTTTAATTTGGCGATTTTTTTTAATTTTGACGATTTTATTTCATTTTGACGATTTTTTTTACATAAACAATTATTTTGGTTTTGGTGCATTTTTTGCGTTTTGGCGATATTTTTCGGTTTTTGGCGTTTTTTTCATATTGGCGATTTTTTTTCATTTAAACGATTTTTTCGAATTTGGCGAATTATTTTAGTGCTAGTATTTTTTTTTTAATTTTGTCGATTTTTTTCGATTTGGCGATTTTTTTAAATTTTTGGCGATTTTTTTCAGGTTTTGACGATTGTTTTCGGTTTGGCGATTTTATAATTTTCGGATTTTATAGTTTTACCGTTTTTGAAAATTTCAAGAGTTTACCTCTTACGGTCTCCAAGATATAGCAATTTGTCAAAATTACATAGTCAAAATTGCATTAACTGATGGACCAACCTTTAATTTAAATTTTTTAATATTTTAATGTTTATTGTTGTAGTCTATATAAAAATACACTAATTTTACAAATTTCAAGTGTCAATATACATATGTACATACAATTGTATGTATATTACATGAGATTTTAACATTTTTCGTCGCTCGTTTTGGAGCACCCTTTAATTTCTAATTCTCATGTATTTGTTGTTGTAGTGGCCAAGGTTCTACGTACTCTGTCAAAATTTCAGGTCCGTAGCTCTTACGGTTCCTGAGAAAATACCATGTGACGGACAGACGGACAGCGTAGCGAAAACAATAGGGTTCCTTTTTTCACCTTTGGTGTACGGAACACTAAAAATCAAAAAACCTGACTGCGACCAACTTTGAACCGTTAAATATCCTAAATTGCCATTCGAAATGAAAAATCATAAAAGAAACCTAAAGATGATATTAAAAAAAATGTCGAGTCATGCCCATTTGCCGACTTTTTATTTCTTTTCTTATTTACAAAATGGCGACTATTGACCGCCATATTGAATTTTTACTATTGTGATATTTATAGTGACACTCCCAAAATTAAGACAAATCGGTTTACATAGTGCCGCAAAGGAACACACATGCATACATACATAGGCTGATTAACACAATACCCTTCCTTGCGTTGCGCAGTCGGGCAAAAAAGGCTGCTTATCAACAAGAGTTAGAAATGCACTCAACTCCAAAGCAACTGCATTAAACCAATAATGTACACCTTGCGATTAGATAATCAGGCTGTTAGCTTACTTTTCTTGTATAGGACTCGTCTGTGTCATCAAAGCATACTTTTCTTATGGAAAAGTCAACTTTGTCTCAGCACACTTTTCTTACGAAAAAATCAACTGCATCATTACAGCATACTTATAAAAAATAGACTGCAGACTACACACTTTTTTATAGAAAAGTAGACACTTTTTCAAAGGAATTTTGAAATCGTCTTTTAAATAAATTTATTAAGATATATTTTTAACCGACTTCAAAAAAATAAGAAGGTTATCAATTCGTCTGTATTTTTTTTGGCATTGTTACTTCATAATTCGTTACATTTTATAACGCTTGTAAAAATTCTTTTTTTTTTTTGTCTGGGATGGCAAGGCTTCCAATTATTCCCATTGTTAAAAAAGTAGGCGGGAACATGCCCTCAAATTGTTTTAGTTTGTTTGATTGCTGCGAAACCTACCACACACCTTTGGCTCTTGTGCTCGTAATTACACAATTTCAAAGTTGAAAAAAATGGGTGGAGCTACGCCCACTACAATTTATTATTATACTAGTATTTCACGTGGTTTTACGCAGCTTATTACAAACCTTGAGCTCTTAAAGAGACACAATCATCTTCCATTTGAAAAAATGCAAGATTCAATGTTTTATTTAAAGTAGTTCTACTTTTCCGATTTTCACAAAAATTAAGACACACCCGGAGCTCTGAAAAACACAAAATCTTGCATATGTAAAAATTTGCTGAGGCACACCCATTAAAATTTAATTTTATATATCACATAGTTCTTCTTAACCAACCTATTTTCAAAAAAAAATTTTGTTTGAAAGAGTTTTCTTTCAGTTTGTTCCCAGATCTTTGCATTGAAGTCATATTTTTTTTCGCATAATCATTTATATTTATATTTGAATAACAATTATAAAAGAAAAGCAAATAGCGAAAAATCATACTTTCTGGTTGTATATATATTCCGTTAGCTAAAATGCAAAAAGGCGTAACTAGCAAAAAATTTAAAATTGACTTTTTGATTAATTATTATGAATGTTACTAAAGGCCGTGATATAGTGTATGATAGCTTTTATACAAAGTCGTGTGATCTACAATATATACACAACATAATAATATATAATTATACAATTTTCGAAAAACAAAAACAATTCATCACACAAGGGTTGTATTTTTTCGTAGATCGTACGACTTTGTATGAGAGTGAGTCATGACCTTAAACTACTCGTATATGTCTACTTCTGCTATCAAAAAAGAAGCTTTTATTAACAAAAAATATAAGTCTGTTTAGTTTTTTGCTTCTCTTGTAAAATTATATTTTTGTTAGTCACGCCTTTTTGCGTTTTATCTAACGATATGTAACTAAAAACACAACTTAAGAGCAGTACATATTTATATGACGCTTTACTATTGAATAAAAATCAGTAACGCGGTAATCTTTTTTCTAATTTTGGCGATTTATCTCAGTTTTGGAGAAATTGTTTTAGCGAGTTTTTCGGTTCTTTTTAGTTTTTGGTACATTTTTTTTATTTGGGGGATTTTTTTAGGTCTTTGGCGTTTTTTAGTTAAAATGTTTTTTTGTTTTGGCGTTTTATTCGGTTTTTCGCAATTTTTTTGGCTCTTTTTTAGTTTTGGCGGTTCTTTTTCGTTTAGGGAATTATTTGTCTTTTTTTGTTGAAGTTTTTTTTTGTTTTGTCGTTTTTCTGTTTTAGCGTTTTTTTCAGTTAGAAGCAAACTTTTGAAAATTTCAAAAACGCTAAAACTTAAAAATTCCAAGCTCAAAAAATTTGATTAAACGAAAAAAATCGCCGCAACGACAAAAAGCACAAAAACTAAAAAAACGCTCAAACCAAAATTATTTTTAAAATAAAATTTCAATTTAATTTTTTATTTTTAGCGATTTGATTTTTAACTTGAATATTTTTGTTGTTGTAGCGGTGAAAGTTTTAGTACATCTACTGTGAAAATTTTAGGTTTAAAACTATTACGGTTCTCGAGAAAATAGCTTATGAGAGACAGATATACGGATATCGTAGCGTAAACAATAGAGGTGTTCCTTTTCACTTTTGGTGTACGGAACCCTAAGAAGACTTAACCCACTATAAGCAAAAATTTAAAAATAATATTGAGGGCTATATTCAAAAAGTGCTATCTGCGATACTTGAATATTAGACAAAATAAAACTGTTATTTTCTTTAAGTCCAAGATTAACATTAGTAGAATTAGGAAGTCTCCTTTAAATGGTACTGTTCATCAAAATTTAGTTATTAGTCCTTGCAGAGCCTTGCAGATAGAACTTTTTCAATATAAACCTTCGATATTCTACTTGTCTAGATACTAGAAATATTGACGCATATTCATAGTCAAAATAAAGTATACTTTAACGGCCCTATGTACAAGCAAAAATTGGAATGAAGTTAGCATAAGTGACTAAATTGAATTAGGTATTAACGCGTTCCTTCATACAATTTTACATTAAAAAATGTAGCATTACCTAATTTTAACCCACCTCTAAGTCCTAGCATGATTTTTAAGGTGAAGTTTCATGGCCAATTTTTGCTTAGACATAGAGTGTCTAAAACGAGTATTTTGTATGGTAATACTGGTTTTAAATTATTAAAGTATATTTTGTTTGGCGCATATTCATAGGCGCCAATGTTTTTTTTCGGTTTTTCTTTCTTAAAGAGTTTGGGATATTTTTGCTCTCAAAGCCTTATACATATACATACATACAAATATACACAAGTATGCGTAAGTATTTAAAAATTTGTGCAGGAACAAAAAAAAGAAGCCCATAATGATGAAGAGCAACATACATTAATAAAATGTGACAGTTGAAATTATTTTTCATTATTATTATGAATTATTTTATGGCGTGTTTAAATGCTTTTGATGTCATTTAATGTTAAAACATCCACACAAATCTACTTTAAGCACAAACAAAAACATACACATATTTGCTTACAAACATTAATACAGGGTTTCCCAGAAAGACCGAAGTGGTGTGAATTCCTTATAACTTTTTATTTAAGACATATTTTTTTAATTTTTTGTTTTTTAAATACAGTAAATTTATAGGGAATATTTTTAGATTAGTTATTAAAAATTGTATCCCGCAAGTGGTGGCCATTTTCTGCTTCGCACAAATGTGCTCTTTCCATTTCCATTATTCATAACTTATTTATGAGTGACGAAGCCCATTTCCAATTAAATGGGTTTGTTAACAAGCAAAACTTTAGGATATGGGCTAAGGAAAACCCGAGAGTACTTCATCAACGACAATTACACCCAGTTAAGTGTACTGTTTGGTGCGGTGTTTCTTCAGAAAGGATCATTGGTCCATATTTTTTGGAAAATGAAAGAGATGTCGCCATTTCCATCAATGGTGATCGATATCGGGCCATGTTGGAAAATTTTGTAAGGCCAGCCGTGGAATACCATCCGCAAATATGGTTCCAACAGGATGGAGCCACAGCGCACACTCCGAGGGCCACAATGGCTATTTTACGCGACATCTTTGGGGAAAGAATAAATTCGCGTAGAAGCAATTTTAATTGGCCTCCTCGTTCCCCGGATTTAACCGCTCCAGACTGTTTCCTTTGGAGTTATTTAAAAGGGAAAGTTTATGTTAATAAGCCTAGGACTATTGAGGAATTAAAAACCAATATTCCAGACGAAATTAACAACATAACACCGGAAGTTTTGCAAAAGGTCATGGAAAATGTGTTGAAAAGACATCATTTGTGCGAAGCAGAAAATGGCCTCCACTTGCGGGATATCATTTTTAACAACTAATCTAAAAATATTCCCTATAAATTTACTGTATTTAAAAAACAAAAAATTAAAAAAATATGTCTTAAATAAAAAGTTATAAGGAATTTACACCACTTCGGTCTTTCTGGGCCACCCTGTACATAAACAGCAAAAAAAAAAAGCAAACAAATTGACATAAAAATAAGCAAAAACTCATACTGAATTACAAAAAAAAGGAATGTTGTAGTCATTTGTATTTCTCTGATACAAAGTTACACAAGTAAAGAATGCAGGTACATATTAAAGCCGAGAGTGAGCAAATAATAATGAGGTAGAGATACGAGTATGTATGGGCACACATGTGCTATTTGTATGTCTTTGTTAATGTTTTGTCACATACATAGAAAACATTCCATTACTTAACAGCAATAAAATAAAAAAAGACATACATACATATGCAAAGTCAACTTTTTGAATGCTATAAATTTAAAAAAAGGAAAAAAATAGACATGATATGTTTGCATACTCGCATTTGCAAACAAAAAATTTATATAATTATAAAAGCACATGAGCACTCATACATGTGTAAGGGACTCAGGACAATGTTCTTTTTATACAGTGTAACCTTGATTTAAGCAACCCTTATATAAGACAATGACTGGCAATGAAATGTTTGAAGCAAATATTAATTTGCTTTTTTTCAAATTATTTCTTATAACGAAAATTTATTGTTTGATTTGAAAATATAAAAAAGAGTTCGCTGAACTCTTGCAGACCAACAATTTTCCTTTAAAACTCAAAGTTTATTTAAGGAAAGTATACATGTATGTATATGTCATGGTTCTTAAGTTTTTTATGGAAATCAATATTACTGCGTAAATATTGACATAAAAAAGTTAAAATAGTAAAAAGAGATAAAATAAAAAGACAACTAGAAAAAATTCGCATTCCTTTTGTCTTAGAGAGAGAGAGAGAGAGAGAGAGAGAGAGGGAGTGAAACAAAAATCCAGGAATTTTATTGACATTTTCCACTGACTTATTTAAGTGAGCCACATTATTTTCATTGCAGTGGATTTTAACGATTTTATGAAATATCAAACTTTATCCAAAGTGTCATAAAATGATTCGTATTTTTATGGGAAAACAAGGCATTAAACTGAACAGCAAAAGGATACGAAATTATTGCATCATCCTTGGCTGCTAAGAAAATTTATTATGTTTTTAAATATTTAAATAATATCAAAAAATAATATGTGAAGAGTTTGAAAACTTATAATTTTCTAAAAAAGCATATAAATAAAATATTATAGTCTTAATGTTGATAAACCCAGAAAAATTTCAATCAAAGGCAATGATTTTGCTTCATATGCGTTTCGTATTATTTAAATTAAAATGATTTACAATAATCTTCAAGGAAAATTTTTCCTTTTAAAATAACTTTATTTCATGCTGATTCAACATTCCCGTATTGTTAAATAAAAATGAAGAATCAAATTGAGTAAAAATTTTTCAAGTTGGAACAACGTAAATTCTGTACTGAAATAGCACAAAAATAATATTGAATAAAATTTATTTCGAGTTGAAAAAACATATTGAATTTTATTAATTATTTAATCTACGTGTGAAAAATGTCTGTATGCATGTTATTGGCCTCACCAGCCAAGCTTTGAACTCCGAACTCATCTCGTGGAAGTCAACGCGCTAACCGCTAAATACTCTTTAGATCATATCTGTTAAGTAATGATTTTTAATTGTACTGATTAATAATTTGATTACTTTTTTTTTACAGGTGAAGTAAGGATTGACCTACTGTTATATGTAGTTTCGTGTGATTACTAATTGTTTACGATTACTAATAATGGAAAAGTAATCTGAATTACTTGATATTACAAAAAATAATCAAAAATAATGAAAAATAATTAAAAATAATTAGACTACGTTTAAAGATCTCTTTTAATTCTTTTTGATTATTTATTAATAACCAAAAGTAATCTTTGAAAGTAGTCGCATTATTTTTTAATTACTTTTGAGTCTTTTTAATTATTTGTTGCAGTTTCTAGTAATTTAGATTACTTTTCAATCATCAATTATTTATCAGAAATTCTTTGAAAGGAAATTATATTATCAGTACAATTTTTTTTTAAATTTAATCTCATTGATTCGGAATTATAATCGAAATTTAACAGCTCTGCTTTAGATACAAACTAAATATATACCATCGTGATTTAATTTTAATTCAACATGATTTAATATGATTGCAAATCAAAATATTTGCATGTTGATTTTAAATTGGTATTTTTTCTGTGTGTAGCAGAGGTCAACAGACAGAAGTTAACTGAATATAAAAATGATTTTTTTCACAAACTCAAGCATGAAATATAACGTTTTGCTTTAAATTTATTATAAGCATTTTCTGTAGGTCATATTACTTTGTCGCCAAGTATCAAGATTTTTATTTAAAAACGTTTGAGTTTTGCCTTCAACAGCAAGTAACGAATTCAATACTACATATTAAGGAAAAAACATATAAAAATAAATAAGGGTCTTCCTATAAGAGATCAACGTTTAGTTTCCACACAATGCAAGCTAGCGACTACCTAGAATATTTTTTTTAGAATCACTCAAAAATTTTAGTGTCCTTAATTTTAAACTAAAACAATCGAATCTTTATGTGTAGAATGTGAATTATTAACAGATTAACAGAAGTTAATATGAGCCAAATGGCCGACAGGAATAACGCTTGCATATCATTTTAATGAAATTTTCCACCACTTGCGACTGTATACCCTCTATAACTTCACCAAAGCCATCTTTGAGGTCTTGATCCGAATGCGGGCCATAAGCAAAGATTTCATCTTTTAAGTTCACTCAAGGAAATACGTTTAAAATTTTTACATCACAAGATATCACTGGCCCACTGTGATAGCCTCTTCGGGATCTCACATGGTCAGGAAACTTTTCACTCCAGTCACCAAACATACAACGTTGTTGATGGTCGGTAGGGATGAGTTCTTGTGTTCGCTGCAAAATACGGTAAAACACAATCTATGATGTTAACTTTTTATAAGCTTTTCCCCGCAAACTTTTCTAAGTGCGAAACTATAAAGACAAGTTCGAAGTAATTGAAATTTTCCGCAGGAATTATAAAAGATAATCACATAATATATGTGTATATATGATGTTACATTTTTAAACCACGCCCACTTTTCTAACTGATATATTTTGCCATTTTAATAGCCCAAAGTAATTAAATAAATTTCATAGGAATCAAGAAATTATGTATGTACGTATAACTACATGATGCATAATGCTAAATTTTGCTTAAGCAAAAGTGCGTAAAATATAAGCATACAATCTATGATGTTTATTTTTTATGGGCTTCGCCTTCTTTTCTAAATGAAAGATGGTGTCATCCAAAAAGCCCACTGTTAGAGTTTTAGAAAAAAAAATATTTTATTAGAATTTTATAATGTACAATGATCAATGTTTGCAGGTGCAGCTATGCCCACTTTTTAAAATTCCAAATTGTCCCATCTAAACACCATAGGTTAGTTAGCAGTTTGCTGGTAAGACTGAGTAAAAATTAAGAGCTCAGCCCACTTGAGTCCAACATAATGATCACTTTGTGCTACCTGTAAAGTTGGAGGTAAAATAGACAAGTGTAAAAGGGGGAGAAAAGTGAAAGAGGTAGATATAGTATGGAGTACAGTATGTTGATAGGGATAATTAGTTGCTACAGGAGAGGAGAGAGTGGATGTCAAATGGTTAAGATGTGTATACATATCATAAAAGGAGTCAGCAGCCATGCCAGCCGCTGCCTCTAATATAAAGATTCATATTTTTTAGACTCATATCTGAATACTCTGATAGGCTACTGAAGGATAATCTGACAAGAAAGTGCAGACGGAGATGATCCAGAGCGAGAAAGAGACAGAGAATATGCAAAATACTTTTCTCCTCCTCTTCCTCATAGCAACTGAAGCAATATTTATTGTACGGGCGACGCATACTTTTAGCACGGCTTCAGAAAGCGCAGTGGCAGGTCAGTGTGGCCAGAAGATTCCTCAAAATATTTCTAGGAAGTTCGTGGTGTTTTTAGTTCTGTAAGGGTTTGGGCGAGGCCAAAGTGTTTTCGCTATTGCGCTGGTGCGTTCATTGCGCCATGCGTCTTGAGCTAATTCAACAAAGGAAAGTGGTTTTGTAGAAAATACAAAAAAAGCAATTAAATTTAGAGGGTATGGCCCCACCCGCTAATCCAAACAAAAAATTTTGCAATTACAAAAGCTTAAGAATACACCTTAAATTATTTTAAGGGTCATGGTTGAGGTCACTTTTAAACGCAAAAAAAAGTTTCATAAAAATCCTATGAGTAAAAAATCGTAAATTGTTTGTGATAACGGCAAACTAAAAATATTTTAACAAATGATTGATTATTGAATTCCTTGGGGTCTATTCTGTAATTTGAAATGAAAGAGATTCTCTAGAAAATGTATGTTAGTTGCAGGCACATTCGAAAGCATTTTCTTTTTCTTCGAATTAAAGAGTAGACCTCATTGTTTTTGATATAATATTAGTTAGACTTCTCATTTGTTTGAGTAAAATTTTTATATATATTTCTAGTTGCTGTGAGAAGTTATTGAGCAACTGAAAAATATGCATAGGAACTAGCTCTACCCATCAATAATGAAATTCAAGGTCTTGGTATGGCGAAACATCGAAATTTAAAAATAAATTTTTTTATATAAGAAGACACCTTACGGGCTATTCACATATATCATAATGGGGGGAGGGGTGCGGGTTGGTTATCTCAAATCCGAAAATAGCGCTATGGAATATGGGAATGGTCCCTTAAGCTAAATCAAATATTCAAATATTATGACTATAATTATAGAATCAGCGACTTTAATGCAATTTGCCTTTCTTTAATATAAAATTCTGCTTTGCAAGACTTACATACATAAATACATCTTAAACCAAATCAATCTTTGAATTCATTTTGAGCTGTCTTTCACAATGTCAAAAACCAAAAATCTCTACACAAAACAGCCAACAGCGAAAAGCAATATCAAAGAACAGATTTCAAAACGATTTTAAATGCAATCACAGTTGGAAGAGGTACATGTATTAGGAAAAGCGAATTATAATCAATGTTCGTAAATATATCTAAAAATATATAATGAAATAAGTCTTTACATCGAGTATATGTATACATATGTTTGTTTGTATGTTGCTATTTAGTGTAACTGACATTCTTACGATTGACATTGACATTTGGTCTATTTCACATTGACTTCTGCTGCTCCCTAACGACCAAACAAAGGAACTGTTAGTATAAACCACAAATAACAACAAAAACTTTGAAAACAACTAACAACAAACTTCGATTTAATATGTATTGAAAAATGTGTGTGTGTGTGTGCAAGAAAAAAAAGAGCCGTATATCGACAGCGATTACCTTTCAATTCCAATTGATTCCACTAGACTTCACACCAAAACCTGAACACACACACAAACTCAAACTTACTCTTAGGACAAGACTCTAACATGCACACACAAGTACACTTTAGTACAACAAAAAATAAAGTTTTTTTTATTATTCTTTACTGCAATGAGTACCAAGTTTAATCTGACTTAATCGAACATCATTTTGCCATCAATTGTGTAGTGGAATGTGTGTTTATGGGTTTGTGTTTGTGTGTGTGTATTCTTAAATGTGGTTCAATTTGATGGCTTAACTTGATTTTCTACAAATCAACCATACCCACTAGCGCCACAATTACGGAAAAATATTTGTAGTTATATATGTATATGTGTATGTATGTATGTATATACAAATAAAAAGAAGTTTATATTTTACTTTTGTTCATTCCTCTTTTACATTTCTTCTTATACGGCCGCTCAAAAACAATAACAACACAAACATATTAAAAACGAATTTCAACTGCAGCCAAATACCAGCTTGGATTGGTGTGTTACGAGCATTAGTTTTGAAATTTGAAATTTCTTAATTACATTTGCAAGAGTCATGATAAAATTATGTCATGACATGTTATGCAGCAACACATTTATGTGATATTATCTATACGATTTTTATGGAATTTTTATTTTAAAAAAATGCTTATTGCTATATAAATATCTCATAACATTTTTATGCCTTGATATGCCATGGCATGTCCCGGCATATAAAGATATGTATGCCAAAAAATAATTATTTAAATACGTTAATAGTGAAATAAATATGTTTTGACAGGTTTATGTTAAGAAATAAAAATGTTTCAGGATATTTAAATTTCATGACATAGTAGTAACATGACATATACATATAAGTAGCGAGGAAGTTAATTTAAGAAGTGTGTATATCATAACATTACTATGTTAGGACAGAAAAATCTTCATATTATTTTCATTGCCATGATCATGTTTCTGTTTATGTTCATATTTCATATTCATATTTTGTCTCACATTTATGTAAATGTTAATTTTCATGGTCATGTTAATGTTAATGTTTTTGTAAATGATCCTTTTGATGTTCATGTTCGTGTTAATGGTCGTGTTGATGTTAATGTTAATCGTTATATTGATGTTTTTGTTAATGTTTATTTTCATGTTTATGTTTATGTTTATGCTTATGTTTATGTTTATGTTTATGTTTTTGGTCATGTTAAGGTATATGTTTGTTTTTGTTTTATATTTATGTTTATGTTTTTGTTTTTATATGCCATATACCTGAATTTTCACTTTTATGTTCATATTCATGTCCATACAAATTTCAATATCAATAACCATGACCAGTTACATATCTATATCCACGTCTATAAACACTTAGATGTGTTGATAGCGTCATTGTATTTAACTCATGTTGTTTAGTTTGTAAATAAGTTAGAAAAAATTTTATAAGCCACTAGTATCTTTCAAATTTCGAAGTTTCTGTGCGCCTCGACCACTCTACCAGTATTTGATTTTTATTTTAATACTTGAAGAACTAAAAAAACATGAGTGTAGCTGTATTATAATGCTCAGTTTCGTTTAGTTTTGTTTGTGTGGTGGCAGTACTTCCATATTATTATTGTTTGGTTGTTTGCTTTTAGTCAATCGTTTACTTTTTTCTATTCGCTTTTCTTTTTTTTCTAATAAAATCTAATGTAAAAACAATCAGTGATTGTTCTGTTGCTAACGTTTTGAATGGGGTTTCCTTTTACTCTATTTTTCGTTTATTGAATTTTATTTTGTTCATTGACAATTGTATTATTACTATTATGGGGTTTATTTTATTCCTTTTATAGCTTTTTTTGCTTTTGTTACTATTGTTGTAGTTTTGGTAGAGTTTTTCTTTTTCATTATCAGTTTGTATTTCGGTATATAAGTTGCCTTTGTAATTTTGCGGATTCCGATTATTTTCTTGTACTCTGCATTGTTTTTTGACTATTTTTTTATTTATTAGATTTTTATGTTTATTTATGTGGGTTTTTTTTTTGGAAATTTGTTTTATATATTTTTTCTACGTATTTTTGTAGTTTACGCCACATAAAGTAAATGGGTCAATTGTTAAGGAAATCATGAAATGAACCAAAATTGTTATGTATGTGTGTTATATATAAAAATGGGAAAAACATAATAAACTAGTATACAGGGGAATGTGGCTGGTATAAAGGCATATACAAAAGCTAGCAGAAATTCAAATTTAACATAAGAGTTTTTGAAAGATTTTTTTAGAATATGAATTTAAATTTCGTTATACTCAAACTGATTCATATTTATTTCTCTAAGATTTTAAAAAATTTTTTTTCTTTTGCCAGGCAGAATATTACTGAAAGGCAACTGTGATGCATTCCCAAAAATACATAAGCAACAATGTGAACAAGTCATTTATTGCGTATGATATTTGTAGCCTGCCACACATTACTAATTCGCACCGAATTACTTTAGTAAACTGCGATAGCCCTTAAAAGTATGCTTTAATAATTGAAGAAATTTGTGATTTTAATACAGATTACAATTAATCCTTAAAATATTTTTTTTTTACTTTGAGAATTGCTTAAAAACATTTTATTATAAAACAAGGTCATTATATTTCGACGGGTGTTACTGTCATACTCACCTCTTTTGTTATAATTCAAATATATAAAGCTTATAATTTAAAAAATGTGCGTTGGACAATGATAATAATATTAAAAATATTTAATTATAGGTAGCAAGCAACTGAGAGATCTATGTTTGCTTAGGATTGGCATTACAAGACTGAGACGGGTGTGGTCTTACATATTTAAATTTTTACAGAATTTTTACTTTCAGCATATCTTCCATAGAAAGCAGACAATAATTTAGATGTAGTAAATAATACTAAAGGACTTTTTGATAAAAATTATTTTAGATTTGGTTTATACGTTTCAATACAAAATTTTTTTAATAAAACATTTATGACACAGCATTAATTTTTTTTATATGAGGCAGGAGGTTTTTGATGGGGAAAACAACTAATTTTTCTTCAGAAAAAACTTTTCCGAAAGTCTAATGGGAGTGATCTCTTTCTGTGGCGGGTGTGACCTAGTATGAAAAATCTTAAAGTTTTGCAACCAGTTTGAAAAGCTGCTTAAGAACAAAAATTCTTTTTGAAGGACTGCAAGGAATGTTACGTTGCATTTTACTGACTGGCGTAAATTTTAAAGAACTCTGTTATTTAAAAATATCAATCTGTGATGTGTTGAAAACGCTTGCAGTTTAACCTTCGTCATTTTTCCGTTTCCTGCTCTTTCGTTTCCTTTCTCCTTTTTCTTCCAATAATTCTTTATTCGTCATAATTTTTTTACCATTTCTTTTTTTCCTGCTCCTTTCACTCTCTAAAGCTCTATGCAATTCAGATTTTTCCTTAGCTTCTTTAAGTTTATTCTTTTAACCCAGTAATATATTTTTGAAAATCATTGAAAAAATTGTAATTTAAAATCGGTGTGACCATAGTTTTCCTAAAACTTACACATATCTCGTATATTAAAAAAAAATATTCCTATAGACAATTTTTGCTACCGATGAATTCTATCATTGAAATAGTTTGCTTTCAATAAATAAAATGTTGAAAACTATTTGTTATCATGTAATTTCCTAAGAAATTTTTTTCTATCGCTGAAATATCTATAAAAAATTTTGCAGTTGATGGTTTTTCTCTAGAAAGTTTTTAGCTATTGATGGAATTTCTGTAGATATTTTTGATATCGGTGAAATATCTTTAAATCGTTTTTTAATAATTATTTTTCTATAAAAATTTTTTCTATTGATAAATTTTTCTTATAAAATTTTAGCTATTGATAAAATTTAAAAAAAAAAATTTTTGCGATTGGTAAATTTTTATAAAAATTTTTTTACTATTGATGAAGTTTCGAGAGAAAATTTTTTAAACTAATGCTTTTTCAATCAAAAATATTTGCTATTAATAAATTTTACCTACAAAATTTTTGCTATTGATGAATTTTCTGTAAAAAAAATTTTTGTTATTGATGAGTTTTCTATAAAAAGTTTATTGCTATTGATGAATTTTCTGAAATGTTGGCTATTTATATATTTTCTTTAGGAAATTTTTGCTACTAATAATAATAATAATTTTGTAGAAATTTTTTGCAAAATATTTTGGCGAAAAATTTTTTAATATTGAAGAATTTTCTATAGAAAATTTTTGCTATTGATGCCTTATCTATAGAAAATTTTTGCTATTAATAAATTTTCTCTAGAAAATTTTTGCTATTAATAAATTTTCTCTAGAAAATTTTTGCTATTAATAAATTTTCTCTAGAAAATTTTTGCTATTAATAAAATTTCTCTAGAAATTTTTTGCTATTAATAAAATTTCTCTAGAAACTTTTTGCTATTAATACATTTTCTGTAAAAAATTTTTGCTATTGATGAATTTTCTGTAGAATTTTTTACCGATGCATTTTCTATAAAAATTTATTTGCTACTGATGAATTTTTTATATAAATTTGTTGCTATTGCTGAATTTTCTATTCAAATTTTTTATATTGATGAATTTTCTAATTATGAACTTTCTATAGAACATTTTTGATATTTATGTATTTTCTATTTTGCTCATATACATTTTTAGTAGAAATTGTTTGCTATCGGCGAAATATCTTTAAAGAATTTTTTGCAACTTATGAATTTTGGTTAAAAAGTTTTTGCTATTGTTAAATTTCCAATAGAAAATTTTTGCTATTGATACATTTTCTATAGAAAAACCTTGCTATTGATAAATTTTCTCTAGAAAATGTTCGCTTTGATGAATTTTCTGTACAAAAATTTTTGCTATTAATTAATTTTCTATAGAAAATTTTTTGCTATTGATGAATTTTTAAATAAAATTTTTTTACTACTAATAAAGTTTCTGTAGAAAATATTTCGATTGAACAAAACATTACATTAATTGAAAATATTAAAAATCATTGCTTTTTTTATAAAAAAAACAGCTTTATTGGATTTTGCATCTAGTTGCGCATTGAATAAAAGTATTTAAAAGTGATAATAACAACAAAATATAAATTTTCATACACGCAATGCCGAAATATATTTATTTGACATTCATACTTTAGTATTTAGCCATCAAAAGAACCAAAAGTGAATGTCAACTATAAGTATATACTTCAGTATTTTTTATATGACAATTATTATTAATTGCTTTTTTTAATTTTTAATTTAGAAAAAAATCTTTAGGAACCCATTTTGCCATTATAAAAATATAACCTTTTTAGAAATTAACGTCAAATATCCTGAAGAAAGAAAGTAACAATGTTGGGCCAAATTATTATAACAACCAAGAGCAATCAACTATTTTGGAAAAATATAATTGCTTTACTTTCAACAGCTATATCGAAAATTCGTATTGTATTACATAATTTTATTTAATGCAGAAAAAATTTTATATGCTGAAAGCTACACACTTGTTACTTAATTTTTAGATACACATGCCCGTCTAGTTAAATTAATTTTAAGGACATTTGCGTATGATTATTATTTATTAATATTTTTTTATTGCGCATACGTATGCGTATTAAAACTTATAAACACTGTTTCTTTAATATAAAGTATACACCTTGTGCAAAACTCTTTTACTTCTTTTAATTAAATATTTAATTTGAAATTACATTCTTACATGTTCGTCTATCCTATTGAATATTCAATTTCTCTCTCTTTTTTTTGAAAATATAGCCTTAGATTACGACAACAATCTTATAAATTGTGACTACACAAAAAACTACATATTTTTTTCCTTTCGTATTTGCTAAATTATTTTAAAAGTTTTTATTGCATAGTTTTATTATTTTATTTCTTTGTTATTGTTGTTCTTTTTTCTTGTACAAAAGAATCCTAAGTTATTCCTATAAAATACAATATTTTATTTAACAATCAAAACTAAAATAAGACATATAAACACATTTTTATCTTATCGAACTAAAAATAAATGGAATAATATTTATTGTTAAAATCTATAAAAAAAAATTTGCTTTAAGGACACATGCAAAAAATGTGTAAAAGAAAAGACACACAACTGCAGCAGCTCTAAAATGGGAAAAAATGCTAAACTATTGTTTGGATTTATTTATGTATTTTAGTTGAAAATACAATCAAATAACAAATGTTTTTTCTTATTCATTTTTTTGTCCTTTAGATCAGGCAGAAGATGTTTGAAGGCATAAGAAACTTATTTGAATTGCAAGCAATTTTTCAATACATTAAATATGCAATCTTTTATAAAAGTTAAGGTATTTCCTAGCATATTTAAAAAATGGTAAAAAAATTATATACACAATGAATTTTTTTATAACAAATAAACATTATGATTATTATGATATTGTATGGGAAATTTGATTACATTTCTTGCTAGAATCTCTTGCTCATTTGGTAATGGGAGTGGTGAAGTAGACAGATTTAAAGGGAAAAATTAGAATAGATCTTTGAAACATTTTCAGGCTAACTTCTTTTAATCTAATTTCCTTTAACAAAGTAAAAAAAATTCATCAAACAAATCATAACAAGTAGAGCCTTTTTGCCATTGAAATTAATTAAATAATAGAAACTATTTGAGAGAGAGAAAGAAAAAGATAGAGAGAGATTATTTAAGGCTGAAAATTTTATAAGTCGTTAGCTGAAATGCAAAATCACTTAACATTACGTTTTCAAAATTTTATAGAACAGAGGAAACTAAATAAAATAACTAAAGTGACTGAAGTAAAACTTTATTTTTATATAACTTTTAATACGGCTGATTGTTATAAGAGTTTAAAAGTTTCTATGAATATGTACTCCGATTTTATTACAAAAAAATTTATTACGTTTTTTTTCTCTTTTTGCTTTAAATCAAAAAAAAGTAAAAAATTAAATAGCAAAAAAAAAAAATAAACAAAAAATATGCTGATGAACCTAAATATAGAAATAAGTAATTCTGCCAAAAAAAACTGACTTCAATGCAAAGATTTTTGAAAAAAGTTTTTATGGGACCAAACTGGAAGCAAACTGTTTAAAAAAAAAATTAAAATCCTTTGGTTAAGAAGAAGTACGTGAAATACAAAATTAAATTTTAATGAGCATGACTCCACCTATTTTTTAAATGCAATATTGTGAGTCAGAGCCCACGGTGTGTGTTACGTTTTGTAAAAATCGGTAAAGAAAAATCATTCAAAATATTATATTAAATTTTAATGGGCGTGACCCCGCCCATTTTTTTTAAATTAAGGATTATGACTATTTTAAAACACAAGGTGTGTGGTAAGTTTCGTAGAAATTGGTTAAGTAGAATCAAGTAAAATGTAATAATAAATTTTAATAGGCGTAGCCCCAGCAATTTTTTAACTTTAAAATTGTGGAATTACAAAAACCAAAGGTAATTGCTACATTTCGCATTAATCAAATAATAAGAATAGCAGAAAATAAAATATAAAAAATTGTGGGCGTGTTTCCGCCCACTTATTCTACAATGGGGCTAATTGAAAGCTATATCCTCGCCGACAACAAAATACAATAGGGATAAAATGCACCGACTTATGAAATAACAATGTCAAAAAATATATATACAGGCGAATTGACAACCTACTCCTTTTTTTTAAAGTCGGTTAAAAAATAATAATATATAAACACACCTAAAGCTTACAAAATAGTTAAATCTTTAAGAATTGTACATATTTAACTCCTTCGAATTCATAATTTTATATTTATTACCTTAAATTTCATTTGCTGTTACACTGTTGTTATTTTAAGAAATATAGAGAGAGAGAAAGAGAGCGACAGATAAAAAGAGCCTAGATGTATGCTTCATTAAATTGTTCCATATCTTTAGGAGCATTAATGTGCTAATGGGCTTTTTATGTTACAAATGAGTTCAATTTTTATGATTTAATGCTTATTTCGATTTATTTTCTATTACCGAACTCACTACGGTGCTTTGAACATAAACTCAAACACAATAACGCACTTTCACACCAACACATTCCGCACAAACACAAAGAAACACAAACAGAAACAGTTACAGAAAAAAAAAGAGAAAGCAACCAACTCTAACTTTCGCTTTTATTTTAAAAATGGCTGCTTCGAATGTTTGGAATGTTATACTTATTTCCCTGAATGAGATTGTGTATGTGTTTGTATATATTTAGGTTATCTTAACATTATGGGAAGTCGTTTTTCATTTCGCGCATAAATTGTTTCTGATTGAATTATTTCTATTTTGTTCATTGTTATTTTCATTTGTATTTGCCCGTATATTTTATTTATTTTTTCATTTTTTTTTTTTGGGTATTTGATTTGGTTTTTATAGTCTTTTGTTTCATTTATATTTTATTTTTAGTGTTGTTTTCTCAGCTTGTTATTTTTCTGTGATTATTAGATTCGTAATGCTTGATTTACGCTGCTGTTTATTTTCACAATCATAGCTGTTATATTTTTGTTTTTTGTGGTATGAGTGTGTTTTCTTCACGGTTTTTTTTTAGCATTTATAGAAATATTTCTTTTTTGTGGTTTATTAAACATGACAGGCAAAAAAAAGCATATAAATTTATGTACATAATACATTACATGTGAAATCTATGCAATCCCATTTATGAAATGATTTAATATTTATTTTAAATAGAAAATATTGAAAAAAAATTATTAAATTATGCATGCGTGTATAAATGATTTTCATGTTAAAAATATATTTTTTTAAGCTTCTGCTGTCCGTACTTTCTAAAAATTATAATTTTTTAATATAAATATAAAAAAATAAGTAGATATTCTAGTTTATAAATTATTGAATAAATTAAAAAAAAATATTAAACGATTTTTTCAAGTTATTAAATCTGTGGCAAAAAGTGCGTAAGTCGACTTAAGCTAAAATTAGGATAATGAAGCCATCATAAGTTATTAATCTAAAATTATAACTGTGCTAAATTTTAATTTATTTATAAGATTTTCAAAAAATTTACTGCAACATAACTTTTTTGCTTATTTTATTTCAATATGAAAATTTTTTTGTGGAATAATAAGCTTTACTTTGGACTATTGCTTTGGTATTGAAACTGTTCTTCGCACAAGATTCACTCTGCGTTGCTTACTGTTGATACAACAATAATGATCCACTGATTAAGTGCAAATATCAACTGCTTTCAACTTAGATTTACTCTTTCTTCACAATAATGAACTAAAGCCTTTAACAGAAACTGTTTGCAATAAAGAACTGAATTTTAGACTCACTTTTTGGTAGACTGATCTGCCAGCAGATAAGTCACTCTTTTTATACTTCGCACAAGGCTTCCAGAATGTAACAGCAACATCTAGACAATATCAGCAGTATTTCCATTGCCTGTTTTCTATTAGTTCATTAGTTTATGTATACTATGTATGTATGTGTGTTTATACCTAATTAATGGTGTTTGTTAGTTTAGTTAATTTTTGCTTATACGACCATGTATGTATGTGTGTGTATCTTCTTAACAAGAAGAAGTTATTTTGAAATTCTTGTTGCTACAGTTTGTTTATGTTTATTTCTGCTGCAATGAAAAAGTGCTTATTTGACTGTTTTGCAGGAGAGTGAGTAGTTTTAAGCGTTCAAGTCGATTTTCAGAAATTTTTTTCCTTTTACAGTTAAACTGGGAAATTTTCTGTTAATCTTTATCTTTTCAAGCAAAAATCGTTCTACATACTATAAGTTATACCTTTGAATTTAAATATACCAAAGTATGTATAACGTAAATTAAGCTATTATTCGAGATTAGAAGTCTAAAAAAGATAAGTCGAAGTCATAGTACCATAACTTCCTAAAAAATCATACAAATTAATTGAGATTTAGACCAGGGGTGCTTTCAAATATTCAAATAACAGAGGTACCATTAACGCAAAATCAGCTTATCTCGACCTAAACAGTTTTCCGTTTTGGCAAAGATTTAATAATTTAATCATAATGTGCGTAGATATTTAGTTCTCTAAATAAACGATTCTGGTTAACTATTTTTGTTTACCAAGTGTTTAAAAAACATTTACATTAGCTCTGTTCAATAATTTTTGCTTAACAATATCCTAAATTTATATGTAAGATGCTTGTATATGGTCCGACAGACAGTAACTTATTTGACAGAAAGACGAAAAATTTTAAAAATTACTTGGAACCTATGTCGGAAGTTCTATTTAAATATCAATTCGTATTTAAAACTAATTTAAAAAAATAATATAAGAAACGTGTTTTAAATATGACTTGTTATATAACTTGAATTAGTGAAATAGGTTCTTTAAGTTTGAAACTGCTCTCCTATAAATTAAATTACACTTAAGTGCTTTTTTTTATGGGCACAGAAATTTATATTTAAGATGCTTGAATTAATATGGTCCGACAGACTTATTTTACAAAAAGACGAAAAATGTTAAAAATTACTTGGAACCTATGTCGCAAATTCTATTTAAATATCAATTCGTATTTAAAAGTAGATTAAAAATAAGTTATATAAGAAACATTTTTAAAATATGACTTGTTATTTAAGTTGAATTAGTGAAATAGGTTCTTTAAGTTTCAAACTGCTCTCCCGTAAATTAAATTACACTTAAGTGCTTTTTTTTATGGGCACAGAAATATGTTGTATTGAGTATAACTTTAATGGCTTCTTATTTCCGTTTCCTTTCTATTATTAAAGAAGAAAACATAGTATGTATATAAATTTTTAAAAAATTAACGCAAAAAGCCTAATAAAAAAGTTTTATAATAAAAACATTTGTTAATAATTTAAATGGTCCAGATATTAACAAACATACAAGATGATATTCATCACAAGTAAACAATATCAGAACAAAAATTGTGTTATACCTTCTGCTTGTTCAGAAATATACAACCACACAAACACATAAGCCAATGCTGACGATAGAAATAAATATGAACAAAATATTTGTGAACGCCAACATTTGCGTTGTTGTTGTGTCAGTGAACTATTTTTTAATTTTGTTCGCCTTTTATTCCCGATAAGGCTGAATTACTCGACCAAAAGTTAGTATTTTAGAAGCTGTTGAGTGTGCTGTGCATTTCTGGATATTTCAAAACTTTATTCTGTAAGCTTTATCCTGAGGTTAAAAAAGTCGTGGCAGCCACTAAGCTGCTTAATCAGTCATATAGTCAGTATTGTGTAAAGAACAGAGGAGTAAAATTTTTTAACTTCGCGGTATTCCGTCGTGAATTATTTCACATTGTGTGTGTTTTGAAAAGTCTTAATATTATCCGTGTGACTTTAATAAAGTGTCTTATTTGATAAGAATTATGCCTGAGATTTTTTTATGCAATTGCATATCTTCGAACATACAAAAACCAAATTTTTTAAATATAAAAACGTAACATTATACATATTTTAATGTACTTGAAAATTGTTTTGTTTTTTCTTTCGTTATTCCAATTAAAAAGCATATTATCGATTCATAAAAGCTTAGTCGACACAATTTTCTTACCTCATTTTTTTCTAACGAAAATCAATTACATATTAAATGATTTAAATGATAGATTTTAAAAAAAAATTTATTTTAAAAATTATGTCGCTCAAGCTCTTTTTAGGAGTTATGGCACGATGTGTGCCCTTAATAATTGTTGTGAAAGTTGTCCAAGTCATGCTAATTTTTGCTTAGAAATATTAAATAAATCTTAAAAAACTTGCAATAAATATTTAATAAATAATTTTGTATTAATTGAGTCTTCGACAACTCTAAACTTATTAATACATATTTTGATTTGAACATATTTAATATACTAAATATTTCGAAACAAGAAATATATGACTTCGACCACTTTAATAATTGTGTGTACATAAATTTATTTTTATGTTTGCAAGAAAAGTCTCTTCGTGTGAATACGATAACTTTTTAAATTAATTAAAAGTTCCTTTAAATTTTATATGCAAATCGCGGTACTTGTTATCGGACGAAATTGCGACATATTTAAATAAATTTTATATGGAAATATTTCGTAATTTCGTTCAACAATGAGTGCCTCGATTAGCGCCAGATTTGTTTATTCAATTTAAAAATCGAAATGCCTTTGAAGTAAGACATTCTTTCAAAAGAAATAAGACAAAAAAATTCAGCATTTTTAATATTTTTAAAATCCAGAAAGGTTTTTATATAAAAAAAAACATCAAAAATAGACTTCCTACAAAATGTATTGTTAAGCAAAATTACTACTTAGACTTGTAGTTTTTTTATCTGAAGCTTTTTAAAAGAATTATATTGAACAATATTACGAAAATGCTGCTGAACGAAAAGTAAAAGCCAAAAATGTAAAATTAGTTACTAAAAGATCGCACCAAAGACTCTGGTTGTATCTGCACACAAGACAAATAAACATATTGGTAGAATTCCTAAGGTATGGAAAGTTATGGAAATGATTTTTTTCACGAACATTTTTAAATTTAATGCCAAACTTCTAGTTCATTCTGTTTGCTTTCAACATCCACTACCTGACCTAATTTATCCAATTACTTTGTCTAACTTATATGAATGCAAGATGGGTTCTTTATTTGCCAATCTCTTTGTTAAAAAGTGTTAACAACATTTCCTTTCATATTTAAATTTTTGTCTTATTCTATACAAATGAAATGAATTTTTTTCACAAACAACTTAAATAACGTCATGCTAAATTGAACATAAGCAGAGATTTACCCACATACGCGCTTTAAACTTTTTCTTTCTTGTTTGTCTTTTTTTTCGCAGCCATTTTGTATATTTTTTATTTTCTTTTAATACACACATATTTTTTGTTTTCTTTTTTTTCATCTTCTGTTCATATTTGTAAAACTGCTCCAGTTTTCTTTTTTTTAACAAATGGATTTAACAAATAAAACCTTACAATGCGAAGACAAACAAGCAAAAGAAGAAGAAAAAAGATATATTTATGTATGGGAATAATTTTTTAAACAAATTTACACTCATAATTCCTGTACTTTTCTACATGAATGTATTCTATATTTAAATAAAATAAATGGAAGTAAGAATAAAAAACAAGATTATTTACAAGTAAATGGAGCAACAGTTTCAATGAGAAAAAAACAACGTCGAGTAGATTTAAAAAAAGCTTAAATTTATATTGAATGTTATACAGTGACGGGTAAAACTGTTGGAAAAATATTAAACTTATAAAATTATTAAATTAAAAATTTAAGGATATATGGAATATTACACGTAAACTCTTCCTTTAAGTAATAATATTTAAGCCAGAGTTTATGTATGTGCTGTTTTAATAATTTCGGCAAGATTTCTTCTATTCTAATCATGTGTTATAATTTCCCGCCTCCTTATAATAATTGAAGTTTGAACTACATTTTTCAGATTAAGAATACATATATGCGAACAAAGTCCTTCATATACGTATATGTATTAAAAAAATGCAGGTCAGAATTTTAATATATTATCATAAATATCATAAAAATATTTCTTTAAGCATTCAAATCGCAATTAAATTAAAAATTTCATATTGAAAAATAAAGGATATATGGCAGGCTAGCACATCCTTGATCCGATTTAAAAGAAATTTATCACAAAGGCTTACATATAAAAAGCTACAACTTGTTTCTAAATTCTAAACTATTCTGATTAGAATTGTAGAAATAAATTAAAAATTATAAGATTAAGGATATGTGAGAATATAATCCCTCACCTAGCTCACGAAAATTCGGATCACAATCTTAATATATTATCATTATTTTAATATATTATAATAACATTACTTTTTTAGCACTAACATCGCAATTGTAGCAAAAATTTTATACTGAAAAATAAAGGATATAAAGGAAACTTTAGTAATTTTATTCCGTTTGGAAGGAAATTTATCACGAAGCTTAACTATAAAGAACCACAACTTATTTCTAAATTTGAAAGATTTCGATTAGAAATGTAGACAAAAATTAAAATTTTTAAAATTAAGGACATATAGGTATATAATACTTTACATATCTTAGAAAAATTCGCATCAGAGTTTTAATATATTCCGCCTAAGACAAAATACGCCAAAATCGTTTTTATACAAGATTTAAGAAAACCTTAAATTTTTTTCTTTAATCTAGGGCCAAATTGTCGTAGTCATGGTCGCAATACTCCAACCACGATAAGGCGCATTAAAATTATGGTACTATTATAATAACATTATTGTTTTAGCATTCGCATCGCAATTGTAGCAAAAATTTTATATTGAAAAATAAAGGATATATGGGAGGCTGGCACGTCCTTGTTCCGATTCAAAAGAATCTTATGACAAAGCTTAACTATACATAACTACAACTTATCTCTAAGTTTCACATTAATCTGATTAGAATTGTAAAAATAAAAGGAAATTTTTTAAGATTAAGGATATGCGGGAGGTTGATATGATCTCTTATCTATTGCAATGAAATTCGTCTAAATATTTAAATTTCTTATACAGTCACACAATTTGTATGCATGTAGGTAATAGTTACGGTAAAATTTTAATTTTTTAGTATTGTCCTTGCACCTATCTTACAGAAATCTATGCAAAATTTTGTAAACATTCATGTAATTTTATATACAACTCCAGTATTTAAATGCATTTAGTTCACAGTTTCTGAAAAAAATTAATATTTAATCTTAAGGACATATGAGAGCTGAAGATGTCCTTGCACCAATACAATTAAAATTCATTCCATATTCTACTTATGCAGTTTCATTAACAACTGTGATCTTCTGCTGTATTCTGATCACTATAACAGTGAAAATTTCATATTTACACATGTTTGAGGATATATGGGAGGTGACAGTGTCCTTGCAACCATTATATTGAAATGCATTATTTTATATTTAATTTAATATACAAAAACAAAACATTCGCGCATTGTGTTAACATTTACTGTAAAAATTTAATATACATATATGATTAAGGACATATGGGAGCTGAACGTGTCCTTGCACCAATAAAATTTATATTTATGCCATATTTTACTTGTGCAGTTTCTTCAACAACTGCAATCTTCTGGTGTATTATTATCACTTTTAAAGTAAAAATTTTATAATTATGATTAAGGATATATGGGGGTACGACTGCCCTTACATCCATCAATATGCAACTTATAGCAGTTTTAGTATTAAAATTTATAAGCAAAAACAAATTTTTTTGTTTCACTCTTAGCGTAATTATAGCTTAAGTTGCAGTTTTTTTTAATCAAGGATATACGGGAGCTGGTTAATCCTGCAAGATATTGCAATGAAATTCATTTAGGAATTGAAATAATTCATTATAGACAAAATCATCTTAACAATTGAAATCATTGTAACTAAAATTTAAGCAAAAATTTCGTATTTAAGATTAAGGATATATATATGACAGATTAAAGTGTCCTTGAAAAATGCATACTAGGTAACAGCATATATAAAAAAAATTAATGATTTTCTAGTTACTATACATTTCTGACTCATTATGTGGCTGAAATTAAATTTTTAAAATATAGGATTTATGGGAGGTGGTCATGTCCTTTTAGCAATTTTAAAAAATTCTTCTTTAAATTTATGTGTATATTTTCATACACAATTACTACACTTTTAATGCAATTTGAGCTTAATTATAGGAAAAAATATCATACTTAAAATAAAGGATATATTGGATGGAAGTGAACGTGTCGTTGCGGCGATCGATCTCGATTCACTTTTTTAGTTGGAGCTTTTCTATTTGACGCTTACAATGTCAATACGTAAATAGCTAAATATTTGCTATTAATGGACATACTATAAGCATCTCATATAAAGAGAAATTCTGTTAGTCCTTTAATCTACAATTTTAAAATTCAAAAACACCTTTTTAATTTAAAAAATAAATAAAGTTGAAATCTCTTTAGTTGAAAGTTAAAAATTATTCTTCTAGAGGGGTTTTTTTTTAAATTTGAGAGGGAAAATGGTTCGTAATATAGATTCAATAATTTTTGATAAGACTTTGAGTTTTTGTTACAAGAGTACTCCTTATTATTAATGCTTAAAATATTCACCAGCATTTAAAAAAATCAAATACAGAGTGGCCTCGGACCGCCAGTATATTTCTACTCAAAACAAAAGAATATCTCATATGCAGCACAAATTCAAAACCACCTTTTAAATTTGAGAAATAATTTTTTTAAAATTTCTTAGTTACTTATTTATTTACTTTCTGTAGTAAAGCTGAACTCTCTTTAATATGAATGTTTAAACTTACTTTTCTAGAGGGTTTTTTCAGAAATTTTTATATGCAGAAAAATGTTTAGTAATATAGATTTAATTTTTCAATAATTTCTGATTAAAAACTTTTTAATAGAAGAGTCCAGCTTGAATATTGTGGCTGCTTCCAAACATTCTTCAGTATTTTTAAAAATCAAATACAGAGTGGCCTCGAAACGCTTGCATTTATCTACTCAAGACAAAAAATTATATATCATATGTATTACATACATTTATTACATTATTAAATTAGAAATCTCTGGTTACTTTTGTGCAGCAAGGAAATGAGATAAAAGGACACGTTAAGCGGATCAATATTAAAGCAGCAGCAACAGCAAACACACGCGTAACATATTTGCTTTAGTTTCGTACAAATTCATATAAAATTTTGCATGTGTTAAAACAAACACATACATACACACACGCGGACATATACAGCCACATGTATTCATATCTGCTTATAAGCATTTATTTATTTATATATTTTTATATTTAAGTCAGTGGGTTATATACACAACAAACGTATAAAACTTTTCATATAAGTATTTTTATTCGTTATACCGCCACTGACTGATACATAAAAAGTTAAAGTCACTCTGATTAAAAAAGAGAGGAGAAGAAGAAAAAAATAATCCTGCAGGCATTAGCGTACTTGTGTTGAAACACTTTTTTCCTGTTAATATTTAGTTAAAAATATGTAGGCAACAAGGGGTGCCTAAAAGTATGCTTTAATATTTTACATTGTTCGTGTGTATTTCCGTTTTCCTTTTTTTTTTTTTTGTTAAACTGTTTTAACTGAATTTCCTTTTTGCCTTTCTAACTGAAATTCAACTGCTTAGTTATTATTTTTTCTTGGAATTTAATTTTTAATGAGAAAATTTGAACTCATTGTAATTCTGTAAAATAAAAAATTGTTTAGAAAAACATTTTCTTTTTACAAGTTTTTCTCTTGTAACTTATTTTCTTTGAATATTTCGTTGTTTAACTTGGCGCATGTTTAATATTTCATTGCAATATTTGCTAATAATTTTAAAAGGGTTAATTTTCTTACGAATTAGATTTAATTAAAAACAATAACAGCATTAAATTTAAAAAAAAAAATCTAAGACCAAGTTTTGCTGTTTGTTGTTTGTCTTTAGAATAAATGAATATTTGAAGGGTAATTATAATATAATTTTTATGGCAGTAGCATGTGTTGAAAATAATTAAAGGCCAAAAAGGGTGCAAGTAAGAGTTTAAGAACAAGTAATTTTGTAAATAAGGCAAAGTGTTGGGAATTTTAAATTTCTTATATCAAAAAATATTAAAAGCAAAACAAGGAGGAGTGACAAGAATTTTTTTTTTGTTTTCTTGTTTACATAAAAATTTTTGTAATAATTTAAGGACTTTAGTAATTATTTTTTATCAAAGCTCAAGAGATGCTTGGAATGTTAATAGATTTTTTTCTAAAAGTAAATAAGAAAAGGTGCTTGTTAAAATTTTGCATAAAATAAAGGCTTTTGAGAAATAAATGCCCCTACCACTATAATATTTTTAAGAGATTTTTAAATTTTCATTGATTTTAAAGAAAAGACAGATATGTATTATTTCAAAATTGCAATTAAAATTTCTATTCCAATTTACTTTTTCTCTATACTAAATTTAATTTAAATTCAGTTTATTTTCAATTTTAATTTCTTAATCGTAAAAGTTTAATCTATTCCCTGCAAGACACATATGTTGACTTTAAAGACTATTTCCATTTCCCTTTTTGTTTTTCTAATTTAATTTTTTATATACACATATTTTATTTCTATACAACGACCTATAGTAACCTCAATTGCAGCAATAAATGTTTGTTATACTACGACAGTACGAACGACGACAGTATACTAACACTATCAGTGAAGTAAAATTGTATATAGAGCAGAAAAAACAAATCCTTGAAAGAGAAGAAAGTCATAACAAATTACAATCATAACAACATAACAAACATTTATATGCTCCAATACTAGAGCAAATTCTAAAGTGTTAAAAAAATAGACATTACTTAGCTCACACACACACACACATAAATAAATGCCTATCCTAGATGTTATATACAGCTAAAAGACATTTAATACTTTGTGCTTTGCACACACACACACACCAATAAATATACAAATGAATTTCTATATAAATGAAGGCAAAACAAAAATTGTTGATTAAGAAAAGACACAGCCAGCACAGCAGCATTACAACAATGATATTCCATATACAACAATAGTATGTACATAACAATCCTTGTTTTAATGGCTAAAAGGGAAAAAATTAAAATAGAAATAAAAAATATATATATTATAAAATAACACAATCTAAAGCAACAGCTGCTGCAGTAATAGCTAGAACGAAAGCGGGAGAAAAGTCAAGGAAATGTATTTCAAAAAAGGACTTACTGACACACAACGACATGTAGCAAAGAAATCGAAATGCATGTCTGTATTTAGCAACAGGGCTCCTCTTTGGCACATCTTAAGCCTTCCTTCCAATTGTAAGTGCTTGCACATGCTTAATAAATACATAAATAGATATTTATTTTTTTTGTTATTTCCCTTAAAGGCAAAGGACATGCCTGTTAAGAAAAAAGAAGTAAAACACACAATATTAAAATGAAAAGCCTTTAAAAAACAATATTTTAAAATGTAAAGAATAACCCAGCAAACACTACTGCTGAAGCAGGTTTGCAAAGCGAACCATCCATTATACAATATTATTGTCGTTTTGATCTATACTATGCAATAAATGGCACAATATTTAAAAAGAAATATTGCCCAATTTTCCTGATAGCGAAAAAGTAAACATCATTGAACAATGTTGCCATCACATTACACATTTGTCTTAATTGTGCGTACAATAAAAATCAAAAATCTTTTGATATTTGCCAATATATTGTTGCGCCACTTTTCAATTTGATATGCACATTGGCAATTTTATTGTACAATACGAAAAATTTCACAATTATATTGCAAGAGGGTGGGCCGCTTTCATGAGAGTATATTGTTGTTGTTGTTTGTCCTTTCGAAAAGCGCTTCGAAAAGGCATGATTTAAGCTCGGTTTGTCTCACTTTGGAGCTCCTGTTTTTAGAGTTCTGAACACCAAACACTAAAAAAATATTTGCCAAATCCAAAAAAAATCGGCAAATCAAAAAAATCCCTATACGGAAAAAACCAAAAAAATGGCCATAACGAAAACATCGTCAAAATTTAAAAAATCGCTAAAACTAAAAAAATCGGAAAATTTAAAAAAACCGGCAATTACGAAAAACCGAAAAAAGCTTTTGGAGCTTAACAAAAATCGCTTAAACTAAAATTAATCGCTTAAAACCAAAAAAATCACCAAACACCAAAAACGATTAAACTATAAAAACCCAAAATAATCTAAAAATTGTTTCTTCATTTTGATTGAACAGTACTAGGGTATTCAATCGGTTAACTGTTAATCGGTTAACCGGTTAATTACTATCCGATTAACTGATCGGTTAATTTAAAATCGGGTTTTTTCGGTTACCGGTTAAACCGGTTAATTTCAGTCGATTAACCGATTAACCCACGTAACAAATTTTTTCATATTTCTTAGTATTACAAGTTTTTTTTTGTGTCAATAATTATTTGTTTCGTCTCATTTACAACAGGTGAGTGTTTAGAAATTATTTTTCATACAAACAACGAAGTATATTCAGTGATCCTAACTTAATTAATACTTCAAAATCTTTGGAAATGGCTGTAAAAGAGTTTAACTAGAGACTCTGGTTCTCTAACTGGAGGGAATTATTAAGTTTTTATTTAGTAATTTAATAAAAGTCAATAGTACTGTTTTCAACGATTTAATTAAGGATTAGATTTAATGAGTGACAGCACAAAAACAAAACCTAAAGAATTCCGAAATTAACTTTTTTGCAGAATATTCGTCGCTGAGCTCTGTCATTATGAGTCAGATGATGACCCGCCAACAGAAGGAACCTATCGATAGTTCCTATTCCTATATTACAAGAAATGTTCCAAAAAAATTAACCGCATTAGCTTAAGAATTATTATGTGTGCTTTTGGTTTTACTAATAAACTCAAATTAATAAATAATTTATGCAATTTTATTTGTTGAAAACACTTTATTAATCGGTTAACTGGTTAGTACTAAAATTATCCGATTATTAACCGATTAAGCAAAAAAATCGAGCGATTAACCGATTAAAGCAAAAACCCGATTAAATGAAAACCCTAAACAGTACTGAAATATTAAATCAACATGAAACAAAAGTTATTTCAAGAGAAAAATTTTTTTTTGAAGATTAACGTAAATCATATTGAATTAATATGAAACACATATGAAGCAAAATGATTACCGAAAAATGTTTAATTAACCTTGTTTATACGTAGATTTTAAGTTGAAATGGTTCTTTGAGTACAATAAGATTTCATTAATTTTGAACATTAAACAAACATTTTATCAAATAAAACTAACGCATTTTAATGGAATCTCCATGCCGTTAATGGAGACAACATCTGATGGGGGTTTTTGGGTTCTGGTGCAAGAATTTATTGTTATCTTTAGAAAACTTTTTTGTTACCTATAAATTATTTATTTCTTGTACTTATTTAAAGTAGTGCATCTACTTATATAAATTAAATAAATATGCTTCCCCGGCCAAGATTTGAATGTAGAACTCATTGCGTGATAGTTAACGTGCTCATCTCTGCAGCCACAACAACTTTAAATATTCTTAAGATACACACTAGATATGTACCATCTTGAATTAACTTATAATTTAACATTATTTCTTATCATTTAACATGGAATTTATTTGAAAATTTTTAGTTAAAAAAAACGAAATGAATTGACATGAAAAGTTTTAGTTAAAAAAACAAATACAAAATACTTTGACTTGACTCCAGGATTCAAACCTGCGATCCTCCGAAGTCGAAGCCAGTACACTGACTACCAGCCAGCAGCAGTTTGTCGGCTGTTTACAAACATAAAACAACAACAACAATACAAAGACAACCTAACCAACTAAGCACAAAAGTGTTTTTCAGCTATGAACAAAGCAAATAAACACCAACACACTCAAACAACATATTATTTCTTGTAAATTTAATGTGATTTTAATGAATTTGAATCAACCTTTTGGCATGGTGATTTTACATTGGTATATTTTTCTGTTTGTGCTCTCGATATCAACTTTTTTGAAGTGATTTATAAATCTGTAGCCAATGCGGAAGCCAAAGATTATGTGTATTTAAAAAGACAGAAGCTGGTATTATTGATCTCGAACAATAACTGACGCTTGGAGGCCAAATGAAATAAGAAATATTCTAAAACCCAAATTATTATTATGCTAATTCAGCAAAATATTTTTTTTAAATACATTAAGATTTATTATTAAAAAAATATTTTACTCAATAACTGAACAATAATGTGGGGTAATTTGTGCATTAACAAATATTAACCCCCTGTTTGAGTTAGAAATCTGGAAGTTTTTGTAATAGATTAAAGAAAAGTCTTACAAGTTTCCTTTAATCTATAACAAAAACGACAAGATTTCTAACTCAAACAGGGTGTAAATTTATATTTTTTTTCAATAATCAATTTCAAAGTATTTTTAATAAAAAAATATTTTCCAAAAATTTAATTTATGTCTCAATCTTCTTCTTTATGTTCTAGATGCTTTTTTTTTATAAATTTTATACATTCAGACATTTGCTTTTATAAAAAATAAATTCTGCAAAATGTCTACTCAAATAATTTTAATAAAGCCGCTCTTTTTTAAACACTTGAACTAATATGAAATCTCTTGACTGAAAGAAACAATCATGCAGTGCTATCGATGCTAGTAATTATTTCTGTTGGTACTAAAAAATTTTACTACCATAAGGGCCATCTTTCATAGAAAAACAGGCTCCACAAATAAATTCAAACTTTCTTACTATACTCTTTTCATTAATGTAGTATTGTTAGAAACCAGATATTTTTTTAAGCAATTAATAAAGAAAAATCACTATTATTATTTTGCATTTCGTTCCAGTTTTATCAAGCATAAGAAAAGTACCAAAGATCCCTTTTTAAACCAAAACACTCACTAACACAAATGCATACATACATAAATAATTTTAAAGTCCTACAATTTAGTAAAGGTTTTTTTATACGCACACACATACACACTAGCACACACACACACGTGCATAGACAATGATGGCGCTGACACAAAATCGAAATGACTTTAATAAATACAAGAAAAAACAAATGGAAAACGTGCACTTTCTCACGTACTTAAATACAAAAATCAACGAAGCAAAAAAGTCGTTTTGCAATAAAAAGAAATTTAACATTCAGTTTAAAAGGATAACGACGTTAGAAAGGAAAAAGAGAAGGCAAGCAAGGCAGACATACAGGTAAAGAAAAGCAAAATTGAGGTTCCTAAGAGTGCATTTGTGGGCCAATGTGTCAAGTGGCGAGGCAGTGAGGCAAAAGAAAGCACCAAGAATTTTACTAAAACCAGCATAAATTTTCTCTTTATTTATATTTTTACTTTTTCTTTTAAACCAGCAGAGTTGCTGTAAGATTAAAAGAAAAATATAAATAGTACGTATAAGATATCAGGGCTTTTTCTTTCTTATGTTTATTAATAATAAAAACAAAAGGTTTATGTGTTTTTATGCCTCGAGCAGCCTCCACCAGCAAATGCTCCTGTTCATTTGGCTGGAAACACCTTAACACAGGAATCACACACAAACACACACACAGACGCCCATATATTGCAAGTTAGACATACTTACACGACTAATAGCAGATTTTTTGCCGTTCCTTAAGCTCACTTGTTAAGTTAATACTCCTTTTATTTCTGTTAGTTCTGTGCTTTTTTTATTTTCCTTAACTAGTCAGTGCCTTTCAAAGTTCAATGGAATTGTTGACTGTAGAGAAGAAAAAAAAATAAAACAGCAAAAATATTCTCAACAACAATGCAATAGTAAATGAAAATGTTACCTATATTTGTGTTATTATTATTGCAGATATTTTATACAAAAAAAATATAGAGAAAAGTTAAGGCGGCAATTTTTCCTTCCTTTTCGTTTTTTTTTTGTTTTTTGCGTGTATTCAACTATAAAAGAGTCTTTCACCTCTAACTTTTATTGATTACATATTGTTTCATATTGCAACTTAAGCCATAGTGCAAGCAGATTCCAATAGAGCAAATAAGAGCATCCATTTAATGCAATAAAAATCAGTGACTTTAATACGAAAGTTGCGAGGATTCGTCTACCTTTTAATGGTTTTAGCTTAAAATTATCTCCGCAGGAGAATAAAACAAAACACAGATAAATGAAATTTACACCAAAAATCTGGTTTTATTCGAGGGAAAAGTTTTTGACATTTTTATTTGAATATGATTTCCGACATATTTTTTTTTTAAAAGGAAGTAACGCTGAGACGATTAATATGCACACTTACATATAAATAATTGTGTGTTGTCTTCGTTAGGAAAGGGAATGTAACTTATTTAACAATTCTGCTATTGAACTTTTTATTACTTTCTTTTAGTGAGTAACGTTTCAGCGCCTCTAGTGCTAAGTACACGCACTACTTTAAAAAATAATAATTAGAAATAAATAACTAATAGCAAAGTCAATCAAAATTATTTATGTATTGGTGTATAATATGAAAGAGAGCAAAATGCATGATTGTACAAATGATTATGAGAGACTGAGTCGTTTTTTTTCATACACTGAAAGAATTTTCGACAGAATTTCTATGAATTTCGACATTATACTAATGAAAAATTCATTAAAACTCAACCAACGTCATGCTTCGTTGGATTAATGAAACCAGTTTCGTTAAAATTATTTTATTGAAAACTTCATCAAATTTATTTAACAGTGTAATTAATGCAGTGCTATAACTTCATTGAAACATTAAAATAATTTCATGAAAAGAATGAAATAACTTAAATATAAAAGGGGTTTCTTAATAATTAAAAAATATTGTTGTCATAAATCTAATAAAATATTCTAACGAAACCAGAATATCAAGGAAGCAATTCCTATGAAATTGTTTCACAAAATTCATGAAATTTTCATTGGATTTGTGAAATTATCATTAGATCTGTGAAAAATTTTTAATGAAATTGTTTCATTGGATTTATGAAGCAAAATAATTTCTGTGTACGTGTGCTTAAGTTCTTGTTAATAAAAGAATAGCGAAGTGCCCATGGGCGTTATTTTGCTTGTCTCTGCTTTATAGGTAGCAAAAAAGATTTGTACAAATATCAATAAATTCTTACACTGGCCCAGAAACCGCATCAGATATTAATATGAAGAATCTATTAGAATACGCAGTTTGGTTTGTTAAGGCATTTGTTTATCGTAAAATGAATAAAAGTTTATTGTATACACAGAAAAATTTCAATTTAAAATCTATGTGTAAACAAGGCTAATGTGTGATGCTTGTTAATTCTACATGATTTATCGTAAATTTAAAGGAATATTTTACTTTTTGGGATAACTTTATTTCATGTTGGCTTAGGACTTCCGTGCTATTAAATACAAACTGAGGAATCATGTTGAATCAAAGTTATTTCAAGCACAATGTAAATTTTTTTATATGAAAACCAAGAAGAAAAGTGTTGAAACAAAAATACTTCAAGTTAAAACAACATGAATCTAACTTGCGTCAGTAAAATGTACATATGTGTGACGGCTTCTCCGGCCTTCTTTAAATATGCACTAAATCTATGTATACCATCATGAATAAAATTTTAACATTATTTAATTGATCATTTAAAAAATACAAGCTGCGAAGCTACTTTTATTTGTCTCCAGGATTCGAACCCTTGACCCTCCGCCTAACCGACTAGTACACTGAAAGCAGGAAATTTTCTTTGGTAATGCAAAGTTTGTCAGCTATTTGCGTTCATCAAAATAAACAACAACAAAACAAGAACAACTAACACAACTGAGCACAACAGTGCATTGCAGCTAAGAATAAAACTAATAAGCACCAACACATACATACACATACAACACACACAAAAATTGTTTGCTATTTTTTTCTGTTTGCACGATTCGGTATCGACAATTATTTTGTTTAGAGATCCCAAACAAAATAAAAGAAGCGCAAGAACTAAGTAACCGTTCCATTGTTACGCAAAAATATTCGAACAAACCTTTTAAATGCAAAAATTATCAAGAATTGTTTAGCTAAAGAACTAAATACACATGCGCACGTACGTACAAGCAGATAAACGTTTTAATGTTAACAACAACAATAATGAAATAACTTCTGCTTATTAAGAAGATACATATACAAACACCCAACACATGGTAGTGCAGACAAAAATATAACATCAAAATAAACACCTACCTTAATTCCTTCTTTAATGATATACACTAGTGTCCTGCACAAGCCCATTTATAAGACCTTTCAAGACATAACAGATTTTTTAAATGCTTTAAATATTCCAAAACAAACGCTAAACAACACTGCTGGAAACACAAACAACTGAAAGAAATGTCTTACCAACAGTGTTGTTTAGCATTTTTTTAGAACGTTTCGCTGTAGTAAAGTATTTGAAAAATCTCTCATGTCTTGAAAGGTCTTATGATCTTATGGTCTTGTGCAGGACTTTAATATACACGCACATACATAGTTAACCCATGAACTAATTGCGCGATTGTAAACAAGCATTGGAAATGCTGCTGAGATTGTCTAGACGTGGCTGTTACATTCTGGAAGCCTTGTGTGAAGTATAAAAAGGGCAAGCATCTGCTGGAAGTTCGGTCTATCATTAAGTCAGTCTAAAGTTCAGTTGTTTATTAATTTCAGTTGGTTTGAGTTGTCTACTAAGAGTTAATTCGTTAAAGAAGTGAAGAAGTTTATAGTCGTACATAAGTGTGTAAAAATAAATTCAATGACTTATTATTGTTGTACAAACAGTGAGCGTCGGTAGAGAGGGGGTATTGCTTTAATACCAGCGCGGCCAGTTTTGTGAGATGTGTATATACAACAGCGGATTAGATGTAGCGGCATCCAGTTGTGAAGGGTTAAAACGTAACAGTATTAACAACTTATAAAACCAAATGGTAAAATACTAGAACTACGACTAAAAGTATTAGAGCATACGGGTACACTGCTTTTCAAAAGTGCTCTTGATATTGAAGGGCGACCAGTGAAATAAACATTCTTTATCTGTTATAAAAAATAGCTTGGGAAAAATTTTCAACGTTTTCTTTATTTATAATATAAATAAAACACAATTTGAGATACAAGAAAACAGTTGGAAGCGAAGCAATTGACTTTAGATATTCAAATTTCTCCTGCTTGGATTTTCCTCGGAAAATATTAATTTGCAAGTATGGTTCCCCAGGAAATATTTAGAATAAACTTATGAAAAATTGAATGAATTTGTTCAACTTCACAGAGAATTTATATTTTCAGACTCTTTGGGAAGAATTCTAAGTATATTTCTTTATTTTCCAATTTAACTAAAGTATTGTAAAGGTTTTTTCAGCCTTGTTTATTAAAAATAAATTATGTAAAATTTACCCCTGCTTTTTTCCACAATCACACTTGGCCTTACTTATTTTTTCTGTACCATTAATTTATACACAGTAAAAAATTTTGGACTAATTTTAATAAAAATAAATAATTTTAAAACGAAGATTTAAATTCATCTTATAATAGTATGAATATAAAATATATTTGGTTTTACATTATTAATTAATTTCATTTGAATTTTAATTCCAAAGTAGGATAAAACTAAATTATACCGCAACTTTTTACTGTGTATGTATTCCCCAAAAACAAAAAATTTAACAACAAAAACAATTTATTTTCTATTCTCCCTTGGCAGCTTTACAATAAAAAACAACACAAACACACATACTATACATACCCTGTCGGAGAATGTGTGGTTGACTGCAAAAATAGTTAAATTATAGTTAACTTTTCTTAGACTGACTAAAAGCTAGCTGCAAAGTCATCCAGAAGAAACCCAAAATTTATTCTTAAGTTGATTACGTAATCGAATTTGATGAGAGCCAACAAATTTATTCTCAGCTACTTTAAAACTCATTTCAGTTTTATATTATCATTTTGCTGCTGTTATTTTACATGGCAGCTTAGCCGAGTGGTAGCGCGTTGAGTACACAACGTATGATGTTACATGTTCGAACTCCGGAAAAAATTTTTTAATTTACTGGCTACCAGGTGATTTAAAAAAGTCAACTTTAAGTTAGCTTAAAGTAGTGCAGAGTGAGACAGTTGAATACCGCCTAGGACATCGCAATGTTAAAATAGTCAAATGATTACATTGCAAGGTAATCCAAGTGTCAGTCAGTACTAGTTGTGAAATAGTTAGCTTAAAGTTAGTTTAAAGTTAACGTAATTTCCGATAGGGTATTAACTTATATCCAAATATCCCTTAAAGAATATTTGCCTAGGCATATGCAATGCAAAGTTGTTTCCCATTTCCTTTTTATTCCAATGCTCAGAAAGGACATAAAGAAAATCGTGGGTACCTACATATATAAAGCTATTTGCTTACATACATACAAAATTAATAAACTTTACAAAAAGGAGTAAAATGGAAACAAAAAATCACAGTAGCAAAACATGCAAAAGCCATTTAGAAATATGTTAATGAGAAGTTGTAACAGAACTTTCACATCTACATAAATGTAAGGTATACATATACATACGAGTTTATGTATCTATAAAGGTATATTTATACCTACATAAATACAAAATCGTGACCGAGTTTTTCTACTAGAAATGGTTTCAACTCCTAAGGATAATCATGTGTAGTTATTTTACCTTAAAAGTTAGCTTAACTTTTTTGTTAAGTATAATATATGTACATATATTTTGATTAACTCTAAACGCATAATACATATATATATATTGTTAAGTGATTTTTTGTGTTAATTTTCATGATTGATGAGAAGCGTGTAAACATCTTATACAAATATTTACTGATCAATGTTTGTAGTGAAAGCAAAATTGAACATTGCCAAATGGGAAGGCAAATTATTCAAAACATTAACAACTAAATGGATGCCTAGGCATGAGACTAGCATCGGACTACTAAATACGAGTATATTCTGACAAGCAGAGGAGTTCTATAGCATTCTTTCCTTTTTTATATTGCTAAAAGCATTTTAAAAAGTCTCGTCTTCTCTTTCTATAGCTGATGACATGCAGCATAATATTCGAACAAGAAGACAAATTCTACTGTATAATAGGGACATTGATACTCTCTCTTGGTGGACAATTTTGAAACTCTATTCTGTCTGTCGTTAATGAGAACGACCATTGACTTAAACTGATATATAATAAAAATCTTTTGCCATCGTATAAATAAGAGTTTTATTTCCTAGAATACGAGCAAGCAGAAATAAAAAAAATAACAATACTTCTTGAACAATCAGCAATAACCAATATTTATGATATATGTATACACAAGACGCCCAGCTGGACATTAGCAAAACTATGACATTCGATACTGTTCAAAATTTAAAAATATTTCCTCATAAACAAATTATAATTGTCAACATTAGTTAAATTTTTGTTAATTGAAATTCAAAGAAAGTTTGCATCAACGGTAAATTTGACAACTGTTTTTGGTTAGACTAACCAACGAGATCTTTTCTGTGTAAGGAAGAAGAACAGGTAAATATCAAAATTAGTCATTGCTTGTATTATCTATTCGCACTAACGAAGAAACATAGGCGGTAAATTGCCACACTCGATATCTATTCAAATATTTTGCAATTTTTTTCAATATCGAGTGACACAATTTACCCTCTGTGTACCCTTTTTAGTGCAAATAGGAAATACTATGCTACGTACCTGTTGTCCTTTTCGTTAGTTAGTCTTACCAATTACAGTTGTCAAATTTACCGTTGTTGCAAATTGTTGTTCAAATTTCAATTTACAAAATTTTTGCTCTTGTTGACAATTGTAATTTGTTGTTTTATTTTTAGTGGTAATTGTTGTTGTGATTTAGGTAAAAAAAAACATCATGAAATTATTCAATATAAAATACTTAATAACCTTAGTCCGAATCCCTCTCTGTCTCTCTCTTTCTCACACTCCTTTATATTAACTTTTTTTGCTTTTGAAATCTTTAGTCTCATTGTGATAATAAAGCATTTTGCTATTAAGAATGAAATTCTGCAGGAAATAGGAAAAATAGATATGGAAGTCGCTTGACTCTGAAACTTCCCGCAAAGCTACAGGAAGGTTAAATTTGTGGCATCCGATAAATTTGTGGCATCCGATAAAAATTTTAAGCCTTCAATTTTTCGAACATTTCTGAAGTTAATAGAAAAATGCAATCAATGTATCTTTTTGAATTAAAGATCTGATTAGAATTCGATTATTAAATTAAAATTTGTTTAACCGGTTTTGCAAAAATTTTCGGAATCTATCGAACCGAACTTATTCGCTATTTTACGACAGCTAAGTGAGCTCAACATCTTTCATATGCGGCAAATTGACTTCCGATATATTGATCGGTTCTTTAGTTATTAGAGGTATCCATACACATACACTCACACACACATACACACACACACACACACATAATTATAACTGCATACGGACATCATCGCAAAAATAGTCAGAATCAAGTTCGAAACAGTTTAAAAATTATTTAATACTAAAAACTTTACCTTAAAAATAAACGACAGCAAAACCAGGGATTGAATCATCACATCCGTGTCCATACAAATCGTCACGTGAAGACACCAATTTTCAGACACATTGACGTATCACTTAATGTGTTTTCGTACGATTGTGGATAGGACCACGGATGTGACGATTTGAGCCCAGGATTAGGAAGCAATAAATTAATGATACCTTGGATGGTGGTTTGACTTAGAAGAAGAGAGGTGCAAGACTGTAGTTCAACCAACTTAAGCATCTACAGAGCGGAATCTTTCAAGATTATTTTTAACAGTTTTTATTGATTGGTACAATTTTAATCAACAAAATTTTTTAAATTTACCTACAAAAAATGTTTGCATAAGAATTTAATGCAGTTTTTTATAACAAGTTTTTGCATTGAATTTTTTTAAATGCTATTCATAAGTTATTTTAACCACTTTTGCTGATTGATAAAATTTTGTCCGACGAAATTAGAAAGATTTATACCCAACTTTTGGCTATCTGTATTCATCATATCGAGTTTAGTGAAACCCTTATCAAATTCTCTGAACCTTGCTCTAAAAATTTACTAAAGTTGAATAATTTTGAAACTGCATTGTGCTCTAAGTCTGTTGTTTTTTTTAGAAAAGGCTTACTTACGGCTTGCATAATGCAAAATAATAGAATAGTTGATCATTGTGTAACAATTAAGCCTCACAATACTTTGCTTTAACAATTTTGTCTTTCTACTATCGAATAAATTTTTACCTGAAATTACATCATATGTTTTACTTATCTGTAGGTGGAATTCATCATTTGCTTACAACAATTGCAATATAATGTTTGACATCACGTAACTTTTAAGTCTTAAGTACTCAACACAATATTTTTCATCAACATCAAATAAATATGCATATGATGAAACATCTTTAACAGTAGACACGAATAAAAAAATAGAGAGAAAAAACTACTCATACTTTGTTGACTTGTCATGATGTGCACTTGTGCATCATGCAGATACTGATGCAATTCAACAAAGAAATAAACATGGAAATGAAAAGCAAACAAAAAAAAGAAACTAAAAAAATTTAAGTACATATAAAAGTTTAAGAGTGATTGCATACAAGAAGCAACTGTTACCAGAAACTATTATGAACAAGGTGATGTTGTTAAAAAAAAACAGCAGCAGCAGCAGTAGCAGTTGCAGTAGCAGCAAGAGTATTTTAAGTAGAATTACAAACATTTCCATGGCTAACAGCACGACAAATGAATTGAGTTGTAATGAATTTCTTCCTGCCTTGTTTCTCTCTCCCCCATTGTTAGTTAAACATTAAAATATTTGTGTTTTATTACCAAATGGAAAATAAGTGAAACTTATTTAAATTTAAGTAGCACAAGGCTGGTTTATTTTTTTATTTTTTATTTTTTTATTTTGCCTAAAGGAGTGTTTTTCCACATTTTCTTGACTACTGCAGTTTGCATGTTTATCTTTCAATTATACGGCAACAAATAAAAAGACAATTCATTTTGCTCATGATGATCGGTCGATCATGATGATCACCATCATCATAACGTCATAATCGTCTTTGAGAGGTATGTTTGTTTATTGTCTGCGTGTATTTTGGCTAAAGGTTTATTTTAGGCATAACTAAAGCGGCCTCAGCAGCAGACTGAATAACCGACTGACTGAACGTCACACTAGCTGTCCAATTTGATTGTCTGCATTTGGGTTATTTAGCCGCATGTGAAAGTGTCATTTTGCTGTGTAGGCATGCGCATCTTAACAAATTTGCTGCTCCGTCGAAATAACACTTGACATCATATTTAATGATGAATTTCTTCTGAATTTGTATTTTATTTGAAGTTTTCTTTCTCTCTGCTTATGCAGATCATTTGTTGTTCGGTCAATTATCGTGTTACTTATATTTTACGTTAAACATTAAGAGAGAAAAATGGTACTTAAATACATATATTTATTGAAATAATACAAAAATGTATTTGACTTAAAGTGCACAGGGAGTGTAAGGAATTATGCTAAGTATTTTCAGCTAAAAACTGTGTTAAATAAAGACAAGATAATATACATATAACAAATACCTTACTAATGAGCAAGAGATCGTGATTTCTGGGCTTGGTTGCCAAAAACGATAATATTTTTTAATTGATATTTACGAACAACAGCTTCTAGAGAAGCTGTCCATATAAAGAAAAGGAAAAACACCTTCTCTGTCATAAACTATACTGGCTTAAAATATTAAGTGACTTGACTGCATGACTCACCTCATATGTATGCGTGGGTGTCGCAGCTTGTCACTTCAACGAAGACATCAAAATAAACACGTCAATCACCATTTATTATACGACTTCATAGCTTCGTTGGGTGATGGTTTATTATTACTGATTACATTTGCAGTATTTTTGAGGAAAAAGCAGGAGAAAGTACTCACAGAAAAATTTTCAGATTAAATTCTTAGAAAACAATCTTTATTTAAAAATGTTCAGCCATGATTTTGCTTCTTTTTCATTTCTCATGATTTGCAGTAATCTTCAAAGAAAATTTTTGTTTTGAAAAACATTTATTTCATGTTGATTTTAAATTGCCCTACTTTTGAATCCAAAAGAAAATCATGGTGATTCAACGTTATTTCAAGTTGAAGCAACGTGAATTTAACACTGAAATAACAAGAAAACCATATTGAATCAAAGTTATTTTAAGTTGAAACAACATGAATTTTATTTAATGTAGTCATTTTACTTTAACTAGATATACCAAAGGACACCATAATTGTCCGTATTCTAGAATCTAAATGTAAATAATTTTATTAAGATTGAAAGAAAATGTATCTAAACGTCATTAGTATGCATTAAAACACAGCTACCCACTTACTTACATATGCATAATTATATAATACATGAAATTAAAAACACAAACGAAATCCCTTTAACTAAGCTAATTCATTTATTTAACTCTCTTCCTTCAAAAAAATTTTTTAGATTAACAGAAATACTACAAACACACACACAATTTCATGTTTACTTTCTTGTTTACTTGTAAGCAAATAAATGCGTGTGTAATAGGTGTGCATGTAGTAGTAGCAACTTTAAGCGCTTCTAGCTCCCAAAATACTCAATCGATTTCAATAAAATATAGATAAGGCACATCTGTATCAAAAAACCGTTGAAACCATATATATATTTTTAAAATCGGTGCAGTAGTACCAGCGTAAAAGGGATTACAAAAAACACGTTTGCTTATTAATTATATAGATGATTACACTGTGCTCGAAATCTAAACTTTTTTAACAAGTCGGGGACCCAGTAAGTTAATCTAATTTGAGTTCGTTGAACCGAATGGTGATAATCATTGTTTAAATTAGCTCTTGTTTAAAAAATAATTAAGATTGAAAACTTTGTTAAAAGCTTTTAAAAATCTTATCCTAAGAAAAGTTAAAAAAAAATATTTTTTTTTTACATTTTTTTTTGTAAAAAATGGAAATTTTTTTACAAAATTTCCTTAAATTTTTTTAATTTTATTTTCCAATATTTTTTAAAAATCTTTATAGGTCGCATGTTCATCCGTAATATGTTCTTTTAATTGTTGTACAATGTTTTACAGTAGAATTCCGATTATCCGGATCAAATAAAACCAGGGGTATTCCGTATAATCGAACATCCGGATAATCGATTTCAAAGTAAATCAAATCAAAAAATCAATTTACATACATTTAAATTTGTCGTGTTTTTCATTTGTCAATTTTTATTTAAATTTTAGTCGTTTAGATAATACTAGATAAAAAAAATGAGCAGAGGCGCCGAAATAAAAGACAACCTGCCGTCGTTGGCGGCAATTAGACAATTAGAGCAAAGACGAATGATGAGTTCGGATAATCAGATATCCGGATAGTCAGTGTTTGGATAATCGGCATTGTACTGTATGTGTGTTTATATTTGAAATAAAAGTTAGGAACTACAAGATTCGAACTTTTTTTAGGTTTGGCGTTTTGTTTTGTTGATTTGGCGTTTTTATTTTGTTTTGCCGTTTTTTTTTTTGATTTGGCGTTTTTATTTTGTTTTGGCTTTTTTTGTTTGGGCATTGTTTTCGTTTTTGAAACTTTTTTGTTTTGGTTTTTTTTTGTTTTTGACGACTGATTACTTTTGGGGATTTACATATTTGAATTTTATCGATTTATTTTATTTTTGGTGATAATTTTTTTTTATTTGAGCGCTTTTTTCATTCATGCGATTTCTTTATCTTAAGGAATAGAATTCTAATATTCGATATAATTTGAGAGCGCTAGCAACATTGTCTATCAACTTTTCTTTTGAATATTTTGATACTGTAGAGTTTTAGCGTTTTTGAAAATTTCAAGAGTTTACCTCTTACAAAAGTTTAATTCTCAAAACTACATTAATTGATATAATACTCTTTAATTTGTATCTTTTTTTAGTGTTAATGGGCAAATACAATAACGTTGAAGATTTCAAATGTCTAATAATTGTCTTTATTTTACATTAAGATTTCAACATGTTTCGTTGCTCGCTTTGGAACACCTTTTAATTTTTAACTGTCATATATTTGCTGTGGCAGCGAAAAAATTCTGTCCGTAGCTCTTACGGTTCTCTAGAAAACAGCCTGCGGTAGACATTAAAGTCCTGCACAAGAATATTTATAAGATTTTTCAAGACATGAGAGGTTTTTCAAATGCTTAACTACAGCGAAATATACTAAAACAAACGCTAAACAATACTGTTGGCAATACATTTGTTTCAGTTGTTTGTCTTGTCAACAGTTTTGTTAAGCGTTTGTCTTAGAATATTGCGCTGTAGTAAAGTATTTGAAAAATCTCTCATGTCTTGAAAGGTCTTAAGAATGGTCTTGCGCAGGACACTAGTAGACACACACATGGACGGACATCGTAGCAGAAACAATAGGATTCCTTTTCACCTTTGATGTACGGAATTACTAAAAATCACGTTCCTTAAATTAATTGCATTGACTGTCGGTAGCAAAATATTTGTTCAACTATGCAGTTCAAAAAAAGTTAATGAAACTTTTCTTAAGCTTATTACTACTGCCCTCAATATTTACTATATTTTGTTATATAATATAAACTCCTAAAAAATATGATGTGCTCTATATTTGTTTATGTAATGTTATATATTTCCTTTTTATTAAAATAATATTTATTTTTAATTTTAAAAGAACCTAAAGTTTCATAATCCAAAATAAAAGCACAGAGACCTAGTTAGCATTAATAAATATAGTAGCATACTTATGGGCATTATAAAAGAAGAGAAATTGTTGCATATTTATATATCTAATACATTATATACGTATACATATGTACGAGTATACATACATATTCACTTAGTTATACAAAAGCATATTTTAATATAACTGAAACTTTTTAATAGTGTTATGAAATATATACAAATTTTTGCTTATTCTTATTTCAAATTTCATATGCTTACTAGTAGTGAAGTAATTTAATGTCCATAATTTAAATTTTAGATCGAGTTCAGTTCATTCATACATTTCTTTGCTTTTTAGTTCTTATTGTAAAAACCAGCAAGAGTATTATTTATTTTGTTAACAAATATTTTTATGATTTTGTTTACATATAAGGCTTGAAGCATGTATGTCATGTTAGCTGGAAATTTTGGAAGAGAAATTTTAATAAATAAAGTACATATCTGTGACAATAAGGAAAAACAGCTTAAGTCATAATTCACTTTTTTAAAGGAGAGCACTTTTAAGAGTTCAAGTCGAAATTTCCAGTAATATCTTTTCCTTTAGAGTTAAATTGGGAAATTCTCTGCATAATTAGGTGTGACTTATGGGCTGCTCAGAAGATGTCTAAAGACGAAACCATACTACGTTGTACAAGTTTGCTTTTGTTATCAATGTAATGGTTTTAGTGTTTTTAAGCTGACCGTTAGGTATTTATACGGAAATATTTAAAAATTTTTACAGGTATCTATTAACATAAATTGCCTTGTTGTAAAGTTTCCACAGCACAGACGGTCGACTTGAGCAAAAAAATTGTTTGAAAAGCTCTAATTTTTTGTTGTGATTATCATTTAAATTTTCCAGAAGAGCCTCCTGCCTGACTTGCAGAATCAGGGTATAAATATATTCTAAGCGAAAATTTTATTTCTACATTTATTAAATATTTATTTAACTATGTTTGGTATTTATTTACCGCAACCCATTTTGCTTGTAACTATACCCCTGTGACAAATTAATTTAGTTAAAAACAAACCTGCTTCAAATGTGTAAACTCTTTAAATTTTCCATTATAATCTTCCTTCAACTTTCATTTGCAAACATTGTACTGCTGTTTGTTCCCTTCGTAGTTTCATATTTATTTTTTTTTCGGCAAAAACATTTTACATTATTACTGTCTAACCCAAAAAAGCATGCAAGTAATTTTGTACAAATTACTCTACCTTAAGCTTAAGTATTCATGAAAATCCCTACAAACACACTTATAATCCAAGCATACTCACACAAATGCCAACATACACACACACACACACATGCACACACAAATACGTTCTCTTTTTACACAAAAAAAAACACTGAATTGTACTTCAGCACAAAATTACATGCAGTTAAAGTTGTGGCAAAATATAGGATCATTGAAAATAACAACATACTAAAATTTTTACAAAAATTCAAATAAAATTCATACACTCTTGGTTTTTGTGTTGGCTACAGAATAACTTTATAAAAATGACTCAAATGCCAGCATTAGTTGGAAATGTAGATGTTATTGTTGTTGCTCTAGTTGTATAGGTAAAATATTTCTACTTCTACTTCTACACCTGTTTGTCTAAGTAACACTCTGTATATTTCTGGCAAAGGAAACAGAATAAGGCATGCAAACACCGTTGAAAATTGAAATTGGAGAAAACTATTTGGGAAGAATAACACGAAGTATTAAAAAGAGAAAAAAAGGAATAGTAGGTGCTCTACATTCGGCCTATGCAGATTGTTCATATAGTTTATTTAGAAAAATATGTCTAATATATTTAGAGAAACCAAGAACCAAGAACAAAGGTTCTTTTAATTATTCTGACAAACCTTAGCAAAACGGAACAACAGGCTGTGAAACCTCAAAGTATGCAACAGTTTTTGACAAACATGTTATGACATGTTTCGTTGCCTCTACCAATAACTTTGGGCCTGCTCCACGATGTCGACAACATTGGACTTGTCGCATACTTATTTACATTCCCAACAAAAAAAATTTAAAAATTTTGTTTTTGTGAAATAGTTCTTTCGTTAAGAAAATTAAAAATAAATGATTCTCGGTAAATTTTCGGGACAGACTAAAAACTGCAAGGGCCTGTCCCACGATGTCAATAGCGTGCGACTTGTTGCAACAACAAAAACAAAAAACAAAAAACTGTAAGGGCCTGTTCCACGATGTCGATAGCGTGCGACTTGTTGCAATAACAAAAAGAAATTTAAAATTTTGTTTTTTGTTTTTGTTGTTGCAACAAGTCGCACACTATCGTCATCGTGGAACAGGCCCTTACAGTTTTCAGTCTGTCCCGAAAATTTACCGAGAATCATTTATTTTTAATTTTTTTTAACGAAAGAAATACGTCACAAGGCAGCGATTCCAAAATTCTTTTGTAATATTTGCGAACGAGTATTTATGCTGCGATAAACTCTCTATATATTTTATTTTTAGAGAAGCAACACTGAGGCAATGAATGAATACTAATATTACCAGGAGCTACTGAAGGCAGGTGGTGAAGGAAGAGTTAGCGGACAGCTTCATTCTTTTACATCTCTGCTTTTTGCAAGTTATTTTATTTTTTTAAAGCAGTGCTGCAGCGCATCTGGTGTCCATGAGGCTTATTATATTTTAAAAGCTGTGTTTAGTAGCCATTTTATTAGTTATTTTACTTTTCCGATGATTGTGAAACACAATATCAACAAAGGAGGGCGCTCTGATTTTACATTAGGATTAGTATACGCTGAAAAGCCGGTGTAGTTCAGTGAACATTGTCTATGCCTTCAACACTTGAACTTTCCTACAAAAACTGATACAAATGGACACTAAGGCAAGTCAGAAAAATTCCTGATGTTATTATCTTAATGACTGTCGGAGACCGTGCTCGAACCCAGGACCTTCGGTTATGTAGTCAACGTACAAATCTCTCAACGCCACAATCTCCGTTTTAGTAAGGTTTATATTTAAAATTAAATTTTACTGAATGTTCGTCTACTACCGCCCTACAGACAAAATCTTTGCTTTACTTTTTATTTCTTTCTACTTGTTTCAGCTGATTTTGTATGAAAAAAAAATGTTTTTGTTTCTGTGTTGCCTGTATTGATGATGTTATTGTATTGAGCTGCTTTTGCGCCTTAAAATTAGCTTAATTTTCCATTGATGCATATGAAATTGCATACTTTAAGGAGGTTATTTAAATGTGTTTTGCTGTTTTGGCAAAGTTTTTGCTGATGCCAGAAGAACACTGTTGTTCTATATTGTTTTTCACACCTACACCTACACATACACATACACATATACATAAACACATATATACATACATGCCTTCACACACACACACACACATTTAGTTTTCTCTCAAGATTTTGCTAAAAGTTCTAAGGAAACCATTTGCTTGTTATTGCAATACCATGATGCTAACGAGTGGGTAAAACTATGTAACTGAGAAAAATGTAAACTAAAAATAAAAACTCCCCGATTTAAAATCAAGCAACAACCTTTAAACATACTAGTATTTGCTGAATGTGTCTGTGCATACTTCTTACTCATTTTTATTATTTAGAAAAGTATGAGTATGATTTTATGTTTTTGGTAACCAAAGCTGAACAGAAAGAAACAGAAGAAATTCCAAATAAAAATAATAATAAAAAAAAACAAATTATTTTTCACTCTACTAACAAGCAAAAAATATTTACTTTATTTTTTCTTGTTTTTTTTTTGTTCTTCCTTTCACATGCTTATAAGTGCAATGGAGTGTGTGCTTGTGAAAGTGTGTTAGCATTTTCCTAAATCAAGTATATGGAACAACTAAGGTTTGAAAAGGAAAATTAAATTTTTCTTTGCTCATGGTGTTTTTTGTTGTCTTTCATCAAAATATGAAAAAAAAATAATGCAGAAAATAAAAAGGAGGGGGAATTGGTTGGTATTTTGTTTATTTATTATTTTCTAGCACCTTAAAGCATGCTTTAAATATTTAATGGTCAAGAAAATTGTTTAGCATAAGTGTGGTAATTCAATGCAGGGTTAAAGAATATATTAGATTGAATGGATAATTTCTTTGGTATTTAACCTGCTCATTTTTTCTATAGAGAGAAGTAAAATAATCTATAGATATGTTTTTTAATCAAATTCTACTGATATTTTAATCAGCTGGGCTATAGAATTTTTAAGACAAGGAAATATTCTTTTATAATTTGTGTTATCCCAAATTATGACTTCCTTCTTGCAGTAAAATTGAAATTCATTGACAACCTAAGAAACTTTGCTGCTGTTCATCTCTACTAAAATTTGTTCTTTTTTAGGGTTCCGTTCACCAAAGGTGAAAAATGGAACCCTATTGTTTTCGCTACGCTGTCCGTCTGTCCGTCTGTCCGTCACACGGTATTTTCTCAGGAACCGTAAGAGCTACGGACCTGAAATTTGGACAGAGTACGTAGAACGTTGGCCACTACAACAACAAATACATGAGAATTAGAAATTAAAGGGTGCTCCAAAACGAGCGACGAAAAATGTTAAAATCTCATGTAATATACATACAATTGTATGTACATTGACACTTGAAATTTGTAAAATTAGTGTATTAGACTACAACAATAAACATTAAAATATTAAAAAATTTAAATTATCGTTAAAAAATCAGTTAATGCAATTTTGACTATGTAATTTTGACAACTTGCTATATCTTAGAAACCGTAAGAGGTAAACTCTTGAAATTTTCAAAAACGGTAAAACTAAAAAATCCGAAAATTATAAAATCGCCAAACCGAAAAAAATCGCCAAAACCTAAAAAAAATCGCCAAAAATTTAAAAATAATCGCCAAATCGAAAAAAAATCGACAAAATTAAAAAAAATTCTAGCTTTAAAATAAATCGCCAAATTCGAAAAAATCGTTTAAATGAAAAAAATCACCAATATGAAAAAAACGCCAAAAACCGAAAAAAATCGCCAAAACGCGAAAAATGGGCCAAAACCAAAATAATTGTTTATGTGAAAAAAAATCGCCAAAATGAAAAAAAAATCGCCAAAAATTAAATCATTATTGTTTTTTAGTTTAATAATACCCTGAAGATGGCCAACAAAGTTAGTCGAAATATCGGAAATATATAAACAAAAATTGATAAAAAGTAATTTTATTTATTTATTAAAACGGACCTCAAGCCGAACACATACATATGTATACACGCCAGTTGTTACAATAAAGGTCTACAATATTATACACTCACAAAAATCGCCAAATTTAAAAAAAAATCGCCAAACTTAAAATAAACGCCAAAAACCGAAAATAGTCCTCAAAACGAAAAAAAAACGCCAAAATTAAAAAAAATCGCCAAAATAAAAAAATCGCCAAAATAAAAAAAAACGCCAAAATAATAAAAATTGCCAAAATTAAAAAAACTTCAAAAACCAAAAAAAAATCGCCAAAACGTGAAAAAAGTGCCAAAACTTAGAAAGCGCCACTAAATTCAAAAAACCCCCAAACTAAAAAAACGCTTAAAACCGAAAAAACCCAAAAACGAAAAAAATCCCAAAACTATAGTTTATATTGTTCGTATTGAATTACATATCTCGTGCCCGTACGGAACCCTTCGTGCGCGGGTCAAAGTCGCACTTTACTGAATTTATTTAATTTTTTTAGGCCACATTATCTAACATCAAGTTTAGCTAACTAGAAAGCTAGACGGACAAATTAAACAAAAACCACATTTAAAAATAATTAAATTTAATAACGTAAGTGGTTTGGATTAGCGCACAAAAATAAATATATTGGCCTCGACCTTGTGACTAAACAAAAGCCAAAAAATCTTATACAACAGCATGTATTTTTTTATTATTACATATTTTTTTATTATAAAGAGTCAAAACAGCATGATATTTGCTTATATATAATCCATACAGGCAAATATTTGATTGCTGCAGTGATTTATTGATTGAATTTTGGCCTAGAAAAATAAAAATATAATAAAAAAACTGTGACATTTCAAATAAATTCTCTTGCTAATAATTATGCCAGTTACGTTTTATTTGGCCCGTAACAAATTTTATTACTTGGCTGAATTGATTTATAAATATTTAAAATCAAGTGAAGCATACTTTTAGGCCAACACTAACAATCACATTTTTCATTTTAATTTTATCCTTCTCTATGTAAAACTCTTAATTTAAAAATCTCATAATTTATGCAAAACTATGACACTTTATGGTCTATTTCATATATATTTTTTTTCCTTTACTGTTCATAATATTTGTCTTACTACAACGATGCTGTAAAAACAAAAAATAAATAAAACTTCCAACTAAATATATTGACTATAACTATGCATTTATTTTAATGTTGACCCAAATATTAACCAATCGACCGATATTTAAACATTTGGTTTTGTTAGCATATGCAAAACTTTGTACCCAGCCATAGTTCAATTTCAAATATACTTTTCCTCTCATTTATCATTATGGGACTCGGTGCGTGTGTACATGAGAGCCATAAGCCAAGCCAGAAAAAAAAACTTACTTATAAGCATGCAAACAAACAGACATAAATTTCTATAAATCTATGGCTTTTATGGAATAATATTTGCATGTGTGCATGAAGAAAAAAAACTAATAAAAAACAATTTAAAATATAAGCAAAGTTTTATGAGAGTTACAACCATTATTGCCAGCTTTTGTTTTGTGGAACCTCAATAAGTTATTTTTAATTTTGTTTTTTTTTTAATAAATGCAAACAAAAATAATAAAACTAGCTTAGCTTGCTTGAAATTAGTTTTTGACTAATTACATGTGAAAGTAAAAACAAAAAATGAAGAATAGCATTTATTGTAATTAACAAATTTGCCAACGTGCAGAGTAAGAAATTTAATATAAAAAATTTCAAGTGCGAGTATCCTTCTAGGGGCAGATGTTTCTACACAGAGAAAAAACTGCCTCATAGAATCAAGAAGATTTTCTCTATGAAGCGTTTTTAGGTTAATAGGTATCCCAGCAAAAAGAAACGAAGATTTTTTTATAGAAATTCCTTATTGTTTTTATGTGGTAAATCTTATTAATTTTATCAAGAAGAAAACCACATAAAATCAAGAAAAAATCTTATTATTCAAAACTTTTTTTTTACTCAATTTCCGTTATTTTTGGCACCAAAAAAAGCAATCCATAGATCATTCTATTATGATTTTTTATTAGTTGTAAACTATTGGAATTTCTTACTGATTTTATTAGGTTGCCTAATTGATTTTTTTAAAGAGTTTTTCTTCTTGATTTTATTAGGTTCCTATATGATTATGTGTAAAGTATCCTTTTGATTTTTTTAATAAGGAAATTTTCTTGATTTTATGAGGTGTCTTGTTATTTCATGTCTATAAGTAGATATACAGAAAATTTATTTCATGATCTTTTTCGTTTTTGTAAAAGCATGTTTGCACAATTATTTCAATGGTTATTCGGATTGGTTAGAGTTTATGTCTATTAGTCAGAAGTTTGCTAGTTCAATAATTGTCTCCTTTGAAGTTATAATATGTAAGTTTAATAATTAAGAATACAATATAATATCTATGTTATTTATTTATACATACTTACATACATACATGTAAGTACCCTGCAGGAGAATAGGCGTCAATTGTCTAAAAGCTCTTAATATAATTACTAGAACAGCAAGAACTAGTGCGAAAAGGGTTAAAGTTGTTGTGTAAAATTACTAGTTCTGATGAGTACTAGTATATAAAATGGTTCCAAGGCACCACATTGCACAATAAATTTTGACTGTCTAACATAGCCCTTGCACTTTATGAAAATTGGTATCATACAATTATTAAAGTTTTATGTTCATCCAAAAATAATTATAATTTCCCTTTTGTAGTTTTTGAATTTTGATAAATAATTGCGAATTTTAACTAGCAGGTGGGTAACAAAGGAATAAAACTACCAATTTTATTGCATGTTTCTTTACAAAAGAACTGGTAAAAAACTAGTCCTAAACTAGTATTAATGGCACTAGTAATTTTTTAAACACACTCAATGCTAATTTGAGCATTAAGATGTTATAGGGAAGTTTACAGTTGGGAACTAGTGATGGTGGTTTCTGTACTAGTAAAATACCAGTTGGACACTAGTTCGATCTCCTGCAGGGTATGTATAAATAAATAACATCTACATATACTACATACATACATAAGTATATGGTATGGCATAGAATTTAAATTAAAATATTAAATTAAAACCTTATTAAAAAAATGAATAAGATAACCTCATAAAAACTACAATATTTCTTCTTAATTTTTTTAAAAAGGTTTTCTCTATGAAATTAATAAGATTTCTTTATTGAAAAAAAAACATAGAGATTTCTTATTAATTTTTTTCTATTTTATGAGGTATTTAGTAGGCACTGTTTTCTCTGTGTAGGTTTTGAATTTCACAAAAATCGGTTGAATAACTTCGGAAAGGTGGAAATCGACTCTTGGCCTGCTCTTGGCCCTAGTTTTAATTTTAAGAATATATTAAGCGTGTGTATTCGTCTCCACGCAGATATATCAATTTTTATCTCCAAAATAATAATTTCTGAGGCGGAAATTACGCTTCCCTCCCAATTGATCCTAGTTTTAATTTTAAAAATATATCAAATGTTTTTCTAGACGCAGATGTCTCTATGATTGAAATTCACAAAAATCAGTTGGATAATTTAAGTTTAATAATTTCCCTCACTCACATTTATAGAATAGAATAGGGGAAAGTTCTTGCCCAAAGACCGGCAGTGCTAGACCTAATGGATCTTTTGTGCCATAACTCCACACAAGACGATACACTCGCATAGAATGTATGGCATTGCCTCGTCATCTTCTAAGCATAAACGACACAATGGTAACGAAGTTGTAGTTGTTTTACGTGGCTGCCTTTTTCACGCAGGCATTCAAGTATAATCTATATCATTCCACTCCACTCTTCGGTTGCAACCTATGTAGCAACCTAAGTACCAGAGAACAGAAATGAGTAGTGAAAAAGTAAAAAGAGTTAAATATGACATATAATTTCTTGTACGCAATGCGTGCTCATATTTATTGCAATGTTGTCTATGAAGCGAATTATTCGAAAGTTTGAAGTGAACATCGAACTCATACATAAAAACATTTATGACGTGAAAAATAAGGCTTATTTAGATTGTTACTTATGACTTTATTTCAGTGTGCCTACGAAAATCGGAACATTGTGTCGATAGTGCTATCCCTGGTTTAAAATAATTTACGTGGGCCCTTGCGAAAATCCAAAGCTTATATTTTTCATACATTCTAATGCCACCCTTAAAAGCAATTGTACGAATTTATTTCTATTTGTTTGTTAATATTTTGCTTTAGTTTTGGAACACTGCATTTACTTAACAAAATCACTGTTAATTTTTTATGCTGAATCTGTCGTAGGGTTTAGTATCATTTGAAGAGCACACTTTATACCAGATAGAAAAAGGAAACCAAAATTAAAAAAACCCCACACATTCAGCTCTCTATAAGTATAAAATATTATTTCGACAAATATGAAAATTTAGGGGGGTTAGTCGGGAAAGCCGAACGTTGTCCGGACAGAACACAAATTCTTATAAAAAAATTGTATCACTTTCACTTTGTTGAGATTGCATAAATGTCAGCTAAATGAACAAATGTGGCCGCTATCAGCTGTTAAATTTCAAGTCTCTTCTGGAGGACTCTTTATTATCTTATCATATGAAAAACTGATCCAGTGCATCCAAACGTAAGTGTAGATTAGATAGCGATTTTATGCAATTAAATAATATGTCACCAGTGTAAAATTTTTCTTAAATCTGAACACTTTAGTTACTTAACATTGATATTAAGAGCTTTTAAATACACAATATTATGTTATTTAATGCTGGAATACCGCGATGTTAGCTTTCCTGCTTCTGTTTTTTCAATCACATCATAAGTTTATGTTGTAATTCATTCTGTCGGTTTGTGTGTACGTACATTGATAATAGATCATCATTGTAAAATATTTCATGTCCCATAACATTAACTTTAGCTGCAAGTTCTTTTTTCTGCTTGCAAAATATAAGTTATTATAACAAGATTTTAGCACAAAACTATATACATATGTAAATGCCTTGGTACGAGTGTATTAAAACAAATATATTTAAGCTAACATATGAGTACAGAGTTAATGAAAAAAACAGTTTTTTTCTTCTTTCTCCTTTGTATGCATATGTACAATGGCTTTTAAGCATATTTCGCTAACTTTAAAGGCAAACAACAAAAAAAAAATATATGTAAGTAGACCCAGTCATAAATGGCGGTAAAGTTTATTTTACCTACATTTAAATGGCGAATTGTTCCTTTTTTTCATCTACAAAGAATAAGAGAAAGTAAACGAAAGCGCAACTATGCAAATGTACTCAGCGACAGTATTTGCATTTTTTGTCGCAATATATGAAAAGATGAAGATAAATCGAGCAGTGTTAGTTAAAACATATAGTATAGGAAAGACTTTGAAGATTTAGGCCACTCTTCAAATACAAAATTTTCAAGATATTTCATCCTATTTTATATTGAACTATTCTTTTAATATTAACTTATTATTATTGTTTGCCTTTCTTAATAACTACTAAAACCCCAATGCTATTTATGTGACCACAACTATTTTATATGCATGTGTAAGTTCATAAAAACCGCACATTTAAAACAAACATTATGACTTTATACTAGAACAAACATACTCGTACAAATATAGTGGCATAATAATTTTATATTATCACATCTAGTGCATGCATACATACACACAAATGTCTATATGTGTGTTTGTGTGTGTAATTGTATAAACAGAAAGGTATTGGTTAAACACATAGGCAGGCTCATACACATACTCGTACATAAATAAGGATATGCACATGTGTTGGCACACATATGTAAATGTATTTTAATTTTATGTATTAGAGTGTGGAAAAGTGTAACATAAAATATTGAGTATATTGGGGTACAAAATAAAAAGACAGAAATTGAAATATGAAAGCAGGGTTTTAAGTTATCTAGGCAGAGTACATAAATTTTACTATAGTTTATTCATTTATTGGAAAATGTAGGACTAAAACTATTGAATTTCCAGTTCGGTCATTAAACTGCATTTGTGTTTAAGTTTACCCAATAAGTGGGTAAAGGTTCCCTGGTGACCTGAATTAGCAACAGTGCAATGCGCATATGATCCAGTTAAAACTCTCAATAATGTACTTTTAATAACAATTTATTTTACTGAATAAGTAAAATAATAATTTGGGATTATTAGTGCGTTCATAAATGTAACAACACAATTCTCAATAAAAAACACTAAAAATAAATTTACGGAAATCACGTTTTTGTGGCTCCTGTGACGAGGCATAAAGAGCATAGCTATAATAAATGGTATTTTAAAATGTTTGCTCTTACTTTCATATGTAATTGATCAATTTTCTTAACCCAAGACTTTTAAAATTTTTCTACTCTTAGAGAACAAAAGTACTTTTCAGTTTACCCTCTTCGTTGCTACGAGTGCAAACAACAAGCAATTAAATACAACATACACAAGGAGTACAGCGAGATAAATGTAGGTCACGGTAGATGGTAAAAAATAATAAAATATAAAAAATAAAAAATAAACATGCTTGTTTTAATGTTTGCTATTGCTATTAGTTCTGCAAAGGCAAATGTGGGCGTTTTGGAAACAGTATAAGTTAATGGTTAATAAAAATATATGAATGTATTTACGACCATTTATATGACACACTCACACATACTCATCTAAGCTTTGTGAGTGTATTGTGCACATGTTTATAACCACATGCAATTCTATGCATATAAATGGGAAAATAAAAAGGTGAAAGTAAAATAAATGGCAATAAATAAATAACTAATGAAAACCAGTTAAAAAAATATATTTATTTAGAAAAAAACTAGTCTTCAAAATGGATGATCAGGCAAAAAATATTTATAGACAAAGCTGAAACACCAGCAAATAAATTTAAAAATATTTAAAGAAAATATTTTAAGGAAATCTTAAATGTAAAATATAATAAAGCAAAAAATATGTATATAAATGGTTATTTGAATGGTGTCAGTAAATGACGCAATTTACCAGCCTGTTTCAGTGAAAGTTCGTCTAACGGACACCTCCCATTACCGGAAAAATTTTGTAGATCCAAAATTAAAATTAAAGAATGTATTCCACTCTCATAATAGGATACTTCTAATAACCGGACAAAAATATGGCGACAGTGCGTGTCCGGTTATGAGAGGTTTCACTGTATATTGTTTTTCATAAAAGCATTTGTCAATCATAAGAATAAAGTAAACAATTCAAGCATAACAACAACAAAAACTATAATGGTATACCTTCTGCTCACTAAGAAATATACAACCACACAAACACATAAATTCAATGCAGACGTCCCAGACACAAACAACAATAACTTTAATAATTCTACAATGATAATCTACAGAACAAATTGTAGCCTAAATTATTGACGTGACCGAATACTAGAGAATTTTGTGTGGAAAACAGCAAAGTTAACATCGTGGTATTCCAGCAATAAATAACTTAACATTATGTGTTTAAAAGCTCGTAATATCCATGTTGAGTAGCTAAAGTTTTCTGATTTAATAAAAATTTTACACTGGTAACATGTTATTCAATTGTGAGTATTCGTAATTATAAAAATAACATTCAACTAACATTTCTAAAGAATAACAATGCAATAACTTAAAAAAAATAGTCAGAGAATACAGAACATTTTCTAAAGCTTTATCAAATATTTTTCCAACATTGTTCAAACAGAAAAATTATTCAGACTTCGTATAGAATTTTCTCAGATCTATCGTAAGAGTTTTAACTGTTTTCAAAGACAAAAAGGCCCAATTTATTGTCACCCACTTACATATATACATTAGTTTCTAATCAATAATTCTGGGCATAATTTTTTTGGCACATATACAAATCGACTGCGATATATAAAATTCACACAATATCCCCTTAATGCCTCGAAATCAGGTAATTTTAACCAGAAATTATGGACAAAATTAAAGTTTTTCATACTGGTAATGAATAATCCTGTCTCGTGGTGGCATAAATGTATTGGAGTAGATTTATGAGTTGAACAAAAGTCTCTTCAGTTTAAAATAAATTATTTTATTTAATAAGGTAAAAGTCAATATTTTGAAGAAGTCAGATTATATCGAGCCATAACTGCCAAAAAAAAAGCTTGAAATAACTTCTTTATCTAGGTTTAGGTTAATTATTTGTGATCGCAGATAATCTATTTTCATCAAAAAAAAAGAAGTGCAAAAAAGTTGTCGCTTAAGCTTTTTATGCAGTTATAGTACGATATGTGGTATAATTTAAGGATAAAATTACGCTAAGGACAATTGCAACTATTTTGACAATCACTAGCTCTTTTCGTATACCGCTTCAATATAAAAACTCTGAATAATATGTGAATGGCCCCCTATACATTAAATGAGATTGTCTTCAAGCATTTTTACTTTAAGCAAATTGTACAAAAATAATAAAAAATGTTGCCTACTTCAAGGTTAAGAATAGTAATTGCCAAGAGAAGTAAAGAACTAGAAAACATACACATTTATGCATTTATTTAATTTTCAGCCAACAGCCTAGCATGTTCGCTATTTTATTAAACATTTCAAGCTACAATTAAATGAAAGGTCAAAGCGAGTGTTTAGCATATTTTGAAAATATAAAATAATATTCAAGCAATATTTTGCACTTTTTTTATAAAATTTAATTAGTTACTAAAAAGAATCTCTTTATGCAGCCGAAGCCTTGCAATACATTTTACATTCACAAAGCGAAACAGTTTTCATTTACTTTTATCGAAGCCGATTAATATATTTGCAACTACATATCGAGCCATAATCGCTAAAATAGCATAAGCAATACATTTTTGTACCTCTTTTTTTTTGGTTTTACGAAAATCCACTATTTACGATCGAAAATAGTCGATTTCGGTCAAAAAGTAAAGTTCAAAAATTATGTCGCTTAAGCTTTTTTTTTGGCGGTCTTTGGACCATATTATGTTTAAACTTTTTTAATTTTTCATTGCCTACTTTTATACGTTTAGCAATTGTGTTTTCATTTATAGCATATTTTTAGGTTTGTAAGCATAAACTGTTGCGACAGAAATTAATTGAATCATTTACTACAAATTTTCATAATTATTAAAAATGAAAATAAGAGTTTCCATTTTACCTTCTGTGGCTTATATTAAATATAATTCTTAATTAAATTTCTCATATAATAAGAGTAATAATAATAAACCAAAAACATTTGCTTGTGTAAATATATGAGTAAAGGGTATTTCTTTGGCAGAATTACTCAATATCTAGAGATAATTTTTTGTTATTTAAAATTAGAAAAAAATTAAAAAAAAAAATACTGTAAGACTTAAGACCACACCATTTATCAATATGTAAAATTAAGATTTTTTTAAAACTCATAGTCCGTTGGATTTTGAACAACAACAACAGCAACAAGGTTACTGAGATGCATGACAATTTTAAATGTTTACAGGTCATTATTGATAATTGTTGCCCATAGGTGAAGCGAACGCTGTTTGGGGCTCTAGTGAACCAGCTTTTATCTGTAGTGCAATCATTTAGAATTTCAAATAAGCTATTATTATAATTTAATTTTTTTCTGAGATATGGGCATTCAAGAGCCTTTATTAACTAGCAATTTTTCCTCTTTGAAAGAATTTAAAAGTTTTTAAGAGAATATAATACAGCACAAATAAGTTCAACTTTCTTAAGTCTACATATGCTCCTATTCCATATTGCAATAAATATATTACTACCGAAAATCAGTAGAAATTAAAAAACTATACGGCACAGTGCAAAGAAAACCTCATTACTCGGCAACACTGTTTCTTCCTTTTCTCACTTTACTTGCTGCAATTGTCAAGGATTTACTTCTTTCAAAATTTCGTTGCAAGCTGAGTCGCAAGTAGCAAAAGCAGAGCTGTGTGAGTTTATAAATATCTTTTTTCTTTTAGTTGCATGTGACACAGAGGGTTACTGTAATATATTCAAATAAAAAAAAAAATCTAAGAAAAAAGGAGTTAAGAATAGAGAATATTTTGTTCTATCGCATTTTTATCTTAAATAAATTCCGCTCTTCATAGCAGAAAATCTTTCTAATATCTCTAGCTAGTTGTAGGTAAATAGAAAACTTTTAACTTATTACCTATAAAACTAACTTCATGAGTTTTGCAATAAATTAGCGAAAAATTTTAAAATATTTGTATTTAGCATTTATTTACACAAAAAAAAATATTCCTGCAATATGCAACTTTAATTCAAAGTAAGCCGAATATCAATTAAAAATTTAATTGAAATTTATTTGCTGGTGGTTTAGCATGTCTATATACGTATTTCATTGGCGCTTGAACCAAATCATCAGTAGACTTCAACCACAAATTTTAAACAGTAAACAAACTCTTACTTTATGCACAGACTTTCAAAAACTATATGAGAATTCATAAAATAATAATATTTTTGAAAATCACAAAGACAAAATAAGCTTAGCAGGCTTTGAAACTGATACAAAACCCAGCAAATGATTTTTCCACTTCCTTATACAATTAGATATCCATCGGATAACAATAAAAGTATTTGCAAGGCTGAATGAAAAATAAAACATTAATTGAACTTTAATGAAATTTATTTGACATATTGTCAGAAGTATAAAAACGACAATAATTGAAACCACCAGCAAATAAATTTCAATTATTGTAGTATTTACACTTCTGACAATGTCAAATAAATTTCATTAAAGTTCAATTAAAAATTTATTTAAGTGAATTAAATTTTTGAACAAAAGTTTAATTGACTTATACACATTTCCAATTGATTTTTGGTTTTATTTTGACTACAAATTTTTTATTGCAGGAACATTTTTTCTGTGTATTTTATTAAATAAATTGCAAAATAAAATCGATTAGACAGCGAAAAAAGTCTACTGGTAATAATTTTCCACCTATTTGATTTTGCTTTTTACCAATCATCGCAACATAATCCCTAAAATATAAAAAAATCATATATTTGTGTATGTGTGTATGTATGTATGTATGTTTGTATGTATGCATATATTTATCGTTTATAATATGTTGCCACTGCTGAAGACTTATCAACATTAGCAGCAAGAACTTGTGTGTGTACATGTGTGTTCTATCAACAGATGCACAAAATGATTTATGTTTCACTATATATACAGTGCTAAACAAAAGTTTACATTTGCAATCAGAGTAGAAGAGAATTATTTCCAAAACATATAGAGTAGAGTTAGGTTATAACAACAAATATATAATAAATAATATAACAAATATGCAATTGCATGTTTTTTCTTGTCTAATATATTAATGCGGAATTAAGATATTTATCCGTTTCAGAACTTTTTATGAATTCTGGCATCGATTTGTTAGTGCATATTTTTGCATATTTTACCCTTTTAAGCATGTTTTTGCATACATCAGTCTAACAAGCATATTTTGAGCATTTTTCGAATTTTTAGAGAATATTTAGGGTTTTTGGGGCATATTTTGGTACTTTTAAAAAAAATTTCATTTTAATATTTAAAAAAAAATTTTTTGATAAAAATTTTTTACTTTTTTTCGTAAAAATTTCATTTTGTAGTGAAAAAAACAGTAGTATTGGGAAGCAATATTTTGCTACCATTATGAAGTTAGTCTTTAAAAAAGGCCATTGTGTATGTTCTAGCTTCCGAATCGATTTCACACGTTTTCTTGTGAATTCTAATGTTAAAACACATGCTACACGTGTTAAAGTTGAAATTTAGAATATACTTATTATTAGTATGTGATCTACCATCTTGTGAAAGAAAAACGAAACAAGAAAATAAAAAAAAAATTAAATCGTACATGTCCAACTTTTTTCTGCTAAATTTTAATGCTGAAACAAATAGTATTGATTTGTATTTTCAAAATTTCAACTTAGAAAGGTGTAACATGTGTTTTAACATCCTCACTGGACGTTAATTTCAATAAAAGCTTGGTTTGGTAATTGTGAAGAACTCTGCCCCCAATTACATCAGTTGAGGTAGAAAAGAAACACTTTCAATGTATAAAAGTTTACTTAGATGCTACAGGCGGCGATTTTTATTTAAAAAGCTAAATGAATAGTTTTTGTTTATTGCAATAACAATTTTAAATAAAAAACTTGTCTTACTGCCAGTTCATAGAAACCATTTAAAAATTCTTGTCTGCTTTTTATATTGAAAACAAAAACGAAGCACTCAAAATTTGTTTTTGTTTCCAATATAAATAGACAGCGAAGAATTTTTACGTCTATGAACTGTCAGTTGTCATTTAAAATACAGTTCCAAAGTTTAATTTTTGTTGTTAATTAATTTTATTATTGTTTCCTTCTTATGTTTATTTTATTTTTGTCTTCTTTCATATGCAAATTTTATTGAATTGCTGAATTAAAATTAGATTTTCATTTCCTAATAATCCAATTTATGTTATTTTTAAGAGCATATTTTTTGAGTTTTTAGTGCATATTTCGAAGTTTTTAGTGCATATTGAATGCGCATAAAACACTTTTTTTGGAGCATATTTCTGGTTTCCCTGGTTATAACAAACTCCGAGCGACGGGCAAATTTTTTTTGTTATGACGGAACAAATAATTTCTAAAATTGAATGTCAAAAAAATTATATTTTAAACTGAAATTTATTTGCTGTGAAACTTCAACATTAAACCAAAAACAAAGTTTCAAAAATTTTGTTTGTTTTACATACAGTACTAAAATGAAATAAACCTAAGAATATTAACGCGATGCTCTCTTTTTTAAAAACGGTGAATTTTGTATGATAAACAAAAACAAATTTTTAACATTTATGAAGTTTTGTTTTTTTTATACATGGAAATTTCACCAAGTCGTGGCGTATTCCATTAGTATTTTTATGACAATATGTCGAATAATAAATTTCTTAAAAACAAATTATAAAAACATCCCTTTATTTATAGTAATTTATAGTTATGGTAATGATATGGTTATTTTTAACAAGGTTTTAAACTTAACATACATGTATGTCTCATATGTATGTCTCCGGACATGAGCGTAATGGTTCCTCTTTTCTTGTTTTTAATTTAACGCCTGTCAAAATTAATATTAATTAAAATAAGTTTGTTTATTGTTGATTAAGCATGTCGAGATGCATTTCGTTCTTGATTTAAAAAAATCATCAGTATATATAAAAAAAAGGTTAAAAATATCTAATGCTTATAGACAAACTGCGAATAAATTATTGAGAATTACAAAGCTACTACAACAAGCAAACTTTTAAATTCGTATATGACACGCTTTTAAACACTCGTAACATCGCAATAAATATTTCATAAGTTTCCTATCTCATTTTGGCTTTTAAGTACGAGTGTCTCCAAAGAGACAACGGTCCATTATAGCTTGTGCGCATCGAATACTATTTTGTAGTGGTTGGAAGGCAGTAATTATCTGTTAATATGTGCATGAATAATAAAACACAATTAACACCACAGTAAGACTGCTGTAGATTGGGAACGTTAAACTCTGAGCTTTAATTGCATGAAAAGCTTTGTACATTTTGCATCAGAAAGAAAAAATAAAATAAAAAAACCAATTAATATTTTCAATTACGAATTTAATTGATTCAATTAAATTTTTAATTGTATTAATTACTTTGAGTGAAAAAACTTAATTGATATTATCAAATTGTTTATAGGTGAAAATTTAATTAATTTTTTAATTAATATTACAAATGATTTAATTAATATTACAAAATCATTCATATAACGTTTTTGTGTGTTATGATAAATCAAACGAATTCACTTATTTCATTTGCATGGAAAATTATTTTTATAGAGCTGAAGTTTACACTTATAGACACAAAGGACAGTGGACCAAATACAAGAATACTGATGCGCAAGTTGAGGCGGCCATCGAAAACAGCATTTTGTTCCGTTCTGTTTTTGTGTTTTCATAATAATTTACACATGGCTTTAGTGCAATTTGTTCTTTAAAAATTATGACTTGCAATTTGGTTAACAGAGTGATACAAACTTTAGCCTAATCAAATTTTAAAGCGAGAATTTTCTTTTTAATTTTTTATAATCTAGGCAAGTGTCTCTTTGCATCCTTTTTTGTATCAATGTCATCAGCTTTCTTAAGGATCAGTTAAACGCGACATAGCCATAAACAAACTTATGGGCAACACTGTACTTGATTACAGAAGACTCACGGTAACACCATAGCCATGACCATAACCATAGAAACCAACTGAATTTAAATTTTTTTAGATAACCACAAACAGCTGTTTGCTGATTAGATATGCTTTTTGTTGCATTTTTGAAATAACTAAACAAGTAAGAACATAAACAGCTGCTTATGGTTATGACAGCAACTAATAGGCGGAGCCAATATATTTATGGTTATGTCAATGGTTATGGCTATGGTACGTGTTATCGAATGGCATATCTGATTGAAACTTTAAGTACACTGATGTCACCAGTGGAAGCAGAAAGAAAAAGAGAGCAATAAGCCAGCTCTCAATATCACAACAGAATTTTCATTAAAATTATTTTTAGAAGCTTCTCATTCCCTTATTTTGAATCGTCTTTTTCTATTATTTCCAATTATAGAAATATTTTGCACTTAGAAAAAAAAACTTGGAACTATTTAATCGACTGTGCTAAACAATAATACTAGGTTGTCTTGCTTGCCTTAATTATATATAAATTTCTACTTATATTTTATGTGTTGCTTACTTTTACGTTTTACTGTATACAAAAGCAATATTCCCTTCTTGTGGCCAATTCCATAGACAGATAAAAATATGCTTTTCTTCATTTATTAATTCAGCGAACCGTAATCTCTCTCTCCTGCAGTTTCATTATATGAAATATTATTTGTTTTTTTTTCTTTTTTATGATCTATAAACATACATACATATGTGTGCATCATGCAAATATTTTTTTTTAATTCTTATTATTCTTTAATATCTTTTCATTTTAATTGACAGATTGAAGGTCGATAATAATGGTGGAGCTTGGTGTCCAAAACATATGGTATCGCGAGGATTAAAAGAATATTTACAAATTGATTTGTTGCAAGTTCATGCGATAACAGCCATTCGAACACAAGGACGCTTTGGCAAGGGTCAGGGCCAAGAATACACAGAGGCTTATGTGGTGGAGTATTGGCGTTCAGGCATGGACAAATGGCGCAGATGGAAGAATTTGCAGGGCAAGGAGGTGAGTTAATATAAATAAACTTTTTGCTTAAGAGTTTTTCTATGAGGCTTCTTTCTTACTTGTAAAATGTATTTTGAAAAAATAATACCTGCAGTTTTATTTATTTAATATTTTAAGCTTTCAAATACAAGTTTCTTTTGATGTTAATGATGTTAATTTTGCAGATGCTTTACAGGTGTTGCCGCAATAACTTCCTTATCTTAATCAATCTGGCAATTAAAATTCTCTGTTTTGTATTTAATAGATGGCTGATACTGTATTTTTTTCTTATTAATTATATTAATCTTTAACATGCTTTCAAGCATGAACGAACGTTCGTTCTCTGGCCCACAACAGCCATTTAAGTGTAGGAGTGCAGTAAGCGATAAGCATCTAGAAAAAATAAAACTATTTTTACAAGATTTTTCTCATAATCTTCACGATGACTCAAAGATGTTGCTGGGCCCAGTCAGGCACCACAACATTGTTTTAGCTGTTGTTTCTTTTTTGCAAAAAAAAAAATATAAAATAAAATAAGAGTAAAAAAAGGAATCCGGCATATTTGTGGTTAACTATTAAAAAAAGCACAGTGGAGCTAAAAATATATATAACAAGTTTTAATTTAATTTCAATTTATGGCAAAAATATTTTTTTGTTCATACTAATTTTACTATTTTTGAAAGCAATAGAAAGGCATGGAAAATGTATTGAACGGTACCTGAAATAAAAAATGTTTATAGCAAAAAATCTTCGTTCCGTACACCAAAGGTGAAAGGTTACCCTATTGTTACCGCTACGCTGTCCATCTGTCTGTCACAGGCTATTTTCTCGAGAGCCGTAAGAGCTGCTTACCTGAAATTTGGACAATGTGTGTAGAACTTTAGCCGCTACAACAATAAATACATAATTAAAGGGTGCTTCAAAACGAGCAACGAAAATTTTTTAAATTTATAAAGTTAGTGTGTATTTATACAGACTACAACACTTAACACTAAAATTAAAAAGAATTAAATTAAAGGTTGTTCTATAAGTTAATGTAATTTTGACACAACTTGCTGTATCTTGAAAACTTTAAGAGGCAAATTTTTGAAATTTCAAATCACCAAAAACCGAAAAAAACGCAGAAAACGAAAAAATCTCCAAAATTAAAAAAAGGCGCCAAAGTAAAAAAAATCCCAAAAAATTTATAAAATCACCATAGTGAAAAAAATCACCACAACTAAAAAATTACAAAAAATTAAAAAATCGCAAAAAAACTCTTAAAAGTTAAAAAATCGCCAAAAACGAAAAAATCGCCAGAGTGAAAAAAATCGCCAAAAATTAAAAAATTTACAATATTAAAAAAAATCGCCAGTGAAAAAAATCGCCAAAAATTAAAAAATCGCAACAAAAAATCTTCAAAGTGAAAAAATCGCCAAAAACGAAAAAAATCGCCAGAGTGAAAAAAATCGTTAAATTAAAAAAAAATCGCCAAAAATTAAAAAAATTTCCAATATTAAAAAAAATCGACAGTGAAAAAAAATACCACAAAATAAAAAAAAACTCGCCATAGTGAAAAAAATCGCCAAAAAGGAAAAAATCGCCAAAATAAAACAAGTTGCCAAAATTAAAAAAAAAAGCAAAAACCGAAAAAATTGCCGAAACGAGAAAAACCGCCACAGCCAAAACAAAAAAAACGCCAAAACTTAAAACGGCATATTAAAAAACGGCCAGAACCGAAAAAATCACAAAATCAAAAATAAAAAAATATATAGGCTAAAGTTCGCATAGTATTAAATATCTGGTGTAGGTACAGAACTCTTCTTGCGCGAGTCAAAGTCGCACTTTACTGAATTTTTTCAATTATGTATCTATATTTGTTTATAGAAATTCAAAAGATTGAAAAACGGAGCAATTTCTATTAAAAGAAAAATTCGGATTAACGTTCAATACAAAATTATTTTTTAACTAATTTTGAAGAAATAATAATAGGTTTGTTCATTTACTTAAACATTTTACAAATTTATAACAATTGTTAATGAAAAGTTTTCATTAATTCAAAAAATTAGCAAGGAGAGAGCGTTAAAAGTGAGAGAAAATTTTAAAGACAAAAACATTATTACAAATTATTACTAGTAAAATTTTTCTAAAAAAAAAATTTTTTCTAAAAAATATGTATACATATGAAAAAAGAAAGTATATTTTCTTAATGTAATGGGGTTTTTCTCATTAAGCCACATAAATTCAATTTTATTGTAAAATAATTTTGTTTGTTTCTCATATCTGATCAGAGATGGAAAGTCGCATTTTTGTAATTTTTAATGGAATAAAATTAAAAAATTATGAAATATGTATAAAAGTATTAAAAAATGCATGAAACTGTATTATCAAACAAATACATCAGAAATATACAATTGTATCATGATTTTCATCTATGGTTCTGATATGAATAAAATTTTTTTGCAAGTTTTTGAATTTACTTTTTCGTATCTGGGAGAGTAATTTTGTAAATTTCTGCTTTACTCTCTCGTTGCTAGTTTCTGCTGCGAAAGTAAATGAACAGACCTATTTATGTATAAGATTGCAATGCATCAAATGTTATTTGAAATTATAGTAACATAATTCCTCATATTTAGTCCCAGTTCATATAATGAAATTTTTCTTGCTAAAAGTCTTTGTTGGCGAGCGGAGAAAGAGGATTAGAAACGGAATCTTGTACTCAGGCTGTTGAAGTTCGTCAATGCAAATTTTATTTACTCACATTTAATCATTAAAATAAAATAAAATTCTTATCACATTTTTTTATACTGTCAGTTATAAAACTTTCACTTTCCTAAAACTATAATGAAAATTTTTTATTTTAAATGTTAAGCAATAAATTATCTTAAGTTAAAGTTGTGAAGTATAAATAAAATTTATACTTCAATTTCATACTAAATCAATGATATTAAATTTTTTTTATATAAGAAATGTATTCCGACTTTTAAGCAGTAAAATATATTTTTGATTAAAAAACGAAATAAAAGCCTTAACGTAATATTTTCTTATTACATATTTTTTTCTTAATGTTAAAGAACTCAAAGGCATCATAAAGATGCACCTACGGTACTGTTGCAAGGCACCTTATACATAAATTTCTCTTGCCATGCATGTCTAGCTGCATTTACATATAAGTTCAAATGTATGTATATGATGAAGTGTTTAAACTAAAAGATACACTCATACACTCTTTAAAAATAACAACAAAAAAGGCGCATACAACACAAACTGTGAAATATTTGCAGCAATAAATTTTTGCTTGATTATCTTTTTGTGTTATTGTTATTTGTGTTATTTTTTTTTTCTTTTTGCAGATATTACCCGGTAATATTAACACTTATAGCGAAGTTGAAAATTTCTTGCAACCCATTATATTTGCCACAAAAATACGCATCTATCCCTATTCACAATACGATCGTACGGTGTGCTTAAGAGCTGAAGTTGTGGGATGTCCATGGGAAGGTAAGTAAAAAAAAGCCACAAGAAAATTTTATTTTATTTTCTTATATTTTTTTTTATAAAAAGTTATAAATGATTTAGGAGCTTTTAAAAAAAAAATCGATTTATGCTTAAAAGTTTGTTGTTTTGTTGTTTGTTTTTTTTTCTGTATTGGGTGGGTGTTTGAGAAATGCCGCAATTTTATATTATTATTTTATTTTCTTATATTTTTCGTTTAAAAGCAGGTGTTTAATTTTTATTTAAAATTAATTTATGCATATATGCTAACAATATCTTAATAGTTAATATTATAAAAGAAAACCTACAAGTTGAAGTAAAAAATTAAAAGCTTATATGATATTTTTCAGCTAAAAAAAACAGTAAAGAGCCGTAATACTCAAGCAATGAATGCCAATACTATTACTAGGTTATACCTTCTTAAGAAAAGGGAAAGTGATAAAAAAAAACAGGTGGTGAAGGAAGACATAGAGGAAGGAGTGGCCGACTTCCTAAAGTTGCAAGTTGCAATGCACAATTTACCAAAATGCGTGTACACAATGCTAAGCATATATTAAGAACAGCCTTTCGTTGCGGAGAAATTTTTTCGCATTTAATCGGTATTTAGGAACGTCCCTATGCAACTCATACATATGTTTGCCTACAAAATAAAAATGATGTGCGATTTTGACAACTAATACTCATTAAAATGAGTTGCCAAACGATTAGGAACATTGGACGTTGCCAGAAAGTTTACATAGGAGTTTACGAAGTGTATGCATTTTAAAAATGAATTGCAAATTGCGTTTAGGAAGTCGGCCCTTCATTCTTTTACAAATCTTGTTTTTTGCACGTTTCTAATAATGTAGTGTTGCAACGCCTCTGGTGTTAATGAGGCGTATTAAATTTTCCAAGTTTTGTTTAGCAGCCATTTTATTGGTTATTTAACCACGACAATGATTCTGCTATACAATATTGACGGACGAGGACGCTGTGATTTTAAATTACGATAAGTAGCCGCTGAAGCAGGGGTGTAGTTCAGTGACCAGTATCTAGCCTTAACTTAACTTTTTCAGTCAACGCTGAAAATAATACAGTCGAAATTGTTTAAAATAATTAATTTTTTTTAATTTACTTGGAGAAAATAATGAACTTTATAACGAGTATCGTATTTTGAATGCGACTACGAACATTTTATACTAAGCTAAAGAGCATTGCAAAATTTTTTGTTCTCTTCAGTCGAAATACGACACCCGTAATTAGGCCCAATATGCAGCTGACCTGTATTTTCTCTCACCCAGTTTATTATATATGTTCAACAAGAAAATTTTTACTTTATAGTGTATATTTATTATAATTGTAAAATTGCATGTTTTATATTTAATATTTTTTTTTACTATTATTTTCTATTCATTCGTGTATCTTAAGATTTAATTTTCATTTCTTGTTTTAATATATTTTTTGACATACATATGCATACATATATAGATTTTTTTATAAGTTTTATAAGTATTTAATTAAATCTTTAGCAATTACGCCTTTACTTGTTAGTTTACAATTAAAATGAAAAACATGCACAGCCAATGAAAGCATGTAAAATATTAAAAATCTTAACACTAAAAAGCCTTCTTCACTTATAAAATCTTTTACTAAAATCTTTGCTAAAGCGAATAAGCTTTAACAAGATTTTCACTTTCACATTAAAATAATAGGTAAATAGTTTTGCTTGTTGGAATACTTCAGCGTAAGTTTAGTGTTAACATCTTAAGATTTTCAATGAAAATTCATTTGTATTCAAAAATATATGTTTAAGTAATTTTAATTTGTATGTACGCTTTTTTTCCTATCTTTAACATACAACATGTAAGCACGTTTATTCTTTTTTTTATTTGTGCATTTTTGGGTTATTGAGGTGCTTGCTCATGATATGTAGGCATTTTTTGTTGCAGTAGCTTGTTTTTACTTTTGCTGGCTTTAATGTTGCGATTCAATGTTCAGGTGCTTAACAAACATGTTAAAACTTAAGTATGCATTTACTTTTCTTGTTTTATAATTGTAATGTTATTTCTTTTTTTTCCTGAGCAATATTTTTCTTTGTTTTGTTTAGCCGTAAATATTTAAAAAAATATTTGGCATGTAAGTGGTTACACGAAGTTGTACCACACATGCTTGCTTTAGCTAAAAGTGTGGGTAAAAATTTAAAATATTTTAAAGCCCACCAAATATAAGCATTTAATGTTATTCAAAATCTTGGCAAAAAATAATTAACAAACCTGAACAATACATAAATAATAATAACAACAACAGCAGCAGCAGCGAGAACAACAACAACACCAACAACAAATTATTTGAAAGCAATTTATACTATTTTGAAATTATTAAGCCTAAGTAATAATATGTGCATATTAAAAATGTATTTATTACAAAATACAAAAAAGCAAAAAAGGAAATTGAAGTTTTAAAGTAGGCCACTAGAAATAAGTAATCGAATTGAAAAAAGATTGCAGAAATTTTTAGTCCTAAAAAATTGTCAAAATTTTTTTTCATTCAAAATTGCAACTAAATAAATTTTAAGATATTCGTAAAATATCCACATATCCTTGCAGCTATTAAAAAAAATATTAAAAAACTTTTCTGTAAATTTTTCATTGATTTTTACGCAAAACTGCAACTAAAATCAATTTTTTTAATGTTAAAATAAAGGACATATGAGAGACGAACTCATCCTTGCACTTATTAAGCCAATATTTATAAGAGAGCTTCCCTATATAGTTTTCGAAATATTACAAAATTTTCCTCACGTTCTAACAGCAATTTCAACAAAAATGTTAGTATTTATATAAAATACCTATTAAAAGTGAGCATTTTCTGGCTAGTGAAAGTCCCTAGATAGCTAGATTATTTTTATAAATGCGAGTCTTTACAATTTTTATTATAAGAATTACAGCTAAACTTCAATTTTGAAAATTTATAAAATAAAGGATATATGGGAGGCGGATACATCCTTACACTTATCAACACGAAACTTACCAGGGACCTTTACTTCATAGTTTTCGAAATCTTATTAAACTTTTCTTGAGTTCTAACAGCAATTCCAGCTCAAATTTAAATTTTTAAACAAAATACACAATAAAGGTGATCATGCTCTGGCTATTATTTTTATGCGATTTAGCATGTAGCATATAGCTTACCTATAAACTCAAGCTTTTACAATTTTTTTTATAAGAATTGCATCTAAAATTCAATTTTTAAAATTTTTAAAACAAAGGACATGTGGGAGGCGAATACATCCTGGTACTTATTAACTCTTTATTTACCAGGGAGTTTAGCTGTACAGTTTTCGAAATCTTATAAAATTTTCCTGGCTTTCTAACAGTAATTCCAGCTAAAATTTCAGGTTTCATATAAAAATCATATTAAATTGGGCAAGTCCTGGCTGTGATTATAAAAAATTCAATAGATAGTTAGCTTAACTGTATACATGCGAGCTTTTGTTAATTATTTTATCAATTTTAAGAATTTGTTAAATAAAGGATATATGGAGGAGGATGCATCCTTGCACTTATAAATCCAATATTTGTTAGGTAGCTTCCCCTCACAGTTTTCGAAATCATATACAATTTTCCTTGAGTTCTAACAGCATTTTCAGCTCAAATTTTAACTTTCAAAAAGAATACATATTTAAAGTGATTATATCCTGGCTGACATTTTTAAGAAATTTACCAGGTAGCTGGCTTCACTGTATAAGTGTAATCTCTTACTAATTTTTTTTATCAGAATTGCAGTTGAAATTCAAGTTAAGAAACTTGTCAAATAAACTTTCTAACATTATTTAAGCTAAAATAAAATTTTTTAATCAGAAATAATTTCTAATTCGGGCTTAATCAATAATTTAAATTCTTATTGAATGAAACATTTTTATTAATTAATGTGAGTTTCTAAAAAAGAGAAAAAAAATTTATCTAGACTTTATATCTGGGGGAAATACCGATACTTTTCTATGCAGCCACGCACTTCGTAATAAATTTTAAATTTTTGGGATGTAGTGCATGCCCTTGCTGCGATTTATTTCAAAATCGGTAAAGACCCCGGAATTAATCTGACAGTTTTATATAAATGTTATTAAATTTTTTTTCATCCAAATTATAATTCTTGTATGTGAGATTTGCATAGCACTGCAGCTGTTGTAGTGATTTGTATCACATGATTCACTAATCAATTATAGCAGCGGCTCTTGCGGCTTCTTATTTCAATTAAAGCTGAAAAAAATTTTTGTGTATAAAGGATATATGTCCTTACAGCTGGTTATATAAATTTTATTTGGCAACTTACTAAATACTTTTCGAACTTATTTTAAACTTTTATATAATTTTTCTGTAATAAATGCAACTGATATTAAATTTTTTTAAATTAAGGATATATTTTAGGTGGCCATATCCTTGTCCAAATTAATTAAAATTCTGTAAACTGCGTTACTTTATAATTTTAAAAGTGGTTGCTAAATATATAACAATATTTCATTAGCAATTGCAACTAAAACTTAATATTCAAAATAAAGGATGTATGGGAGTTATGCATATCCTTGCACCGATTCAAGAAAAATTTATTAGGTAGTTTGGCTTTATAATTCTACGAATAGAAAGCAATTTTTACTTCATAACATTTTCAAGAAAATATGTAATAATACTTATTGAATTAAAGGATATATGAAAGAAAATCATGTACTATGTAATATTTTTATTACAATAATAAAACTAGACAAAAATTATTTTAGCTAATCATTCATAAGACAATATTCCATAAAGAAGTGTATCACCCTTTACTTAACTACTTGCCAATATTTTTGGCAAATAAAATTTCTCAATTCAATTCAATTAAAATTATCACATGATGCGAATGACAAAATCCTCTATCATAGTCATGTTATCATATATTTGCAAATGTATTAAAATAAAAATTAAACAAATATGTATATATATGCATATCCTCAAATGTTTATACTAGAGCAGCAATTCCTTTGATATTTTATATTTTAATTAAATCTGATAACAATTTATCGATTTCCTTTTCAATTTTAATATTCTATTATACCTTGAAAAATAAAATTGTTTCTCCTGCATTTACATACAAATTTATAAATGTATGTATTTGTTATAATTTTTGGTGAATAAAAGGAATGTGTTTTATTCTCTGTAGTACGTTTTTTTGTGTATTTTTTTTTTTGTTGTTTTTCCTCAACCACAATATACGCTTGGGACAAAATACATGAAATTTGATTTATATTTGTTACAAGCAAATACAATTTCCGAATTAGCCATTACCACTACGACTACTCCTGCCAATACAGCTATACAACAATGCCAATAATAAAATACAACAACAACAACTAAATATAAAAAGTTATACGAGTACTACGACTCAAACAATTGTGTTACTACAATAGCAATGGCCATCAACATCATAATACAATATAATACACGTCAAGCAAAAAAAAAACACTTATACAGGCCAATACGACGAGCAGCACACTATGCCAACACAAAATAACCCAACAAGCATTTTACTGAAATCATAAGAAAAAGATTAAAAACCAGTTATACAGGCCAATATGCCAACAATTAGCTAAAAGCTGGAAAAGATTTCGTATTTTTTTTTTTGAAATATACCAACAAAAAGCATCCCAGCAAACAATTGGCTAAAAGAAAAATTTCGTATTTTTTTTCTAAATATATCAAGTTTTTCTTTAATAGCCTGGTATAATGATATTATAAGTTTGTTCTATAATATTTATTAACAACAAAAACCAATTTTCGTACTTTATTGTACATTTCCTAAATACTAAGCGCGACTTTTTGAGTTGAAGATTAGAGATTAAATTAACCTCAATCTTCATTTGCAATTTTTGGGTAGTCGATTATATTGGTTTACTTGCTATTTTAAGCGACCAATCGTGGTGGTTTAATCTTACTTTACAAACACTTGTGAAACATATAAATTTTTGTAAAAATTATATGATAAAATAATTTAAAACACATAAATATACATATGTATTTTGTATTATTTATATATTTCCTTTAACACGCAAAATATTTACTTGTAAATAATAAAATATAACAGTTTCTTCTTCTTCCAACAAAAAAATCAAGGTGTGTTGATAACATGTATGACTTTTGCATAGAAATTGTTGCCACTATTTTGTTTCTCAGTATGGTAATACTGCACATAACAATAAGTTTAAGTTAATTTTCGGATTAGCTAATTAGAGAAATAAAATCATCTTAATCTCGAACCCAAAAAGTCGCCCTAAAGCGTACTAAGCTTAACCGCATTCTTAGCGAACGAATTGTGGACGCAGGAGACAGTACCTGGATTCCGTAAATTTTATTATGATAATCGTATCGCTATAATAAATATAATGAAAATTTAACGACTTCGATATTCACTAACATATTTTAACGATATTAGCTGTTGGTTGGGGTAAAAAATAATTAAGACACAAGATCGCATTCATTGTGTTTTTCTTTATTGTTTTTTGTGCTTTTCGCTTATTTTCACATTTTCTATACAGAGATACCATATAATATTGAATAAAGTGGTGAGTAATATAACGCTGGAGACTATCGTAACCGAATAAATGTGTCGATATATATAACGATTTTTGGTTCGCAAAAACTTACAGAATCCAGGTACAGGCCTACATACACTACAAAAGATATATTGAGGGAGCTCAACAATGAAAGATCTTTTGAACTAGGCATTTACGCATACACAAACTGAACAGATCAAAATACTCCAGAGATTAATGCTACGTCATTTTTGCTTAGTCCCTCTATTTTCTGGCGCTGCTATATAAGCAAATAGAAAAAGTCTAACGCTGCAGATTTCGCAAAATTTTTAAGTTCATTGGGTAGTATGACTAAAAAAAGTATTTGTTTTTTAATTAAAAATTTGTTTAAAAAACAACAAAAAACACATACATATTTGGGGTTTTAAAAAAATTTTTTAAGTAGAAAGTAAATACTTTTATGTATTCATACTACCCATTGTTATAATACTGGTGTTTGCTGGGTATGCTCGCACACATGTTTGTATTAATTTTAAATTTATTTGTATGCGCATTTTCGCATATTTCAAATTTGGTCAAGTTTGCTTGTATGCTTGATTTTATATTTATTTGCTTGTGTATGTATGTGTGCGGTTTGTGTGTATGTATCTCTCTTTGTGTGTGGCTGTGTGTGTGTGTGTGTGTGTGTCGTTATTTCAGCATGTCTGTGCCAAGCTTTTTCCAAACAAATATTGAATTGTGGTCACTGGTTAGATTGACCAAAAATTTAAATTTTTTATTATTTTCACTTGCTCCTTTTTAAGGGGACGAATTTTCAAGGCTTCTCTGAAAGTTTTAAAGGTATTTGTTCGTTAAACTTTTATATAAATCTTTTATACTTTTTTTTTTAGTTTTAATTTATTCAAACGAAATTCGCTAATTATAAACCATTTTCAAGGACAATATTTCGCTAGCTGAAATGCAAATCGCATAACTACATTTTTTTTTTTATTTTATAGTAGAGATAAAAAACTATTAAACAAAATTATTCAAGCAACTGAAGGAAAGTTTATTTATTTTAATTTTTAATCAGACTGATTGTTACAATAAAAGTTTGAAAATTTTTTGAGGATTTTTTCTTCAATAAAATACCGTAATATTAATATAAAAATGTGATTTATAATAGTTTGCTAGTTATGAGGTTTTGCATATTAGCTGACGATATATGTACACATGTATGCAAATGCTTAATAAATTGTCTAATAAAATATACTGCTGTTTAAATGTGAATACTTAACAAAAAAAATGTTAAATCTTGCTTCCATAATGAGATATATAAAAATATGCCTTTATAAGCATAATATGCATTTTCATCAAAATAAGCAAAGATATTTTCTTATGCAATTTTGATTTTTTTTTGGTTTGCATTCCAATTGAAAACGTATGCTTTTTTTCATAAAAAAAATTGTGGGGTGTGCAGGAAAATGCGTGATTTTAAAATTTTATTAACAGATTTTTTTGCTTTGGAAGCTAAGTATGCAGAAATTATTTTAGGCATCAAAGAAACAAAACAGCATAAAACACTTTTTTAAAAGGCTTATTAATAGAAATCCAGCGTTTTCAGATCGCGTGATTCCCACAATTAAAAAAAAAATTATTAAAATTTTTTTTAATTTTTTAAAGAGAAATAAAACTTATGCAACGAATACCTATTTTTATTACTAGGTTTTACCTTCTTTTAGGAAAGGGATGGTGATAGAGAAGACAAGTGGTGAAGGAAGAGGAAAGATAGAGGAAAGCTTCGTTCGTTTTTACACGTTTTTAATAATGCAATTTTGTAGCGCCTCTGGTGTCAATGAGGCGTAGCTAATTTTCTATTAAATTTTAAATTAAAATGATAGGAAACACTTTGATAGGTGGTCAAATAAGGACATTAGGTCACTTGCATAGCGGCCACATTTTTGATATCAGACACATGATATTTTTGTACTCAAATTAAATCGCTCGAAGAGTTGATGTTAATTTTTAAAGAAATATTTTTTTTAATTTAATTTTAATTATTAATGTTCGAACTTCATTTATTTCTATATTTATGATTTGATCATTCTGGCTAAAGTTCGTATCACTATGTAGTTCAAATTACATATGATAATTATTAATGAACAAATACCACCAAAGTTAATTGTAAATATTCTGTCAAACACGTAGTAGATTGGAACAACTAGCTGTTTTCGAAGGTCACTAAATCTTTATCATCATTAATTTTGTCTGAACCAAACGGGTATTTTTAGCTTTAGTCTCGATTAATACTGCGAAAATTGTCTACCAAAAAGTCCGAGTTTATTGGAGTAGAAGCAGAGTAAAGGGATAACTAACAGAATTTGATATAATTGGAAATATTCTAGTGGCTTTTTAGAGTTCCGTACACCAAAGGTGAAAAGGAACCTTATTGTTTTCGCTACTCTATCCATCTGTCTGTCTGTCCGTCACAGTCTATTTGCTCAGGAACCGTAAGAGCTACGGACCTGAAATTTGGACAGAGTATATAGAACATTAACCGCTACAAATACAAAACGAGCAAAGAAAAATTTTAAAATCACTTGTAATATACATACAATTGTATGTATGTACATATGTATACTGACACTTGAAATTTGTAAAATGTATGTGTATTTTTATACAGACTACAAGAATTAACACTTAAATAAATCTATCAGTTAATGTAATTCTGACTATGTAAGTTTTGTAACTTGTTGTATCTTGGAAACCGTAAGAGGCAAACTCTTGATATTTTCAAAAACGGTAAAACTAAAAAATCCCAAATTTTAAAATCGCCAAACCGAAAAAAATAGCCCAAAATTTTAAAAAAGCGCCAAAACAAAAAAAATAACAAAAAAAAAAAAATTTCTAACAGTAAACTAAGCCGCCCAATCCGAAAAAACCGCCCAAATGAAAAAAATTGCCCAAATGAAAAAAAAGCCAAAAACCAAAAAAATTGTCAGAACGCAAAAAATGCGCCAAAACTAAAAAAATTTTATATTAAAAAAATCGCCAAAATGAAAAAAACGCTAAAATTAAAAAAAAAATCGTCAATATTAAAAGAAAAAAACACAAAGTAAAACAACACCACAAACCAAAAAAAAATCGCCAAAATGGAAAAAATTGTCAAAACTAAAAAAGCGCCTAAATGAAAAGTCACCAAAATGAAAAACGCCAATAAAAAAAACCGAAAAAATCGATATAACTAAATCGATACATAACCAAAAAATATCGCTTAGTGAAAAAAGATCGCCAATATTAAAAAAAATCGCCAAAACGAAAAAAAATCGCCAAAATAAAAAAACCCAAAAACCGAAAAAAATCTATAAAACGAGAAAAAAGTGTCAAAATTAAATAAATTGCCAAAATGAAAAAATAACCCCAAAAACCGAAAAAATAGCCAAAACCAAAAAAAAATTGTTTTTTAGGAAAAAAATCGCCATAATAAAATAAATCGCCAAAATTACAAAAACGTCAAAAACCAAAAAAAAAATCGGCAAAACGGGGGAAAAATGCCAAAACCTAAAAATGCGCCAAAACTTAAAAAAATCACTAAACCAAAAACATGCAAAAAAACCCAAAATTAATAAAAAAAAACGTTTGGAACCGAAAAAAAATGCCTGAATTATATTTTATATAGGCTAAAGTTACACTACAAAAAAAAAGACATGTACTAATATTAAGAAATTTTTTTCCTAAATTCAAGTAAAAAAAATTTCTAAGTTTCAGTAATTTTTTCTAAGTTTAAGTAAATTTTTACAAAAATCTACTAAAAATTACTTAATAGGAGTAAAAAATAAAAAGTTCGTATCCTCAAAAATAGTTCATAAAAATACACAATAAATTTCTCACATTTTAGGAAATCTTTACTGACTTAAAGGAAATATTCACTAAGGGTAGGAAAATGGTTATAAACTGAAGGAAATTTTATATTAAGGACCAGTCAATTTCGTCTTAAATCAAAAACTAAACTTTAGGAAATGAATTACTCCTGATTAGTTCATGAAATTTGACTTACTTAAAAGATGTACAGAGGTATACTAAATTTAAGGAAAATATTTACCAGTTTTAAGTATTTTTTGTTTGAATTATAGAATTTATTACTAATTTGCATTTAGCAAAAAACCTAAGTAAATTTTTCATATTTTCGAAGAATATTTGAACCTGAAATTTATTTTTTTTTTGTAAATAAAATAAAATTTTAAAATTCAATAATTTCAATGCTTATTCAGGCTGCCTTTGTAGGCAATTGGTTAGAGTGCTTGCCTATCAATCAGAAGGTTGCTGGTTCAATACTTGTCAACTCTCAAGGAATCTATATGTATGTTATGGTACATTATAATTAAGAATATAATATGAAGATATAACATATAACATATCATTTGATATAGAAATTAATTAAAAATAAAAATAAGCACCAGAATTAAAGACAAAAAAATGGAAAATTTACTAAATTTGAGATCAAAGACGAAAATTTTTTTTTGCAAATCTGCGAATTTTATTGGAAAATTTTATTTAATTTAAGGAAAATTTTACTTAAATATGAAAATATAATTACTATAAACTAGTTCATTAATGAGCTAGAAATTTAGTAAATATTTTACAGGTTTCAAGTAAAAAAAGCTTTGGCGCCATACGACAACTTTTTTTTTATTCAAATTTAGAAAATTTTCCAAAGTTTTAGTTAATTTTTTTTTAGTGTAGTATTGAATTGCATATCTAGTGTCCGCATTGAACCCTTTGTGGGCTGGTCAAAGTCGCACTTCACTGAATTTATTAACCAACTTTTGGTTAACAAATTTCCTTAATAATTTATTTCAATGTATTTTTAAGAAATAATCCAAAACGTTTTACAAAACGAATTTTGTATAAAAATGTGTTTAATAAATTAATTTTTATGAATTGTGCAGTTAATATTTTATTGTACGAATTAAATATTAATTTTGAGAAAAAGTGCGATAAAAATATTAAAACTTAATATTGACAAATTACCATTAAAGTACATTCCATTTTTCGTTTGTCATTCTTATTAAAGTTTTATACAAGTTTTTTTTTAAATATTTTTAACTTATATAAACATTTTCTTATAAACAAAAAATAATTCAGGTTCGAACATTAATAATTAAAACTATCCCAGTAAAAAAGAGACTCCAAAAAAGTAATGAAAATGTAGAGTTTTCGATGCGGAAGTAGTGCAAATTTCGATCCGATCTAATGATTTTCACATAGGGTTGTCATTGCAAGAAGTTCTCTTTTTCGATGCCTGGTCACTGAATTGGAAGCGATATTAAGAAAATTTTTTTTTTGTGTTCTATGATAATATTTTCGTCTAGGAAAAATGGTAAATAGTTACCTTTTTTAACAATTCGTTTCTTTTTATACGAATTTGAGGCCGAAACAGTGTTTTCGTGTAAATTTAAGCAAATAACTTTTAAATTTTAGACTAAAATTATTTCATAAATTTCTTTAAAAAAATAAATTTTTTTTTTAAATTCTGGTGAGTATTTTCTAACACTATGGAGGAGTTACAAGGTTTTGTGTGACTAAAATAAGCTTCTACATGGTTTTTTGCTCACTCTCGGCAAATTAAAAATATCGATTTTTTGGATGCAATGAAAATGTACTTCCGCTAGAATGACTTCCATTTTTTTCCACTGGGATGTAACTGAAAAATTTGGTTGTTTTTTTGTAGTTGTACTCGTAGCTGTTACGATCCGTGCTCCGTTATATTTTTAATTTAGAACGATTTTCCGTCATACGTCCGTTACACTTGGTTTATTATATCAGATTATTCCTTTTCTATAGCGACATTTTTGTACTAGATCAGAAAGCAGCCCAATTTTTTTTCTTGAATCTGTGAAAAATCATCCTAGTCGAAGTTGAAATAGGCCAACTTAGAAAAGACTAATTTCAGCTTTTTTTTTTCTTAGAAACAAGTTACTCTTTCAAACTCCTTTAAATTTGTGAATTTTTATTTAAAATTTTGTTCATAGTTTGTGTTGCATAACAACAATTAAAGAGTTAAATGAATATTATTTTTGTGTATGCAAAAATTTCTTCTCTCGATTTTACTATTAATTTTTGAAGCATTTCAATTCATTTATGGCATTAATAAATATTTATTTTATTAATATTTCAAGCTTAAGTAATGCAATTGATTATTTGTTAATTAAAAAAATCATACACATGTACATATGTACGAGTATGTTAAAATAAATATTTTACAAGATGCAGCAATTTAATTTTATATAGCAAGCCTCAAGGTATGCTATGCTATATTATTTTAAATTTGCAAAAAAAAAAGGAAATGCATATAAGAGTAATATTTACTTTATTTACTTATTTCAATTATTATGTTTTATAAATGAAAAGTGAAATGTAGTGAATAAAAATAAATTGCAAATGACGATATTTCTGAGTTTTCAGAGATCAATCGAAGAAACCTGATTAGATATCCCAATACTTATGCGATTTTTATTTAATATGCCATTAAAGCAATTATACAGCTGTCTCTAAATATTCTTATTTATCTCATCATTTGTTATCCTATTTATTTTAACTTATTGTTTTTATATTTCATAAATTTGAATATGCATGAATATTTAAATATTTATTTAGCCTTTAACTTAAATGATTATTAAATGTTAATTAATATTTTCATATGCATATGTAGGTATGTATGTATTTAGAATTAATATGGGAAAAACCTCAAACATAATTAAATTGTAAAATTTAAATAAAATATTTTGTGTGCTACTTTTTTTCTCTGCCTTACTTTGTATAGCAATTTGCGGTTGATTAGTTTTTTGTTTGGAGTGTAAATTATTTATAACTATTTTGCCATTTAATCGTTTATTATTTGTAATTATTATTTTTAATTCTAATAAGTTGTTAATTAAATGAAAGTTTGTGTAATGTCAAAGGGTGTTTAAATTGTTTCGACTTGTCAAATACAATCAAATAAATCAATTTATTTATATGTATTAAAGTATATTTAAAGCAAGAGTGTGAAATATGAAAAAACCTCAATAATTATTAACACATCGTGCCATAATCGCCAAAAAAAAGCGTAAGTAACACAATTTTGGAAATTAATGGTTTGATCAAAATCGACTATTTGCAATCGCTAATAATCGAATTTTGTCAAAAAAAAACCCCCGGTCCAGAAAATGTATCGGTTATGTTTTTTTGGCAGTTATGGCTCGATATGGTAGTGTGACTATAATTTTTAGTACATTATTCATTTGGTGCATTTCTCTCTAATTACATCATTTGCGAAAAAAACATCTCTTATTGAATCATGTCCTAGATTATAAGCCTGAGAAATGCAAGTCCATTTCCAGACAATTTTTTCCCAAGTCAAAAGTTTATCAAAAAATTTCTTTTATATAGAAGAACTTTTCTTTCTCTCTTTCCCTCTATCTTTCTTTTTTAAATATTTTTTTCTGTCTTTTTCCCTTTCAGAGACTCTGACTTTATATCACTCTCTGTCTCTATCTCTCTCTCTATTGTTCAATATTTAAAATACTAAGAATAGCCAAACTGCTGAAATTGTGTAAGAAAAAAACCTTATCATTAGGGAAACCGCAAATATGCAATTGCATGTTTTTTCTTGTGTGTCGTATTTATGCGGGGACAAGATATTTATCGAATTCAAAACTTATTATGAATTTTGGGCACCCATTTGTTAGAGCTTATTTTTGCATATTTTTGCATATTTTACCCTTTAAAGCAAGTTTTTGCATATATCAGTCTTACACACATATATTCGAATTTACGCTTTTTGGGGCATATTTTGATACTTTATAGATTTTTTTCTCTGAATATGCTTACAAGTTAAGGGGTTGGTAAATTTTTTTAACTTAATTTTTCTCCATCTAAATCTCTGTTCGAATATTCCATGTAGAGTGTATAAATTTTTCTTATATATTATTCAGTTTTACGGACGTTTGTTTCAATACAAATTCAGTTTTGCTATTTGTGATGGATTATGCCCCGAGTAGACATTGAAGGAACATTTTCAATGTAAAAAAGTTTGTTTAGATGAGACAGAAATGATTTTTATTTGAAATTCTGCTATAAAAATTATAAATAAAAATTTTGTCTTACTTATCGAAAATACAGTTCCTCCAAAGCCTGCATCCTGATATCGTGATCTAATAAAAATTAATTTGTATTATTTGTTTTAGTCAAAATTTGTACGATAATTGTGTTTTAACCTGCACTTCAAACCCAATTATTCTTTAATTTTTTTTAATTTTTTTTGTTTATTTTTTTCTTATTTCAAATGACCCTGTGGCTGAGTGGTAGCGATCCTAGCCTCTCATTCCAGAGGTCGTAGGTTCGATTCCCACAACAGATTCTGGGTTTTTTTCTGCAAGACAAGCTAATAGCTTTGCGGGTTGTGTTTGTTTAAAAAAAAATAAAAAATTTGGAATTTTTGAATATTTTTTCATTTACAAATAAACCAACTTATTTGATTTTTAAGAGCATATTTTTTTGATATGAAAAACATCTATTCACAAGGGGGTAAAAATCTTTTTCACAATACAATCACAAATTTTTAGTAAGATCGCAAACCGTCACCAAATCGGTGTGAGCTATGTATGAGTGTATTAGTGTAATCAAAAGAACAAGACTCTATAGGAACTCAAAATCATTTGTAAGTACCTTCAAACTGGTTTTTTAATAACCACAACTGGTTGATTAAGTGACTTTTTTCCTTGTCGGCGACTCACTATTTTAACATAGGCATGTCATAGGCAGTAGTCAATTGGCCGTCTCTGCATGACTTTTAAATTGACTACTAACTACTTATTTTTCAACCACTATGAAGTCAATTAATATCTATTATAGTTAAATAAATATTTATGTAAATCTTCATACACATTTGTATATCACATACATACATACATATGTATATACTACATGTATTAAGTATACATGTATATTGATATATAGAAATACCCTATAGGAACTCAAACTCATTTGTAAGTAACTGGTTGATTAAGTGACTTTTTTCCTTGTAGCCGACTCACTATTTTAACACAGGCATGTCATCGGCAGTAGTCAATTGGCCATCTCTGCATGACTTTTAAATTGACTACTAACTACTTATTTTTCAACCACTCTGAAGTCAATTAATTTATTATAGTTAAATAAATATTTATGTAAGTCTTCATATACATTTTTATATCATATACATATGTACATACATATGTATATACTATATATAATGTATATATATGTGTATTGATATATAGAAATAATTATTATTTTTATATTTAAAAGAAAAATAAATACATACACACATTTAAACGAAAGTTTGTCCTGCTCATAGAAAATATTATACATATTAATTATTGAAATTATTATTTTTTTTTCAACACAAACATTTGGCATTTGATTTCATGGCATGCTTCTTTTGATTTTTTTTTATTTTCTTTTCATTTATTTATTTTGCTTTTATTTATTTCTTACGTGTGCTTCTATTCAATATGTTTGGTTGATATCTGCCTGAGATTTAAACCAGTTTGTAGTCACTTGCAACATAATTAATTTATAGCTGGTGTTTTTTGTCAATCGACTATTTTATTTACTACAGGGGAAGTACAGAGAAACTTAACAGCTGCATAGAAATACACTCAAACGAATTTTAAAGCATACTTTCAGGAGCGATGTTAGTTTTAACAGATATTGCTTGTGAAGTGTAATTGCGTGTAATACAAACTTTTAAATAAAAGGGCGTTTTAAATGTGAAATATTTGTTTAAAATATATATGGCAGTCTTTATAAAGAATTTATAATATTATATTATAACATATCTTCATTACGTACTGTTGCCTTACACTGAAGCTTGTGCACGATAATTGAGTAACAATCTCTATCTCATGCCAATTATTATGGGTGGAGATTTTAATAAAAAGTTTGCAAACCCACAGTCGCAAGCTTTATCAAAATTTTTATTTGACGTTTTCCACTTGCAAATGAGCAGTGCTCCACAAAAACCCACCCGCCCCCTTCCATAGCTAATAATTCCACTCATATAGATGCAGTTTTCCATAGAATTTTAAATACAGTAGAGCCAAAAATTTCTATATTATTATTATTAGTTGCCATAAGCCAATATTATAAAAAAATTTATTATTAGATCCCCTGTGATCGGACTCAGATTGTTTTTTTTTTACTTTTTAGTTCATATTTTCAAGTTTTTAGTGCATACTGAATGCGCATAAAACACTTTTTTAGATCATATTTCTGGTTTCCCTGCTTACCATACTTTAATAGACATAATTTTCATACATAACAAATTTGAAAGAAAAAAATTCTTACAAATTTCTTAAAACATCCCACGCAATAACAATTTGTTTTCCTTTTTTTCGTTTTTCTTCTTTTAGAAGGCATTTTATCGTACAGCATACCGAAAGGCGTGCAACGTGGCATGGAAATCGATTTATCAGATAAATCTTATGATGGCCATGAAGAGGATGAACGTTTTGTTGAAGGTTTAGGTCAATTGGTTGATGGACAAAAGGGCAAAGATAATTTTCGTTTAGATCAAGGTTTTGGCAAAGGTAAGTATATAAATGATTTAAGAAAATCAAATGAATATTTTACTCCTACAAAGAAGACATGCACTATGTAAAAGTAAAAGTGTGATTGTATTTTTTTATACCAAGAAATTTAGCAATTTCATGCTTAGAAGAAAAAAATTCTACAACAATTTATGACTGTTGAGAATAAATATTTTTAATATAAAAGATTAGCAAGAAGACAAGATGGTTCTCGTATATTGCATACATTACTTGTAAAAATGTATGACTCGTTTCTTATTATACAAATTGGCGAATATTTATGATATTTTTGTAGTCAATGAAATATATTTTTAATGGCCCCTTACAAGCAGCATAATATCTTCTCAAATTTAGAGCTACTCAGAGGCTTGCATGTTATTATTGCTGACAAAGGTCCATGGTCTATTCATCTCATCTCACGATATGAAGAACTTCAACTTAAAATCTACGTTAAGGTTAATTTAACCCTTTTCTGCAATGATTTTGTTTCATATGTGTTTCATGTTAATCTAACATGATTATCTGGAAGCAACATGCCTGTGGTCACCATAAGTTTCCGTCTATTCGGACGACGATTTTGATCCTCAACTTAAGAAAGTGCGACTTGCAAGTCCAGGGCCATTAACATTATAAATATAATACGAATACTTTTTTATTATTATTTTTGTAATAGATAGAATAGTATCTCAATATTGAAGTGAAAAAACAAATGAAATTAAAAAAAATTCGGGAAATTTTTCACCTTAGCGAATACCTAAGCGCTGCCTAAGCGGTGTTTAGAATCATTCCTAGTAAGTTCATATGTTTAAAAAAGATTTTGTTATTAATTTCAATTCAGGTAAAAGATTTTCGTATGCAGAACACTTTTTTAAACCATGAATTCATTTCATTCAGTTTTTTATGTTTTTTTCTCTCTTAAGCAAAACTGCACTTAACGCTAATAAAAAAAATCATCGTTCAACGAAGCAGTACTTGCAAACTCACACAACCAATCCAAAATTCAAATTCTGATTGATGATTTTATTTGTATGTCTCCGAAATATTCAAATTAACGACTTTAATACATATACACACGCTGGATGTTTAATTTGATCGTCTCCAGGGCCCATACAATTACATACCGGTACGCGGTTAATGACGTTATTTAGATTTAAATTCTACCAAGTTTAGCTTCTGGCAGTTAAACCCAAGAGACTATATTATGTGTTTGTACTGCCTGCCTCTGGTATTATTTTGAATACAATAATTATGTATAAAACTGCTGCTATTGACACAATTCGTTCCAAATGTTATGTGAACACCACATGCACACTTTTGTGCTAAAGAATATTTATGTAACCGATTGTTTTTCTATTTTTTTATGTACTTGCCTTGGAAGACAACATACACAGAAACTCAATTACCCAGCAAATAATACATTATTTTTTTTAGTGAATTCTTTACTGATTTTAAGGAATGCATAGAATTATAATTTGTAGCTAATTAAAAATTATAAAAATACAGATTCTTTCGAGAGGCTCTTTATGAAAAAATACACGACTTCGAAATTAATTTTTTTTTAAATAATATGGTTCCAATTTAAATCCTGGCAGACTTCGTGCTGGCGGCCGCAACAGATATTTTATTATTGGTCTAAATTTTAGCAATAAAAAAAAAATCAAAGGGATTAAATCAGAATTTCGTGTAGGCCAACATCTTTCCCAGTGATTTTTTAGACAATCACAGCCACAATGGCTTCTCCACGACAAAACGAAGCGCATTTGGTTGCTCACGAACGCAGTTGCTCAGCCACCAGAAACATCATCTTATAAACTCCGTAGGTTTAGAAAGAAGTCTGCCATAGCCTTTCTGATACGCCAACATCTATTAAACTTTAAAGGAACATCATTTGTTGACCCACCGGTACCTGCAGTACCAGTATTAATTAAGCCACTGTTTAAACTTCGTAAAGGTAATGTCTGAAACAGTAGATTACCCAGACAAGAATCCCGGGTATTGTTATACACGTTATCTCGAAGAGATACCCTTGCGGTTAGGTGAATAAAGTAACTTCAGATGATTATATTTCGGAATCGATGTACTGCAGCAACCGCAATTTTTGGTGTCTACTCTGTAATTCGAAACGATAGAAAATGCTTTGAAATTGGCAAGTTATTAACATACTATGTTTACACACATTTTTTTTAAATGCCACAGAACAAACAAAGTTTGTATACTGTATGAGCCATAATCACACGCATGAGTATAAGAATACTCTGATTATTAATCGGTAACGCAAGCGTATATGCATAGCTCTTTTACTTACATATGCACAAACAGAGCATGTTTCAAACAGCTACACACACACTCCCACACATTTCCCATTCCATTTTATAGGTAATTTTATATACAATATATGTACAAGGTGACGAATAATGAGCTAATATTCTGAGTATCATTAGTATATTTTTTTTACCGATTAAATATCCATAGCCTGAGTATGTTTATGCTCATACTCAGGCTATGAGAGAGAGTCAATGCGCTTGATATGCATGTATTTTATTTTTAGCTGTAGCGTATATTAGTTTTTCGCATAAGTGAAGTAGAGACGCTATTGTACGAGTATGTAGGAATCGCCTATAGTCATAGTTGCTTGAGATGATGACTAAACACAGTTACTTAAATTAAGACTATTTACTAGAGCTTTTACGCGGGAAAAAATTCCGGGAATTTTCGGGAATTGCTTTTTTCAAAATCCAGGGAAATTTTCAACGGAAATTTTCAGGAATTTAATATTTACGTTTTTGGAATTTGGTTTTTTTGCATTGCTGTTCGTTGTTTTATTACCTACAACTACAAAGATGTAAAGCGGTTTACCAAATATTTTCACACATAAAAAATCTTTATACTTGTACAGCCTTGTTTATAAAAATTAATAAGGCTTTATAAAGGCTTTTTAAGAAAAAATTTTGTATAAAATTTGTATTAAAAACCAGTGATGCAAACTGTGACACGATTGGTCCATTTGTGGCACTTTTGAATGTTGATGGTCATGTACTCTCTTGGCGCTTTCAGGTCAAAATTCAACTAATTCCTTCAAACCTTTGAGTACACTTTGTAATGGGAGTTTTCTCCATTCTAAAAACTTCTTTTATTTTTGTAAATTTTTTTATTTAAACAAATCTCCGAAATCTGATCCGGATTATTTTTTAAGTGTGAAAGCCAATAGTACACAGAAAAAATTATTGTTGAATTTTTTTCAATTAAGTGTTTTCTTAGAAAAAATTATATTTTTTACTAATATTTTAATTGAACAAAATATTTGTTGGGCTAAAGAGTGGGAAAATCTTTGTCAACATATACAGTTTACTCCTGATGACTCAATATCTCCACTTAGCAAACAGTGGAAACCTATACTGGACCAACTCAAACTCAAGGAACGTAATGATCACATAGAAAATGCAAAAAGTTCACAGTTTCATGATCTATATTCTATACTGGATTACAATGTTTCTTCATTATATACTTCAAATTTTTCTCCACGTACAGTCAGTTTAATAATTAGGGCTAGAGGTGGCTTGTTAGATTTGAATGCAAAGTCTTTCAAGAATAACACTGTTGGTATTTGTACAATGTGCAATTTAGATGCTTCGGAAAATACTTATCACTTTATTGGTGTTTGCCCATTGTACAAAGAATTTAGAATACAATATTTTGGTAAAACCATACTAAATTTGAATGAAGTTGTGTGTATACTAAATGGCTTAAACTTTTTCTCCCTGTATAAATATATAGAACTTTGTTTAAAATATAGAAGATTTATTTTAAATGAATTTGTTATTTAATTTTCCATGAAAATATTAACTTATAATTTATCGTGTTATTTTTATTAAAAATTATATAAAATCAATATCTTGTAAATAAAATTTACTTTCCTAGAATTGTGCCAATCTGGCTTACAACAAAATGTTATGCCATATATAGATTTAGATATTAAACATATTGTAAATGAATTAAATATGTACAAACAAAAATCTATTAATAAATAAATAATAATAATAAATAAATAATAATTGAACATATGTTTGTTTTAATTGAAGTTACTGCTTTATCAAAAAAGTGTTATCCACAGAGCTTAACTCAGAATTTTATGAAATGGTTAACAATTATAACAAATAAATTGCAAGTAAATAATGAAACTTTTGTTGTTAGTTTGTATGAAAATCGAGCTGTTTGTTATAGTATGCTACATTGTTTTGAAAAAATATTTTCAATTAAAGTACCCAATTAATCTTTTAATTGGTTTTAATATTTTATATGGGAGAAAAAAACTACTAAGCTTAATTTTTTATTTTTTTGATTCATAGTAATTTTGACATGCGTGGAATAAAAATAAAATATAAAATTAAGAGAACAGAAATTCATTTTCTTCTCTTTTCTTGAGAAAAAAAGCACATAATAAAAAGAAATACAAGCTGATAGACCAAATATGGATGGTAAAGTTCGTACATTGGAGGTATTTGGGGTTCGATGCAAATGGTCTTGCGTAAGTATGTATGTATATGTAGTGGAAAATATCGTAGCCTTTCTTTAAAATGCAATCACAAAATACACACAAAATTCACTGAAAAGCTGCGATATTCTACATTTACACTTACGGAACACTATCAAACGCCAAATACGGCGTGTACTTTCGTGCACCATTCGAACTTAAAAAACCATACGGTGCATGACGTTTCCATTTTTGGAAATTATTTATATAAACATAATTTTAAATTTTTTATACTATTAAATTTTTTCTATATTTCAATTACTATTTTAATTGAATCTTTAAAAATGTTTACTTAGTTTTTTAACTGAATCGTCAAAAATATTGCGATTAATTTTTTAATTGAATCTTTAAAAATATTTCAATTAAATTTTAAGTTTATGTAATATTTTTTTAATTGAAAAAATCAAAAAAAAATTCAATTAAAATGGATGAGTTAATACTACAATTTCCGTGATTGGTTGAAAACTAATTATTTTTTTAACTGAATCTTTGTATTTTTTAATTGAATCTTGTTTTTACTTTTTTCTGTGCACTGTGTACCATTTGCTTTTAAGCTTTTTCCAAGGGAAACAATGAATATAGGGCACTAGCGCAACTTCCACAAAGATTTAAGTAGAAGTAAATTTTGGAAAAAGATTTCTACAATTAAAAATCGTGTGGGTAAACAAAACAAAACAAATTCTTCAAGGAACTCTTTATATTCCACACTCCTCAGGATGTTTCCAACATATGCTTAAGACTAATTAATGGCCTATTTCACGTTAAAAAATATAAATAAATTTATATTGAAAACAATAATAATATATAAATTTTTGGTTTGTTTTCAATATAAATTTTCAGTCGCAAGTTTTCTTTCGATATCGTAAATTAGGGCATCAAGAAATCGTATTTATGTAACAAAATTATGTGTGATACATGCATAATAACTAATAATTGTTTGTGATACAAATACTTTAAAACTTCACACAAAAAATGGAAACAGGAGTAAATTGAAAAATTTTGGGATTATGTATAATAAAATAAGAGTTATTTATAGAATGTTTTTTAAATAAAATTTTATTTTTTGAGCAACAAACATACATACATATGAAAAATGTATTTACTTTAATTTAACAAAAAAATACTTTAAAAAATTTTAATTTTTGTAGCTAATTTTTGTTTTTACTCTAAACCAAATAAATCACATGTGTTAAATTACTTAAACATGCTTTTGTTTTTATTTAAATAAAAATATTGTAGTCGAATACAAAAAACAATGTTTTGGGCCTATCAAAGGTATTGGCACTTTTAAATCGTTAATTTGGCCCTAAACCAAAAAACTAAAAATTCATCACCCTTTATAAAGTCATTTTAGGTTTTATAAATAAGGCTGGTAATATCTAGATTGGCAGATAAAGATGGAATTTCAATCCATGTTATAACTAAAAGCATATAAATTTATTTGTTTTTGTTTTGTTTTTTAAATATTGTTGTTCATCAAATGAAGGAATAAAGTTGTTTTGTTTTAAATCTAATTTTTATTAAAGTCACTTAATTAAATTCCCGGGAGTTCCCGGGAATAAAACATTTTTCCTGTCGATTCCCGTGAATTGGAAAAATCCGGGAAATTAGAAACCCTACTATTTACTAATGTATATTTTGTAGGGTTTTTAATTTCTCGGACTTTTCCCATTTCCGGGAATCGAGAAGTAAAATGTTTTGTTCCCGGGAATTTCAAAAACATATGAATTTAATAAAACGACCTCAATAGAAAATATGGTTTTATGAAAAAAACATAGAACATTTAAATTGAAAACAAAACAACTTTATTCGTTCATTTGATGAACAACAATATTTAAAAAAACAAAACAAAAAGAAATAAATTCATTTTGAGTTATAGCATGAATGGAGACTTTTTATGTTGAAAATATTTCGTTATCCTCTGCTTGCAAATTTGTATATTTAGGTAATAAAACAACGAACAGCAATGTAAAAAAAGCAAATTCCAAAAAAGTTAATATATTCCCGAAAATTCCCGTTGAAAATTTCCCGGAATTTGAAATAAATAATTTCCGGGAATTCCCGGGATTTTTTCCCCGCGTAGAAACTCTAATATTTTGTGATAAGTACTCATTATCATTCTTTGAATTGGTCCCTCTCTCCACAGCGACTGAATTTGCTGTAGCAACGCTGCTGAGTGAGTTATCAAGCACGTCCCTCAGCGTGTCCGTCAGGCTGTAAGCAAAACAATTATAAGCTCTTTTAAATACCCTGTACTATGAAATTTTTTTTATTTCTTTACGCAACCGTTTTCCTAACTGCTAATTTTAAGTGAGTAGAAAAAATTTCAGTCAAAAAACTTCAGGAAATTTTCATAAAGTCATTCTTTATGAGAATTGGTTAAAAGGAACAATAAAATATTGGCTCTGGCTTTAATTTTGTGTTTGTTTAAAAACATACACGTATCTTTTTAGCAGTTATTCAATGAAAAAGTTAACTAGTTCTTTTGCGATGCGTATAAAAGTATTTAAGTATTGTTGAACTTCTTAAATAGAAATAAGTAGGTAGTTTATCACTTCGATTGAATGCTGGTCTATTTTTTGGCATAATACGAGTAGTACGCAAAACTTTTGCTAAGATGTACATTTTGTTTCCTTTTCTTTTAATTATTTTTTTATGCTGGGTAATGGCTTATGTATTTTTTTTTCTCTTGTGTACTTACGTTAATGTGACTTTTTTATGAAAAAAAAAATTTATATAAATACATATACTATAACAAATAAAATAATATAATAAAATAAAAAATATCGTATAATAGCCCGCGTGCTTGTGGCACATGTCAAAAGAATATTTTTAATGTTAAGCAACCTGATTTTATTGTTTGTTATTTGCATGACATACATAATTCTGAATGAGTTGACTAAGGAACCAAAAACGAATAAAATAAAAAATAAAATAATATAACAAATATTTTAATAACAAATATTTTGTTATGGAAATTGTTAGTTTAACGATTTAAGCAGATTATTTTTAATCATATTTTTGGGAAAAATTTTATGAATTTTATTGAAGGCAATAAAAAAAATATATCGTGCTGAGTTAAAATATTACGTCAGCCTTCCAAAAACACATATAATACTTTGAGTTAAAAGTACATATTTACTCAAAAATCATAACTCAACAAAACTAGTTTGCCAGAAAACGAATTTAAAGTTTTCAATTTAGACAAAACTTAGTGGAAATAGAACATTTTATTTTGCTTTCAAGAGTTAAATAAACAATATATTTTAAAGGAAATAATTACACAATAAACAGAAGAAAATTTTCCTGCGATAAACACGTTTAATATAATAAAAAAAAACAGAAATCAATTAAAAATGTAATTGATTCAATTACACTTTTGTTTAAAAATTTGTTTTAATTAAAAGTTTTATTGACTCAATAAAATTTTTAATTAATTTTTGTGTTTTTTTTTAATTAAACGTTTTTAATGTATGAATTTTTTTCTGTCTATTAAGAACGATATTAGGCATAATCTTGCATCATTAACTCAAAAATTCCTTTTTTTGAGTTATGACATTATTTGAGTAAATGAGCGATATGTACCTATTGATGCATATGTGCACTACAGCGTGTTCTTTTGTAATTATTTTTTTTTTGGTAATAAAAAAAATTTCAACTCGAATTTTTTGCTTATTTCGATAGATGAGCCTCTATTTCATATGAATATTAATAACCCCGATTTTAAAAATATAATGATTTAGGGCATTTCTCTATAAAGGCGACGCTGTATGTGAATTTGCCATATTCTCTCACTCTCACAATTTTTATTTATTAACATGCTGTAGTTGAAAGCTTCATAAATATTTAACTTATTTATTAAGTTATTTTATTGTCAAGCTTGAAAATAAAAAGCAAACTAATTATCTTGTCTTGTGCCGAGTTGATCTCTTAAGTGGAATAGAATCCTTTCTTTAGCCGCATGCTATTTACACAAGTAAAACTTTCATTTTCATTTTTATTGTTTCATAGAACACACATAAAAATCGCCTGCATAGAGTCATAGTCATTGTATTTTACTCTACAGAAATGTTTCAAATTAGATTGAGTGATTGCGTGTTGTATTGGCTTGTCATTCAAACAATTTTAAATGTCAACAAAACAAATAACATTTGCTGTAATTATTTGTATGTTTGATATAGATTTGTCGCTGAATATTGTTCACTTAATGGCCTTTAAGAAATAATTATTGTTGGGACTTAATAATAATCGCATTAGAGTTGTAACACTGTGCGACATAATGCAACAAAAAAAAATATATTAAATTACTTGTTTAGGGACCTAAAGCCTGTTTTTTAAAAGAAAAATTTTTTCTTAAAACATTTTAGTTTTTGAACACTAATATTGAGAATTTAGTTCCATATTTGAAAAACTTCGCGTATTCTTTTTGCTAGAAAAGCTAGAAACCCTTTCAGTAGAAAAACGGTTGCAAAATATTTTTAATATCAGCATTTTGTTTGTTTATATGGTTAAGCATTGTCTATATGCATTTCCTTCCCGATTTTTAAACTCATCAGTAGACTAAATCCAAAAAATATTTGAAACATAGTAAGTTTGGAAACCTCCATCCAACATCATTACAAAACAAGTATATTTATTCAATTGTTCATTTATTTTATTTTCCAACACAATTAAATAAAGATGCTTGTTTTGTAAAGATTTTTGTGTGAGGCTTTCAAACTTATTATGTTTGTACATTGTCATTCTTAATATAGTCTTACTATAAATATACGAAGGTTTATAGCTAAATTCTAAAAATTTTTGGTTAAAGTATACTGATGGGGAACGAAATGCATATGGGCATTTCTCCCAGAAATTACACTATTTTGTCGTGTGCGACAGCAAACAATTAACCTTGTATTTCTGAACAACGTGACCCGATTTTTCTTAAAATTTTACTTGACGTAGAACTGCTGACGGCCTACACAAGTATATAAAGAAGTACAAAAAAGTTTCAATTTCTTTGAGAAAAAAAACAAACATATTTGCTTGGTGTCGCATGCTACAAAAAGTTGACATTCCTGAGGAAACGCCCATATACACAATGCTTAGCCATAATAACAATCCACATTTTAAAATTAAATTAATAAAGACTTTATGACAAATAAATATAATTCGGTAATTCATGTATTCTTAATATGGTTATGAGCACTTCTAGCCGCATATTAAATCTCTTTTATTATGTCTTTTATGTAAAAAAAATATTTCTTTGCAAAATTATTAATTATATAACGCAAACAAACACGTTTAATTAAAAAAAAATCAATTAAAACTTTTGGTTGAGTCAATTAAACTTTTATTTATTTTAACATTTTTAAACAAAAGTTTAATTGACTGAATAAAATATTATTTTTAATTGATTTTTGTTCTTTATTTCAATTAAACCGTGTTTATTGCAGGATATTTTCTGTGTGCATTTCATTTTCTATCAATAAATGTGAAGAAGTTGAAGAAATTTAAGCATACTTTGAGGAGAAACAATATCGGAATAGTCCTGTACCTGGCTTCTGTAACTTTTTGCGAACCAAATATCTTAATATATATTAACAAATTTATTTACTTGCGTTAACGATAAAATGATTCCGTAATTTCTTTTTTACAAAGTAGTCTCCAGCAGTATTTTACTCACCATTTAATTCAATATTATGCGGTATCTCTGTTTGGAAAATGTTAAAATAAGCGAAAAGTACAAAGAAGAATAAAGTATAACTCAATGAGTTTAATATTGTGATTAATTTTTTTCTTCAACCGACGGTGAATATCGTTAAAATATGTAACTGAATAGCAAGGTGGATAAGTTATAGCGGAACGATTATCGTAATAAAAGTTACTGAATCCAGGTACTGGTCTAGACTTGCAGTTTTTGTGGCAGCAACTTTTAAGTTTTTAGTGAAAAGGAGCGAGAGAGGATACAAAATGTATACATTTCTGTTTCAAAACTCTCCCACATATTCAAATAAACTGCCAGTCTGGACCTTGACTAACATTTGAAATGCACAATACCGAAAATTTCAACATAATTTCTCCTCAAAGTATGCTGTAATTTCTTATCTTAAACACACATTTATTGATAGAAAATGAAAGCTTAAGTGCAAAGAAAATTCAGGAAAATAGAGCAAATATACAAATCTACATCTTTTACAACTCACACACACACACACACACATATGCATACACACACACATTAGAACACACACATTAGAACTCATAAACACTAACAAGTCTCTGTCTGTAATGAATTTGTTGCCTTTGAAAGTAATTTTAATACAGATTATTGTAATTTATCATGTTGCTGTTTCTTTATTTCTTTTTTTAAATTGCCATTGCCATGACTAAAAGCAACAGCTTTTATTAGAAATCGTATGTAAAGAAAATGAAACATTTCCATTTAATATGTCAATATTTAGACAAAGCAAAAAAGCAAAATTATGACAGGCAAATGTTTGCTTAAAGGATAATAATCAAAATAATGCTAATGGTTATTGTAATAATTGTGATGATTTGTCAGGGAGAAAGTTGCTGTTTGTTTACTGAGGCTAAGTAAATTTAAATTTTTAATTTTTTAAATTCATGCAATAAAGCAAAATAATTGGAACAATTTAAATACTTTAAGCAACGCAATAGTAAATAATAAAATGTTATAAAAATTTAAAAAGAAAAATTATGGGCAACTAAATTGTTATACATCGTCAGCTGAAATGCAAAAGAACGCAACTAAAAAAAAAATCAAAATCGAATTTTTATTTCCTTATGACTATTATATAGAAGAATTAAATACTCGTAGTAATTAAAAAAATCGAAATACCCAACTGCGATCAACTTTGAACCGTTAAATATCCTAAATAGTCATTCGAAATGAAAAATCACAATGAAACCTAAAGATGATTTTAAAATACCTATCGAATGATAGCCATTTTGATATAGTTCACCGACTTATTTTTTTCGCAATTACGAAATGGCGTCTGTTGTCCGCCATATTGAGTTTTGACTACTGTCATATCTGTATCTTTGAAACTCCCAGTATTAAGACAAATCAATTGATATAGAATCATGAAAATTGGTTCACGCATTCAGTTTTTATAATGCGGCAAAGGAACACACATACATACAACACAGGCTGATTAAAACAATACCTTTCTTTGCGTCGCGCAGTCAGATAAATGTTCAAAGCTTTATCCCAACAATCAGTTAAATTCAAAATGAAAATATAGAAACTTTACTTCAGTCTGGTTTAATATTTCAGATAGTGTCATATTATTCTTAAAGTAAAATCTGTGAAAATAATTTTTGAATAATTTAATAAAAAAATTTATTTTTCATTTAAGGTTATGAATGGGTGGGTTGGCGCAACGACACTGCCAACCTGCAGGGTCGTCCTGTGGAAATAATTTTTGAATTTGATGGTGTAAGAAATTTTAGTGCTGTAATTATACACACCAATAACATGTATGTCAAGGATGTGCAGGTATGTGGAAAAAACAAATAAAACAAATAAATATTTATATTTAAAAACACAAACATACTAATTATTGTAATTAGAGAAAAAGTTTAGGAATAATTATTAGAAGAAAAAATAGCGCTTTGAAATTATTATCATATAAATGCGGTTTAGAATAATCAAACTATAGAAATAAACAAGTTAATTACACAAATAATAAAAAATTAGGGCCATTTTACATGGTGGTATTTATGTTGCATACGAGAGCCTGCTGCTACTTTTATTATCCTGCCGATTTTTTATTTTTTTTTGATATAAGTAATCCTGTTTTTTTCAAGTATGGGGAAATATTAACAACAGTAGCTGTTTTCGACAATTCAAGATGGTATTAATTGCATATAAAAAAATGGTCACACCCGTCCTAATGGAATTATTTATATCTAATAATCGTTTTTTTCTCAAGTATACACTATGGACATTATTTGTTTTTTTACAAATCAAGATAGAATTAAATAATTTTCTTATTGCATTGAAACAAACACACATAGTCACACCCGTCCCAATGGAATTACTTATTTACATATAATTTAGAATATCCTTTCTCTTATGATCAGCCATGTGAAACGTTATACTTTATCAGATTATGCTTAGCATCAATGTTTCTTGGCAATACAACAGAATTTTTGTTGAAGGAAACAATAGAATTCCGCAACAAATTGTTACAATATATTCAGGTGTATTTCTCGAACGTCAAGCATTAATACCAGCTCGTGAATTCAGTAAATTTAAGCGAACTGAAAAAACTACTATTTATCTTTATATTGATGCGTTTGCTGTAACGCTATTGTTATTCTGTATTTTCTTTTTTGCGATAGTGTACTTCTCAGTTTTACTCACGAGCTAATTTTACATAATTTGGCATCTCTGCATACAAAATGTAAAAATAAGCGAAAGACACGGCGAAGAATTAAAGAAAATCCAATGAGTTTGAGGTTGTAGTTTGACTTTATTTAACCGACTTCAAAAAAAGGAGGAAGTTATCAATTCGTCTAAATTTTTTTGACGGTATTACTTCATAAGTCGGTAAATTTAAGACAGATTGTAAAAATTCTTTTTTTCGTCTGAGAGAGTATAGCTTCTCATTGGTCCCATTTGAATTATTTGATTTTATGCATTTCCTTTTATTTTATTTCTATGAAACCTATCAATCACTTTTGGTTCTTGTAATTACAGAATTTGATATTTTAAAAATGGGCTTGGTTACGCCCATTAAAATTTTTTACATTCCCCGTGGCTCTGCTTAACCGAGTTTTACGAAATTTTACACACACCTTGAGCTCTAAAATAAACACAATCCTCTATTTGCAAAAAAGGCAGGGTGACTGACACCCATTAAAATTTAATTTTATATTGCACGTACCGCTTCTTATCTTCTTCTATGACATTGCATCTTTGCATTGAAGTCGGTTTTTTTTCGCAGAATTATTTATTTCAAGCGATAAAATATGTTATTGTATAGCAAACTCGATACATTCTCGTTTTATTTATTATAGCAATACAATTATCGTAATGAAAGCTACTGAATCCATGCACAGTTCAATATTACAACGTTGTTACATTAACCCAGAAACTTTAAGATTTTTTTCAGTTGCTCTCACTCTAGGAAAAGCAGGGATAGTGCTCTCTCAGCAGCAAATTTATGAAGAAATCAAAACGTTACAAACAGCAAACTTAACATTTCTGTTATCAAAGTTTACATACATAAACAGCAACCCTCGTGTATTGCTCTTTTTTTCATGAACTACTTTTTTTCTCATTATTTATTAGTGGAATTTAGAGATAATTTTCGGTTTAACTAAAAACCATAAAAATAGTTTTATATAGAACAAAATAATTAATTAAAATTTTGTTAATAATGAAGGGTGGCCAAATCAGCGCAAAGAAAATTTTGCAAGGTAGCAGTGGTACAAAGGGACTAAAGGACAGTTTTTCGCAGAACAATTCATATCTCCGCAACTACAATAGTGAGGATTTTTAAATTGTTTAAAGGGCTGGTATCCGCCATAAAAAATAATTATTATTTTCCCTATATCTTCCGAACTACTAGAGTGAGGAACACTTAATTTGGTAGGGATAACTCTTAAAACAAACTCAATGTTCCACTTAAATCTTGGTGGTATAGGAGAACGGAGACTGGTACCACGTAAAAAAAGTTATTATGAATTAATTAATTAAGGGTGAAATCCTTATTCCAGTTGTCGACATCGACGTCACTTTCAACACAATAACAAAACTTTAAGGATTCTGCACCCTTTGTCGAAAGCCACTGACTCCTGTTGGCAAGTTTAGGCTATATTTTAGACTTTAAGGAACGGAGAGAGACTGTCAGTAGCACAAAATAGTTCTCGAGAGCGAACAAGCTAACATTTTTGGTATTGTGTTAAAGTGACAACGATGTCGACAATTAAAATAAGAGTGATTATTTTTTTATTTAAGAAATATCGAAGCAGGAAAAAATTCATATAAATGGTGCTTTACCAACAAAATAAGCAGTTTTTTTTTTATTCACGCATACTCCTAATGAATTGCCTGCTATTGAATGACTTCGGATACGAATTAACCAAAAATAAATTAACAAGCTTAAGAAAGTCTGCCGAAAGCACACATCTTATTTTTTAAACCATTATTATATAATAATACAACTACCATAACGCGTGACTCCTGAGTGACTCACACGTGACTAATGCGTGACTCACGCGAAAAAAAAATTATGAAATTTGTACATTCCTTATGAAAGCACATAAAATAATGCACAAAAACAACTACAACAAATAAGTTAGCGGAAGTCAATAAAAGCTTATTATTATGGTAAAACAAAAGCGTGAGGCTATTACTTGCCTTTAGTTCGGAAAGCTTTAATTCTACTGTTATAATTTAATATGCTTTCAGTGTGCTCAGCCGTTGGAGTCATTTGAAATAACACAATAAACTGTCAACTTTTTTTTTCTACACATAAATAAATTTATGAGTAGTTTTTTATATGTCTAATATTTTTTAAACACTAAGATAACGTATTTTAATATGACCCATATAACACTTGAAACTGTCACTTTTAATACCTTTAATAAAATTTATAGAACAAATATTTGGTTTTTTTTAAGAGATAATCTTTATAATGTTGAAAATACCTTGGATAAATTTATGCTCGTATATGCACAACGGACTATAAGTGCATATGTATGTTTGTCTATGAGCAATAATAATTATCACTGTTTAAATAAATAATAATAAAAATAATTTTTACATTGCACTAAAATTATAAACATGCTCGTACCTCTCAAAATATATTGAGATATGTTTATCATTTATTTTGTAAACGAACACATTATTTACTTAAATTTTGATGCGTTAGTTTGTTATAAATTAAAACATCTTGAAACTTTGAAATATTTGTTTACAAAACACTTAACACCTTTGCCCCAAAAAGTCTAAAGAAAAATTTTATGTTCACTGGTGGCCAACATAAAAATTAATTCAATGCTTTTGTTAAATTTTCTTTTATTTCTTACTAAATAAAATTTTATACTATTTACGAATTCTTATATGTAGAATGAAATTTTACAGACGCACAGCAAGACATTAGATTTTCGGATAACTAAAGGCTAATGTGGCATCACTGCAAGGGAGGTGGATTCGATTTCCACGAAAGACTAGGGGTCTAACCATCGCTTTCGATAACGAGCTGATTCAGTCACGTTTTTCAGTTTGAGATGCTGGCATTCGCTGTCAAATAATTCAATGATATGGAACGATATCGAATGCCGCAATCTCAAACTGAAAAATTTTGAGATTAGGAAATAACTTGGTTGCCAAATTATGAAATATCAAGAATTGAGCTATCATCCTTTGACATATATTTAGTAAAAAGTTGGAAAATTTTTACCATGGAACTCTAAACACTTGAAGAAACAGTTTTATTTGTGAAATTTATGAATTTTAATTTAAAAAACCAGTTGAAAAACCCAAAAACAAGCGACGCTGTGAAAAATTAAATTCGGGGCTACATTAACGAAATAGGCGAAGCTTTATTGCAAGATAAGGTTTAAAATTTTGATAAAAGAGCAAAGGTCTGCTGACGCGCTACAGGTGGACATTTATTCGACATCATATTCCATTATTAACACACATATTTCTATCAAAAAAACTGAATTTGTCAAATAAAAAGTGTGTTCCAAACCCTAAATTAGCGCAACATTACATCAATGGCAAAATTAAAAAAGTGCTTATGTCCAGATAAGCTAATTTATAGTTAATGCCACCTCCTGTAGTCTTTATATTCAGAAGTAGATTTGCCCATAATCTCAATTATTTTATGGGGCTTTTTTCAGAAAATTTTAAAGCAATAATAATTCATTGCTTTAAAATGCTTCTTATCTTTTTTTGACTTATGATCTCATATGGAATAAAAATCTTAATTTAGTTTATATTTCAAATTTAATGTATTATCTAAAGTGTGTATAATTATAAAAATAACAGTGTACGCCGAAATTCCCAAATTAACTGCAAAATAATTACATTTTGTGGAAATCAACTTGCAAGTTTAAAAGTGGTCTCCCACAAAACTGTAAGATATGACTTAAGCACTTTTTCCTTATTACAACAGATACAATTTGTAATATTTTATTACACAAAAAAATATGATTTTAATTAAAACACAAAATCGAACTTATCTAGACACAATGGAGTCTGTATATCATTGCATGCACACATAAAGGGTAGTTTTTTGCATGTTTAAAATTTTAAGTAAAATAAAAATCAAATAGAAGATAAGGCTTATTCTTAATAGCAACGTGCGGTTGATAAGAGAAATTTTTAAAACAAAGTTAATATATCGGCACTAAGAAATGTCAGCGGTTGAAAAGAGTTATCAACTAAAAAAAAAATGGTTGGTAAAATGGGAGGAATATACCACGGAGTTAAATATTTTAGATCCACCTAAATGAAATTTTCTACTAATTTTTAAATGATTTCCGCACATTTTTATTTTTGTCATTTGTCAGCTGTTATGTTATTTTCTTCAAATGCATATTCACAATTGCCAATAGCTACACCGAAAGAATTTTGCTTCATAAATTCAATGAAACAATTTCATTAAAAAATTTTCACAAATCCAATGAAAATTTCATGAATATTGTGAAACAATTTCATTGGAATTGCTTCCTTGATATTCTGGTTTCGTTTGAATAATTTATTAGATTTATGACAAGAATATTTTCTAATTATTAAGAAACCCCTTTATATTTAAGTTATTTTATTGTTTCGATGAAGTTATAGCACTGCATTAATTACACTATTAAATAAATTTGATGGAGTTTTCAATAAAATAATTTTAACGAAACTGGTTTCATTAATCCAACGAAGCATGACGTTGGTTGAGTTTTAATGAATTTTTTATTAGATTAATGTCGAAATTCATAGAATATCTGCCGAAAATTTTTTCAGTGCACTTAATCTTTCACAACTTTGTCAACTGGTTTTCGTAATAACTATTTCAACCATACCCAGTGAAAAAAATGGAAGTCATTCTAGTGGAAGTACATTTTCATTGCTTCCAAAAAATCGATATTTTTAATTTGCCGAGAGTGAGCAAAAAACCATGTAGAAGCTTATTTTAGTCACACAAAACCTTGTAATTTTTCCATAGTGTTAGAAAATACTCTCTAGCATTTAAATAAAAATGATTTTTTTTTTAAATTTATGAACTAATTTTAGTCTAAAATTTATAAGTTATTTGCTTAAATTTACATGAAAACACTGTTTCGGGCTTAAATTCGTATAAAAAGAAACGAATTGTTAAAAAAGGCAACTATTTACCATTTTTCATAAAACACAAAAAAGGGAATTTTTCTTAAAATCGCTTCCAATTCAGTGACTAGGCATCCAAAAAGAGAACTTCTTGCAATGACAACCCTATGTAAAAATCAATAGATCGGATCGAAATTTGCACTACTTCCGCATCGTAAACTCTACATTTTCATGACTTTTTTGGAGTCTCTTTTTTTACTGGGTAGTTGACAAATTTTTGCTCTTTTCATGCTGTTCATAATAAGCCTGGATGTCAATTGCCATGAATGATAGTTGTCATTTTGATTTTAATATATATTTCGGAATATGACTAACGCGGATAAAGTTTCTACGCGTTTCATTTTGCTATGCTTTTCTAGCAAACAAAAAATAAAACATTCCATCGCTGGATATAAAAAAAAAACCGCTGACTTGTTCTCCCACCACACATAAAGACCAAACGCAGTCAGATATTTCGATTTTTAATTAATTAAAATTTAAGTACCATAAAAACTGAAAGTAATCACTTTAATTCAGTGATTCGCAAAATAAAATATGTTTATATAAGTGGTAAAAATTAGAGTAAAATAAAGTTACACTCGAAGAAAAGTTTTATAATTTAAAATACATGCTTTAGTAAACAAGCAATTTCATAAAAAATTCCTAAAAAAATTAAAAAACATAGAATAATCTATTTAACTATGTAGTGTACAAATTAAAAATTAGATTTAATTACAGCTCTGTGAAAACTATTAAATTGTACTTTCAAACTATCCTCCCTATTACTCTTAAATGTATTGCATATTGCCAAATAATTTTTAAATTTTAACTTTAATTTCGTTCCGTGTGCTCAAAAAAAGTAAGCAACAAAATTCGTACTTCATTCATCGCTTTCTCAATGACGACCAAATGAAAGAGTATAAGCATGTGTGTGATTTTCTTGTCCACAATTGCGGTATGGCTTGCGGTTCACTGCTTTAAGTGCACAAAATTCTACAGCAAATGTTTTGATTTTTGTTACAAAATTATTTGTGGAACTGCCTTTGTTTTTAATGTTCATATTAGAAGTGCAAAATAGAAGATAATGTTATGAATTGGGCTTATTTCTATTTTAAAGGATAAACAAATGAGCCTTATTTTAGAAACAATTCATGCTGCGCATCGCTATGCTTCACATATATATATATATATATATATATATATATATATATATATATATATATATATATAGGTTCCCGTCGTTCCTACAAGGAGCATAGCGCTTCAGATGTTATGTGCGAATTAATGTTTAGCCCCACGTTTTTTTACGTTATTGACTTTCACTAACACTTTTATTGCTGTTGTTTTTTGTCATTATTTTGTGTGCTTCTATTAAATACGTACCAATGTAATGATTTGTAGCGCGTGAGTCAAATATTAGTCACGTGTGAGTCACACGTAATAGTGGTTGTATTTTGTATATAATATTGATTTAAAAAATAACATGTATGTTTTGGCTACCCTTTTTCGGCATGTTAAATAATCTATTTTAGGATAATTCGCAGGCGAAGTCATTCGATGACAGGCAAGTCATCAGTAGCGTGCGCGAATTAAATATCTTGACATTTTGCTTGTTTTGTTGGTTAAGCACCGTTTATATGAAGTTTGTTCCTGCTTTGGAATTTCTTATATAAAAAAATCATTTTTATTAATTAATTAATAATTACTTTGTAAGGGGGTGCCCTTCTACCTCTTCGTCTCCCAGCCCACTCTCTCCTATACAGCCAATATTTTTTGAAACATGCAGTTTGTTCAAAGTGCCACCAATATAAAATATAGTGACTTTTACTATTATAGTTGTGAAGATATTTTTTGATCCGCGATAAAAAGCTCTTTGGCTCCCCCTATGCACCGCTTAAGCCGCTTGCACAAAAGAAAGTAAACCTCCTTTGGCATTACAAACATCAAGGCATCATACGATTTGCGATTCGCGACAAATGTTTTTGACAATAACAAAACGCAACACTTTCACTATTCTAGTTTTCTGATGTTTTTAATTAATACAATTCTACATCATAGAACATAGCTATAGTCAATAATTCAATAGAATTTTGTGCATACTTCAACTTCTAATTACAGTTATTCATTTGTTATTGGAGGTGTCTTAGGGTACCCGGTTATAGCTATGCTTCTTAGCTATATAAAATAAACTTAATGTGTGAAATAACGATGTAATAAAATTATATTATCTGATGATGTGAAAATCGCCGCAAATATTTCAAAACGTTTCCATTTATATTCTATTATTTTTTTCTAGTGGCGTACGAATAAACTAATATTAATAATATATGAACAGAAAAATCAAACAATTTGTTTTGTTTATTTTCGCACTCTGGTTTTAACAACAAAGGAATCAAAACAAAAATAAATTTATAACTTATAAAACCAAGTCATAGCTCCTGTGTCGTCACTTAAATAGCATAGCTATAAAATTTGCTCAAGTGAAATTGTTGCATTTTATAATTTATAGGCCTCCTCAAATATACTAATGCAAAATGCAATAAAGAGTAGAACGTAGGGTATAGACTAGGGCTGTTCAAAAATGCATTACGGCACTGTAAATTGAAATTTAAATGTCCTAAAGTGTTACGCGTAAGCAGATAACTCACAAATAAATATCAAGTAATACGTACAAACATGGTTACTGCTAAGAAGGATTACCACCAAACTTGAAGTGCATTTTTAATTAAAGTTTTGATCGTATGATGCAGAGCAGTGATGCATTTGACCTTCACTCTACTCACAATGAAATGGTAAATCAAACTAAAAAAATTAAGCATTAACTACAAAAATGCCACATACATATGTATGTATGTATCTCAAGCAATATTGTCAACTTATGATTCCTTAGTTCTTAAAAAAAACACCCGTTGCCTTTATATAAGCTTACAAATATGCATTATATCAACCCACAATATCTTAAAAAAATATTGCATATCACTATTAATTAAAAAAAAGAAAACATTGTTTAAGTAATAAAAATAATCAAAAAGTAGCACAAAACTGTAATAACTTTTTTTTTGAACACGAAAACCTATAATTTAAAACGAAAAACAATTTAGTAGATTTTTAAGAATTACCTCCCACTTCCACAAGCCATAAAATAAATAAAACAAATAATATATTAAACAACTTTTAATCATTAAATTGTTTTTAAACATAAAAATTTACAAGCAATAGACAACAAACTACAAATGAACAAGTAAACAAACAAATCGGAATAAAAAATAAAAATATTGATTAAAAAATATTATTTTTATAATAGCAACAAGCAAACGAACGAGCCAATGTTTAAGTGTTCAAGTAATCAAGCGAGTGAGTAGGTATCAGACAGTAAAATAAATAAATAAATATAATAAAACCTACAGAAAGGCATCCAAACACAGACACAAACACTTGATATGAATAACAAACGTTTCACTTAAAACAACAAATAAGGCAACAAGACATAACAACAACAATTTTCAACTGGCTGTACTGACTGACTGATGGTTGTGTGTCCGTATGACGTCTGTCGGCTTGAAACCTTTTAGAGCGTTCACCGATCATGCCAGACAGTTTGGCGGCAGCATGAGGTAATAAAGAAGATAAATTAATAAAACTATATGTAGGAACTAAAAATTCATTTGTTTAACTCAACGAAGAATACTCGTATTAAAATAAATATCTAGTAAAACAAACAATAGTGCTGTTAATGTTTACACAGAAAGGAACAAAATTATAATGAATTTAACTGAACAAAACTGAACTAAACTCAGCGATAGAAGGAAAACAATAAAGTTTGTCAGCAGGAACTATTTTACTGCAAAGGAGAGGATATATCTATCAATGACATTTTCTGTCATTTAAGGGGATGCATTCATTAGATTTAGTTTTAATAAAAGAAATATATACAAAGTGAAACCTCTCCTAACGGACAGCTTCCGTAACCCAACACCTCTAATAAACGGACAAGTTTTGTAGAGCCAAAATTCAAATAAAAGACTATGCACCATTCTAATAAGCGGAAACGTCTAATAACCGAACAATAATACGACGACGGTGAGTGTCCGATTATGACAGGTTTCACTGTATACAAATTCACAAAGATCTATGCAGATATCAAAGTTTTTATTTTTCTAAAATGCAGCAACTTAAAAAAAAAATAGGCATTACAATCTCAAATAACAAAACCAATAAATATTCGTAGTTTTTAATTAACCGGGTCAGTTGACAAAAGAAGAAGAGTTTCCCCCTAACATAAATTAATACTGAGGTCTTCGGAAAATTATATTATACAAATTTTATTTAAAAATACAATAATACAAGTAAAATAAAAACAAATAAGATTTGCTTACATCCCGCCAATTCCCAAAAAAATTCGAAAAATCCCTAAAATGGGGAAATTTTTTCAAACGCTGGAACGAGCATAATTTTTTCTCCTTTTAGACTTTTGAACTGACGCCAATGTTAAATTTAGTTTTATAGGCAGATTTTGTAAAAAATCTCGTCTATAAACTTTTGAAATTTGTAAGAAAAATAACGAATATTCGTTTCAAAAAATATTTTTTCCATACAAGTTTCTAAACGAAAAAAAACGTTTCTATTTACAAAATTTGGCCATTAATGTTACAAATTCTTTTTTATTCAGTCAGGATATATCTGTCCATGGCATTTTCTGTCATTTAAAGGGATGCGTTCATTAGAACTAGTTTTAATAAAAAAAAAATATACAAGTATATACATATATTGAAACCTCTCCTCACGGAAACCTCTAACAACCGGACAAGTTTTGTAGAATCAAAATTAAAATAAAAAAATGTGTACAACTCTCACCTCTAATATCCGGACAAAAATGCAACGATGGTGAGTGTCCGATTATGAGAGGTTTCACTGTATGCAAATGCACAAAGATCTACTCAAATATTAAAGTTTTTTTCTGAAATGCAGCATTACGACCTGAAATAACCAAATAAATAAATATTCGTATTTTTTAGTTAATCGCGTCAGCTGACAGAAGAAGAAAAATAGTATCCCCCTAACATAAATTATCACTGAGGTCTTCGGAAAAGGATGTTATAGAAATTTTATTTAAACATTTTTTCTCACTTATAAGGAAAATTATTAAATTAATGCAAAAAAATAAAAACAAATCCTATTTGCTTACTTCCCGGCAATTCCCAAAAAATTTCGAAAAATCCCCAAACTGGGGAAATTTTTTCAAACGCTGGAACGAGCATATTTTTTTCTCCTTTTAGACCTCTGAACTGACGCAAATGTTAAATTTAGTTTTAATGTAACAAATTCTTTTTTACCCAGTCATTGAATGACAATTTCGTTTGTTAATTCATTCTTTTCAAAGACTGCTACACATTGTAAAACGTGTATGTGTGTAGCTGCCTTAAATTAAATATAAATATTCGGTTTACTTTTTTTCATTTATCTCCATTTGATAGCGCTGAATGAAGTGTTGATGTTTTCATTGAGCCTTTACGTTGATGGCATTCTTGCAGGCGCAGATAAATTATAAACACTTCAGTAAAAATAACTTCATGCTGCTGCTCATCCGTATTAAATTTTAGCATGTAAAATATTGTTTTCGTTTTTTATTTTGAAACTGCTCTTTACCTTATAAAAAGCTGTTGGCGTTGCCTGGAGTAGTGCTTTGATAAAAAAACAAAAAATATAAATATAAACAGTTTAGATTATATTGATGATACTGATTGAAGTATTTCTCACTAAATTTTTTTTTTATTTTTTTTGGATTTTATTAAGTTGTTTATTTTTTCGTTTTATTTATATTTTGTAGTGTTTTGTTTTTAAGTTACACAAAAATAATATAACATTTTTTGAAATTGAATTTCGTGGGATTATTTAAATTAATAAAACGAAAGAAGAGAAGGAAAAGAGAGTCCTCTTAAAGTTGATATGATGCCTTAATATAAACTTGTGATTTGTTTACGTATTTTTTGCAGGTTTTGTTATTGTAAACTATAAGTATTACGGTAAACATATTTGTGAAGCTAAAATACATATGGGCATTTCCACAGAAAAGTCCACCTTTTGTCACTTTACGTAACCATGCAATTTAGCTTGTATTTTAGGGCTATGCTGTTCGATTGCTTTCTAGTTTTTACTGAATGTAGACCTAATTGCGCTCTACATCGACATGCAAAAAAATATATATAAAAACCATGGGGTTTTCTTTGCAAAACAAGGTACGTCACAAAGTAGCTTATCGTGACAAAAGGTGGACTTTTATGTGGAAATGCATTTCCAATGAAAAAATTTAAAGTTCTGGAAAAAAAATTAATCAAATTTTCCTAGAGCAACAAGCAAATTTAACTTGTAGGAGTATAAGCAAATTTACTTTCTGTCATAACGAATTTTGAGATATTCGAATGGCAAATCACGAAAGGACCTTTTCACGTTTTGATTTCATAAAGGCTCTCAAAGAGAGGCCTGCAGAAGTTTTTCTGAAAGTACGAAGAGTCAAACAAGAATGCTAATAATATAAATTTTCGTTGGGAAAAATTCCATATTTTAATGCCACGTGCGACATTAAAAAACATTTGGCATCTGGTCCCTGTTTCAAAAAAATTTCCAAGCGTTGCAATACAAATTAAATGGTTTTCACAATATATTTTTTACATAAAAAAATTTTAAAAATTTAAAATACTTGTATTGCAACACTTGCAGTGCAATACGGGCCCACGGTGTGCCCGCCGAAAGTCCCTACAATCAGAAAGTTAATCAAATATTCAGCACAAACTAAGATATTTAATGCAATTAAAATAAAAACAAATTTTGCTGAAAAATAATAAAATTTTATGATAATGGTTTTTATACAAAGTTGGTCACGTGCGACATTGTAAATGTAAAATTAAAGAAGAAAATTAAGCACAAAAAATTTTACACGAATTACAATTATTTAAATTTAGATCAGGAAAACTGCGAGATAAAAGCGGTGGAGTGTAAAACTTAAGGACGATAAATCTCTGCTAATAATCCCCTTTATGGTGAATGGCGGCGTCGACGTCACATCAGGACATATTGTCAACACATATTGCCAAGTGTCTACTCCTTATCGGCAACAATTGGCTTTTATTGACAATCTTTTACTAATCTCTAGGGCTTTTTAAATTAATGTAGCATCAATTGTTGTCGACAAAAGCGAAGACAAGAATGACCATTTTCAATGTCGCTTTGAAGTGACATCGACGACGCCATTTGCAATACGGGGAAAATTGCATATGCGAAAGTTTGTTTGTTTGTAATGCCTTCACGCCCAAACTGCTAAACCGATTTTGAAAATTTTTTCACCAATGGAAAGCTTTATTAGCAGGTACGGATTTCTTCCGAAAAATAAAATTTTTGGGCTGGTTAGTATAATTCGGGTTTAATTTCGGCTTTAATTGTTTAACATGCTTTAAGCCAACCTTTATATATTTTTAATTTACGCAAACGAAGCCGCGTGTTAAGACTAGTATTATTATAAATATATTAATTAAGAAACATGGCAAGAATGCGGAATGCTTGGAAAACGTTGGCTGAAGGAAAAAAATTAAATGATTGAGAAGAAAAAAGACGAAATACGTAACGGACAAAATTTTAAAATGCCAAACAAAACCAGCGTTGCAAATGCAAGCAAATGTTTGCAAAAGCTTTAAAAATAAAAGGAAAATGCTTTGCCAAATGACATAAAGAAGAAATCAAAAGTGCAGGCAAATCTCAGTATAGCGAAAAACTAAAAACTTGCTAACAACAAATTTCTAAGATTTACTACCTTTTGTAGGGAAAGTTTTTATAAATGTGTGCTCTGTATAACGAACAGCAAAAAAATTAATAAAATCTGCAGCAGCAATGCACGTGAAATAAATTGCGAGTCATAACCGCTTCGCGATAAGACGAATTTTTCTGTATAACGAATCGGTCTAACATTATATAATGCATTATACCGGGATTTGCCTGTATTTAAATACTTCTGTTTATTTTAAAACACTTTTACTAGGCTTTTTATTTATTATTTCTTAACAGAACAATATTAATATGATAATGGAAAAAAATGTCACGTGCAACAGAGGCTAAAATATAATTAACAAACGAAAAACATAAATCGTTATTTAAGTAAAATTAAAGGCATTTTAAAAAGACATCAGCGTAAAGGCGGAATGCGTAAGGCGAAAATGCCGAACAAAACCCTCAAAAGCTACAAAAAAACTACATAATGCGTTGCCAAATGACATAAAGAAATTATTCAAAGTAGTTGAATACTTCTATTGAAATGTAAATATATAACAACAGAGACAATATAAATATCACGTTAAAAAATGTTACGTACGATATGTCACGTGCGACTGTGTTTAAAATTAACCTAAAAACATAAATCGTTTTTGGGTAAAATCAAAACCATTTTAAATAAAAGTACACAACATTATTAAATTAGTCGGATTAAAATATTGCTTTTAATCGTAGGCCGCAAATACCTACGTTTTGTCACATGCGAATGCACTGATTTTTTCTTTAAACTATCCTGAAAACTAACATAAAATTACTTTAAATCAAACTTGGCAGCAGTTATAAGACTAATTTAGAGCTATAAGATATGCTTATTGGGATGTGCACGAAGGTCACGTTCGACATCATGGTATGAGGTTTCTTATGGCTTTTGAACTTTTTGCCCAATGTAGATATTTAAAAGCTCAACTTTCACTCGCGTTTGGTCTTATTTGATGTAATTATTATATCATATGGTTTAAATTCAAAACAAATAATATTAAAATGAAACAAAATTATGTAACTTTGTGTGTTTAGAACACCTGTGTTCAAAAGCTGCTAAGCTTGAAAACGTGATAGGAAGTTGCTTTAACGCAACAATGTCAACGGAAAGAATCGTTTTTCAAATACATAAATTATGAATTAATTAAATGGATCATTACAGAAATCAACATTTGCTACTTGCAACTGCAAAGTTTTATTATTTCTTGTATTTGCTTTTTAAAAGTCAAATTAAAATTTTTTGTTTACTATGCCATCAACGTGCGCATATTAATGGTTTTATTTTATGACGTACATGTGAATGTATGTAACAAATTAGTGATTATTACACTTCATTTCCAGGGCGACCCCGCAGTCTTGATATTTACACAAGACGCATTTTTTTAAGCATATAAAAATCCATGTCTTAAGTTTTTATTCCTCTCTGACTGACCAGAGACGGAAGACACTTGAGAACTGATAAAAACTTTCGTAAAAGAAATGCATGCATTAAACTGAAAGAAAAGTATTAAAATAAACAAACAACTTATTGTTCATACTTCTATGAATAATATCTGTAATTATGCAGACAGTAAATGGCCAATAAGTAGAATTGGTAAATAAATTGACAGTGTTAAACAGAAAACCGACTGGCTGACTCAACGCTCAATATACCAGACCAAACGACCACTTTGGCTGTAATTTAATTTAATTGTTAATGCCACTCAGGTTGTTTTCACTGCACATGAAGTGCGAACAATTAAAAGTAAAAATAAAAGAAAACAAAACAAAAACACTGCCTTTAGTGGACGTACGCACGTATGTACTTGTAAAATACTTATGAGCATTAAGATAATATAAACATGACTTTTTGGCAGCTTTTGGAAAATTTTGTTTGTTTTAACTTGATTTTTCATCTTGATAAATTAAAAATAAGAGGATTTAATAAAAATTAAAATAGTATGGGAATATATTTTTTTTTTAAAGTGAGTTATTTTTTGGCAGCTTTAGTGAGGAGAGCAAAATATATTGAAGACCTGGCAGAATTGTGGCAGGAAGTTATGGAACGCCATGAAAAAATATGTGTGTAGTTATTGTATTGATTAAAATAACGAACAACGATTTTCGATAGGGCGAGTCCAAACCTAGACTAGACTCAGCCATATAAATATCATATATTTTTCACATATACTATAGTGTCTATGCTAGAATCCTCCTTCGCACCTATTTTGAGCCATGAGCAGTAGGCGAAATAAAAAACCTAACTAAAAAGTGGCTTAAAGTAATGCTCCCACTTAACACCATAGGTGTTTTAAAAAAATTAAGAAAACGCAAAACAGCAGAGACATAAATCTAGTTAAACTGAATAGCTTAATACCACAACATCTGTCCTAAATATAACTTCACAATAACACACATACATATCTCATTTATTCCAGCGCAGGAAATCCGCTCGAAATTTAAAAATGTTCAGTGAAGGCAAAAATAGTATACTCTTGTGTGTTTTTGATGTGTAAACATATATACGCTAGGGGATAAAAATCTTTTTCACAATACAATCACAAATTTTGAGTAAGATCATAAAGCGTTATCAAATCGGTGTGAGCTATGTATGAGTGTATTAGTGTAATCATACTAACAAAAAGTACAGAGAAACTTAACAGCTGCATAGACATACACTCAACCGAATTTTAAAACATACCTTCAGGAGCAATGTTAATTTTAATAGAAATTGCTTGTGAAGTGTGGGGATAATTTTGTTAAAAAGTTGAAAAATATAAAATATATAAAATATATATAAACTTTTAAATAAAAGAGCGCTTTAAATGTCAAATATTTGTTCAAAAGATACATAGCGGTCTTTATAAAGAAGTTATAATATTATATTATAACATATCTTCATTACGTACTGTTTGCTGCCTTACACTGAAGCTGGTGCACGACAATTGGGTAACAATCACCATCTCATGCCATTTATTATGGGTAAAGATTTTAATAAAAATTTTGCAAACCCACAGTCGCAAGCTTTACCAAAATTTTAATTTGACGTTTTCCACTTGCAACTCTCCACCAAAATCCACAATTAATAATTCCACTACTATAGATGCTGTTTTCCATAGATTTTTAAATACAGTATAGTCAAAAATGTACATATATTATTTTAATTACCATAAGCCAATATTAAAAAAATTGTATTATTATATGTTTACACAGCTCTCCTGTGATCGGAATCGCATTGCTTTTTTCTGAAAGAGTAGAAAAAATTCTATCACATTTTTAGTGGGTAGATGTACCCACTGTATAAGGATTTTTGCCAATAGCGAATATTGAAAAGTTTGGAGTAGATCGCCTTTAGAGGCATATTACTGACAAAGCGTTAATTCTTTAAAAAATATATAGTATATATGGAAAAGAGTTAAAATATTCCTTGATTTTTTATATAGTTTTTTAGTTCATATTTTTAGTTTTAGAGATTTTTTAGTTTTGGCGTTTTTTTTTTGTTTTGCGATTTTATCGGTCTAGCCGATTTTTTGGCTTTTTTTAACGATTTTTAGTACTGACGTTTTTTTAGTTGTGGATATTTCATGTTCGTTTTAGCGATATTTTTGGTTTTTTTGTGATATTTTTACAATACATATTTTTGACTATTTTTTTTTGGTTTTTGGCGAATTTTTTAAGTTTTTGGCGACCTTTTTACTTCTGAGATTTTTTGGCATTTGAGCGATTTATTTTATTTTGCGTGATATATTTCATTTAAGCGCTTCTTTCATTTTGGCAATTGTTTGTTTCGATATTTTTTTATTTATTATTATTTCTGCAGACAAGCTAATCGCTTTGCGGGTTGTGTTTGTTCTTAAATAAAAAAATAAAAAAAAGATGTTTGCAAAAGAAAAGGAGTTTGAGACTAAAAAGGACAGTTTTGGAATGTTTTTATTGTAGCGCTTTTGAAAATTTTAAAATTGACGATTGTTTTGGTTTTTTTACAATACATATTTTTAGGTTTGGGCAATTTTTTAAGTCTGATGCTTTTTTCGTTTTTTCGATTTTATTTTCAGTTATTGTCTTTTTGTTTTTGAGGATTGTTTTGGTTATCTTACAATATGTATTTTTAGTTTTAGTTTTTTTGGTGATTACATTAGCTTTCTGGTCACTTTTTCATTTTTCATAGTTTTTTTTTTTTGCATAAATCCTGGTACTCTGTTCACAATTTCATGCGAAATGCTGTCAAACTACATATAAAAGTATTTGGTATGAAATTTTTGCGAAATAAATTCGCAAAAGTAATACTCTGTTCTTGTTGTTAAAAGCACGTAAAATCATGTCTTTCCATGCAAAATTAGTCTGGCATCATTTTATTTTAGCTGCGAAACAACATGAGCAGTGTTTTTTTCGCACGGAATTTTAACAATGTTGCATACTTTCAAGCAATAAAAGCGAGAAATTTATGAAAAAAACCCGCTTTTTGGGCTACATTTAGTACATGTAAAATTTTTCACGCGAAATAATCAAGGTTTTCCACAACTTCGAACAGAGTACCAGGCTTAAGCCAGCGATTCATTTTATTTTTGCTGATATTTTTTATTTAATCAGATTTTTTCTTTGACAAATTTTTTTCGATATTTTTTAAGTTCTGGGATATTTTTGTTTTAGCATTTTTCAAAATTTTATGATTGGTGATTGTGTTTGTTTTTTACAACACATATTTTTTATTTTAAAATTTTTTAAGTTTGCCACTTTTATTGTTTTGGCGATTTTTTTTTCGGTCTTGGAAGATTTTTTTTCATTTGCGATGACCTTTTTACTTTTGCTGACTTTATTGCATTTTAGCGATTTATTTTATTTTTGGTGATATTTTTAATTTAAGTGCTTTTTCATATCGGCTGGCGGCTTTACTTATATTTTTAATTTAAGCGCTTTTTCTATTTTAATCGTTCTTCGATTCGAAATTTTTTTAATTGTGGAATTTTTGTTTGAGCGTTTTTGAAAATGTTAAGAGTTTGCCTATCACAGTTTCGTCAAAACTGCATTAACTGATAGAATACATCCTCTTTAATTTTGATGTTTTTAAAATTTCAGTGTTAATTAAGCCTGCATAAAATTATACTAATTATGAAAATTTCAAGTGTCTATATAACTGTTGTTATATTACATTATAATTTTAACATGTTTCATCACTGCTTGCTTTAGAAGGACCTTTAATTGTTAAATGAAATATATTTGCTGCTGTCGTGAGCAAAGTTTTACATATTCTGTGAAAATTTTAGGTCAGTAGCTTTTACAACTTTTGAGAAAACAGACAGATAGACAGACATTGTATCGAAAAAATTGGGTTCCTTTTTACCCTTTTTAAATAAACCACAGTTTGCAACAAACAAAGACATCGTTAAATTGAATGAAACGGAGCGGGAATACTTTTCTTAAATATATTTTAAATTTTGTGAAATCATTAGAATTCCTTCGGACAAGGCAGCGAAAACAATAGTGTTCCTTTTCACCTTTTCTGTAAGGAACTCAAACAAAAGTAATTGAAAGGTGGAGGGGGGATAACAGGAAATTCAATTATTAAATTCAATTCAACTATCATCATTATAGGAGGGAGGATACTTAAAATTGCAGAATCCCTATAGAAGTATATTTTTGAGAACAAAAAAAAAATTTTGTGCATTTCAAAACATTGAGACGTTTACTTCATCTTGTAAATATTAATCTCATAAAAATATTTTCCTATAACTTCCAAAAAGCCAATAACAAAAAACCGCAAACAAATAAATGTGTATTTATATGCCTTAATCCTATACATGTACATGCATCTTATTTAAATTCTTCGTTTTCCTATTTACTTATTTATTCAATAATTTTTCTTTCGCTTTCCTTTTGCCTTGCAGGTTTTCGTGCATGCAAAAGTGCTCTTCAGCATCGGTGGCCGCCAGTATATTGGTGAACCTGTACAGTTTTCTTATATGCCTGATACAATATTGGATCACGCTCGCGACGTGACAATCAAATTACATCATCGTTTGGGTAAATTTGTACAATTGCATTTGTATTTTGCAGCACGTTGGCTGATGCTAAGTGAGATTACATTTATATCAGGTGAGTGTTGAAAAAAAATATTTTGTGCTATTGATATTTTATACTTGAAATTATGGTATTGCAAATGGAATAATATAGCACGTTTAAGAAATTTGTAAGAAATATAAATGCATATATGTATGTATGTATAGGAGTATGCTAAGAAAATGGAAGCTAATTTTTTTGCAATATTTCATTTGAAAAAAAATGGGCGTGCTTGATAATATATGAACAAAAAAATATTCTGATGCAAATTTGGAAAATACGACAAACAAGTTTAACACAAAATTCAAGCGTTAGAAGTTTATTTTTCTATAAAATATTTCACTTACACCGAAAAAAATTTTTGAATTAATTTTAAACCCGAAACTTAAAAATAATTAAATTTATATTAGAATATAAATAAATTTTTGTTTATCATACTTGAAATTAATTTCAAATTTTAATTACAAAAAAAATCACAAAATGAAATCACAATTCTTACGGTGTTCTTCTCTCAAATGCTTTATTTCCAAAAAAATTATATTTATTTATTTTAATTTTTTTTAAAGAACAAACACAACCCAAAAGTGATTAGCTTGTCTGCGGAAAACAGCCAGGCCCAATGGGGGGACGACCTCTAGCTAGCATATCGCTACCACTCAGCCACGGAAGCTGTTATATAATATGTTTATAAATATCATTTAATATACTTTAGTTGTTACCCTAGATTCTTAATAAGTTTTCACCTTGTAACAATTATGAAATTTATTCACTTTTCCTTGAAAAAAAAAAATTTGCTCTTATTTTTTCGAAATTAAAACGCCGATAGTTTACAGCTTTTATTTAAATTTCTTCCTGATTGCCTTAATCACTTTATTTCTGATTTATCAAGCATACTTTTAATTGCTTTCATTGATACAAATCTAAGCACTAGCATAAATTTTTTTATTCATTAAATTATATGCCAGTATTAACTGTGGCGAGAGGTCCTTTCATTTTTAATAGTAGGCAGGGAAGGAAATATGGCTTTAAGTATATCCATTACGTTTTATTATTATTTTTTCCTTGACCAATGCAATGAACTTACCCAAGATGGAGGCAAAAACAAAATAGAGTGAATAAAAATTAATTTTTCAAAATTCAATTAGTAAAGATTATGCATGCAAAAATGGCAGAAAATGTAAGGATAATAAATATGCAGTAAATGGTATGAAACAAAAAAATAATTGACAGAATAAATGGATGAAATTAAATTGAAATTAATATTGATTTCTTTTTAATGGAAGCGAATAAATCGCATGAAATTGAAATACTGTTAAATTTTTTTTCTCGTTATTTCAAGTGATATTAAAAATATGTTTAAAATAAATATCGCAATTAAATACTTGCAGAAAAACGAATTGCAAAGATGTTCTGAATAACACTTAAATTTAAAAAGAAAAAAAAAATATGACAAAGAAGCCTGCATATTAAAAAAGTATTCAAAGCTCTGTGCAGTCAGTCTTGCAAAGTGGGGGGATTATCATTTTTTTTTTCTTAAGAGATTTTCGAGTCATTGAAAACTTGTCCACTTTTTTTGCTGCAAATTTCTTAGTATTTCATATAAATGTCTAAAACCTGTGCCTGGTTTCTGTAAGGGATATGGGAACTTTTCGAGCCAAAAAAATTGTTATCGAAATGTGAAAACTTCTCACAAATTATAGGAACGAGGCACTGGTAAGTTTTACCTCAAAATCTATAGTTCATGATAGTTTTCGAATAACAGTCTGTATGGGAAAATTCTATGGAAAATTTTTTGAATCCAATATAAAATATTTTTAAAAAACTTGTTGATTTTTTTTTGCATGGTACTGCTCGGAAAAAGTGGAAATAATTTAGCAGTGAACATTTAAGCTAAATTTCTGGAAAAAAAATATAAATAAACCATATTTTAGATTTTGCTTCTAAAAGGGGAGCAGATTCTCAATTCGTTACTTTCATTCTAGAAGTATCATTCTTCTTTTGTCTAATCGGAAAGAGCTGACTGGCGATTAAAGCCATATTACAGTTTTTCTTAGCAATCATATGTCTGCGAAACTTTTCGAAGCACTTTAAGCTCCCCTAAGGACACAATCTAACGTTCTAAAAAGTGAGCAGGGCAAGCAAGCCCATAAAAACTCTATATCAAAAAATTATTTTACAAGTTTTTATTATATGCCATGTATTTGTAAGTCTGGCCAATCCATTCCTGAGAAACTTGGCAAAAACAGTAGGCAGGAGTTACGCCCCCTAAATTTGATATGGTATGTTATGTTGTTTTCCCCAACGAATTTTAAGAAAACTTTGCAAACCTTCTAAGCTTTTAGCTTAGAATTACTTAATTTAACATTTGTCAAAGTGGGCGGAGTCACAACCATTAAATTTATTTTTATTATATTTAAGGTTTTTTCTGCCCAAACGATTACTGTGTGACTTGGCACATGCTTTATGCATTTATAATACAAAAACTGTGTTCAAAAAGCAGGTGGGTGTACACTCTCCTCAGAATTTTATATAGTGTTTTATGTATTTTCGTCCAACTGTTTCCTTCGAAACAACACAATACCATTACACTTCTTTTTATTATATTGTTACGTTTTTACCATTTAAAAATGATTTTCCGTGGCCTGTGGATTTGCAAATGAATAACATAGGGTTAAATTAGGGTTAAGAATGACACTTTTTCATTTACTAAATGAATACCCTTATAGCAATCAAGAGCTTAAAAACAAATACACAACTTAAATGATACCACTACGCCTACTAAGCTGTTGTATAGACATTTCTCACTCAACTGGCTGCGCTGGTATTGAAGCAATACCTGCCCCGCAACTGCTGTTACACACATACCAGACTCACTCTGCGGACGCTCATCGTTGATACAACTATAATGACTGACTGGCTTTACTTTAACACACTTATGCACGACTATCAGCTGCCTTGTCCACTATACTCATCCAAAAGATTTCATGATAAATAACTTTATGATCGACTACTACGCAACTGAACTTCAGACTGACTGCCAGTAAATGCATCGCCTTTTTCATACTTCACACAAGGCTTCCAGAATGTGACAGCATCGTCTAGACAATATTAGTAGCATTTCCAATGCCCATTTTCAATCGCACAATTAGTTTATGGGTTAACTGTGTACGTAAGTATTTACATAGTTCAAGAAGAAACTTACGGTGGTTATTTAAGGAGCCCATACACTACAACAGTATGCGCAATGAATTGTTTGTGCCAGCGTTTGGGTCGTGTATGGGCATTTTGTGTGATTGTACGTTTTGCTGTAGTGATATCAAATAGAGTTTGATATTATTCTGATGGTACCAGATTGCTGGTGTAGTATATGGTGAAATTAGCTCAGTTTAGCAAAGTTTTCATAGAGCAAACATTCATTTAAGATATATAATTTGTTTCAATGGAAAACAGAATTTTAGCACTTTAATTTTTAGCTTTATGCATTTATAGTTGTTTGACAGTCAATACGGAAAAAATACTCAAATCCATACTTTTGTCGTTTTCTGGAAGGGACTGAGACTCTTTTTTTTGCATATTTTCGCTCTACATATGTAATTTCAAAAACTATTTCTTATCGTATGAAATTATTGGACACTACGTGTGGCAGGGACCCATAATCAGAATATACTTTTCAATTGCAAATGATATAAAAAAATTTTTTATTACGGAAAGAAATCTGTTGGTAAATAATTAACTAGGATTAAGCTTTCCCGATGATAAGTTTTTTTTTTAATAACACAATAAATATCAAAAGAAAATAATCTTTTTTTTTTTAATTAAAAATTCTTAGAAAGAAGTTCCGATTTGTTTATCTCAGTGGAAAATTTTGCATATTCGTTGTACAACACTAAAGCCACGATGCTCTGATGATGATTAATGCAATATTTTGCTTTGATTTTCTGCTCAAAGTAAAATTAGACTTATTCTCATAATTAATTTCCTTCAGTGTTTTCGTTTTTTATTTGTCTAAATTAAAATTGCTACATTCAGTAATTCCTTTTTTTTAATATTATTTTCCCATTCAAATCCGTTTCTAGTGATTAATTTTTTTTTTTCATATTTTCTCTTGCTGTTGCATATTAATAATTACTAAGCTCATTTCTACAATTTTAAGCGTAGCAAAGTATATATTATTATCATTTTTAGTTAGTTCCACTGAATTTAGAGCTCATATCGTTGGAATCTAGAGCAGGGATTGTATAACAGATTCCGCACACATACACAAACACATTCTAAGAAATATTGCATATCAGTTATTCATGTTATTAGAATTTAGAATTAGATTGCAATACTACAAAGTAATATTGAAATAGAAATTGTATTGTTTTAAAGCATTTCGATATACAGTTTTATAAATGTTTTTTTATTTTAGCTACACAAATTGGAAATGTATTGGGAGTTTGCTTAAGCAATATGTATGTAACTGATAACATTTACACGATAAATTTGTAGTTGCAAGGGAAACTTTGTTTGTTTTATTATTTTAGTTTAATAAATTTTATAATATTTAGCAGCATCCGATGTACATTTAAGCCTTTAAAAATCAGGGAATAATTAAAATTAGCTTGACGGAGATTTGTTGGTTAAAAGATATCGATATCTCTTATGAGAACTCGAACAAAGGTACAGCTACAGGTGAAGTCCTTACAGTGTTAAAAGAATTTTTCAGAGAACTTAATTATGGATTTAATTCAGTTTATAATTATTAGTTTCCCCTACTTCTTGATCATATTTGGGGAAAATTATTAAAAATTACCTAAGTATGATAGGGAATCCTGTGCTGTTAGCTATTTCATTAAACATTTTCCAAAAGCTGCAATGTATACCCAAAAAAATATTTAAGCGTATGGAGAACATTTTGATGCAATTTTTGTATCAATTTGAAATTTTTCTAAACAAAGGATATATAGGTAGGTAGGACTATCTTAGCAGCAATCTTAACAAAATTTACCAGATAGCGTATATACATTATTGTTCAAATAGTCATAACCTTTTATTTGCATTTGGATAATATTTGGGGATAATTTTGAATTTTAAAATTACCAATATATGATAGCTAGTCCTGTGCCTTTAACGATTTAAAAAACAAATCCGGTAGCTTAAAAATATATTTTTACGTATATTTAAACGTTTCAAAAACATTCTGATGAAGTTTTTAAATAAATTTTAAATTTTTGAAATAAAGCATACATGGGAGGTACGATTACCTTTGCAGGCTATCTTAACAAAATTTGCCAGATAAATTCATTGCATTATTTTTCAAATTGTTATAAGGTTTGCTTTGTGCTTTGATCAGATATGGGAGTAAATTATAGATTTTTAAAATTAAATATATATTATAAGTAATCTCGGGCCTTTGCCGATTTCAGTGAAAGCTTGAAATTATAATTTTATAAATATTAAAATGTCTTAAGAACATTTTGATGAAGTATTTGTATAAATTTAAAATTTTTGAAATAAAGGATATATGTATGGGATATATGTATGTACAATTATCTTTGCAGTGAGTGATCTTAATAAAATTTTTGAGAAAATGTAAATTTTTATAATTAAGAAGTGATAGTCCTGCGTATAGTTTTAATAATATTTAATTTGCGAACATTTTGATGCAATTTTTTTATAAATTTAAATTTTTTGATATAAAGGATATACGAGCAGGTACGTTTACCTTTGCAGTGATCTTAACAAAATTTACTTAATAGCTTGATTATATTATTCTTCAAATAGTCATAAAGTTTGAAAACTTTTAACATTAACTTTAAATTTTATTGTATTATTTTGCATATACTCAAACTTTAATTTCCGACTTTGTAGAAAAAAAAACACCGAAATTATTTCATTAAGCTCCAAAGTTTCATCTTTAACATCGCTATTACAGACTGTCATCGATTTTAATAAACAGCAATGTATTATGTTGTGCCATCAGCTACTCCGCATATTATTAATTATGGTCGTTCGAACCGGTAGCCAAATCAATCAAGCTTTATTTTTTGGGGTTAAGAACTGATTAGATATTTAGTTTGATTTGTTTTGTAGTCTAATTTTTTTTAATTGCTTGGTGGAAATTTAATTTTCGAACATTTTCGAAATTTATCCAACATTGAATGGATTCACTATTTTACGACATCTAAGTACACTCTACATCTTTCAAATGCGGCAAATTTGCTTTCAAGCCCGTCATTAAGTTATTAGATGTTTATATACGTATACCTGCACACACACACACACACACACACACACACACACAGAACCTTAAAACGTTGAAATATAATGAAAACTATATTTTCGGGAATTGGCTTAAAACTATTTAAAATAATTTTTTTTTTCCTAAAATTATGTCTTGTGTATATGCTCCCTGTAGGAGTTAAAAGGTGCAAATGCATATACATATATATATATATATATATATATATATATATATATATATATATATATATATATATATATATATATATATATATATATATATATATATATATATATATATATATACATATATATATATATATATGTAAGGTGCATGTAAATCCGAAAAGCAAAATCTTTTTCAACTTGTTTTCATTGACTGCAAAATTTAGAACACTTACTTGCTTGCATACATATTTTTATCCTTATTTTCCGATGAATTTTCTACCTTTTCTGCGCCCATCAGAATTCCTACAAACAGCAATATTATGAAATAACAAAGGCAACAGCAGTTTAACAGTGCAGCAGCAATATAATTCTGATTATCTGTAAAGAAAATTGAAAAAATAAAACAATTCAAAAGATTTGCCATTAAGTGAATGCATATTAAACGGTATTAAAGAAAACTTTCCTTTGTGCAAAGCAACAACAACAAAAAAAAAAGAAGAGACAAATTGTTTACTGAAAAAGAACAACAGTTTAAAATTGATTTCAGTTATTGGAAATATTATGAGCAATTGACTTTAATGAAATGGAAGGTGGAGCATAAGATTTGTTTGTAAGCAAAGATTTTATAGAGCAGAATTAATTAAAATTATAACGTTTCAGTGCAGCAGGAGAAAAATATACATATATTGCAAGTGAATTTAATATTTTAGCTGAAAAGAAAGTTGGTTGGTTGGATGACAGCTATAATAACAAATATAATAAAATTAATTTAGAACACAGCAAATGACACAGAAAAATTAATATAAAAAAATTAAACGGAAATATATTACTAAAGTTAATTAGTTACTAAGAATTGCGAAACCTTATAAAGCAGAAATCTACATCAACTGACACCACACACAGTGAGCCAAACACCAAAGAACGCTTATGTTAAAGGTGTAGTGACTTTCGAAAACAGCTAGTTGTTCCGTTCTGCTACGTCTTTGTCAGAATATTTATAATTAAATTTGTTGTTATTTGTTTATTCATAATTATCATATGTAATTTGGCTTACAAAGCGATACGAACTTTAGCCTGATCAAATCATAAATATAGAATAAAATTTTTAATTAAAAATATTGATTAATAAAAAAATGTTTCTAAATACTTTAACAAAATTTTTTTAATTTAATAAATCAAATATAAAAATATAAATATATTTGTATCTTTTATTTTTGCTTATTTTTATATTAGATTAAAAAAAATATTTATATAATAAAAAAATTTTCAAGGACTAAACTTAAAACACACGATTTTTAATATCCTTGCAATAATAGTAAAATACGCTGATATACTCGTCAATGTAAATATATGTAAATGAAATGAATTTTTGTGTAGATTAATAATTCAGAAAGTATTTTTAAGTTTGGACGACCTTTCGTAAAATATTAACAGAAGAGTACAAAAAGTGTTGTAAATTATTTAAATGCAAAATATCACATTTTATGCTAGATTCAAATTTTAATTGGAAAAGGGCGAAATTTTTCGCGGAATTTTATTCATAATTTCCCTGTTTATATTTAAAACCATAGTTGATAGGGAAAAACTAATGACACCATCTTAACCACGAGATAAAAATACATAAAGATCGGCTATTTTTGTTTAAACATCACAAAAAATCAGTATTTTGCTGTGCAGTGTTAGTATTATTTTTCTCAGTAGGAGTTTTAAATTCATTACTGAAGACAAAGCATTACAATTTTTTTAAGCCACAAATGCAGGGCTTAACGAGGTTTTTTGTAATTCCAGCATAAAATTTAATATTTTCTTAAAGAACTACACGTTTGCCGTCTAGAAGAAATGCTACAAGCATTTAGTCCTTTTTAGTATGCAGCTGTTTAAATGCTTAGAAATTTGTTTGAACAACTTTTACCCGGAGACTTTCGACAGCAGCAAAATGTTATGCCGAAGTAAATCTTTAAAGTGTTGATTTATTTGTTAAAACAACAAGCTAAAGCATATATAAATAAATATGTATGTACGTTAAAAAAAATCCAAGAAAACTTAACACAAAGTACAAATACATATAAATCCTTTAAAAAGGATGCAAGCAACACACCTATATACAAAGACAATATCCTTTCCTATTTTCCCTTACCCTTCTTGCAAGCGTAAAAGCATACAATAAAATCCAAGACAGTAATGTAAATATATGCAAACTAAATGTAAATAATCGTTAAGACTCAGACTAAACAAAACGAAAGAAGCTAAAGGATGCTTAGCAAATAGCAAATGGAAAAAATTTAAACAATATTAAATTTGCATAGTAAGAGAAAAATAAATAATGACATTGAACATTTTAAACTCAAAAAAATGGAAAATTTGAGGAAAATTATTTGCTATAAAGTAAAAAGATTTTTGCAGTGAAAAAGAAGCAATCAGCAAAATATTTGCTTATTTTAGAAGTAACTAAAATAATTTAAAATTTTATTTCTTGATTTTTAGCTCCTGTAGTAGGCAACTTTACGGATGAAGAATTTATGGGTGCTAGCGGTTCACAGGATAATTCCGAATATCCATTTCAAAGGGACGAAGTGGCTCGTATACCTTTTAGTAGGGATCGAAATAATTATATGCCTTCAGGTAAGGATAATAATATAATTTATGGATATTGAATTCGTTTTATTTGGTGAAATGTTATATACAATTATTAGTAATGCAAACTAGTCCTTGAAAATAAGTGATGAGTCTAAATAAAATTTAGAGCAGTAAACACATCAAGAAAGTGAACAATATATATAGAAAATAAAAATTTCTAAAATATTAAAAATTAATTTGAGTTTTTATAAAAATTTTTTTGTTAAAAACATAAAAATAAATCGCAAAACTTTAATTTGCATAAGTTTTTTCCACAAAGATTTTGTATCAAATTCCACAATGTGAATTTAAAATTTTTCAAAATTTTGCTTACACACAGAAAAATTTAAATGAAAAATGTTGTTAAATCGATTAAAATTTTGTAATCTCTATTAAAAAAATTAATAAGTACAATTAAACTATTATTTAAGCTTTAGGTCTTTATAAATTTTTAAGTATTTTATTTCGGTTAATTTCTGCATACTTTTTCTTATTAAATAACAAAATAAATATTTATAAATTCCTGAAGAGTCTAAACGAAGGTTAACGATATATCGAAACAAAAAAATTAAAATATATAAAAGATTTAAAGCTTAAAAACTTTTTTATAGGGTGGAAAAATTTGATTAAAATTGTCGAAAATTTTATATTATTAAATTAATAATAATAAATAAGTTTAGTTGTTTTCACTCAAATAAATTAAAACAATTTACTCTAATAAATTCAATTAAATTCGTAATCGAAAATATTAATTGAACATTTTTTTCTGGGCACAGAGAAAAATTTGTTTTCCTATAATTTCAAAATGTTTATAAGCAGAATTTCTAGAGATTAAATCAAAAGTCTCCTTGTGTTTATTCAGCGAAGTCAGGCCCTTTCAATCTGAAAATCTTTGCTCTACGAAGCTGCAATTTGATACACTTTGAGAAAGAAATCCTTTGATACCAAACCAATATTATTAAATTTAAGTACTTTGAACTTAAGAAGTGCGTATGAACATTAAAAACTTGCAATAAATCATAAAAAATAATAAAATGAATCAATAGACAAAATTTATAAAAAATTATTCTGCAAGTCCTTTTAGCTCTCCCATTACACACGCAAATTATACTCCGCCACTTTTTTTTAATAATTGTGCACTCTCTTTGTTTTAGTTTTATTTTTTACTTCTTTCGTAGTTCTAAAAAACCAAAAACAAAGAGGGATTTTTTTAATAAATTTTCTATGAAAAATAAACCAGGACAGCCAACCGCAGCAAACCGGAAAATATTACAAAAATAATTTTTTCCACATTTTTACACCACATAAGCCAAACTTATATTCGTACAAAAAAAACCAAAATAAAAAAAACAGAAGCAAAACAAAATAAAACAAAATAATGTACACAGTGGGGTAAATAATTATAAGATTTATAAAGCCTCAGGTTTATTGTCAGGAGACCTTTTAGACACGCAAACTTTGCTTTGGAAAGTCTTAATACAGCTGGTGGAAAGTTAGAGAGAAAATATCCCTTCTCCTCTCAAGAAAACTCTTCCGCAAACTTCAACGAAATGCACATAGATGAGCTTAAGCAGCAACAAACGAATATTCTTCTTATTAAGACATTAGACTTTAGGTCAATTAAAATTTCTTCGATATTTTTTTCTATAAGCCGCTAACTTTATAATTATTTCCTTCTGTGCCAGCACAGAATTTTTCAACTACAGTCAACAGCAACAATTGCAAGAAAAACAAAAATAAAAACCAACAACGAGAAAATTCAAATGAAAACTGTTAAAAAATATTAACAAAATAAAAATGGGTTGCTGCAACTACATATACATTAGGGGTGTTCTTATTTGTATGGGAAAATTTTAAAAAGTGTTTTTTCTAGTTCGCCGGCACGATTCTTGTTCCCTTCTGTTAAAAAAGTAATCCTGTAAAATTTGGAGTCAATCCGATAATTTTTAGTGGACCCGGAAACGATTTGAAAATTTTCATGGGGTCTATATGGGCAAAATATCCATTTTTAACGAAAGTAGTTACATTTTAATTTTGAACTTTATTTTATCCATCACAAAAGGAAATGAAACAATAACTGTTTTTGGTTTTCTTCTCTTAAAATTATAAAAAATCAAATCAAAATATCAAATGCATGATATTGACTGTTTAGTTCTCTAAAGTCGCAATAACAGTTATCTACTTAAAAAAAACATAAATTTATTTTCGCACGCTTTACTTTTGGCGCAGAACATATTCCAAGGAATTGTGTACTCTTGAGCTACTAATAATAATTGCATATACTGCTGATAACGGGACATTTTCGAGAACATTTTCTCTTGTGTTTTTAATTTTCGTTTTATTTTTGGCTTTGGAAGCAAACAGTTCATAGTTCTACTTAAAATCGTAATTTGTGATCGCAGTGGAGTGAGTTCTTATCAGTGAAATCGAAAAGAATTAATAATTTAATAATAATAGATTTTTCTAGATTAATTTGTTATTTAATTATTTTTATATAATAAAAGAAATTAATAATGTCGAGTGCTTCAGTTATTGGAACGCGTAAAGCCATTGCAAATTTGATGAAAATCGATCTAATTGGAAATGTTTCTCATCAAATTACTGGTGCAAAACTACCGTCTAATCGTCAGGTCTTGCAAGTTTTATTTTACAACAGTGGAAATATTTTGGCAGCAAGCACGTATACCTATTCGAGAAGAGCACAAATGCGTTGAAAAGCTTGTAAAATTATACGACAAATGGAAAATCATTCAGAAAACAGTTCCTGGTAAAAGGTCGAGTTCCCAAAAAGAAGCTGCTGAGTCATTTTTGAATAGTCTAGACGACTTATTTGATATTGCTACCGCTGATGCACTAGAAAAAATTCGGATTGCAGAAGATAGAGAGTTTCTTGAAATGCAAAGAAAAAAAGGACGTCCCGGTTGTATGGCTGGTGTTGACAAGGTTTTGTGGGATCGGGAAAATAGAGCACAAGTACGAAAAGATAAGGAAGCTGCAAGGAAAAGAAAGCATGAGGAGGAAATGAGCCGCACAGGTAAGGGTGACGAACTTCAATATTGTAATGTTTTATTTTTCATATTTTATAGATGTTTCTCAATTAATGGAGTGTAATGATGAAGGTGATATTAGTGACGTGTCAAGCAACGAGATGCATAATGATGAAACACATGTAACCTCAAAAAGTAATCATGGTCAAAAACGAGGGCGCAAAGAGAACCGTTTAAGGGAATCTGAAGAAATTTCAGCTAATTTCACTGATAATGTAAATTGTGATTTTCAGCAAGAGTTGGTTTTTGATATTGTAACAATCTTTTCATCATTTATAGGTGAGTAAAACTGGATCGCTGGTAGCTCATTTTGATGGAAAATTCATGAAAGACTTGATTGGCCCCACGAAGGTTGAGCGAATCGCAATTTCTGTTAGTTTCAACGGCACATCAAAATTTCTCGGCGCACCAAAAGTAGCATCTTCGAGTGGTGAAAATATTGCTGATATAGTGTATGAAAAATTACGTGAATGGAAAATTGTTGATCAAGTCAAAGGCTTGTCATATGATACAACGTCAACAAATACTGGCATAAAAACAGGTGCTGCAGTTCTTTTAGAAAAAAAAATTGGCCGTAGTCTTGTCAATCTACCTTGCCGCCACCATATTTATGAGGTCGTTTTGCGAAGTGTTTTCGAAACAAAACTTTCTTCAACCTCAGCACCAGAAGTTCCCATCTTTGAAAGATTTGGAAAATTTTGGCCAAATATAAATAAACAAGCTTTCAAAAGTGGCATTGAAGATTCGACCATTTGTGAAAAAATAAGTGCAGCTGAACTAGAACACTGTAAAACTTTTTGCTATGCTCAACTGGCTAAATCTCAAAATCGAGAAGACTATAAATAATTACTACAGTTGGCTTTGATGTTTGTCGGTGCAGAGCAGTATAATTTCCGAACGCCTGGACCAACTAGCCATGCACGCTGGATGGCAAAGGCTATATATTCCTTGAAAATATTTATGTTCCGTGATCAATTCAAACTAACGAAGAAGGAATTGAATGGTTTACGCGATATTTGCGTTTTTATAGTGACTCTTTATATCAAAGTTTGGTTCAAATGTACTAATGCTATAGACGCACCGCTTCAAGATTTAACTTTTATTCAAGATGCCATAAAGTATACTGAAATAGACACGGACATATCAGCTATAATTCTAAAAAAAATGAGCAACCATTTATGGTACATTTCAGAGCAAGTAGTAGCTCTGGCTTTTTATGATTCGAAAATACCCATAGAAGAGAAACAGAAAATGCTTAAAAACCTCAAATTAAACGAACCAGTAGTAAAATTAGAAAATGGTCGAAGATGTTCGAATTTATTGGATTTTAAAAATATTTCGTTGTGTGATTTCGTGTCAGAGAAAACAAAATGTTTCTTTAGTAAATTTGGTTTGCCAATGGAGTTTTTACTGTTAGAGCCTTCAAGTTGGGAAACATCATACGCATTTGAAGAAGGTTGGACCGCATGTAAGGACTTATTTGTCGTCAATGATATTGCAGAGAGAGGCGTTAAGTTTATTCAAGGCTATAATAGAATCTTGACAAATGATGAAGACGAAAAACAATTGTTGCTTCAGGTTGTTGAGGCTTATCGAATGAAATATCCATCATATAACAAAGCTACTTTAATAACATGATAAATAAAATAGTAATGATTAATAAATTTATTATATATAAAATACAATTATTTTTTAATATGAAATTTCATTTGAAAGTAGTTACTTTCGTTAAAAATGGATATTTTGCCCATATAGACCCCATGAAAATTTTCAAATCGTTTCCGGGTCCACTAAAAATTATCGGATTGACTCCAAATTTTACAGGATTACATTTTTAACAGAAGGGAACAAGAATCGGGCCGGCGGTTGAAAAATTTCAAAAATTTCAAAATAAGAACACCCTTAATATACATACATACAACTTACACTAACACACTTTGGAATACGACATTTGCAACTACACAAACATGTTTTATTTCTCCTATACATAGAAACACTAGAAGCAAAACTAAAAATGAAATGTTGCACTTCTAGCATTAAAACGAAGAAAACGGAAATAGAACTAGTAACAGCAGCGCGCCACCATGATAAAGCAATATGTATCCTGCAATAACATCATGTTGTAAACAGACACTAACTCATACTTGCAATGCAAAAAAAAATAGAGAGAAAAAAATAACGGACACGGACTTTAACTAAAACTACAAAACTGAAACTAGAACTAGAACTATAACAGAGAAGCAAATTAGAAAAAAATTAACAATTCGTTAGAGGGCAGAATCTAAAGGGTCTTTCCATAAGAGAGGTCTGTAACATTTAAATGCAATAAAAAATATTGGATATGCAACACTCGAGCTTGTTCTGTTTTTTTCTACAGAAATCTTCTACTAAGCGAAGACATTAACAGCCTGTTTTCGTTTTTATGTTTCGTTTATAAACAATAACGTTTAAAATTTGCTTTTTATAAAACATTTTCAAAAGCTTTCGTTTTGTCATAAAAAGAGCTTTTTAGGTATAGCCAAAAAATCACACTCACAAAATTATAGCAGAAACGGAATAAAAAAAGTAAAATCTATTAAAAAAAATTTTAAATGAAAAATTTGAAATAAAATTCATTTCAAATTCATTTTAAATTTTATGAACAAGAGGGTAAGCAATTTTATTTTTAATTGATTAAAGCATTCATTTAGAAAATTATACACAGCTTAATATAGATTTTCATTGCACTTCGTATTTTCCGTTGTTATTAGAACTAGTATTTTCTCCTATAACTCATACTTTATTTTGACTCAATGCTAAAAATTTTTGTAATTTGTTTGACAGTTAAATTATGAAAAATAATGCAAATATTATTTTGTTATACTAAATTTGGTAACAAAAATATTACAGAAACAAGAGACATTTTTTTCTTTATATGGAACTCAAAGAAAAAACTAACGTATGTTTAAAGTGTACGTTAAAACCGTTTTTTTGTATGGAAATTTTGATTTACTTATCACTTCAAGCACACGTAATTTTTTTGCATAGCGGAGAAAGTCTTTCACATTTTCTCGTTTATTTATTTATTTTTGTAAGTTAAAGTGAAAAATATAAAAAAAAAATATTTTTTCTTGGGGTTTTAAGTCAGTTAACATTTCAACACTAAAAACTAAATAGGATTTTCGCTAAAGTGAAGTGAAAAATATGTAGACCGAATTTTACATAAAAAATTTTATGAGTGTAGGAAACTAAAAGCTCTTTTGCTGTCACTCACATGAAAATAAATAAATGTTTTAAAAACGTAAACATAGGTTTGTTCGTTATATATACACTTATTCATTTTCGAAAAAAGGCTGTAAATGTATTTTATTAAAAAAAACTGATGATTTCTTTTTGATCCTTTATACACATATTTTGTTTACTAATTTTTATGGTAAGTAGAAGATTTGTGTGGAATATATAAAACATATATTTTTTTGGTCCTTGATATACACTCACAAAAAAAGACATGTTCTGTTATTAAGAAATTTTTTTCCTAAATTCAAGTAAAAAAAAATTCTAAGTTTAAGTAATTTTTTCTAAGTTTAAGTAAATTTTTACAAAAATCTAGTGAAAATTACTTAATATGAGTAAAAAATAAAAAGTTCATATCCTCAAAAATAGTTCATAAAAATACACAATAAATTTCTTAAATTTCAGGAAATGCTTACTGACTTAAAGGAAATATTTACTAAAAGTAAGAAAATGGTTATAAAATAAAGGAAATTTTATATTAAGAACTAGTAAATTTCGTCTAAATCAAAAAATAAACTTTAGGAAATGAATTACTCCTGATTAGTTCATGAAATTTTACTTACTTGAAAGATATAAAAAGTTATTCTAAATTTTAGGAAAATATTTACCAGTTTTAAGTATTTTTTCTTTGAATTATAGAATTTATTATTAATTTGCATTTAGCAAAAAATCTAAGTAAATTTTTCATATTTTCGAGGAATATTTGAACTTGAATTTTATTTTTTTGTATATAAAATAAAATTTTAAAACTCAATAATTTCAATGCTTATTCAGGCTGCTTGTTGGCAAGAGTGCTTCCCTATCAATCAGAAGGTTGCTGGTTCAATACTTGTCTCCTCTCACGGAATTTATATGTATGTATGGTGAATTATAATTAAGAATATGATATGAAAATATAAAAAAACATACCATGTGATATAGAATTTAATTAAAAATAAAAATAAGTACCAGAATTAGAGACAAAAGAAATGGGTAAATTTACTAAATTTGAGATCATAGACGAAAAATTTTTTTGCAAATCTCCGAATTTTACTTAATTTTAGGAAAATTTTATTAAAATATGAAAATATAATTACTATAAACTAGTTCATTAATGAACTAGAAATTTAGTAAATATTTTACTGGTTTCAAGTAAAAAACAGCTTTGGCGCCTTACGACAACTTTTTTTTATTCAAATTTAGAAAATGTTCCTAACTTTTAGTTAATTTTTTTTGAGTGTATAAAATATCATACCATTTTTTAAGGTTTTTAACAGAAATCTTCTATTAACCAAATACATTATATAAAAATAAATAAAAAAAATTATACGTTTTATTAATCAAGGATAAAAAAATCGTGTCATTTCATTTAAATTGTGGCAAAAAAATATAAAGTAAGAAACACTTGACATTCCCTTACTGTGAATGGCGTCGTCGACGTCACATAAGGACTACACTAAAAATTGTCACTTGTCTACTCTTTGTCGACAAGAATTGTCTACTATTAACATGATCCATTAATTTTCAAAGCCTCAGAGACTAGTAAGAGGTTGTCAATAAGAGTCAATTGTTGCCGATAAAGAGTAGTTAAGTGAAAATTTTGACTGTCGTCTTTATGTGGTGTTGACAATGCCATTCGCAGTAAAGGGGAATATTTTCTATAAAAAAATTTTCTACTTTAAAAATTAGTCAACAAAAAAATTAAAAGGATCAAAAATTAATATTATTGTGTTTTATAGAAATTTCGATGTCTTTATTCATATAAAATATTTTTGATTTACAACAAGTATACGTCCATGTTCTGAAAAACGCAGCGTATCGTCCATGTTCTGAAAAACGCAGCGTTTTCAAATCGCTTGCGGTTGTGAAAACGCAAAACGCTTTTCAGCATGTTCTGAAAACGAAGCGATTTGCTAGCGTTTTACGATTTTTCGATTTTTTTACATTTTAATATAAATATGTGCACTTAATAAATTCCAAATATTAATATCAAAAGTTAAGAAAGAAATAACCAAAATAAAAAAAATTAACACCACTAAAATTACATTTTTTTCGAAGATCAATTGGATCAGCTGTTGGCATAAAACGCCAGTTCATAAGTAAACAATTGCGACAGGCAATTGACAAAATCAAAGAAACTTTTTAAATTGCATATTTTTAATGAAAAAAGTAAAAAAATGTTACAATCTTTAGCTGAAATAAAAACAAAACATATTAAATTTAAATCCTTTAAAGTTTAAAGTGCAGGATTAATAAAATAAGCCAGATCGCTTCAGTATGTACAAGCGGTTTGAAAACGCTAAATTTCTGGCGTTTTTGTTTGCCAGAACACCTCTTTGGCGTTTTGAAATCGAAAAAATTTAGTTTAAACGTTGTGCGTTTTTCAGAACACCTGCTTAGCGTTTTCCGATCGAAAACGCCAATTTTAAGCGATATGCGTTTTTCAGAACATGGGCGATAGAAAATGATTTTTCAAAATTTATTTTATAAAGTATTTATAAACAAAACATATTTTTTATGAATAAGGCGTTCGGAGTTTCTATAAAATTACAATAATCGGGCCTATTCTCGTTTGGGTAGCGTTTTACAACGACAAACAACAACGACAATTTTACATTGAGAATATACTGTTTTACCCTAGCACCGTATTACCATTTCAATATAAAATTAGAGTTTTTATGTGTCGTTTTAAAACGATACTGGAACGAGAATGGGCCCGAATATTAAAGATTAGATCACGCTAAAGTTTGTATCGCCTTGTAAGCCAAATTACATGTGATAATTATTAATGAACAAATAACACCAAAGTTAATTGTAAATATTCTGACAACCACATAGTAGAACAGAGCAACTAGCTGTTTTCAAAGGCCACTACACCTTCATCATCAGCGTTCTTTGTGTTTGGTCCACAGTTCATTAATAATTATCACATGTAATTTGTCTTACAAAGCGAGACGAACTTAAACATGTCACAAAAATATCATAAAACTTTTTATGTTTGTTTTCTTCAGAAATCTGCTATTAACCAAAAATACTAAAAATATTTTATAAAAAAAATTATATGATGTTTTGTTTATCAAGGATCAAAGAAAATTTATGTTATTTCAGTTAAAATGCCGTTAAAAAATATTGACATTGTTTTAATATTTTCTACACAAATCTTCTACTTACCACAAAAATTAGTCAAATAAAAAAAAAATTATTTATATTTTTATAGAAACTCAGACGTTGTAAAAAATATTCTTGATTTACAAATTTTTGATAAAGAAGATATGGAACAACTAACAGGACTACAAGTCTAAAAGAAAATTAAAATGAACATATCGAGCCTTATTTTCGATTTTACCGTAATGGGAAAATATTTAATTTTTCAGGAGCAGGTTTATTTAAAAAATTTTAATTTATTTTTGTACGTAAATTATCGCTTACGTTAAAATTGTACAGCCATTATCATAAAGTTATCAAAAATTTTGGCATTTTTATAATTCTAAGCTAAATTAAATAAAAAGTCTATTTTCTATAACATGTGATAAATTAAAAATAATTTTTTTTTTACTTTTTCTGTTGCCTTTTTTGATATCGAAATAACTTTGATATTGACTCAATTTTAATCTTACTAGCGAATATTCGAAATGTTATTTTTTTTTAACTAAAACTGAGCGGTAAGATAAACTTTTTTCAATTAATTTTTTAGTGTCATTCTCGGTAAACGCTTGAGATATTTTCGAAATCGATATCATTAACGAAAGTATTGGTGAAGTGGAATCCCAAGTGACCTGAGATTCGATATAAGCGTATGCTCATTTAAGCGAAGAAATTTCGAAACAAAATTTGTTGTATATTTATTCACGAATCTAAAAAGAATTCGAATGTTCGCTAAACCTTTGAACTCCCAACATCTCTCGATATTTTTGGAATATGTAGCGATAGCTGATTGGATGTGTGATAGTCTCTTAGCCAGAAGGTACCGAGTTCCTGCAGCGTATTTGAAAAATAAATAATATTTAAAATTAATTAATTATAATATTAAATTACTTTTTTTATTTTTTTTCTGCCTTTTGGCGATATCGCAATAAGTTCGATATTTGTTTACTTTTGGTATTACTAGCGAATGCTAGAAATCGAATGTTTTTTTAAATAAAACTGAAAGGTACGGTAAACTTTTTCCGACTAATTTTTTTAATGTCATTCTCGATAGTTGTACACAATAAAGGTTCGAGATATATTCGTAATCGATTTCCTAAACGAAAGTCTTGCTGAAGTGGAATAAGTCGATTACTCATACGCTCGAGATATATTCGAAATCGATATCACTAACAAAATTCTTGGTCAAGTGGAATTAGACGACTACTCATACATACATACGACGTTAGTTAAAGGTTTTGAACTAAATAAACATTTGAATCATTTTGAAGAATAAAATAAAAAGCAAAACTACGAACACTTTTTTTCAAGTTTTAGCTCTTGCGCCCTGTCTTCATAACATAAAACTACACTATTTAGTTGATGCAAATTGTTTTTAACATTTCACTTTTAATATTATTGTTTTTTTTATTTTTTCTTTCTTTATTTTGGCAGTAATCTCACCAAAACCCATCGACCAGGAACCAGATTCAAGCTTTGTTGGCATTTTAATCACCGTCCTAACAACAATTATTTTACTTTTGGTTGTCATAATACTCGCGATAATTGCCCGCAATAAACGTGGACATGGTGGTAATGTTTTGGATGCTTTCCAACATAATTTCAATCCGGACACATTGGGTGGCGTTGACAATAAACAACGTCTCAACTGTAACGGTATGAAGGTAAGTGTTTTGGAAATAATTAAAAATATAGTTCTAAGTCGGTGGGGGAAGTTGATAAGGGAAAAAAGCAAATAGGATTTTTAGGCTTGAGTTTTAATTAAGATATTAGAAATACAGATATTGCAATAATTATGTTTTGTTTTTAAATTAAAAAACACTTAAGGAGTCATATATTTTTTAATTTTGAATAAAATAGCCATAGACAATAGTTATATCTATATTTATGAGCTTGTTAGGTTATCATAATACTGTGCACACAATTTTAATTTTAAAATATCTAAAAGCTCATTTTCAAGTTTATCCTACAAGACACACATATAAAATTTTTTTATTGCAGGCTGTCACCATGGAGCCAGATAGCGAGTCAATAGACAAATCCAGTCTATACCACGAACCGTTCAATGTCAACATGTACACGAGTGCTGCCAGTGCATGTTCCATAAATGATCTCCAACGACAACATGTATCACCAGATTACACAGGTAGATTTATTGCAACAACTTAAGCACATAAAAATTTTGTTATAATTTTTTATTTAAAAATTAAAAAATTATAGCAAGAAAAAAAATTACACTTTATGAAAAATTAACTAACAAATATGAAAGGGAAAAACCAATATAATATAAAGGTAAATTAAAAATTCTAAGCCCCAGAGTTTTCAAACATAATTTCTTAATGACATGAGACAACTTGCATGACATGTAGCAGCTTAATTGGGTAACATGTCAGGATGAATAGAAAAATTTAAACATGTCATGCCAATTCTGACAAAAAAAAAATATGACACAAAAAGTTGCAAAGAAATGGCTTAAGTTGTGTCCTTTTTCGTTCTACTAAGCAAAGAGTGTGAGAAAGAGAGAGAGAGAACAATTAAGTAAAAAATAATATAAGCACTTTCTAACCGAGTTTTGCACGCTAAAATAAGAAAAGAAATGAAAGTAACAAATTTGTGTTGGACACGCAAAATTTGTAATGAATTCTAAGATTGTCACAAGTTTTTTTTCTTTTATTTTTTTTTTAGTTTTATTATTTTTTATTTTTTGAAAAACATGTCTTTTAGGAATTTTAAGGAATTCCAACATTTTAAAACGTTTTTTTAAGCGAAAACGTTCATGCTTTTCAGGAGTTTTGGCATATCGATGGCTTAATATGTATAAAAAGGGTGTGTCTTAATTTTTTTCGAAATCGCGTTTTTAACGTTTTTTTTGTAGCCAACGCATAATTACATTCTCCTTCAAGAACGAAATAAATAACAATTAAAAATAAAAGATTTATTTAATTTTAAAAAATTATTACTGCATGTAAATGCTTTAGTTTTTATTCAGTTTATTCAGCCATCGATATATAGTTGTAGAATTGCTTAATCGGTCTTATTAATTAACGGCCTGGCCCACGGTGTCGACAAGAAACTTTCTGTCGCTTACTTACATTGAAAACAAAAACAAAATCTTATTTTTTCTTGTTCTTTTCAAAACAACTTGTCGAGCGAAATTTTCTTGTCGACATCGTATGCCAGGCTGTTAAGTTTTAAATCTTATATTCATAAAAAGATAATTAAATGTATTTGAAATCTATTTTAAGAAAATTTTGTATGAAAAGTTTTAAATAAATTACATTTCAAAATCATTTAAAATTTTATGAATATGGTGGTAGCAGTGTTTATTTTTCAACTCGTTTGAATTTGTTTTAAAAAAATTCGATTTTAAAAATTTAATTCAACTTTATATTTTGAGGGCGTGGCCCGCATACTTTTCCTAATTTGACATCACTTTAGGTGCAAAGATCTAGTGATAAGTTTCGGTACAGTAAAAGCACATGAAATGTTATAGTAAGCTTTAATTCATAACCATTCACCCACCCACCCTCCCCCGCCCATTTCCAACAACACAGCTTTTTCAAGCTCAAATTCATTTAATTGTGCGAGTTAAAACTGTTTGCCAAGTTTTGTGAAAATCGGATAAGTAGATTTCCATATAATTCAGTGCCGACAATTATTGGGCGTGCCCCGCCCACTTTGTATTTTTTCAGATCTCAGGGAGTGTGCGAAGTTTCTTAAAAATCGGCTGACTAAAAGCACGTGAAATATAAAATTAATTTGTAATGCGCGTAGCACGGCCCACTTTTTTTAATGCAAAATTAAATATTTTTTCGAGTTCATGGTAAGCGCCAGGTTTCAAATAAAAATCGCTGTAGAGTAGAAGCAGGAGATATAAAAATTCAAATTTTAAATGAGCGTAGCACGTTATATATAATATTAAATTTTAAGGGGCGTGGCACCGCCAAGTTTTTAATATATAAGATTGAGTATTTTTCACAGCTCAGGGTTCGTGCTAGTTCTCATAATAATCACTTGTGCAGAAGTACTGGTATATAAAATAAAATGCATACTTCATTTTAAAGGGCGTGGCTCCACCCACTTTTGCAACTACGAGATTACGTCTTTACAAGAGCGCAGTAAGCGAATAAACAAAAGATCAATGCAATATATTGAGTCTTATTCACGTTTTAGGGTGTGTGCCAAGTTTCGTAAAAATCGGTTAAGGAGAAGCACGTGAAATGAAATATAAAATTTCAATAGGCGTGTCTGTGCCCACTTTTTTATATGTAAAATTTAGTATTTTTTAGAGTTCTGGGTTCGTGCTAGTTCTCGTAACAAGCACTTGTGTAGAAGTACTGGTATATAAAAAAAATACATACTTTATTTTAAAGGGCGTGGCCGCCCACTTTTGCACATAAGAGATAACGTCTTTACAAGAACACCAAATGTGTATGAAGTTTCGAAGTAAGCAAATAGGTAAAAGTTCATAAAATTAAAGAAATAATTTAGAGGGCGTGTTCTCGCACACTTTCTCTTTGTATTGGGATCAAATTAAAGTTACACACTTTCAGAAAAAAATAATAATTTTTAAAATAAATCGACAAGACACTGAACTATGAGTTACAGACGAATGTATGACGTTGTTTTGGAGTCGCTTGAAAATATTTATACTTCCTGGAATTAACTTTGAAATTGTTATATAACATCACATTTCCTCTTATTTTCCACCCCCCCCCCCTTTAAATGACAAATTTAAGAATTTGTGGCTCTTAGGTATGGCAGTTGAATAGTGCTGCTGATTCTGATGTCTTTGTTTCCCTGCTCTCAACTCCCAAAAATCGACGACATGTTGTTGATAAATTGGAATTAATAAAAATACCCACAAATTGAAACACTCTTGACGCACTTTAAATTCGCGTGTAATCAAAGAGAGAGAGAGAGAGAGAGAAAAAGTGAAACAGAGAGACGGTGAGTGGGTGAAGATAGGTGACAGACAAAGCTCCCCCACTGAAAGACGTGATGTTTGTACATTTTTTAATCTTCTTACATTAATACTACTTGCCAAATAAGGATATATCCTCAAATATATTTGTAATTATCCTAAAATTTTTAATGCGTACAAAAATGTATTTTGCATTTCATTCATCTCTCATTTCGCGACACCCAAAAAGCTTATGAAACTTTATAAATTTAAACATTTATGCCTACAGATATTTGGCAAACATTTGCCATACAAAAACAAATCTTTATATTTATAGTTATCGCATAAGCAATACAAATACAAAGTGTCAACATTTGTGGATATGTTCACTATGTGACAATTGTTGGATTGCAATTTATAACGTCTGTTGTCACATCATTATGGCAAAACATTTGGCATAGTGTCAATACTTATTCATTGCTTTAAATGAAATATTTATCTTTTTTTTTAATTTTAATATCACTCTTAAAATATGTGTCAAATATTCAATGAATGTTAAATTGCTATAAAAAAAATCCTCAAGCAATATTATATCGTGTTTTATTTGTGTTTTTTAAATATTGTGGTGATAATTGTGTCAATGATTAATGTAATTTAAGCAGAATCGCGACGATCTGTTCTTTGTTTTCACACAGTGTAACGGTACTAATAGAAGTGTAATCATAGATAGACGAAATGCATTAAAAAAGCTTTTGGTATTTAAATTAAAAAATATTTATAGTTTAAAAAACATTATTGCAAGGACATGTCTGCCGCCCATATGAAATATTAAGTTTATGCTACAATTATGATAAACAAAGTTGCTAGCTATTTCTAGGATTGCTGTACCAAAAAATTTTGTGAATCTCGATATGATCGCAGCTAAGCCATGCTTACCTCCCATATATCCTTTATTTTTAAAATTATAATTTATAATCGGAAAGCACTAAAAATTAACAAATTCCATTAAAATAACTTAATTATAACAAGTGCAAAACTGACGTTCTATTGATGTATGGCCAAAAATATGTCTGCCTCCCATATATCCTTGATTAAAAAAAAATTGCATTCATAATTGAGGCTATCAGGACAGAAAAGGTGTAACCCACATTCGTTTTTTGGTTGCTGTTCTGGTGATAAATACATTATTTATATTATTAACTATCAAAAAAATAAGTAGAGTAAACCACCTTTTGATATTCTAAGGAAAATTGAACTGAAAAATCGTTTTTGTACAGATCAAAAAGCAATTAAATAATTAAAAAGAAAAATTATTGTTTGAATAAATTGATATGTATTACACCACTTCTGTGCTGAGGGCATCAATTAAGATTTTAATGAACGAAAATTAGTAACCGCATGTAGAATTACCTTTAATTCCAACTTTAGGGGAAATTTAAATATAATCGAACTTAGGAAATTTTTATCTGCTATATATCATTAAATTGTAAAATTATGCTTTAACTTAATCTATAATCGTATTGCATTAAAAATAAACACTTACGCCTATAAATAATTGCTTTAAGTCCGTAATAAAATTTAGTTTTATGCAATGCAAGTGTATATTTATTTCCAGCATATCCTTGATTAAAAAAAATAAATTTTAGCAATTATTATAATCAGAATGAAGGGAAATTTGGTAACTATTTGTGAAATTACTCGTTTCAACTGGGGGTAAAATTTCACGCCCATCAAAACAAGTGCATTATTAACTCCCAAATGTATTTTTTAAATATATTATAAATTCAGCTAAAATTCTGGCCATAATGAAGGGAAACTTATTAACTATTTGTAAAATTTCCCATTTTAAATGTAATTAAAATTTCACGCCTATCGAAGCACGGATATTCTGTGCTCCCAAATGTCCTTTTTTTTAAATACATACATTTATACATATTATAAAACTATGATTCTATTGAACTAAAAACCTATAAGTAGGCTCAAAACTATTTACTTCAATAGTGTGAAGAGTTAAACTTTATTCAGTGCAAGGATAACTTTTTTTCCCTTATCCTTATTTAAAATAATTAAATTTTAGTTACAATTATGGTTATAATGAATCGAAGCTTGGTAATTAGTTCTGAAATTACTCGTTTACAATGTGCCGAAATTTTCACGCACATCGAAGCAAGGACATTTTAAGCTCCACAATGTCCTTTTTTTTAATATATATTATAAAAACCCACAAGTAGGCTAAAAATTATTTTATTCAATACTATGGAGAGTTTAGCTTTATTCAATGCAAGGATAAGTTTTTTTCCCCATATATCCTTAATTTAAAAAATTATATATCATCTACAGTTATTGTTATAATGAAGCCAAACTTGGTAACTTTTTGTGAAATTACTCGTTTTAAATGTGTATAAAATTTCACGCCCATCAAAGCCAGCATATTCTTAGATACCAAATGTCCTTTTTCTAAATTTATGATAAATACATCATTCGATTGCATTAAAAATCCACAAGAATGTTCAAAACAATTTTCATCAATACTGCGAAAATGTCTGCTTTATTCGGTACAAGGATGATAGACTATGTATCCTTAGCTTAAGAAAATGTTAATATATTCCAGAATTATCATCAGAATTGTCCGAAAATCGATTACTATTTCTAGAGATACGTTGTTTAACACAAGTGAAAATTTGGTTGTAGTCGGAGCAAGAATAGCATTTCCTCCCATATATCCTTTATTTAAAAGACAAAGTGTTATAGCTAAACTTTAAAGCAACACGCACCTAAGTTCCACAGCTAAGCTTTAAAATAGTTTTTTCACTGCAGCAAATATTTTAATTTTATTTTGTGCAAGGATATGTCTACCTCCCACTTGTCCTTTATTAAAAAAATAATAATTTTGGCAAAAATTATTATCTCAGTGATTCAAAAATTGTTGGCTGAGTTTAGTGTTACTATTTTGGAGTTTTGGAGAAGTTTGGCTGAAATAGGAACAATTAAATAATATCCTCCTACATATCCTTAATATGAAAAATTCTATTTTAGCTAAATTTTTAAGCCGAAGGCACTAAAAATCAACCAAGTCGGTCCAAGATATATGCTTCAACTTCCTTGAATATTTGAATTTTTTTTGTGCAAGGACATGGCTACCTCTCACGTGTCCTTAATAAAAAATTTTAATTCTATACCAAATTACAATCAGATTGGTGCAAAAATTGGTAACTAATGTTAGCATTACTATTTGAAAGCGCAGTAGCTCCATTAGGGGTAACTAAATAGTATCCTCCCATATATCCTTAATTTTTAAAAATATATTTCAGTTAAATTTTTGAACCGAATGCACTAAAAATCAATCATTAAGCTTTAAAATATCTTATTCTACTGCGTGGAAAATTTTGATTTTATTCATGGAATGTCTACTACACACAGATGTCCTTTAGTAAAAAAAAAAATCATTGCAGCCACAATTATGATCAAAATGGTGCAATCAATGTTAAAGTAAGTAAGGTTTCCAATATAGACAAAAGAAAATCGCCGTTTATACTTTTCTTAAAATCCCTAGACATAAATAAATAAGTTAACCATTTTTTTAATTAATTTAAGAGCTAAGTGGTTGCTAGACTTTAAAATAACGAAAAATCATCAAAAAAGTGTAAAAGCCCAAATATTCAAAAATATCTCTACAAAATCCGTTAAGGGAAAAATAACCAAAATAGGGACTAAAATGACTGGCTTTCGAGGACCTCATGTAATTAATTAAAAAAAAAAAGTTAATCGGAGACATAAATTCTATTGAAGTGTTTTGGCTTTCTCACTGTCTTTCGTGTCGTGAAGTTAAATTTCTGCTTAATATGATATGTCTCATGAGAATGCATGTATCTAAATGTTTGATTTTAAAATTTTTTAACGAGGTATCGCATCGCTGTATTTCCAGTGGAATAAATTAAAAATGTCGTTTAAGTTTAGTTGTAGTGTTGCTTTGTCCCTTGCTTGTTGTCTCCCTCTCTCTCTACATTAGTTATCTTTTTCATTATATCTTGGTTCTCTTTTGATATTTATTTACTAAAATTTTTTTATTGTCATCATTAGACTCCTTAAAAAGTAAACTTTCAATCTTCTTATAATGTCTTTCAGACGTTCCTGATATTGTGTGTCAAGATTACGCTGTACCTCACATGCAAAACTTAATACCAACACAAAAATGCAATTCTATATATAGTGGAGCAGGCAGTATTTTAGGCAGTGGTGCCACCAGTCTAAATTGCAGCAATAGTAATTATAGTGCAACATCAACTACAAACCGCAACAATACTCTCAATAATATGTTTCATATGAAGATACCACCACCACCGCCACCACCAGCTAACTCAGCACCAACATGTCTAACAGCGCATACAACTTCAGTACCATCAACAGCATTATCATCATCTGTACCGGCATCATCATCATCAGCATCATATTATGCCCTGCATCAGCATTCGAATCAGCAACAGCAACCGCAAATATCATCAACAACTCACTATGTAGTAGGTGCGTCAGCAACACCAACACCACCCCCAACGCCACCACCACCACCAGCAGCAGCATCTTCATTATTATCATCATCACAAACTACAACAACATCAGCAACAATGTCCACAGAGAAATATTATGCTGCAATGGCAATTTGTAAACCCAATATGGCGTCAACATTGGCTAACAGCAGCAATGACAGTAATAATGCATTAGAACAGCAAAAGAGTTCGCACACACAAGCGAATCTCACAGCAACAACTGCAGCAGCAGCAGCAGCAATAGCTGCAACAACAATATCAACTGCCACCGGAACACTGCCAAATGGCAAAAGTGGTTTTCTGCAAGGCAATTCTTCAAATACACATACTCTACCTACAAATTTTAGTCAAAATTTTGAATCATCATGTTACGGCATCGCAGGCAAAGTAGTGGCAGGTGCTGGTGCTGGTGCTGGTCTTGGTGGTGCAACTAATACCAGTTTAACTTTGACAAAACCACATCATTACAATTTGACCGATTTGAATGATTTCATGAATAATGTAGATGCTGCAGATGAACTGGCCAATTGTCAGTTGCAAGAATTTCCAAGACATTCGCTTGTTATTGTGGAAAAATTAGGCTGTGGTGTATTTGGTGAATATCATTTGTGTGAAACGAAAGGATTGAGGTGAGTTCCAAGAATTTTATATTGTTATTGCTTAATATTTTTAAAACATTTATTGATAAGAAATAAAATATAAATAACAAAAATTTGTTTTAAAAATTTTTATATGTAAAACTTTATTAGAAGCCTTTAAAAATTAATCATATTTTTTTAATGAAAAATGGCTTGAGTATGTAACTGATATTCCATGAAGCAATAAATCATGGTATAAGTTTACATAAGGTCTACTCTGTCATTCGAAGCGAAAGAAAATACTTTCGACTTTTTATCTTAAAGTACCCACACATTTGCACTATTATTGTGGAATAATTAAATATTGTGAAAAGCATACATTTATATGCATATAAAAATTCATACTACCCATTGTTATTTATTTTTCTTTTTGAAGATATTAAAACAGATTTGATAAGGAATCAAACATATAATAATTTGTTTTAAAAATTTAACAAATTTAACTATGCAACTGATATATCCTGAAGTAATAAATCACGAAATAAGTCCTCAGGTGGTCTACTATGTAATTCGAAACGAAATAAAACGTTTTCGAACTTGCATCTCAATGTATCCCAACACTTCAATATTATTGAGCAATAATTGATATTGTACAATAAAATGGTCGGTGTGCATATTATATTGGTAAATGGCTCACTATATCGAATAAAATCAAATGCCTTTTGATTTATATTGCGCAACAAGATATATCTCGTAAGATAAAACAATATTGTACAATAATAAGATGTAGATACATCACTAAACATTTTACTATATATATATATATATTTACTATATAATACTTAATTAAAAATTATTTAGGATTACGTATGAACATATCTAATATGCATTACAAGAAATTGAAAAATTATGCAATATAGAAAAATTGCGCAATAAACGAAAATTGCGCAATATAGAAAAATTTATAAAAAATAATTTGTTGTAGGTATGTCACTAAACATTTTACTATTTTTTAGTTCCTTAATTAAAAATTAATTAGGACTATGTCTAAACATATTTAGTATGTATTACAAGATATTGAAAAATTTCGCAATATAGAAAAATTGCGAAATAAAGAAATATTGCACAACATAAAAACATTTCGCAATAAAGAAAAATTGCGCTATATAGAAAAAGTGTGAAATATATATTTCATTAAAATTGTGGTGTTAATTGAATAGTGTGGAGCAAAACGACAATAATAAAAGCAATAAATTGCGCAATATATTTTTTTCTAATATTGAGCAATATGCTTACGTATCTATAATCGATTTATTTAAAAGTGTGGAGAAAAACGACAATAATAATAGCAATAAATTACGCAATATAATTTTTTCTAATATTGTGCAATATATGTATATGTATATATTAGATTTTTTTTCAAAAGAAGTATTACGAACACTCTTAACTCAACACGACAAAACATCTTGCGTAATCGGTTCGTTTCGTGTTGAGCGAAATTGACACGAAAAACAAGAAACAATTTTAGATGTAAAATATTTATGAATGAATTTCCAGTAGAGAAAAAATTAAATATTTTATATCGTCAAACCCACAACACCAGCATAGTAGTATCAACTGGCAATGAATGCCTCCTACTATTACTCGGTGTTACCTTTTTTGGGAAAGATATGGTGATTGAAAAGACAGGTGGTGAACGAAGAGATAGAGGAAAGCATCATTATTCTACAACTCTGTTTTGAACGTTCTTAAAAATGCATTCTTGCAGCGCCTCTGGTGTCAATGAGGCGTACTAAATTTGCAAAGCTGTGCTAAGCAGCCATTTTATTGGTTACTTTACTTCGGCGATGAGTCTGCTACACAATAACGACGAAGAATGGCGCTCTGATAATACATTAAAATTAGTATACACTGAAGCCGGTGGAGTTCAGTGACTAGTGTCTATGCCTTCATCACTTCAACTTTTCTATAACAGACTATTGAATAGTGTGGAAGAAAACGAGAATATTAATAGCTTTTTATTGCTCAATAATACTGCTTAGTTTTTGGGTGCCAAGCTGATTACAGCGCGACCGTTTGACCGACTAAAGTGGCAAATTGCCACTTTTTCGACTGCGTTGCCACATTTTGTGCCCCTTTTTTTAAAGTAAATTGCATTAAAAATAAGAAATATTAGTGTAATTATCTCGTTTTTTTTAATGTTGCCCCTTTTTTTGGATAAATCATAGGGGAAACTTTTTGAAAAATGTCATCGGTCACCCTGGCTCATTAGTTTGCGGGAAAGAGAGACGAGGAAACAGAACCGTTTCTTTTCCACTCGTCTCTCTCTCCTAACAAAATATTCAGCTTAGCAATCAGACTTCCATAAGGACTTAGTAACCTGTAACTAAATTCGGAAGCATTTGCTTTCTTTTCAGATTGCACAGAAGGAGTTTTAAAATTTATTACCTGCTGGCTTCTTTTAGGTTTGTGCTATTAAATTAAATTTTTCTCTTCTAGTTTTTGTGTAACTGATTTTTTATTTAAATTTATTACAGAAATGAAACGCTTTTATTTATTAAGTTCCTTAAGATTTATTTAAATTACTAATGGAAATGATCTAAAATCCCGACTGCCACCAAATTTGATTTGTAGAATATCCTAATGATCATTTGAAATGAAAAATCTTAAGAGAAAATTATACCCATTTTGATATAGTTTGCCTAATTTTTATTTTATTCGTATTTACAAAATTACAAAATGGCGTCTATTAGCAGCCATATTGAGTTTTGAATACTGTCAAATAGCTAGTGTTACTCCCAGGATTAAGACAAATCAATTGATGCATCATCAAAATCGGTAGCCTTCTTTGCGTAGCACAGTCGGGTAAAGAGAGGAGCTTGAAGTAGCCTTATATGACATTATGACTTACATTCTTTTTAAATTAATGCAAAAGTTCCATATTTATATTCAATATAAAATAAACTTAATAAAAAATCAATTTGTATTAAAAATTCCTCAGAGAAAAAATTCTTAGAACAGATAAACTAATAAGAGTAAAATTGAAAATAAAAATTATTTCGTATTGCCTGCTTTTAGGCTTGTTTTAAATTTTTCTCTCACAGCTTGCTTTTTAATCTTAAATAAATTTTAAAATTAATTATAATTAAATTTATAAAATACTTTTACTTATTTACTTCATTCAGCTTATGTTTGTCTTATTTCATATTTTGCAATTCAAGTTATTTCTTTTTTCTTTTTTTTTTTAAATCTCTTAATTGTTAAATTCTATTTTCCATTATTTGCAACTTTACAAAACCTAAAACTTTTCCAAATATTTCTAGAAATTGTTTTGTGGTTTCTACACTGCATTCAGATAAATGCATTAGATATATATTTTAGATGAAAGGCTACATTTAAATGCTGCCACAATTTATTGCAGTTGTAGTTGTTGTTGTTGTTTGTGCTGTTAAGTTTCTCTCTTTTGTTGAAGGCAATTCACAGTTAGACAATAACTTTTGATGTTAATGACTTTCTATATGTCGAAAATGACCGTATATGTGTCTGCTTTGTTTGGCTGCAAGTCAAGTTGAATTTGAAATATATTTTTGTGAAAGGTGAAACAAAAACTTTTATTATTATTTTAGTCGGATAATGAAAAGTTGAGCTGGTGCGAACAACGAGTGTAAGAATGGGGGAATAGTCAAATTTAGCATTATTTTAATAAGAAAAATTGTATGACAAGTCATATATGTATGAAAGAGTTTGTTAAAAGCAGAACAATTGAGTTGAAGTAAGCTTAAGAAATTTTGTAAATAAAATTACCAGAATTTTCGAGATAAACTGAAATTTTACAAGTAAGTCCCAATCCAGACTTGCAATTTTTGTTGCAGCAATTGTTGAAATAGAAATATATAATTTTATACTCCTCTCTTGCCCTTTTGCACTAAAAAATATAAATTTGCTGCAACAAAAATTGCAAATCTGGATCAGCACTACTTTAAGGCGAAATTTTATGACAAACAATAGGAAGTAGAAAAAAAGCGCTTAAGTAGCTAAACAAAAGTGTTAATTTATTCCAGGAACACCCATACTTTTCTAGCATTCAGGACAGTTTTCAAAATTTTTAAATTATTAATAATATTCTTTAAACTTTATTTGTTGCTGTTTGTTTTAAATTTTATTTTTTTGATTTCTTGCAATTTGTGTTTGTATTTCTCTTTTTCTATTTCTTCGTCTATTGCATTTTCTCTACAATAATTTTCATCTGTGTGGTCTAACAATAAAGTCCATCTGTTGTCTGATAACTGTCTATCCAAATGTCTATTAAGCTGCTCTCAGACACCGTCGCATTTTATATTCTCATAACTATAAAACAACAAACTCACACACACACATACACACTCAAAATTGCACGTACACAAAAATTCATTTAACTTTTAACTCAGTATTATAGTTGAACCAATACGAACGCATGATTTTGACACATACAGCCACAAAGTCGTAAGTTAAGTTATAGTCTAGCAGGCAGACAGGCAGACTGCATCAGTGTGAAATTAATTATTTGCAACATATCAATTCTTTTAAATGATTATTGATTTGCTAGAGGTAAAACTGAGCGAGCAAGTTTGCAAGCAGGTAAATGAAAACTTTTGCTGTCTTTATTTTTTTTTTGTTTTTATTGGAAAACTAGCAATTATATTGTAGAGCTGTTTTAACATTTTGTGCTTTAGCGTAGTATGATTTCTGTTAAGAACAAATAGCATTAAATACCATATTGTGTGTGAATCGATTGCAAGTGCTTGAGGTTTCTGGTCTGTTTTTTTTTTTGCTCCTTCGATACCTTGTCAATTACTATTATTTTCCATAAAGCAACTCAATATGCAAATGACTTTAAAATTTTTTTTTTATAGTTTGCTGGGAGTTTAGCAAGCTGCAATAGTTTAAGTTATATACCACAAAAAAACTTTAGTTTTACACCATTTAAGAGGTAAAAGTTAAAAGAGTCATAGCAATTTGTTATGAAAAAAATTATGCAATACAATAAAAATATGTTTAAAAAAGAAAATTCAATGTACTACTTGCCAGAGCTGTAAATGAATCATTAATTTCTTAATTAATTCACGATCCATTCATGCACTGAATAAGCAAATTTTGAATTAATTCTTTTCACACAAAAAAATTAATTGAATAAAATTTTAGTCAATTCAAATGATTTCGGTAAAAATGAATTACAATTCATTTCCAGTTCAAATGAATTTCTCACATAAAATTGCTACTCATTTCGAATTCATTTGAATTTAATTGATTTTGAATTATTTTAAATGAATTAGAAAAAATAATTGGAAATTCAATTCCAATTCATTTGAATTGAATTGTTTTATTTTTTTAATTCATTTGAATGAATGCAAAATGAATTCAATGCAAACGAATTGGAAATGAATTGCTTTATTCACTTTAACAAATTCATTTAAATTGGAAACAATTTGCAATTCAATGTAGTTTTATAGATATTGTATCTATTCAGGCTTTCAAGGTCATTCAACTTCTTCAAAATGTAAATAAAAGACGTTTTCTATTTCATTCTTAATGTATCCGACGTTTCGTTGGGATTTTCCAACATCTTCAGGGATAATTATTTTTATTGAAATATATTTTATCTTTTATTCCAATTTACTTTTAAGTTTTTAGGATGTATTTTAAAGAGACATAACATGTACAACATAAAACACATAACGTAAAAAATAATTGCAAATATAAATAAAATAAAAATAAAATATCAGCCTTTTCTCAACTTCTAATATCACAGTTGGAATTACACTTACACATTTTACAGATTGATTTGAAATGAAAACGAATTGTAACTCATTCTACGAATTCAATTGAAGTGGAACTGAATTATAATTCATTTTAAATATTCATTTGAATTGAAATTCATTTCTGTATAATCAGTTTGAATCGATTCAAATTTCATTAAATTTTTTTTTGTTGTGAAAAGAATAAATTCAAAGTTTAGCTTATTCATAATGAATTAAAATCAAAAGAGAATGATTCATTGACAGCTCTGCTACTTGCTTAAATTTTTTATAATAAATATAAATTTATATTTCCTTAGCAAAACTTTTTTGTATTAAAAGCTGTCAATATGACACTTGTTATTTTTAAAATATATTTCTAAAAGTCACTCTGTGTGGAGGGGAACTTTCCTCCAGTTTTAAACTACCGCCTACAGGTATGCAATCATGTAAATTAATACTTTTGCCGTTATGTCTCTCATAGTTCCCCCCACCCTTCAACCAGCGCTCAGTCTTTCATACACTGTATTTATAGTTTAAAGTGAGAATTTATTTTTCTGACTTTCTATCTGACATTTAAGTGTTGTTATTTTAATGTTTGTTCATGTCCTGTTTAAAACTTACTATTGTCATTGTATTTGATTTTATTTTTGCAAAACCCTCCAAGGTATGCTAGACAAAATTTTTAAACAGACATATTTGCTGAATTCGCTTCACAAAATTATATATATAAATATAAATGTGTGACAATTGCAGCTGTAGTTTTGTTAATAATAAGTTATGGTTATTTTATAGTTTATGAAAGTCATACATATTTGCAAAATCAGTTAGATTTTTTGATTTCTATGCAAGACTTTATGCAAATTTATAATTTTATTTTTAACAATAAAGCACACGGTTTATGGGTGTGCATATGAAAAGTAAGCAGTTTGTCAATTAAATATTTAAATTGTATTATATTTTGTGTGATAACCTTTTGGTATGATTTTAAGAAACAACACAGGTTGATTGAAAAATTGCAAAAAGCAAAAAAAAATTATAAATTATTTATTTTAAAGCAAATAATGTCAGGCGTTAACTAGAATGTCTTGGTTTATTACTAAAAAATAGTTGTTTACGAAAATTTATCTCTTTTTAGTCCTTGCACCTTACACTCTGCGCGGTAAAACTAACCAATTTCGATAATTCAAGTCGAGCACACCAACACAATTGGTTAATAAACTAGCTAATGGGAAGTAGAGGGCTGCAAAAACAGTTTTGCAATGTAAATACGTCTTGTTTTTTAAATGTATTCTCCTAGCATGTATTATAACGTGTGATCCATTTCAAGGTTCCCTACTTTTTTCAAGAAAACAACACAGAAAATTCAAATTTAATGGAAAATGTTTATTATCATTTGAAAAAAAATTTTTGGCATTTATTTTTTGAAGATTTTGTCTATCAAATTTTGGCCGTTGCTACGTCCCAGATAAGTCGTTTGAGCATTTTGACTGATAACTGGCGAGTGACACTGATGCTTTCCTCCAAGGCCTGAAATGAAGCGGGTTTGTCCGCATAAACTTTAGACTTTACATATCCATACAGGAAAAAGTATAACGGTGTGATATCACGCGATCTTGGTGGCCAATCGGTAATCGGTTGGCCCAAAACGTGCAATTATGTGCTCATCGAAATGTTCTCTCAATAAATCCATTAATTGATGCGAGCTGTAAGAAGTGGCACCGTCTTGCTGAAACCAAATGTCGCCGAGATCACGAGCTCATCACGTCAATGGCACGATAACCGTCGCCATTGACGGTTACGTTCGCACCGGCATCATTTTTAAGGAAATATGGACCGATGAATCCACCGGTCCACAAACCACACCAAACCATTGTTTTTTTTAGATGAAGTTGCAGTTTTTGAATCTCTCTAGATTGCTCTTCGTCCCAAATGCGGCAAATTTTGTTTGTTTGCATACCAATTCAGCCAGAAATGGGGCACATCGCATATCAAAATTTGCCTCGAAAACATAGGATCTTCTTCGAACTTTTCACTTTTCTTTCCATTATGAAATTCCAAACGATATTTAACAAAAATAACATGACATCATGACACAACTCACACGTGATCTGTCAAAAAAAAGGTTATCGAAAAAAGTATCTCAACTTGGATCACCCATTACTAAACCAATAACACAGTGGTACAAAATTTAATCAAATAGAAAAACCTGGTACCGGATATTATTTTTCTTGCAGGGCTTGTCGAGTTAAAGAAGAATCCAATAGTGAAATATACCGGACAAATCAAATATCCGAATTTACGGCTAAAAACCTGGTTTTTTTACTTTAGCGCACTTGTAAGCCTGCAACTTTAGAAAAAATTCCAAGGAAATATTCATGATAGGGCTATATACGTAAGTTTAACTGAATTGCTCAGATTTCCTTTTAAATTAATTTTAAGTAAAAAAAAGAATCCCTGACAATTCTGCAAATAAAAACAAACGGTTTTAGGAGTTATTATCATCAACAAAATATCACTATAGAACTTTAAGAATTCTTGCTTCCAAGTTGTCTCATAAAAATGCCCTGACAAGTAAAAAAAGGCAATAAAAATATTTTCATGCTTACATTATCTTCTCTGAGATTTATAGTTAAAATAAAAATGGTAGCCATGGTGCTATATGTGGCACAAAAACTATTTTAAATATTTTCAAGCACTAAAACATTAACAGATTTAACGTAAGATGTTAAATAAAAAAATATTTCTACACATCTAATATACCCATGACATGTCCAAGAAGTTCATTAAAACTAAAAGTTATATTCAAAGTTATTTGCAAACTACAACTAAATAAAACCTCACAAAACTGAATGAAGCGCATACTTTTCAAGATTTGGGCAAAAATGCCATACAAATTAAATCAAATATTTGATCTAATAACAATCATGATACACGAGTATGTAGTATGCAGTTCCCTTGGCAAAGCCGTCTATCAAATATCTTTTGATGATGGCACACAAAAGCCACAATACCTTAAAACAATTAAGAAGTTTTCATCTCTAAATGATGAAATAGTTGTAAAGAATAGAGGGGGAACAACTTGTGTAATACTTAAATGAAACTAAACAATGAACACTAAAATAAAATACAAACACAATTGTTAAAGTTTTTGTAAAGAAAATAGGGGGGGGGAGGGTTAAAACAACAACAGCAACAATGGCGGGCAATACACTTACTCACATAAAAAAATAGACACACATGCTTAAAAACAGAAATGCAGACGTAAAAATATACATAAACATATGAAAACACATGATGAATATTTAAAGAATTTTTACTGGAGTTGAGCAGATATGTGACGACTTTAGCTGTTCGAAATCACATAAAGAAACATTTGTAATAGATAATGAAAACTAAAAAGCATAAAATAAAATGAAAGAGCAATAAATACAACAGCAAGCAACTTTTAACTGTCTGCTTTAGTAGTAGTCAAAAATTCCATTAAAATTTCATTTTTTCATGCTTGTGTTTTTTTTATTTTAATTTTTCCATAAACCACAAAAAATGTTAGCATACTTTCAGGCATCATTTATACTTTTTTTTATACTATCTGCACATTTTGTTCTATGTATATTAATTTTGGTTTTTGTATGGTAACATGTTTTTAGCATATACAATTTCAAAAAGTTTGAAAGGTAGAAGTGGTTTTCCTGGTTGATGAAAAATGTTTGTAATTGATATAAAGATTGTTTTGTTTTAATTTTGTTTTGGTAAAGTTTCAACAAAATGATTTTGATTTTGATTGACGTTTTAAGTTTATCTCGTGTAGTTTGTTTTTGAAGTAACGTATTGTTAACGTTTTTAATTAAATGAATAGTTTATAATAAGTGTGTGGATGGCAGATTGTGGTCATAAAATATCTATCAGAAATAGTAAAATTTTAGTAAATTTACTTTTGCCATAGTTTTTTTCTGATCTAGTTAGGAAATGGTTGGTTGTTGGTCTCATTCCATCAACTAATATGGAGATAAAACTTAATTAATAAACACAACAATAAAATTAAACAATTACAGCCCAGACCACAATATCAACAGAAAACGTGCGATATCTTATTTAAAAAAACATTCAATACAAGTTGTCGATCGAACGCTTTATAGCAGTACAGAAATTCTCCTAATATTAGAGAATTTTTTTCACAAATAATTTTAATTTATAAGTTTTTATCACTATATTTACTAGCATATTGCCCGCACTTTGATAGCAGATATTTTATACGTACTAACCCTACTCTTACAGTTGAGATCCATTCATTCATCAAATATAAAAGTACATGATATTGTGTTCAACAGTAGCCTTCTTCATGTCGATTCATTAAACCTAGTCATAAAGCCCTTTTAATTGTGACCCATATTTTAAGGTGTGTTTCTTGTCCGAAAAAATCTATTTTGAAAAGCCATTTTGTTCTAGTCATTTAAGAAATAAGTTAAATATATTATTTTAAATAATGTACCAACCAACCAACACCTTTTATTTGAAATCCATATTGATAAAGATCACTTATAAGATATACCCACTATTAGCTGGGACGCTTTTGATGTTAATTTCTTAAATTTGATCGTCAATCCCTTTTATTTTAAACCTGTATTTGTAGGCTAGTTTTTTGCCCAAACATATCAAAATCAACTTTCCATTTTCTTTTTGAAGTCGGCACAGAGTATTTTATATGTACTGTCTTTAAATATACACAGTTCGTGTAGTTGTTTTAACATTAATTTATTAATTCAAAAACTACTTCTTTAAAAAAGTACTTTTTCCAAATAATACGTTTATAAAAAATACTTTATTTCAACAGTGCTTTTTTCAAAACACGCTTTTTCCAAAAAGTAAATCTTTCAAGAAGTACTTTTTCCAAATAACAATTTTACCAAAATATACTTTTTTTCAGAAAGCACCTTTTTCAACATACACTTTTTCCAAAAAGTACCTCTTTGAAAAAGTACTTTTTCCAAATAATACCTTTATTAAAAAATTCTTTTTTCAAAAAAAGACCTTGTTAAAAAAATACTTATTCCAATAAGTACCTTTGTCAATAAATACTTTTTCCAAAAGTACCTCTTTCAAAAAGGACCTTTTCTTTATCAAAAAATACTTTATTAAAAAATTACCTTGTCAAAAAATACTTTTTCCAAAAAGTACCTTTTTCAAAAAAAAACTTTTTCCAAAAAGTAGCTCTTTAAAAAGTACTCTTTCCAAATAATACCTTTAACAAAAAATACTTTTCTCAAAGAGACCGTTTTTTTCAAAAACTACTTTCTTTAAAAAGGACCTTTTTCAAAAAGTACTTTTTTTAAATAATACCTCTATCAAAAAATTCTTTTTTCAAAAAGTACCTTTTTCAGAATATACTTTTTCTAAAGGTTCATTTTCCAAAACATACTTTTATTTTTTGAAAGAGTACCTTTTTTAAAATACATTTTTCCCGAACAGTGTGCCTCTTTCAAAAAGTACTTTTTCCAAATAATATCTTTATAATAAAATACTTTTTTCATAAAGTACCTTTTAAAAAATACTTTTTTCAGAAAGTACCTTTTAAAAAAATACTTTTTTCAGAAAGTACCTTTTAAAAAGAAATACTTTTTTCAAAGAGTACCTTTTAAAAAGTATATTTATCAAACAATAAATCCAAAAAGTAGCTACATACATATTTTAAAAAGTACTATTTCCAAAAAAAATTTTTTAAGTACCTTTTTTTAAAGTACTTTTCTAATTAATATTTTCGAAAAACACTAACTTAACATTCAGAGTACCCCTTTGATAACATTGTTCAATAATACACTGTATCAGGTAATAAAATTTAACTTATACATATGTACATATTTAAAATTTTTCTTTAATAATTTTCATGAATTCTTCCGAACTTTTATATTTTTTTTTAGCATCGTTTCCGGTTCTTAGCGTTAGGCCAAAAGAAGCCTTTTCGAAAAAGCATACAGTATATTATCTCAGATTCTACTTAGCAGAAGGAAGTCACAGTAAATTATTTTTAAAAGTACATGTTATATGTAGCTTCTCAGTAAACAAATAAGTACGAAAAACGAGTAGGATTTTACCCCCTTTTTAAATGGGAATTTTCAGAAGGTGTAAAAACCCATTCAAAATTCTGTCCAGAAGACAAGAACGCGCTAAAAATATTTCTTTAGAAGATATTTCGTGTGCAAAAAAGTACCAAAATTCAGTTTTTACCCCCTTTTAAACACTAAAAAAACATATATTGAAAAAGTAGCAATCGCGTATCGAATTATTTTTTATTAGCATTCGTATGCTTTTAGAATTTTTAGCCATTCTAGTGTAGTTTTCGAGGTATAGAGATAATGATTTTACCCTTTTTGCCGTTTTTTGCGTTCGAGTTTCCAAAAATCCCTTGTTAGCGGATCTATACATTGGAAGGGATACCTATACACCAAATTTCAACTTCCTAGATATTAAGTCAGTCAGTCAGTCATTAACGTTTTGTTAGGAACACAACTGGGACGAACGTCGAATTTCGTTCACGGCTACGAATTCGCTGCGTAAGTTCGTCGTATGAAGCACAATAACGACGAATTTACTCAGCGAATTTAGCTCTTATAATCAGCGTGACCATATTAGCTTATTTTGAGCTAAATTTAGCTTATTTGTTTTTGATTTAGCTCTAAAATTTTCATTTAGCTCTTAGCTTATTTTTTAGCATTTTTTCAAAATTCATTTAGCTCTTTTATCCTTTTCTTTAGTATCAGTTGCATATTCACAAAAAATATCCCAAAGACTTAAGTAATTTATAAAAATTTTAAGGAAGTATATCTGGCAGTGCTGAAAAATAAGAGTAGCATATTTCATAAAGCAAGTTCATTTGAATTTAGTTTTGCCTTTAAATAATGCGGAAGTTTAAGGTGTATTGAGTGGCATGAAATTACTTAAAATAAATTTTAAAAATTGATTTACTTTAAGTATCATATCATATCATATCATCACATAAGTATATTAGATGCAGCTTGAAAATATTAAATTTCTAAATATTATCAAGGCTTTTAAATAAAAGATCTCGTAACAAAAACAGATAAAAGTATTTACAAAAGTGATGTTTTTTTTTTGGTCGAGACAGAAGAGGATTCATTTAATGAATTGCTTCAAATGTACTTCTTAAAAATTGTTTTTTATTCTTTAAAACTGTTTAAAAATTAACCCCATATGCAAAAAACGTGTCCTTGAAGTGTACATGAAAACAAAATTTCTGTGGAAATGTACTCATTATTTGTTTTTCATATCCCCCATATGTCATTTTCAGCTTATTTTGAGAAGTTTTTCATAATATCGACAAGAAACTTTCTATCGATTACTTACGAGTATTCTATAGTTGTTTTCAATACGATTTTTGGATCGAAATATTCAAAGTTTCTTGTTGACATCGTAGGCCAGGCCTATTTGTTTTATTTTTCTTTGAAAACAAAATATCATAATTAATAAATATTTTTATTAAAAAATTATTCAATATAATAATCAGTAAAAACCTACTTCAAAGTGAGCAAAGTAGTGAAAAAAGTTTAGCTTTATTTTTTTTTACTTAAAATTGAATTTTTTTAGTTTATTTTAGCTTTTTTTTCAAACGTGATTTAGCTTAATATTAGTTTAAAATCTGGTCACACTGCTTATAATTGCTAAGGCCCCTTTCACATTAGGCAACTTTACTTGCGCAAGTATAATTTTCATTTTTATTTATTTTCTTTTGAACTTGCTTCTATGTTCACATTCAGTTCATTTGTTGAGCAAGTTTAATTTTCTTATGCTCGAGTTTTCTTAATTTGTTGACGTTTTGTGGCAGAATTGCCAAGTTCAAGCAAGTCTGTACTCAAATCTCGGCAATTCTTTCCCCTTCAACCGACCTTTCCTCTCACACCCACAAACACAAGACTTGCGCAAGTAAAGTTGCCTAATGTGAAAGGGGCCTAAAGTTGCTCAGTGTGTGTGCAAAGAGAGAGAGAAAGAGAGAAACTAGTTTTTTCGTCGTTCGTCAGCGGACGAAAGTTCGCAGCGAAAATTTGGATGTTCTTCCCAGCTGTTTTCCTAGCATTATTCTTTTATATACATACATAGATATACATATATAGAAGATTGATTACATTTTACCAAATTTTAATATTTCCTTTATTTTCTTATTGCAGCACAAACTTGGTTGCTGTTGCAACTTTACGACCTGGTGCAGCCGATCATATGCGCAAAGAATTTCGACTGAAAGCCAAACAATTATCGCGCTTAAAAGATGCAAATGTGGCGCCTTTGGTAGGCGCCTGTCTGCGTGATGAGCCCATCTGTATGGTCTTAGATTATAGCAATTGTCTGGGTGATTTGAATCAGTTTCTGCAAGAGCATACAGCTGAAACAAATGCGGCAATGGGACATCAGCAGCAGCAGCAGCAGCAGAGTATGATGAAACCTCAAACATTAAGGTGGGTAAAAATAGCAACAGTCAGTATTAAAAATTTTGCTAAAAAAAATAAGCGAGCAACAGCACATTACATTTTATGTTATCGTTGAGCAAAAAACTTAGAATAATTACGTTATATTTTTTTTCTTCCATCATTATTATTTTACTGCAAAACTTTTCATTTCATTTTATGTGCATAGTATATCCGTTTTCTTATACAACTTTTTTTCTTCTCTTTTATGTTTTTACACGCTTTATCTTGTTTCCGGTAACGTCTACCAAACGACAATATCCATAATTATGTTGCTGGTGATGATGATGATGATGCTGGCAATGACTGTGATGACGCCACATTGAATTGCACATTTGCACAAATTTTGCGCGCTCGTATGGGCGTGTGTGTGTGTTTGCGTGTGCGTGTGTCTTTTTTGATCTAACTTTTCTGCTTTATGGTGGCTGGTGTTGGTTTTTGCTGTTTTTAAAATTTCCGGTCTCGTGTTGATTACATTTATACTGCTTTGATGGCTGTGCGTATATTATGTCTACTACCCTCACAAATACATGCGCGCACATTAAAAAATATGGCTTTAACGGATGTGCGAACTTTGTTAACTTGTTGTGCTACAACTTTTGTGCATACAAACACATGTAACTTGATTTTTTTTTTCCATCTGGAAATGTTGCCTGATAATGTTTTCAAATCCCTGGACGCGCATATGATATTTCATTACTCTCCTGGCTGCCATATTATGTTCATTTTTTTCGTTATTTTTTTATTTATCTGTTTTAATTTGCTGGCTATTTGCTGTTGGTTGCTGGGCTAACAGTTACGGCTGCCTGGTATATATCGCCACACAAATTGCATCGGGTATGAAATACTTGGAACAAAATAATTTTGTCCATCGAGATTTAGCAACAAGGTAAGTTTAATTTTCCATTACAGTTTCTTAAAAAAAAACTTCTAGGTATTATGCTGAGTTTGTTTTTCCTGTTGTGGCAACTATTTGTATTACTTTATTTACATTATTACCAAATTAAAGTTATGAAAGTTTTCATGGAATTTTATGAAATTGTTTTCATGAATCTCATCTGCTGATAGCAATACTAAAGTAAGAAAAGGTGAAATGGAAAAAATGGCGTAACTTATCTAATATAATCTTTGAAGCATTTTAGACAACTTTGTTTATCTGTTATGAAGGATAAGCAAGAAAAATTTCAAATAAATAATTTTAAAAATAATTTTAATAATGTCTAGTACTTACGAGATTTTTAGAAAAATTTGGTATATATTTTTCGATTTGACATATTTGATTTTCACACGAAATAAAACCTGGCGAGACTGTTGTAAATTTAGAAATGGTAAAATTGAGCTTTTATTACAAAAAAAAATCTTTCAGTAAATTGTAATACAATGACTCAAAACAATTCCCATATTCCATTTTCACTAAAGACTGGGTATATTATAAAGCAGAAATCTACATCAACTGACACTACATACAGTGGATCAAACACAAAGAATGCTGATGCTGAAGATGTAGTGACTTTCGAAAACAGCTAGTTGTTCCGTTCTACTATGTGTTTATTAGAATATTTATAATTAACTTTGGTGTTACTTGTTCATTAATAAAATTATCACCTATAATTTGATAGAAAACAAAATTCTCTAGAATGGAAATTTCAGATAGGTAATAAGCCTTAGTATTGTAAAATGTTAGAAAATCAAAAAGGATGAAATTGATACTTAAATATTAATAAAAAAAAATTTTTTTTTATTTTATTAAAATACAAATTGATTTAAATATTCTATTTTAGTAAACAATTTTAATTTTTAATAAATATCATTTAGTTATTAATAAATAAATTTAGTAAAAATTTAAAAAAAAAATTAAGTTTTCATCTAATTTTTTTTTTTTGTTAGTAAAGATGAAAAATTATTTGAAAAAACAGGGACTTAATTTTTATATTGACCCTTGCAGAAAAAGATTTTTAGACGATATATATAAGACGATTAATAGATAGATATTAATATATAAATATTTAATTAATTAATATTTATCTATTAATTAAGTCGAAAAAAAAAATTTCAAATTCAGTTAAGTGTATTGTCTAATTAAAGTGTTTTATATCTTCCTTAATATACTGATTATGGAAAAATGGATATATATATATATATATATATATATATATATAATATCACCCTGATAAATCATAAATATAGAAACAAATCAAGTTCGAACAATAATAATAACATTAACAAAATCAACTTTGTCAACAGATTTTGCAAAAACTCTGCTTGAAATTTGGAAAAAAAAATTGGTGACGCAACTATGTGTCCTTTCAAAATTGTGCAGCCAGTACTTTTTGATTTGTAGCGAACATAATCTATTAATTATCTTACATTATCTAAATGAGCTCAACTTCTTCCCAATGTTGCAATCCATTCTTCAGTTACGAAATTTTTAAACACACAAACATACACTCACACATAAAAACACAAACTCACACAAAAATTTCAACTTAAAATCTGCATAAACAAGGTTATTCTAATTTTTTGTTTGCAATTATTTTGCTTCATGTGTGTTTCATGTTAATCTAACATGATTTATAGTAATTGTCAAAGAAAATGTTTTCTTTTGATATAACTTTACTTCACGTTGATTGAACATTTATGTACTGTTAAAATCAAAATGAAAAATCGTGTTGAATCAAAGTTATTTCAAATTAATTTAATGGAGTAACTGTATTTTATTAAGACATCAGAAAATTTTTTTTATATAAATTAAATTGGCTTCCCCGGCGAAAACTCGGAGCTCATCGCTTGCTAGTCAACGTGCTTACCCCTGCAGCCACAACAACTTTAAATATTCTTTAGATACACAGTATATACATTATTTCATTGATCATTTAACATACAATTTATTTAGGAAGTTTTATTTAAAAAAAATACAAAATATTATGACTTGACTGCAGGATTCGAACCCTCGATCCTCCGACGACTAGCTGGCACACTACATACCAGGCAGCAGCAGTTTGTCGGCTTTTTACAAACACAAAAACACAACAACAAAAATACAAAAACAACTCACACAAATAAGCATAAAAGTGTATTGCAGCTATGAACAAAACAAATAAACACCAACGCACTCAAACAACATATTGTTTCTTTTAAATTTAATATAATTTGAACTTAAATTCTGTTTATTTTTCATTTTAATAATTTAATTTTTTCTTTATTTAATAATTTATTACCAGGCAAAATTTGTCACTTTAATTTTTTTTACAAATATTTGAGTTAATGTTTAAATTTAATAATTTCCCCAAAGACTAAACACGAGACAAGCAATAACCAAACAGCAGTGAAAACGTAATATATATATATATATATATATATATATATATATATATGACTCGTGCATGCCTTAAAAAAAATTATAAAAAAAATAATAAATAAATGAAGTAGCAAAAGAGAAAACTAAAATAATTTACCCCAAGGACACAATTTCTTTAACTGTTAAAATGAAAAGAAATAGAAAATATAATAAGAAAGAAAAAAATAAACAACTTTACAGCGACTACATGTACAGCTAAGGAAATGCCTGAGAAAAAACTTGTGAATTTAAGTACAAAATGTACTTATTTTCTAAAACAGAACATATAAAATTTTAGGAAGCAAACAAAAATTGTCTTTTAAAAGCACCTAAAGCCTGGGAAAATAACAGTTCGGAAAAACGAATTTCTTTTTTTTTAGCAAGAAAAGAACATGCAAAGAGAAAGAAGGTGGTAGGCAGCAGCCAGCGAAAGTAAATATTTAACTGAGAAAACAAAACTCGTAACTACTTTAAACAGGATACAAGTCTATAAACAAGAAAACCTAAAAGGAAAATTGCATGACATTACTGAGAAAGGGTTTTCCGTATCTTAAAGTAGAATCAATAATATAACAACAGAATAATATATTTTTTGTTTTAAACATCCCGGTGATTTTCAATAGATATTAATAAAAGATACTTGTACAACTGATAAAACAATTTTAATAATGATTTAATTAAGTTTTTTAAATAACAACCAAAATTGGTTAGATTAACCAAAACATAGAGTTTTTGAATCTAATTGACAAAACTAATTTTAATTTACGGTAAACTTAGCAACTGAAATTGTTTAGATTAACCAGACGAAAGATATGGACATCTATGTCTCAAAAATAATTTTGATTCACGGTAAAATTAACAACTAAAATTGGTTAGATGAACCAGACTACGAGTTTATATATCTAAATGTCAAACAACTGGAATTGGTTAGACGAAAGCCTTGCACATCTTAATCGCAAAACCAATTTTTATTCACTGTAAAGCTTAGCAACTGAAATTGGTTAGGTTAACATTTTTGTGTTAGTAGTCGAAGTGTAAATAAAATCACTGTTAAAATAACAAAAGAAATTAAAATTTTGCACATAAGGCTGATGTTTGCAATAACTCACAAGGTCTTCGAATAATTAAGTTACAATTGCCTTGTTTATAATTTGCTCTTAAAATATTATCACCTGCAATTTGGCATTCACAAAATATAGCATGTAGCCTAACTAAATAAAAAAAACCAAAATAAGTTCGAATAGAAATTAAATGAAATACATTGATAAAGTTGCGCATCGTTTTTAAACATATCATATATATTAAACGCAGAATTACGGAACTAATTCAATGAAAACTTAACCGTTCGGCAGTTATGGGGATTACCTCAAATAAATATGTCATTTAAATGTATAAATGTGAGAAAAATCAAATAAATTTATATGACATCGAAAGGCAACATTCCTTCGAGAATTTGTTTAGAAGAAAAACACACAAAAAAATTGCAACTATTACCTATTTTTATTTTGAATTAAAATTATGGAAAGCATTTTTGCTTTCGTTAAAATAAGACTGCATATGAAATTCCTAACTATGTGTTGTATCCCTCTTTGTAAAATTTAAAATTTTCCCAAAAAACCCTGAACTCTTGAGCAATTGAAATAAAAATGGCATAAGAAATTGTTATTGTATTTTTTATTATAAAATTGCGTGACAAAGCAGTAGTGAAAATGCGACGACATGTAAATATCTTTTGTAGTAAAAGAAAAAACTTCTCATCCCACTAACTCCGTTCCCTCTCTCTCCCTCTCTCCCACTACCACAACTATAACTTGAAACAATCATGAACAAAAAAATACATTAAACTCTAAACATTTTCAATTGCATATTGTCAGGCGAATAAAACAAGTAACATGACAAATAAGAACATTGTAAAACAACAACAGCAACAACAAAAATTGCAACGGCAAAAATAGCAACAACAAGGAAAAAAGGACAATTTAGAATTGTATTAAGCCATATAAATACTGCAAAAAAGGAAAACATAAGAAAAAGCAGTTCTACGAATATCGAAAAAATTTCTAGAAAAAAATTTAGGTACAAACAAAAAAATAAACAATTTTAAATAATTCTGCCAAAAAAATCGATTTCAATGCAAATATTTGTTAGAGCATTTTCGAAAAAAAAAAATAAATAGGACCAAGCTGAAAGTAAACTCTTTCAAACAAAAAAGTCTTGAAACTCTGTTGGTTACGAATTTCGTGAAATATAAAGTTAAATTTAAATAGGCGTGTCTCCGCCCATTTCTTTTAAATCCAAGTCAGTGTGTTTTTCAGAGTTCAGGATGTGTATTTAGTTTTTGAAAATAGGTCAAATATAACACCACTTAAAATAACATATTAAATTTTAATCAAAAATCATTTCTTATGCGGGCTTACGGCCTGTCCCACGATGTCACTAGAAATCGTTCGATCGAATGCTTATACTGAAAACAAAAACAAATTTTCTAATTTTATTGTTGTTTGCAATACAAGTTGTCGATCGAACGATTTCTGGTGACATCGTGGGACAGGCCGTTAAGTTCAGTAATTTAAATTCTTATTGAACGAAATATTTTTTTTTAATTAATATGAGTTTGTAAAGAAGAGAAGAAAAATTATAGGTAAAATTTTGTAAATACAATAGTTTTTTTCTGCCTATAAACAAGACTTTTATTAGCTGGGGGAAATTTCGATTTTTTTTTCTGTGCAGCCACGCACTTCATCAGCACTCTAGTCTATCTACTTGGGTTGAGATTTTTATTAACATCAGCTATTTAACGTAAATTTTTAGTGAAACGGAATATGAGAAATGATTGTTGTGTATAAAATTGATTTAACTTTGGTAAACACACTTATAAGTATCACTATTCATTTTCTGTTTTTCCATTTTTTTTTCATTTTAAGAAATTATTTCTGATTAAAATTCACTACAGTTTAATTAAATCTATAAATGTCTCATTTAAAATATAAAATTTTAATGGGCATGACTCTTAAATTGACTTTTAAATTGAAGATTGTATCTATTTTAGAGCTCAAGTTGTGTGATAAGTTTCGTAAAAATTGGTTTAGTGGAATTACGTAATATAAATATGATAATTATAAATTTTAATGGGCGTAGCCCCGCCTATTTTTTACAACTTTAAAATTGTGTAATTACAAGAACCTTTTGTTAGTTTTCGCAGCAATCAAATAACAAGAATCGCATAAAATCAAATAAAAAATGTAAAGGCGTGTCCCGCCCACTTGTCTTACAATGGGACCAACTGGAAGCTATACGCTCTCAGACAAAAAAAAGAGAATGTCTACTATCAATCCAAAATGTACCGAAGTTATGAAGTAAAAATGTCAATAAAAATATACAGACGAATTGTTAAACTCCTCCTTTTTTTAAATCGGTTAAAAAACCCCCCCCAAAACCAACAGAGACTAAGTTGACATCATGAAATAGCTGCATAATTTTTTTTTGAAATTTTCAAAACAATCAGTATGAAATATTTTAACACATCGAGCGCTATTTAAGATTTGATCGTAGGCCACAAAAGCTGAAGTTTTTAAAAGTTTTTTTTATAATATTTAAAAATGTTTCAGATATGTACATAAATTGTCGCTTATATAGTCCTACACACACCAGTTCTGATGCGTCAAGTCTTGATTTTTTAGGAGAGAGAGAGGCAAAGAGAATGGAGAGGGATACAGACTTTATCGTATCAGTCAAGTTTGCTTTTTCGTTTTGTTTTGTCTACGACAACGCAAATTGATGAAACTTGATGCAAGAAACTTGACATGTGTATGAACTTAAATTCATTGTGATAGTTATAATCGATGGGGTAGGCCCATACAATCATATTTTCAATAAAAAACTATATTGTTTTACTATATGTCGCTCACGATTAAATATCAAATAGAGGTTTATACGTTCGTATGTATATCATATTGATTTGATGCTTATTATTAGTATAAAAAAGCAAAAGAAAATACAATTTTTAACACTCCAGCATCAATATATATCTTGCGATTTTTAATGCAAAAAACACATGCTACACCTGTTTAAAGACTTAACTTTTTTTAATAAGCCTTTATGAGTGGATATTTGTTCTCCGCTTCTACTTCAAAGATATTGCATTTTGGTGCATTATTTACTCTCTATTTACATACTTTTCCCATTCCCATGAAATAAGTTTCATTTGTTTTGTTTTTTGATAACTTCGTTTTTAAGAATGCAATCAAAATTTAGTTTTTACTGCTATTATTAAATTTTATTAAGATCTTAGCAGTTTCTAGTTTTTTTTATTGCATATTTATGGGAGCGACAAATATGAATAAACAGGAAATGGATGAGAAAATAAAATGAAAAGCATGCACGCATATGCATTCATTGATTTTGTTTTGAAGCATTATTTTTTCCCTATTAAGGCAAAAATTTTAAAAACTTTATTTACATATCGATGATGGCTTATATAGCAAAGGCTTATCTCGATTTTAACAACAACGAGTTTTTTTTAACAATAATAGCAATATTTTAACCCATAATAGCAATAGTCAGTCGTTAAGCAGCTCTGGGTCGGGGAACATCTCTCGCGTCATCGTAATTATTTCTTAAGTGCGGTCAGGCTTGTGTGTGTTGTTTGGCCTTCGAGAGTTTTTCGTCTTGCTCGCACTGGTTGACTGATCTGCCACGGATAACCGTATAATCTAGCGGTTTTTTGTGAAATTTCTTTAACAACCACGTTGCCTACTTCCTATGTGAAGGCATAGGTCGTGTACAGTCAGTCAGAAAACCTTATCAAATACTGTTAATACCATCTTGGGCATATGGCCTACGTTACTCCGCCCATATTTGTGCAACACCATATTTATGCAAATTTACTTTGCATTAATATGTTTAATAAATAAATAAATAAATAACAATAATTTAACCAATAATATCTGATTCACAGCTTTTTGTTCACCATTAGTTAAACTGCCAAATGTCATTGGTTAACAAATAGTTAGACAACAGCTGTTTTGTAGTAAACTTTATTGTTGTTTTATAAAAAAATTTATACACATTTCACATATACGTTGTCAAGCATCTTTTTTGTATTTAGCTGTAACACATTCTTTTTTTTTTCAATTATATTTTGGGTTTTCAGAACCAATTTCAGCCGTAATTAATATCTCAAACGACCGAGCACTGTTTTATCTATTTTTAAGAAATAATATAACAAATGTAAACAAAAATCATATGCTAAAGCAGAGCTGCCAAATAGTGAAACTTAATAGTTTGATAGGGTTACCATTCTTTTGTTCATATTAAGAATTTTAGTTAAACAATAGACTGTGAATATGAAAGTTACTAATAATTAACTAATGACTGTAAATTTGGCCCTAATACAATTTTGTTGTCTTAAAATTAGATAAATACAATGTTTTTCTTTGTCCCACTGTGTGACAGACCATTGCTTTTTATGCGTATCTTTTTGATGATACAATGCGTGTTGGCCTTGATTTCTTTTATAAAATTTAGATGTACATATTTATACAGAACTAAGATCTTACGAAACCTCAGAGAAAGATAAAAATTACATAACATAAAAATCGTAGGTCTTTGGAGGTCTTTTCCTGGTTGATGCACGTTATGGCTGTTGGAAACGTGCTGCTGGTACAACACGTCATCCTGATAAAGAAGTTTTAACAGAGATCAGAAGAACTATATTATGGTATTCCTGCCATAAGTTCCCGAAGAAAAAAAAAGCCATATAATTTAAATGGTGCCGTGTTATTGTTTTTTATTTAAAAAATCATATTTACTATTATTATTATTGCTCTACTATTTTCAGCTAATAAAATTTTCTATATAAATTCTTATTTACGCAAAAGAGAATTGTTTTTTTTTTTAATTTTTCACTCCTCTACAACAGAGATTTTTATTAAATACAAATATGCGAACTAAGTTTCTGCATATAACTCTTGAAATAAATGTGGATGTGTGGACAAAACTATTGTATCGCCAACTCCACAAATAAATACACACACATACATTATACACCTACACTAACACATACATTTGTCAATTTAAGCTTAATTCAAAAGTATGAAATGTCAACGTTGTGGAATTTCCTGTCGGGCTAATTTCCTTTGGGGTACAACAACACACATGCACTCGAAATTCACACGATGTGTGGCAAAACTTTTTATATTTCTCCATATAAAAAAGCACTACTACACACTCATTTAAAAAAATAAAAATAAAAACACACAACAGTAGAGATTTTGCCACATACTAGCGTCGCATACCAACACAATATATACATACATACATATATATATATGGAGTTCAGAAAAAAACATCACAGAAATATGCATAAAAGTTAGCAAAAATCACAAAAATCCATATGTAAAATTATTCAAAACCTTGCATATTTTATGGAGTTTATTGACTGCATGCCAAACAACACATACACACACACACACACACACACACACATTAAAACATGCACTTATATGCACATTAACACACAATCCACAACTAAATAGTTATACCGTATTGAGCGAGAGCACGAGAGTGCGAGAGTGCGTTTATTTGTATGCACAAGAACTTTGTCCTCTTTCTATTCCTGTAAAAATTACAACTTCAGCAGCAGCCGCAAAACCGAAACAAAAATAAAATTGCACAAACAAAAAACACAATCACCTGAAGCTACTTGAACAAAGTTCGGGGAGTTGTAGTTCTATTATTTGGTTCCCAGTTACTCGCAAGGTGCTGCTTCATGTTCGACATGAAAAGTTAGAAATAAAAATTTATATGTTAAATATGCAACATAAAATACATTTTTTTACAGTCTGTATTGCCGGAGTATTCAAGTACAAGGTGAAGCGAAAGTAATGGAATTGTTTAAATGACACAGTGCCAATAGGCAACATCCACAAAAATTACACAATTTTTGCCCCACCCTGTATTAGTTCAAAGATACTGTGGTGCAATATGTAATATAAGAAGTGTGTGTTCATATGGAAGTGTATTAAAATCCTGCACAAGGCCACTTACAAGCACTTTAAGGACATGAGGGATTTTCCAAATGCTTTACTAGAACAAAATTATCTAAAACAAACGCAAAACAAGACTGTTAGCAAGATATTTGTTTCATTTATTGCAGGTATAGGAGTAAAAAAAATACTTCGTGACGGAAAACTGTGTGATGCTTGCTTCTTCATACGCATGGGCGCGTATACAAATACCTCCCTTAAACACATAATGGCTTACCTTATCTACACATTCCAACGTACAATATGTAAAATAACAAGCATACACGCATCAACACTACTTCTTTTGATTGTTTGTTGCGAACAAGAAGTCTTCGCGACATCGCTTAAAAACACTCATGCACACGAACATCAACACATCCACTGCTTCTGTTATTAAGCGACATCATTTATTATTGGTTTAGTATAATAAATGCTATGACAATGCATTTAAAAAACGAGATGTATTTACATTTCCAGACTGTTTATGCAGGCCTTTAATGTGTATGTGCATATGAATGTATGTGTGTGTGTTTATATGTGTTTTAAGCATATTTTCCTGAGGTGTATATGCATTTTACAAATTTTTTATTATTGTTGCCTTGTATTGGTTTCTGTCACAAAATTTCAATTGAGGATTGTGTGCCCCAATGGAATATAGTTCAGTGCTTTCTTGAGTATTTTGTTTATTTTTAATTTTATTTTTGCATGTTTTAGAAACAAGTTATTTACGAGGGTTAATAGTTGAGTCAAACTCCCATAACACAAAGTGCCATAACACAAAAATATTTTTTTTTCATTTAAAAAATCCTCTGCTCTTCTTCATAAAGAGCGTGTAGGCGCTTTAATTATAAAGCCTTCGTTATAATATTTAGGAAATCATCAACATTTTTGATGTTATGATTTTTGGCATATACAACATGGTACAATGAATTAAATTTTCAAACGAAATTTTTATTATTTATATTTAAAGTCCTTTGGTAACATTAGGTATCAGAGAACTACAATGAGTACTCACAAAAAAGCATACAAAACTGCATATAATTATAGTTGTAGCGAAAACAACTGGCCAGAATATTTTTAAAATTCTACGCAGGCAGCGATTTATGAAGACATTTAGTGAGTTAACATTCTTCTTCGCCTCATTCCACGATTTACACCCATGTAGAAGAGCTGATTTTATGAAGGAGTTAAATATATTTAGTTTGTTTTTTTTTCAAAATATGTGCTGGTCGCCATATGGGGCAATTCCAAATGAGTGCTTACCAGCTTTTATTCGGTTTCTTACGTCGTCTGCAGATCCACCTATTATAGTCCGAATGCTTCCGAGATAGCATCCACAAGACTCTTCCAGTCTATTGAATCTCTCTTATACTTATAGTCGGAGTATACTTATACTCAGAGTATGGATAACTAGTCGGACAAAAAAGTATACGCATGATCCTACTCCACCGTAGACACATAAAATTAATGGAAAATGTGTGTGTGTGGGTATGTGGCTGATGAAAACATGCTTTACATGTGGGTTTTAATAAAGTAGCTCTGTATATGCGCATGTATAGCCGAGTAATAGTCAGAGTATTTTTCTACTTATGCGTATGAGAGTGTTGCTATCTTTTTATAAAAAAACCAAAAGTTTAAATAAGATTTATTCATAATATATAAAAAGGTCGAATAAATTAGTGGCCTTAATTACGAGTGTCGTATTTCGACCACAACCACGACAATTTTCTGCTAGATTAAAGAAAAATGTTGAAATATTCAACATCGTCGTAGTTGACGTCGCAATACGACACTCGTAATAAGGCCCAGTATAATATTGTAGGCTGATTTTAAAAAATTATTTTTTGTCTCAGCGGGTTCGCTTCCATTTAGGCTCAAAAAAAAGTGGTCGGGATCACGTCCATTAATTTTTTTTCTTTGATTATATAATCTCTTCCATATCCGCTCGCTGCGAAACGTAGGACACGTACCAGTACCTGGATTTTGTAACTCTTTGCGATCCGAAAATCGTTATACATATCGACATATAACGATAATATGATTCTGTAATTAATTTTTTACGATAGTCTCCAGCTTTGTCGTACTCTCCTATTAATTAATATATAAATAAATAAAATAATAAATAATAAAATAATACTCATAATAATAAAAAAAACTCAATGAATGTGATGTTGTGACTTAATTTTTTTTACTCCAACTGACAGCGAATATCGTTAAAATATGTTACTGTATAGCAAAGTCGTTAAATTTTAGTTATATTTATTATGGCGATACGATTATAGTAATAAAAGTTACTGAATTCAGGTATAGGGATTCAAAATCAGATTTACAAATTCCACTAATTTTAAAGAAAAATTTAAATTTTTTTAGTACGATCGAAATAAAAATAGTTTTTTCCAGTAAAAACCATCGCTTGAATTTTTTTATTGCCAATTTATTCATATAATATATAACAGGAAACAGTTTTAAGTAGTGCTAAAATTTGTCATTGGGGTGCTCCGGTACTTTTGACCAAATGTTGCTAACAAAAGTACAATTGTGGCAACTTTTACATTCGTAGCAGACACTGAGCTTTATTAATCACATAATCTCCTATTTGAAAAGGGATCAAATTTGCATTCAAAAAAGTGGGTGGGGCTAGGCCTATGAAATTTTAGTTTTAAATTATATGTAGTTATACTTATCCGACTCCCATAAAACTTGGCAACCTGTTTTGGCTCCTAAAATGGAAAAAATGTGTTCTTTAAAAAGTGGGCGGACCATGCCCATTCAAACCTAATATAATATTTCATATGCTTCTACTTGAGCGATTTTTAAAAATTTTGGCACACATCTTGAGCTCTGAAAGTGACGCGATGTTAAGTTTATAAAAGTGGGCGAACACTAGTGCTTGCAAAGTCGGCCGCTACAACCCTCCTTAAAACATAAAATTGGCTGTAGAAATTAATTAATAAAACTTTAAAAAATAAAGGGCGTTGAAAGTTCAACTGGTGCAGGATTCCAGCCAGAGGCAAAAAAGTTTATCTCCAAAAGGAACAACATAGATTGGGCTTCACTCAGTCCTGATTTAACCTATATGACCTTTTTTCCGAATGGTTAACTCAAATCTAAAGTTTAAGCCAATAAAAGCAAATATTTGTCATGAAATGTCAGCCATCATGGCATTCAACTACTGAAACCTTATAAAATAATTACTCTTCTATTATATAAGTTTCGTCAAAGTTCGGGTTTGATGATATTAATTTTAAATTTCTCAATTGAATAACTAAAAAAAATCCTCAAGCAACCCATTATAAACATAAATATAAGCTTTGCTTATGATCCGTTGTGTAAGCAGAAACAGACGAGCTGCGAGAAAATAGTAGTTAAAAAAATTCCCATAGTGGAACTTTATCTTAAGGAAACATTTAAATAATTTTTGCTCAAATTTATTTCAACACAGAAATGTTCAAATCTTATATTTTTTTAGTATTTCTCTCAGTGTAGTTAATTAAATCATTCTTGTTTTTTTTTTGCTGAGATAAATATCTTTTGTTAAAATCTCGTGTTATGTCGAAACAAATTCATGTTGACTGTTTTACTTCTGTACATGCAATGACAATTTCCATAGAATTAAATGTGGAAAAAGAAATGTATATAAAACATGTTGCTGGTCTTGCTGTGGCCATGGCCACATATACTCATATTTGCTGTTGAACAACTAGTTGTTGTTAGCAGTGTGTTAAATTGTTATAGTTGATGTTCATGCTAATTTGTTTTTTTTATTATTTCCAATTTTTATAAATTTTTAATATTTATTTTTCCCTTAACATTTTGCAAACTTGAAACATTCTTGTTGCAGTCATTCCTCAGCAATCGGGAATGAGTGCATAAATATTTTTGTTAAGCATGCTTTTAAAAATATTCTCTGAACAAAAAAGAAACAACAACTTTTTTCCATAAATTTTGATAAAACTAGCAGAACAAAAAAAAAATACCTGCCATTCAGTTATAAGGTTTCCATTTCATCAACACTACTTCACCTAACTCTCCAGGTAGTTGTGAGTGTTTTTTTTTCAACAACTTTTTCATCTCACAAAAAAACTTTTATATTTAATTTATTAACACAGTTTATTTTTGTGTAAATGTAATCAATTAGTGTGGTTATAAAAGTTTATTTTTCACTTAATTTTTGTTTTTTTTTTGGACAGATATATACATGTTTACCTGCTGTACAAGAGTATGTGCGAAAGGAAAAGTTTTATCACGAATTTTATATTAGTTTTTCTACTTTTCCCCCTCTCCCTATCTCTCTCTCCGTCTCTTTCTCTCAAAATATAACAAGCTATTGAAATGATGAAAAATAAACATCTTAATGGAGCTGGGGGATTGGGAATTGATGATTATTTTAATGTTTTAGTTACTGCGATTTATGTCTACCAGGCAATAATCATACGCCGGTGTGTACAAACAGCAAAATAAAGTGAAAAGGATATTAATAATACGTATGATCAGTATACCTACGTAGCCTTAATTGCAGAAAGGGCCTAAAAGTAATTTTCTTAATCTTAAGCCACTTTCATAACTAGCGACTTATAAAAAAAGGAAATAATAATTTTAGGGTACCCCTGTGGCTGAGTGGAAGCTATACTAGCCTCTCAGTTCAGAGGTCGTGGGTTCGATTCCCGCCACATACCCTGGGTGTTTTTCGCAGACAAGCTAATCGCGTTGCGGGTTGCGTTTGTTTATAAAAATAAAATATTTGTATAATATATCTCTCGTCGAAAATTTTTTTGAAAACGGCAGACAGCAAGTAAAAATTAAAAAAAAATATATATAAAACCCTACTACGACCAACTATAAATTGTTAAAGATCCTAAATGGTCATTCCAAACGAAAAATCAGAAACAGATCATTTTCAAATACCTGTCGAATGATACTCATTTTGATAAAGTCTGTCGACATTTAATTTCTTTCGTATTTAGAAAATGGCGTATGTTAGTAGCCCGGTCTGTTGGTCGATTGACATGATAATCATCAAAATTGACCCACGATTTCCGTTAATATAGTGCCGCAAAGGCTGCTACACACATTACACTTTTGCGTCTCGCAGTCGGGTAAATATTACATTCGTACATTGAGAAGATACAGTGTTACCCTAGTACTGCATTACCATATCAATGCAAAATTGTTTGGCGTATTCAAATGGTACACATAAATTAACATGTTTTAAAGTAATAACAGGAAAAAAATTTACTGCTGTGAGCATCCCCTCAAAATCTACATTTAGCACCTTTTTTTATGGCTTACTCTCTCTTTCTCTCTCAACTCTCTTACATTTCTAGTAGTTATGACAAAACAATAAACATAGCTGAAAAGGTCTTATTGTTTTATAACTTTTTTGTTTAAGCCACAATAACAATTTTTTTATAATATGTTCAAATATTATATTAAGAAATTGTGACACTTCAGACACTTAAGACACTGGTGTGCATACACCAAATATTTTTTAATGTAACGTTATAAAATGATACTTACTTCCCCTTTCACAATGTACGATTAATAGTTAATGTGAACTTTAACTGCAAGTTCTTCATAAAAAACTTGCCGTTGAAGTCCCTGTTAGCTTTTAAATGTACACTGTAAAAAGCACTGTTAAGCGACAATATGCGCCCGATTGCTAAGGTTAACAATTTTACAAATGCTTCTTCTTTGCTTATGAACTTAGGAACTGAACTTTGTTGAGAAATACTATTTACATGTCAATTAAGTCAAAAATTAAACAAATCACAATTAACTTTTTGCGATCGTTTTCTATTATATTTTATTTTCTATTTTCCTTTTAATCGATTGCGCTATTTTTTTAAAATAATTTTCTATGTAAGAAAATTTCATTTTGTTTATAGTTTAGCAGCATCTAATTTAAGGTTTGCATTACTTTGAACGTCTGCACGTACAATTAAAAGATTCTAATATTTCAGTAATGTTCTATTCAAGGCCAAGTACAAATGTGCATCGACGACAAATTTAAGAAAGAGTTTTTTATTGTTGGCACCTGAACACACACACATACCTACTACACCAAAACACTCGCGATCGTGGGAATGAATTTGTATTTTAAACAAGCATCATATTACGGCCAGATTCCACACGAAAATATCTGCAGTAATTTTAAGTAAATAATAGATTTAATTTCACTTTATTTTTGTGCATACATGTTCATATGTTTCAACATAAGTGTGTCAATATGTAGGGTTAAGATTTATTCTCATAAGTAGTATATAAGCAATAGTAATTTAATTTTAATTTTAATCTGGAAATTACTGCGGCCTAGAGCTGCAACTAATAAAAAACACCAATAAACAATTGAAGTAAATTTTTTAATGTTTATAATAGGGTTTCGGTCCTTTTTAGTATTTTTCATTACATGCACTTCCAACATACAGTCTGTCTCAAAAGAAAATTTAAAGTAGAGGATCGATTAAGACATAAATAAGATTTTTAATGAATTATTTGTGCCTTGTATCGTTTTAAAACGAAACTTAAAAACGTGAATTTTATAGCATAGACAGACGACAGCGTTTATTTGCCTTAGCAGTCTTAATTCAAATAAACTTGTGAATTATCCCCATCCCAATGCGCATTATATTTACCGTAAATGCAGTAAATGAAAGTGAATTAATAGCATAGACAGACGACAGCGTTAATTTGCATTAACTGTCTTAATTCAAATTAACTTGTGAATTATCCCCATCCTAATGCGCATTAGATTTACCGTAAATGCACTAAATGAAACTGAATTAATACTGAATTTAACTATATGATAACACCGCCCTCTTATGGTAGCACGGTAACACTGTCAACCATCAATCAAACTGTGGCAAATTGTTTTCGTTTTCAAAATTAAAATGGATTCAAAGTCAGGAAATTTAAGTTATTTTAATTGTTTTTAGAAAAAGAAAAAAGGAATATTAAAATCGAGACATATTTTTTCTATTTTAAGATTTTTAAGGGAAATAATCGAAGTGTGTGGTACGAAAGGGATGCACAGATTTTGCTAACTGTTTACTTAATGCAAATAACAGTCGTCTGTCAGGGTAAATTTTTAAGTCACATAAGTGAGCTCTTAATGCAAATTAACGCTGTCGTCTGTCTACGGTATAATACTGAATTTAGCTGTATGATAACACCGTCCAAATATGGTAGCACCGTCAACAATCAATCAAATTTAAATCGGATTCAAATTCAGAAAATATAAGTTATTTTAATTGTTTTTTAAAAAATAAAAAATAAATATTTAAATCGAAACACATTTTTTCCATTTTAAGACTTCTAAAGAAAATAATCGAAGTGTGTGGTATGAAAGTAATGCACAGATTTCGTTTACTTAATGCAAATAATGTCGTCTGTCAGGTCTGTCAGGGTGAATTTTTAATTCACATTAGTGAGCTTTTAATGCAAATTAACGCTGTCGTCTATCTACGCTATAAAATGAAAGTAAATTAATACTGATTTAGCTATGTGATAACACCGTCTTCATATGGTAGCACCGTCAACATTCAATCAAATGTAGGAAAATTTTTTCGTCTTCAAAATTAAAATGGATTCAAAGTCGGGAAAAATAAGTTATTTTAATTGTTTTTAAAAAGAGAAAAAAGAAATATTTAAATCAAAACACATTTTTCCATTTTAAAATTTGCAAGGAAAATAATCGAAGTGTGTGGTATGAACAGATTTGGTTTACTTAATGCAAATAATGTCGTCTGTTCGGGTAAATTTTTAATTCACATTAGTGAGCTTTTACCAAATTAACGCTGTCGTCTGTCTACGCTATTACGCTGAAATGGTAGCACGGTACTAAGTTAATACGGTATCTATTCAATATAAAATTGTAATTTTTATGTACATACGTTTTTTAAGGATAATAGGTACGCATTCTTATTGCTTATTAAAATAAACAAGTAAGGAGTTTATTTCTTAAAAATAAAATGGTCAAAAAGGGCAACACTCGCGTTGACTGCATTCAAGTGGTAAACGTTCTAAAGACGACTTGGCAGATAGGCTGCGTGTTCGCAGAAATTTTTTGATGGGTATTTTTTCAAGGGCCAAGGAGGTCAGATAATTGCATTAAATTTAAGAAAAAGTTGGAAGTGCATAAAGGCCAATTTACAACACCTCTTCTGTAGGTAAATTTTTCAGAGACCTCAAGCCTTTTACTGGCATCATGTACTTTAGTTCTACTATAAATTAAGTTTTGGAAGAATGCAGTTTGTTTAATCTTGTGGTAAACTGTTTAAACTTTTTAATAATTTAAGTAAAGCCGACTTGTAATTTTGACTTATCTTTTACGTGCTAAAGTCGCTGAATTAACATTTTTGTAAAAAAATTCATGCAAACTAAATTAATTGGCTATATTCTGGTTGTAGTATCGTGTTAAAGCGGGATACAAAAAAGATAATTCTGCAATGAAATGGTAATACGGTACTAGGGTAAAAACGTTAATCTAACATTGAAATTATAATACCTCAGATGATAGGGTAACACAGTATATTTACAATGTAAAATGCTCGATTTTATGTGTGGTTTTAAAACAATACTCAAACAATAAAAGGACGCAATTTAAACTTGTCGTGTTTGTTAAAAAAAAATAAGAAATTCTCTTGAACTCTGTCTTTGACATAAATTATTGTTTGACTATCGTCTTCTGGTAAATCCAAACACTCTTTTATTAATAAGGAAAATTTCACAATATTCTGCTAACAAACTTACCAAATTGTATATCAAAAAAAAAAAAAAAAAGTAGATATATTTAATTATTATGCAAAAATGTCAAAACATATATGTAGTGCGAAAACATTTGCATACATACATAAATGAAAACAAGCTGTGCATAACTCTTATCAGTATGAGTACAGGCTGGTGAAAAGAAAAACTTGCCAGAAAACTGCGATTTAAGCTTGATGATTGAGTAAGGAAAAATACTCGTAACAAAACCCTGGTGCTGCTTACCTTCTTGACACTCTAAACATGTGCAGCAAAAACATATACAAACGGCAAATACATACATTCATACATACATACATACAAACATACAAACTACTGCTGGCAAACAATATACATATGAGCCAACTACACTCATCTTCTATAACCATATGCAGCAGAAGCTTTAACAATGTCAACAGATGAAACCACACAAATGAGAAAAAAATTAATATCTGCACTCACAAATAAACTACAAGGGAGCATTTATATGAAATTCTGTGTGAATAGGATCAGCAAACACTGTTGTATTCATATGAAAAGCATATGCATATGCACACATTTACTCGTATGCACTTGCAGCAAAAGGTAAACATCTGCTATGCCTGCTGGTTATTTGACAAAATGTAGTGAAATGTTAAGAAGGAAAAGTAATGATTACTAGACATCCAAGAGAGCATGTGTGATGTGATCCCAAGGTATAAGTTTAAAAAGAAAAGTTTGTAAAATAATTTTAAAAAAATGCAAAGCTGCTAACAAAGGAAAAGTTTTTGTTAGCCCTCGCGTATAATTTTTTGTTAGCCAGTTCACGGACCGTTTAACAATAAGAGCGATTCTATAGACAAGTTCAAAAGTTAATTATAAAATATATTACAAAATTTGCTAGTGAGCTGGATCATGGACCTCTATGTAAGAAAAATATAGACAACCGTATGCTGAAATATTTTTTTATTTGTAGTTGAATTTGTTATTAATTGATTAATAAAAAAATGCATAAGAAAAAGAAGATATTATTAGAAGAAGCGCACTCAAATATACAAGACGATATTTTAGTGTACATTCAAATTATAACAGTTATTAAGTTATACTTCCGTTTGTTGAGAAATATACAACCACACAAACACATAAGCCAATACAGACGCCAGATAGAAACAATAGTAAATTACAATAATTCTGATACGATGTTTTATAGCACAATTCTGGTCAGCGATGAGGCTTGTTTAGGTTCAAATATTAAACCGGAGCTGGCGTTACGGTTAATACAGATTTGCAATACTTTTTCGTTATTCCGCGTTAAATTTGGTTTATAAAAAAAAGTGGTCGTTCAATATTAGTTGGTTATTCATTAAAAAAAATATTTGAAACCCCGCTTCTAAGAAAATTTTCGGAAAGCTGCTGTAGACCATTTAATAGCAAAAAATTTCGATTCGATCCGATTTAGGAAAATATTTAAAATTAAAAGGTTCCGATCAATGCAGCAGAGTTTTAGAGATTAGAACAATCAAAACTTGAAAACTGATTTAAGAACCACAGTCAAGCAAAATCAAGCTAAGGAAGCTAGCTATAAGCAAGGCTATTTTGCTTATCAAACAAGTAAATTCGTATTTAGAGCTACAAAAAAAGCTTTTCTATACCAAATTTTAGCAAGCGTCAAAGAGGGGATACACTTCAATAATTGCTTTTAGAAAAATATTATGGAAGATTTGTACTATAAATATATTCAACGATCCTGGAGTATTTAACAAATTTTACGTTTACATGTACAGGGTGGCCCAGAAAGACCGAAGTGGTGTAAATTCCTTATAACTTTTTATTTAAGACATATTTTTTTAATTTTTTGTTTTTTAAATACAGTAAATTTATAGGGAATATTTTTAGATTAGTTGTTAAAAATGATATCCCGCAAGTGGAGGCCATTTTCTGCTTCGCACAAATGATGTCTTTTCAACACATTTTCCATGACCTTTTGCAAAACTTCCGGTGTTATGTTGTTAATTTCGTCTGGAATATTGGTTTTTAATTCCTCAATAGTCCTAGGCTTATTAACATAAACTTTCCCTTTTAAATAACTCCAAAGGAAACAGTCTGGAGCGGTTAAATCCGGGGAACGAGGAGGCCAATTAAAATTGCTTCTACGCGAATTTATTCTTTCCCCAAAGATGTCGCGTAAAATAGCCATTGTGGCCCTCGGAGTGTGCGTTGTGGCTCCATCCTGTTGGAACCATATTTGCGGATGGTATTCCACGGCTGGCCTTACAAAATTTTCCAATATGGCCCGATATCGATCACCATTGATGGAAATGGCGACATCTCTATCATTTTCCAAAAAATATGGACCAATGATCCTTTCTGAAGAAACACCGCACCAAACAGTACACTTAACTGGGTGTAATTGTCGTTGATGAAGTACTCTCGGGTTTTCCTTAGCCCATATCCTAAAGTTTTGCTTGTTAACAAACCCATTTAATTGGAAATGGGCTTCGTCACTCATAAATAAGTTATGAATAATGGAAATGGAAAGAGCACATTTGTGCGAAGCAGAAAATGGCCACCACTTGCGGGATACAATTTTTAATAACTAATCTAAAAATATTCCCTATAAATTTACTGTATTTAAAAAACAAAAAATTAAAAAAATATGTCTTAAATAAAAAGTTATAAGGAATTCACACCACTTCGGTCTTTCTGGGCCACCCTGTATATTTATTTGTATACACAGAAAAAACCAAATTTCATTTTCAGTAACCAAATACATTGAACCAGTAAGTAGTTTATATGAATGCGGTGTTAACATTTAAATTTAACAGAGTCGTCTGAAATAATTTGTTATTTGAGTGTGTTGGTGTTGTTTATTTTTTTTATTAATCGTGTTGTCTACATGTAAATGCCGACAAGTAGCCAACAAAGGATAAATAAAATTAGAACAAACAATTATTTGTGACAGTAAAAAATATTCACTGAAACAATATTTTATTTCAAACAAACATTTGTTTGAACATTTTTTGGTCATAATTTTTTCTGTGTACCATTTTTACAAATAAAACTTTTAATGTTACAAATTTTATTTTGAAGAAGCTTATGTGACATCAGTGGCAGATATAGGCATAGGACCGGTCATAGGGTGGCACCAAACTTTAAGGGTGAATGAGTGGTAAATGTAATTAAAATTCGATAATTGCTTTGGCTGAGCTTAGCTTTAAACGCATATAAAATTTCTATTAAAATAATAAAAAATACGAGAGATGTAACAAGGCTGGGCATTGGGTAATATATTGGAATAATTTTATGTGAATTAAAAAAAGATATAAGCAACAGTGAAATGCCCATAGAATCCAGCTTAACCCCTTAATAATCAATTTCAATGTATTTTTAATAAAAAAAATATTTTCCTAAATAAGTCAAATAATAGTTTGGGATTATTAGTGCGCTTAAAAATTTTAAACTTAAATTGTAACAATTCCCAATAAAAAAAACACTGAATAAAAAAGCTAGATTGATAAAAATTAATACCCAATAAATAAATACATATATGTAAGTTTCAATTTTTAAAATCGTACTTATTTTGACACGCGTTAAATTAAAATAAAATATAGATATATAAAATAAAAGGTAAAAATATATTTTTTTCCTATATAATTAAGCAAAAAAATTTAAGAAGGTCACTTGTTACGAGTATAATGTCTAAAGATATACCCCCTTATGCAAAAAAAATTGTAAACTTAGTTACTTTAACATACGAATTTTGTATGACAAAACCGATTTTAAAGCATGCTTTAACTTTCACAATCGTTTTTGCATAAGAGCAATATACTATTGGCACTCTTACATCATTCATACGTACATAAGTAAAATCTAATACAAACTCTGTGAAAATATAATGAATATAGTATACATATGTATATAATAAATGTTTATAATATAAACAAACAACATGAATGCTCTTAACATTGAAAAGCATAAAAATTTGCATGGTACACTTGACTTTAAAAACTCAGTCATGTACAAAACATAATTTTTCTGTGAAGCACTATCTCTTCTTCCTATCTCTCTCTCCTTCTATATGATGCAAGTTAAGTAACTTAAATCTTAAGTAGACATAATAAACATAAATTTATGAACAGGGTGTTTAAAAAAATTAGACATACTATGATTATAATGCTTCCCAGTGAAAAAAATGGAAGTCATTCTAGCGGAAGTACATTTTCATTGCTTCCAAAAAATCGATATTTTTAATTTGCCGAGAGTGAGCAAAAAACCATATAGAAGCTTATTTTAGTCACACAAAACCTTGTAACTCCTTCATAGTGTTAGAAAATACTCACCAGAATTAAAAAAAAATTTATTTTTTTAAAGAAATTTATGAACTAATTTTAGTCTAAAATTTAAAAGTTATTTGCTTAAATTTACATGAAAACACTGTTTCGGCCTTAAATTCGTATAAAAAGAAACGAATTGTTAAAAAAGGTAACTATTTACCATTTTTCCTAGATGAAAATATTATCATAGAACACAAAAAAGGGAATTTTTCTTAATATCGCTTCCAATTCAGTGACCAGGCATCGAAAAAGAGAACTTCTTGCAATGACAACCCTATGTAAAAATCATTAGATCGGATCGAAATTTTCACTACTTCCAGATCGCAAACTCTACATTTTCATCACTTTTTTGGAGTCTCTATTTTTGCTGGGTTCCTTTTATTATTATTTTTTTTACGGTTTTTTTTAATTTAAAAAAAGCTTTGGTTTTTAAGCTGAATAATGCAGTCATTAATTATTTTACGGCCTGTCACACGATGCCAAGAGGAAACGTAAGATCGATTACTCATGTATGTACAGGGTGTTTGCCGACGAGAAGGTATACTACTCGCAGTAATTCCCTTGTAATCCTGGCTGCATGCGATGTCGCACCGTCTTGTTGATACTACATGTTAATCAAGTCCAAAGCATTCAGTTGTGACGTTAAAAAAATTTCAATCATATCACGATATCGCTCCACATTCACAGTTACTGTTACACCGTTTTCATGTTTAAAGAAGTAAGATGCAATGACTTGCACAAGAATTTCTTTTTTAATGGATGCAAATGTGACTGATGAATAATTTTAGGGTTTTCCATTGCCCAGAACCGACTATTCTGTTTATTTACATTTTCATTAAAATGAAAATTTGCATCGTCACTCATTATGATTTTTTTTTCACATGGGCGAGCTCTTTTAACGATTAATACGCGCTGCTTTATCGAATATTTTTCTATAATAAATTTGCCACGTGTCTACTTAACGACTGCCATAAATGAACTGTCCAAACTAATGTTTACCAAAATGGCGGCAAAATAAAGTAGTATGCCTTCCCGGCAGGCACCCTGTATATTGAAAACAAAAACAAATTTTCTTATATTCCCCCTTGTTGTGAATGGCGTCGTCGACGACACATCAAGACGACAGGAACATATGCATTGAAAACATTTAATAACAAAAATAACTTGCATAAGGTTTTTATAAATAATAATACTTATTGTCAAAGCTCAGCTTTTCAAAATTTCCAAATTCGTTCTCATCTTTATATTTATTTCTAAGGTACACACACTTGTTGCCAAATCACCCTTTGCCAGCCATTAAAATGTCTGTGCGTTGTTTAGTAGCCTTAACGAGTAAAATGAAAAGGAATATTTTTACATTTTATACAAGTGAAGCTGTCAGTGTTAAAGTAACTGTCAACATGTCATTCAAAATGTAAATTAATAACACACTCATACACAGCCAGCAGACATGCATGTATTCATTCGTTCATTCATTCATTTACTTCTTCATATCCCAAATAGGGGAGCAGAAAAAATCACAATCTCACACACATACACAAACATGAAAAAGTTCCTTACACACACACACAACAAAACTAAACAACTTAAACTACATGCATTTCACAACAGTTTTCTAAAATTTGTTGCAATTTTGCAACATCACACAGACATATGTATATCATTTATCTTTATTGCACAAATGCAATGGCTGCTTCTTGGCTGACCTATACCTGCGTTCCAAACGTCCAATCGTCAAAAGGCTTTTTCTCTCTAATGACCAACAAGTCCTCTTAATCGTATGCCAAACCAAGACCCAAGCCGTTTTAATGTAAATTTATTTACTTTCCTGCCAGGTATGAACGAGAGTATTTGCGTTTAATTCCTTTAAAATCTAGGCATTCTATCGTAACATTATGTATGGTACGCATACAAAGGACAGAGTACATTCATTTTCGGCTGCTCAGACCCTCTGGAGTGTTAATTTATTATTGTTGCGTTAGCAGCACAAAGTGAGTGAGTGACATTTTACTAATACGAAAATGATATTCAAATGCTAAATATTTCACACACACACACACCAGCTAGATGATTTTATAAGCAAAAATTTGTTATAAACTGTAAGAAGTCTTTACTCTAAAATGAGCCATATTGTGCAGGCAAAGTAAGATTTTAGCTTTAGAGAATTTTGAGGACTGGTTAATTGAAATTTTGTCAAATGTTTGATTTTGTGTAATGATAAGAATATTGAAGTGATTGGAAATACGTTAAACTAATGCCTGGGAATAGAATTAAATAAGTTGGTAAATTTTCACTTGAATGAGTGGCATTTAAAGGAATGCGGTTTGGTTTGCTATAAAGCCAACAGTTTTATGTTAAAGTTTCAAATAAATTACATTTATTTATGTAGGTGGCATTGTCAAGTTTAATGAAAGGAAATACCTTTCAATACTATTCTATAATTCTCTAACTTAATTAGAGTTTTAAACTCAAATGATTCACTTTCAATAAATGTTACGGAATAAAAAAAGGAGAATATGATCTGTGAGAATCAGATCATATTCGTGGCTACACAATATACCATGAAATATGTAAATCATAAAGTTTAAGAAAAATTTTAAGTTGAAGGACACTTCCTGCACGGGAATATCCTCCGTTCATATATGTATACTCAAATTATAAATTCGAGTTTTTGCTTTAATTTTAGCTAGAATGAAGACAAAGGCAGAAGATGCTTATAAAATAATGCGCTTAAGGTCCTTACTGTGCATATTTCCATCAATGGACTTCCAAACTTGTCTCCCACATATCCTTATTTTTAAAAGTTAAACTTTAACTAGAATTATGACCGAAAATATGCAAAAACTTGTAACTATTCCCAGAAATAGTCAATTATATTTTGTCGCAAGTTTTATTGCAATACGAGCAAGGACAAGTTTAACTCTCACATATCCTTTATTTTAAAAATTAAAAATTTTAATTGAAAAATGTTATAACTATTTTTACAAATAAGCATTTAAGCTAAACTGCATATTTTATTGCAATCGAAGCAAGGACACGTGCAACTCCCACATATCCTTTATTTCAAAAATTAATTTGTAAAATCGAAAACATGTAACTATTTCTATAAATATGTAATTTACCTTCGCTGCAAATTTTATTGCAATTAAAGCAAGGACACGTGTATCTCCCATATATCCTTTATTCTAAAAATCAGGATTTTAGCTACAAAACTTTGTAGCTATTTCTATAGACAAGTACTTAAGCTTTGCCGCACGTTTTATTTCAATCCAAGCAAGGATACGCTCAATCCTCTATTTTAAAATGCAAAGCTTTAACTGCGAAAACGCATACACTATTTGTATAAATTATCATTTAAGCTCTACAGCAAAGCTTATTGCGATTGGAACAAGGACATGCTAGACTCCCATATATCCTTTATTTAAAACTCAAATTTTCAGGACAAAAACTTGTATGTATGTATCTTTATAAGTAATTCTTCAACCGTTGCTGCAAGTTTTATTGCAATCCAAGCAAGGACACGTTCAATTCTCATATATCCTTTATTTTAAAAAACCAAATTTTAACTGAAAAGCTAAATTGAAAAATATATTGCAATCAGAGCAAGCACACGTACAGCTCCCATATATCCCTTATTCTAAAAATCCAGTTTTTAGCAGCGAAAAGTGGTTACTAATTCTACAAAGAAGTATCCAAGTCCTGCTTAAAGTTTTATTGCAATCGAAGCAAGGATACGTTAGACTCCCATATATCCTTTATTTTAAAAAGCAAAATTTTAACGGAAAAGGCTTATAACTATTTTTCTAAATATATATTTAAGCTAAACTGGAAATTTTATTGCAATCAGAGCAAGAACACGTGCAGCTCCCACATATCCTTTATTTTAAAAAGCTAAACTTTAACTGCGAAAACGTATACACTTCTTGTACAAATAAGCATTTAATATCTACAGCCAATTTTAATGCCATTGAATCAAGAATATATCAAATTGCCATGTATCCTTTATTTTAAGAACACAATTTTAGCTGCAAAAACTTATTACAATTTGTAAACATAAGCATTTAAGCTAGACTGCAAATTTTATTGTAATCAAACCAAGCACTAGTGCCAACGCCCATATATCCTTTATTTTGAAAATCAAATTTTATCGGCGAACGCTTTTAAATACTTCTATGAAAAAGTATTTAAGCTATGCTGCAAGTTTAATTGCAACCAACTCCCACATATCCTTTTTTTCAAATATTAAGTTTTAACAGAATTTATGTTTAAAATTTTAAAAGTCTTTATTAATTTCTGGAATCACAATTTTGAGGCGCCTGCTAAACCTTTCATCTACCTCAGAAAGGATGTGTCAAGCTACCATATACCCTCAAAAAAACTTAAATATTTCTGAATCACATCACACATAAAACTGTGTTTTAACATCCCCAGTAGATTTTATTTCAGTGGGAGCGAGGATATGGCTACCTCCCATATATCCTTTATATGAATATGTATGTGTTTGCTAAAATTATAGTCCTACTAAAGTAAAATCTTGTAAGTACTTCGTAAAAAATGTACCTAAAACTTGTGAAAAATATCTGCTCAATCGCTGCAAGGACATGTTAACCTCCCATATATCCTTTATTTTTAATATTCAATTTTGGCTATAATTACAATTAAGTTGTTAAAAAATGTATATAAACATTTATAAAGATCAATAACTAACATGTCTCAGGAATTTGTTGACATAGGATTAGGTAAATGCTATTTGCCATTCATCCTTTATTAAAAATATTTGTTTTTTAAGCTGAAATTCTGATCAGATGTAAACAAAACTTTGTAACTGTTTGTACAATTATGCATTTAGGGTCCCTGGAAAATCTGAAAGTAATTGGTAAAAGGACAAGGCTACCTCCCATACATCTTTTGTATGAAAATATATTTTATTTTTTGCTGAAATTATTATTCTACTAAAGTGAAAGCTAGTAAATATTTCTTAAACTATGTGCTTAAAACTTGTGAAAAGTACCTGCTCAATCGCTGTACAGAACATACTTACCTCCCATATATCCTTTGTTTTCAATATTAAATCTTGGCTTTAATTTTAATAGAGGAGCAAAAAAAATTACATGAAGAATAATAAAAATGTTTATTTACGATTTCACAGAGATATTTCCTTGTAATCGGATCAGGGAAATGTCTTCTTTCCGTATATACTTTATCATAAACATTGCTTTTAAGCAAAAAATTTTATCAGATTTGAACAAAACTTTGTTACTACTTCTGGAATTATATAATTAGGGTTGTAAAGTTGTTGAAAAAAGGATATCACTACACTCCATATATCCTTTATTTTAAAAAATAACATTTCAGCCATAATTGTGAGGTTATTACTGGAATTTCATAAGCAAGCACTCTGCAAACTTCTATTGCAAGTGATAGAGATAAAAGAAATTCTAGGAATCATAGTTTTAAGCGTGTTATGTAAGAGGAATTTTATAGCCAAAGCAGTACTTAACTTAAATTTAATCAAAATCAGTTAAGGATAAAAACATATTCTCTTGTTATATAGAGAATTATTTTTTAATCACAAATTTTATCCGCTACTCCAATTTTGCACCCTCCTCTCTTATCGCCACGTTTTGATTGCTATTTCAATATAATCCTTTAGGAAACATTTCTTCAAGACATCCTCCTCGACTACTATCAAATGCTTAAGGAGTGCATTACTCATAAGTTTAAATTTTCATAGAACTTATTAGCATTTTCTTCTACAGGACTCGCATTATTTTTGAACAAAACAAAAGAATGCTGTTACTTTTCACCAAACAGTTGCAATAAAAATGTTATTTTAAATATTTCCTCAAGTGTAGCCTTAACAACATAACAATTCAACTAGAATAAAAATATGTTGCTGCCACATTCTTATATGAGCACACACACTCATCAAGCCAATGGACTTCAAGAAACACTAAACTAAACACTTACTGCAAGAACGAGCAACATGAAAATATACAAGAAAAAAGTGTCAACAACATTTTCCTTAACCCACATTTTTCTTGAGTACACATGAACAACTCATGCAGCATCAGGGTAGTATGTAATGAAAATTTAAAACTAAACAAAGAAAACAAAATTCGTAGAAACGAGCACAGCACAGCACAACATGTTTTCTTACACTTTTTTGCGCTATTATTAAAGCGTAACTTAGAGTAAAAAATTTTGAGCAAAAAGGTATAAATAAATGTAATAAATTCTAAAGAAACCAGTAACTAACTGGTCCTTTGTAGTAGGCCGTGTTGTTTTTTAAGAAAAAAATTGAGCTGCAAAAAAAAGGAAAATAAAGTAAAATAAACAAGAATCTCAAGTACAAAATGGCTAAAGTAGGAAAAATGCAGACATTAAAATTGCCTTAGGCCACTTGTTTGTAATAACAAGAAAGTAACAACATTTTACAGTGACAGCAAACAATATTACTGAAAAAGTAAAGCGCTAATGTTTGCCTATAGAATCGTATAAGGAAGAAAACGTGCAAACGTCTGCAATGAAATTTTAAAATACATGTGTGTGTATTTTTTGGGCTAACACTGAAAGAATTTTTTTCAGAAGTTCTATGAATTTCGACATTAATCCAGTAAAAAAATTCACTAAAATTCAACCAACGTCCAACCAATTCGTTGGATTAATAAAACCAGTTTCGTTAAAGCTATTTTAATGAAAGCTACGTCAAATCTGATAAACAGTGTCATCAATGCAATGAAAGAACTTCATCGAAAAAACGAAATAATTTCATTAAAACGATGAAATAATTTCATTAAAACCACGAAATAGTTTCATTAAAACAACGAAATAATTTCCGAAGAAATAATTTCACTAAAATAACGAAATAACTTCATTAAAACAATGAAATAAATTCACAAAAATAATGAAATAACTTTATTATAACAACGAAATAACTTAATTGAAACTGAACAATCATAGAGAACTACCTTTGATGCAAGCTTTTGGTTGACAACTGTTGAAATAAGTTTAATTTATCAGGCGTTCATGACTACAATGAAATTTTCATTGGGACAACGAACACATTTCATTTAGCTATAGTGAAATTCTAAATTGCTTTATATTGTATTATTTTTTTAAGTTTTAAAGAATTTAATCTTTAACTTAAATGCTTTAAGGTATGTACTTATCTCTATATATGTTTATTTCAAGCAACAACTTTAAATGTTTCTTAAATATAAAGCGGTTTCTTAATAATTAGAAAATATTGTTGTCATAAATCCAATGAAATATTGTTACAAAACTAGAATACCAACGAAGTAATTCCAATGAAATTCTTTCAGAATATACGTAAAATTTTCATTAAATTTGTGAAATTATCATTAGATTTGTGAAAAAAAATCTAATGAAATTGTTTCGTTGGATTTATGAAGCTAAATTCTTTCGGTGTAGAAACGACATTTGGCTCATAAAGAATTTTATTTATTTTTAAATGTCACACGAGCACAATTTTTTCAGCTGATGTCACGTGCGTCATGGAAAAGCAACATTTGCTATCATAGAGTCGAAATTGCATGCAGAGAGCTTATCAGTTTAAACACAGATGTTTAATACAATTAAAATATAAAATAAAAACTTTGTTTAGCAATTTTGAGATTTATTATCGTGGTACCCTTATAAAGTCGGTCACGTGCGACATATTAAGTGAAAAATGCAAAAAGTGAACCCAAAATTTTAATAATTTCAATGATGATTAAGGTTGACGAAATAAAAATATGGAGGGAAAAATTAAAGGAAAATTAAATATTATTACAAAACCATAATCTAAAATAGTTTTGGCATTTTTACCGTTTGGCGATTTTTTAATTTTTGGCACCTTTTTCGCGTTTTGGCGATTTTTTTCGGTTTTTGTTTTTTTCTTAATTTTGGCGATTTTTTTTTATTTTGGCGTTTTTACAGTTTGGCAATTTTTTTTTTCATTTTGGCGATTTTTGTAGTTTTGGCACCTTTTTCGCGCATTGACGATTTTTTTCGGTTTTTGGCGTTTTTTTTCAATTTTGGCGATTTTTTCATTTTGGCGATTTTTTCGGTTTTGTCGATTTATTTTATTGTTAGGATTTTTTTAATTTGGAGTTTTTTTTTGTTTTGGCGATTTTTTTTGTTTTTGGCGATTTTTTTCTGGTTATCGCAAAACCAGAAAAAAATCGCCAATATAATAATTTTGCGATTTTTTAGTTTTACCATTTTTGAAAATTTGAAAACAATAAGGTTCCTTTTCACCTTTGGTGTACGAAACTATAAAAAAGGATTGTTGATTGCTTTGAAAAAGTGGAATCTTTTGGCTGAAGAAAATAGGTTAAATGATTCAAGAGAAATGGCTGAATGAACGCATACATGAGAGACAAAGAAAGCAGAATGGTTTAACAATGTCACGTGCGACTGTGATTAAAATAGATTTTAAAAATGTGTATATAATTAATTTTTACGTAAAATCAAACACAGCATTCTAAATTTAGTCTCATTAAAATATAGCTTCCGGCATCACTGAAGTTATAGTTTTAATTGTTGGCCGAATAAACAGGTTCAGTTTTTGTAACATGCGATAGCATTAGATTTTTTACTATTATCTTGAAAACCAAAAATTTTGCAAAATCCAACTTTGCTCAAATTATAGGGCTAATTTAGGGCTTTAATATAAGCAATTTTTTTTAAATAAAATTATCGGAGTGTTCTTTATTTCATGTGGAATAAAATCGTTAGAAATTACAATATAATTGTTAATAATACGCATTTTCAATAGCAATTTTGGGGCAATTCCGCACATTTTAATTTCACGTGGAGTTCAAAGCAAATCGTGTATTTAGTTTTGTTTTTTTTTTATTCATCATAGAAATGTCTACATATCAGGGGTGTTCTGTAAATCACACGTTTTAAAATCGCATAATTTCCAGGAAAGACTTCAGTTAAAAGGTGACACATTGCAGCTTTTTAGCTGGTTTCAATGTTTTAGATGTTTAAGATATTTTATAAGACCTTATCTTCGAATTCACTAAATAGTCCGATCAGCAGAATACTGTTTTTCGTTTTTAGTAATAGCATTGTTTAAAAAAGCAAGGTTTACAGAACCGAAGTTTACAATTTATACAATGGAAGGATATTTTTAATGGTCAAGCCAAAATCGAAATAAAATTTTTCTTGCTTGGAAGTATTTTCAACTTGCTTGAAAGTATTAATTCAAGTTTTTATCTCTAGTTATATATAATTATTTATTGATTATACAAAAACTGGACTCTACGATATTAAAATTAATTAAGAGATAGTTAAATAAGCGCTTATTTAAATTGGCAAACTTAACGCTAATATAACAGGACTCTATAGAGATATAATTTATTTTCTTTATAAACCATTTCTTATTTCGTTTCATATATTTTAGTAAGAAAAACAAGCCCCTCTACACACTTATAATTTTGATTATTGAAAACCTTTAAAGTATGCGACACTAAAAACAATAAACAAATTTTATTTCTTCAACTTAACGCTGATATTCGTATCACAGAACTCTATAGAAATATAATTTATTTTCCTGATATCTAATGCATTATTTATTTCTTTTTATAACTTTTGTTTATAAAAAATATTTCAATTCAAAAAAAGCGTTATAAAGTATGCAACAGTTACAATCCCACTCCAATTTAAGAAGTATTTTTATCGCTCATACCCTCTGCTTTACAACACTCCCATGAGAACACCACAGAAGTATGCAATAGGTTTTCTCTCTTCATTTATATGTGTGAGTGATATGCAGCTAAAGGTACATTTTGTAACTACCAACGATTTTTTCATTTTGAAATTTGAATGTAAAAAAATATTTTTGTAACGAATTTGCATTATTTTTAAAAACGAAATTTTTTACAAAAGATGTCTCAGTTTTCTTTTTTCGATAACATTAGAAAAAGCTTCATATATTTTCACATTAACCAAAAATCTATTATAGATCATCTAAAAAATATTCTCTCACCTTTTGCAGCCGAGTTAATTTTTATGAAAATGTCCATTAAACTTGCTTATATATGTCCTCTCCGTATATAATATATCTTTTCTAACTGAGCCTTAACAAACATATTTGCACACATATTTATGTAATTTGAAATCCTTTACTTGAGTACCACTGTGAAGGTCTTTTAAGCTAAAGAACAAGAAACTACCAAGTAAACCAAAAACCTTTATGTGCATAAATGAGAAATATGGCAGAGCTGAAAGCAGTAAAAAAAAAGAAAAGCTTGAAGAATAAGAATAATTTTCGAGTATTTAACAAGCTCTAACCACCAAGGTACTTAGCGGAAAAACAAAACGCAACGAACATCATGTTTAATGTTCAACACTTTATATAACAAGATTTATACGTATGTATGTAGATTTTTGAATGCGTAGACATCCAGGCACACACTCACATAAAAATTGTATATACGGTAGTACAAGCAAACAAGGTTTTTATAAACATATTTCAAATGCTAGTGTGGCATTTATAACATTCTTTATTCTTAGATTTAGTTGGCAATTTTTTAAATGAAACCAACTTATTTTGATAAGCAGCCTTTTTCGAAATTATGAATAAAAAAAATGAAATAACGCGCAATAGAGTAAGTTGCAATTATAATTAAATGGTATTTTTAAAAAATTAAATAAGTTTCAAAAATTTTTTTAATGAAATAAACAGGGATTTCGATGCCAAACCCCCATATTTCAACCACTCAGTTTTAAAAATGGAATCATGCAGTTTCGTGGAAAAATGTTTAAATATGAAACATCCATTTGAAGAAAAGTCCATTCCGGGATGCTAAGCAAGAAACTGCGTATATTTTCACGCAATTCATTGGTTATTGTATGCATATTTTTTTAATAATACTCTCTTGACCTTAATATATTTAAAATATATACGCCCCTCAAAGCCATTATTTATGTGGTCAAATTCAGTTTGATTTACTCAGTGTGGATGCGCGCCACACAAAGAAATATCTTCGGAAGTATGAATATGAAAAGTCTTTAGGAGTTATTTTATTTTTTCGACCCTTTATTTTGTCCTTGATTACTATAATGAGCTCATAATAAATGAACTCTGGAAATGTCTATAATTTACTTGTGATTATTTTATTTTTCTTTTTGTTTTTTTTTGTTGTTTATTTTTGTTTTAAGTGTTACGACTTATTTGAGCTCATAAACAGTTGGTCACATTATTTTCTTAAACTATAATAATTCTCTTTTTAAAAAATGTGTATATATATGTACAACACATTAAGAATGCATAAGATTGCTTGTTATTTACCATCTAGTTTAAACGTTGACAATTTTCATCATTAACGTCAAGTGAAGTGGAAACACTTATATTCTTACCCGCATACAAGCAAACATTCCACAAGCACTTGCATATGCTAAATTGCATACATTTATATTTCAAACACAAGCAAGTTAACGTATATTTTATTATACACGCAGCAGTATGCTGCACATACATATTGTTAAATATTAAAGAAATGCATAGAGAAGGTCAGGTTGTGCTGAAGAGAGATTGCCTGCCTTAAGGCGAGTTCACGCGAAGGCTTAAAGCTTTATTATAAGTAATTCTTACAAACTGACTTACTACTGTAAAAAATTTTAGGGAATTCATCGTAAAGCAAGGCTGCCAATCCCATGAAAATCTTTTTTTTTTTTTATTAAATAAACTTTGAAGAAGTGAAGAACTTAGCCGAATCCAGATTCTTGTGTAATTCTATATTAAAATATTGAATATTTTTTAGTTTATTCAAATATATCTCACTAAATAACTTGAAACAGCTTATAAATGACTTTAATCACTTGCATAATTTTGAGCACATGTGCTTATTTAAAGTTTGTATAGCTCGTCTTTTCTTTTAATAAACTAAATCACTTTCCAAAGTATTTGTGTAAATAATTTATATTTTCTTGACTCCTCCTTCCATCATGAAAATAATGAGCTTAGCCACATTTTCAGACATTTTAAAAGTTCTTTATTAAGTCTTCTTTTTATACTAACATATTTTCTTTACACTTATTAGTCTTTAACAAATTTTAGTAAATAAAAAAAAATATAAACTATTCCTGGGAAAAGCATACTTAATGCTTAAGGTTTTGCAAATAATAGCAGAATCTTATCACTACCATCATTTAAGCAAAGAAATGGAAAAATAATCCCAGCTTATACACCGAAATGATAGAAAATAATCCTAACCACAGCAACCATTGCTGTTATTTAAGAATTTTGCACCAACAACAGCAACAATGAAAAATATATAACTTTAACCAAAACTACTTCAAATTCAGCCAGAAATACACAGGACTAAATTATAGGTAAACATTTACAATAACAGATTGTTTCAGTTACACACACACGCACAACAAAAGAGCAACCAACACTTGCACCATTTTAAATATCTTTTCTATGTATGATACTTCATGTGATACAACAAGGTAAAGGAATATGCCTGGAAATATAGGAGAAAACACGTGCAAAGTATTGCTGCGAGCATATAGTTTACTTCAAAATTTTCAGCAGTCACAAAAGTCCAAAGTGTAGGAAGTGCTTTTTTTTCTTCATATTTTTTTGTTGTATCACATTTGTAGAGTATCAAGTATTTGCGTATAAAATTAAGTAAAGATTTCAGCATGAATTCATTTAACAAAAGGATTTCGACATTGTTTGATTTAACATTTTAGGAATTACTACGTAAAGTAAGCAAAACGGTAAATGTGTTGAGTTTTGAGTTTGTATGCGTAAGTGAGCACACATTCATTTACCTTTTGCAAGCATAAACATAAAAGTAAAAGGTGTTTTTTTTTTACTGGAGATAGACAAGTTACAAGGTTTGTTTAAAATTATTTTCTAATTCTTCCGAATTGATTATCCAAAACAAACAAAAGGCCCAGTGCGTATACTTAATGATAATATTCTAATATTTAATAAATATCACTCATACGTCACCAAAGGAAACACATGGTAAGAAATGTTGCATGAAATCAAATTTTTTTGTTTAATTAAAATCGCAGAAAACTATACAGCTTAATTTTTGATGATATTCGGTAAATAATTCCGAGGGAATAAATTTAAAAAAATTTTACTTTTCTAAACATATGGCGAGAGAAATAAAAACTGAGAGAAAATTTCTATTTCTCGAAGTCCTTTATTATTTATTTACTTGATATTAAAATTATATAAAATATAACATTAATATATACATTCATAGCACTGGCTGCCAAGGCCATCAGTTAATACTTTATTATATATTCAGGGTTGTTTTATTTTACTTGAAAGTTTGTAAATAATTGTTTACAAACAGGGCAAAAGATATTTGGAACTATTTCACAATAGCGCTGATTACTCGAATATTGGTAAGGATTAAGATTTTTTTATTCGAATAAATTTAAGTCGATTAAGCAAAAAAATATCGGAGTAATAATAATATAAGCAGTAAACAATTCCAAGCGAATAACGAGCAAATATTTGAATAGATTTTGAATAAAAACTTCATATTAAAAAGCGAATAAAAAATTTTAATCGAGTAATGAACAAAAGAATTTACATTCGTGCTGTATAAATTATATATATATAGAAAGTTCAAAGTTTTTTATATTAAGATTATAAGATTATATATATAAGATATAGGTTTATGTACACATGTACATATTTATATTATTCGACTATTCGGATGGAAAAATAATTAATAGAATATTTTATTCGATTAAATTTTGAGCTAATAACAAAATTTATTTTTAATCTGATGAATAGCATTATTAAAAAAATTCAATCGAATAACAAACAAAAATTTTATTTGCAGGATCAATAAAAAATTTTAATCGAATAAAAAAAGTCAATTAAGTAACAAACAAAAAATTTACTGTGAATGCTATATGAACTGTGTACATAAAGTTCAGTTTTTCAAATATAAATTTTAGAGAACTATCATTTTATTCTATTAAGGCTAAAATTTTTTTCGAATAACTTTTAATCGAATAACCATAAAAAAATATCGGATTTAGAAACAAAGATAAGGAATAAAGATTAAATTATCTTTTAATCGGGCAACGAACAAATATTTTACTTAGAATTTAATTAAATAACGAATAAAAAATTCAATGAAATATCAACTAAAAACTTTGATCGAGTGACACTATGAAATAAAGCCCATGGAAAAACGCTTAAGTTTGGTTCCATTGGGCTTAATGTCATTTATATTGAGTGTTTTAATATATATATCTCTTTGTTTGGGTTTTATTTCATTGGGGCTTATGTCATTTCATATTTGGGCATCATTTCTTTGGATCTTACTTTATAGCATCCAAAAATAAATCATTTAAGTTCTGTATGAATTTTAAAGGTTCTAGGTTTATTTTAATCCGATATCCATTCGCTGGTGGATCAGCATTGTACTTAAACATCTCATTACAGCCGTAGCAAGTCGTCAGTAGACTTGAACCTCACAATATTGAACCACCAGCGAATAGATTTCAGATCTAAATAAACTTATGACAAAATGTCAAATAATAAATTTGCAGAGATATACTACGCGACTATTCGGATGGAATAAGAATAAAACTTTTTATTCGATGAAATTTTAAAAAATATTTTTCGATGAACAAGCACAATTATATTTCTAATAAAAATATTGTTTAAACGAGTTACGAATTTTAAATACAAAAAAATTATATGAAATACAACATTATTTTCTCAGATGAATCAAAAATTTCAGTCGAATAAGCGACATAAATAACAAAAAAAATAACCGAATAACGAATAAAACCTTGAATAGAATAACGAATAATTAATCGAATAATGAACTAAAATATTTTTTTTATAAAAAAAATTTTGTCGAATAACGAAAAAAACTTTAGTTATTCAAATATAATTTTTTATTAAATGTTCGATTAAAATATTTTGCCAGTTTATTCGAATAAAATTTTTATTTTTTATTCGAATCAAATTTTTACTATTTATTCGAATAAAATTTTATTTGTTATTTTAATAAAACTTTTTTTCGGCTAAAACTTTTTTTAATATACATATATTTCAGTTTTCGATTAATTTTTTTATTCGTTAATCGAATTGCATATACATATGTATATGTATGCATGTATACATGTGTAGCATTTTCACTAGAGTTGATTAGCAATAACGAGTAAAAATATAGCCAAATAATATTTTTTATTCTAACAAAATTGTTTATTTGCTATTTAAATAATTTTTTTTTTATTATTCGAATTTATATATTTTCCTTTTTGATTATCACTACTTATGTATTATTAATTACTATCAACAAGTTTATATTCGACACTGGTGGGGCCCAATAAATTTATTCAAGATATAAGATTAAATTACTTACTTTTGAAGATACAACAAATAAAAATATGTATTAAAAAAATTATTCGAATAAATTTTTTTAATTGATTAAAATAGTTTTAATTGTTCGATATAAAATTTTTTGTTCGTTATTTAAATAAAACATTTTATCGGTTTTAAAAATAATTTTTTTTAAAGTTAATATCTTACGCTTTATTTTTAATCGAATAAAAAACGTTGGAATTTGTTTGTGAAATAATCAATTTGCAAACATTAAAAACTTAAGACTGTGATATGTTGTTTTAAAAGCAGAAATTTATTTTATTATTTTCATTGTGAATAAAAGTAAAGGCCAAAATTTTCTTTTGGAAATTGTGGATCATAAAGACACTCCGAAAGTAGGATTGAAGACAGTTGTTCTGGGGTATACTCTGTAATTCGAAACGAAAGCAAACGTTTTCAGTTGTTATGTTAATAAAAGATTACAAATTTTCGAAACAATTTCCCTTATTGAAATTGGCGATTTTTTTTGGCAAAAGCCAGGCGTTTTGGACTATCTAGATTAAAGACAAATGTGGTTAGTTTTCTTTAATGAACTCTAAATAGCCTAATTTTGGGGTCGAAAAACGCCAACTACGATAAGGAGTATTTTTAAAACGCTTTCCACTGAGTAATTGCTTCATCACAATTAATTAAATTACAGATTTATCCACCTCTTAAATCAAACACCCTTTATTTTAAAAACTTTTGCTTATATATATATATGTATTTATTTATATAAAAAAATTAGTTTGCTTTACTTTTTGAATAAATGAATAAGTGCAGAAAAACCTCACAATATTTGCATGAGCAAATGCATTAAAGTTGTAGGAGTTCTCTGTTCGTTTCGTTCGTCTGGCCAAAGCAACAAAGGTAGGATCTCTCTCATATAATACAGAAGAAGAAAAAAACTCTACTCTATTTAAATGGTTTAGGAGTAGAGTATGTAGTGCTTACTTGTAATTTTAGTAAAATGCCAAAGTAAACCGCATATGAGTAACAAGCAAATTTTTTACCTTTTTCTTTCTTTTTTTTTTTCTTTTAAGTAAATACTCCAACCATGTCTGGTCATGGTTGCAACTGGTTTATAAAGCACACAGACAATTTGTTTGAAGTTAAATAAAGTTTAATTTTGTAAGTATTTCTTTGCTTTATGTCAGGCATTGAGCGAGGACAATGGGTTTAATGTATGCATGCGTGAGTGTGTTGATGTGTTTTAGAAGGATGCCTCTCTATTTTTTTACTTAAAGCAAATAAAGTTAAAAGATTCATGTGTGTTTATTTTGCATTGTTTCTGGTAGGTACCGATTTGATCATTTACAAGGAGTTGGTTTTAAAAATTTTGCAAAATTCCAAAACTGTTGACTCTCAAATATGTGTGCTTTCAGGACTATGGTATGTGGTTAATTGCTATCAGTGTTCAAAATGTTTTTTTTTTGCTGGCTTTTATTCTTCTTTGTTTTAATTAATTTAGCATAAAAGTGAAATATTTATTTCATGGATTTTAGAGGTTTTTGTTAAAATTATGGTAAAAAAATTATAAACAGGAAACGTTTGTTTCTAACGAAAAATTTTTTAGTTTTGGCTGTTGTGCCCCTTTGCATTTAAGCCTCTCATTTGTTATCTACGCCATTTATATTTTTACTTCCACTCTATACATCCTTTATAGGCGATTAAATTTGCTTAAAACAAAAAAGCAATGAAAAACAAAAACTTGCAAAGTTTGCTAAATAAAATTCATGAAAAAAAAATCATTGATGAAGAGAGAGAGAGAGAGAGAGTATATCTATTTTTTTTCATCTTGGACACCAGCCAAAAATTTGTAACTATTCAACAAATGTGTTTTAAAACAATTTACAGTTGAGCCATAAAACTACTTTGAAGACATTTTAACTAATAGAAAAAGGATATTTGAAACGGAATGTGGTGAGGTGAATAATTAAATGTCATAAAATTAGACAGCAAGCAGCAATAAAAATTCAAACAAAAGATAAATAAATTAAAAGGAAATAGTTTAAATACGAGTAGTTGATTTTAGAGTTTAAATTGGTAAATTATAATGTCTCTTAAAAGAATTTATTATGCGAATTCTAGCTGCTTATTTTAATATAAATAATAAATAATTATGTATAAAAGAATTTTAAAATGGTCCTTAGCCAGCAGCAATAAAATATGCAGCAAATATAAATTGCTTTACATATTTTTATTATTCCGTATACAAAAAAGTATAATAATATAATTTATACGGGTTTGATCATAGGTTTGTGTACTTGCATTTGCTTGGGGAGTCCCTGTGGCTGAGTGGTAGCGATACTAGCCTCTCAGTCCAGAGGTCGTGGGTGCGATTATCGCCATAAACTCTCTCCCTCAGACAAGATAATCGCTTCGCGGTTAGTATTTTTTGTTGTAAAAAAAACAACTACTAGAGTTTAATCCAAGTCTAGCTACTCTGTTTGTCTGTATGTCTGCCACAGGCAGTTTTTTCAAGGACCTTAACCCTGCCTTTACACCTACTAGTACTCTCATGCAAGTGCTGAATACGTATTATCAATGAAAAATTTCGCATTTCTGTTTACACATGAGAGTGAAAGTTCATTTTAAAAAATTTCGCCAAGGAGTAAATTCCAAAAAATTTTTTTAATTTGCGGTACGGTGCGCTAAAAATTTATTAGTTATATAATGTTTTTTTTTTGGCACAATTTTACATCCATTTTTATTCCTTTATTTTGTTTACATAATTGAGTTGCCAAATTCTCAACATAGAATAATTTTTAAGGAAGTAATTGGCATTAATTATTATTATCGATATTTTAAAGATATTAGCAATCTATAACACAAATATTCACCCTTATTCTAGTTGTCGTCATCGACGTCACTTTAACACAACACCAAATAATTAGGGCTTGTTAACTCGGTCTCGAGAACATTTTTGCACAACTGACAATCTATTTCCATTCCCTAAGATCTAGAAAATAGCATAAACCTGCCAACAGGAGTCAGTTGTTTTCGACAACGGATATACGAGCACCAATTTTTTGGTGTTGTGTTGAAGTGACGTCGATGGCGACAACTGGAATAAGGGTGATTTCCATTTATTGTATTAATTTTATGAAACTAACACACAATTTAATCGAAAACAATCGAAATTTTAAGTTTTAATTATAACATGAAACAGTTAATTTGCTTAATACTGTTGACAGGGTAACTCCATTAGTTTATTTGACATTTGATTGCATGAAAGTGTCAAAATTTCACTCGTATGCAAAATTTGCTGCGAGTAGAGCTGCGAGTGGGAAAAATTTTAATGTGTTAGTAAAAAAGTGAGTGAGTGAGTGTATTGAGTTTTTCGAACTATTACTCCCACACGCAAAGAAAAGATATGGTTGTAGAATGGTTGAGAAAACAATATTATGTTCTCAGAAACAAATGTGTGGTCATTGAAAACAGGTTATTGTTATTTTAAACATTATTTTTTTTACGGTAAGCAAAGTAATGCTTGAATTTAATAATTACATTATTGTATTCATAAAAAAGTGTGATATGGTTAGAGTTTAACAAAATAGTTTTGTTAAAAATTTATGACTGTAACATAATATTTGTTATTATTTAAAAATAATATAATGTAAATAACAATATAATGTTGACCAAAACCATACTTCGGTAAATTTTAAAAAAGAAATCTTTTTCAGAAACATCTTCCGTCAGTTCAGTGTTTTGTTTGTAAACTATCGGCATTGCACGCGTCGTTTGAAATAAATAAATAAAGTACAAACAAACAAAAGGATAGACAAATAAAAACATATACATACATACGTACATATGTTTATGTCATATATATATATATATATATATGATTGAAAAACAAAATATTATTATTATATTAAATAATACTGTTGTCGTGTTTAACAATATCATTATAATATAAGAACATGGTATGGTGGGTATCAGTTATATTTTAGTCACATCTAAAAATACTATTGTCATATTTACAATAATAAGATTAGGTGTAACGAAGCTCATTGTTTTTCTTGATAATATTATTATTAACTCAGATAATAATATTATAAAGAGTTTGCTTTTTTATTGACAATAATATGATTGTTGATTGTAGCTAAGACCATATAATTCAATCATAGTATGTTGCTGTTTGATTATGGTTACCTCAAACATATTTTTTCTTTGCGTGCACGGTAAGAGCTACCCACCCGAAATATGCACAGAAATATATAAAACTAAAAAATCCTAAAATAAAAAAGAAATCATAAACGAAAAACTTTGAAAATAAAAAAGCGCTTAGATGAAAAATCTTACCAAAAATAAAATAAAACCCTTAAATACAATAAAAACTCACCAAAAGTAAAAAGATAGCCAAAAATAAGAAAATGGCCAAAAACAAAATAAAATACCAAAAAAAAGCGCCACAACTAAAAAAAATCGCTGCAACTAAAAAAGAAGAAAATCGTCAGAAAAGAAAAAAATTTCCAAAACAAAAAAAGCGCCAAGACTAAAAAGCTTTCGAAAAAATAAGTAAAACGAAAAAAAGCGCTAAAATTTAAATAAAAAAATGTATGTGAAGTTTACAAATTATGGGGGATAGCTTGACACTTTAACCTTTAACAACCAAAAAAAACCAAGAAAGTTTAAAATGGGAAAAAAAATTACCAAAAAGGTCGACAAAACACTAAATAAAAAGCCGAATAGAAATCGCCAAACGAAAAATCTTCATAATAAAAAAACGCTAAAATGAAAAATATCAACAAACAAAATAAAACGCTAAAATGCAAAATAATTAACAAGCGTAAAAAGGTCTCCAAAAAAAAGACGCCAAAAACCAAAAAAGAAGAAAACGCTAATATCACTAGTTTACAGCCAAAAAATACCAAGAACGCCACATGTCTAGATAAGTTAATTGGGACCTCCTGAACACGAATATCGCTGTTATTTTTTTTTCCTAAGTACCGTTTTTTAGATAACGGTACTTTTGTGTTTTTCGGTGCATGGTCCCACTCAAACCCTTGTGGAGCCCAACCAAAAAGTCCGATCAAAATAAATGGCATATCGTTGGAAAGCTACTTGCATGTATTTTCCGTCGATATGCTGGAAATTTCTATCTGACATGAAATGGCTGAGTTATGGCACCTCAAAGTTCAAAATTTGCCTATTTTTTACGTTTGTTTCAAAATTTTTCATTTTTATTTCGTTTTTTTCTACGTTATAGTAAAGATCTGGAATGTTTTATTTTTTTACCAAATAGTTTATTTAATTACCAACATTTTAAGCGTAATTTAAAAAAAAATTGGTGAAAAATAAAGTTTTTATTAAGGATTTTGTGGAACGACAATATTTTCATTTTCATTGCTCACACACTATATTCGGCGTCCAACAGTAAAAATTTAAATTAAAATGTCGAGCGACTTGAACTTTTGCGTTTTTTTTTGATGGATCTTCGCGAATGAGGAACCAACAATAGTCCGCCATCATTTGTTCATCCCACCAGCCTTTGTAACGTCTCTCGATTTCTTCCATTTCCTGGTGAAATCTTTCACCTTGTTCATCACTTTCGGAGCCCAAGTTCGTGGGGAAAATATCCAAATGACTGAATAAGAAGTGTAATTTAGGTGTCATATTTGAACCTAAAAGTTAAAAAGAATAAATTTTCAAATGATAACATGGATATACATGCTTTCACTCAACGCTTACCAATGGCATTGAATTTTTGCAGTAATATATCGATCTTCTCAGCGTAATCAGGACTTCTGTAATTTCCCAAAAAGTTGTGAACGATGTCTTGGAATGCTTCCCATGCCTCCAAATGAGCTGGACCTAAACACTCATTAAATGCTTGGTCACCATACAGAGCCCGAATTTGAGGTCCATCAAATATACCTGCTTCAATTTTGCTCGCTGTGGCTCTCGGAAATTTTTGTTTAAGGTAATTCATGGCAAGACCGTCTTTTGGCAACTTTTTCACAATATTTGTAAATAACCCAAGCTTAATATGTAATGGAGGAAGTATTATCTTCTCCTGAGGAATGAGTGGGTCATTTTTGATATTGTACTCTCCGTGCGTACGTTCACTTCGCTCAGGCCAAACTTTTCGGGTGTAGTGATTCTGACGGTCACGGCTGTCCCATAGACATAGAAAGCAGGGATACTTCGTATTGCCCCCTTGCAATCCAGATAGTATGGCAACTAATTTAAAATCAGAGCAAACTTTCCATTGATGTTGGTCATAATGTATGAGATCAAGAAGTTCTTTAATTGCTTCATATGTTTCCTTTATGTATTTTCCATATCCGATTGGAATTGATGGTTTCGTATTCCCTTTATGAAGCAAGACTGCCTTCAAACTATCCTTGCCTCCATCCAGAAAAAGACGCCATTCCTCTGGGTCATAATTTTGTTGGAGAGCATAGAAAAGACCACATATGTTGGCACAAAAACAAAAGTTTGCCGTTTTTGCGAACAAAAGTGCAAGTTCTTTGCTGCGATCACGGTAATATGTAACACGTGTGTGTCTCAGGAGCACAATATCCCCACTGTTGCAATCGTGATGCAAGTAATTCAGATTTCGATTTCGTCAAATACAAATCTCGGCACAAATCATTAAGCTCGGCCTGAGTAAGTAAATGGGGTTTCTTATTTGATTGCATTTCTGGTTCACTGCACTCATCTGATGAATCATTTTTTATTGTTCTTTTTCGTATTTCTGTGGGACCCGCTTCAATCAGCTGCGGTTTGGGGCACGATACTGAGTGCGGCACTGGCAGCGTCACCGAGCTAACAACTGGATAAACTGGTTCAATTCTACGTCCGATAGCCTTTTCCGTTAAACAGAAATAACAATCTGTTGTATGGTTGATCTGGTTTCTCCATTGCATTGGCTTTCCAAATGTGAAGAAACACTCTTGACCCTTACCAATTTTATTTAATATTGTTCGGCAGTTGTTACATGCATTATTCGGTGTCCACGGCTTATCGAGAGACGCAGGTCGGAAGCCGAAATACTTCTTATACGCTTCAGATAAATTTTTCGTATTCATTTTTCGCATCAAATGTTGTGATTTCTTTTTCACAAGAACACCACAAACATAACAAAATTCGTTGGGATCGATTGAACACATTTTATTTTTTGCATGTACAAAGTCAAACTGATCATGAAAAAGCAAGTACTGCATATTTTATGTGCCTTTCATGTTGTACAACGAGTATTTGCAAATCATGTAAGAACATGTGTAAATAAAGGGGATTGCAATTACTTATGTATGATGTACCTACTTGCCTAGGGAACAAAACAATATTGTTTTTGTTGTATGTACGTTTTTTATTTTTGTGAGAAGTAGGTAGTTATTTTTTATTGATTTGCTAATTATGGCTAATGGATTTTTAATTCTATTAAAAGTTTCCCACATTTTATGGTGTTTTATGTTTAATGTGCATGTGTTTGTTGGTAGGTAATGAAATGAAAAAAAATAGGGATAGATATAAAGAAGTGTTTGTAAAATTTTTCTTATGGAAAATTCTTGAAATGCAGTTGACAAACGTGCATATATGTATGTATATGTTATGTTTGCATTTATATAAGTATGTAAGACAGAAAAAAAAACGCAAAAGTTCAAGTCGCTCGACATTTTAATTTAAATTTTTACTGTTGGACGCCGAATATAGTGTGTGAGCAATGAAAATGAAAATATTGTCGTTCCACAAAATCCTTAATAAAAACTTTATTTTTCACCAATTTTTTTATAAATTACGCTTAAAACGTTGGTAATTAAATAAACTATTTGGTAAAAAAATAAAACATTCCAGATCTTTACTATAACGTAGAAAAAAACGAAATAAAAATGAAAAATTTTGAAACAAACGTAAAAAATAGGCAAATTTTGAACTTTGAGGTGCCATAACTCAGCCATTTCATGTCAGATGGAAATTTCCAGCATATCGACGGAAAATACATGCAAGTAGCTTTCCAACGATATGCCATTTATTTTGATCGGACTTTTTGGTTGGGCTCCACAAGGGTTTGAGTGGGACCATGCACCGAAAAACACAAAAGTACCGTTATCTAAAAAACGGTACTTAGGAAAAAAAAATAACAGCGATATTCGTGTTCAGGAGGTCCCAATTAACTTATCTAGACATGTGGCGTTCTTGGTATTTTTCCAAATTAAAAATTTGTAAAGCTGTGTATTAAACAAAAAATCTTAAAACAAAAAAACAACCGAAAAAATTGCCAAAAAAAGGGGCTAAATTAAAAACATTTTAAAACATATTTTAAAACCGAAAAATCGGCAACACGAACATAGGTGTCCCAATGAAAAAAGGAGCCAAAACTAACAAAGTCACTAAAAAACACAAAAAAATTCTAAAAATAAAACAACAGAGCATAACAAAAAAGCCCTTAAAATAAGAAGTTCAAAAAGTATGCGGTACCCTATACTAATTTAAGATCACCTTTTGTTTAAAATTATTCAAAAGTTAATGAGCATTTTTTTTAATTTTGTTGTCTTCGAAGCTCATTTTCACGATAAATTTTTTTGTAAATATACATATTTTGTTATAAACTGGAAAGTACTACAATAAGTACTATCGCGTTATCGTATAAATAAGTTGTTATTTTATTCAATACAGGACAGTCATTATTATACACATAAAATAATTAGATACATAAGTACCACTCGTTACTTTTTAAGGGAGGTAAGATATTTGATTTTATTGAACCTTGTTTTCGATTTTATCGTAAGCTACAAAAATCAAGGTTTTCAGGAGAAGGTTTTTTTAATACGAGTATTCAAATATGTTTTTGTACGTAAATTGTCGCTAACGATAAAATTTTACAGCCAGTATCTTAAAAGTTATTAACAATTTTGCATTTTTAAACTGTGGGTAGGCCCATAAAATTTTAATTTCAATAAAAATTTATATTTTCGATAACATATCGCTCACGATAAAATCGAAAAAAAGGCTTGATATAGGCTAAAGTTCGTAGGTACAATCAGTGTTCGTACGGAACCCTTTGTGAGCGAGTCAAAGTGGCAATTTACTTATTTCCTAGTTCGTAAATCAACAGCAACGTAATCTCTTTACTCAGTGATTGCTCCCACATCTGCGTTTTAGAGAAAGACTAAGAACTAATTTACCATATTACTTTGCTCTTTCAATGTTTTCGAAAGTACATTAGCCAGCCACTCACTGAATAAAAATGTTTGCCCTATTTTTTGATTTTTTAGCTCACTTTTAAGATTGTTTGGCATTTTCTGGATACAGAGACTAATAAAGGTCGTAATTACGAGTGTCGTATTTCAACTTCGACGATTTTGTAGTAGACTAAAGGACATTGAAACATTTTTAAAACTAGTACAACATCGTTGTAATTGAAGTCGAAATACGTCACTCGTGATTAGGTACAAATTCTCCAACTACAAAACACTCATGACGAACTCTTTGTATTATATTTAATCCTTCAAAAATATTTTTATACGAACTGCCTAGACTCCTTCTTGCTGTTAAAGAAAGAAATTTCCAGGCTTTTTAATGATCTATACGCTGTTTACTCTTTCCACCTATCGTGGCTTATACAGGATCAACAGTAAATATATCCTTCTATTATCTAAGATTTTTCATAGCCAGTCCTCCGATGTTCGTGGTGTTCACAAGCCTTTGCTCAAAATTTAGCACGATAGTGTTTATATTAATGTCGTTTAGCCAGCAAGCTAGATTTAAGTTTGCTGTAACTTTCACAGTTTATGGCACATTGATGTAAAGTAATGTTCTCTAGGAAATTTTGCTTGATTTATGTAGCATACCTAAGACATCTCCTGACAATAGCCAAAGATCTTTAAATACATTAAAAAATATTTTTTTACTTCTTACTCAATACTGTTTCTAACTTTAAACATTTGCAACAACTATAAAAATTGTGAAAATCCCCATTAAAGGCAGAGAAAATATTTCTTTAAAATAAAGGCACAAAATTTGTTTCTAACTTCCTTTAATGAATATCCCTTTGAAAAAAATTTCTCCCCAAAAACAAAATAAAAAAAAACATTTGAAATTGTTATCATTCATACAAAACAACCCAAAGGCGACAAACACATTTTAAACACAAATAATTTTTTTTTGTTTAGGATTAAGCAGAAAAAAACAAACTTGTGTTTTTTTCATATTTGGTGATTGCGTCGCTCTATATACATATATCTTTTTTTTTTTCAAACTCTTAACACAGCACTCATACATATGAAGGAAGTTGTAACTTTTTTTTTGTTGCTAACAAAAAAAGCGGAAGTCTATAAAAGAATAGAGTGTTGTAATGCCAGCAAATTCGGCACAAGCAACAGTGGAGTAAAAATAACAAACAAAAAAAGGAAAAAAAAGGACACAAGTTTTTGGGGTGATAAGTAAATATTGTCAGAATGATTTTATTTCTTTTTTTTTTGTATATTTTTTATCAGTTTTAAAGTTCAGTTCTTAGTCACGTTTCTAATCATTTTTATTTGCTAGAAAGTGTGAATGGTTTTTGATGAGGCAAAAAATAAAAAACACACACAATTTTAAAAGTTAAAGGAGGACAAAAATTAGTAAAAAAATTAGTTTTAAGCCAAATATATGATAAATTTATTTAAATAACGGCAGTAAGACAAAACAAAAAAATTTGGGGAATATCTTAAGCAGAAAATAGGCTTACGCTGCATAATAACTATTTTCGGGCAACGCAAGAGTTTTTTTTAGTAAAACTGTTACTTAATATTTTTTTCCTACTACAAAATTTACAAAAGAGTTAACTGTCAAACGACTTTTCCACATGCGAAGTTTACTTTGCAAAGTCTTGGGTTTATAGAAGAAAATAAAAACGAGTATGGGAGCTCTCTCTCTCTCTCTCTCTCTCTCTTACAAACTCAAGACCTTACAAAGCAAACGTTTTGTGTGGAAAACCTATCATACTAAGGTCACTTTTTTACATTTATGATCAGTATAGTAAGGAAAATCATTATGCATAGACTTCAGCTTGAACAATTCTACCAAATTATCCAGATTTACCTTGTAAATAAGTCAGCAAATAGGCGCAAATTAAAAACGACTTAAACGACTGGGTTCACACACGACAAATTAAGTTTAAATACATTTATGCTTATTGAACAGAGAGAGAGAGAGAGAGAGAGAAAGAGAGTTATTTAATCTTTTAGTGCCTTTTTTCGATTCTTTTTTTATTGCACAAATATAGAAACTATTGCGCGAACTAAAGGACAAATTTTTAAAGCCTTTAAAAGAATTTAATGCATCATTTTTTTAATTCTTTCTCTTTCCTATATAATATTATGTTATATTTTACTTTATACACCATTTACAATACTGTAATTCTTTCCTTTTGTTTGCTTATACTAAAATAAAACAGACAAGCTGTTGCTTGGCTTATTGTTGTAATAAAAAAATTTGAAATGCAGCATGCATCATTGTTTATCAAGTTTCGACAAAAATAAGAATGGCAGCTACCAAGAAATGAGCACATTAGCCTCAAAGTAGGCAACACAAGACAACAACAATAACGACGACAAAACACTAAATACTACACAAGTAACTAGAGAATAAGAGGAAAACTCATCTTATATTTTCCATAATGCAGCAAACAATTAAAATGAATAAAAGCAAAAAAAAAATATTTTCTATATACACATACATACATATATATAATTATATATATATTTCATAGATTCTTGCTGTGGTTTTCAATTTCTTAACACTAGCTGCCTTGGTCTGTCAGAAACAATAAATCCCTGCTTAAGAGAGAGTAAGCAGAAGAAAAAGTAAACGCCAGAAAATTAAAAATAAAATGAATGCAAACAAATGAAGTGCAACTACCAGACAACAATAATGTTTTACACTGCATCTTAAAAGCAAATGAGTGTGTAATTATGACAGTAAACAGCATTTAATTTCAACAATAAATAAAAAGTATGAGACAAGTAATAAAACAAAGCAAAAACAGAAAGTGGAGCATACTTTAGGGCAAATATAAATTAAACTTAATTGCTGCATACTTTTGTGGGCTATTTAATATTTTCAACGGTATCTTTTTTTAAATTTAAAGAAATATTTTATTTAAAATAAATGTTTTTTTTTCGATTAAAAATTTTATATTTTGTCTTGTATTGAAATATTTAAAAGGTTGGAATAAAATTTTTTACAACTGTGTTATTTAAGGCTAAGAATTTATAAACACATTTTGCTGATTTTATTGGAATAATTTATGGAAAATATAAATATTATTTCAAAACTACTTTTAGTATATTTTTACGCCAGTTAACATAACGGTACCCAGGTGGGCTGGGTTAAACTGGCAACCTGTACGTACTTTTAGTAGTCAAATTGACAGTTCTTTTATTCATTTTTCCCATTGCACCGTGGGTCATTATTTTAAAACAAGTATGAATTAAACTAATTTCAGCGCTTTTATAGATTTTGTATCTATTCATCTATTATTTTTATTCAATTAAGGCTCCTTACACATGCTATTTTGTCGAGAGCCGTAAGACCTACGGACCTGAAATTTGGACAGTGTGTAGAAATTTGACTGCTACAATAGTAGTGATAGTGCAAAAGTTAAAAGTTAAAGGGTGTTCTAAAAAGAGCAACGAAAAATGTTAATGCAATATACAGTCGTAAGTATGTAGACACTTGAAATTTCTAGTTAATGCATTTTTATACAGATTACAACAATTAACACTAAAATTTAAATTAATCAAAATTAAAGGGTGTTCTTTCTGTCAGTTAAAGTAATTTTGACTATGTAATTTTAACCACTTAATAAGTTTTGGAAACCGTAATAGGCAAAATATTACAATTTTCAAAATGGGTATAACTAAAAAATTCCAAAAGTATAAAATCGCCAAACAGAAAAAAATCGCCAAAACGAAAAATAGCACCAAATTAAAAAAAAATTTCTAAGACTAAAATAAATCGCCAAAAACAAAAAAATGCCAAAACTATATATTATATAAGCTAAAGTTCGTATAATGTTACATATGTATCTAGTGTCCGTAGGGAACCCTTTGTGTGCGAGTCAAAGTCGCACTTTAATGAATTTATTTTTAATGTATCCGAGGTTTCGTTGGGATTTTCCAACATAATTATTTTTATTAAATTAAATTAAATTAAATTTTATTTTAAATTATTTATTACTAAATTAAATTTAAATTTTATTAATTCTGATATTTCTTCTTCAAGGGCATGTGCCACGATGTCGACAGATAAAAAATAAAATAAGAAAATTTGTTTTTGTTTCAATATGAATTAATCGATCGATCATGTTCTTTAAACATTGTGGGGCAAGACGTTAAACATAAATAACTCACGAATTTGTTTTTTAAATTAAAACTTATTTTTAGCATTTAGTTAAACTTATGTAATGGCTCAGGAAATTTTTTCATGTTAAGGATTTTTAAATAATGCTATGAATTTCTAACACGTGTTTGTGATTAGGCGATCTCATGGTCACCTATTTTTATTATAGTTAAATAAAGCCAATTTCATTTATGTAAAGTTAAGTTACTTTCTACTACTCTTGCTAACGTTCTATTCAACAACTCACTGAGCTCTACAGCAATTGTTATTATTTTTAAATTTGGTATGTGAATAAAAAAATTTAAAAATAAAAATACTCAACCTACATTTGTCTGCCATTAGTTACAAATTTGTTTAATACCCAACAACAACAACAACAGCAAAAAAACTGAGCCTAAGAACAGCATTGAAAAGTATGTTTAGAATAAAAAAAAATAAAAGAATAATAAAATATTTTTAAACTAAACCCATTTCAGTTTTATTACATTTCTTTTTTTTTTCTTTTCTCTTCGAAACTACAAGCATAGAAAAACTTCTTAACTTTTACACAAACCAAACAAAGAAAATCTATGTATATACAACAATGTAAATTTGGCATTTTTAACAATATAAACTCAGCCTTTTCCCACTTCTTTTCAACTTTATTTCTTGGCCAGCTAAAAATATATTTTTTTCACAATTTTATACTCGTTATGCTGTCTACTTTTAGATTGTTCAAAAGAAGAAGAAAAAAAACTAACTACCCTTCGTATTTGCTATGAAATTTGTATAGATTTTTTTATTCTTTATAAATTTTTTACCTTTTTTCTTTAAAAAAAAAACTTATGCTTAAGAAAAGAACTAATTGAATGTATTTGAAAAAAAAATAAAACCTAAATCATATTTATTTAAGAGTAATTTTTCAAAACTTTAAATTTAGTCCTTTTTAGGGATTAAAAATAATTCTTTGGTCTAAATATTATGTTGCACCCAAAAGTATGCTTCATTTGTCGTAAGAAAATATATGCTTTTGTGTTTTATGCAACACAATACAATTCTGTAGCACGCCTGAAAGTGTGCACCAATTTTCTTTTTGGGTCGAAAAAAACGTGTGAGAAACAAGATGGTAGGACAAAAACATTATTTGTCGATATTATTTGATACGTAGATTTAGGTTTGGCCGCTACAACCAAAAATATATGACGGTTAAATATAAAAGCAAACGCAGAAAAAATTTAATCCTAATGTAATATACAAACAATTATATAAATTAGTGTATTTTTAGACTATTAAAACTGAAATTTAAAAAAAAATCAAATTAAAGGGTATTCTATCAGTTCATGCAAATTTGACAAATTGCTGTATCTTTGAAATCATAGGAGCCAAACTCATAAACTTTCAAAAACGCTAAAACTAAAAAAACCTAAAATTAAAAAATAAGCAAAACGAAAAAAATCGCCAAAACGAAAAAATCGTCAAAACGAGAAAAAAATCAAATATTAAAAAAAATCTAATAGCCTGTTTGTAGAACGCGACAAGGGCGACTCATGGACGACTACGTAATGAAAAGCGTTTGTATAACGCGACTCGACTTTGTCGTGCAGCTTACGTTAATTCGCCTATATATCCCACCCTGTGACAAAACATTATGTTGCCAACATGTCCAAAAATTGTTTTCATTTATCTTTTTTCATAGAAAATTATAAATTCAACTTGAAAAAATGGTAACCCTATTCTTGTGTTGAAAAAACACAATTGACAATTGAATGAAAAATTATTTGTATGTATTTTTTTATTATTTTGTTATAAAAAAATCAATTGTTCTTCAAAATATCTGCTGTTATTTGAAGAACAAAAATTAGGATATGTATGAAACTGTCTAAAATCCATGTGAGTGTATGTGTATTATCAGTATTTATTCATTTTGGTGCACTTTTTTTGAACACGATTATAATTTTTCATTCGCCCATCTTGACATTTATAATGAGCCAAACCGTGTTACACAAACCCAAATAAATTGAGAGTTGTTACGTTTTTTAATTAAAATCGTCAACAGTCGCGATCTAAAAACCAAAAAAAGAAACCCAAAAAAACTTCCAAGCCGAAGAAAATCACAAAATTCAAAACACGCCAAATCCGAAAATATCGTAAAAACCGAAAAAATTGCCAAAGATAAAAAAAGCCAAAAACTGATAAATCCCAAAAACAAGAAAAGCAAAACGAATGAAATAAAATAAAAGCGCCAAAGGCAAAAATAATCGCCAAAAACCGAAAAAATATCCCAAAAACGAAAAAAGCGAAAAGTGAAAAATATTAGAAAAAGTGTGAAAGCAAAAAAATCAGGCAAGGTCATGAATCTAAAAAATCCCAAATTAAAAAAACGAAACGAAAAAAATCGCCAAGAACAGAAAAAAATCTCCAAAACGAAAAAATGCCAAATATTAAAAACTTAAATAAATCACCAAAAAAACCGCGAAAATTAAAAAAAGCTTAAACTAAATAAATCGTCAAAAACCTAAATAAATCTGGAAAGCCAAAAAAAGCGCCAAAACTATAAAAATCATTTAGACTAAAAAAAATCGCCAAAATCGAAAAAGTTTCAACAGGCACTTTAAATTTGTTTGATAAATGCTTACATCAGCTAATAAAGTCAATGTTTTCACTAAATTCATTATATGAATAATCCTCTGTAAGATATTATAATAATATTTTTTCTCGATGTGCAAACGAGAAACTAGTTACTACTGTTGATGTACAAATTTTTGCTTTGATATCACTTTTGTGTGTTTTTTTTTGACAGCTTATGATATTTTTTTTTTAATTTGATGGTAAAATTTTCTACTTCTTACAATAGTTATTACATAAAAAAGTTTTATATTAAAATCTACGAAAACAAGGTTAATTTAACATTATTCGGTACTGATTTTGCTTCACATGTGTTTCATGTTAATTCAACATGCTTTACAGTTATATTCAAATAAAATGTTTCCTTTTGTTATTAACATTATTTCATATTGATCTAATATTTAAGTACTTAAAATCAAAATGAACAATCATGTTGAATCAAACTTATTTGATCTTAAAAGAACGTGAATTTGATACATAAAGAACATTTAGGACTATGTTCAATCAAAGTTATTTCAAGTTGAAACAACATGAATTTGATACTTAAACAACATTTATTTGAAGTTAAAACAACATGAATTTAATTTATACAGTCATGTAATTTATTAACTATTTAATATACCTGAGACTGTGTGCATTGACACAGGCCTCAGGAAAATTTATGTATTAAGCTCATCGCGTGGTAGTCAATGCCTTTATCGCCAGAGTAATCTTAAATATTCTTCGGAAACAGATGAAATAAATACCACCATTTTTTATATTTAAGTTTAACAAGATTTAATTTATGATTAAAGATAAAATTTATTGAAATAAAAATATAGTTTTTATAGAAAAAAATAACACAAACTGTGAAGCTATTTTGACTTGGCTGCAGCCAGAGACTTCTGCAGGAATCGATCCAGCAATCCTCCAATAAACATCATTACAATTCAACATCATATTATTTTCAATAAATTTAATATAATTTGCCAATCTAAATTTTTTGTATGATGATTTTACATTGCTAGTTTTTTCTGTGTGATTATGACTTGTAAATTTATAACTCCTCTGTGTCTCGCCTTAAATTAAATTTTCTTCCAACAAGTATCCTTATAAGCTATTACAATTTGTCCTCTTTACCCAAGCTAATTGAAATTCTAACCTTGCCCCAAACGTTTTACTCAACACAACCCAATTTATGTAATTTAATAAATTAAATTATAATAAATTTTTTTTTTAAATCTATTTATCTATAAATTTTTACTTACCAAAAAATGAAAAGAAAACTTTTCAAATGACTGAACTCTTTATATTATGAAAAGAATATTACCAACTCTTATAAGAAACTTCTATTATAATAAAAAACAACATACATAAAACATGGCGAAAGGTCATGTTTTAAAAATATTTATACAAAAAAATATTAATATCAAAAATATATTTGGCTAAAAAAAAGTAAAACGAATAGCATATAAAATTTCGCCAGAGGTTACTTTATAACCTCTCGAAAAAAACTTTTTAAATAAATTTTAAAAAAGCAATATAAAATCAAAACAAATTTAAGCTAAGATGCATTATGATGTTAGCAGCAAAAAAATAGAATTCCTAAATAAAATCCTCACAAATCTGTCATAAAGAGTTCAAAAGTCACGTTTGGTTGTGTTGTCTGTTCTTTTGTTATTTTTTTTTCTCTTTAGCTGCTGACTATATAAAAAGGGTGTTTATTTTAGGTTTAACAGAATATTAATGATATATCGTTTATGATTTCTGTCATACAAATACTTGAAATTTATTGACCCTTTTTCTCGAAAGACTCAAATGTACAATAAAAAATTGCTTGCATATATGCATTTTTTCTCGATAGAAAAAAAATCACCTTATAAATGACTTAAGGCCAGTTAAAAATAATATAAAACCCAACCTATAGTCCATACATAAATTTGTGTTGTTGCTAAAACTTTCATGAGTTCATCGTAATAGAATGATTTGATGGAAAATCTGTAACCTTGAAATAAATTCAAGAAATTGAGTTTATTTAAGTTTTATATTGTTGTATGACTGCATGATTGCAAATACTCAAAACACTTTTGAGTTCTTAATGTACTTTGGAAGAAAAAAAACCAGGAACTGAATGCATTATACTCGTAAGAAGTGAATGAAAGAATTTAAAGCAGAAAATAAAAATGCTTGCGTTAACATGCTCACTTGAGACAGTCTCGTGAAGTAAACAAAAAACACATTAAAAAACATAAGCGTTTTTTTCCAAAGAGCAGTCAATATAGTGAATAACTAGTCATTACATAAACTAATCCATAGAGACTTATTTTATAAAATATATCTTTTTATATCCTTAAAGATAGTACAGAAAACTTTTATAAATATCTATATTTATTCATAAAAATGTCATTAAATTGCTTAAAATATTTGCCAACAGTCATAAGGCGAAAAATAGAATCATGCGGATGTAATATCGTAATTAAGTTTTTTATACTAAGGATATATCACAAGTTGGCATGTCTTTGCAGTGATTAAAAAAAATTCACGACAATAGATTTTGAAAATACTTATAAGATTTTACTGAAGCATGATCAGAATATATGTACAAAAGTTTTTTTTTTAAATCAAAGATAACAGTTAAGCATGTCCTTGCGACGACGGAATGCAAATTAAGTAGATGTCTTGATTGGTGAATTCAGGTAAAAATTTAAATAAATATTAGGTGTATTATATTTAAATTTAAACATGTTGGGCTGGACAGTATAACCTAGTGCGAATTAAACTCAAGCTGACTAGAAATCTTGCAGCCTGATATAAATTTTGGTCAAAAAACATATTTTTGATATTAAAGATACGAATATATGACAGTTACGCATTTACTTGCACCGACCTAGTACAGATTAACAAAACGTCTTAACTACATGATGGCAGAATTACTTAACAATTTTTCTTAACACAATTTGAGATTAAAATTAAATTTCAAAATAAAGGATATATGGGAAGCAGCTGTGTCCTTGCACTAAATAACTTGCCATTTCCTACAAAGTTTAAATTTATAATTTTGTAACCTTTTACAAATTTTCACGTTATTTTGATCATATTTGTAGTTAAAATTTAATTTTTCATTGAAGGATATATGTTAGGTAAAATTTTTTTTAATTAAAATAAGCTTTTATTTACAAGTTTTATAAGTTAGTAATAACAATCAATATAAAAACATATTCTTCATTTAAAGTTATTAAGGTCAAGAATAATAAATTTTCTTGCTACAATCTAGCTTAGATTAAAAGGAGATCTTAACTGCGTGATGTCAGAATCAATAACAATTCTTTCCGTTAACAATTTCATATAATTTCATATAAAAATGGAGAGCAGTTATGTCCTTACGCCAGATATATTGAAATTCATTACAACGTTTAAATTTATAATTCTGTAACCTTTTACAAATTTTAAAGTTATTCTGATCATATTTGTAGTTAAAACTTAATGCTTACATTTCAGGACAAATCAAAGGTAACTATGTAAAAATTAAAATTAAAATTTGCTTTTATTTGCAATTTTTATAAGCATAGAAGGCTTGTAAATTATAACAAGTTTTAATTTAAAAAAAATGTATTAACAAATTTCTCTGTATTTCGATGTAAATTTTGGTTAAAAAAAATATTTTTGATATTAAGAGTATTAAGGACTACAATTATAGATTTTCTTGCAACTGTCTAGCACAGATTAACAAGTAGTCTTAAACGCACAATGTTAGAATCACTTTAAAATTTTTCGTGAGTTTTCAATATAAATAAAATTTAAAAATAAAGCATATATGGGAAGCAGTTATGTATGTCATTGCGCCAAACGAATTAAATTTTATTACAAAGTATAAAATTGTAATTCTATAATCTTTTATATATTTTCATGTTATTCTGATAATCTTTGTAGTTAAAATTAAATTCTTACATTGAAGGATATATGGGAGGTAAGAATTTAAGAATTTTTTTACTGAATTGAGATTTTACTTACAAGTTTTATAAGCTAATAATAATAAAAAGTAAATTACCAAATTGCTCCCTAACTCGATATAAACTTTGATAAAAAAAATTTTTTTATAATAAGAATATAAATAATAACAATTATGCATTTTCTTGCAACTATCTAGTACAGATTAATAAGAGCCCTCAGCTGCGTGATGCCAGAATCACTTTTCCTTTTAGAATTTCATATAAAAATCAAACTTGAAAATAAAGGATATATGGAGAACAGTTAGGTCCTTAAGCCGTAAGAGATGAAATTTACAACAAACCTTAAATTTATAATTATGTAACCTTTAACAAACTTTCACGGTACTCTGATCATGTATGTAGTTATAATTAAGTTTTTACATTTCAGGATACATGGAAAGCAGGAATGTATTTTTTTAATTAAAATCTATCTTTATTTACAAGTCTCATAAAATAATAAGGCTTGTAAATAAGAACAAATTTTAATTTAGAAAAATTATTTGTCAAATTTCAGTGCATCCTAATAAGATTATAATTTTTTTTTTACTAAGGATATATAAAACTTACGCATTTTCTCGCCCCTTTTTAGTACAGACTAACAAAAGGCCTTAACTGCATTAAGTCAAAATAACTTTACAATTTTTTTCTGATCACAATTTGAAATTAAAATGAATTTTCAAAATAAAGGATATATAGCGAGCTTTTAAGTCTTTACATCATATAAGTTGAAAGTTAACACAAATCTTAAATTTGTAATTCTGTAACCTTTTACAAGTTTTCACGTTACTCTGATCGTATTTGTAGTTAAAATGGAATTTTTACAATTACGAAAATACGTATGTATGTATAAGAAGTAGGAATAAAATTGTTTCAATTTGTAAAAAATCATATTATAGAACTGAATTCTGTATATCGTGTTCATAATTGTAGCTAAGACCTTTTTTTATTTAAGGATATATGGAAGGTTACCATATCCTTCCTTATACGGATATTGTAGGAAAATTGAATAGCTTAATTAAATTACAAAAGTTTTATATTTTTATATATTAAAATTATAATTACAGTTATAACTATGTATATACAAAATTCAATTTCCAAAATTAAGGACATCATTTCCTTGCAAATTAATTTCCAAAATTAAGGACATCATTTGCTTAAAATATAAATTTTTAGTTAGCTTCAATACGAATTATTTGTACTTTAAAAAAGTTTTGAACGCAAAAACATTAATTATTTTTATCGGTCATTTAATAATTAAATAATTAAATTAAATTGTTCAGTTTAAAAATAAAATTTTAAATCAAGAAAACATATAAAATATAAAAACATTAAATTTCAATAATTTTCCTCAAATTAAATTAACCTCAAATTCCGGATATCTGTCTTGTATAAAATAAACTTAGCACACAAACCAACTTTTTTCTTAATAACCAAAAGTTATTCAGCATTTCAAGCATGTTCTTTAATTTGAAAAATTCTTTACAAACTTTAATTAAAATCTTAAATTTCATTCTCTCTATCATCATAGCATACTCGTATCTTGCTTTAAACGTACCGAGTATCATCTTGCATACTTTATTTTTAATTTTTCATGTTTTTAGTGAGATTGCATTTTCATTTCATTGCTCAGCGTATAAAAATAAAAGTTTATGTTTAAAGTACATTTATATCTTATTGCGGTTAAGTAATAAAATTGTTTTCCGTCTACTTCTATCTCCAACTTGCAGCATTATTCAGCAGTAGACTAAATATATTTATGTACATATACTTTTATATCTTAAGCCATTAGAAACACTTTCTAAAATGGAAAAATTTAAATCAACTAGATGCAAATATAGATACGGGCAACAGTGAACCAAAAACTGCTACATGTGTCCATTGCAGGAACAACAAAAAAATATGTAGAAAAAGCAAATAAAAATGAGAGAATTATAAAAAAACAGACAGTTTTAGTTGAAGTAGAAAAAAATTATATTCTCTGAAAACTAATTTTTATGCAAATCATGTAAAATGTACTTGCCACATTTAAGTTTAACAACGAAACAAAAAAAAAAAGAAAACAAAAACTCATTGCAACTTTGGCAAGAGTTTAAGTAAGAAAATTAGAGGCAAAAAAATATATGCATACACTAAATTAAAAAGTTGGACAGAACAGAACTTAAAAAAGGTCAGATAAAATGATTTACTAACAGCAAAAAAAATTTTATAAGCGACAAGGACAAAGCGAGAGAGAAAAGAGAGAGAGAGAGGGTAGAATAAATTTAAAGCTAATTAAATTTGATTGCAGTGTTGACGAGGTTCTAATGGCTGAATAAGGTGCTGAGAAATTCGTCCTGGAATTGTTTTGCTCCACCGTTTAAAAAAATTAGTTAGATATGGAATGTATACATATATTTTCAATACCCTCTTTCTGAATTAAAAACGCGTTTCACCAAATTTGTTATCGTTACTGAGATATTAAGCATTAATTTTGCCCCATATGAAAAATTTTTAGGTTTAATAAGTATTGTTTTGCTGCACACGCTACTGTTTGGCGCTTGCGTCAAATTCTTCATACAAAAATGTACAAAGAAAAGTTAACTCTTGTTTTGCTTGTTAAGCAAAAACATCACCACGTAGATGCAGACAAAGATTACATTTTTTAATATACAGGGTAGTTATGAATAAAATTCCGTGAGAAATTTCTAGAATTTTTTGTTTTCCTTATCATTTGCTATTTGTTGCAATTGTTCCCTGGGAAAAAATTATCGCGGAATTTTATTAATTATTGCCCTCATAAACTTATTAAAGAATAAAACAAATGTATAACAAAAATCATTTAATTTCATTTTTTATATTAAATACAATTCAATTATTTGTTTTTCTTGTGTAAGTGGGTAAGCGGATCGATAGTTACAAATATTACAGCGGCGGCTTCATGTCCGGTGTTAAGCGATAGACTTATTTCTCTGAACAGCAAGAAAAATAAACAAAAGAACTAAATTCTCAATTCACAGCTGTAAATTATACGTATGGAGCACAAAAAATAAAAATAAGAAAAGTGGTGTATGCGGCACAAAACCTATTTTTATATTTACAATAAGGTAATATTAATTTCTAACCTCGTAGATGAAAGTTCACAAAAATTTTAATTTTTCTTTAAAACATGTTTCGGAAGTAGTGGTGCAAATACAAAAGAAATCCATCTGGTATATTTTGAGAAAACTTCATGTAAACTGTTTTTATAGTTTTTCTAGCCTAGGGGCTAAGCCTATTCTGAGGCGACGATATATAAAGGGTGGTTAAATTTTAGGGGCCGATGTTAAATGTGAACCAAACCTAAAGGTCAAGTTTTCTTCTGCATTTCATTTAACATTTCTCAATTTGAAACATGGATAGAAAGATACATAATCCAGCAACGCGTTAAAGTTATTCAGGCATCGTACACTTCGTGATTTTTTTCGGCCAGCACAATCGATCAAATGTGCGCACAATTGGAAAAATCGTGCAAAAATTTAAGCAAACCGGGTCTCTAGGAGATGTGAAAACACCAGTGCATGCTCGTGTAGCTCCCACTACACAAAATATTGCTGCTGTTCGCGGTAGTGTGGCTGAAGAGCCGTCCACCTCAACTCGTCTTCGTGCCCAACAATTTCACCTCTTACGCTCGCCGTTGTTGAACATTATGCATAAAGACTTGCATTTACACGCTTAGAAGGTGCAATTGACTCAAGAACTAAAGCCTCTTGACCATTCCAAACGTCGCCAATGGTCAGAATGCTGGCAAGAATGGGCAAAAGTAGATGATAAATTTTCGAGGAAAATCAATCCTCTTCAGTGATGAGGAACATTTTCACCTCAGTGAATTCGTCAATAAGCAGAATTGGCGCATTTGGGCGAACGATAATTCAACAGTGATTGTCGAAAAACAAATGCATCCACATTGAGACTGTGACTGATTGGTGCAGTTTGTGGGCTGGCGGCATCATCAGGCCGTATAAGGCCGTATCAGGCCGTATCAGGCCGTATCAGGCCGTATCAGGCCGGTCAGGCAGTTTCTGTGAATGGTGTTCGCTATCGTGAGATTATAACGAGGTTTGCCTGTATTCAGAGACTTATAGTGAATTTTTTTTATATATTTTCTTAATACTGTTATGTTTTTAACTTTCTAAAATGTTTTTGTTTTTTGTAACTTCCAATTTTGTTTAAACAAAAAAAGGTACCAGTGCACAATTCTTATGAAATCATAACACTTTATATACTCAACACTGATATTACAAGCTCTTAAACACACCATGTTACATTAGTCATAGCTGGAATACCACGATGTTAACTTCGATGTTCTTTACACAATACTAACTATTAAGTTCATCGTTTTTATACTCGTGCTTAACATAAAGGTTCCAGAAGAATTTTAGCAACATCCAGAAAGTCACAACACTTTAGTGGCCTCTCAATACTAAATCACGATAACGGCATTACTTTGTGCTACAATTCGTTCTGTTTGTTTGTGTGTATGTTGGTTAGAAGAAAATTTTCTTCTCGCTATAGGTGACCTGTACAATCCATTTGTATGAGAAATATTTACACAAGTTTAAATATGATAAAACGAATTTCTCAGAGTTATTAGTTTCAAGAAATATTTTGACATACGCGTTTGTTAAGCTTAACACTTTTTCAAGCTGCGAGTATCTTGCTTTGCCACAATAAAGCTCTAAAGAACATAGTCAAAAAGTTTCATAGCTACTTCTTTTCTTATTAATAATTTACTTTATCTAAATCACTAGTTTAGAAGTTGCTAAATTATTATCATATCTCAGTGGATCGTGAGGCTTAAATAATTTGTGTGCTTTAAATTTGCAACTGGTTGGCATAATATTTTAAATTTGAAATGAATTTTATTTTACTTAAAACTTTTTACTTGGATTATTTAAATTTTTTTCTCAAGTTCTCTAAAACTTCTTTTTAAACAATAAATCCTTTTTTTGTATTCTATTTCCAGGTAAACGTTATGACATAATCCTTATTTGAACTCGTAAGTAGTTTTAACTTGAAACCAACACAACTTTTGAAGATTTATTGTTTTCTAATAGGAAAATCAAACATAAATCTAAAGGAAATGTACTTGTTAAACTTTTAAGCCAATAAAACCCCGATCAACTTGGCGAATACGTTTAAATTTAAAATTAAAAAGGAAAAAAAATAAAAAAGAGCTTTAAAGCTTACAAATATTTTAATAGTAAATTTCATAAAAAGGTATGGGGATGAACATCTCATCAAGCATAACATAAATACGTTCGATAATATGAATTGAAAACAAAACAAAAAATTTCATATTTTTTATATTTACTATTATTATCATAACTTTTATAAATTCTCGAACGAACATTTTCATGCGACATGGTTGAACATGCCTTAAGAAAATTGTTGTTTTTTTCAGCCAGCACTCTTAATATACTTAATTTATATCTTAATCATACTCGTACTTTATTTATTTAATAATCTTCTCTTATATTTAGATTAAAGCTTTAAGCTCTTTCGCTTGTCTTTCCTGGTAGCTAAGTATTATTTTGGGAATGAAAATATAATGTCTTCAAAAAATCTTCCTGCCATCTGCTGTTGCTATAGAAATACAGACATGTTTTCTGTTTTATTTCTCATACTTTTTTCAAAAGCTAAAGAATCCTTAAGCAAGAGAGGTAAAAGTGATGTTTAATAAAAAATAAAAGGAACGCGTTTTATATAAATATTCATGGGAAATTAATTCATGTTTACCTGACAGCATTTTCAATTTTTCATGACTTTTAAAGTGAAATTACCTGTTTAAAATTAATATTATTTTTTTATATATACCCACACAGCGACAGAACCATTTAATAATCAAAAATATAAATTATATCTAAAGGTCAAATGTATACACTGAAAGAATTTTTGGGCAGAATTTCTATGAATTTCGACATTAATCTAATGAAAAATTCATTAAAATTCAACCAACGTCACGCTTTGTAGGATTAATGAAACCAGTTTCGTTAAAATTATTTTATTGAAAAATTCATCAAATTTATTTAACAGTGTAATTAATGCAGTGCTATAACTTCATCGAAACAATAAAAGAATTTCATGAAAAGAATGAAATAACTTAAATATAAAGGGGTTTCTTAATAATTAGAAAATATTGTTGTCATAAATACAATAAAATATTCTAACGAAACCAGAATATCAAGGAAGCAATTCCAATGAAAAGGTTTCACAATATTCATGAAATTTTCATTGAATTTGTGAAATTATCATCAGATTTGTGAAAAATTTTTCATGAAATTTTTTCATTGGATTTATGAAGCAAAATTCTTTCGGTGTATGTATATTAATGTAAAAAAACCTTGTACGCTTGAATGTGTTCTTGTTTGAATAAACATAAAATGTTAAGCGGAATTGAAACCCTCACAAAAACATAAACTAAAATCACTCAAGTGGCAGAAATGAATGATAGCAACAAAAAAAATAATAATAATAATGATTATTAAAAAGAAGGTTAGATAGATAGATTCATAAATATACACTAAGGTCAAATAATAAAGGCAATAAATTTAGTTTAATTAATATATTGCACAGGGTTAAATATCTGTCATCTGAAGTGCCATTCTTTCAGTGAAAAGTTTACCATTTGCGAATACCAATCGTTTAAGAAGCAAGAACGCGTAAACATTTTTAAATCTTACTAAAAAAGTGGTGGGTACTTTTCGAGCAATTGCGGTCTAAATAGACGACGTATTGTGCAAGGAACTGGCAAAATTCTAAAGAAATTTAAGAAACGGGAAGTGTGTTATAGTTGTGATCAGGCATGTGTATCATCACAATGTGCGTACTGCCAAAAATAGCGCTAAGGAAACATGACAAACAACTTTTTTCGACTGCCATTTAAGATTATAAACTATACGATATGTGGTTTCAAAAAGACGGTGCCACAAGGCACACAACATCTTTTATTATAAAAAAAAAATTGGACGCAAGGATCATGCGATTTGACGCCATGAAATTTTTTTGTGACGCCACGCCCAAAACCTTATCTACGCAGATAATCCCCCAACGTTAAGTGGTCTGAAACTACCCAAAGGAACGACTACGGTAAAAGATCTAGAGGCGTTCATTTAAATGAAGCGTATGTAATGAAATGATTCAAGTATGTATTTTAATGAAATAAAAATTTCATCGAAATCTTATCCTCACATGTGTTTTATTTAACTGTACTTTCAAAACTGAAAAATTTATAGTCCTTAACTACTTTCAATCGATTTTTTTTATTAAAAAAATATTAAGTAAAGAGCAAAAAAGTCATGGCCTTAAATAAAACAAAGTCAAATAATATAATTTAGGCATAATTTAGATTTTGCTTTCAAAATATTAATCAATTCAGTAAAGTGCTACTTTTAATCGCACACCATGGGTTCTGTACGGACAACATATGTAATACTTCCTATACAAACTTTATATGATATAATCGAATATCTTACCTAATGTAGAATTTTTTTAATTCAGTACCCGGTAAACTTTTTTTCGGTTTTTTGTTTTTTTTCTGCTTTGACGATTTTTCTTTTGGCGTTTTTTCTTTTTGCGATTTTTTCGGTTTTTGCCGATTTATTTCAGTTTTAGATTTTATTTATTTGGCATTTTTTTCGATTTGTTGATTTGTTCTTTCGATTTTTGACATTCTTTTATTTAGAAATCTTTTTAATTTTTTAGTCTTTTTTTAGTTTTAGCAATTTTAAAACTTTCAACCGTTCTTGGTTTTTGGCTTTGGCACTTTTTCTTATTTCAGAAGCTTTATTTTGTTTTTGCAATTTTTTCGGTTTATTTTATTATTAATCTTTTTTAATTTTGTCTTTTTTTATTCGTTTAATCGATTTTTTCGGTTTGGCAATTTTTCGTTGTAGTGACGATTTTTAAAATTTTTTCGTTTTACCATTTTTAAAAATTTCAACAATTTTCGGTTTTTTTCGTTTTTAGAATTTTTTTCGGTATTAGTCATTTTGGCGGTTTCGGAAATCTCGCTTTTTTCTTTTTGGTGATTTTCAACGATTTATTTTAGTTTTAGATTTTTTTTATTTAATTTTTGCGATTTTTTCGTTTTGGCGATTTTTCCAGTTTTTAAATTTTTTTTTGTTTTGGCTATTTTTTTTTTATTTTTGACGATGTTTTTTGGCTTTGGAACTTTTTCTTATTTTTAAAACTTTTTCGTTCTTGAGATTTTGTCGGTGTTTCAAGATGTTTTAAATTGTTGAGATTTTTTTTTTGTTTTTCGCAATTAGTTTTAGTTTTAGATTTTTCTTTTTTTAATTTTGGCGGTTTTTTTTTTGGTTTTTGGCGATTTTTTCGGGTTTGGATAATTTTGCCGTTTTTTTACTTTTAAATTTTTTAGTTTTACCATTTTTTAAAAATATCAAGTTTTCTGTTTTTGGCGATTTTTTGGTTTTGGCACCTTTTCTTATTTTTGACGCTTTTTTCGTTTTTGAGATTTTTATATTTTTGACGATTTTTTCAGTTTTTGGCGCTTTATTTTAGTTTTGTTAATTTTTGGATTTATTTAGTTTTACCAGTTTTGAATTTCATTATCTTTCGATTTTAGTGTTTTCTGGCTTTGGCGCTTTTTTATCTTTGAAATTTTTTTTGTGCTATTGGATATTTTTTCGGTTTTTGGCGATTTTTCCGGTTTTTTGCGTTTTATTTTAGTTAACTCGTTCTTTTGACGATATTTTTTTTTGGTTTTTGACGATTTATTTTAGTTTAAGTTTTTGTTAATTTAAGCTTTCTTTTTTGTTTTGGCGATTTTTCGGTTTCAGTCGATTTTTTCGTTTTTGCAATTTTTTGTTTTAGCGATTTGTTCTAATTTAAAATTTTTTTAATTTTGACGTTTTTAAAAATTTTAACACTTTTCGGCTTTTGGCGATTTTTTTAACGCTTTTTTGTTTTTGAGATTTTATTCCAATTTTGGCGATTTTTTTTTGTTTTTAGCAATTTTTTTGGTTTTTGGCGATTTTTTAGTTGAAGGCGTTTTTTTTAATTTAAGCGTTTCCTTCGTTTCAGCGATCTTTTCAGTTTTAGACGATTTATTTTTGTTTTGTATTTGTTTAATTTTGGCGATATTAGCATTTTGGCGATTTTTCGGTTTTTGTCGATTTTTTTGTTTTGGCGATCATTTTGGATCTTCACGATTTATTTTAGTTCTAGTATTTTTTAATTTTTGCTTTAGCGATTTTTTTAACTTTTACATTTTTTAGTTTTAGAGTTTTTGGAAATTTCTACAGTTTGCTTTTTACGGTTTCCAAGATACAGTCAAATTAAATTAGCTGATAGAATACCCTTTAATTTTGTTTTTTTTTTTAATTTCAGTGTTAACTACTGTAGTTTGCATAAGAATACACTAAATTTTAAAATTTTAAGTGTTCATATATATGAATATATCGTCCCTAACACGTGAAACTATCCAATATGCAAATTTTAACATTTCAGAAGAGCGCGACGACCCATCAATTGTGAATTTAAAGTTCGCGTATTCCTAAAAGTGCCAGGTTTAAAATATTTCTAATTGATTTATATGTCGTCCACGAAAATTTCAGCACTTTGAAACGCGACAAAGCGTATATTATGGTACCAAGATAAAGAATCTAATAAACGAATTTTTTATATTGCATAGTTTGTATCGGCCAAACTTTTGTATGTGAGAGAGTTTTAGGTCCGTATTTCTTACGGTTCTCGAGACGTCTGTCTTTTCACCTTTAGTGTAATCATTAACAGCCGTTGATATTTAATATAATATAAATAACCAATATAAATATGTAAATACAAATATATACATATATACATATATTATATATACATATGTATATTTACTTAGCATTAATATAATTTAATATTCTTTTTAAGGCCATAATATCTACACACACCATACATACATACATACATTTAGTCTCTATCATAATCTCAAATAAGAAAAGAGAGAAACCACAACCTTTTACACAAATTGACGAGGCTAATATTTTCATTTTGCCATAACAATAATGTCTTCATTTGACAAGTTAACAAATTTGCTACAATATTTTCTACAATTTGTGTAATAATATGCTAAAATAAAATAATATTTATGTGCAAGCAAACAACACACACACACACACACACACACACATACACAGACATACAAAGCAACACAATCCTGCTGATGTTTGTCAAATGATAATGTCATCAAATGAAATATAAGAGAGACAAAAAAATATACACATACATACTTAAATAATAATGTTAAGAACTAAAGATACAAAATGAAAATTGAATTTATGTAAGACACGCGCTCAACGTCTTGTAATTTTTAACACTGTCAAAAAAAAAAATACACAAATACATATATACATACATACATATGTATACATTTGTTGACAATGGCCAACAGTATGACTTTAACGTCTTGGAGTGACAACAAGAATAATCATAATAACAAAAAAAAAATATTTATATATTAGACTGACAAGCATGAACATACCACCAAGTTATCCATGGTCCTTCGCCTTCAAGTGTCTACATTTATAAAGCATATTGTATTTAATAGAGGCCATCAACCAGCTGAGGAGGCATGAGCAGAAGAATGAAAAGCGTGCTCAGAAATTTTTCATTACTGACTAAAAACACCATGACTGACTGGAAGGCAACTGAAACAGATCTTTTTGATTCTTAATACAAAAAATAAATTAAATAAGGAATACAAGGAATGGCTGGCTATATGTTTGGTATTACAATCATGTTAGGTTTTTTTAATAGATGCCAACGACCACTTTTAGATAACAATTGAATTACATTAAATAAGTATCCCTTTCTTAAAAACGCAAAGATAAAATTATACATAAATTAGTATAAAATAATCTAGCAAATCTAAGAAAAGTATAAATATTAAATTAACAAGGAAAAGGACGAACTTCAAGCCTCCCTTATAAACCAAAACAGTAAATTCCCAAAACACTAAGACACACGTCAAGACATCTTAAGTCTAATTTCATATGCATATGCCAAAATGTAGCTTTAAACCTTGACTACGATTTCATATTTTAAGCAAAACGAAAATTCAGACACAGCAAATGTAAAAATAATACCTGATTAACACTTCAATTCATTGATATTAGCACTTACTATGATTTTGCAAATTAAAAGAACCCTAAAAAACAAATTTATAAATAAATTGAAAAAATTTCAAAATTAAATATATTACAACACAAAAATTGGCACAACACAAAAATATTCACAGAACGAAAAAAAATCGCCAAAACGGAATATATTGGCAAAACATAGACATTAAAAGAAAAAATAGTCAACATGAAAAATAAAAGGAAAATCAAAAAAAAAGGTATAACTTGCATAGAAAAGAAAAAAAATCAAAGCGACAAAAACCCCAACACAAAAACGCTTAAGCAAAAAAAAACAAAAAATAATATCGAAAGAACTGCGAAATGAAAAGCTGTATAATAGAAAATATCTCGGAAAGTAAAAGCTGAATCGAAAAAAACGCTTAAATAAAATAAACGGTTAAACGACAAAAACGCTAAAACTAATTACATACTCAAATAAAAAATTTAAGCATTAATAATTAAATTTTCTAATCGCTGAAGTGAAATAAAAACACTTAAAAAAGCACTAAAACGTAAAAAACCGCAAAAACTCAATGTATGTATGCTTTACATAGGAAATGGAATTAACTGCGAAAATCGCCCAAAAAAAGGAGGTACGTATTTCATTTCTTAACGCCTAGTATGGAAAAAACGCTTAAACGTCCTAAAACACAATATAAACTTTACATAGGAAAATAAATAAAAGTCCAAAAAATCGCCAAAATAAATTAAAGCATATATTTTATTTTCTAATCGCTTAAACGAGAAAAACGCTTAAAATAAAAAAGCACTAAAATGTAAAAAGTGCTAAGAATTTATACGTACTTTACATAGGAAAATTGATGAAGCTGCTGAAAATCGCCAAAAAAAAAATAAGCATATTTTATTTTCTAATCGGTCAAATGGAAAAAACGTTGAAATGAAAAACGCAGTAAAACGTAAAAAAACGCCAAACGCATAATATATATACTTCACATAGAAAATTCGATAAAAGTGAGAAAAATCGCAAAATTAAGAAATGAATCATATATTTTATATTCTAATCGCTACTAATTGGCGATTCGTTATGAGGTTGGTAGTCCCATTCTAACTCAAGGTTACCTTGAACAAACCGTTTTACAGCTTGCACCAATGAAAATCGCAACTCGTAAAAAAAGTTTCGAAACACAAAAAGTCGGCATAAAAAAAATATAATAATTTTTTCTAGAAGAAGATAGAAGAAGATAATAATAGGTACGTCAAATATAAACTTAAATTTTAATGGGCGTGCCACCGCAAATTTTTTAAATGCTGGGTGCGTGTTAAGTCTTGCGAAAATTTGTAAAGTAGAACCATTTAAAATAAAATATTAAATTTTAAGGGGCTTTACTCCGCCTATATTTTTAAATGGAGGATTGTGTCTATTTTAAAACTCAAGGTGTTTAAGTTTGACAAAAATCGCTTAAGTAGAACTGAGTGAAATATTCTAATAAACTGCCCTATTTTTTCAACTTTTAAACTTTGTAATTACAAGAACTAAAGGTGTTTTATAGGTTTCGCAGCAATCAACTAAGTAAAATATCATTAAATTAAATATAACTAATTGTGAGCGTGTGCCCGCCAAAGTTTTTGCAATGGGACCAACTGGAAAGTAGCAAAACGGAATATATTAGCAAGACAGAAAAACTAAAAATCGTCAACATGCACAAATACATGCACAAATCTGATTTGAAAAAACCCTCAAAGTAGTTTTAACCGAAAAAAGGTAAAGCGGAAAAAACGCCAAATCAGCAAAAACGCTATGTCTAAAGAAAAACCTCTAAAATGAAAAAGGCTTTAATATAAAATAGCTATAAAATGAAAAAAAATACTAAAACGATAAAAGCGCTCATACAAAAAAATGCCAAAACTAAAATATCCCAAAATTAAGAAAAAACAAAATCATCACCAAGAGTAAAAAGCGCGCCAAAAAACCAAAAACTAGCCGAAAGCCGAAAAATTGCCAAAACTAAAAAATTTCTAAAAAAAATAAAAAACACCAAAATTAAAAAATGACAATACCAAAAAACTTGCCAAAAACCGAAAAAAAATTGCCAAAAACCGAAAAAACGCCATAACTAAAAAACGCAATAACTAAAAAATTCAAAAATCAAACACTAAGAAAAAGCACCAAAAACTTAAAAAAAAATCGCTAAAAACCGAAAAAAACGTGAGCTTTACGGAACCCTTTGCATGCGAGGCAAAGTCGCACTTCGCTAAATTTCTAAAGAAAAAGCTTTAAAACGAAAAAGGCCATAAAATTAAAAAACTCTAAAACAAACAAAAAATACTTAAACGATAAAAGCGCTCATACAGAAAAAACAACATTAAGGGCATGTTCATCTAAATGCAAACGATAGCTTCAATCGAATATTTATATTGAAAACAAAAAAATTTCAGTTTTTGTTTCTAATATAAATTTTCAATGGAAGCTATCGTTCGCATTTACATGAACAGGCCCTAAAACTAAAAAAACCAAAATTAAAAAATGCCGTCTAAATCGATAAAATGCTAAAAAAGAAATCATCAAAAGTAAAAAACTTAAAAAAAATCTCCGGAAGCCGAAAAATCGTCGAAACTAAAAAAATTGCCAAAAACATAAAAAATGCTAAAACTAAAAAAGCGATAATATTAAAATAAAAAACTCACCAAAAACCGAAAAAAATCTCCAATAACCGAAAAAACGCCAAAACTAAATAAATTCAGTGAAGTGCGACTTTGACCCGCGCACGAAGGGTTCCGTACGGACACGAGATATGTAATTCAATACGAACTTTAGCGAATATAAACTATAGTTTTGGCATTTTTTTTCGTTTTTGGCTTTATTCGGTTTTAAGCGTTTTTTTATTTTGGGAGATTTTTGAATTTATTTGCGCTTTCTGAGTTTTGGCACTTTTTTCACGTTTTGGCGATTTTTTTTTTGGGGTTTTTGAAGTTTTTTTAATTTTGGCGTATTTTATTATTTTGGCGTTTTTTTATTTTGGCAATTATTTTATTTAAACGATTTTTTTAATTTTGGCGTTTTTTTCATATAAGTGATTTTTTTTGGTTTTGGCGATTTTCTTAGCTTTGACACTTTTTTTCGTTTTGAGGCTTTTTTTCGATTTCTGGCGTTTATTTTAAATTTTTTTAAATTTTTTTTTCGTTTTGGGAAATTTTTTTTTTAAATTTGGCGACTTTTTTTGATTTTGGCGATTTGTTTCCTTTTTGGCGATTTTTTTTTTCACATAAACAATTATTTTGGTTTTTGGCGCATTTTTCGCGTTTTGGCGATTTTTTCCGGTTTTTGGCACTTTTTTCCATTTAAACGATTTTTTCGAATTTGGCGATTTATTTTAGTACTGGAATTTTTTTTTTTTAGTTTTATCGATTTTTTTCGATTTGGCGATTTTTTTTAAATTTCTGGCGATTTTTTTCAGGTTTTGGCGATTTTTTTCGGTTTTGCGATTTTATAATTTTTGGATTTTTAGTTTTACCGTTTTTGAAAATTTCAAGAGTTTACCTTTTACGGTCTCCAAGATATAGCAAGTCGTCAAAATTACATAGTCAAAATTGTATTAACTGATGGACCACCCTTTAATTTAAATTTTTTAATATTTTAATGTTTATTGTTGTAGTCTATATAAAAATACATTAATTTTACAAATTTCAAGTGTCAATATACATATGTACATACAATTGTATGTATATTACATGAGATTTTAACATTTTTCGTCGCTCGTTTTGGAGCACCCTTTAATTTTTAATTCTCATGTATTTGTTGTTGTAGTGGCCAAGGTTCTACATACTCTATTCAAATTTCAGGTCCGTAGCTCTTACGGTTCCTGAGAAAATACCGTGTGACGGACAGCGTAGCGAAAACAATAGGGTTACTTTTTTCACCTTTGGTGAACGGAACCCTAAAAAACGACAAAACTAAAAAAAACGTCAAAACTAAAACAAAACATCAAAAACCGAAAAAAATCCCAAAACCGAAATACACTACACAACTAACAATAAGCACCAAAACTTTAGAAAAACTCGCCAAAAACCGAAAAAAAACTTGAGCCGTACGGAGGAGCCCCTCGTATGCGAGGCAAAGTCGCTTTTGGCTAAATATATCTATATATATGTGACTGACCGGCTATTATATGTGTAAAATTTTTAATACTTATATGAACAAACAGACAAACGTATCGTAACGGACATCGGAGCGATATTTTTAATTTTTATCTTGGACATATTTCCCGAAAATTTTTAATGAGTTTAGCTTATTCGAATAATAAATTATATATAAGTTTCTAATACTTTTAATTTATAATATTATAATTACATCAGCAAAACACTTAGAAAAAAAAATAAAAACTTATGATATTATATTTTTTTTACAAACTTTTCATGAATAAGAAATCAAAATGGAAAAAAGCTTAAGAACCACTCGTCTTAAGCCAGTTTTCCTGCACTTTATAGTTACATTCATTATAATTAAAATCTCTTGTTCAGTTTTTCTTTTTGAGTGTTTAAAATTACATCTATTAATTATTTATTCATCATAAACACTAACGAGGAAAAAACAGAAACAGCAACACAACACAACACAAGACCAGACAAGACAAGACACCTTCATGTTATGTCCTGCTCTCAAGCAACAAATGGCAGTGAAAAATCATTCTATCTTTTTTTATGTACATACATATTTTAAAGACTCACTTACCTGTGCTCCTTTTTTCTTGGGTTTTGTTTAATTATTTGAGCTGCTCAGCAAAAGAAGATTCAAGACAATAGCCAAACATCTTTTGTCGCTTTAGAAGTCTTTTGGACTTTTTGTTTAGGTTTAACTTTGTTTGTTATTATTTTTTATTTATTTTTTTTGCATTATTTCGTATCGTTTGGATGTTTATGTTAATCGCACGGAGTAGATGTAAAATCAAAAATAAGGATAAAGCTCAATCAAAGTGTTGCAAGTTTTAATTAAAATTCATAACTGGGCCATGTGTAATGGCTCGAAGGACCATTTCATATTACCATTCCTTATGATCTCACTCACACTTCCCCGAGTTATTTGATAGATTTATTTAGCAATTTTATTGTTTTTGCTGAAAGCATAAAAAACAAACAGAATTTATTATAATATTGCAGTGTACAATAATTTTATTTTCTATCAAAAATTAAGTTAAGTTTGGTCTCAGTCAGTCCTTTTGATGAAAATTTCATAATAATCCTTTATATTTTTCTTTGTAAAAGAAACAAAGCCATCTTGCTGCGTGGTTTTAATGATTAAATTCCTTTTTTCATCATCACTCACTCACTCACTCACAAACAACAACAAAAATTTTATACAGAAATCAACTACAACTACAACTACAACTAAACAAAACCAAAAAACTGCTGAACAAAAGGCTGGTTTTAAACTCTTTTGTAAGGGATTTCTTTGCTAAGGCTTTTGTTCTGTTTTCTCTGTAGCTTTTCAGTTGTTTTTATTTATTCATTTTTGGGTAAAGCAGGAATACACTGATATCAAATTTTGTATGGCTGTAGAAGAAGGCCCTTATAAAAATTATCAAAAGAAAACAAAAAAAATATAAAAAATATGAAGCCCCCAAAAATTTTGCAGCAGCGTAAAAGACTTGAATACAGGTGATAACGTTATTTTGAAGTTGCTGCTGTTCCTGTGCTCTGTTGTTGTTTTTTTTCATATAAAACACAAACAAATAAAGAAGAAGGGCTTTTGTTTTACAAAAATGCTTTCCATGTCATTTTTCAATTTAACAAAACGCACATTCCTTCCCCTGCCTCTTATGGTGAACCGCAACAGAGAGTAAATTTTAAATTATTTTATTAATTATATTTTGTGGACATTGAAAAATTACTATTTAAATTGCAAAAATGATGATGATGATGATGAATAATTAAGATATCCATTTACCTGCTCAGAAAATAATAAATTTTAATAAAATAATTCAAAAGGATTTAATGGGAATTTCTTTATCATTGCGCTTTGTTTGCAAAGATCAACCGCAGCAAAAAATTATTCTTGCTAGCATTTGTGAAAGCAAAGAGCAATAATGTTTACAAAGTGAAGTGTTTTTGAAGTACAAAAAGGACTTTTATAAATACGAAAATTAAAAAAAAATTATTCTAAGTTAATCGTTCATTTTGTATAAAACCAATTTTTAGAGCTATGCTCTTTTTCATAACAAAAAGAATCGACACTATTGCTTACATTTTTTTTTTGTTTTCCTTTTCTTTGTTTTTCTCTCTGCACAAAGAAGATGTCAGATGACTTAATAATAAGAACTTTTGCTAAGTCTACGCTCACATATGCACAATTTCGGGGATAATATTTGCGGCGAATTTATTTTCTTTTATAAATAACTAACTTTTACCCGCGAATTCGCTCGGTCTAATCTAATATTTTGGAAACTATAATTAAAATATATAATTGTTTTGTTATTTGTTATTCACTGATAATGTTAAAAAAAATATAAAAACTGACAAAAAGGCGATAGAAAAATTAAAAAACTGAACGAAAACCGATTTCAAAACTGTTTAAATAAACGAAACCCGAAACAAAAATTGCTTTAATTAGCCCAAAAATTTGTATTTCAGACAGAATCGAACTAAATATTTAAAAAACCGGTTCCTAACCCAATAAAAAAAATAAACGAGGTTTGCCTACTGGTCATTGGTGAAAGAAATTTTGAAATCGGTTTAGCGGTTTGAAAATCCATGCCAAATACAAGAAAACCCGGTTCTTGCTGGATAAAGCACAGATAATATTAAAAAAATATGATAAAAACCAACAAAAAGGTGATAAAAAAAATTAAAAAACAGAATAAAACCCGCTTTTTAAACTGTATAAATAATCAAGATTAGAAAGGGTGGTGCTTTATCGCTACCCCAACTCGTAGACCCAATTGGGTCCATTGTGTTTTTGAATAACCAAACCCGCAACGAAAATTTCTCTAAACAGCCCAAAAATTTGTTTTTCGGATAAAACCGAACTAATTATATAAAAAAACGGTACCAAACCGAATAAAAAAACCTATGTTTGCCGCTTCATTACGAAGTTTTTCATTAATGAAATAATTTTCAAAATATCTTTAGCGGTTTGAAAATTCGGGCCAAACAACCGGTTTCAAACCGGATATGATGATATTTAAAAAAAACGACAAAAACCGACAAAAAGGCGATAAAAGAGATAAAAAAATAAAACAGGATAGAAACCGGTTCCGCAACGGATAAAAAATAGCCTATATTTGAAAGAACTTTCAAACTCAGTTTAGTGGTTTCATCGTGAAGGCGCAGCAAACAAAACCAATTCGCTATCACATTTATAATATTAGTAAGGAAGTAAGGATAACGATAAAGATAATAAAATAAATAAATATTATGAATAAATATAAATAAATAGTTTTAAAAACACAAATTATTTTATTAGGGTGCCGTACACCAAAGGTGAAAAAAGGAACCCTATTGTTTTCGCTACGCTGTCCGTCTGTCCGTCACACGGTATTTTCTTAGGAACCGTAAGAGCTACGGACCTGAAATTTCGACAGAGTATGTAGAACCTACAACAACAAATACATGAGAATTAGAAATTAAAGGGTGCTCCAAAACGAGCAACGAAAAATGTTAAAATCTCATGTAATATACATACAATTGTATGTACATATGTATGTGTATTGACACTTGAAATTTGTAAAATGAGTGTATTTTTATATAGACTACAACAATAAACATTAAAATATTAAAAAATTTAAATTAAAGGGTGGTCCATCAGTTAATGCAATTTTGACTATGTAATTTTGACAACTTGCTATATCTTGAAAACTGTAAGAGTTAAACTCTTGAAATTTTCAGAAACGGTAAAACTAAAAAATCCGAAAATTATAAAATCGCCAAAAACCTGGAAAAAATTGCCAAAAAAAATCGCCAAATTGAAAAAATCGACAAAATTAAAAAAAAATTCTAGCACTAAAATAAATCGCCAAAGTCGAAAAAATCGTTTAAACGAAAAAAAATCGCCAATATGAAAAAAACGCCAAAAACCCAAAAAAAAATCGCCAAAGCGCGAAAAATGCGCCAAAACCAAAATAATATTTTATGTGAAAAAAAATTGCCAAAATGAAAAAAAATCGCCAAAATTAAAAAAAAATCGCCAATTTAAAAAAAGTCGTCAAAACGAAAAAAACGCCAAAATTTAAAATAAACGCTAAAAACAGAAAAAAATGCCAAAACTAAAAAAAATCGCCAAAACCAAAAAAAAATCACCTATATGAAAAAAAACGCTAAAATTAAAAAAATCGATAAAATAAAAAAATCGCCAAAATAAAAAAAACACCAAAATAATAAAAATTGCTAAAATTAAAAAAACTTTAAAAACCCAAAAAAACGCCAAAACGTTAAAAAAAAGTGCCAACAACTCAGAAAGCGCCAATAAATTCAAAAAACCCCCAAACTAAAAAAAACGCTTAAAACCGAAAAAAACCCAAAAACGGAAAAAATGATAAAACTATAGTTTATATTGTTCGTATTGAATTACATATCTCGTGCCCGTACGGAAACCTTCATGCGCGGGTCAAAGTCGCACTTCACTAAATTTTTATTTTATTATTTAACATATAAAATTGGTTTTATACAGCTAAGCAGCATAGCTCTAACAGGGTGTCCAAGACACTTTTCTTCTTTCTTTTTTTACTATATTTGTTATAGTAACTGCTTTTAATTCATAAATATTTTCTCGAAAACTTTAGGTTTTCTTATTTTTGTTGATTTTTTAAATGTTTACATTATATTCAAACTAACTACACTCATTTGCAAACTAAACAATAACTTTGATATCTTCACATCATAAAATATATATTGACGCTTTAGAGCTTAAATTTGATATCTCCCATCAACCAAATTTTTCAGCAGACAAAAAACTTTTAACAGCTTCTAAACATAGCCTGTGTTCGGCTCGTCATGTAGAGTTTAAAATGAAAATAAACATTTTAGTCAGTCGATAAGGCATCTCTTTCGAACTGCATTAATAAGTCAAATGATATAAAAAGTGGATTTAGCAGATTTACACTATAAGCCAACGATAAGTAATCAATACATAAATTTAAGGTAAAGACGAAAATTTTTTTCGCAAACTTTTGGCATAATATTTTGCCCAAAAAAGAAAAAACCCATAACTACTTTTACAGTTTTAAGATTTTCTTTTTAAATACTCGATATACTTATTCTCCCTTTTTTTTGTAGGTAATCCCCAAACAAATTTTTATGAAATCTCCAAACATATCAAAAGAAATCCTCAAAAAAAATATATTGAAAACACACAAACACTAATAACCAAACTTGATATGAATAAAAATAATATGAACAAATTTTTAAAAGATATAAAAATAAGTACACAGAGCAAACTAACTAATAGAAAATTGGAAAAAAAAGAAACATAAATGTGAAATGAAAAACTAAAAGCAACTTTCGCCTACTTTACTGATTATAACGATTATCTGTGCTTAAGAAAATGTCTCAAAACTTTTATTAAACTTTTTATTATTTTTTTTTTCTTTTTTTTTGCCATCAAAATATCTAACCGAGAAAAGTATTTATGAGTATAAAGAAGTAGCGGTTGAGCAGCAAAAAAGCAAACACAAAAAGTAGAATATATAAAACTTAAAAGCTGTTAAGTCTGTATTAAGTAGACTTTTCATATTTTGTGTCTTTTTCTTTTTTGCTCTTCATATTTTTGGCCACAGAGTTTTTTTTTCTGAAGCTTAAATAAAAAATAGAGAAAATTTACTTTTTCAATTAACACTAGAAGCCATAATGGAGGAGGAAAAAATTATGGCATAAAAAGATTTCGGCGAAGTTAATAATCTAAAGTAAATAAGTGTTATTAGGTGCAAGGAATATGTAAGAAAAATAAGATTTAAGCATTTGGTTGGTATACGAACCATTTGAATAATATTGTAGCTTCTATATTTTCTATTTATTTAAAAACACAAAAATCAATGATGTTTATTTTATAACAAATTTTATAAAATAAAAAGTTTTTAATAATACAGAAAAAGTTATTAAAATTATATGTTTACTTATTTATATTTTTTTTATAATAAAATAAGTGTTTAGCTAAAATACGTCGCTACAATACGCCCTCTTTTAAAAGAATTTCATCCAAAATGAAAGATACAGACTTCTTTTTCTTTTCTATAATTAACGATTTTTCTTCAATACCAGAGAATTCATTCTAAGCTTAAAAAATTTTTAAATTTTTTTTAATACTTCAAAGCGTCCCTCGTATGGATAAGTAAAACCGAACTTGTCGGAGTCATTCCTAACAAAAACGTATTTACAACTTTCAAGAACTTTAGGAACATATGTTTTCATTGTGTTCCCGTGATGGGATATAGCACAAAGAACATTAGAAAAATATTTTCTAATTTTGTTTAGAAAATCAGAATTATTAAATTCTTGTCCAGAATCCACCACTAATTCGCCAGGCAATCGCAAGCACTGCCCATATGCCATCTCGGCTGCAGATGTTTCAATATCTTCTTTAATTACTGACCGTAAACCTAACAAAATCAAAGGTAGCTCTTCTGACCAATTAACTGGGTTTCCTCGAGCTAAAATTGATGCTTTCAGTTGTCGATGGAAACGTTCCACCATATCATTTGACTGGGGATGATAAGCTGTAGTAAGTAACAATTTTCTGAATACCCAAAGCTTTCGTAACCTCATTAAATATACAAGAGGTAAATTGTGTACCTTGATCAGTTGTAATTCGTTTAGGAACTCCAAACCTTGATACGTATTCTTTTAAAAACTTATGCGCTACATTTCTAGCTGTAATATTTCTCAAGGGCGATGCTTCTGGCCACCGAGTAGTTCTATCAATTATAGTTAATATATATCGAAAACCATTCGATAATGTAAGTGGTCCAACAATAGCAATATGAATGTGAGTAAATCTTCCTTCAGGTATATTGATCAATTCAGTTTTTGTCTATCAACCTTAGCTTTCTGATACTGTAAGCAATTGGAAACCAATTGATTTATGTTCGTATTCATTGACGGCCAAAAATAACGTGATGTTATAAGTTTTCTAGAAGCTCTTGAACCAGCATGTGAAATGTTATGCAACTTATTAAACACAGTCTTCCTTAAACTCTCTGGAATATATGGTCTCATTTTATCTCTAGATTGTTCGCACCAAATAAAAACATTTTGTGTTGGCATATATACTCTCTTAAATTTATAAATGTTATCATCACTACTAGTCAGTTTTTGCAAAACCAAATCTTGTTCCTGTTCTTCCCTCCAATATGTGCTTGAAGTGTTTTATATTTAAATAAATTGCTAATAATTCTCTATCAAACGAACTGTATTTTATTTCAGGTGCTGAAAGTTTTTTTGAGTAGAACGCTAGTGGTTCTACTATATTACCGATTTCTTGTTGTAAAACTCCTCCTATTGCCGATATTAAAAACATATCCTTTGAATTTGGAGAAACTAAAATTCATTTATGTTAGAGTTAAAGTTATGGATGGCAAAATGGTTTATTTAGAAAATAATTACAGCGTTGTAAAATTAAGATTCACTCTCTTGGCTTCGGTAGAAACATTTTTAAAAGCATGCTATGAAATAAGGCTTAAGGAAATAATGCCCAAATAAATATATAAAATAAGGCTTAAAAAAACTAAGGAATTTTTAAATAAGTCCTTATTTAATTTTTTCGGGCTTTATTTCATCTTGAATTCGATGGGTTATTATTTCATTGCACACAGAAAATTTGTATCTTAAAATCTACATAAACAAGGTTGTTGTAATCTTTTTTGGCAATGATTTTGCTTCAGATGTGTTTCATGTTAATTTAACATGATTTATAATAATTTCCAAAGAAAATTGTTCCTTTTGAAATAACTTTATTTCACGTTGATTTAACATTTACGCACTATTAAAATCAAAATGAAGAATCAATCACAATGAATCAAAGTTGTTTCAAGTTAGAACAAAATGAATTTAATTTAACGTAGTAAATGTTTTTTGTTCATTATTTAACTCAATGTGTGGTTGACATAGACATCAGAAAAATGTTTGTTTGCAGATAAATTGGATTCCCCGGCCAAGATTTGAATTTGGAACGCATTGTGTGGTAGTCAACGTGCTTAACCCTGAGCCACAACAACTTTAAATATTTTTTAGACACACACTAAATATGTATCATTATGAATAAAATTTTAATTCAACAATATTCCATTGATCATAAAATTTTTTCAAAAAGTTTTATTAATAATAAGTACAAAATACTTTTACTTGACTCCAGGATTCGAACCTCTGATTCTCCGACTAAAAGACTGGTACACTGTCTATCAGCCAGCAGCAGTTTGTTGGCTGTTTACAAACATCAAAAAAATAACAACAACAATACAAGAACAACTCACACAACAGCTATGAACAAAGCTTCATTGAGCTTTATTTAAATAATTTTTATTGGGTATTTTTTTTTATATCATTGGGTTTATTTTAATTCCTATTTGGGTGTTATTAACTGAGGCATAACGCCCTTCAAAATTACATAAAGCCCATTGTAATACAGGGTTAAAATTTCACATAAGTGGTTTTATGTTGGATTTTATAAAAAAACTTCTAAATGCATGCCATGACTCCTAATATTTAAGTTCAACCTGGAGGTTTTTTGTTTTCAGAGACTTATAGTAGAATTTAGGAAGAGTATTTTTGTAAAACATTTAAACCATTTTTGCGAAAGGGTTAAAAAAAGACCGCTACGGAAAACAGTCTGGAAAACCCTGTCTGACAATCGCACTCGCCAAACTTTTTCCTACATGATCTGTAACTCATAAGTTTTTGCGTCCGACTTGCCATATTGATTTAGGTCAGCTATTTGTTGAAATCGTCAGAGTATAAGCAAAAAATGTCCTAATTTACACTATGCAAGTCTTATTGCTAAGCTGATTAGTTTGTTAGAAAATTGGTACGCAGTCAAAAGAAACGTTTATGTTCCCCTCGTATCTCTTTCCCGCAAACTAATCAGCTTAGCGATAAAACTTGCATAGTGTAAATTAGGACAATGCAAAGATTAAATTAACAATAAAAAACACATTTCACACATATAATTTTATAACAAAACTTTTACGAAAATATTACTATTTGGGATTAAAATCGAAAGAAAGAATATTTAATTTCATTTGCTAACTATGTATTTTTATGTTTCTTTAAAATTTGGTTTAAATTCATCAGTCCATTTCAGTATACGCTTGTGATTTCAACCAGCGTTTAAAAACTTTCCATTTGTGTATTTTCTTTTGCTCCTGCTCATACTCCTGCTTCTGAAAATACAAGAGTTGCAGTAGAAGTTAACTAAATAAACGAATAGCTATATAAAACGATGAGCTTCAGCTTTCGACATGTTCGAAAAGTTTTCTGTTTGTCAGCGCGCTGTTTTCAATAAATTCTGAAGTTATCGTAGTAGAGATGTTGTGTGTTTTTTCTTTTCTTTTGATTTAACAGTTTCAATTGCGTATTTAATTGCTGGCTGGAAGAAATGTTGTTGTTGTTTGTTTTACTATTATATTTGTGAAAAACACTCATACACACACAAAACACACATTCAAACACATACACACAAACATTTCTGCTTCGCTAACTTCGTATTTATTTAAGGCAGCAGCCAGTCAAACCAAAAACTGTACGAACTTGCCGACAGCTGGAGCTCTTCGTTATGTATATCTATTCGTTTATTGTGTTAACTGCAACTATGACTCTTTGAATTTCAATAGAAGAAGTATAAGCAATAGGTTGTGATTGGGCACTCAAAAAATAAAAAGGTCGAAGAAATAGCACAATTTTACGACTTTTGTCATTTTACACTGCAGTTTTTGTAACACCGATTTGAACTCAACTAGAGTTTTACGATTGCGATTTGCCGAACACTTCTCTTGCGATTTCAAGTCACAATCGCAAATGTTATGCTTTATGCGAGTATTAGAATATGCCCGTATGTTATTGAACCACCTTTATATGTACATATGTTTGCGTTTTCATTTTCTTACTTTATTATATTTTTTTATTTTTTAAATTTAAAAAACCCCCAAATGTATCAAGAGAAGATGGACCGATTTTGATTAAGTCACCTTTCAAACAGAAAAACAACTAAATCCAAATCGGTCCAGCCGTTTTTTCTGTACGTGGCCACGGACAGACACACATTTACACAGACACACACTACAAACTTATAACACCATTTTTTAGTCGGGGGTTAAGAAGGAATTAATAATTAATTTTAAGATATATTAAATTTGTAGGACACTATTTGTAAATGGGCCAGAATTACTGACTACTTTCTTGTCGTCAGTTTTATGTTTATTCAGTTTGCAGGTTTCAAACAGTCGATTCAAACCTTCGAACTCGACCTTTAGTTAAGCCTGTTAAGGCTAAGATGCACTATCCTACAAAATAGTACAACTTTTAAAAATTTTCATAAACTCCTTTATACCAGGGTTTTATTTTCTCAAAAGTCGTACGATTGTATTGGATATTGAATCATAGCCTTTAGCAAACACTGTTACTGATTCATAATAAATAAATCATAACTTTTAATCTTTATTTTGGAAAATGTATTTATATCTTTTTATTTAAATTAAGTCTTATTTTTTTATAACAAAATATCCTTCATACTCTATTTAAATATATTTTTAATAATATCTTTATATGTAAATTAAATATTTTTTATGACAAAATATCCTTCAAACTCTATTTTACTCACTTTATTGACTTCTTCTTTATTTTCCTTTCGTTTAAAATCAATCAGACAGACCCCTGATATATTGATTTCTCTGCATAAAATTTAAGCGTTTTTATTACTCTGCATCTACCCAAAATTCTTCAAGCAAATTTTACCACAAAACCATTTTGTTAACACCTTTTTTTTTTTTGCCATACCTTAGAACGACCCTTTTGCTTCGAACAAATTTCCAGTTAAAGTTTTAAAGGAAAGTCAATAAAATGAATGTGGTTACATAAATAAAAACCAAACTAGAAGTATGTATTCCCATATTAAAATAAATTCAATATCATACAAGAAAACAAATTTTTATTTTATTTTTTGATTATAAAAAAAAACCCCTAATGTACCATAAAATATCAATATATTCAAAGTTTGCTCGGTTTGTTTTCTTTGGCCGCAGGTTCCATCTGTTTTGTTTTAGTTTAGTTTACTTTGCCATTTCAACTCAACTGTCAAAAACAAGTGATGCTCTTTTAGTTTGTGTAACGTTAAACATACATGTGTACATATATACATACATACACACATTGAAGTAAGTGTGTGAGTATCTGCAATAACAGGAGCAACAACCCTTTTATTTATTTGTTTCCTTCTATTTCTTTTTTTTTTCTTGTATCGTTTGCAATATTGTAGCAAGAAATATGTATGCTTCCAGCACACTTAACCCCATTTGTTGAACTTTGGTTAAAGTCAAATTGATGAATTATAGTAAATTAATTTTCTACAAAAACCGGAAATGGCAGCAAAATAAACTTTTGCTTTGCTGCCAGCGTCTACATACATACGTAGAGGAGTTCACTCGCTCTAACACATATCACTTAGCTCTTTGCTGGCTTATCTACACATTTGCATGAATTGGCAAGCCGCCTCTCTTTTCATCATGATTTTATACTAGGCTGTATATAATATATACATACATATTATGTGTGTATGTATACTCGTAAAAGTGTGTGTGCATATGTTTGTGTATATCTGTAAGAATGCTTTTTTCCTGTATGGCGAAACATTTTTTATGTTCCAACCAACTGACTTGGTGGCATGAGTCTTTTATTTTATAACATATTAAATGCAAATTTTCATAAACTATGTTTCATCGATTTTGTGCGTGTGTGTGTGCGTAAATTGTCTGTATGCGTAAATTTGAGAACTTGTAAGGAAAAATATCAACGAAATTGGTGCACTAAAGTTATGAAACCTATTTACAGTTCACAATTCCTTTCAAATATTGGATAGTGTGAATAAAAGAAAGTATTTGCTTTTTAGCCAACTTCGAAAAAAAGAGGAGGTTAACAATTCGTCTCAATTTAATTTTGTTTTGGGTGTTACTTTATACCGATTATAATTTTATAATTTTTGGGCGGGGACACGCCTAAAAATATTTTACTCAATTTAATGATATTCTACTTATTTGATTGCTGCAAAACCTATAAAATTCCTTTAATTCCTGTAATTACAAAATTTGAAAGCTTAAAAAATGTGCGGGGTTATGCCAATTAAAATTTATTATATTTCACGCGGTTCTACTTAATCGACTTTTACGAAACTTACCACACAGCTTGAGCTGTAAAATAGATACAAACCATTTAAAAAATTAAAGGAGGCACGCCCATTAAAATTTAGTTTTATATTTTACTTACTTTGGTTTGGAAGTTGGATTTTTTTGCCAGAAAAAAATATGTTATTGCCAAGGAAACCAGAAATATGCTCCAAAAAAGTGTTTTATGCGCATTCAATATGCACTAAAAACTTCGAAATATGCAATAAAAACTAAAAAAATATGCTTTTAAAAATAACATAAATTAGATTATTTGGAAATGAAAAACAAATTTTAATTCAGCAATTCAATAAAATTTACATATAAAACAAGACAAAAATAAAATAAACAGAAGAAGGAAACAATAAAAAAATTAATTAAGAGCGAAAATTTAACTTTACTTCAAAAGCGATCACGCACTGTATTTTGAAGAATAAGACAAGCTTTTTATTTATAATTGTTATTGCAATAAATAAAAACTATTCACTTAGCTTTTTAAATAAAAATCGCCCCCGGTTCCATCTAAATAAACTTTTATACATTGAAAATGTTCTTTTTCAACTTCAACTGATGTAATCGGCACAGCTTGCGTCACAATTACCAAACCAAGTTTTTATTGAAATTAGCGTCCAGTGAGGATGTTAAAACACATGTTACACCTGTTTAAGTTGAAATTTGGAATATACAAGTCAATAGTATTTGTTCCAGCATTAAAATTTAGCAGAAAAAAATTGGATATTTAAGATTTAAAGTTTTTTAATTTTCTTGTTTCGTTTTTCTTTCACAAGACTGTTTACAAGTAAGTGAAAATTGGATGTTAGAACACATACTAATAATAAGTACATTCTAAATTTCAACTTAAACATGTGTAGCATGTGATTTAACTTCAGGACTCACAAGAAAACGTGTGAAATCGATTCGGAAGACAGAACATGCACAATGGCCTTTTTTAAAGTCTAACTTCCCAATGGTAGCAAAATATTGCTTCCCCACACTACTGATTCTTTCACTACAAAATGAAATTTTGACGGAAAAAAGTAGAAATTTTTGCCAAACATTTTTTTTAAATATTAAAAAAATTTTTTTTAAAAAGTACCAATATTTGCCCTAAAAACGCCAAATATGCTCCAAAAATTCAAAAAATGCGCAAAATATGCGCGTTAGACTGAAGTATGCAAAAACATGCTTTGAAGGGTAAAATATGCAAAAATATGCACTAACAAATCGATGCCAGAATTCATTAAAAGTTCTGAAACGGATAAATATCTTAATTCCGGATTGATATATTAGACAAGAAAAAACATGCAATTGCATATTTGTGGTTTCCCTGGTTATTGCTTAAGAATTTGTTTTAAAATCGCAAATATGAATGTCTTTTTTTTAATTTTTAAGTAAAAGCAAACACTTTTGTTATTCACACTACCCAGTATTATGTTGAATCGACAGAAAAAATTAAAAAAAGTTTGAAGCTCTCTATATATAACATAAAGTTTAAATAAAATTACTACACTAAATTAAGTTCATGTTGTTTCAACTTGAAGAAACTTTAATTCAACATGATTCTTGATGTTATTTTATTATCAAACTCATGTTGTTTTAATTTCAAATAAGTATGATTCAACGTAATTTTTCATTTTGATTCAACATTACTGCAATGTTAAATCAACATGAAATAAAGTTATTTTAAAAGGAAAATTTTTCTTTAAATATTGTGTTAATGAAACACATAAGCAAGATTCTGTTCAGTAGTGAGGCTAATTTTTGGTTTCCCAATTTTCTTAAACAATACCTAACAGACCCTACAGACGCCATTACATCCAGAAAAATTAGCATTTACACGCTGATGGCAACTGTGGACCATGTTTGTTCAAATATTAAGCCGAAGCTCACGTTGCGGTGAATGAAGATCGTTATCGCATCATTGCTTAAAGATATATAGTAGATTATATTAATACGAGTAACTATCGAGTTATTGTGATCAAAATTTGGCGAGAAGTGGATTTCGAGAAATTGACATGTTGACATATTTCAATTATTTTTTTTATTCATTCAAATTAACACGAAACTATAAAAATTTTCAATTATTTTTTTTTTCTCAATATTACAATTACTTTATTTCAGGAAAAAGTTTCTATTTTTAATTTTTTAAATCAGATTATTGATATCACTATATTTTGTTAAGATAAGAAATTAATTAAACAAACATTTTGCTTGATTCAAGCAATTTAATGATATAAACAATCAGCGTTTAAAAACTTCCAATTTGTGAATTTTGGTTTGCTTCTGCTCATACTTCTGCTTCTGAAAATTTAAGTGTCGTTGTAGAATTTAACACAATAAACGAATAGTTATACAAAACGAAGAGCTTCAGCTTTCGACATGTTCGAAAAGTTTTCTGTTTGTCAGCGCGCTGTTTTAAATAAATTCTGAAGTTATCGTAGTAGAGATGTTGTGTGTTTTTTCTTTTCTTTTGATTTTGCAGTTTCAATTGCTTATTTAATTGCTTGTGGGAGAACTGTTGTTGTTGTTGTTGTCTTACTATTATATTTGTATATATATACACAAAACACCATTCAACCACATACACACAAACATTTCTGCTTCGTTAACTTCATAGTTATTTAAGCAGCCGTCACTAAAACCGAAAACTTTTCAAACATGTCGAGAGCACGGTTGCCAGAAATGCAGATTTATCTGGATTTTGCAGATTTTTACCCTCCAAAAAGACGAAATCCAGATTTGAAGCTTTTTGTCCTTAAAACGCAGATTTTTCAACTCCAATTATAGTGAATTTTTTTACATTTTACTATTACTGTTACTACTTTTTGTTTCTTTTATGTCTGAAAGACTCACAGTTTAGAGAGTTAACATTTTTGAACTTAGAAGACATCATTAAAGAAAAAGAAGAAGTAACTTTGGCAAGCTTCTGGAATAGAATATCTGATATAAAACGAGCTTATTCTGATTATGATTTTGCAGCCCTAATTTAAGTTAGTTTCATTTGCAAATGTCGAAAGAATTTTGAGTCAAATGAACTTGAATAAAACAAAACTTCGAAGTCCTTTGGATATTTATGTAACAAATTAAATCACTTTTTGTATAATTTTTTATATATCCGATTTCTTTTGTCATTCATTTTGTATTGTTTGCACATAAGTATGAAGAATTTTTATTTTTTTGTTGGTTTTATGCATTTCGTTTCTCCTAAATAAAGATGGGTTTTCCACACAAAAGAAAAGAGATCTTATTCTACATTATTTTTTCTTTAATAAGCTCAAGACTTTGCAAAGTATAATTTGCGTGTGAAAAAACCGTCTAACTTATCAGTACACTTCCACGAATGTCGCAAAATCGAAGATGTTATCTTGTAAAGATTTTTGCTTGAAGCTTTTAAGCATTTTCTGCTGTTTTTGTTTTGTAAACCAAAACTATTTTTTATGGAAATTTGTTTGTTAAACGTTTTGTAACCCAAAATAATTTTTGTGAATATTAATTACCTTTTATGTTTGTGTACGTAATTCTTAATAATATTTCAAACATTTTTTGGTTGAAGTCTGTTGATGAGTATCTTAAGCAGAAACGAAATGCACATTCTTCGAACATTAAAGGTTTCTATTCATAAAAAAAATCTGATTGAAAATTATTTTAAAAAAAATTTCTAAAAAATTTAAACAAAATACATTTTATCCCGAGTTTAAATTTTATAAATTTTTATATTTATATTACACATTTACGTTTATATTTATGTAAATTTTTTTAATCATATATAAAAAAGTTGTTTTAAAAATAGCTTTGAAGATTTTTTGAAGATTTTAAAAATAAAATGCAGATTTTGAAGATTTTTTCGTGAAAAATTTTTAAATTTTGCAGATTTTAGCCTTAGAAATTCTGGCAACACTGGTCGAGAGTTGAAGCTCTTTGTTTTGTATAGTTATTGGTTTATTGTGTTAACTTCAATCACGATACTTTGAAATTCAGTAGAAGAACTATGAGCAACAGGTTGTGATTGGGCAGTAAAACAATAGAAGGTTCGAAGAAAAAGCACAATTTGACGGCTTTTGCTATTTCGACTGCAGTTTTTAAAACACTGTAAGCAATTATATAAATTGTTTCCCGTTTTTTTTAATGAAGTGAAGATACTTTTTTACCCAACTGCGCGACGCAGCCTATGTGCATACATATGTATGTATGTATGTATGTATGTTTATCAGTTTACCCAGTTAACATGTGGAACTTTGTTTCACCAAACTGAGTCTTTTTCGATTGCCTTAGATGATGAACAACTGATTAATCAGTTCTGCGCTTAAAATAAAGACGCGAAAATGATGCGCAGAAATATTTAGAAACTGATTTGTTTAAAACCCAAAACAAACAGTAAGCTCTTGCAGTAAAATCCAAAATATATACGATCTAATTCCTAAAATATATTTTAGGTTTATTACAGGTTTATTTCCCATAGAAATATGTCAAATAAGCGCTTAATAAACCTGAAATTTTTTTTATGAATAAGACAGATAAAGTGTATTAAATTTGTGAATTTATGTATATAAAAATTTAAAACGAGCGCATAAATGCTTATTTTGTACGCGCGGAGGAGTCAAAAAGACTCCAATATGATAATTAATTCCATAAAATTCTGGGTAGGTACACATGTATGCATATTTGTATGAATGTATGTATGTATGTATGTATGTATGTATGTATGTTCCTTTGCGGCACTATATAAACCGAACGCGTGGACCGATTTTGATTATTCTTACATCAATCGATGTGCCCTAATCTTGGGAGTGTCTCAGAAGATATGAGAGTAATCAAAAATCAATATGGCGGCCAACAGAGGCAATTTTATATATTAAAAAAAAAGTCGGCGAAAGATATCAAAATGTGTATGATTCAATAGATATTGTAAATCATAATTAGGATTCTCTTATGATTTTTAATTTCGAATGAACATTTAGGATATTTAAGGATTCAAAGTTGGTTATTTTTTTAATTACTATTTGTTTAATTGCTTAATTTCATTTGTTCAAGTCATGGCACGATTGTTTTTAGATATAAAAAAGGAATTTTTATGTAACTTACTCCAGTCCTTATTTTATTTAAGTACAAGCCAATTTTTAACGGCCATTTAGACAACAATATTTTAAAATTTGCATCTTCGCTATTGCTTTTATATAAAGAGTATACAAATACAAGATATTTTATTACTGTTTGCCATTTTGTATTATTTTCATCTTCTAATTTTGTCTTCTCTGGTAAGTGTGTTTGAAAATCGAGCAAAAAAACTCAAATTTATTAAGTCAAAGTCAAATCGTGCATTTAGACTGTCTGGTTATCAGCAGCAAATAATGGCAACATGTGGCTGCAGCTATTGAACTTGAAAATATTATATTGAAATTTTGCTTATGCTATAATTTAGGGGAATTTTTTCTTTCATAACTCTTCTAAAGCACAAATGATTTTTGATTTGGTTTTCTCAAGTGATTTTTTTAAAAAATAATTTAAGCTTTAAAATAATATATAGATATTGGAAAACAAGAACTTTTTCAGGAACTCTGCTATTTTTTCTGGAGTTAAAACGCAGCAAATTGTTTATAAATTTTTTAACAGCAGGAAATTTTACTGTAACAAATATATGTACAGTAGAATCTCGATGTGTAATCGAAGGCATGGACTGATTTTTATGAATTATAAGAGTTTTTGAATTAATGGTATTTCGATTTAACAAAGTGATACGAACTTAAGCCTAATCAAATCATAAATATAGAAATAAATAAAGTTCGAAGAACAATAATAAAACTAACTAAAAAAGTAAAGATGTTAAGATTAATAAAACGATTTATAAGGGTTTGAATTTTATGGCATGTGTTTTTCTCAGATGTGACATTTTCACATCTAAAATACTTCACAAATATTAGAAATAAACTTATGTTAAGAAACACAAACGTTTCCGAAAAGTTAACTAACAGCAAAGGGAAACAAACTTGTAAGAAAAATATTGCCTTTTTTAATATTAGTTTTTACTAAGAATTAATGTGTTGGTTCCACAATGCAAGCAAGCGACTTGTCTAAAAAAAAATTGTATAGGAATTGCTCAAAAACTTTTGTGTTTTTCCTATGCCTGCCAGCATTGTGGAAACTACACATAATTCTTTGCGAGTAAATACGATTTACGATTGTTTAAAAGTAATACTAGGAACACAACTGGAGCGAACACCGAATTTTTCGTTGCGAATTTTCATCATCAGAATTCAAACACATGTATGCATATGCAAATGAGTACAAGACCGCCGTCTTACTGTGGGGTGAAAGAAACCCTTCACAAGTGAAGATTAATTCAAAAAATGATATTTAATAATTCACAACAATAATTGGTACCATATGAAAGATGTTAAAATTATACATCACTAACTGGAAAAACAATAGTTCGTGGTACTTTACTTTATTTGCAGTGTGTGTTCAAAAGTTCAATCATTTTAGTTATTTTTGGGCGCATTGATTAAAAGAAAAAATGTTGATATTTCAAGTGATTATAGTTTTTGTTGAGACTTCTATAAGTAAAAGTTTTATAATGGAACCGTCAACTTCAGGTATATGAGCGTTTAAAAAATTATTTTTTGTTTAGATAAATGTTTTAGAAATATTTGAAAAAAAAATAAACATTAAATTGCTCTAAAAATGTGGTATTTTTGATATATAAATTGCGTTTCAACAACTTTGCGGATGAGTGCAGGAAAAATGCTTTTATGCTCTTAAAATATAAGATTTTAGCTAATAAATCCCACAATACCTATTTGCGCATTTGTGACATTTTTGAGTTATGAAGGTTTTTGTTTTTTGTGCTAAAAATCAATGTGAAAAATTCATATCAAATATTAATTTTTTTATTTAAACAAAAACAAAACATTGTTTTTAAAGGCATAAAAAGTATGCTCTAATCTAAAATTTAATTTACTAAATTATCTTTTTTCATTCCAAAGTTACAGCAAAAATAGTCAAACATTACCATTTTCTCCAAAATAAGGGTTAAAGGTTAAAATTTTTTTAAAAAAAATTTTTTTTAAATGCTGGTGTTTTATGTATTTATTAACATTCCTCAATAAAAAGTAACAACACTTTAAAATTACGACTCCTATGAATTAATCGCCACTTCATCTACCATTCACCCCACTGTGCGTCAAACGGAATTCGTAGTGCGTGATAAGTTCTCCGATAAGATTTATTTCTATTTATTACGCCGACGAACGACGAATATACAATTTTCTATCGCTTGTTACACAAACAATAACCAAATCTAGCAATTATAACAGATGAATTCGCTGAGTAAATTCATCGTTATTTTTCTTCACATGGCGAATTTACTCAGCGAATTCTTATCGGCAAATTCGTCGTTCATGCTAGCTAGCTGTGTTCCTAGCCATAAATAGTTTTAGAGGGTTATCTTCAGACCTTAAATTAATTAATAATTTTTCAGAAGACACCAGTCATTTATTTCGAATTGTTGAAGTTTTTGGATTAATGGGGTACAAATTATTGTTGTTTGACTATATGTTTTTGGTTTTTGCTAAATTAATTTTAAACGTTTCTAAAAATATGGATTTATGTTTTTCCCCAAATTTAACCTTTAATATTATTCATAAATTTTTAGTTTTCACTGTTTATTTTAAAAAGTCTTTAATTATTTCCAGTAAATCTTCTTTACTTTATTTTTGCTTCTTTTTCTTCTTTTCTTTTACGCATTTAGGCCTTTAATGTAATTGTCACAAGTACATCATTTCATTATTGTTTTAGCTTTTTTTTTGGTAAAAATAATGAATAACATGCACACACATTTCATTTACATAGCTCTCATTTACGTCAGTAGTGTCATAACTCAAAAATTGTGTTCTTATTTTATAAATTTTATATAAATATCTGGTACTGTCACCTCTTGAGAGAAGAATAAATTTTGGTGTCTTCAATGAGTTGCATGTAAATTGAAAACTTTAAGGATATTTTTTTAGCTTTTTTTTGAGTTGTGACACTATTTAAGTAAACAAGCGATATATAAATGAAATGTTTATAAGTTTTGTGTAACACTTTGCACTAATTTTCATGAAAATAACAATCAAACTAACGAACCTAAAAATTTACACAAAAACTAAGTTAATGTTGTTTTTGATGCTGCTGCTTTTTATTTTTTATTTCACACTTTCCAACTGTGTTATATTGCATTTAGCTTCCCTTTAGCAATTTAACAAATGCTGACAAAGCAAAGTACACTCAAAGAAATTATTTAGTAATTTTTACTTCTTTAATTAAGTATTTTAAAAGATGAGGTCGGTCAGCACACTCAGAGCTCTATAAAACTGGCGATAATTATTGTTGGGTTTATTTAAAAAGAGTGGCAACTATGTTGAGTTAATCCCATACGGAATTACACAAATACCCACAGCGTTATATATATTGCGCTCTATCCAATGAATCTTCTTCTTCATTTTGATTTGGTAGTACGTAAATATTAAATCTACATGAAATAAAATTATTTTAGGAGGAAAATATTTTCTTGACGATTACTGTTAATCATGTTGAATTAACATGAAATACATATGAAGCAAAAATATTGCCGAAAATTTTTTAATTAAGTTTATTTTCATAGATTTTAATATGAAATTTTTCTGGAGTCCCCTAAGACATTTAAAGTCCGGTAAGACTCTTTACAGAAAATTTGTCTTCTAAGCTGGACTTTGCAGCAGATAATTTTCTAAGGTTTCGTCCTGCTGCTCCTCCTCGATTGATCTGTAACATGACCGAAGCCGTGTGACCGGTTATTATAATAACCAGCCTCCAGAGTATTTTCCTTTTAAAGCTTAGAATATATTTTTGCTTCTTTTGATTCAGGTTACCCCACAGGGTTCCAGTGACCCTTCCGACAGTAGCATTTCGCTTAACTATCACGTCCAGTGTTTGAGTTCGGTTTGGAGTTTCTTAACACTACGGACGTGGCCAAGCCAACAAGTATCTTTGTTTCTTGTTTTATACAAGTAGTTCCCTACGAAAGAATTTTTTTTATTACGAGATAAGTCACGATGAGAAGTTGAACTCTTAGCAATATACATATGTATGTTCATGACCATTAAAACTATTTGAAATTTTTCTTTAAGTGTCACATCACGCAGTCGTTTTTGTTGTTTTAGAACTTAAACTGAAAAATTTGTATTGTTTATTCGTTTGTTTGTTTTTCATGTTTTTTTTCATCATTCCAAATGATAGTGGCGTTGATGCTTGTTGTTGTTGATGATAAAAATGCTTCTGGCTGTTTGTTTGTATTTTTCTTTTCATATTTATTTGAACTTTTGGCAAATGTGTTGCTGTTGCAGTTTTTAATCATTATGCCAGTTCAACTAGTTGTAACAGTTCAAGTCAACCTTTTACACTCTTTTCAGAATGTCGCTGCTGCTGCTGCACATTTGAATGTTTGCTGTGAGTTTTAAGTGATTTAATTAAATGCATTTAAATGCAAATGTACTTAAACTCAACACATTAAAAACAACACAAGCCAAAACCGTGACAGCAGGGATAAAAATCATACAAATAGTGTATGTAAATGCAATATAGTTATATGTGTAAAATATAACAGCAGGGAAAATATGTACATCTAAATGTTTAGAGCATATACAGAAATACGTATGTACATATTTTAGCTTAATCAGTACATCCTGTGGACTTTTTGTGTGAGTGAGTGTTTGGTTTAGTTTTATTTTAACTGTGACACACTAAAAAAAAATTTTTCTTTTCATTTATTCACCAACAAAATGCTGTTGCCATCATTTTAATGTTCTTCCAACATACCCACATACTTTAAAATTATAGCAGCAGTTGAACGGAAATAGTGACTCATATACACGGCACACATACACACATGTCGAAATTTATTGTATGTAACATGAATATTATTTGCAAATCGAGGTCTTTCAACGGCCAAATTTATGTAGCGGAATATTTAAAAGATATTTAATATGTTATTTAAATAGAAATTTTAGGTGTTTTTAATGCATTTAACACAAACTGATAAAAATGTAAGCACTCTTTTTTGTAGACCTAAGATTCCTTTACACTCTCTTTGTTACTTTAGTTTACTTTATAACACTAGTCATGGCATAACTAACTGATAGCTGTTGTACTGATCTAGTTAGCAGTAGGACCTTTAGAGACCTTTGGTACCACCGATGCACAAAACTCAGAGATTATGTCAAATGTATTACGAGCATTTTAAGCATGTTTAACATCATCTCAAAAAAGTTTACTGCAGGGTAATGGGGCGCATTATTAAATATTTACAAAAAAAATATTTACAAAAATTTATTAAAAATTTTTGAAAAAAAAGGATATATGGGAGGTTGCTATGCCCTTGCACCAATTGCAATAATACTCATTGCAGCACTTGGTTGTATAATTCTAGAAATAGTTATAGATTTTCATTCAATTTAGAATATAGTGGAAGCTAAAATTTAAGTTTTATTATTAAGGATATATGGGGGATAGGGATGATATTGCACCAATTGCAATAAAATTTACCACAATGCTTATTTGTATGCTTTAATAAACATTTAGAAAATAATTAACCCTGAATTTTAATTTTTACCATTAAGGACATATGGAAGGTAGGCATGTCCCTTCACCTACTGTAGTCATATTAAACAAAACAGAACATTGATGCACTTAGACTACAATTAACCCGAAATTTTAACTTTTTTTAATTAAGGATATGTGTACATATGACAGGCAGTTGGTATATCCTTTCACCGATTGCATTAAAATTTAACATAGCAAAAAAATTTTGTGAATTAATACACAGTTACGGACTGTTGGTAAATTAAACCTTAAAATAAATTTTTACACTAAAGGATATATGGGAGACAGGCATGTCCTTGCACTGATATCTATACAATTTATGTGAACGATTGGCTGCATCATTCTACAAATAGTTACAGAGTTTTGTATGCTTTCATTTATAATTACGACTGATATTAAATTTTCTCAATTAAGGATATATGTACATACATATGTGTGGAAGGTAAGCACGTTTTATCAGTGGTTGCAATAAAATTTAAAATTTTATTGATTGTAAAATTTACGCTGAATTTATATTATAGGTAAAGCTAATATTTAATTTTAAGATAAAACTATATATGGATGGAAAGACCATTCCTGCATTGATTGAAATAAAATTATCAGTGGATGTCGACTATACGATTTTACAAATAGTTACCGACTTTTATTGCATTGGGATCATAAGAAACGCTGAAATTTAATTTTTTGTAAATAAAGGATATAGGGGATACAAGCATTTGTTTGCACCGATTTTAATAAAATTTGTAGAACTTAAATAAATTATTCAAAAAATAGTTACAGACTTTTGATGTGCTTAGACTACAATTACAAGGGATTTTAAATTTTTGTAATTAAGGATATATGGGAGGAAAACATATCCTTTCAGCGATTGCAATGAGATTTAGCATATTGGATGGCAGTACAATTGTTTACTGACTTTTTATTATGATAAGAGCTAATAATAATTAATAATAAATAATTTTCAGAAAAAAGGATATATGGGTGGAAGTCATATCTCTGCAGCGATTGAAATAAAATTTTCGGTTGACGTTGACTATACAATTTAACGAATAGTTACCAGCTTTTATTGAATTTGGATTATAATAAGCGCTGAAATAATTATTTTTAAATAAAGGATATTTGGGAGACAGGCATGTTCTTGCACCGTTGACAATAAAATGTATCGGAGAGCTTGACTGCATCGTTGTACAAACAGTTACAGACTTTTGATGTGTTTAGACTACAATTACAACTGATATTAAATTTTTGTAACTGAGAATATATGGGAGGAAAAAGTATTCTTTTAGTGATTGCAATAAGATTCATCATATTGGTTGACAGTACAACTTTTTATTGAATTTTTATTATGGTGAAAGCTAATATTTAATTTTCAGAAAAAAGGATATATGGGTGGAAGTCATGTCCCTGCAGAGATTTAAATAAAATTTTCGGTTGACGTTGACTATAAAATTTTACGAATAGTGATCGACTTTTATTGCATTTCGGTTATAAGATACGCTGAAATTAAATTTTTGTTATAAAGGATATATGGGAGACAGGCATGTCCTTGCACCGAATTCAATACAATTTCCCGAAAAGCTTGGCTTTATTATTCTGCAAACAGTTAAGGACTATTGATGAATTTTTTTATAATTAAGTATAAATGGGAGGCAAACATGTCCTTTCTCACATAGCAATTACTTTGAAAGGAATGTTTAAACGGGAAATTATAAAAATTGCTACAAAAAGTTGCATTTTAATAATAAATAACCACAAAATTTTGTTTTCATAAATAAGAATACAGTATATAAAAATATCCTTCCACATATTGCAACCAAATTTATAAATCAAAGAGAATCATTTCATCAGCACTCTAGCAAATAGTTTAACACGAATTCAACAGATGTCCGCTTTTGTCTGTATTGCACATAACCACCATGGATAGTATTAAAGATTTATAGTTTAGCCCTCTTAAAAAAACTAACTTGGGATTGCAATCCAATGCTACATTCTGCTAACTCTTATACTTGTGCAAAAAAAATTAATATTATTGTTTATGGACATTTAAAAAATATTGCATATCGTTTTCCCTTACGTTTAGTTTTATGTTTTGTTTTTCAAAATATGTATGTACTAATAAAATTCTAAACATTTGAAATATCAAATATATTTTTCCCCAAAAAAAATATATCTATAAAATTTGATTTATAGCAAAATTGTTTTCATGAATTATGTTTTCATATCTCTGTGTTATTTCTATAAAGTTTTCACAAAAAATATTCGTATATAAATTTATATTTCCTCTCATGGATTTTCCAAAAAGTCAGCAAAAATTTAGGTCAGCAGTTTTAAAGGTGTTCTAGCGTTAAATTTGTATAACATTTGATTTAATGGAAAACAAACAAGTCAGAGCTTAGGGAAATTAAAAAAAGTATATATTTAACTAAAATAAATTAAAATGAAGGAAATATTAAACTTAATATATTTCTTTTACCTTTCTTAAATCAATTATAATTTTTGTAGAGCTTTTAAGCTTATAAGTCTACACAGCTTTCATTAAAAATTTTCTTTACAAGATAGTCAAAAAAAAATTGTTTTCATATTTATAAAATATCTAAAACAAGAAAAAATACAGAAACTACTAAAACAAAAACAGGCAAAAAATGAATGAGCAACCTGTAAAAGTTTTTGGTCGTGTGCCAAGTTCAATGAACGTCAATAATTTATGCATGTCATTAAACTTCCACTTTGCTGTTGTTTGTGTGTTTGAGTGTGTGTGTGTGTGTGTGTGATGTAAATGGAGAAAATTAAAACATAATGCTCTTGCAACAGTTCAGAGCCGAAAACTGTCGAGAATATTTAAAATAGGGAAAAATGCAAGAAATATAAAAAAACAACAAACTCTTCTGAACAAGTTTTTAATTACAGAGCAAAAAGCCAAATGCAAAAAACAAAAATAAAATAAAATCCTACCAATGAACCTTAAAATATAAAACTTTTAATTATTAACAAACAAAGGGAAAATGTGAAAAAAAACAAGAGTTAACTTTTCATAGTCGGCCAAAATCACACACACACAAAAAGCAGAGGATGAAAGCAACGAAAAAGTAAGTTGAATACTTAAGAGAAAAACTAACAGACTTTTTTTTACTAAAAAAAGGAAAAATAAACTTTTTTACTGTTTGAAGTAATAGGGCCACAGCAGCTGTTTAAAGTTTCAAGTTTTCAGACGCTAAATTTATTTATTTTAAGGTAACTCTGCATAGTTGGCAACGCCATGATATTATTTTGTCTATGCAAATATGTTGAGTTTTTTTTAGCAGAGCAATTGCCACTTATTTAATTCACTTCCACAGTGCGTTTTATAAAGAGTATTTCATTAAAAACTTCCTACTTTTCAATTTAATTAATATAAACCATCAAAATTTTCTGTTCGTTTGAAAGTCCTCTCGATGCCATAGTGTAAAGAATAGAGATGGGCGCGTGTCGTGTTTTTTTCCGTGACACAAACATGCACGACTCAACACGAAGTGTTCGTGATAGAAAATCAGGGGGCAAATCACGGCATCCGCTACGACTCGTAATATCAAAATATTTCGATATAAATTTTATTGAAATATTTTTAAATTACGAGTCGTATCGAATGCCGTAATTTGCCTCCAGGAGTCTAATCAACGCTTTCGATAACGAGATGATGCTATCACGTTTTTCAGTTTGACATTATGACATTCGCTATTGAAAAATGTATTAATATGGTAAGATATGGAATGCCATAATTTCAAACTGAAAAAACGTTATCGAATCAGTTGGTTATCGAATGATTAGTCCCCTGATTTCGTGCATGGTTGGGTCGTACTATGCTGCCCAAAATTTTCACTCTTATAGATTTATGATATCTCCATGACTTTTTTTAATTTATGAAGAAATTCTGTATTTTTCAAATGTATTAAAGTGAAATTATATGACAATTCTTGCTTAACATCCTTGCATGAACTTTACCTTAATTTTGAAAAATAAAATTAAAATTAAAAAAAACCATAAATGTACATCCTTAAGCGTTTTTCTGACACTAAAGTCCCACTGTGGCTTATTCGCGTACATGGCCGAACATGGCCTACATGCACGATCTCAATTGATAGTTCACATCACTTTCAAGTGATATAAAATACGTCGTTGTCTTTGTTTATTTATCTTCTGGTGATTGATATGCAGGCACAAGCCACGAAGCACAATTCGCACATACAAAAAAAATTAATATTAAAATCTACGAACACAAGATTAATTTAACATTTTTCAACAATGACTTTGCTTTATATGTATTTCATGTTAATTTAACATGATTAACAGCAATATTGAAAAGAAAATGTTTCCTCTTTATTTTATGTTGATTTTACCTAGCAGTTCTCCTACTCCTAAGTTAAAATAAAGAATCATGTTGAATCAAAGTTATTTCAAGTTGAAACACAATGAATTTAATTTCTTTTAGCAATTTTATTTTATTAATTATTTAACTTACGTAATCGTGTGCATTGGAACAGGTATCAAAAAAAATTTGTTATGTATAATTGGCTTCACCGCCTAGGATTTGAACTCGAACTCACTCAAGATTTGAACGCAACTTATCTAAATATCAATTAATATTTAAGTAATTTTTCCATAAAAAATTAAGAAAATTGACAATTAAATATGAATTGATATTAAAATATAATTTGAGAGATTAAGCACATACTTTCATGATTTAAATTTGAATTCAACATGAATTAGTTGATCATTTAACATAAAATTTATTTAAAATTAATGTTATATAAAACAGTTATACTATATAAAAAAGATGCATATAAAATAACTCAAACTGTATGGATACTAGAGGTGAGCACAAGATGTTTGCTTGCTGGTGTACCAGTATTGAATTGTTCTCTCTTTTTAGTGCTGTTGATTTTATGAGAACACTAAAACTGGTATTCTCTTTTAGCAAAAGTATGCAATAGCATTTTTTTACATGCCAAGCAAGGACATTAGTTATTGTAGTGTCGAAGCATATTTCACTAGTGACACCGAATGACAATTATTAAATAAGCACACAATTGTAAAAATATGTGTATGTGTAAAAGAAAAAACAAACAACGTATTTTATTTGAACGTGTTAGTTCTTGTGCGATACTAAAAAATAAAATAAAAAGAATCACCCTTATTCCAGTTGTCGCCATCGACGTCACTTTAACACAACACCAAAAAATTGGTGCTCGTATATCCGTTGTCGAAAACAACTGACTCCAGTTTGCAGGCTTATGCTATTTTCTAGACCTTAGGGAACGGAAATAGATTGTCAGTTGCGCAAAATTGTCCTCCAGAGCTAGTAAACAAGCCCCAATTTTTTGGTATTGTGTTAAAGTGACGTCGATGACGATAACTGGAATAAGGCTGATTATCTTTCACAATGGATATAATTGTAAAAAGTTTAATTATCATTTAACATTTTGTGAAACTTTGAGTTTGTGAAATGAAATACTGTGAACTATGAATTGTAGAATAAAAATATTGCACACTTGACACAACTGTCGATTGAACTGTTGTACAATAGTTTTGTGTTTTTTTTTTGTGTAATTGTTCTCTATTTTTGCTTTAAACTTAATTACGATCACCAGTACAAACAATATTTGGTTTTACAAAAAAAAAAGTACAGTACTGAGCACTTTTTCATGGCTTTTGCTCACTTCTACTAGATACTGCTACTCTACGCCAGTGGGCTTAAATTTATCCACCGCGCTGCGAATAATATTCGCGGTAGATCGATTATGGTGACAGAATATAAAGTTTGACTAAGCAATTTTATCATTTGCACATATTTTTGAATGGCTATCACTTGCCAAAGTGTCGAAAATTAACACTTTTTAAGTTTTTGCTATTCTATTTGTAACAGTTAAGAAATCAATACTTCATAGAGAGAAATATCTTCCTTAAAAAAGCGATTTCTTACTGAGAATTCTTATATATAACATCAATTAAAAATTTTCTCTGAATGAAAAAAAATCCTCTTAGAAAACTTACAACTACTCTCGCAAACTGCATAGAAATACATTAAAAGAAATAAAAACAAAATGGAATACATATAAATTAAAATAAAAAAACAATTAAGTTGTCATGAGGAATTCAATAAAGTCGCAAGTCGAAACAACACATTTAACGTCTAATTACAAATACCTATTAGGCAAGAAAAAAACATCAATATACAAAACCAACCACTCTTTAGGCATTTAAACACGCATATGCTGCATTTAAATACGAATACTAAAAGGATGTCAAAGTGCATTTACCTTTTGCGTGCTTATAGAATAAAATACAACAAATGTGTGTGTGGGTGTGTGTGTGTGTAAATATAAAAAAGCAATCTCTTACCCTGCCAGCAGAGTTATACAAATACACATGGCAACAGATTAATACAGATTTTTAATACACCATGGAAATCACACAAAAAACGAGGAAGAAAGAAAAAAAAATTATTTGAAATAAAATCTAACGAAACATTAAGATGAAAAACTATTCAGCCACCCACTCATACACAGACGCTTACTTCAACTATATAAAAACAGACACAATTACAATTTGCCAATTCCCAATGTGTAAACTGCCAAGTGTTATTTGAGACTTAAAATCTTTATTTTTTTCTTCTTTTTCTCAATTTAGTTTCATATATATATATATATTTTTTTCAGTCGCTCCTTCAAATCTGCTGTATGCCAGAGGAAAACGAAAATCAACAGCAAAAAAAAGTGCATTTTAATTTGTCTTTATAGACATTTATACAATTTTCCTAACAGCTGTTAACTCTCATCGTTAGAGTTGTTAGGCACAGCGTCAAAGTATATGTTTTTATACAAACATTTAGGTTTGTGCGTTTGTACTGCAGCATATACTCCACAGTAAAACGTATGGAGAGAAAACTTTTTTTTTTTTCTTTGAATTTCGATATTTTTTTTTTCGTCTTAAATACAAAATCTAAAAAAAATCTTAATACGACACAAAGCTTAACAACTTGATTTTTTACTCGACTTAATGCCACTCTTTAGTTACAGAGAGAAACAGTGGCGGCCGGAAAAAATAAGTCAATACCTCAAAAAAAAAACTTAGGCAATTCCTGTCCAACGGAAATATTTTCGAATTATGATTTTTATTACACGTGGCCCTGCCCACAGGAAGTGAAAGCGTGTAGCAATTTTTGTGGGAAATGGATGAGTAGAAGTGCATATAACACGACATAACATATCAAGGGGCGTAGCCACGCCCACCTGTCTAAATGCAAAATTGTGACACTTTTAAAAGTCTGCATGTGTGCTAAGTTTCGTAAGAACTCTTTCAGCAGAAAAACGTGAAATTTAACATTAAATTTTGATGTGCGTAGCCCGCCCACTTTTTAAAGCACGAGATTGTGTCATTAAATGAGCTGCAAAGTGTTTTCTTACCTATGTGGTATGGATTAGCTGATGTGCATGTAAAGAGACAATAAATCTTAAGGGGCGTGACCACGCCTACCTGTATACGTACATATACGCAAAATGGTGTTACTTCCAAAGCCTAGAATACGTACCGAATTTTTTTAAAAAGCGGTGAAGTAGAAGCACGTAAAATACTATATTAAATTTTAATAGGCGTGACCCGCGCACTTTACTAAAAAAAAATTGTGGCACTCTAAGATCCCAAAGTGATTTGCCAAGTTATTTGCAAATCTGATAAGTATAGTTACATATAAAATAAGACTAAATCTTAAGAAGCGTGACCACGCCCACTTGTCTAAATGACAGATCGTGTCACGTTGAAAGTTAAGAATGTTTGCAAGTTTTCTAAGAATTACCGAAGTAGAGGAATGTTAAATATAATAGTAAATTTTTTTGAGCACGTAAAATAAGATATTAAATTTTAATGGGCGTATCCCGCCCACTTTTTTTGGAGCACGAGATTGTGCCATTACAAAAACCCCAAAGTGCTTGTAATAATTTGTGAGAATCGGATGAGTGAAGTGCATAAGAAAACAACACTAAATATTCAGGAGCGTGACCACGACCACCTGCAAGATCGCTTCTCTATTAGAGCTCATAATCAAGGCAAGTGAGGATGTTATCAGGAATAAAATGCGAAAAATTTGTTGTTCATGTGAACAAAACCTTGAGAGCCAAATCAAACAAAATTTATTATCTTAAGACTAAATCCATAAAAAAATAAATTTGGTACAAGCAAGCACTAAGACAAAACGAAGAGCTCCGGAAACGCGTAAAAGCATACAGTGCATAACCTCTGTCTTACTAGGATGCAATAATGTAAGCGAATGACGAAATTTACCACAAACACTACGAATTTTTTCGGCTTTTTATACTCAAATTCTATAAGTTTTTTATAATGCATGCTCTCTCGCTTACCTGGATACAAATGTGGATGTGAGTGAAATTTTTACTTCGAGTTATGATTTTTTTTATTTCTTAATTGAATTATGTAGGAAAATAAATATGAGCTTTTGTAGTTCAGTGGATAGTGTTCTATCCCAACATACTCACATCCTGGCATCGACTGCTGGCGTCAACGTGCGAACAAAAAGTATTTGATTTGATATTGTATTTAATATATAATAAATAAAAAATACAATAAAGTATTGGAGGAATTTAATCTAAGAAAAGATTTAAAATTTTGATCTAAAGAGAAATTTTTTTTATTTAAATACATATGAAAAAGGCATGCGCATCTTATATGCACTCAAAAGTTCGTGCCGGAAGAGCTACCAAGTGGGACATCACGCTGTCTCTCTCTCTCTCTATCTCTTATTTACGGTGCTTGCTTTAGTGAGCTTATTTTTAGTGCAGTTTGACTAAACTCAGGTAATTCTTTTAATTTTTAAAGAAAAAAATGTTTATGCATATTATAAAAATAAATCACCTGAGTTTTGTCAAATTTCACAAAACATTAGTTTAAAAAAGCGCTGAGCACTAATTTCAAAATTTTTCGTTACTGAAAGAAATTACAAAATATTTCAATAGACTTTATATGGAAATATTTTAAAATTTCGAAACAAATCGAATGCCGTAATTTGCCCCCAGCCTTTTTGAGGTTAAAAGCTGATCGGAATTTGAACTCTATTTTATAATAACTTCAAAAGCCTTCGTCAAATCGATTTTAGATTTCTCTTACTCTTCTACAATTAAAGTATGTATCGGATGCCTCAAATTTTGAATTTTAGAGATGAAATGCAAAGTCAACCGATCCCTATATTATTTTACATACATACATATGTCTACAAAATCTTTTTAAACCCGTTTCAATTCAGCTGGGTAAAAGACAGGGGGAGAAACACATTCTCTTTCTGTCTTTCTTTCAGCTGAATGCAGACTTTGCAAGGCAAATTTTGCCTGTGGATAAGGGGTCCTTATATAATTTAAAAAAAATTATTTTAGTGCTTCTTTTCAGTTTCAGTGCTTTTTGAAATTTAAAAGTTGACAAGGCTGCTTACCAACCTGCTTCCAGGTAGACGAATATTTTTGCTGGGAAGTTCAATCGTTATCGATGAGTCATATTGCAGTCGAAAAAGCCATCGAACACCTCATGATAAAATACAAATGCCGGGTGCAGTTTAGTGATAATATTATTTGATATTTAAGTGGAACATGTCGGCTTTATAAGGCAAGCAAAAGACTTTCATATATAAAGATTTTATCTGTTCTAGCGTCATCGTAATTATTTCTTAAGTGCGGTCAGATTTGTGCGTGCTGTTTGGCCTTCGAGAGTTTTTCGTCTCGCTTACACTTTTTGCCTGATTTGCCACGGATAACCGTATATTCTTTCGGTTCTTTTGTGGAATTTCTTTGACAACTACGTTGCTACTTCCTATGTGAAGGCAAGAGGTCGTGTACAGTCAGTCACAAATTTTTTTTTGGGCATATGGTCTAATTACTCCGCCCATATTTGTGCAACCATACAGAATATGTATTTATAAATTAATAAACAAAAATTTTATCAATATTGAAAAAAATATGTAGTTTTTTGAAGCATTTGTGATACTTGTATTGCCCTATTAAGTGGATATAATTATAACGTTTAAATATTATATGAAATATCCTTCAAATTTACAAACATTTAACAAGTAGTTTTTTTAGAGCAAATACAGCATCCTTTTTCTATTTCCCTTCAACTGTACTAATTAAGTTACATACAATTTTCGTTGTTAAATACTACTTGTATTCAATCATTTTATTTACCAGGGTTGGTATTAAAGTTTGCCTTCCTTTTGTTTCCGGTAAAACTCTTTGCATTTTTCCAGCCTTTACTATGAAAAGTAGGTGCATAAGGTGGCGTAGCAGTGTTGTGACCGCCAGTAGTTTCCCCGTCGCATTTGCCAAAGATTTTACATATGTACAACAAAATGTATTCTGGTTAATGTGTTTAGTAGCGTGTGTTTTTATGTATGCATTAGAGGTCTGCGTAAACAGTCTTGAAATGTAAATACGTCTTGTTTTCTAAATGTATTCTCGTGGCATGTATTATACTAAACCAATAATAAATTCTGTCGTTTAATAAGCGAAGCACGATGGAAGTATTAATGTTCGTGTATATGAGAGTTTACAAGCGTTGCAGGGAAGACTTTTTCTTCGTAACAAACACTCAAAAGAAGTAGTGTTGATGTGGGTATGCTTGTTATTTTTTAGGTTTCAGTGCGTGTTGTAAGATGTAGATGGCAAGCTATTATGTGTTTAAGGGAGGTTTTTTCAAAGCAAGCGTACACAACTAATGTCATGCGTGCGTTTGTATATGCTCAGAAAAATAAAAGACCATACACACAACGTGTCTGCGTATGTACATGCATGACGTTTATATACGTGCAAATGCGTATGAAGAAGCAAGCATCTCAAATTTTTCAGTCAGGAAGTATTTTATGCTTTACTTCTATACCTGCCAACAGTATTGTTTAGCGCTTCCTTTAGAAGATTTCGATTTAGCAAAGCATTTGAAGAATCCCTAATGTCTTAAAACTGTTTGTAAGTGACCGTGTGCAGCACTTTAGTACGTATACATGTATAAATGGCTATGTGCGCTTAGAAAGTTAATCTAAATGAAAGTAATTATGAATGTTTAAGTACATAAAAGTGCCAACAAACGAGTACATTGGCATATTGAGTGGCTTTTTCTTTCTTTTCATGTTGCTTAAGTTTATAAGGATGTATATTAGTTGTTCACAAGTATGTACATATGCAAGTGTATTTGTTTCTATTTTTTCATTTCTAAGAAAACAGGTTGTGTTGTTATTGTCGTCGTTGATGTTTTTGCCGTACTGCCGGCTGTTATGTGTGTTATTCTAGGAAGTTATACTGTCAGTTGGTATTAACAATAGTGCTTGCTAATTTAACATTTACAATTTACAAGCAAAATAACTAACTTAGCATCATGTTGATATGTATACAAAGAGAGAGAGAGAGAAGAAAAAAAAGAAAGTTCATAGAAAAACTTAAGTCAATGAAATGTTGATGATTTTTAAGGAAACTTCAAGTGCTGTATTTAAAAGCTAATCAAGGGATTTATTGTTTTAGATTACAGGTTTTTTTTTCTTGTACATTTGAGGTTTGTTGTATGGTTTACATGAAAAGAAAAATGTATATGGAAGTTAAGGAGTTATCGTTTAGAGCAAATGTCGCAATTTTGAATGAACTTAAAAAGTTCTTTTTTTATAAAAAGAAAAATAATTACCGGCAAAGTCTATCTAGAGCAGCAATTCTACTAAAGCGAGCTTGCACTTCATTAGCATAATAAACATCAAGACACAATGTTTTAATCATAAATAAATAAATCGTCATAAAAAAGAGGACTTGGTACCAATAGAAATTTACATGAGGATGAACTCAATGCAGGCAGAAGATGGCGAATTAAGTTTGTCCAATTATACAATAAACTCTCAAGGCTACTATACTTGCTTAGCTATACAATGTGTTTCAACATTTCTTATCCACACATCTTACACATATATAAATGTTTTTGAGCAACCGTACCGCAAATTTTCCATTTTACTTAGAAAAAATTTTTTTATATGAAAACATGTAGTAAATTATAGTTTTTTAATGTAAATATTATATAATAATAATAATAATCTTAAATTGGAATCAGGATTACAGCTAATTCCCACACATCAAGTTTTCTTGCTCAATTTTTGATTTTATCGTCAGATGAAATGCAAGAACTTATACAAATTTTTTTTTGCTCTCGCATTTTACTCTTGCATTAATAATAAATATTTTATACCAAAATACTTGATTTTGCTTGTCTTTGCATATAATTAACATAATTTGGAAATTTGTGACAGTTTTATTAAATTTTGTTGACAAAATGTCTGTTCAAATTTAAAGCAATAAAATGAATAACTAAAAATAAAAATGAAAACATATCAAATAACTTGTCTTAGAGTTTATTTTTATTTTTATTTTTGACGTTACAGCGTAATGCTAATTTTAAATTTGTTGATTTATGTTAATTTCTCAAAAGCTCAAAAAGAAAAAAAGTTACACTTTGAAAGTTAATAATTTTGAAAGCTAAAATTATTTCCTTCCTACTCTCTTGCGTTAAATTAAGATGTCTTTCTAATATTACGCTACAGCTCGTTAAATTCTCTGCCTGTTTTCCAAACTAAATTACCTTGTTTATTATCATAAAATCTATTGAAATATTTATGAAATGTTCAAAAGCTATCAATCATTTTGTTATTTCTTAATTTAAGTTTAAAGCTTGAAATAATTTTATCAAAAGAAACCACTTTACGCAAATGTTAATACTTTGTTGCTTAAAATGACAGCTTAATAAATTAGTGCTTAAAATGCAAATATAAAATAAATTTATATATACACATACATACAAACATATGTTAGTATGTATTTATTTTATAGAGTTGTTTAAAAATGTAATACAATTTAAAAACTTTTTCCATTTAAAGGAAAGATTTTGTGAGGTATTATATTACGTTTCAGTATCATCAAGCTTGTGTTTGATAGTAGAATCTGAGCGTTATACTATCCTAGTATTTATATGGGAACTATTAAGACTGCCATACTTAAGGCAGCATTTCTGATTAACTCTTATTCACAAATCAAATCCCTACAATATATTTTCTTTCCGCCGCAGTGCAACTATGTTTAAAAATTATCATCATTAAGATTAAAGGAAGCAAGAGCTTTAACCTGAGGTTAGACCATTTGTTATTCCCTTATGCTATTACGAAAATTACACAGACAAAAAAATAAACTGGAAACTATTAGCCACAGAATAAAATGCCCAAGCACATGAAAATATAATTGCAGTGTTGTGCTCTCAGCTTTTTAGGATATATACAACCATTCAAACACATAAGCCCACGCAGATGAAAGACAAAAAGACTGAAAGCTATAATAATAATAATTATTATTTTGAGATAAAATGGACGATGTGAACAGTAGTGAGTCTTATGTATGTATGTAAAAGGCAGCTTAATTAACACTGTGGTATTCCAGCAAAAAATTAATTTCATAAGTGTTTTAAAAAGCTCTTAATATCTGTGTTGAGTCAATCAGGTGTCTGGTCTAATAGGAATTGTATACTAGTCTTCTAATCTACAAATACAAAGTTTTCAAAATGTAATAACGTAACAATTGGTGTCAGAAGTGAAATCGCAAGAATAAAATAAATACAAACCCGAACATAAACATAAGTACAAGTACAAGCACAAACACAAACACAAGCACAAGATAAGCGTAAACATACGCATAAGCATAAGCATAAGGATAAGCATAATCATAAGCATAAGCACAGACACAAAAGATAAATATAAACACAAACATAAGCACAAGCACAAGCATAACCATAAGCATGAGCATACGCATAAGCATAAGCATAAGTATAGACATCACAAAAGATATTAGCACAAACATAAGCATAAGCACAAGCACAAGATTAAACATAAGCATAAGCATTAGCATTAGCATTAGCATAACGATAAGCATAAGCATAACAATAAGCATAAGCATGACAATAACCACAAGCATAAGCATGATCATAAACATAAATATAAACATAAGCATGGAGAAAACGGCCTGTGGCATACAAACGGACAGACGAACTTCGTACCGTTTCTTTTCACCTTTGGTGTATGAACTATATATATATATACATATGTATGTATGTTTGTTTATATAAAGCTTTATCCCTTTTTTCTTTACAGACTTTCTTAATTATTTTCGACAAGAAAACTAACCAGCTAATCAGGCCTACCAAGTTTTGTAAGAAAAAAAATCCTCACTATCTCACTTCTGCATCAAATCTTTATAATCTAAAAAAATCTAAAATCTAAATCATTCACATATACTCTTTTCATTAGAAACAAAAAAAATTATTTTACCTTCGTCTATGAAAATAGACCATTTAAAATTTTTTTTAGAACTCTTTTGATGTTTTTGGGATTAAAACTCCTTGACAAGCACAATAGCATAAATCTTATCAATATTCAGTTTTATTTAATTAAAAATTTCATCTTACAAAAGAGCAAACATCCTCAAAACAAACAAAAAAAAACTTCATTATAATTTTCGGTAGATGAATAGAAAAATAACACACAAAAGTGGTTGATTAATAAAAATCTTTAAATAAACAATTCAATAAACAGACTTCAATGTTTCACCTCTCACTAATACCAATGAAACATTAAGCAAAGGACAAACAAACAAACCAAGAAGCGTATGAATGAGTAAATGATTGAATGAGTGCAGAACAACAAACACGTGTCCATAACGAATTTCTATTTCATTTCTAATGCTTTTTAGGTACGAGATGTGCTTTGTTTTTGTCAATGAAAAAGCATTGTTCATTTGTCTTGCAATAGTATGGGTTAGTTTGTTTTATTTTTTTCATGGATTTAACAATGTTTATGGCCAAGGACATGCAATCAAGTCGTCTAATACCTACTCGTAAAATGCATTACATTACATTAAGAGAGAAGAAGAAAAGAGGAGAGAAAAACAAAAAACCTTTTAGAAATTTCTAACAATTACACCAAAGGGAATTAAGTATTAGTAGCGCTGTTCAGTTAGACCGTTAAAGCTCTTGTTTTATACACGAACTTAAGCAAATAGTAGTGAAGACTTTAAGTACACATGCAGTGTCTGTTCTGTGATGTTATTGCATTGCAAGGGTGCTTGCTTGCTATGTATGTTTAATTTACACATTTAAATGGAAATATTTACTATGAAATAGAAGTAATAATAACAATAAAAGAAAAATGTTTGTCTGTGAACTTCATACGCAGACAAATAGTGTAACGGCAGCAAACAACAAAACACACTCTCGCTTCCAGACATGCTAGCTAGCAGTTGTTAAATGAATGAGAACAAAAAACCAGATTGTAATTTAACTTAATCCGCTCAATTTGAAACGCACACCCGGATATTATCACATTTTTCCTTTGTTTGTTCTAACGTGTATGTGGCCAAAATTATTTTACGTACACATGCAAATGCAGTAACAACTAAGCACCCACACATACATAGTTAATTTCAGAACTCAGACACAAAAAAAAACAATACATTAAATAGTATTAAACGTTATGTACGACGACATATACATACGTACGAAAAAGTTATGAAAAACCACCGAGTTATTTTTATTATGGACTGCCGGAAAACAAAGGGAAATAATATGTAGCACCTTTTAAGGATTTCCTTCTCTTTAAAGGAACCAACTAAAAGAGAAAGAAATATTAAAAATATAAAAAAATTTTGGGACAAAAACAATGTAAAATGTAAAAAAAAATCACATGTTCGGATTATTTTTGTTCATTAAATTTATTGAAAATATATCTACAAATGTTACCAAAAAGTTTTTGTCCCAAAAATAAATTTTTACTTTTGCCATAGAACTTTACCTTAACAATTTCTAAAAAAATTTGTCTTTTATCACAAAACTTCACTTTAAAATTATAATTTTTTTTAAGTCTCTATTCACATTTTTGTAACGAAATTCCTTTTTTCTCTCAAAACTTATGTCACAAAATTTGCCTAAAAAGTTTCACCATAAAATTTTACTTAAAAATTTTTCACTTATTCGTTTTAAAAATTTTATCACAAAAGTGTATTACAAGTTTTGTCACAAAATTTCTATAAAAAATTACTAAATGGCTATTAAAAGTTTTCTCACAAAATTTGTTTAATTTTCGTTAAAGATTTACTTTAAAATTTTACCATAAATTCGTTTAAAAAAATTTAAACTTGAATAAGTTTTTGAAATGTTGTCCCAAATGTTCTATTACAAACTATGTCCCAGAGTTTATATTTTCAATGTTGTCCAAGAGTTTTAATTGAAATTTTTGTCAAAACAAATTCGATTACAATTTTTCTCACAAAATGTCTATTAATTTTTTTTATAAGTTTTATAAGTTTTGTTACAAAATTTATCTTGAAAATTTTGCTTTTAAATTTTATTACAAGTTCGTTTCCAATATTTTTTTGCAAATTTTCTATTTAAATTTTTCTTTTTAATTTTTTAATTTGTCCCAAAATAGCAATTAAAAATATTATTGGGGACTTCCTATTAAAAATTTACTACATGTATGTCAGTTTTCAAAATATTTTACTTTGCAATTTTAATATCATAATATTTAAAATTTTATTTTACAAAATTTCTTTTTAAAAAAATTGTTTTACAAAATTTCTATTTAAAATTTTTTTACAAAATTTCTGTTTAAATTTGGCCTAAAATGGCAACTAAAAACATTATTAGAAACTTCCTATTAAAAATTTATCACAAATTATTTTTCAAAATTTTTTTTTATTTCAATTTATTAAATTTCTAGTTAAAAATCTCGGCACAAAATTTTAATTAACTTCTTTCTAAAAATTTTGTCACAAAATTTGGCTTGATTTGTGATTTGAAAATCCTACTTTAAAATTTTATCAAAAATAAGTATTAAAAATTTAGCCACAAAATATATATTAAAAATTTACAAAATTTCTATCAAAAATTTTGTCATTAAAGTTCTATTTATAAATTTGTCAGAAAACTTTTATTAAAAGTTTCAACGTAATAAAAATTTTGCCACAAAAATTTCGATTACACTTTTGTCAGAAAATATCTATTAAATTTTAATTTTTTATTTTTTTAATTTCTAATAAAAATTTTGTCTCAAAACTTGTGTGATTTTTTTACAAAATTTCTATAAAAAATGTTGTCTCAAAATGACGATTAATTATTAAAAAATTTTAGAAGAAAATATCTATTAAATTTTTATTTTTTATTTTTTTAATTTCTAATAAAAATTTTCTATCAAAATTTGTGTTTTTTACAAAATTTCTATAAAAAATGTTGTCTCAAAATGACGATTAATTATTAAAAATTTTTAGAAGAAAATTTTCACAAATATATTTTGAGATTTTTGCTAAAAAAATTACAAAATTTCTACTTACAAAACATTATTTTGAAAGTGTCCCAAAATGTGTTTTTGTGCTAAAATTTAAATATTTGTTTCCTTTTAATTTATTCGGCTACTGATCAAGGCCCACAATGTCCAAAGCAAATGTATTTTTTCCGAGTTATTTAGAAAAGGAAAATAACATGAAAATTTAATTTTTTTCAACATAAATATTGCAATGATCGTTGTTTTTGCTTTTTTCTGATTTAACACATAGAATGTGCCAAAATTTTATTTTAATAAATACCTAAAGTTTTTTTATGAATTTCGAACTCGAAGTTATTGCAAAATTTTGCCACAAAATTAATTGCAAAATTGCCTCTAAATTTACTATAAATAATGAAGTCCTTAAGCAATTTCTTCAAATTACTTCTATAAGTTGGTTGCATGAAAACTGTTGCCTGCTTTTAGGAAGTGCTTGTTTGTATATGTGGGTGTGGCTTCGTCTTCCATGTGTTTACAAGTGCACTTTTTATGTTGTTTTTTATGACTATAAAAAGATTTAAACAGTAAAAGGAATTAATTAAAACATATTCTGATTTTCTTTTAACAATTTTTTGCTTTCTGTTCACACCACAATTACAAAAGTATGTATTTTCTCTTGCTGGGAAGAAAAAAATTAATATGATACATATTTAAATTTAATTGAACTATAATGAATATTAATCAGGAATAATTATAATAAAGAAATTATTTCCGAAGAAAAAATTAGTTTCAATTAAAACTATATATGCAGAAAAATAGAAAAATGGAGGCGAAATTATTTGTAAAATCAATTAAGTCCACATTTAAAACTGTGCTAAGTTTTCTAAAAATTTAAAATTATTTCCCAAAAACTAGTCTTAACTTAAGAACGCTCTTTGCAATAATATTTTAAACTGTAAATAATATAAGGTTTATTTTAGGGGAAAAAATATACATGAATTTTTTCGACTTCATTTATCATTTTAAATATTTTCATTAAAATTTTCTAGCTAAGCTGTTCTTTCTCTTTTCAGTTTTTATTTAATGTTTAAATCTCTGCATAAATTATTGAATTAGTATATTTTCAAGCCACTCATTCAAATATTTTTTTAACCTTTTTTTTATTATTTTTCATTTCCATTTCATTTAATAAGCGGTTTTAGCAATTTGTGGTAATTAATTTTTTTTAAAGCACAAATTAAGGCGTTCCCTGATTTTTTGCTGCAAGCTTTTTTAATTTATGTTTTAAGTTTGCTCTTTTTGTATTTTTTTTCCCAGTTGTTTTGGTTCAATTAATAATATTTAGACCTCGGTAATTTTTTATTACACTTTCATAATTATTTTTTTTTAAACAGCCTTTTTTAAGGTCCCCTTAAGTATTCGTTATAATATATTTCATTTCTTTGTTCCTTTTTGATTTATTGGTTCTTAGAGAGTTATTAATATGACAGCTTTTATAATTGAATTTTGTATGCTGCTATTATAATTAACGGGGGCAAATAAAAAGAATGAATGAATGAATGAATGAATAAATATTTGAATGTTAATAACGGTCAACGGCAAAGTGACAGAACAATAAAAAGGAGGGTAAAAAAAGGTCAAGTGTATTTCAAATGAATTGAATAGCCTTAAATTATGCTGTGAATTAATAACCTTAAGCATAAAAACAAGATATATGGATTTTGTTGTGAATTTATATATTAAAATTTATATATATATTTTTTTTTTTGTTGAAAGGGAATAATAATCAAATAGCGCGCTTGCTAAACGATGGTAGATTCTGTGAGCTTAGCGTGAGTCACGCATTAGACACTTATGAGTTACGCGTGACTCGTGGTTGTATTTATACATTTAGTCATTGTTGTAAATGCTTTCATTTTAAATGTAAAAATTTCATGATTTATTACGCGTGAGTCACACAATAGCCACGTATGAGTCACGCGTGACTCATGTTTGTATTTATACATCTAGTCATTATGTTATATGCTTTCATTAAACATTTACAAATTTTATTATTTATTACGCGTGAGTCACGTATGAGTCACGCATGACTTGTGGTTGTATTTATATATTGAGCAATTATTTTATATACTTTCATTGGAAATTTACAAGTTTTATTATTTATTAAGCGTGAGTCTCGTGTCAGTCACGTGTGAGTCACACATGAGAATTTAGCTATCTCTCTTATTAAGCTTGTTAAAAATCTATTTTTGTACAGTTGCTATCCAAAGTCATTTAATCACAGGTAAATCATAGGGATCGTGAGCGTGGCGTTGGATAAAGTAGTTAGCATGTTGACTACAAAACCGTAGGTCCTGGGTTCGTACCCGCTCTTTAACAGTCATTAAATAACAACACTACGCATTTTTTTTTGTGCATTAGTGTCTCTATGTATCTGTAATTGTAGCAAAGTTCAAGTGATGAAGTCATATCAGTGGATACTAATCCTAATATAACATCCAAGCACCCTGTTTCTACGGTATTGCGTAGCAGAATCATCGGCGAAATAAAATAATCAATAAAACGGCTACTGATAATTTAATACGCATCATTGACACCAGGGGCGATGCAACACTTCAATATGAAAATCGTGCAAAAAGCAGAGTTGTAAAAGAATGAACACCTGTAGTACTTCTTTTCAAAAAAAAAACCTACGTGAGTAAAGAAAATTATGAATGTTCGCTTTTTTTTTTGTTAAACACCGTTTGTTCCTGCTTTAGTTTTTCAAATTCATGTTTATTAATTAATTGGTAATTGCTTTGTATCCGGGATACCCGTCTACCCCCTACTATACTCCCAAGATTTTTGGGGAACATGCGGCTTGTTTTAAATCATCCACATCAAATTTAGTATGTTTTTGTAGTTTTGAAGATATAGAAAAATAGTGAATACAACGCATTGGGTGAAATTATTCGTTCGTACAAGTTGTGTTGCAAGAATTATTAATTTCTTCATTGTTGGCTGAGAATAGCAAGATTTTACTTACTCTTGGGGAAAATTAAATCCGTTATAATATTTAGAATCGAATTAAATTTTATAAAACAAAAAACTTTTTTGCAATTTCAATTTCACAAAAAAATCTTATCCCATTGGGAGCAACAATTTTACAACTTTTCCTAGGACTTCAATATAAAACTTTACTAATGAAATTACACATTATCTATCCTGAATTTTGCTGTTAAGGAAACTGAATTATTTCTTATTGTAAAAGACCCATGAGTACATTTTCACAAATAAAATGCATATGTTGACTATCACTTTCCCTCTCCACAACATTAAAGCCAACAATAATGTAGCATAATTATAGGATTTTTATTTTTGCCAGATGAGTGCGTGTTGGTAAGTCGTTGTCTACATGCTTTAATTTTTTTTCTTGCTGCCTTGCTATAAGATGCAATTTGAACAATTGTACTTCATGTAAATACCTTTTATTCATTTTCCGTTTTTCTTCATGGTTTTCCATTTCATTTGAAAATTACAATTGTTAAGCCCAAACACGCACAAGACTAACATATGTACCTACATACGTTTCTATTATAACAATCGGTTAGTAATAAGATATTAAATAAATGCATTTAATGTCATTTCCTTTTTTCTTGTCCTTCACTCTCCTGTTAAAGAAAGTTTTAGGGATGTTGGATTGTGTGTAAGTTTGTTTGCCTTTGCTGCTGCTTTGACTCTCTGGCATTTCTGTTTTCAATTTTCCACACAAGTGTCAAAGTGTAAAGTGTGCTGCTGTTTGGTAGTTGTTTTATTTTTCCAATTAATTTACTTTGTTGTTGTATTGTATGTTTTAACATTTGATTAAAATTGTTATTGAAGGATATTTGTGGTTTTTAGAGAAATGACGAACATTTTATATGATGTATTATGGTAATAATGTAGCATAAATTATTGCACACGTGCTCGTTACTTGATTGCTACTGACAAAATGATATTTCATTATGCACTCAAGCAAACGCCTGTGTGTGTGCTACTTTTAGGGAAAATTTTATTAATTGCAATTTCTGTTCTAATGAAAAAGTATTGAAACGAAGAAAAATAATATAATAATTTCAAATTATAACAATATCAATCTTTTAATTTCTGATATAGTTAGAAAAAGATTTGTGTATTCTCTGTATATCTTAAGAAATACTTGGGAATATCGCAAAAATAATATAACCAGTTATTTCATTCAAATTTAAAACTACAATATCTTGGAATTCTCAGGTCAGTGGCAACGTAGCACCAGCGTTCAGCCACAGCTTAGAATTCGAAATTACTGTCGGTTACTCTTGTGTGTGAGTTTTTTTTTTTTTAAAGAGAAGTTACACTCAGGCAAGCAAAAGGAAAGTGATAGAGAAGAAATTAAAGACCTGCACAAGACGTCTTATAAGAACTTTTAAGACTAGAGGGCAATTTCAAATACTTTAATACAGGGAAATCTTCTGAAACAAATGCTAACCAACGTTGTCGGCAATACGTTTGTTTAACTTATTGCAGGTATAAGAGTAAAGAAGAAATAGTTCGTGACTGAAGAATTTGTGGTGTTTGTGCTTTTTTCTCTCATTGGCGCGTATGCAAACGTCATGCATTTACATACATACATACATACCTACATAATTTTTGTATGCTTTTATTTTTCTGCACACATACAAACGCACACATGCATTTACATGAGTTGTGTGCGCTTGCTTTAAAAAACCTCCCTTAAACACAAACATAAAATCTTACACACACACCCAAACGCACAATATGCAAAATAACAAGCATACACAAGTATCAACTGTACTTCTTTTCATTGCTTGTTATAAACAAGACGTCTTGGCGACATCGCTTGTTAACAGTCTTATACACGTACACCAATACATCCATCGTGCTTCGTTTATACTGCGACAGCATTTATTATTGGCTTAGTATAATGCATGCCACGAGAGTACATTTAAAAAACATGATGTATTTACATTTCAAGACTGCTTACGCAGGCCACTAGAAGACATATAGTGAAAGAAAAGTTAGAGGGAAGCTTCATTCTCTTACAACCTTGCTTTTTTGCAATATTTTTTTTAAAATGCAGTTTTGAAGCGCCTCTTGTGTCAATGAGGCGTATGTGTATGTTTTAAACTGTTTTTAGTATCCATTTTATTGGTTATTTGTACTTCTCTGATGATTCTGCTATGCTTTCATCAATTGAATTTTCCTACACCAACTGATACAAAGGGGCACTAATGCACATCAGAGAAATGTGTGGTGTTGTTATTTAATAACTGTCGGAGACGGGATTTGAACACAAAACCTTCGGTTTTGTTGTCAACGTGCTACCTACTTCAGCTAACGCCACCCTCACCCACCCTCTATTAACTTACTTTACCCATGTGGGTAACAAATGGATACAGTACAGAGTTTCTATGTACAGCATGCCAGATTATAATAGATCTTTGGGTAATGAGGAAGGGGATAAATTGGCTAAGAGGGACGCTGCTATTTACTATTCTTATATGCCTCGGTCCTTTTTTGGGGCGTCGATTGGTCGACGGTCAACTCACTAATTATAAAGAAAGAGATCTTGTCAAATGGGAACAGGCAGACTACACTTAAAAAAATTATTCTTGCAATCATCAACTTTAATCGAAAATAAAAAAAAAATCATTTAAAAATATATTTAAGTCAATTAAACTTTTGTTTAATTTGTTTAATTGTCTCAATTACATTTTTAATTGATTTTTGGTATTAAGTATCTTCAATTAAGGGTGCTTATTATAGGAACCTTTCTCCCATAATTTGGTCCTTGGTTACGACGGAAGTTACAGACTAAACTACTTGCATCTGTATGTTGCTTTTGTACAAAAGGAGGATGAAACGACTTTATCTTTATCCTATAAGAGTGTAGCGCTTTGTTTAGTCTTTAGCTGTCTTCAGCAGAAATAAGACGGGCTTTTAGCAAATCTGTGCAGCGACGAAAATTAAGTGACTTTCACACTAGATTTATTGCTTTTTGAATTACAACAGTGAGCACTTTTTTAATTTTGATGCTTTTTTTTTCTACGCTTTTCGTTTCAGTGCTGTTCTAAATATTAATTTGCGTGGTAAATTTATAAATAAATTGAGTAATTCGCTTCCTTACGCCTCTTGGTTCTTTTCGACGATTTTCTTTTGGTTTTTGGCAATTCTTTTTTATTGGAGCTTTTTTATAGTTTTAGAATGTTTGTTTTGGCTATTTCGGTTTTCAGTGATTTTTTTTATTGACGATTTTTTAGTTTTAGCGTGTTTTTTAGTTTTGGCGCATTTTTACGTTTTGGAGATTTTTTCCCGGATTTTGGTTTGCCTACTCTTTTACTTTTGGTGATTTATATTATTTTTGGTAATATTTTTCATTTGGGCGATTTTTTATTTTGGCGTTTTTTTCGTTTTGTATTTTTTGTTTTTCATTTTGGGATGTTTTTAGTTTTAGCGACTTTTTAGGTTTTTGGTGACCTTTTTACTTTTAGTGAATTTTATTATTTTCAATTTAGCGATTTATTGATATTATTGATTTAAGCACTTTTTACATTTATCGATTTTTCGTTTTGTAATTTTTTTTTTAATTTTGGAATGTTTTTTAGTTTAAGAGTTTTTGAAAATTTCAGTATTAATTGGTGTAGTCTGCATTAAAATACACTAGCTTTGAAAACTTCAAGTTTTTGTATGTAATTGTCTGTATATTACATTAGGATTTCAACATTTTTTGTCGCTCGCTTTAGAACACCCTTTAATTTTAAGCTGTCAATGATTTGTTAACTCGAAAGCATTTTATTTTGGTTTGAGTTATAGTGTACCCGATATCGAATAAAATTTCAAAATATTTACATTTCAATTTTATTCACGTCCCTTTTCACAATGTATGATTAAAACTTAACGTGAACTTTAACTGACAGTTCTTCATACAAAACTTGGCGTTAAAGTCCCTTTTAGCTTTTAATTGCACATTGTGAAAAGGGCCGTCAATTGTTTTAAATATTTCGTGGATACCGAAGGATTTAATTTGGGCAGTTATTTTCAAGAGTACAAAAAAACATTTTAATTAAAATCTATATCCTGTAAATATCGAGCGTTCTTTTTTGTTTAAAAAAAAAGCTTTCAGGAGAAGTTTTTTTATATATTCAAATATCGCTTACGATAAAATTGTACAGCCTGTGTCTTAAAAGCTATCAAAAATTTTGGCATTTTGATAATTCTAAACTATGGATAGGCTCATAAATTTTTAATTTTAATAGAAGTCTATTTTCAATAACATGTCGCTCACGATAAAATCAAAAATAAGGCTCGATGTGTATACGTATTTGCATACAAGTAATCAATCATTTTTAGTTCGTTTTTTCTATGAAAAAGTTGGCATCACTGACACTGTGTTAACTTTCATCGGGATAGTCATAAAGTTATTGGATTTGTTATAGATCTGTAGCATAAAAGATTCATCATGTGTAGCGTTAAAGATATTATTTATCTGATGAGCTGTTTTCACAAGTCAGGCAGGTGACTCGTCTAGAAAATTTTAATTAAAATTAGGTGATGTAACGAATACCGATACCGATTTATCGGTGATATTTCTGATTTGCCGATATATCGATAACGGCGATATTTTACCGTCGATACGGTGGTACTTCTTAAATTTTTTAGAGCTGTTTTGAACAAACAATTGAATTTTCGATTTTTCCATAAAAACTAAGAGAAATAACATATTAAAAGCAGAACATAAAGTCTAAACAGAAAAATTAAACGTTTCTTTTGTTTTGCTTTGCACCATAGTAGGGAAATGTGTTCTCTCAATGCTAAATCATGTATGTATTAAAAAAAAATAATTTGTTATTTCCTAATTTCAGAATGAATTCAAATATCAATTTTAATTATTACACTATAATTTTGTATAATAAAAGGTTTTGTTAATTTTAACTTAAGTTCAGTTTCAATATGCGTATCGGTATCGGAATCGGTCGATCTCGTCGATATTTCTTTTTGAGTATCGGTATCGATATCAATAATTAAAACCACTCAAAAAGATAAGTGCTTTCCATAAGAATTTGACAATCAAGTCAACCGTCTGCCTTGTAAATACAGGGCGTAAGATTCTGATATCAACATTCCAACAACATTCTCCTTTATCAAAACTATCCTAAATTCTTTTTTTTTGTATTTTACTTTGCTGCACAGTGTAATTAAAACAACAGATTAAATTAACACACAGCAGTTTTGTGCAAAAAAAAAGCAAAACAGGTTTGCAAAATATTTGGCAGTAGGTTAATATCTTTTGGATCTTTTATTGCTAAAATTTGTTTACATTTGTTTTTTTTTATTTATGGGAACGTTGCAGAGCAAAAACATAAGTTGTTTACTGTTTGATTTTTTTGTTAAAATTTTATTATTGATAAATTTATTTTTTTATATTATTTTAATTTAAAGTTTTTGAGCAGCACGTATAAACGATATTTAGTTCATTATTGTTTTTTTTAGCATACAAACAAAAACTTACTTAATAAAAATTATATTGATAAAATAGAATTAACTTATATTAAGCATAAATCAATAATATGTTAATAAGCTTTCGAAATGAAGATCAGTTCTATGAGATATTCTCATTAAAATGCAAATATTTTAAAATTAACAAACTTTCTTTCCAATGATTTTCGCTGAAATAGCTTAACTTCTAGATTAATATAAATACACTTAAAAATTAAAATTCTATCATAGTTTTCATTAAGCTGCAACAAAGCAAACAATATGCTTTGGTTAAAACAATTAAGTCTGGTATTAATGGTGGGCACTTTGGCCACCTTTGCCGAACCCGCAAAAACTTTGCAAGATACACCACTTGTAACAAATGAACAAGGTAAAACAAATATCAAAACTGTTGTTAAGAAATTTAGAAATTTAAGTGTAACTAACATACAATTTCTTGCAGATTTAAGGTTTTTCATCAAACCGGTTATAGAAGTAGAAACTAGCAAACCCAAGCCTCGTCCAACAACTATTGTTGTCAAGCCTTATCCTTACTATCCATACTATCCTCCATATCCCCCCTACCCGTATCCCACAGCACAGCCAACAAGGCCACCAACTGAAGCACCTACACCCCCAACTGTACCACCTACACCCCCAACTCTTAATTTCCCCTTTCCTTTTCCTCCAACAAATGGCTTCTTTCCCTTCTACCCACCACAACCACCAGTAGGACAAGATCAGCAGCCATTAATTATTGTGATACGTCCACCAGAATCCAATGGAAATGGAAATAATGGCAACAATAACAATGGAAACAATGGCAACAATGGCAGCAATGGCAACAATGGCAACAATGGCAACAATGGCAACAATGGCAACAATAACAATGGCAACAATAATAATGGAAACAATGGCAACAATGGCAACAATAACAATGGCAACAATAATAATGGAAACAATGGCAACAATGGAAATAACGGCAATGGTAATAACGGCAGAAGCAGTTTCGTTGAAGATCCTCTCTTCGCGGCAGCTGAAAATCAACCAAAAGCTCTCGATTACGAGAATGTAGCAGATTCTGTCAATGTTAACGGTGACTTCCCGATGGATACTAAGGATGTCAAATTGCCTGTCGGCATACAATTAGTCAGTGAAACCGATTTAGATGGTCCCAGTGATTCCAACAAAAAAATACGCGACCAGGAGACTTTAATTTATTTGAAAAATTATAAAAAAGGCAGAGAAATTGCAGTTGCTCCTGCAACTTAAGGCGATTTTAATGGCTGAAGTTCTATTAAAAAATAAATTGAATTTTTTTTTTTGGAATATTTAAAAGTTTTTTATTTTTAATACACAAAAATTTAAATTACTCAGCTCGATAGGGAAGGAAAAATATTGGTGTGAAATTTGGAGATTTTTTTACGCAGAAAAAGGCAGAAAACTTGCAGTTGCTCCTGCAACCTAAAGCGATTCTAATGGCTTGAATTTTTTTCATTTATAACTTTTTTGTTTTTAATACACAAAATTAAAATTACTGAGATCTATATGGAGCGGAAAATAGTTTTGGAAATTTTGGAATTTTTTTACACAGAAAAAGGCAAAAAACTTGCAGTCGCTCAGGCAGCTTAAATCGATTTTAATGGCTTGGCTACATTTTTTAATAAATTTAAAAATTTTTTTTTTTATATGTAAAAGCTTTTTGTTTTTAATACACAAACTTTAGCTTAATGAGGTAGATCTAATGGGTGATCCAAGTAGAGATACTTTTTTCAATAACCTTTTTTTGATAGATCACGTGTGAGTCGTGTCATGCTGTCATGTTATTTTTGTTTAGTATTGTTACCGCATTTGGGACGAAGAGCAACATGAAGAGATTCAAGAACTCCCACTTCATCCAGAAAAAACAACAGTTTGGTGTGGTTTGTGGAACGGTGGAATCATCGATCCATATTTCTTTAAAAATGATGCCGGTACGAACGTAACCGTCACTGGCAACCGTTATCTTGCCATGATAACCGACTATTTGATGCCGGAAATTGAAGCTCGTGATCTCGGCGACATTTGGTTTCAGCAAGACGGCGCCACTTCCCACACATTGCATCAATCAATGGATTTATTGAGAGAACATTTCGGTGAGCACATGATTTCACATTTTCGGCCGGTCGATTGGCCACCAATATCGTGTGATATTACAGTGTTAGACTTTTTCCTGTGGGGATATGTAAAGTCTTAAACTTATGCGGACAAACCCGCTTCGATTCAAGCCTTTGGAGGAAAACATGACGCATGTCATTCGCCAGTAACCAGTCGAAATGCTTTAACTAGTCATCGAAAATTGGACTCAAGGGATGGACCATTTGCGACGTAGCAACGGCCAACATTTGATAGACATAATCTTCAAAAAATAAATGACAAAGAGTGTGTTTTCAAATGATAATAAACATTCTCCATTAAATTTGAATTTTATGTGTTTTTTCTTTAAAAAACGTGGGGAACCTCGAGTGAATCACGCGTTATAAGGATGACAAAATATTTTTGCAAATTTTTGAATTTTTTTTTATGCAAAAAAAAGCAGAAAACTTGCGGTTGCTCTGGCAGGTTAAAGCCATTTTAATGGGCAAGTTCTGTTAAAAAATATATTTGATTTTTTTTTTGCAGTTTTTAAAAGTTTTTTGCACAAAAAATTTAGGTGGAAAAATATTTTTGGAAATTTTTTTATGCAGAAAAATACAAAAAACTTGCAGTTGCTCTTGCAGGTTAAGGCCATTTTAAACGGCAAGTCTTGTTAAAAATTATATTTAATTTTTTTCCAATTTTTAAAAGTTTTTGTTTTGTTAATACACAAAATTTAGATGAAAAAATATTTTTGGAAATTTTGGGTTTTTTCCCCCAGAATATGTGTTTTAAGGCTCATTATGAAAATAAATAGAAAAAACAAACGTTTGCTTTCGTGCCGTTTTGTTCCTGGTAATGAAAAAAAATAATTGGATCGATTCCGATTTAGTTTTGTTTTATTTAGTTTTTGCTCATTTAACATATCGAGCCATAAATGCTAAAAAAAAGCTTAAGCGACATATTTTCGAAACTTTATTTTTTAATGGAAATCGATTATTTACAATCTTAAATAAGCATTTTTGATAAACAACTGAAGTTCGAAAATTACGTCGCTTAAGCTTTTTGGCGGTTATGGCATGATATATCTATCGGACATGTAAAAGGACAGTGTATTCGAAAAAGTAAAAGCTAAAGCATTGCTTTTGTTAATTGTAAGATTTAGAGCGTTCGAATTTGGAATAAAATATTATGTTCATTATGACCAAAGTTTAAAACTCATTTTAAAACTTGCGCAACAAATCACGACGATTGCAAATCATCACAATAATTTTTAGAACCGGACCACATGTATGATTTTTTTAAAAGTAAAAATCAAGACATTTTGTATTATAATAAACATAAATTTTTTATTATAATAGTAGTAATGATAATAAGCTAAATGAATCATGCGTAAGGATACATTTCTGATTTTATATTGCTCGAAAGCCGATGAGTGAATAGTAAATGTTTTTATTTGTAATTTTTTTTCCTTCATAAATGTACTCATAGACTATGCAATATTTTTTAGCACTTTATTGCTATTATTATTGTGTATTCTTTTGCTTCAGACTGTTCAATAAGTTGTACAATATTAAAAAAAATTTATATGGCGCAATATTTTTTTTATGTCACATTAAACAAGAGCTAAACACAAAATAATTTTTCGTGGTTTATACTAGATATGTACATACAATTAATTCAGTTATTTATTTTATTTATTTTATTGTACAATGTTGTCAACAAAAATATTGTTGTCAACAATAAAGCAATATAGTTAATCAAAAGAATTTTGATTTTATCTAATATTTTTTTCAATATACCAATATAAAATACAAATAGGCATTTTTTACACAATATTAATTATTGCACAATATCAATTTTTGCACAATATCAATTATTTCACTATACCAATTATTGCACAATAGCAATAACTGCACAATATCAATTATTGCACAATATCAATTATTGCACAATAACATTGCGCAAATACAAAACGATTAAAAAATTTAAAACTTTAGTCTTTGCAGGAAAACTTCGCTAAATATCAATTATTGCACAATATCAATTATTGCACAACAACATTGCTCAAATACAAAACGATTAAAAAAATTTAAAACTTTAGTCTTTGCAGGAAAAGCTCGCTAAATATTTCTCGTTGATACCATCATTGGGAAGCCAAAATCAAAAAAAAAATTTACGTAAAATATGAAAAATTAAACTACATAAATCTTTAAATTCATATAAATAACTTTTGTATAATATTTAATCAAGTAGAATGATGTGCGTTAGAGGGGCTCACCACCTTTAATAAAATTTAGAAAAAAAAGTTTTGTTTTCCTTTCTTCCTCTAGAAATGTTTTGCAAATCCTTATAAAACAGAGCAATCTATAACCAGGGAGGGACAAAGATTCTTTTTTTTTTTGTGAGCCACTCTAATGGACCAGCATATGCTCACACAAATAAATATTTTAACTTATATACAACGTGTAAGTTTTCCTACACTCTCTAAAATAAATTGGCACACATACGTAACAATATTATATTTACTAACAACACATACAAACAAATACAAACACACACACACTTATTTATTAACTGAAATAAAATATTTATATTTCGAATGTAAGGAGAGTTACAAAGGACATTTACTTTGCCAGAATATTAAATTCTACCACAATATTTAAAGCTTTAAATGCTTTCAAATGTTGAAGAGGTGGCCAGCTGAAATTTGTTAAAACTTCTGTGAAAGCTTAAGTGCGCTTCTTACTACTTTACATATCCATGGTCACAGGTAGAAAGTCCCTAACTAATATTTTCACGAAATTGAGTTTTTCACTGAATCCAATAAATTTTCCTTCGTCACAAAAATTTATTGCAATATTTTAAAAACTAACGATTTTAGAAGCAGTTATACAAAGCAGTTGTGCAAGCAGTAGTACTATTTATTTTAATAATTCTTACCTTCTACTTCTACTAATCAAACCAAAAAATCTGAATAAAGAAACTCAGCAGCTTTTTGCTTGCCTGGGAGGCCACTGTGTGCCTTGAAATGAACTAAAGTAAAGTTTACTAAAGTAATTTATTTTCTACTTTATTGATAATGATATAGAAAAATGGGGATATGAAAAAACAGAAAATAATAGTGATACTTATAAATGGGTTTACTAAAGGTAAATCAATTGTATATACAACAATCATTTCTCATATTCCGTTTCATGAAAATTTATGTTAAATAGCTGATGTTAATAACAATTTCTACCCAAGTAGATAGACTGGTGTGCTGATGAAGTGCGTGGCTGCACAGAAAAATATCGGTACTTCTCCCAGCTAATAAAAGTCGAGTTTAAATTTTCTTCTCTTCTTTAGAAACTCACATTATTCAATAAAAAAATTTTCATTCAATATGAATTGAATAATAATAAATTATTTCTGATTAAAATTCACTACAGTTCAATTAAATGTAAAAATTTTTTATTTAATTTTTATTTATTTAGAATAACCAGAGATATTATGTTAAATAAATGAGAAGCACAAAGAATATAGAATAGTTGATGCAAGAACTCAATAATCAATTGCTTAATTCACAAAAATTTTAATTGTGTATTTGTGTATCAAATACACTTTTTGTTTTTTAATTGCGAACACACTCTGTGTAGTGTATTAATGTATTTTGTATTTTTAATTAAAAAAACAGAACAAGCTACATACATATTCTACCAGAGGGCCTCTCTCTTTTAAAAACATATGAACTAAAAGTGTAATAGTGTATTTCATTTTTATATGAAAATTTCAAACAACAAATGTTACATTCTTACTGAGTGCCCCTGTGGCTGAGTGGTAGCGATGCTATCCTCTCAGTCCAGAGGTCGTGGGTTTGATTCCCACCATAGACTCTGGGTGTTTTCTGCAGACAAGCTAAACGCTTTGCGGGTTGTGTTTGTTATTAAAAATAAAAAAAAAATTCTTGTATTTTATATGATAATTCAATCGATACATAGATACAAGAGGTTTTGTGAACTAAGCAAATATGTTTTTTATTTTCTTACTTTGCCATTGTAGATTAAAGAACTCATGCTGATATTATTTGTTGTTTAAAAAAATTCTTTGCATAATACGAGTATGATTGTAATCCTCAATAACTTATTGAGAGTTTGTCTATAAATATATTGATTTTATAAGCCTTTTTGAATTGTGATTGAAGTCTAGTGATGTGTTGCTTAAGCAGTAACGAAATGCATCTAGACAACAAATTTTTTTTAAGTCTTGCTTCTTGCTTTGCTTGGTTTATTTTTTCACCTGACAACCTTACTTGGCCACCCTAAGCTCATTTAAAACGTATGTCATACCATAATATATACAACAGTATACTTAGTATAGATTTTGTTCTCCCTTTGTCTTCCCTCTTTTCGCTGTATGTACAAAAATGAAATTATTTACAAAGTAATTACGATTAGTGACACAAACAACAAAATCTAGCCACAAATGTTATAAAGCTTTATGAATACATAGAGATGGCAGCGTAAGATGGACAGTTGAAGTAACGAATAAATGGTTATAACACAACACAGGGCAAAAACATACAGTAAACAAACAACACACGCCAACATACATATGTACATACCATACCCACATAAAGACTTAAGCCAGTAGTTAGTAAAATGTTTTACACACAAATGTATTAACTTTACATTTGCTAAAAGTTTTCTGTGTCTAGAATAACTTTTACATGATTTATTTAGTATGGAGTGGGAGGACACAATAGGAGTATTGAACGAGTCTATTTAAAGCTTAAGCAAATAAAAAATTTCCTATAAATATTCAGTAAATGAATATAACGAGCACACAACATACATACATATAAATAGATAATTACTTTGGAAAATTGTGATCAATCATACAATTTGATGGCCACAAATGGTGTTGGTAATTGTAAAGGTGGTAATTATTATTGCTTTTATTTTATTAAAGTTTATTATTTTGTTTTTCCCCGCCATGTTTAACTTTATTTCTATTATATTTTATTGCCTTACCAACAGCAGAAGTTAGTTGTCGTGAGACAAGGCATAGTTACTTTTAGGTTTAAGGTTTCTCTACATTTAAACGTAATGTTTATCTAGAATAAGTGTAATAAAAGCGAACTAAAACAAAAGCTAATCAGATTAATGGTCAAAAGGAAAAATGACTAATTAATATTTATTTTACGAGAATACAAAAAGTAAAAAAAAAAATAGAGACGCTTATAAATGTTTAATGACTTCATAATGAAAAACTTTATATATTGACACAAAGTTATATGGTTTAACTCTGTACTGGAATATTTTTATAAAAATAAATTTTATAAATAAAGGGTGTTTTTTATAGAGTGACACAAGCTTAAATCATAATAAAACAGGGAAATATATTTTTTACTGGAAAGAAAATTTTATAAAATTGATGTTAAAACATAATTTCTGCCATGTGGCCGCCACGGCGCACAGAGGGATTTGTTCATACAATGTTTGGCAAAAAATATAAGGAGTGCTCGTAGAATGTTGAAATTTTGCACAGAGCCTTTTATTACCTCAATTAGGAATAAAATAAAGTTTCATTAAAGTTCGTCACGCCCACTACCCACCGCCCATAGAACCCCAAATTTATTTTTGGCTCATAGTTTTTGAAATTTTGCACATAGCCTTTATTACCTCAATTAACGCCTACCACTCACCGCCCATGCCACCCATATTATATTTTTTCCCACAACTTTTTGTTTCTTTACCAAAATTATTTTATAAATAAATTTCCATACATACATTTAAATACAGACTTTTATTCATCATCTATCATTTCTGTAACTATATCATTGTAATAGGTTGTTAATAAAAATTTTTATTTAATTTAATTAATTTATTTTTATTTAATTTACTTTAAATAAAATATAAAGATAATTTCCTGAGCTCAGCTAGGAGCTCTAGGAATGTTGTTTAATGATTAATTTTTAAATGAAAATACATTGTAGTTATGAGAATAAAGCTTAACCTATCTTAACATAAGATGGAAAAGAAAAGGTATATGCTTAATAATTCATTCAAGTGCATTATGATGCAGCCTTTGATCAGACTGGCGAGTGTCAAATAGCATCTGTACAAAATACATATTTACGTTGCAGTCTGTCAAATGCATTTATCTAACACTTCATGCAGCGGTATTTGCCCGATTGCATGAGTGTCAAATGTCCAGTGCACAAAAATAATTTCAATGCCATTGGATGTTATGTATGTTGCGGTCAAGTTGACTTTAAATGTTTACTACTCAATGTTAGTCGTAGTGATAGTTAGAACACGCTACATCATCATGTTCCAGAACCTGTGTACGTGGTTGACATTCAATGCTACTTATAAAAGTATTCAAATGTTAGTGTGAAATATTAAAATTTTCTTGTGAATATATTGAAGCTAATTCAGCTGCCTTGAACTTCTTTGTGCGAACTTGACAATCTTCCAAATCTTTCGCTTCCGCTTTCTTTAGGAATGCCTAGTTTAGTTGAACAACTAGGCTCGCTATTAAATGAAATGATTCAAATACAGCTAAAAACACAATAGGAAAAAACATTTACACATATAAAATTTTATAACTCCTTAAACGTACTTTGTAGCCAATCTTCATTTAAAAAAATGGGATTTTACTTTATGCGATTCATGCCACCGTTTTTTTGAAATGACCAAGAAAGCGAGAACACCTGGCATGACCGAGATACCATTTTTTTCTTCATTCTTTCTTCATTCATTCTTTTTCTATCATATCTTTTAAACCATATGAGCGAACTTTATATTTTATTTAAATACGCAGAAAAAGGCATATTTGAAAAAAAATTGCTAATTAAATCCGAGCAATAAAATTATCTTACGTACAAACACTATAGAAGTGCGTAAATGGTTTTAAATATATTTTTGGACCAAAATTTATATGTGATTTTACTTCATTATTTCAAAGACAAATGAACGTTTTTTTTTGGATACAATTGATGGATTCTTCATACTGAATCGATTTTCTTCAAAGCTGCATCATTACATTTTTAAATTTTATGTGTCGAACAAATGACTTATTGCACAAAAAATCCCACTGTGCGGCTGGCGCGTAGAAGGTGCAATCTGGAACACCAATCTTCGACTGTTGATTTCTAGGTGTTCAATTGTTTTTAGCTTGTCGATGTAGACAAGTGACTTAACATTACCCCAAAGAAAATAATCCCATGGGGGTTAAATCACACGATCTTGGTGGCCTATTAATTGGGCCATTACGTGAAATTATTTTTTCCATCAAGTTTCTTTGAGTAAATCACTTATAGGGCCCGCTGTGTGTCATATGGCTCCGTCCTTTTGGAACCACATATTAGCAAGATTAATGCCATGTAACTGAGCTACGAAAAAATTTCGAATCATTTTTAACAGTAACATTCTGACCATCATCGATTTTGAAGACATATGGGCCAATGACTCCCAAACAACAATTTTCTGTGGATGTAATGGTCTGGTCGACAAAAGCTAATGAATTCTCCCCACTCCAAATGCGACAATTCTGCTTATTTACGTACCCATTCAACCAGAAATGGGCTTCATTGGAAAATAAATTTTTTAATGGAAATTCAAAATAAATATCAATTTGTGCTTCAGCTCATTCGCTGAATTGGTGGCACATACGATGGTCGTTTGGCTTTAATTCCTGCACAAATTGAATCTTGAAAGCTTTTAAGTCAAGATCCTTCGTAACATCTTATAAAGTGGAAGGATACAATCCCAATTGCTGAGAACGGCGACGAATTTATTGATTAGAATAATCCTCAATACTTTCCTGTACAGCGGCTACAGCTTCTTCAGTGCGCACTGTTCGGCGTCTCACAGGATGCACATTATGAGTAACCATAAATGTGGTCCGAAAACAATCTATTGTTCTTCGAATTAGCCGCTCTGAAGGACGATTATGTACGCCACAAAATGGAAGAAGTGCACAATGAAATTGACGAATAGAACAATTATTTTGATTAAAAATTTCAACAATTGCAGGCGTTGGTTTGGTGTTAGTCGATTCATAATTAAATTTCAAAGCAAATTAAATAAAAAGCAACTATCAGCTTTTAAATGGGTGCTCAAATAAGGCAGTGTTGCCAACTCAAAGTTTGTGACATTCTGACACTCATTCATTCAATGAACTATATTAAAATATCTATGGGAATAAGGAAAAAGTGCTGAAGTCTTATTCATCCTTTTACATGACCCACTTTTTTCAATTCCATTATTACCCTCAACTTCAACCTGACGTGTTCAAACAAATTTTTCATTACGAAAATTTTGCAAGGTGTATCAAAAAATTATATAAACAAAATTTTGTTGCATTTGATAGAACACTTACCAGATTATTTTTTCTAAACACGCAAAAAGCAGTTTTCTATATTAAAGGTGAAAAAATGCTTTGCACAGTTTAGTCCCACAACAAATCAATATATTTTTTTTTTTTTTTTTTTTAGGAGAAGTAATGCAGTGATGCAGCGCCTCTGGTGTCAATGAGGTGCATTAAATTTGTTACACTGTGCTTAGTAGCGATTTTTTTGTTTATTTTACTTCGCCGATGATTCTGCTATTCAATACCGATGAAGGAGGGCGCTTCGATTTTACATTAGGATTAGTTCACGCTGAAGCCGGTGTATTTCAGTGACCAGAGTCTATACCTTCGTCACATTAACTTTACTACAAAAACTGATACAAATGGGCACTAATGCACATCAGAAAAATGCATGGTATTGCTATTTAACGATTGTCGTAGACTGGGCTCGTACCCAGATCCTTCGGTTTTGTAGCCAACGTGCTAAATAATTCAGCCTACTTCCATTCATCGTTCTATTGACGGTAGATAGGCTATAAAATTTTAGTCAACAGGGAGTCCTGGAAAAGGAGATCAATTTAATGACATTCATTTCATCATTATTACAAAAGAAGGATTATAATCCTAACAATAATTATATATTATGTATAAATTTATATATAAATATTCATTATTGGATCCTGAATAAATTGCAATTAAAGTTATGAAAGCTTGAACAAGCTTGTTCAATTGCTAAAATACTTTTAAACAGTTTAAGTTTACCATTTTTTAAATTTTACAAATTAATTTAATAAGCAACTGAATACCCAACGTATTCATATGGAATTATTTCTACTGCAATATTAAAACTTTTAACGTTTTTTTTTCTTATTTTTAAATAAATTTATTTTATTTTTTTCACCTTCGTTATTATGGAAAAATTAAAGCTAATTATTTCCTTTTTTTCTCTCTCGCTCTCCCCACAAACAACAACAAAAAGGCCTTAAATAGGCTTAACAACTATTTATTTAATGAGTTCTTTTGCGTACGACTTAAATTACTTTATTCAGACCTTGTGTATTTTATAGTTGTGTTGTTTATTGATTAACCAATTTTATTTTATTTTTTTTTTTTCGAATTTGAACCTGACTCCATAACACACACACACACACATTTAAACACTACTGTAAGTACACGTATATGTGGTGGTGGTATGTTTGTGTTTTTGTGAACAACAAAGAGATGGAGAGAAGAAAAAAAAACAATAGATCAACCTTTGATTAAGCTGACATTACATTACATTACATTACATTAATTTAATCGCTTAATGTCGCATAACATTGAATAAATAGACATTCATTCGTACATACATTCATGTCATTCATTTATACATTTCAAGTATGAACAACTACTGGGAAGCCTGACGCTATGGTTTTTGTATACTTAAACTTTTAGCCACATATTGTCATTAAATACAATCAATTCAGTCATACCAACTTGAATGGCTGTTTTCTTTTTTCTTTATTATTATTTTATACTCCTATTTGCTTGTTTTTGTTGTTTATGATTGTTAATGCCTGCGTAGTTGAAGTTTATTTCATACATACAATCATTTATTTTATTTGTATGTTCATACATACATACAACAGTTTGGGTTAACCAAACTTAAATATACGAGCAGATATACAACATTTATTCATATAGACAGAAGAAGGAGAAAAAATGATTTCGAGGTTAAAAGCTAATGGTGTGAAATTATAGCGCTGTGGTGGTGGTGCCACATCAATACACGTGCATAAGTGAATGTACACAAAGATGAAGGCAGACAAAAAAAAATAGTAGCATGCAGGAGGTTTTCAAAAATGTTCACTATATTTTTCACAGAAATTAAAGTTTTCTTTGTTATAAAACTCGGATGATGCATAAAATTGTGAAAGGAGAAATTTATGGTAAAGGTAATTTTAATATATTTAATGCGTTCGTTAACCTAAGCAATGTATTGTTACGTTTTTTATATTTTAAGAAACTTATGTTTTAGCTTCGAGTCCTGTTATTAAATTAAAAGTCATTAGTAAATAATTGTTATTTAAACAGCACACTTTAATTACTGAATACTAGTACAAAAAGCTTTTAAGCACACAATGTTACATTATTCACTGCTAGAATACCTCGATGTTAAATTTGCTGTTTTCAGAACAAAAATCGATACTCACTGCTTAGCCGATTTATAACCTTTTTTTAGGGTTACGCACACCAAAAGTGAAAAGGAACTCCATTTTTTGCTTCTATGGCTGTACGTCTGTCTGTTTGTCTGCCTGTCTGTCTGTCTGTCACACGCTCGTTTCTCGAGAGCCGTAAAAGCTACTCACCTGAAGTTTTCATAGGATATGTAAAACTTTTGCCTGCTACAACAAATATATGATAGTTCAAAATAAAATAAATATAAAAAAATGTACAATAAAAAATACGCGAGCAACGAAAAATTTTTAAATCCTAATATAATATGCAGACTATTATATAGACCAGAGCTAATTAACCTTTTTGGGTTCCCGTACCACAAAAGTCCCAACCAACAATTCACGTACCACCAAAAAAAATTGTATGTGTATAAACAAGTATGGGCTCAATAAATAACTAAACAATTTTAAAATATTTAATCCATTTCATTTATTAATAAAAAAAAACCACAAAATTTAAAAGAAATTAAAATTATTAAAAACATTACAAGAATAAATAAAATTTAATACATAAAAATTAGGAGATCTTGTCAATTTTTGTTATTTATTATACAACTAAAAATAAAATAAGGAAATTAAACATAATAATAAGTAATTGCATTACTTGGTTAGTTAATGAAAAAAATGGTAAAATTTTCAAAGAAAGTGGTACGCGTACTACAGGTTGAATAGCCCTGATATAGACTCTCGAAATTTTAAGTCAGTGTCATTTCATGCAGACTACAATTAACACTGAAATTTAAAACATCAAAAGTAAAGCGCATTATATCAGTTAATGTAATTTGGACAACTGGCTGTAGCTTGCAAACCGTAAGAGAGAAACTATTGAAATTTTCAAAAACGCTTAAACTAAAAAAACCTAAAATTTCAAAAAACCCGAGACGAAAAATCGCCAAATGAGAATAGCGCTTGAATGAAAACTATGTATCACCAAAAATTAAAAAAGTTGCTAAAATGCAAAAATTTCACAAGCTGCCAAAAAAAGGCGCCAAACACTAAAAAAAAGTCGCCAAAAACCTTTTTCGGTTTTACAATAACCAAAAAAGCGCTCAAGTGAAAAATATCACCATAAATAAAATAAATCGGCAGAATGCAAAGAAATCATCAAAAGTAAAAACGTTGCAAAAAAATAAAAATCGCCAAAATACCCAAAAAATCGTCAAAATGAAAAAACGCTCAAATGAACAGTATCACCCAAAATTAAATAAAATGTTAAAATGCAAAAAATCACCTTAAATAAAAAGGTCGCAAAAAACAGAAATTGCCAAAAAAAAAACTAAAACAATCGCCAAAACTAAAAAATCGTTATTGTAAGTAACAAAAAAATCGACAAAATCTGAAAAAAATATGTTAAACTAAAAAAAACCCAAAATCGCCCAAAACAAAGAATCTCCGTGCGGAAGCCTTCGTATGCGTATCAAAGTCAAACTTTACTGAATTTTTTTATATACTTAACATGAAGTTTCAAGAATAATTTTAGCAATATCCAGAAAATTTCCTCACATTAATTGGCTTTTGAACGTGCTCACCTTTTTTTCTATTTTAAAGGATATTTTTTATACAGTGACACAAGTTTATATCATAATAAAACAAGGAAATATATTTTTAATATTTATTGGAAATAAAATTTTATAAAATTACTGTTTAAATATGATTTCTGCCATGTGTTTGCTTTGAAACTGGCGGTATTGAATGTTTAATGCAAATGGTAATGTGTAAGTGCAAATGCAAAATATCGTAGCTTTTCTTTGGATTGTGTGTGTATTTTGTTGTTGGATTTTAAAGAAAAGCTACGAGTACGATATTTTGCATTTACACTTACGCAAGACCATTTGCATCAAACATCGAATACCACCAATTTCAAAGCAAACTAAACAAAAAGCAACTATCAGCTGTTAAATGGGTGCTCAAATAAAGCAGTGATGCCAACTCAAAATTGTGACACTCTATAAAAAACACCCTATACTAGCATCATGTTAAAGTTTGCAGTTTAATTCTACTAACATAAGCTCTGGTATTTTAGTGGGTGGGATTAGCAAAAGCCGTTATGCAACAGCAACATGAAAGAAAATTTGCCCAAAATATTAACATAACTTGAACTTTTGTAAGCTTTAATTTTGCACACACCATCAGTTCACTGAAACAGAAACAAAGTAACCAAATCTGTTCAATAATACATACATACATAAGCTTATTGAGTATGTATGTATATGCACTTATAACCTCCAACTAAGTAATTAGCTTCATTATGTTTAGAAAGCTTTTAGTAATCATTGTAAATCACTGAATTGCAAAACTTTAATTGCTCTTGAGCAAAAGCAACATTTGTAGGTATCTTTTATTATTATCATTATTAGTATATTTTTATTTTTTTATGACTATTATCCTTTCCTTTTTGGTCCTTATTTTCTTTTATTGTAATGCTAAAAGCTTTAGAAATATTTCAAAAGTATTAAGCACGTCATGGCTAAACATTATACAAAAGAGCGAGCAAAATAGTAAGAGAGTTAAAAAGTATTGAATTTCATTGAAGCATATTTTTTTATTTTTGTGCTGCTACCTTCCACAACGTGTTTTTAATCCTGACAGGTACTAAAACGGATGTGTATATTTTCCTTTGGTATTAGTTGATGTTAAAGTTTATAAGCACATCAGCTTAAAACTTTTGTTTTAATGTATTAGTTTGCAATTAGTTTGTCATTATTTTTCAATTATGACAATGATTAATTACGAGTTACTCTGAAGGTAATAAAAAATGTTTCGTTTATAGAGGGTTTGTTTTGTTAACTTTGAACAAATATTTATTAGTACGAGGTTATTTATGAGAGATACACAGTGTAATACATTTCTAAAGCAAAAAAGTTACAGGGAGGCTTTAAAGGATAATATCCAGGTAGCCATAAAATTGTTTAACATTTACAGTTCCATGTTTAATACAGCACTCCATCCCAGTTTAGAGTAAAAGTTTTCTTACAGCTATTTTTAAATTCATTCTTTAAATTTTGTACGCCACAGCTGGCTTTTCAATCAGCAAACTGTCGACTTTTCTGTAAGAAAAGGTTTGACTTTTATCTAAAAAAAACTGTCGAATTTTCTGTAAAAAAGTTTTAACTTTTCTCTAAAAAAAATGTCGACTTTTCTATTTTAAAAGCGTTGAATGTCTATTCGAAAAGAATCGACTTTTCTTCTATGAGAAAAGTGTTGAATTGTCTATAAGAAAAGTTTCGACTTTTCTATAAGAAAAATGAGCTGTGATACCACAGTACTGTTACACCACACGTTCGCACAAAGAAATTTTAAACACAAGCAATTTTTGTTTATGTACATATGTATATGGGCATTTTCATGATGTCTAGCGTGACCATCGTACACATTAAAAGTGAAAAAATCTAAATAAAACTGATTTTTTATTCCAGAAACAAACGTGACATAAAGCTTTAAATTAGTTCCATAATTGGTGCCAATTTTATTTGTAAAAAACAAGGTATTCGCATGTGACAAAAACAGAACCAATATTTTAATGTGACTAATTTTGGAATATTTTGCACTGATTTCTTTTTAATAATATATTTTTAAGTTTATCCAAAAATTATTTATAAAATTTTTTTTTAAATTGATATTTGATCACAGGCACACGTGACGTGTCACACGTGCAATTTTTTCGTCATGATATTTGTATTAATTCTCTTGATCGCTTTACAAAATTCTTAATACTAAATTATAAATTATGAGCTTCTGCCGACTTTGTCACTTACGTAAGCAGTAATTCCGCTTTCCTCTTCAATAAATTAATTTTTGCCTTCACCGTTTGCAACACTTCTTATTTTTTTTTTCGTCCTTGTTGCTCATCTAAATTTAAAGAATTTAAATGTATGCGAAATTGTTTTTATGTAAATTTTTTTTTAATTTAAATTACTAAGTCGCATGTGACCAACTTTATACTATCACAAATCTTTATATTTTTCAGCAAGTTTTTGTTTAAGTTTAATAAATATCTTTTTTTGTACTAACTATTTGATGAGGTTTCTGCATGTACTATCTATGCACTGATAACAAATTTTGTTTTTCAATGTTGCACGTGACACCAAATATAGGATATTGTATAGCAACATTTTTTAGTTATTTTCCATAGCATAGTTTTTATGCAATATTTTTTTACCCTTTGGGACTCCGGACAAAATTTAGAGAGCAAAAGTCACTGAATCATGTCATTCTTTAAGAATATTTATCAAAAGGAAATATAAAAAGAATTATGGAAATTTCTTGTGACTTTTCATTGGAATAACTCGAATTGGGTTATGTATACATGTAAAATTTTTTACATTAATTAAATTTTATTGTTCCGCTATTAAACTATGACAAAAACAAAGTGTTTTCAAGAACTTTTAATTCTTTTGGTGTCGTTGAACCTTTCGGTGGAAATGCCCATATGGACGTACAAGTTTTTTTTTCAAGTAACAACAGAACAGAACGGTGCTCAATTTAATATATATTTCTATTGCTTTCTCCCTCCTATCTCCAACAAAGTAAGACTTTCTATAATAATAATTTCATCACTTAAATTGGAATTTACCAAATTATTTTTTTAAATCTTTATTTAAATATCAAATATTTCTCTTTTAATTTAAATGCTTTTAGTATTTTTCTTTCACAATTTTTTGTTTCTATTTTTTTTTTTCAATTGGATATGTTTGATTTTAAAACTTCATGCATATTATTTATATCGTCCTTTAATTTAACAAAAAAAAATCCATCCATAAATTAAAACAAAATAACTGCAACTCACTTTAAATTTCTGTTATTTTTGATATAAAAAAATGTAATTTCCTTTATGTCTTACATTTCAGCGTTGAGACTAGTTTCATAAATAAATATTTGCATTTTATTAAATACAGAAAGAAAAAAAAAGTAGCAAAATAAAACAAGTAGCTTAAAAAAGAAATAATAATAATAAAACTAAATAATAAGAAAGAAAAAGTAGCATTTTGCATAAATTTGAAACAACCTTTATGGCTTCTTAACTTGCAACTTGCAACGTAAGAGAGTCTGACACAACAGCAATAGCAAAAAATTAATGGAAAAAAAATAAATAAATTACTCAACTAAACTTGGAAAAAGCTATTGAAAAAAATCAACGATTTGCATATATGCAAATCATGGCAAGTTTTATACAATACACAACATGCAACACTTTTCCTTTTTTTTTTTGTTCATTCTTTTCACTATGCCACGCAATATTTTTCATCTAGTTACTTTTTACTCCCTTTTTGACTTGTCTTCGTCTTCTTTTGCTATGAACGTGAACAGCAAAAAAAAAAATAAACGTCAACGATTTTTCTACAGAAATATTCTGTAAAATCGAAGTCATTATAGTGGTTATAACGAGGGGGAGAGAGAAACAAACATGAAAGTAAATTTTGTAAAATTCTACGCTTTATGAAATCTCTAATGTTTTTCTTTTTAAATCTTAGCAATTACCCATGGCATAAAAAACACAAAAACCACCAATGAATTACGCCTCAATTGTTCTACGAAACTACTTTTTTACAAGTTTTATTTTTATTTTTTTATTTTTTGAGATATAAACCGAAAACTAAGAAATGTAAATCATCAGCAGATATGAATTGAAATGCACAAAGGAAAGTAAATGGTTTGCTGTGGAAACTGCAATATGCGTAAAGCTTTGAAAGCAAATCACTTTGTTTTATTGTTAACTTGAAGCTGGATGAGTAACAGCTATAGGGTAATCGTATATGATATGATGTGGATCAAGTAAATATTAAATTAATTTTATTGTATATGAAAGCTGGAGATGTACTTATACCTTTACTCAAAAAAAAAAAAAATACTTAAAACCATTGACTGCAGAATTCTACAATCTACTAAAGATTTTCGCTAGATTTCCTTAATAGTTAATTTTCAAAATAAAGGATAACTTAATGCGAAGTTTGGCTATTTAGTTTCGAAAATATTTTAAAAATTTCTCCACATTTTGTTCATAAATATACCTGATATACGGTATTTAAAATAAAGGATATATGGAAGGCAGTGAGGTCCTAGCAGTGACTGCCACAAAATTCGCAGCAGAAATTGTCTGCATAATTTTGGAAATAGTTATGAATTTTCGTTTAGTTTTTAACATAAATGATATACATGAACTGGATATATCCTTATAACCTTAGTCATAATATATACCTAAAACTAGTAAATACACAATTATAGAATTTATTGACGATTTGAGCTGGATTTCCTTAATAATATCTAAAATTAAATTTTCAAAATAAAGGACATTTGGGAGTTTGGAGGCAGATTCTCGATGAAATCCCTACGAAACTTAACCAGAAGTATAGTTGCTTCGCTTTGGAAATATTTGCAAAATTTTGCCAAAATTTGCTCATAAATAAAGCTGATATAAAGTATTTAAAACAAAGGATATATGGGAGGCAGTAAGATCCTTGCAGTTACTGCCATAAAATTCGGAGCAGAAATTGCCTGCATAGTTTTGGAAGTAGTAATGAATTATCGCTGAATTCTGATCATAAGTATGTATAATTAAAATTAAGTTTTTACAATAAAGGACATCTATGGAAGGTGAATATGACTTTACACCGTTGTAGCAATTTTTTAACCAAAAACGTTACCTGCAGGATTCTCTGATGCATTGCAGATTTTCGTTTTAATTCCTTTTACAATTTTCAATTTAATTACATTTTTTAATAAAGGATATATGAGAGGAAGTCAAGTCCTTGCTTAATTCCTTCAGAAATTCTATAGAAAAGTTTGACTTATTATTTTTGGAAATATGTACAAATAAAAATTTTCTTTGATTGTGTTGTGTTTGGTAGATGTTTTACAAAATTTAAAATAAAGGACATATGTACGGTAGACTTTTTTTACAGCGATTACAATAAAATTTCCAAGAGGTATTAGCTATATAATTTTACAAATAGTAACAAACTTTGGTTGCATTCTGATCAAAAGTGCAGCTAAAATTGGTCCTTACAATAAAGGTTATATGGAAGATTTGTATGTTTTTAAGACTTTATACAAATTATTTAACCACGATATTAATTAAACTATTCTCGAAATTTTTGCAAATTTTATTATCTAAAAATTAAAATTTTATAACATTTTTTAAATAAAGGATATAGGAAAAGTAGACAAGTCCCTGCTTAAATCCAGCGAAATATAGTAAAAAATTTGTGCAGTATTTTTTAGAAATAGTGACGAGTTTTGGCAGCTAATATACGATATTTCAAAAAAATGATATATGGCACGTAGCCATGTCCTTAGATCAACTGAGCTGAAATTCGCTGGAGAGGCTTCCCATATATTTTATGAAATTGTTATGGATCTTCGCTACATTAAGCTCATAATTTCCGCTGAAATATAATTCCTAATATTAAGGATATGCAACAGACAGGTATAACCTTGTAGCGATTGCAATAGTATTTTACAACAATGTTTAATTGTATAAGTTCGAGAACAAATATGAGCATTTATAGCAAAAACTTAATTTTTAAAAATAAAGGATATATGGGGATACTCTTGTCCTTGCATTAAATTACATGGAATTTCTTAGACATCTTCAATTTACTGTTCTGGAAATATATACCAAATTTCACTGCTATTTGGTAATTAATTTAGCAGAAATTCTATTTTGAAATCAAATATAAAGATACATATTTATATAAGATTTGCGTATATCCTGGCATTTACTAAAATGAAATGCATTAAAAATTTCAAGCATAGAATTTAAAAAAATTAATTACAATTTTAATTATTATTGTAATTAAAATTAAACTTTTAATAAAAAAAGGACATGTGAGGTTAACAAGTGTCCTTTCCTTAATTGCAATGAAAATTAGCAGGATATTTCATTTTGTATTTTCTACGTATCGCTGATACATTTTTGAAGTAAATGTAGCTAAAACAGATTTTTTTTTTAATTTTATATATTTGCTATGAAGGAAGCAAGATATAGAAAAAAATGAAGTTTCAGATTTTTTTTATTTTATTCCTAATTACATCTTAAATGTGTCACTTTGGTTGCATCACAAATTGTCCGTAAAATATATTAAATTTACAAATCAAATTTAAATATGAAAAAATTATTGAAAAAAAATTTTACTGGCCACTCATTTGTACCCAGATCTCAAGAAATATAAGCCTGGTCTTTTTATTCAGAATATTTCCATTTTTATCTTCTCCGTTTTTACTTTTTTTCTTTTATTTTTTGTTTCTATTGTAGTTATAGCTCTAGGTCGAGTGGTTTAATTGCATTTCATTTCAATTTGAAGGGCTTTTTCTTGTATTTATTTATAGTTCTTTTTTTTAACTTTGAAGATTTTACAAGTTTTATTGTTTTGGCATGTTCAAATTCAAATTTTGCCTTTTAAGTCAATTTTATTTTACTTCAAGTTTTTTTTGTTCATTTTTTATATGTTCTTGTTAAATGTTCTATTTTTTAACTTTTTCCCTGTGTAGTAAATTTTATTTTGTTTTCTTTTGAATTTATGGTGTTTTTTTTTTTTTGTTAAATTAAAATTTGCTAACAATGAATGAGTTTTAGTTTTTAACTGCAATCTGTAGGTTAGCTTCTGGTAATTTTGTTTATAATAATGGGTTTTTGTGGCTTGCAATGGTTGCAACAAGCTCAACAAAAATGTAATGGAATTTTCGGGTATAGAAGTTTTATTTTTTTTTTTGCGGTAAGATGATTTTTGAAATAGAAAAAAATTAGCGCAAAAGGCGGTTGATTGTTGTTTAGCCCCCTAGAAGTATGCAGTATTAAGTTTTCAGTAAATATAAAGTTACAGATTTGAAAGTTGAGAAGAAAATCCCACAAATACTGCCAGTAAAACAAAATTTAGGTATAAGTATGTATATATATTTGAAATGATGCTGGTAAGTAGCACAGCACAGTGGAGCTAAGCAGTTAATAGATAGATACAAAAGAAGAGAGTTGTCTTAAAACACACTATTATAGCTCTGCTGTTTAGTTATATAAAACAAATTTCAATAACAATGCAATAAAATTATATTATATGATGATGTCCAATTCTCTGCAAATCTTTCAAAACGTTTCCGTTTATTTCTTTTCTAGAGTCCGCCGATGGCGGCTGTCAGCCGACTTACAGTCGATCGACTGTGTTCGCTGGTTTGTACCCATGTGCAAAAACCAAACAAAAACAAATTGAGCAATTGTTCTCATTGTTTTTATTTCATTTACTTCAAGGAAGGAAACAAAGCAAAATCAAAAAAAAATTTTCGTTTATTTTCTTACTCCGATTTTAAGTAGAAAGAAATTTAAGAAAAAATTATTTATAACTGTAATAGTGGCGATTATATTTGTTACAAAAATCACGTCTTCACTCCTGTATAATAAATAGCAAAGCTATAATATAATAACTATGAATACATTTATATATTGTATTTGCTAGCACAGGAAGACTTAAATTTATTTATGGACGAGCAGATAAAATGGTAAATTCTATCAAAACATTTAATTAAAATTAACAAAAATTTTACAAGAAAAACTCTTTGTGGTATTTCATTATAAAAAACGACTTATTTGAAATCTTTATTTTTCTGAATAAAAATAAATAAAAAGTTTTTTCAAGATCCCTAAAAACGTTTTTAAATTCAGAAAAATTTTGTACAGAAAAGGGAATACAAAATTTTTTTGTAGACTCTAACAAATCATTTAAAAAACTAAAACTGATATTTGCCTTTCTTTTTAATGTAAATGAGAGCACAAAATAAAACATCATAAACTATTTATTAAATTTAAGAATTAATCACCCTCATTGGGAATAAAAGTTTTGATTGTGTCAGTGTACGGTTTTCTAATTTTGTTCACCATTTTTTGTTCATGAGAAATATTTCACGTGAACAGAATGTTTGCCTCTTATTCCCGAGAAGTGTGAATATTAAACAAAATGTGTGTGAATATTAAACAGAATATTAGATAAATTAAAATTTAAGTAGCAGAGACAAAAACCAAAAATTTTAGGAGAACGAATTTTTCACCTAACAGCCCACTGTCAATCATTTAACAGCACTTATAAAATTACTTACGGCCTGTTTCATGATATCGAAAGGAAACTTTCGACTGAAAATTTATATTGAAAACAAAAGCGAATTCTCATATTTTATTGTTGTTTTCAATATAAATTTCCAGTCGAAAAAATCGCCAAAACGAAAAATCGTCAATATTAAAATAAATCGCTAAAAGTGAAATAAATCGCCAAAAACCTAAGGAAAAATCGTCAAAACGTAAACAGTAGCAAAAAAAATTAGAAAACGCTAAAAATTAGAAAAAATGGCAAAACTAAAAAATCGCCAGAAAAAACCGAAAAAAACGCCACAAGCGAAAAATTGCAACAGATTAAAAATTCATCAAAATTAAGAAGTGGCAAAACTAAAAAAAAATCTTCAAAAACCGAAAAAATCGCCAAAACGAAAAAAGCGTCAAAACTAAAATAAACTGCTAAAACTCAAATAAATCGCCAAAACGAAAACGCCATTAAATAAAGGTCGCTAGAAGAAAAAAATGAAGTAACAAAAACGGCAAAACTAAAAAAAATGCAAAAAAAAAGCAAAAAAAAAACTAAAAAAGCGCATAAGATTAAAAATGCCCTAAAATTAAGAAAAAGTGGCAAAACTAAAAAAATCGAAAAAAACCGAACAAAAATTTACCGGGTACTTAAAATGTTTAAAAAATGTCTCCACCCAGCCAGCTATTCGAGTATATCGGATAGAGTTCGAATAGATAGTATTAAATATGTAGTGTCCGTACGGAACCCTTGGTGTGCGAGTCAAAGTCGCACTTTACTGAGTCAACTTCTGATTATTTATTTAGTGATGATTCTTTAACTTGAAACTTGTGACAATGTAATATTTTTGAAAATAAGATGCACTCATTGTTCTATTCCTTTTTGTGTAATATTTTTTACTAAACACAATATATCATTTATGTATGCATGTATTTTCCCCACATTCAATGACCCGCATTATTGTTACTTGTTATCATCATATCCAAATCATTATCCTTGACCTTAAGCGTAGTGATAAAGTCAACATCATCATACTTTTGAGATACATATGTAGGTATATAAAAAAGCTTAAAAATATTAAAAGAAAAAAGCAGCCAAGTCTATTAAGTTGCTATAAAATAAATACACTTGACAATATTAAAAACGAGTACACCATATACAGCGAAAAAGTATTTTTAAGAGAAATATTTTTGTAGAAATTTATATTTTTAGTAAGAAATAAATAGTTAAGAAAATTTACTTTATTCACTTATTAAATAATACAAATACAATATATAAAAATATATGTAAAAATACAAATAATACAAACAAATTATACAGCAACTTAAAGGGGCAGTAACAGACCTTCACCCATTGTAGTGAAACACACTAGTCAGTGGTGGGAATAGAACTCACGACCTACGTACTGATAGTCTAGCACACATTAGATGATGTGGTTTGTGTCTTTAACAACCCATATGGGGCATTTTAGCATTATTAGCATTGAACGGAATGCTGTTAAAATCAAAATTGAAAATTTCGAATTTTGTACAAAAAAAGCATCGTTTTCCAATCACAAAAAAAAACTGCAAAAAAAAAGCGGAAATATATTAACATGTGGTAACATTGCTCATGCGGTCTGGGGGGTTACTGTGTAATTCAAAACGAAAGAAAAATCTTGCGAATTTTAATGTTTATAACATGTAGATTCGAAAGCATTTTCTTTCGAATCGAATTACAGAGTTGACTGACCCCCTCTACTAGCATTAAAACTAGATATCCAAAAAAGTATGCTAGAGTTTATTTATTTCATTTCTAAAGATTACAATCTCTATATCATACACTGGATGTAACAGCGTTGTCATTAGTGGCAGAAATATCTTCTGCAGCTCAAAATGAAATAAAAAAGTGCAAAAAAAATTTACGCAAAAAGAATTTTTTTTTATTAAATTAAAATTTAAAAACAGAAATATTTGTGTTATTTAAAAAAATAATAACGAAATTCCACATACATATGTATCTAAATCAGCTACGTCCAAACACACATACAATGACGTTGGCATTTTAGGTAAACAGCTTTGAAAGCTCTTAAATTTGTTCTTGTTTCTTTGCAAAGTAAGAGCAAGCATTGTATGTTGTACTCATGTCGGTGTGAAAGCACAAAAAGTTCTTGATAACAGTTTGCACATTGTGCAAATGGGCTGGACGTAGCTGATCTAAATATATAGTTTATTTGCTTTAACAAAGAATAATTTGGTTTGAAAAAAAAAGTGAAGTTCAAGCATATAGAATGCTCACCAAGCTTTTCCTGAATATCTCCCATTTACATGACTCGTGCAGTTCAAAAGTTTTGATTTTGACATAAAATACGAAGACCTCCCAGGCAGCGTTGCCATAATATTTTCTTGGAAAACTGAAAATGTAGAAGCTCAAAACGGATTTTAAGGTGAAAAAACTACTCATAAAAAATTCTTCAGTATTTTTTATATTTGTTACGGGGATTAACCCTAGGTCTATACCAGACATATTTTTATCATGAGTTGATAATGTGTGTCAAGCTGTTACGTTTTACCATCTTGAAAGTCTCATCGGCATCAGTTAAGAAAATATGGCTCTACAAATTTATACATATTTTAATTAATTGAAAGGGAAGTGTTTGAGTTGCACTATGGGATATTTTGCATTACATTACACAGGTTTCCCAGTGTAATTTTTTTTCGAATCAACTTAAAGATGAAAAAGGATCGAAAATTCAATAAATAAGGTAACTAAAATTTTTGCTTCTGTTTTTTTTTAGATTTTGTTTTATTTAAAGTGCACAATGATTTATTTACTTAATACACTTGCTTAGAAAAAATAAATTGTTGCTGTTCTTGTGAATTACTAAAATTTTGCTAAGAGAAAAAATTCTATGGGACCTACACTTTATTTTTTTATATATTTCGTCGTGTTTTTTCTCATTCTATAAGAAATCTAATTATTTCAATGCAGAAAGTGTGAAACTTGTTTTTTTTCAATAAGGCAAGACGAAAAAATATTAATACAGAAAGTGCTACTTCCGTATGAACTCATCTTGTAAACAATAAGACCAAATTCCATAAAGAAAAACACAACTTTCGTGTGAATTCCCTCTTGCTGTTTGATAAAGTACTAATGAACAAACCTTAACTGTTATATTAAGCGAAATGGGTAAAAGTATACCTTCAGATATCGTTATTAAAATAACAAAATTGAGATAAAGGAAAAATTAAAAACTGCACAATTTATAGAAAAACTTATTTTTTAAGCAAAAAACTAAAAAACTGCTCTAGGCTTAAAAAAACTGCTAAAATCAGTTAAAACTGCACATTTGGCAACGCTGCTCCCAGGCAAAAACAGTTCGAAGATGATGAATTGATGAACTACTCCATCAAGATTGTTTTCAAACTCAAAGAGAGCTTATGAAATTATTGGGCCTTGTTTGCAATTAGCAGGAGTTATCCAAAAGCAAGGATATCCAGTGCCACGCGAGTTGAAGCCGAGAGACGTTGAAAGAGACGTGAGGCCTAATAAAATAAAAACACTCTTTTTCGCAAATTTTCAGCAACCATATCTCTCGAACCATTTTAAAGCTTTTTGTTCAAATTTGGGGCATCCGATACACTTCTTTTAAAAACCAGTGAACATCTAATATCAATTTGGCAAAAGCAAAGCTTTTGAAGTTATTAGAAAAAAAAACGATTTTTTTAAGTTTTTCGTCAAAGATATCTTTCGAGCGAATTACACGATTTAAGTCGAATTGGCAGCAATTGAATTTTCTTAACCGTTATCTTTCCCTTTCAAATTTCAAATTACCAATTTATTTTTTTACTTTAAGTTTTATTTCTTTATATCTTGGCAATTGTGTAATACGTATTTTTTTTTTCTTAAACTTGTGTGTAAGTAGGATAATAAACAAACTATTGCTTTTTAACAAGACTTTGCATGTGTGTGTGTGTATGCGGGTTTGGTTGGTTTTTATACATATATAACGTAATTTTTATTTTTAAGAACAACATACTGACTCATGCACAAAAGCACACACTAGATACATAGATACACATGGCAATTTAAATATTCAAACATCAGGGTCACTTCATTTTATGACCATGTTAAGGTCATCGTCATCATCATAAGTGTATTACGAGAGCACAGTGAATATTGTTCAATGTTGTGTGTTGTATGTATATGGCCTTAATAATAGATTCTATACTATGGCTTAAAAAGTCAACAGCAGCAAAAATATGTGTAGACATGTATGTGCATATACATGCTGTTTTTATAAGAAGTTACATAGTTATCATAAATAGCACAGTTTAGAGATGTAAGAGAAAAAAAATAAACAGCAAGTATAAATCCTTATTTATAAAATTTTGCAAAATGTTATATTTACTCACAGAGAAATGGACAACAAGTTGTATACTTTTGCAGTAATAATCTTAAGTTTAGTTTGACTACACCTCTTTCTTCAACTTATTCAAGTACTGTGGTCAAATAGAGTCTTCATAAGTTATAAAAAGTTAGCTTGGGAATTGCCTGAAATCTTTTTGTGCTGATCTGTTTCTTTAAATATAATCATTCCTGAATTATTTGCCAAGGAAACTGTAAAAGTTTGCAGATAAGTATGATGACATACATATACTTTTCAAGAGAAAAAAAAGCATTTATTTTTTTTCAAAATTAAAGATATAACGATTAAATAATAAACAAAACTTTTCGAAAACAAATATTATTGCAAGGGATGCAATATTTATACCAAAATGATGAGTTTTAATTTACAACCAAGTACGACTTCGTTCATGTTCAGAGATGTAATCCGTGTACAAAGTCGTGAATACTTAAACCAGAACTGGCAAATAAATGTACAAATACTGTTATTTATGCTCAAAACTATAAAACCAGTACAGAACAATGTTTATTTAAAGTTTCATAAAAATTCAGTTGATTCGAGATTTTAAAAATCAAAGTTGGGCGTTCTTCAAATGTTAAAAAAATAAAATAATTAATATTTATTGAAAACATATAAACAACATACGCTTAAAATTTTTCAATCGCTGAAAAAACTGCAAGCTGACAAATATTCATATTTGGCAACATTGCTCATTCGATGTGTTCTCTCATTAAAATTATATACCCAAAAAAGTATGCTACAGTTTAATTTAGTTACGTTCAAAACCCCACATACACAGTATGCAGCAGCGTTGCCACTTGTGGAAAAAGAAATTACACAGCTGCAAGTCTGAAATAGTGTATAACCGAATGAAATATTCACTGTTGCCAACTCAGCTATTTTCTCGTCAAATCTAGCGATTTTTAAGTACATTTTGCGGGAAAAATTATGATTTAGCTATCAGCGGAAATTCTAGCGATTTTTTGTCGATCTTAATTCGCTTTAAAATGTGAGCTTGTTTAAAAGTGGTGAACGTATATGAAGCAAACTATACAAAAAAAAAATGATTGAATAGCGCCACAATTGTGCATGTGTAAAGGTGAGCTAATGTAATGTCCGTCCTGATAAGTGCTTTTATACATAAGTAAATACGTTTATATTATTAATCCTTTGAATAGAGCTTTAGATAAATGTTATGCTTGCATGTTTTATTAGACTTAAAAAATTTATTACTCCAAAACGGGAACTCACAATACAAAAACCAGCAGGTTTGTCAGCACTACTTTTACTCTATAATTTTAAAATATTTTTAACTGGGGAAGTCCCGAAGTAACAGAAATGGCGAATTACATATGTTTCTGTACATACCAGATCGACACAAACAAAATTGGTGGAAATAGGTATATCTGTGTGGGCCTATAATATGTATATCTTTTTTAATAAAAATAAGCCTTTTATTAACCTATTACATTACTTTTATTTGGTATTTTAAAAAATTTTTAGGAAAATTTGTGAAGTACGAAAGAAGTTAACAAGTTACCATAAAATTTTTGAAACAACGTAAAAATACATGTATTTTTTAGCTATTTATCGCTAAATTTAAAAGTCATTTTGAAATTTAGCTATTTTCTTGCTATTTTCTTGTCTACTTTAGCGATATTTCTTGAAAAAAAAGTTGGCAACAGTGAAAATATTGCAAAAAAAACCTAAGAAAAAAAAGCTATGCTATTTATTGCGTGATACAGTAGTTAGGACGCGGTTTACTTAACAAAAATAATCGACACTATTGCAGTTATAAATTTATTTTTGTTTTGATTTCTTAAAAGCGGAGTGACAAAATAAACGCAACAAATTGTTTGATTTTGTTTTGTTTCGTTCTTTGAAGTGAGTGAAATAAAAACAAAACATAGATAATGAGAACGATTGCTCAATTTATTTTTGAAATATTTGCGACAAATTTGACATCATCATATAATATAATTTTATTGCATTGTTATTTAACAGATTAAAATTGTTTTACTTAGCTAAGCAGCATAGCTATAACCGGGTGTCCTAAGACAGCTCTCTTCTTTTTTATTATTAATTTTCTTAGGTAAGCTTTACATTTTAAATTAAAATTTAAAAAGATATTATTTTCTTGTAACATATAAAAACATATAACAAAATTATACATACATACATACATATGTATGTGTGTATATAATAAAATTTGCTATAACAGGCTAAGGCTCGAACAGTATTTTCACACTACATATTTAACTCTACTATGTGTAAGTCATAAGGCCTGTTAAATTGTCCTTAAAAAATCTTTAAGAAAAATTTAAGATTTTCTGTATGCATGCTACGTTGCAGCTGCAGCTTAAAGCATTAAACACATTCACCACAGCAAGCTACCGACTACGAAATGTCTAAAATAGAATACACATGTTTATATGAGAATAATTATTTTGAAGACATCAAGTCAACATGGCGGCAGGTTGTTGCCTATGCTGATTTTGTCGTTGTAGTCCAATTAAACTAATTTCTATTTCTTTGGCTGCAATGAGAAAATTCAGTGTTGCCAGTACAATACAAAATATTGAATGAATGATATCGTGCAAATATTTCATATTATTTAACAGAAACAATATCCAAAAATTGATTTAAAGCATAAATTGATTAATTTCTATACTTTTACGTCATATAAGTAATATAATATCTATATAGGTGCGACATATTTGAAGGTGGCAATACTGAACTATGTATTTATACTCAAATATGGTGCTGCCGTCTCCAAAATAATTAAGTAGCTGGCTACGAGGCTACAAATGCTGCTAGCGGCATTTGAAGTCGTGTCTTCGTGTAGCCTGCTGTGGTGAATGTGTTTAATGCATAATATTTAATTCATTAACTTTATTTGTAGAGCAACAACAACAAAATTATATATACATACATATGGGTAATTCCAGAAAAAGGTCAACAAACAAAAAAAATTTTTTTTTCTCAAAAATTTTTGTTTTGTTTTAAATAATAAATTATAAAGTTCTATACTTTACAAATGTAAAAGCGTTTTTAATTTGTGAAATTTTTTGAGCAAAATATGGCACTTTTTCTTTGCTGAATCTTTTTTTAACGATTACTTAAAGTAATTTGTATTATTTTTCTATTTTTGTAATTTCCAAATTTCCTACTTACAACAACCTACGCATTAGCGGGAATAAAGAAGAATGGAGCTCTAATAAGGGAAGTAATATTTCAAACTATTTAACTTTTCTTTGTGTAAATCATAAGACCTGTTAGATTGTCCTTAAAAAAATCTTTAAGAACATTTTAAGATTTTCGCTGTAGCTGCAGCTTAATATTTAATTCATTAACTTTATTTGTAGAGCAACACCGTGCAGTTGCCAATTAAATATGTTAATTTTCAATTCAAAAGAGGAAACGCACTAGCGTAACATACACGGCGGGACATTCGACACAATTGCGTATTACATATAAATCCAATCCACATTTTAAAATTTATTACCGAGCAACATGTAAACGCATTTCATTTTTACAAGATTTATTTTAAATGCTTAAAGCACATTTCTGGTTTCCTTTCGTTTAAGCAAAAATTAAATTATATACTCATGACCCAGAAATTAAAAATACCAATAACTATTGTTAATTCTTGGCAAGAATGATTTTAAAAAATTACATAATTCTCCTTCGTTTAACATTTAAAACACACAAGTACAATATAACTGCCACAATTTAATGCTTGGTCATACAACAAGTGCACAAGCTTGCCACAAGTCATTAATTAGATTTTTGCCAGTTACACATGAAATATTTTGTAGCAAGCAAAGAGCAGCAAGGTCCTCATAATCCACCATACACCATCCACCATCATCATCATCATCACGTATGCAGGCATGCATGAATGCATGGAAAGCAGCACGTTTTATTAATAAAAAAAACAGAAATTAAATATTTGTTTTTTATAGTGGCTGATGGAAAACTTTGTCGCTAAAACGTTGACTTTTTTCATATTATTTTCCTTGTCGAAACAAAAGCAAAAAATTTTTTAGAATGAACATGAAACTTTCTGTTATTGTTAAAAGAAAAAAATTGCAATAAAGCATGCATTGCATTTAAAGCAAAGGGGCTAGCAAGAGAGAGAGAGAGAGAGAGAGAGCGGACACAAAAGAGTGGCAAAAATCTATTAAATTTATTGTTATTACTAGACTTTCTTAACGATTTTTCATGTTCAACACACGAATTATTGTTTCATTTGTTCAAACTACAAATTCTGCTTGCAACACACATAAATGTTAAATGAAAAATAGCGCGCTGTGTGAAAATCTCACAAATTTGTTAAAAAGTATTGAATTGCTCATGTGTGTGTAATATTGTTGGTAACTTTAAGTGTATGTGTATTTATATATTCGTTGATGGCGGTAAAATTGTATTGAGCAAGGCACGCCAGCACACTTAAAAGGTTTAGTTAAACATTTTCTATACTATAAATTTTATAGTTCCCTTAACGAAGACATATCACACACACTGTGGGGCATAACTTATTCATATTTGTTATTTTTTATTTATTTTTTTTTTTTGCTTTATTTAAGAATTTTTTTATTTTAATGAAGCAAACTAAGGTAACTGATTTTTAAAGAAACTCTGAATAGAGCATGGTGCTCTAGCAGGCAATAGCGTGTCAAATATTAAACTCATATTAAACTACTCGCTCCATTACCCAATCGCATATCTACAGGGAGCTTAAGAACAATTTTATATTCAAGCAAGATACATATATCTAAAGGATGTATGTACATTCCAAATATCCTTATTGGAAAGAACGCTAAAGATGACGCATAGACAAAAGCGGTGTTTTTATCATTCAAATTCGACGAAGGATAAAGGCAAATTTTTCCAAAAAATATATCCTTACATTTAAAATTTTAATTCCACCCACAATTTTGAGCATAATACAAAAACTAGCTTATAACAATTTGCAGAATTATACAGTTCAACTCTGTGATAAATTTCATTTCAATCGGTGCAAGTATATGGACACCTTCAATATATCCTTTATTTACACTCCTAAAATTTGTTTCTTCCATTATAAACAAAATGCTGCAAGAACTAACAGTTTTATTTTTTAAAAGAAAAAAAGACTTAAGCATTCTAAGAAATTTTGCTGTAATTGGCACCCATATATCCTTAATATTAAATTTTGATGTTAAGCTTTAATTCGTAGCCAATTGCAGCGAAGCTAGATTTGTTGTTTTTAAACGTATACAATCATTGTCCCCGGTAAATTTTACTGCAATCGGTGCGAGGATACACCTATTTGCCATATACCCTTAATTTTAAATATTAAATTTTTCCTACAATTTTCATTAATATGCAGCGAAAATTGGTAGAGTTTTCTAGAATTACACATTTAAGCTTAATCGATGCAAGGATATTTTTACCACACATACATACATACAGTCATATGTGTATACTTTATATTAAACATTAAGTTTTGGCTGCAATTCCTATTTAGAACCTGGAAAAATTGATAAAGACTTCTAGTATCACCCATTTAAGCCTTTCGATAAATATCTGTAAAACCCGTACGTACCTCCCATATATTCTTATTATGAATTATGAAATTTTTCCAGCAATTATTATCTAGATGCAGCTAAAATTTCTTTATTAACTCATGCATTCAAGGGTTTTGGTGAATTTTAATGAAATTGTTGCAGGCATACATATGTCATGCTTTCATATATCCTTTATTTAAAAAATATTATTTTTTTTACAATTCTCATCTTTATGCAGCGAAATTTAGTATATATTTCTAGAAATGTCCGTTTAACTTTTTCGCCAAAAATTTTTCAAAATCGGCCCAAGGACATAACTGCCTCTCATATATCCTTTATTTTGATAAATAAAGTTTTGTTAAAATTTTTAACAGAGTTCAATGATCAATTAAATCTCCTTATACAAAATCATACAGTCAAATTTTCCTTTGAATTCTTTTTCAGTTACTGAAAGGATATGCTTTTTTTCTATATACTCTTAAATGAAAAAATTTTATTTCAGCTGCAATTATATGAAATTTTATTATAATATTTCTAGAAATATTCAACTAATTTTTATGGTAAATTTTAGTTCGATACGTGTAAGGACATGCATAACTTCCATATATCCTTAATTTTTAAAATTTAATTTTGCCAAATAATTATGGTCAGAAATAAATGAAGTTTTATTTATTTCTAGCATTACATAGTGAAGCTCATCGTTGAGTCTCATGGCAATCAGATCAAGGTCATGCTGAACTCTCAAATAACTTAAATTTTTAAATATCAAATTTTCGCTACAATCATAATCAAAATTGAACAAAAGTTCATAACTTTTTCCCAAATTATTAATTTAAGCTTTCTTATCAGCTTTAGTTCAACCGGTGCAAGGACCCGGAGGCTCTCCATATATCCTTTTTTTAACTACATTTAATTTAAATTATTGTAACAAGGCAACGGAAAGCGAGGATTATTTCCACACTATTAGAGATAACATTCCTTTAAAAATTCATTTTATTCAGCTCAAGGACATGTTTACCACACATGTATTTTTAATTTAAACATCTTATTTTAGCTGTGAATATTTTAATAAAACTTAGTAATTATCACTGAAACGAGACAAATTAACTTTACTACTAAGTTACGATTTCATCTGTCTAAGGACATGCCCAACTCCTTTAAATATCCTTAATTAAGAAAATAATATTTAAGACACAATAAAGATCAGGAAACTTTGAAACAGTTCGAACTTTATTTTTAAGCTCTTTCGTAATTTTTCTTTTGATCAATGCAAGAATAAGCCCACTTTTGGCAAAATACTAAATTTTAGTAACAATTACGATCAGGTGGCAGTAAAAACTGGTAATTATTATTAAATTTATATAGTTTAGCGTCCTGACAAAATTTTATTTCATTTAGTACCAGGATAAGTACAGCTCCCATATATTCTTAATTTAAAAATTTTAATATTATATATTACTGTAGGCGAAATTTTGACAAATTTTATAATTATTTCTAAAATTATATCGCGCTAAATTATTATATAATAATATTTTAATTTTTATTTTTTTTTTTTTGTTTTCACTTAAAAATATATTTTTAGCTCAACCCACTGTGCTCACCAGTCTCTGCAAAATATGAGCAAAACTCTTTAAATTTATTAAATCTTTTATAGCAAAAATAAAACAAAGAAATTTAGCAAAAGAAAAAATAAATTGCGCTCATGTACAGACATACGTCTTTTCAATCCTTACAAATCCTTGTAATAAGTGTGTCACAGAGCATTTCTTCTTTCTTTACGTATGGGTGAAATAATCTTTATGCTTTTGGCAAGTTTTTTTTTTGTTAGTGCTGTTTTCAAGTTTCTTTACTACCATCTTTTCTCTTGCATTATTCTTTCCATAAATAAAGCTCATACAAAACAATATTTTGTCAGTAGCTTTAGTTTTAGCTTTTCTTTTTTTTTTTTTGTAAACTGCTATCGGTTGTATTGTTGGCAAAAATTAATTGCAATTTTCATTTGTGACATATTTATTTCAGAAGCATTTTGTTAAAGTAAAAACTAACATGGAAAAAAGTGAAAGGATAGAAAACTTATGTATGTGTGGGTGGGTACTAATTTTTATAAGCTCTGTGTGTGTGCTCTTGAGTGTCTATATAAAACGATTAGTTTTAAATTGAAATTGAAATTGCTTGCTTAAGCAAAAAAAAAGAATGAGTTTTATTAGGATTTAAAAACAATTTTCGTAAGGATTTTCAACAATATGCTATTATATTATTATTTAAGCAAATCCTTAAAATAGGCTTCAAAATTTCATGCACTAAAGCACAAGGTGAAGTTATTAAAACAGAGACAATTTTCAAAACAAATACTTGTAAATATAACATATAATAAAAATATTTTTATTATAAATTTTATATAAAAAAAGAGAGAATGTGTGTTATCTCTTTTATGATTCATAAATTCCTGCACGCTTCCTTTGCGATTTATGCTGCATAACTTATGTTGTCAGGCAAACTCATATAGGTGAAAAATTAAAATTGGTGATCTGTTAAAAGTAATGTCATCATCATTGGCTACTCGTACATTAAAGGGAATATGTTACAGCAGAAATATTAAAAAACAAAATTGTATTATATTTTTCATAATGTTGTGCTTTAGAAAAACCATCATAATCCTCCATGCTAATGTTATGATTGTAATAACGCTTCAACGCGTACATTTTCATATCAAAACCTCAACGCGCAAGCATGTTGTTGTTTATAAGGCCAATGATTTAGTAAAAGAAACAAAACATTAACCCCTTTTAGTGCAGATGTGCACGAATTTGTCCACTGATGTTTTCTATCTAATGAAGCGCAATTTTTTTTCAGGGGAGAACGATTTGAGTTAAGATTTCGTGATTAAAAACGTATGGAAATAAAGTTAAATGCACACTTCATTATCACGAATACGGAGCAATAAAAAAATTCTTTATTCAGATTTTATATTCAGACATTTAACTTAATTAGAATTTTTTTTACTAAAAAAATCTTAAATAATTGTTGTTGTCATCCATATTCTTAATGCACAAGCTTTGACAAAAAGAAATTGTGCTTTCACACCAATGACAGCACAACAGCCAGGGGGCAAATCACAGCATTCGATACAACTCGTAGTTTAAAAATATTTCCAACAAACTCTATTGAAATATTTTTAAATTACGAGTAGTATCGAATGCCGTAATTTGCACTCAGATCTCGGCGACAACTGCTTACTTTGCCAAGAAACAAGAACAAATCGCAAGAGCTTAAAAGCTGTTTGCCTCAAATTCAAATATCAGAGTGTGTGTGCTTGGACGTATTTAGCTGTTGTAATCCATAATTTCAAACAGAAAAGAAATACAAATGTAAAATCAACATGCAAAAATTTTGATTTCAAATCATATTAAATTTATAAAAAATATATTTTTATACATAAGTATGTATGTATATTATATGTTGTTTAAATGTGTTAATGTGTATTTGCTGTGTCCATACCCTGTCGGAAAATCACTATCCGAGCACAAAAATAATAAACTTGTGGTTAACTTTTCTCAGACTTACTAAAAGCTAAGTTCAATGTCATCAAGAACTGGCCCAAAATTAATTCTTAAGTTGAGTATGTAATAGGAATTGGTGAGAGTCAACAAATTTACTCTCAGCTAATTCGGAACTCATTTTAATTTTATATTAATAATTTGCTGTTATTATTTTAGATGCTACCTACGTGGTGTAGCGCATTTATTATATAACATGTGATGATATATGGTTCGAAACTTAGCAATATATTTTTGTGAATTTGCTGACTATCAACTGACTTAAATAAAGACAACTTTAAGTTAGTTAAAAAGTAGTGCACAGTGGGATAGTAGTCCAAGTGTCAGTCAGTACTAGTTGAGAAATAGTTAGCTTAGAGTTAGTTTAAAGTTAACTCAGTTTCCAACAGGGTAGCTATAATGCACTGTTGTGCTCAGATGTGTTACTTATTGTTGTTTTGTTGTTGTTGCTCGTGTTGTGTTAACATATGTTTCGAAATTCTTGAGTACTCGATTCAATAAAGTTTTACATATAGCCTTATTTATAAGAATTATGAAGGATTTATAAAGACTTTTTAAGAAACATTTTGTATGAAAATTTGTTTTAAATAACCTGTTTAAAGCCTTCATAAGTTTTATAAACAAGGCTGTAAGATTTCAATCTGCTTAATAATTTCGGTTTCAGTTTTCATGTTTATGTGGAATAAATGTATTAAAACATGGCGGCCCAAAAACGTGTTGCCCACACATGCAAATATTTTCTGCGTTATTTTTTTTTAAATTTATAGTTTGAAAAAAGTTTACCTAGTTTTGTAATTTACATTAATTTAAAAACTAACTTACATGGAAGAGCAGCAATAAATGAATAAATTTTTAACTTACCTGTAAATAAATAAAATAAACGAAATTAATTAGTAAAAAATGTTAAATCAAAAAACATGTGCATAATATTATATTAATTGTTGTAAATTAGGGATGGCAAATTTGAGCTTTCATCACAAAACACTTTTCAGCAAATTGAAATACGATGAATCAAATCAATTCACATATTCCATTTGCAAAAAAGTTTCGTACATAAGACAGAAATATACATCAACTGACACCACACACAGTGGAAGAACGCTAATGATGAAGGTTTAGTGGCATTCGAAAATGGCTAGCTGTTCCGTTCAACTATGTTTTGTTGTGAGAATATTTATTTAATAACTTTGATGTTATTTGTTTATTAATAATTATCACATGTAATTTGGCTTAAAAAGCGATACGAACTTTAGCCCGTTCAAATCATAAATAAAAAAACTTTTAATTTAGTCTTGTTAAAAATTTTGATAGTCTTATTTATAAAAAAATATTAAGGCTTTAAAAAAAAATTTAAGGCATTTTAAAACAAAATTTTCATAAAAATTTTTTCGTATAGTCTTAATCATTTTTATAAATAAGGCTGTTAATGTTTAAAGTTCTTTAATATATTTTTCTTATTAGAACTACATATTTTAAAACAAACCAATTTTTTTATAATACTCAAGATATTTAGGAAAGCATTTTTTTAAATTTTTATGATGTCTAAAGACATAAAGAAACAAATAAAAAAATCAGAATAAAGCAATAGAAAAGATCACTTATTCAATTTAATACGACACGGAATTTGATAACACGCTCAATCTACTGTGGTTTCTGGAGTTTAATAGCATTGTGAAACGATTTCATAATTTTTTTCATGTATTTTTTTTGTAAATGAAACACACTCTGAATGAATTCGACTTCTTTCTGCACTTAATTACTTTCCTGCTTCTCTTATATTTTGTATACTTTAATCTGTAGTCGTTTTGAACACTTCTCCAAAATAAGTAGTGTACTCAGTTTCGTAAATTGTTCACTTATTTTCTTTAAATTCTTCATTTTGATTTAACAGTACTGGAATATTAAATCAACAATATATAAAGTTATTTCAAAAAGAAAAATTTTCTTTAAAGATTGCTGCAAAACATGTTGAATTAACATGAATTGCATATGAGGCAAAGTCATTGCCGAAACTTGTTAAATTAAGCTTGTTTTCTAATGTTTTAATATGAAATTTGTTTGCGTGTTTGTTTGGGATTTTCTTTCGGTTATAAAAATATAAAAACGTGTAATTTCGCCCTTTTGGCTTTCATCTAACTATATGTACTCTTCACGTACCTTTTCACAATGTATGATTAAGAGTTAACGTGAACTTTAACTGACTTTAAGAGTTAACGTGAACTTTAACTGTTTAAAATGTCTAAAAACAAGAAATGTACCCCTTACAAATGTACCTTCAAGTTATAGCGCCAGCCAAGGGTTAAATTAATTGCACTGTACTACTGAGCGCGCTATTTTGTGCACTCTTTTTTGACACTTATGCCAACGTCATAAACATAAAATGAAAAATACAGCATCAACTGAAGTAGCTGCTGTTGCTGCAATATTTGCAACAAACACAGCACTTTAAAGTATTGTAACTTTCTGTGGCAATTTCATCAGGCATCCTACACATACATATACAGACATATGTATGTACCTTTAATGACATTTAGTATTAAAAACCATCATAAATGGAATGCATCAGGCATATAATAATATCAGCGAGCCAGTCATGCAGGCTCGGGCAGTCAAGCAGCACAAACAGAAGGCAAAAGAGTAGGAGGGCAAGCCAACCATTAGTAAGTAGTACGTAGTAACCAATGCACCAACCACTCCGACCGAACAACATACGAGTACATACTATACATATGCTGCAGCACAATATAAATAGAAAAAATTATATAAAAGAAAAAGTTAAATAGAATCATAAGCTGGCAGATTTTTTTTTTCGTTTTTACTTTACTCTTTGTTTTTAACCCAAACTATAATACTCTTTACTTTGACATACGGCTTCTCTGGGAAAATGAGTGAGGCGAACGAACGTTGGGTATTTTAAGGCACATTGCCGATGTATAAAATATTTTTACAGCTGCATGTAACAAACTTACAACTGAGCTTTCACAACACATGATATGACGACGATGATGATGCCGACAAGGCCATCCAACCATGAGATGTATGTTTGTGTGAAAGTGTGTATGTATTTTAAACGTTAGTGCAGGAGTATATGAAGCGAAGTTGGCTGTAGTAGGTTATAGCCAGCTCAAACTGCTGTAGCACAAAAAAATATTTTATACATTTACAAAGAGCATTCATATCACTTTAGCTTTTCCTTTTATACAAGGCTACACTATGGTCGGCTATTGTGGCTTTTCAATGACACATAATATTCGCATAATATTCGAGAGAATGCTGTTATGTTAATGTTTGCCATATTATTGTTTTTCCATCTCTGATATGACACATACAAGATATTTTCAGCCCGAAATATAGATAAATGTGAATCACGAGCTGTAGTATATATTTCAAATACACAACAAAGCTTATAGTAAGCTTTACCTGGATTCAGTAACTTTTATTACAATATATATATATAATAAATATAATGAAAATTTATCGACTTTGCTATTCAGTAACATATTTTTACGATATTCGCTGTCGGTTGAAGTAAATAAAGTGAAATATAAATATCAAATTAATTTTGTTTTTTTTTTAATTCTTCTTTGTACTTTTTGATTATTTTGAAATTGTGTATGCAGGGATGCCACATGATATAAAATTAAAAAAAATTGAAAATCGTAATGCTTATCGACATATTTATTCGCTTGCTGTAATGATAATGTGATTCCGTAATTTCTTTTTTACAATTGTCTCCAGCTTTACCATTTAATTTAATATTATGTGGTTTCGCTGTATAGAAAATGTGAAAATAAGCGAAAAGCACATAGAATAATAATGAAAAACTCAATGAATTTGATCTTGTGATTTATTTATTTTTTTCTCCAACCGACAGCGAATATCGTTAAAATATGTTACTAATTAGCAAAGTCGATAAATTTTTGTTATATTTATTATAGTATCGCTATAATCTTCGTAATTAAAGTTAGTTAAGTGTTAATCCAGTAGTGCGATTCGTTAACTTTTTTAACCATAATCGCATCGTTCAAATAATTATAACGAAAATTTACCAATTTGCTATTCAGTAACATTTTTAACGATATTCGCTGTAGGTTAATGTCAGCTGTATCGTTATTCAAGCGACTATAATTTATGTGCTGTTAATTTTATCGACAAAAATCAACAGAAAATATCAGGTGAGTCCTATCTTTAAAAAGGCAATCGTTATTTTAAACGACAAAATTTAAAAACAAAAATTACGATTGTCGGATCGCTAAAAGTTACTGAATCGCACTACAGGTACAGATACTGGTATGTGATATTTTGATCCTTTTATTCGCGTTTAACAATATTTTTGGCAGAGAACTCTATCTGAGGTGGAAAATTATGCAATTGAATTTGAATTTTAAGTTCCCGGCAGTTCCCAAAAAAATCATTTTTATTTATTTATTTGTATTTTCAGGAAAGTAGTATCCCTAACTTAATTACGGCAGCAAACATATAGACAGACATTAAAATACAAATTTACAAAATTATCAAAATTAAATAAATAATTGTATAAATGTACATATTATAGGAACAATATTTATGAATTTCTAGTTTGAGAAGTAATTAAATAAAAATTGCTTAAAGCTAGTTGCGTTGCTATTAATTTGTTGTGTTTGTGGAAGAGTATTCCAGAGACGCGCAGTATGTATATAAAACTGCCATTCGAAAACAAGGAGACGATGTAAAGGAACTATAATCTTTTTCCCCTTAACTGATCTTGCAAACATTATTTTATCAGTAAGATATCGTGGCATTTCATAATAGATAATCTTATGAAGAAATAAAAGTACACGTATTTTAACAATATTGTTGAACGAAACGACAGTTTCGAGGAAAAATGAGAAACATGATCATATCTTTTCAATCCGTACACATACCTAATAATATTGTTGAATAAAACGTTAAGCTTTCTTTTGCTAATAGAGTCACAGCTAGCATAAAGCTCACAAACGTAGATTAAGGCAGGAACTATATATAAGACTTAGCAAAAAGTTGCCTTTTATTGAAAGGAGTATAGTGTTGTGATGACCACAGACATCTCAGCTTTGAGTAGTTCTGACCTACAACTGCGTTAACATGGTGTGACAAGGCAAGGTTGTTATTAAAAATTATTCCAAGATTTTTGGCAATATTTACAATAGTAATTTTTTCTCTGTTTATTAAGACCTCAACATCAGCAATATTATTAATTGATCATCATTAAGTCTTGAAATATTATCAGCAACTGAATTGGCTGGACTACTTAAATACAACTGCACATCATCTGCATACATATGAATTTTGCAGTGCAAACGTTGTTTAGATAAATCATTTGCTTATATATAAAAGAGTAGTGGTCCAAGTATTGACCCTTGAGGCATTCCCCTTCATAAATTTAATGCTGACGATCGGAGGTTGTTCGGGTAAAAAAATTGTCTACGGCTAGAAAGATATGATGATACACAGAGAAAACAGATTCGTTGAGACAACCGAATTTGTTGCCAATCGAATTTTGGCGGTTGCACCAACTACATGGAATTCTAGTTTAACGACTGTAATTTTCTTGTGGTATTTATAACCCTTAAGCAAATAGTTGCAGCAACAGGAAAATTTGGTTAACAGTATTAAATTTGAAATAAAAGTTGTTTGTTCTACCGAAATTATGGTTAGTATAACTAAAACAATATGGTTCCTGTGAAAAAAATTGGCCTTCCTTGCTGAAATAAAAATAAAAAATAGATGCAAATAAAAATACATTATTTAAGAAATTTATTATTTGACATTTTGTCATAAGTTTATTTTAATTGAAATTTATTTTCTGGTAGTGAAGCATGTTTATATACATTTCTTAAACCACATATTTTAAACAGCCACAAACATGTTATCTTATGCACATACTTTCAAAAACTATTTGAGAATTCATAAATCATAATACCTTTGAAAATCACAAAGGTTAATTTTTAATTTTCTGCGATAAACTATGATAGTAAACTCAACCTCGTAGTCAGTTGCAGCTACTGATAGAAAGTGTTTATTTTTACCTTAATATACATAGAACGAAAATTTTTTTTGTTGCCAATACCAAAAGTTGGTAGTAAACTCCAATTCATAATATTTTATTCGGTTGTGTTAACCAATAAGTTAATTAGTCATGACAAAAGCATACGCTCGGTTGATGCAATCAATTTAAGAATTGTCAGAATCATATACATACATATTTGTTACAATTATGCCATTATGGCAATGAACATGAATTGTTTTTTGGGTTAACAGAAAATTTATAGCTGACGTATAAGAAAAACTAAAGAAATACTGAAGTTTCATGCAAAGCGTACTATGGTTAACAGTGTCAAAGGCCTTAGAATGATCTAGAAGAATCAAAAAATTAATTTTTCCTTCGTCAAGTTCACGTCGTATGTTTTCAGTTACATCCATTAAAGCGAAGACACAGCTATGATTTTGGCGAAAACCTGATTGCATATTAGACAACAAATTATTATTTTTTATATAAAGCCACATTTGATTACGAAGAATTTTTTCAAGAGCCTTAGATAGAAAACACAGTATGGCAATACGCCTGAACTCTGAGTCTATTTTAGGTATAGGCATAATTTTTGCGTATTTCCATTTCAACAGAAAAGTGCTAGTCATTATAATAGTGTTGTATAAATGTGTGATATACGCCGAAAATCTACTTTTTTCAAAATTTTAATTTAATTTCCGTATAACATTTGACTTAATTGTGCTTTTGATACCAAATTCTGTTTTAATTATAAAACATTTTGTTTTTAATTCGGTCTTCATTTTTATATTGAACAAGATTTCACTTCACAGTTAGTAGAACAGTGGACCAAGGTTGGTAACATAAAGGCAACATTTTATTTTTTTCTCGAATATTTCCTAAACTTTCAACGAAAACCCATATACATATTTAAAGACTTTTTTTAGATCTTGGATATAAAAAAAATCAATCTGCAAAAGCCTTTTTATCAGATAAAAAACCTCAACTTGACATCGGTTTTAATTTTTTATTAACCCAAGGTTGCACACTTTTAGGCTTTGTGGCTCCACACCCTTTAAAGATATATAGTCCAAATTTAAGCTCTGTGACACCTCCTCAAATGCTGTAAGAAATTTTATAGCAACTACAGATTTTTTTCAAATAAAATCCCACAATGTGTATGGGCTCCTTTGGGCCCCACTGAGCACCGTCGGATAAATTTTCGACTATAGGACATTTTCCTACACACGTACAGGGAATCTACTCGGCAATTTGGAAAGCAAGAAAATATTTTAGAATTTCCATGTACTGGTATTTAAGATTAAAATTCGAAAGCATTTTCTTTCATTTCGGATTACAGAGTAGACCTCCAGGAGTCCTCTCTAATATTATGTTTCTTTCCTTCTTCTACAACTTTTGAAAAAAAAACTATTAACCAAACTCATATTTTATGCCTGTGATTTAAGTACAACTCACAAAATGCATGAATAAATATGTCGCAAAGTTTTTATTTTTTTTTTGTTATTTTAAAATTATTTCTTTTTTTCATTAAAATATTGCATGAAAGGTTTAATTTACAATGGAAAATGACGTGCTGGCAAAAGAAGGAAATAAAATCCAAATGAAGGATTCAAAAGTATTGTTTTTATATCCTGCAAAGTGCGTCTATCATATAAATTTTTAAAATGCAGACCTTTGTTAAGAAGGGAATAAAATCAGCACGCTTTTCCAAACAAAAAATAAATGAAAGATTATTTAATACAGGACATTCCATCAGACAAAAATGTCATGATGATGCCGCTGACAATGACAACGGTGACGAGCGTAAATAAAGACATGTTTTAAGCAAAGTGCAGAGTTCAGCTGGTTTATACTCGTAGTAACGATATCTTGCTGGTTTTCCTTTTTCCAATTCATATTGTGAAGAACGTAACAAAGTCTTACGTTCTATTTTGACAAGTATTGACAATGACACTGACACGTGTCAATTTTCCCTCTTTTTTATCAAGTATGTAGCAGTATATTCGTCTGTAATGTTGTTTTTAGTTGTATTGCGTTAAAGCAATGTGGCAAAAAGATATTTTTTTTTTATTTGTAGTGTCAGTATATACACAGTCCGAAATTTTGTGGTTAACATATTAAAATGTTTTATTTAACTCAATCTAAAGTATTTTTAACTTGAAGTGCTTATTTTTGAAGTCAAATTAATTTTTTTAAGTTTTATATTTAAATTTTTGTGGCAATTTTTTTAGGTGCGTGGTCACGTCAAATCTTACAAATATTAGTGTTCAACATCGCGTCACTTTGAGAGCTCAAGCTGCAAGCCAAGTTTCGCAAGAATTGTTCAGATAAAAGCACGTTAAACTTAATATTAATTTGTAATGGGCATGGCCCTGCCCAGTCTTTTAAGCACAAAAGTATGTAATTCTAAGAACCGAAACTTTTTACAAAGTTTTTTGGGAATTTATTACTAATCTTTCATGGGCATGGCCCAGCCCACTTTTAGACGCTGGGTTAAGAATTTTTTAGAGCTCAAGGTTTCATAATAAGCTTTCGAAATGTGCAAAAATTTCGCATTTTTAAATTATATACCGAATATAAATATTAATATATTCTTTAAATATTTTAGTGTACCTTCAATTTCTTTCAGTGTATTATATATTTCATATTGCCCTCAGCACATGCACATGATGCTCAAAGTCCTCATTCTCATCTGCCACCATTGCTATCCAACGAACAAGCACATCCTTATGATGACGTTATATTGTTGATGAGATCAAGGATTATAAATATGTCTGGAATTTAAGCTGCATTGAAAATGTATCGCATAAATTCAATTTTCCATTTGTATATTTCATTTCGTCTTCAGTCGTCATATGATACTCGTACTACAACCAAAATTGCCCAACCCAAAACATTACAAACAAACAAACAAATACATTAATAAAATAAAAAAAAGTTAATATGGTTATGCACGCAATTTTATATGCTACACATTTTATTGTTAATAATTTATTTTACATACTTCATCTCTCATGTTACAAACAGTGCGTGTGAGAGAATGAGTGCTGGAGTTAGAGAGAGAGGGTGGGGGCGAAATAAATTAACGACGTATAAATGTATGCTTTGCGTTTTGTTTATTTCCTCCTGTCAAGTGTATGAGATTAGTTTTGTAAGCCCATCATCTTATGTTTTCTTATTATTCGATACAGTGGAAAGAAACATTTTGATCTTCAACGGGGTTGCACAATTTCAGCTGGGGTTGGACGCGGGGCGGACGCAGGCATTATTTATTAAAGTTTTGACAGTGCTTGTAATTCAATGTGTTGCTTTATTGGATTTTATGCGAGAGGGTGTTTGGTATTAAAATTACCTTAATTATTAGAAAGTTTATGCCTGAATAGTTGAATTATTTTTTTTCTATTGTGTAGATAATAATTGAATGTGTCGATATTTTTTTGTTAATCTTAGTGCGGGATCAAGAACACTTGATGCATTTCGCATTCATAAGTTGAATGATGGTGTCAGCGTTACGTCTGTAATGTGATTTGAAAGCTTAAAATTCCTAGCAAATAATTGAAAACTGTGTGAAAAAGTGCTTGGTGGAGAGGGGTTTTAGTTAAGCAAATAAATATTATTTTAATGAAATTTTGTAACAAAAGTATAAGTATGTATTCTGAAACATTTTAACCACCAAAAAGAAAGCAACTTGGTTACTATTAAAAAATAGTTATTAATTAGATTTAATTTTTTTTTTATTAATATATACCCAGCAGGACATTAATATTCAGCCGTCAAATAAAAAAAAATCAAAACGTTTTTATTTTCATCAATCAATGCCGATATGCTTGATGAGTTTATTTGATCGTATCTTGGCCAATTTAAACTAATTTAGTTAGAAGGTTAAAATGTTAAAAAAAAATTATTCCTGTAAAATTTTATGCACACATCTCATACCGGATATTCAAGTGTGAATTATTATGAAGTTAGCGTTTGAAAGTGATTAAAAATATTTGACTAATTTATGTTGCTTGAGTTTGGGTGATTTTTTTAATGGTTAAAAATCAAATGATGATTTTTGGGAAAAATATATATTAATTTTGTGGTTTTAAAGCAAATGTTTATTTGCGTTTTAAGTGTGTTTTGAAGCATGAGATAAAAGTGGACATTAAGAAGATACTTGAGAGCGAAAGATGAAAAGGAAATATTAAAATTAAAGTGTATCATGAAGTGTAAAATGAAATTTAATCAGAGCTGTGCATAAAAGTTTATTAAAATTAAAGCATACTTTAGGGCGCAATTTTATTGTACAAAAATCTTGTGTTAAGTTAACATTAAATTTAATAAACGTTTATGCTTGAGTTTAATTTTGAGTCTTGCTATATACACAGACTTATAGTAGAGTTTTTCACTAAATACATATTGTTTTTGGCAACGATTTTGCTTTATATGTGGTGCATGTCAATTCAACATGATTTACAGTAACCTTCAAATTAAGTTTTTCTTTTCGAAATAACTTTATTTCATTTTGATTTATTATTCCAGTAATGTGCTATCAAAATGACGAATCATATTGAATCGACGTTATTTCAAGTTGAAACAAAGTGAATTTTATACGAAAAAAACATGAAAAGCCATGTTGAATCAAAGCTGTTTCAAGCTGAAACAACATGAATTTATTTTATTTTATATTATTTTATTTTATATTATTTTATTGTATTTTATTTTATTGTATTTTATTTTATTTTATTTTATTTTATTTTATTTTATTTTATTTTATTTTATTTTATTTTATTTTATTTTATTTTATTTTATTTTATTTTATTTTATCTTATTTTATTTTATTTTATTTTATTCTATTTTATTCTATTTTATTTTATTTTATTTTATTTTATTTTATTTTATTTTATTTTATTTATTTTATTTTATTTTATTTTATTTTATTTTATTTTATTTTATTTTATTTTATTTTATTTTATTTTATTTTATTTTATTTTATCTTATTTTATTTTATTTTATTTTATTTTATTTTATTTTATTTTATTTTATTTTATTTTATTTTATTTTATTTTATTTTATTTTATTTTTACTAATTATATAACTTAAGTGATTGTGGCATTAGGAAAATGTATTTGTTTGTTGTTAATATCTTTTTTAAATTTACAATATTTATAATTATTGAATTCCATAGTTTTCACATGAAGAAGAATCAGAAAGGCGTGTGAAAACATGTGAAAACATTGTTTATAAAGAAATATATTTTTTTAAAGACCTTCAGCTTAAAAAAATAGTAAGCCAAATAACATATGATAATTATTAATAAACAAATAACATCAAAGTTTGTTCTTTACTAGTTATGCACATATTAGTTAATTTGCTTATTTTTTGTTCTACTTAAGACCAACTTTTTTGTTTTGTTACGATTAAGTATATTTTATATTTGATTTTTGCCACAAGCCCATCACTATTAATTTTAGTTTATTTAATTGTCATTCTTCGATTTTAATTTGTTTCTATATTTAACAGGCTAAAGTTCGTATCGCCTTATAAATCAAATTACATTAATGAACAAATAACATTAAAGTTATTTGTAAATATTCGACAATAGTCAATTTCGGGTAAAAAATTAACTTGGAAAATTATGCCACTCAAGCTTTTTTGGCGGCTATGGCACGATATAATAATAAGAAGTCAAATAAAATAAAAATTCAAAAGATTAAAGTTATAATTCAAAAAAAAAAAAACAAACTGCGAAGCTACTTTGGCTTAACTGCTGCAAAAACAAATAGAGTCTCTGGCAGGAACAGAATCTGCGACACTCCGACTACTAGAGTATTACAACTACAACTAAAACTGAGCACAACAATGCATTGTAGCAATAAAATAAATAAAAATAAATAAAATTATAATAAATTTAATCCCCCATATTCCAGCTGTCGACATCGAACTGAATTTCACACAATACCAAAAAATTGGGGCTTGCTTATTCGCTCTCGAGAACAATTTTGTGCTACTGACAATCTATTCCCGTCTAGAATAGATTATAGAAGCCAGTTGCTTTCGACAACGGATACATAAGCTCCAATTTTTTGGTACTGTGTTAAAGTGACGTCGATGTCAGCAACTGGAATAAGGGTGAGTATGATTTCAAATCAAAATTCTTGCATGTTTATTTTAGATTAATATTATTTTCTGTGTGTGTGCATTAACTCATTCGAACATTATAATCTATTATATACTCGACTTAAGACACTTTTCCCCCTTTCTTGAAACTATGACATTGCTAACAGTTTCGAATATATTGTGTTTCTTTCCGAGTATAAGGGGTCCGTTGGTCACAATATGCGCAACAAGTTCGAATTGTAAAATGATCGTACATACAACTCTACAAAATGCTTTTTTTTATTCAGGGAAATAATATTTAGGCAATGAACGCTTACTACTAATACTAGTTTTTTTACCTTCTTTTTGGTAAAGGGTAGTGATAGTGAAGACAGGTGGTGACGGAAGAGATAGAGGAATGCTTCATTATTTTAAAGCTCTGCTTTTTTCCACGTTTATTAATACCACAGTGTTGCAGCGCCTCTGGTGTTAATGAGGCGAACTCAATTTTCAAAGCAGTGGTTTTTAGAAGCCATTTTATTAGTTATTTTTACTTTGAAGACGCATCTGCTACACAATGCCGACGAAGGAGGGCGTTCTGGTGTTACATTAGGATTATTATCCGCTGAAGCAGGTGTAGTTCAGTGACCAGTGTCTATGCCTTCATCACTTGAACTTTCTTAAAAAAAACTAATACAAAGGGACACTAATGCACACTAAAAAAATATGTAGTATTGTTATTTAATGACTGTCGGTTAGAACGGGTTCGAGCTACTACACAGAAAAAATTATTGTTGAATTTTTTTCAATTACGTTATTGCTTAGAAAAAATAATATTTTTTATTAATATTTTAATTGAATTTACTGCTCTATCAAAAAAGTGTTATCAACAGAGTTTAACTCATAATAGTATGATATGGTTAATAATTATTGTATGTAAATATTATAACTTTTCTTTTTATATGCCACATTGTTTTAAAAAAATAGTTTCAATTAAATTACCCAATTAATCTTTTAATTGGTTTTGATATTTTATATGAGAGAAAAAAAACTACTCAGCTTATATATTTTCTTTTTGATTCATAGTAATTTTGACATGCGTGGAATAAAAATAAAATATAAAAAAAAAACAGAAATTCATTTTGTTCGCTTATTTCTTAACAATCAGATCATAATAAGAAACACAAACTTATAGAGTCTATAATATAGACCAAATGTGAATGGTAATCTTAGCATATTGGCGATATTTGGGGTTCGATGCAAATGGTCTTGCGTAAGTGTGTATATGTGTATGTATATCTAGTATATGGAAAATATTGTAGCCTTTCTTTAAAATCCAATCACAAAATACACACCCAATTCAAAGTAAGGCTACGATATTCTGCATTTACCTTTACGCAAGACTCTCAAACAACGAATATGGCTATTGTACTTTTGTGCACCATTCGAAATTCAAAAGCCAGTTAGGTTTTTGATACAATACACAAATACTTCAATTTTTTATTCATACATACATACATATTTACATAACATAATTTTTTATAAATTTTTTTATACTATTTGATTTTTTCTATATGTCAATTACTATTTTAATAGAATCTTTAAAAAAATTTAAGTAGATTTTTTATTAAATTTTAAAAATATTTCAATTAATTTTTTAATTAAATATTTAAAAATATCTCAATTAAATTTTAATTGAATCTTTCAAAAACTATCAATTAAATTTTTAGTTAATATAATATTTTTTTAATTGAAAAAATCAAAAAAAATTTTCAATTAAAATGGATGAGTTAATACTACAATATCCGTGATTGGTTGAAAACTAATTAATTTTTTAACTGAATCTTTGTTTTTTTTAATTGAATCTTGTTTTTACTTTTTTCTGTGTACTTCAGTCAACCAGAGCAAACATAATAATTATAAGTTAAAAATATATATTATAAACAGCTGACTAACCCCCTAATTCAGTAAGAAGAATCAGGACGTTTTTATTTGAAAATACTTCCGAGTTCTTGTGAATTCAGTAAATTATTTACTTCAAAAATAGTTGTTGTCTTTGATAACGAAAAATAAAAATATTATTGCCTAATATTATATTATAACTAATAATTGTTTTAAAGAATCATAACTGCTGCTTTTTCCGTCCGTAGACAAGACGGCACAATCATCGAACAGAATTTGGGCATAACAAAACTATGGGATTGATCACATTTCCCAGCACAGTCATGCATTTACGAACAGATCCATATTATATAAAATATTTAAATTTGTTTTGATTTAATAATTTAATGTAAAAATATTTTACTTTCCTGTTTGCTTTCAAAATTTTTCTTTTTTTTTTTTGCACAAAAGAATATTTATTTCTTATCTTTCTCCTTCAGTTAATTTAGTAATTTCCTTTGGTAATAACAAAAAGAGTCTCAAATTTATTTAAAATTTTTCAAAAAGACACAAACACCTTTATAAAGATTTTCTCTTTAATCAAGTAAATATTTAAATATTATTTCAAGTGCAAAACTCTTACTTACTTTCTTTATTTTTTTTTCAAGTGATATCAAGAGCACATCCTTTCGTTAAATTTAATTTCCTTTTTCTTAATGCACAACAACAATGTTTAAACAAGATATTATAAGTGAGTTAATATTCCAGACAATAATAAGTAAGCCTGCTGTATTAAGTAACATATGCTAAAAATTAAATTTACATGCCAGATAAATAAATCGGCACTTACTGCTGAAGAATAGGAAAAATTACTCGTAATGAAAAAGCTGGTAATGGAAAGTAAAAATAATTATAAGATTTTTATAAGGTTAAATGAAAGTAAATAATAATATGAAATGAAATTTTTACAGAAACTGAAATTTAATAAGAAAACGAAGGTTGCTAATAAATTTATTTTTATGATTTGCTTTAATTCGCTTTTTTGCTCTACGAGTATTATTGTTTTGCATGCAAATCAAGTTAAAGATTCAGCATATGCTGTTCATACTTTCAAGGTGGCTTTTGCTCACATTCGTTATGGTTTCATTAAGGGAAATATTCATAAATTATAATTTTTTTCTAATTTTGAACTCACCCAAACTTAAAAACAACCCCTTTTTTGTTTATCAAATTCAACTTGGAAACATAATTGCATAAGTCCTGTTGACCACTTGACAACTCTACATTTGTATATACATTTTAGCAGCAGCAAATTTAATACATCATTCGGTTTGTCGTCTTGGTTTTATTAATAAACTGAGTGAAGGACGAGAAGCATTTGTGACGTGATAGCATAATTTTTTATTTCGATGTTTAGGGCCAAAAACTGAGAATCTTCCATTTGTTTTAAACAAAATTTTTGTAAGAACAAAACTTTTGAGATTAACTGTAAGCTTGTATATAGATTGATCTACAAGATTTGTGGCCCTGCAGGATCCTTGGAATATTAAAATGTTTTTTTATTATGATTAGCTTTCAACATTTTTCGCTATTCAACAGACTTTATCCAACAAATTTTAAACTACGAATTGATTCATTTATTTAAATCAATTTAACACTAACTTCTACTATATTAGACCCCTTAAAAAACCACTTACAAGAACTTTTAAGACATGAGGGATTTTTCAAACAACAGCTTTGCTTATTAAACGATTGCATTTATTATTGGCTTAGTACCAAACATGCCACGAGACTACATTTAAAAAACAAGACGTATTTACATTTCAAAACTGTTTACGCAGGCCTCTAACTTCTATACAAAAAGATTTTTAACCAAACTATAACTGGCCGCAATATTCTGTTACACATAAAACTTAATTATTCTATTTAGTGGAAACATAATTCGACTATTTTGCACTCGCTAAATTTCATTTATTAAATATTCCATTTGAAAAAGAGTCAACTACATAAAATCCTTTGCATCCTTAGGCATAAAACGGTTATGAAATCCTTGCAAAGACCTGATATTAGAGTGATATGACTGCAGGACATTTAGCAGCAAAAATGTTTGATGATGATACACAAAAAAAAATAACAACGAAAACCAACAGAATGTAGAAAAAAACAAGCCTCGTAAAAGGGAAATAGAATAAACAAAACAAACATTAATTCCTTTCAAAAATGCTGTTTGCCAAAAACTGGTACTGGTACTCTCTAACTGTGACAATAAAGATTGTTTTCCGCTTTGTCTGAAAATTCGAAGGGAGTTTAATAAAAATCAACACTTAGAATAATAAAGATGATTGAGATCAACGCAGGATATATGTATGAATGAAATCGCATGGAGGGTGATTTTTTTAATGGGTAAAAGTTAAGGGATGATTTTTGGGAAAAAATATAATAATTTTGTGGTTTTAAAGCAAATGTTTATTTGTGTTTTAAGTGTGTTTTGAAGCATGAGATAAAAGTGGACATTAAGAAGATACTTGAGAGCGAAATAGGAAAAATTAAAGTTAAAGTGTTTTATGCTTTTCGAGTGTCCAAAATGAAATTCAATTCATAAAGTTAAAGCATACTTTAAGGAGCAATTTTATTTTACAAAAATGTTGTGTTAAGTTAGCATTAAATTTAATAAACGTTTATGAATACCAGCATAATTTAAATATATGAAAAACCTAAAGAATTAGTTCTTATTTCCTATTTCTTTGTCAAACTAATTTTGAAAACTATTTTTAAATTTATATTATATTTAATTATTATTTTTAGAAGTTGCATTATTGGCCCGGAATATAGTGTAAAGGTGTGCACAATTGGTACTGTGATAAATCGTTCTGCTTATACAAGTGACTATTGCCAGCTGGAGGGTTCAACCGGACGGCAGTCACAGCCAATGCCCATACGATGGATGGCCTGGGAAAGTGTGTTGTTGGTAAGTAAATATTGCTCCCTTAAATAATATTAAAGCAAAGCTTTAAATATAATCACAACATCTTCTTAAATTTCTATTAAATATTGAGTTAGAAATATATTTAAATAAAATGTCTAGGTAATAATTTTTTCCTAAACTAATATTTACGATTTCTTTTTGGTCAGTTTAATATTTTTAGCAATTATAATATTGATTTTTCTATATCCTGCTACATATTTTCTAAACAAGCCACTGTTATAAATATATGTATACATAGATGAGTGTCCATATCAAAGTGTATTTTGTTCTTAATCCTTTTTACGCAGCAACCATAAATATTCATTTATACACTAATTTTCCACTTGCTAGTCGTTCATTTGTAAAAATAAAAACTACTGCAATGAGTTCGAATAGCGTTATATTTTGTTGAATTTATAAGGTTTTCATTTACCCCAAATTCAACAGTAGTTTAGCCAACAATATAAAAATATGTTAAAAGGATTTAGACAGGGGATAAAAAATAAAATAATATAAAAACTAAACTTTTTTTAAGGGGAAAATTTTCTGCTGGCATAAAAGGTTGAAATAGTTGAAGGTAACAAGTAATAGATATGTTAGGCAAGGGATCAAAGTATTAGAAAAATTTTTCTTATTCAAAATGGTGAAATATAAGATTCTATAGAAATGTTTAGAAACTATTAAATAGAAATTAATGAAGCCAAAATATCAGCCTAAATTTGATAACATACATAAAACCACTAGCGTTATCCTTGAAAGTAAAAATGGAATTTCATCAATAATTATAGCCACAGCCCAACAAAAATTTGCTATCTACTCCGAAAATAACACAGTCAAGGTTTTCTGAAAATGTCATTTCAAACAGTAGTAGGACAAGCCTACCTCCCACATATTTTTTTTTTATAAAAATTTAATTTCTGTTACAATTACGATCAGCATCCAATAAACATTTGCAACTAGTTGTAGAATCATTTCATAAAGTTCTCTTGCTACTTCTTAAAAATCGGCACAAGGACAAACATACCTCCCATATGCCCTTTTTTATAAAAATTATATATTCGCTACAATTACGACCAGAATACAGTAAAATAAATTGCAACCACTTGTACAATCACTTAATAAAACTATCTTGCCAATTTCATAACAATCGCTACGAAAACAAGCCTGCCTCCCATATGTCCTTTTTTATAAAAATTTAATTTTCGTTAAAACTTCGATCAGAATTTAGAAAAAATTTGCAAATACTTTTAGAATTACTTAGTTAAACTCTCTTGCTAATTTAGTAGTAATTGGTACAAGCACAAACACACCAACCATATGTCGTTTTTTGTATAAACTAAATTTTCGCAACAATTACGACCAGAATTCCGTAAAAATTTTGCCACTATATCCTTTTTATATAAAAATTTAATTTTCGCTACAATTGCGAGCACAATACAATAAAAAAAATGTGTAACTACTTGTAGAATCACTTAAGTAAGCTCTCTTGCTAATTTAGTAGCACTCGGTACAAGGACAAACACACCTGACACATGTCCTTTTTTGTACAAAACTAAATTTCCGCTATAATTACGACCAGAATTCAGTAAAAATTTGCCACTACTTGTAGAATCACTTAGTTAAGCTCTGCTGCTAGTTTCGAAACAAGCAGTATGAGGACAAGCCTACGTACGCAATGTCCTTTTTTATAAAAATTAAAATTTCGCTACAATTACGATCAGAATAAATTAAAAATTTTCAGCTACTTGTAGAATCACTTAATTTATCTCTCTTGCTAATTTCATAATAATCGGTTTAAGGACAACCTTGCCTCTCAGGTGTCCTATTTTATAAAAATTAAATTTTCGCTACAAATACGATAAGAATACAGCAAAATGTTTTAGAACTATTTGTAGAATCAATTAATTAGACTACCATGCTGTTTTCATAACAATCGGTACAAGGACAACCTTACCTTCCACATGTCCTTTTTATAAAATTTTTTCTTTGGCTAATCAAAAAATTAAAATTAAGTAAGTATCGGTGCAACCCAGCCTCTGGTTGCTACTTCATTGTCCCATCTCTCTCTCTCTTTCGTTTTCTCTCTCTTCATCTTTTTCTTTCTGTCCTCTTCTCTTTATGTCTCTTTCTTCTTCTGTTTCTCTATACTATAAGCTCACGCTTGACACAAGAAAACTTGAAGAGTTCAAGACTTTTAATTCTTTTAGCAGTAGAATGATTTTTTATCCTTGTCGAAATGTTGGATGCTTAACTCTAGTTGATTTTCACAACTTGTTTCTTAATTTCTTTTTATAATGAAATACTTATTTCAAAGCACGTTATATGTATATAAATATATCATCCTTATATTCATAATGTATATTAAACACGAAAAATCTCAACATTATTATATATATAAGAAGATTTAAGTTGAAGCACTTCAATACTATTTATTATTTGCTTTTTTTTAACAGTTGGCAAAGTTTCTTACAAACTACTTATTAATGTGTGTACTTAACCCCTATTTTCAAGAGTCCCAAACACAACATCCAAAGTCTTTGTTACCCAATATCCAACCACATAATTTTAACCATATCATTACTAATTATCTACTACAGGCATATTTTAATTTCATCATATAAATTTTATAGTGTCCTCTTCAAATATTCCATTAAAAGGACTACTTTGTCATTCATTTCAAACAGTGCTCAGTGCGACAGAGAAAAGGAACAGATGTTTTTTGTTTTTAAGTTACCACTTCCCCACTAACTAACAAAAACAAAAAGTTACTTCTCCCGTATAAATTTCATTGTTGTTAGCACAAATACAAAGATACACTTCTCATAAAGTAAATATAAAATATGTAAAGCCTTTGTACACATTTATAAAAGTATTTAAACAACAGTGAATATGTCCATATGTATGTTTTAGCTACTCCATGTTCAAGTACACCAACCACACTTGTTTGATTAGAGAAAATGAAAAAAAAAATACTTTTGTTTTGTCCTAAAATATTAAAGAAGTGTGCGTGTGTACGTACGTACACTTTCATATGTGTGTTAAAATGTTTATTTGTCTACTTAATCATATTTGCAAGGGGTCTACTACTAAACTTATTTATTGTACAATAGAAAATTTATGAAATTTTAACTTTGATGAAATAACAAAAACAAACAGCCCATCTAAAATTTCAGCCCTCACGAGAAGAACAACATACGAGTAGCAGTCAAAATTTTGTAGTTACTAAACTAACAACAAACAAACTGAAGAATGGTGAAAAAATTATATTCAATTTAATTATGTTTGAGATTTATATTTGGCGCTTTTTGATGGGGTAAAATTGACTGACAGGTTACTTGCTGGGCCTTTTTTTTGGCGAAAGTGGGGGGCAAAAGTTAGAGGATTTTGAAAAGAGTTTTAAGCTAAAACATGTATAAAGCTTGAAGTTGCAGAGCAAATTGGACAAGAACTTGCGATTAATTTTTTCATTATAAGGAATTAAATTTTTGTGCAGTTTTATTACAAGTTATAAAAAATAATGTGAAGTTTTTTAAAATTTCTTGATAGTAGATATATTTAAAAAAAAAATATTGCTTTTGTTGTGGATGACAATTTCTCTCGATTAATATCCCAGCTTTTTCAGGGATCGCACTGTAAAAGTTGTTATAGATTTGTAGATGGAACCTCATCAAACGAGTTCGTAGTTAATCCAGGGGTATCTTAAGGTTCCCTTATTTTTCCTACTTTATTTTTTATTTAAATGGCTTTTTATGACAAATTTGCAACCACATCTACTCTCAAGCAGATAACAGCAGCATTTACCATACGCTCAACAACGAATGAAACGTTCAAAATATTATACATTTAAATGCCAGCAATACCCAAATGTTGCATGATTACACAGAAAAAAAAATATTCCTGTACCAAAATCAATTAAAAATGTATTTCAGTCAATTAAACTTTGTAATTATTAAAAATTTTTAGCAAAAGTTTAATTGACTTAAATGTATTTTTAATTGATTTTTGGTTTTATTTTCAATTAAAGTTGTTGTTTATTGCAGGAATATTTTTTTCTGTATACACATACACCTTTGAATGTTAATGCTGTTTCATCCATAGTCGTTATGGAGGGTGTAAATTAGTGAGACAGAATAAGTTTATTCTTCTCATAAAAATCTATTATGATATTAACTGGACTAAACACATTTTTCAAATCTCAAAAGAAGAATTCAAACGTTTTTAATTTTTGGAGACGCTGCAAGAGATAATTCACTGTGTATTACTCAATTTCATCTCATTTATGGGACGACGCTCTAGAGCATATTTTTGGACTGCTCAAACAATTGAGTATAGAAGTGAGCGAAGAAACTCATCGGTGAAAGCAGCGATGCCAACCTGGTGCTTTTGGCACTAGTTTTAGTGCTTTTTGAAGACTCAAAACGCCCAATATTTAACGTTAGTGCCAAACTAGGAAAAAGCACTAAGTAGTGCTTTTAAAAAATTATTTATTAAAGTTACTTTAATAAAAACTTGGTGTATTTAGTTTTTCAGTGCAAAGCATACACTGACATATCTCTGACATATCTCATTTAAGACGATACTATCGCAGAAATTGAGAATAGATTAGAAAATATTAACATTATTAATATTCACTCGTTTGAATCTTCACTTGATTTTCACGTTAGTGCTTTTTACGCTTTTTTGTACTTTTTTAAATTTTAATGTGCTTTTAGAGTCAAAAAAGTTGGCATCACTGGCTGAAAGTAGAAAGTCAAACTCTATTAATTTATTCGGTCATTTATGCAATAAATGGCGTTTAGACTTGTATCGAACTATTTCAGTAGGTCGTTTTAGACACAAGCTACGTACCTACTTTAAAAATATCGATAAAAACCAATTGTACTTTTTACGCGTCCATTTCTTTTAATAAATGCTGTTTTAAAGTTGACTAATATGATTTAAAGAGCTTTCCAGATTGCACTCCTATATTCCCCTGAATGCATCACTGTTGCGTGCGTTTTATATATGTATAATGATACTATAAAGCACACATAAATCTAGACATGCAATGTATGCATACCCTGTCGGAAAGTAAGTTAACTTTAAACTGATTTTAAGCTAACTACTTCGCAAGTACTGCTGACAGACACTTGGATTACTTCCCAGCAAAAAAAATAATCGAGATTTAGAAGCAATTGCTTACTAATAAAAGTCTCTTTTGCATTTTTATAGCTTTTTTTCTCTTTTTAATGTGTTTTTTCTATTGTAGTTTCTTATATCTCTTCCATAATAATATCTCGGAAGGTGTAGTTTAATATAACACAAAAATAAGCGCTTCGGAAGCACGGAAAAGCACACAGTGCATCCCCTCTGCCATAAGAGGATGCAATAACCTAAGCTTATGTCAAAATTTAACACAAACACTACGAAGTCTGTCGGCTGTTTATGTTAAAACTTTCAAATTGAATGCGAATGAAATTTTTACTTTGAGTTTTTATTTTTTATTTTTTAATTGAATGGTTTCCAAAAATAATTATGTGCTTCGGTAGTTCAGTAGGTAGTATTCTAGCCTAACATACGGAAATCCTGGGATCGACTCCTGATTCAGCGCGCGAACAAAAAGTAAAAAAAAAGTAAAAAAAAGTAAAATATTTTTGCTGAATTCAGGTCACTCCGGCAGGCATGAAAGAATCACATTTTAGATCGACATGGCAGAGCTTCTACGCCATGAATCACATATAAAAATCATGCAAAATTTCATGCATCGGGTAAGCGCTTGCATACCAAAGGAGCACTTATGTAGGTGCTTCCAGCGAAGCAACATTTTTTGCTAGGTTACCAATGGAAACGACTACTGACTATTTTAACATTGCGATGTCCTAGGCCATAGTCAATTGTTTCACTCTGCATTACTTTTCAACTAACTTTAAGTTGATTTTATTTAAGTCACCCGGTAGTCAGTGAGTTTGCAAAAATATGTTGCTGGGTTTCGAACTATGTATCATCACACGTTGTATAGTCAACGCGCTACTACCCAGCTAAGATAACATCTAAAATAATAACAGCAAAATTTTAATATAAACTAGAAATGAGTTTCAAAGTAGCTGAAAGTAAATATGTTGGCTCTCACCAAATCCGATTACGTATTCAATTTAAGAAAATAATTTTGGTTCAGTTCTGTATGATATTGCAGTTAGATTTTAGTTAGTCTAAAAAAAGTAAACTATAAGTTTATTATTTTTGTAGTCAACCACATATACTCCAATAGGGTACTTATAGCATATGTATGTATTAGTGCGTGTAAGTGTGTTTGCCTTCTTTCCGGTTGAAGTCATGCCTGCAAGCTTTAATAATATTCTACTCCGATGATTGTTGCTGTTTGCTGATGTTCTTGTTGCTGTTTCTGTTGTTGTTGTTGTTCGTGCTGCTGTTTTCTGTGTTTTTAATTTTTTGTTTTTGTTTGTTTATTATCTTTTCATTTTATTTAACGTTTGTTTTATTAAACAACTTTTCTTACTGCGTCTTATTTCAGGCTTTTTGGTGTCCCAAAGAAACAAAAAAAAGTTAATAACAATAACCAAAACAAAAATAATGTTGTTTACACATATGTTTTTGTATCTGATGTCTGTTTTAATACCCTACAGTGCTTAGAGACAAGTCTATCACTAGAAATGCATTTTCATCAGGGATAAAAAAAGTTTTTTTTTTTACAAGATACAAAAATCTTCCTTTCCCTGCTCTTGCAGTAAATTAGTTTCCTAGATTTTTATTTCATAGTTGTTACGACATTATTAAGAGATAGCAAGAGTTTACAAATATTGTACTTTTATTTCATAATATATTTTTGTTGGTTTAAATGTTATATGCAAGTATTTAATTCAGCTACGTCCAAGCACATATACACTGATATTTGCATTTGAGGTGAACAGCTTTGAAAGGTCTTACAATTTGTTTTTGTTTCTTTCCAAAGTAAGCAGAAAGTATTGTTTTCACCAAGATCTGATTGGCTGTTGTGTTCTCATCTATGTGAAAGCACAAATCGCTTTTGTAAAAGCTCGCACATTGTGCATATGCTTTGGACGTTGTAGCTATTCTAGAACACTGGAAATTATTTATAGCGCTGCGGGACCAAACTACTTACTGCATTAGCAAAACCTTATGCCAGCAAAACTTTCAACTGAGCTTAAAAATTAATAAAATTTCATTCGGTTGTATAGATAGCTTTCAGCAAGCAAGAGGCAAATTACGGCATTCGATATCGATCGAAATTTCCATACTTCCGTCTTCCATACAATTACTATTTAATATCTTCTCTAATAAACTCCTCTCTCATGACCTGGAATATTGCAAGGAAGGGCTAATAATGAACCTGTTGCGTGATTAAAAGGTTCTGAGCGCTGCTCAAGTCCTCGTAATAATGTCGGGTTTAATAATTCTTTGTTGCTTATAATGGTCCAAGTGTCAACTGAATACAGTCGAATCCGCTTTAGCGCAACACGCTTTACTGAAAAAAATCGCACTACTGAAAGCGATACAAATCCCCGCACTGATTTTAAACGTAGCCAGTCTTATTCACTTCGCTTTAGCGAAACATCGCTTTACTGAAAATATCGTATTACAAGCCCACAACTACGTTTTATATGAAACTTACTTCGCTTTAGTGAAAAAATAAACAATGACAAATATATTTATTAGAAATCGATTGCATAACTTAAGGCTGAAAAAATTTTGCATGTTTTGTAAGTTAAAAAATTAAATGGCAAAATGTATTTGTCCTTATCGCGCTTAAGTACTGATTTTAAGCAGTACGCTTAACTGTAACAAATTTCAGTAATACGAACTACGTTTTAGAGAATAAATCGGATAACTGAAAAAATTGGGTTTTTGGTTATTTCCACTAAAGCGGAGTCGACTGTATTCCTGCTTTATATGCGAACTACCCTAACTAAGGCTTCAAATATATTTTATTAGTAATGTTAAGTCAAAAAAAAACCGAAACTAAAATTTTTTAAACAGTCAAATGATTTTTGGGTTCACTCTTAGAACTCCCTATACCCAGCTTCACTCATAACCAAAATAGTCATTGTCTTTGCTTGTCCTTTTTATATGTAACATGTACGCATTTAATGGGTAAAAATTCTCTGTAATAAGTTAAAGTGCCAACAAGAGAGAATATTTATATCTTTGTGTGCGCGTGTGTGTGTGTGTGTGCCGCCACTGTTCCGTTTCCTTTTGCATTAAACCAACACAATACAAACTCAAGTATGTAAACGTGTGCGTTTTACTGTTATCGTGTAGTTAATTAATTTATTTAGTGTGGTTATTTCTCTTTCTCGTTTTTTTTTTTGCTTTTGGGAATTTATCCTGTTTTAAACATTTTCCGACACATGTGAGTCTCTCTTTGAGCATGTGTAAGTAAGCATGCCACAACATATTTCAAATGAAAAGACCATTATTTCATTTCTGCTGTTTTATTTCAACAATAGTAATCATATGATTAAAAAACAAAGCCACAGAAAAAAACGGTTTTCAAGGATAATATTTGTTTAACAAAAAATACGAAATAATTTATGGTTAAAGTACGTTTTAAACTTGATAATAATTAAAGAGATTTTTATACAAAGAGAAGAATGAATGCATATAATGTGAATACATGAGATAAAATTTATTTTCGATTGTGTTGAACTCTATATACAGACTTATTTTTAATATATTATTTTATATGTTTGCTTATTACAGGGAAAATTCACCTCTAAATCAGATGTCTGGTCATTTGCTGTAACTCTATGGGAGATTTTAATATTTGCTCGTGAGCAGCCATATCAAAATTTAAATGATGCTAAAGTTATTGAAAATATAGGACATATCTATCAAGATGATAATCAACATGTAAGTTTATATGCAAATTTTCAACTAGTTTTAAAATTTGTATTTTTTTTTAATTTAATTTACAAATTTTGTTTGAATAAAATGTATTAAAACTTATGAGCTGTAAAATGAAAGTTGAAGTCATGTAAGCAACGAAAACATTAATTTGGATGTCGGAAATGGCCAATTGGAAGTGCGTCAGGCCTGTTGTGGGCCAAATTAAATAAATATTTCTACAGTCTTACCAAAAAGAGTTAACACAATTTATGTAAAAAATTCACACTAAAAATAACACCTAACTCTGGCTAGCAGAGTTCTAAAGGACTGATTTTGTTTAACACACTCAATAGCATTTTAAAATTTCGATTAAAAAGTAAATAGCATTCGAGTAACCAAATAAATTAGACCTTTAACTCGGGTTATAGTATTTAGTATTTAGTGCCTTAATCGAACAAATTAAATTTCTAATCGAGCAACCGATTAATTTTTACAAACGAATAAAATTTAAATTTTTGTGCAAGCAACCGAAAGATTTAAGATTTATTGTATTTATTAATTCCATAATTTTATCCAAAAATAAATCGAACAAATTTAATGTTTAATTCAAGTAACCGATTAATCGATTCTTGTTTAATTTTAACAAACGAATAATATTAAAATTTTCGTTCAAGCAACTAAAAAGTTTAAGATTAATTGGATTTATCGGTCTTATAATTTTAACTAAAAATAAATCGAATAAATTCAAAGTTTTATTCGATTAACCGATTAATCGATTCTTAGTTTAATTTTAACAAAGGAATAAAATTAAAATTTTCGTTCAGGCAACTGAAAATTTTAAGCTTTATTGAATTTATCAATGTTATAATTTTTTCCAACCACAAATTGTATTCGATAGCCAAATAAATTTGAAGTCTAAAAAAAACAAGTATGTAATTGATTTTAAATTCCATTCAAGCAGGTAATGAATTTTAAGTTTTATTAGAGTAATCGAATAAATTTAAAGCTTTGTCTAACTATATTCACTTTGATTCGAGTAACTAATTAAATTTTAGAAGCACGTATGAGCAACTGAGTAATCGAATAAATTAAGGTGTTTTTTCGAGTAACAGAAAATAAAAACTTTATTGGAGTAATTAAGGTTTATTGGAATAATTCAGTAGATAAATTTTAACTTTTATTCGAGCAATTAGTTTTAAGTTTTAGTCGATTTAAAGAAAGTTTAATGAATAATCAAATAAAATACAAGTTAGAAATTTTATTTGAACAATCGACTCAATTGAATTTTGTATACGACTAACCGAAAATATAAGATCTTTTATTTTATTAATCGATTTGAATACTTTTTTGAGATGCCGCAAAGTTGGAGGAAAAGTGCAATATAATAATAATAATAATAATAATAATAATAATAATAATAATAATAATAATAATAATAATAATAATAATAATAATAATAATAATAATAATAATAATAATAATAATAATAATAATAATAATAATAATAATAATAATAATAATAATAATAATAATAATAATAATAATAATAATAATAATAATATATAAAGAAATACTCTAATAAATTCAATGTTTTATTCGATTATTTCAATAATTTTAAAATTTTGTTTGAATAACTCAATATTTTCGAAATCTTATTCGAATATTCTGCTTTAATTCCGATAGTAGAAATATTTAAAAAAAAAATTAGTGCTGAATGTTGTAAGATGAATTTTTATAAAATCTGTAAAAAAAAATTAGTGAAATAAAGGGTGTTTTCTATAGAGTGACACAAGTTTAAATCGTAATAAAACAAGGAAATATATTTCTCATATCAATGAAATTAAGGGCCTTGTAATATTATTGTGTATTTAGTTTTTGTAATTTAAATTTTTTCATATAAAATTTAACAACGCTTGGCGCTGCCTTTTACAAAATTAGGCCCTAAATGATTAAACAGAATACCGGCAGAAACACATTTTCCATACAAATTGACACAAGCAACAGCCCCAGAAAGCAGTCGTCTATTTTATTTTGGGAGCGGTTTTTCTGATGCTCTCACATATTAATACTCATTCTCACAAAAATGCTACCATACTTTCAATAAATTTCATACATTTTGTGAACAAAACTACAAAGAAAAATAAGCACACAAGAAAATAAAATGAAAATGAGAGAGCATTTGAAGTTACTGCCGTCGATTTTATTATGGGATTTATTAATTTGTCAGCGATTTTCCTGAAGTTCCAGAGTTTATTCTGTTTCATTAGGGCCATCATCGTTTTTGAAGACATATTTTCTGTGGATGTAATGGTGTTTCGACAAAAGCTTGTGGATTCTCCTCACTCCAAATGCGACAATTCAGCCAGAAATGGGCTTCATTGGAAAATAAAATTTTTAATGGAAATTCAAAATTAGTTTGATGTACAGAAAAATTATTTTGATTAAAAGTTTCAATAATTTGGTGTAAGTCGGTTCATAATGAAATTTCGAAGCAAGCTAAACAAAAAGCAACTATCAGCTGTTAAATGGGTGCTGAAATAAAGCAGTGAAAACACTCTCTAAAAACACCCTATAAATGACGGAAATTTATTTGAAAAATTTTTTTATCTAATAATTGTATTAAACGAATAAAATTTATTGGAGCAAAAATTTGCATTAAACCAGGAATATTTTTTGTTAACAAAGAACTAAACTTAAAACAAAAATTATATTATATAAATTTTTGTTCAAGTCTTATTTCATTTAAAATTTTATTTTAATTGCAGCAACTTTTACCCATACCCAAGAACTGTCCTCGGGAAATTTACGATTTGATGTGTGAGTGTTGGCAGCGCAATGAATCAAGTCGTCCTAATTTTAGAGAGATACATTTGTTTTTGCAGAGAAAAAATTTAGGTTTTAAGCCGACTTTAATGACTTATTGAAAAAAATATATAATAACTGAGACGAATTTACAACTAAAAGACACTCAAAGAAACATATACATATATCACTTAAAGTAAACCAAAATATCAATTATGAATTGAATTTTTTTTTTGTAAGTAAAAAATACATAAAAATAACTAAAATTTAGTATAAGATTATAGTATAAGATTATAGTTTTTAAAAAAGAAATTTTTAAAACTAAGCTTTTAGTAACTAGACATTTAGGCTAACATAAAAAGAAAAATTACAAATTTAACTCGAAAGAAAAAGTTTGCAAAATCGTAAAAAAGGAAATTCTAAAAAAAAACATAAATTATATTATTATAAAATAAAATTTTGATTTTAGGAAATTTTCAATATAAAAAAAATCATTCAAAAGTTTGTTATATCAAACACCTTATTATTGTATTAAGAAGTCACCTCAATTAATTGTATTAAACCATAAGCTTAACATTAATAATAATAATAAAAAAAAGAGATAAATTGCTTAAAATTTTTCTTCCTATTAAGTTTGTATATATAAAAAGAATAAAAAGAAGCCTTGTTTTCATTTAGTGACAAATAATGAAACTCAATTATAGATGTATTTCTTTCTAAATGTGTCATAAATTAAGTACCTCTAAAACTATATCCTACTAATTGACCTGTCATTTCACTCAATTAAAATTATACACATACACAAAAAAGAAGACAAACTAAATAAAAAACATACCTACATACATACTTACTTACATACATATGAATGTATATCCTCAAACATTAACCTCATATACATACATATATGGAAATCCTTCAACAAATTACCATGAAGAGCTCATTTATTTTTTTAGGTTTTATTGGAATACAAATCATGCGTATTACTCACTCGCAGATATAAAATTCTAAAACTGAATCTCCTTAACTCATCTTAAACCTGCATATTCACGTTTTTGACAATAAATCTTTTTAAGATTAAATGTATGAGAACTCATTTCGAAAATGAATTTTAGTTCATAAAAAGAAGTTTTTTGATTTTAGTTTTTGTTACTTTTTTTATGTTAAAGCTTTTCTGGATTTTCTTTATTTAAAACAACAGTAAATGCTAAACTTCTGTAATGAAAAATACGCCCAAGCGATATGCGCAATGGGCAAACTTTTTATAAGAGCTTTTGTGCTTTCACACCGACGAGCGCACAATAGGCAATCAGATCTCGGCTCTTACTTTGCTGAGAAAAGAGCTTCCAAAGCAAAGCTTTCAAATGCAAATATCAGAGTATGTGTGTTTGGACTGATATAACTGATATAGAACAACATAATTCTCAAGCAATTAAAAATTTTTTTTAAAGCTTATACTAAAAAAATATTAATTTTTAATCAGAAATAATTCGTAGTTAGGCTCAAGTTCAGTAATTTCAAATTCTTATTGAATGAAATATTTTTATTAATTAATGTGAGTTTCTAAAGAAGAGAAGAAAAATTAAACTTAGACTTTAAGCTGGGGGAAATACCGATACTTTTCTGTGCAGCCACGCACTTCATCAGCACCCTAGTCTATCTTTTTTGGTAGAAATTCTTATTAACATCAGCTATTTAACGTAATTTTACAATGAAACGGAATATGAGAAACGATTGTTGTGTATACAATTGATTTACCTTTGGTAAACACATTTATAAGTATCACTATTAATTTTCTGTTTTTTTCATTTTTTCGTTTTTCTATTTAGGTTAGCACGAAATTATTATTATTAATTCACTACAGTTCAATTAAAAAAAAAAAATCTAAAAAAAAAAAAAAATTTCTCACAAAAATATTAATCTTTATGTCTTTTGAAAGAGTTTGTAAGGTAAACATATATGTATTTATGTGTCAATAAGGAAAAAAGTCCTTAAGTCATATTTTGCAGTTCTGCAGAAAGATCACTTTTAAGCTTTCAAGTCGATTTTCATTCATTCTCTGTTAATTTTTACTTTTTTAAGCAGACATCGTTCTACACACTATAAGTAATAAATTTAAGTTCAAATATACCAAAGTATAACCTACATTAATCTTTTATTCCAAATGGGATTAGAAGGCACAAGTCATAGTGGTATAACTTCCTGAAAAACACACAAATTAATTAAAATTTTGACCAGGAGTACTTCCAAATATGCAGATTACGGAGGTACCATTAACTCAAAATCAGCTTATCTCGACTAAAGCACTTTTTCCTTTTTTGAAAGCTATAGAAGTTTTATGTAAAAGTTTTCTCAAATTCTTACAAGCATTTATTTTCTAAAAATTTTCAAATATTTTTCCAAAGTTTCTGCAAAAAAAAATTATTTCGAAGTACATATAAATAATAGTAATAATAATAACTATTTTTTTGAGCTTTAGCTCTGTTTATACTTTTATTTTTAAATCAAATATTACAATGTTATTTAGAACTATACAAAATATTTTTGTGATTGAAAGGAGAAAATGCAAGAGAAAAAATTAAATATTAAAAAAACAAAAAAATAAGAATTATCCTGAAGGTCAAGGAAATATTGAACTAAAAAATAAAAATATAAATAGACTTAAAACCTAATATAATAAGAAATCTTACATTTCAAAACTAATAAAATGTTAAGAGTGTTTGACATAATTTTCAAGAATACATATTGTATAAGCAGGAATAATTATATTTTTTCTCTATTGAACTTTTTTTTTTGCAAAATCTCTTTCCAATCAAGAAAAATTATTTTCTTTTTCATAAAAAACGATTTTGAAATATAAATAATAATCTTGCAAATTTATTATAACAAAAAGTCTCAAGCTTCAATATAGACTCAAATTTTAAAAGTTTCAATACGTTTTTAAAATCTTTAGAGCTTTTTGTAACAAATAAAAATAATTTGAGAAGTTATTTTCGAAATCTTTTATATGAAAAATTATAATTTAATATCACCAAGAAAGCTATATATTCAAACTTGAGAAAAAACTTTGTAAAATATCAAATATCTTTAAAGCTCTACTCAAAGTTTTTGTTAAAGATCTTTTTCATGCAAATAAAATAAAATTAATTTTAAAGCTAAACTACAAGTCAATATTATGTATAGAGCTCATTTTAGTAAGTTTTATAATGTTTTTACAAAAATTTATGTAATTTAAACCAAGAAAGAAAATTTAAGGTCTGTGCTGCGTTTCTGTAAACTGTGAGAAGTTCTCGCAGCGAGAAAAATTAAATAATTATATTGGTTGTCTGCCATATTTTACACAGGGTTGTTCATATAAAAACTTAAATTTACTTAAATAAATATCACCAAATAGTTTTTTTCTAACTCAGCTTGTGTTTCACAGGATAATAAAGATTTTTCGATTCGAAAGGTTCTCTTATTCCTCACAGAAACGAGGCACTGCTTGCAGTCATTTCAAATCCGTTATTGTGGTTTTAAAGCTCTTTTACACTCCCATTAAACTAAAAAGTTTTCGAAGATAAATTAAATAACTGTTGAAAGTTAAATATTTTTAAACTTTTTCTCATAACATTTTGTGAAATTTATTTTTCGAAAAAAGAATTGAAATTATTTTGTAGCAATTTGTTTGTTTGTTATTGCGGAACATACCTCACAAAAACCTTATCTTTTGTATATTTTTATTATTATATAAGCCTAAATAATAAAATAAAAAATTAAAAATTTTAAAAACCCCAGAATATAACTGGAGAAGATGTTATATCTTCTAAGCCGCTGGACCGATTTTCTTCAAACATGGTTAAGTACCCTCTCGATCAAGTCACCTTTCAAACAAACAAAAATTAATCAAAATCGGTTTAGTATGTGGACACGGACAGGCACACAGACACACACTACAAACTGATAACACCCCTTTTTTTGGTCGGTTGTTAAAAATAGCCCTTCTTATTTTTCTTTTCTCTCCCTACATTGAGTAAAACTTTTGCCAAAAAAAACTTTCCTTGTATAAGCGGAATTTTTTAGTGAAGGTTAGAAATCTCCTAAATTCTTCTCCAAGCTTATTTCTATTATTTGTTGGAACTTATTTAAAAGCTATTTTACAGCTTTATCGTGATACTATATTGAAAGTTAGCATAAGCTGAACTAATGCATTAAGTTGTCAAATACAACTTTAAACGATACTACAAGGCTTATGAATTGGTCCAATATGCAAGCTAAAAGTGCAGCATCGTGGTCACCATCATATAGGTCCTAAGCAGGCAGTCTTTCGATTTTTAGATTTTTGAAGACTGCTTTAAATCAAAAAAGAATTTTTAAACATTCTTCTTTAGAATCATCTATTTTTTAGCATCTACTGTTGTTTATTTCAATTTAAATTTACATCAATCCAAATTTGACTTAATTACATATCTTTGAGCTAAACTTATTCCCTGGTGCCTTTTTGCTGGAAAAACATAATCATCTTCTTTATTTTAAATTTATGAATTCTAGAAACTTATTTGAAACTAAAAATTAATAAATTCCTCTTAGTTTTGTCCTTTTGTCTCTTCTATATATATATTAAAGCTTTATTATCAAAGGTTTCGCTAATTAAAAAAAAAAAATAAAAGATTAAATAAAATACACGCAACATTAACAAACACATTTATTTAAAAATTTATAATTTTGCTAAAATTATGTAAAACTAAAGTTGAATATATTTAAAAAAGAAAAAAGCATACTTATGTAACAAGTTTCTTTAAGAAAAAAAAAATAAAGAACATGAAATAACTAATTGAAAAGCTGCTTAAGATTTTTTACATACATAAGTATAAATTAAAAAAAAATAAATAGTATTTTATAAGAAAAATATATAAAAATAAACATAAAACTATTTTTTAAATATAAAATTAAAAAAAAGGAATATAAAATTTTTCATCATATGATAAGTGAAATGATATTTGCTCAATTCACAAGCCTGTTATGTTTCGTTAAAGTTAAAAAATTGAAAAGAAACAAACAAGTTTTAAAAGACAGATAGATACATTTTGATTAAAATTTGCTTTTCAAATACATTCAATGCTTGTGAATTGATTAATTTGAATTGCAAAGAAGAAAACCTAAATATGCATTTGAAAAATATAATTAAAACTAATATACATATAAAACAGAACAATGTGCGCGCCACAGTGATAAGGTCACTTGCTTACAAAAAATGCAACTGGCATGTAGAACTAAGAAGGCACAAAACAAACTTATCAGTTGAAATCAAAATAAAATAAAATATTGCAGAGTTGTCTCAAATTATAGTAACACCCTAATATGTAAAAGTTACAATAAAAGAATAGTTTTTGGCACTATCCCAAAATACGAGTACCCTAAAATTACGGTGATACTATAATTGTGGAAGTCACTTTATCAATTGAAATTTATGTATAAAAATTGTACTACTTTTTAATATAACAAAATGTGTTTAATAATAAAAACACAACAATAACAACAACAACAAAAACCAAAAGGCTAGAACAAATAAAATAACATTTACATAAATACTATTCAGGTCACTTTCAACAAACACAGACTCAATTCAATTTCAATTGTCACATATAAAAATTATTATATAATAAATAAATAAAAGGAAAAATAATAAAATCAAACAAATATGTATTCAACACTATTATTTACTTTCATTTATTTTTATTAAACAATACATATGTAAACTAACATACATACATATATATATATATATATATATATATATATATATATATATCATACATATGTGCCTACATGTGTATGTAAATGTATATTATTCCAAAAAATATATATGATGACAATGATTAAATATATAGTTTCACTTACAACGAATATTAATTAATTTATTTATTTATTGTTAATAAACTATTTTTTTTTTCTTTCTTCTGTTTGTAATTTAGCATGTCCTTTAATGGGTAATTTATTGTATAATTAGTAAAACTCTTTTTTTTCGTACATTTTAATTGTAAAATAAACCAAAATACATGACATTATTAATTAAAATTAATCACAAACAGAAATTATATTATTTAGTATTTGAATTTACAGTGGCAAAGTTTTGTAAAATAAATGAACAAAGGAGGTGATTTCACGGATTAATTTAAAGAAATTCTAGTACAGTGAAAACTGAAAGTACATACACGCTTAAAATGCACAAAAGTCTACATCACTAGGCAAAAAATGAATATCATATGAGTAGTGATGCTTTTGTAATGACGCATTAATATTGAAAATTGTGAGAGAAAACTAGACAAATAAGCAAAAAAAAAACTAAAAACTTTGCGTAATTGAAGCTTATTAAATTCAAGTAATTTTGAAAAAGTAATACATCTAACCATGCAACCATCAAGTTCAGGTATTCCTTTAAATGTTTTGATTAAATTTAAAACATTCACCTGAAGCAAATCACGGCATCCGATACGACTCGTAATTTAAAATTATTTCAGTAGAGTTTACATGGAAATATTTTTAAATTACGAGTCGTATCGGATGCCGTGATTTGCCCCCTGTATTCCAGTTGTCGACATCGAGATCAGTTTAACACAATACCAAAAAATTGGCTCTATTTTCTAGACCTTACGAAAGGGATAGAATTTGTCAGTCAGTAGCACAAAGTTGTTCTCGAGAGCAAGTAAGCAAGGCCCAATTTTTGGGTAATCACCCTTATTCCAATTGTCGTCATCGACGTCACTTTAACATAATACCAAAAAATTGGGGTTTGTTTACTTACTCTCGAGGATAATTTTGCTCAACTGACAATCTATTTCCGTTCCCTAAGGTCTAGAAAATAACATAAACCTGCCAACAGGAGTCAGTTGTTTTTGATTACGGATATACAAGCACTAATTTTTTGGTGTTGGGTTAAAGTGACGCCGATGACGACAATTGGAATAAGGGTGATTGTGTTAAAGTGACGTCGATGTCGACAACTGTAATAAGGGTGATTAATTCATTGTTCTTGTGCTTTTGTTTTCAATGTTTATATTGCACTAATATAAATGGATTTTCTTAGTTCAGGGTGACATAAAGTTATTAATTGGTGTCAATTAGGCAGAGATTTTAACTTTGTTTTGCAGATTTAACAAATCTGCGTTATTTTAAAAAATTCTGAAATTATGCACGAATTAATAGTTTCTGGAAGTTCTTTTTTTTGGTTTTTATTTCCACTAGAAAATATATTTTTTCTATGATTTTGAACTAAATAGGTGAAAAAAACTAATTTAAACGCTTTAACATTAGATAAATTTCTAATTTCTGCAAGTTTTATTTAGGGCCTAATTTTGTAAAACGCAACGCCAAACGTTGACAAATTTTATATGGAAACTTTTTTTATTACAAAAACAAAATACATATAAAATTTGTCAACGCTAAGCGCCGCGTTTTACAAAATTAGGCTCTTCATTTTTTTTTTGTATTTTCACTAGAATTTATTATTTTTATCGGTCATATTAGTGTGAAATTTGATATGCTTGTACAAATTTGGGTCAGTTGATGTCTGAAGGTTAAAGTGAAGTGCCAGTATCCGCGAAATTTAAAAAAATGCCAAACAAACGTAAGAAATACCTTATCTTTAGATACTAATGTTAAATTATTAAAAAGACTTAATAAAGGCATGAGTGGAAAGCGCTTAGATGAAGATTTTAATGCAACAAAATCTTCCAACAGCTACATAAAACAAAAAAAAAAACTTGAAATAATAAATACAGTTACCAGCACCTATTGCGAAGCAAAAAAAATCTTTACATAAGGCAGAATACGTGGAAATGGAAAAGTGCCCTTAAAGTGCTTTTTATGTCAACGGGAAAAGTAGAACACTGTGACAGGGTCGTATTAAAAGCAAAATCTAAGTAAATTTTTAGTGAAGTGTACCCCGATAAAGATTAAAACGCATTTACTGCAAGTGATGGATGGTTTTTCATATTTACAACCCGTCATGGAATGGGGTTTTTTTAAAATTTGTGGTGAAATACGGTCGTGCACAATCTGCGGAATGCTGATGAAAGCGGGTTATTTTTCCAGATAAAACATTTGTCGCTGCTTTTGAAAAAAAAGCTGCTTTTGTAAAATTGAAAAAGCTCCGCGTTTCAATTCAATAATAATATTTATTTATTATTTTTTCATTATACTTTTATTATTTTCAGTAAAAAAGTTTCCAGAAATTCGAACTTTTAGGAAATTCCAACTGCCCGATGCACAAAGTGGTTCTAATTTGTGAGATTCTACTGTAATCACTTTGTAGGGTAGAGGGGTACCCGACTTTCCCCTCCTATACCATCAAGATTTTTTCGAAACATATAATTTCTTCTAATTGTTATCGACATAAAATTTAGTGCGCCTCACTCTCTTTGTTCGGCAGATATAGGAAAAATAATAATTACTTTTTATAGGGGTACCCCTTTCCCAATTCCTATACCAGCAAGATTTTTTCGAAACATGTGATTTGTCGTAAGACTTATTCACATCAAATCTATAGTCATTAAATTTGATGTGAATGTGCAGATATGAATTAGCCAGCGAAAAAAGGGGATTTGCCCCACTGTGCACTCCTTTATGGCAACATAGACGTACATATCTCAACAAATACGTCTTGGGTGTTAATTACGCAGAATAAATCGTTATATTTATGGCCTATTTCTCACCTGCGAAAGAAAATGTTCGACTTACAATTTATATTGAAAACAACAATAAAATATGAAAATTTGTTTTTGTTTTGAATATAAATTGTAAGTCGAACGTTTTCTTTCGTAGGTGGGAAACAGGCCATTAATCTTTAGTAAAAATTTCAAGAGCTTCTAAAAAATTGTAAAATACAATTCACAGGCAGTTTAATAGTATGTTTTGTTGTCTTTATTTTCCACGAGATTTTATTCGCTGAGGAAGAATGGTTTGGTACCACATGGAATGGTACCACATGAATTAACCAAAATACATCGCATGCGATATTTTTGAAAACGTATTTAATTCGAAATAAAATTTACCCTGCATTCTCGCCTACAAACCACTGTGGCATGATAAACGTAGCAGGGGCAAAACACTAAATATAAATGGCCTTTATTTTTATACTTCTTAATATGAGACAAGCGCGCATTTTCTGCTTCAGCCTTATTAATTGTCCACTGTTTTTATACATTTAATACCCACAAAAACTGTGAAATAAAATATTTTTAATTACAAAATTATTATTCGAAACACTGTTATTTAATATATGTATGAAATCATATAAATACATTAAAAAAATCGTACTGCATTACAAGCCAGTTTAAGTACGAGTATTTAAAAAATAATAATGATTTTTTTGCACTTGATTTATTTAAGTGTCATTTTTCCAAGTCAATATTTGTACATTATTATTGTTTGATTTTATTATAAATTATTAAGTATCTTTAGTATTTTATGTATATTAATGTATGCAATTGTATGAATGTTTGCAAACCAAACCAAAAAACAAAAAACATCAACACATTCAACAATTCAGAGGAAAATATTTTGAAATTATATCTCACACACAAAAAACAGACAAATGAAAAATCATGAGTTAATAAAAACAAAATGGTGTATTAATTGTTAAGCACAATCATAATAATAATAATAATAATAAAATTCTTAAAAGTACTTAAAATTGAAATTAATAAAAAAAAAGCAGATCATTTAATGATGAAGTGAAAAAATATGCAAATTTTATTCGAGTTTTATTAATAATGATGGCATCAAAAAGGAATTAGAGATATCAACACACAAAAAAAACAAACAAATATTTGCAAGTGATGTAGATAGAGGAAAAGAAATTTCTGTCAAATTGTATTAACTATGTGTCTACATACACATACATATATACATATGTGTGTGTGTGTATATAAACAATATGTTGTCCTCATAGAAATTCTCATTCTTTAACTCGTCTAATTCAATATCGATCCAAAATTTAATTTTCCTAATTTACTTATTCACAGGGTGCTCCACTATACTAGTGGATAATAGCCAGTTCATCAGAACCATGGCTCCGATTTCAATTAAATATGATTTTTTGTACTGTTCCTTCAATTATAATATGTATAACATAATTTCCAATTTTCCTTTTATTCCAAATTAAATAAACAATAATATTTCCCTTCAGTCCCTCATTATTTAATTATTATTTACCGCTTCTAAATAAACAAACAAATAATTCATTCTAAAGAACTTCATTTAAATAACTGAAAAAGAAAAATCATTTAATTCAATAAAAAAAATATGAGCAAACAAATTTTAAATAAAATAAAGAAGAATTGAATGGCAAGGGGACGTGAAAGTAAATGCCACAAGTCCTTGGAGAAAAACCACAAACATTTTTAAGCAAATTAAGTTTAACAACAGATTGGAATGGTTACTTGGCTGGTGCTGCCTGCACGTCATTTCCCTCAAGAGGGGCAGCCAAGGAGAAAGCAACTTTACCACACGTACTAGTCATATAAATGTTAAAAAAATCTATTTACAAACTAAGAGACAATGATGCGTCACAGCTGTGCTTGATTAATTTTTTTTTTCCTAAATACAAGGAAAACACCTTTTTAATATACATCAGCTAATAGAAAAGACAAACACACATACATACATTAGCTTGAATAGTAATTTGAAAGGACTCTGACAAAATAAGTAAAATTTTTAAATAGGTATACGCATAATGACACTATAGAACAGAAATTACTGCCACTAATGGAGCAACAAAAGGAAACAAAAAATAATGAAATACAACAAAGAGACAGACATCCAGACAGAGACATTGGAGGTTGCCAAATAACAAGACACGCAACTGAAAGACTAACAAACAATAACATCTAGTTCCAAGTAAAGCTTTAAAAAAGATATTACGCGCACGAATTTTTCATTGGGGACTTTCAATTATTTTTTAGGTTTGTGGTTGGTGGCGCAAGGGAGATGGGGACGACATGAAACAAATGAGCTCTATAAAAATCTTAAATAAATATATAAAAGTACAGTGAAATGAAAAAGTTTTTTGTTTCAAATAATAAATAATAATAATAAATTTAAATTAACAGCCTTGTTTATAAAAATGATTAAGTCTTTATAGAGGGTTTTTAAGACAAATTTTCATACAAAATTTTTTTCACGTGATGGCAGGTGCTTCTTGATATGTGGGTTCAAAAATTTTAAGCTAGAGAGAAATAGACACCAGGACATGCATGCATCCGATATAGTGTGAATTTCAAATATTCTTCTCACGATGCTTCGGAAAATGGAATTACATAATTGTTTTATTGTTGTTGATCCAAAGATTTTCACAACCTACTGCAGCAAACATTAGTATTAATTTCTACAATTGTACAGCTAATCTCCCTAGAAAGTTTTTTACAGTACGTGCAAGGACATGTCTACCTTTCCTGTATGCTTAATTTTTTAAAACTTTAATTTTCACAACAACTATGATCAGTATCATAACTTAATTATATAATTAAACTCCCTATAAAGTTACAGCGCAATAGCTGCAAGGGCATACACACCTGCCATATATCCTTAATTTTTAAAATTAAATTTTTACAAGAACTATTATCAAAATAAAGAAAAAAAATTGGTATTTAGTCGTAAAACTATACAGTTAAGCTGCATGGAAAATTTTATTGGAATAGCTACAAGGACATGTCTACTTGCCATATATCCTTTATTTTCAAAATTAAATTTTTGCTCCAATGCTTGTTCAATGGTAGGAAAAACTAACTTCCCTAATATATTTTATTACAATCAGTGCAAGGACACACCCATTTCTCTTATATACTTTATTATAAAAAATATTTTTTAGCTGTAATGTTTATTCTTAATTTTAAAAATTAAATTTTTACATCAATTATCTTCAAAATAAAGCGAAAATTGCTAATTAGTCATAAGACAATACAAGTAAGATTCCTATAAAGTTTCATTGCTTTAGTTGTAAGGACATATCTACCTGCCATATATCCTTTATTTTCAATATTAAATTTTTGCTCCAATTCTTGTTGAAGAGCAGGAGAAACTAAGCTATCTAATAAATTTCATTACAATCGGTGCAAGGACACTTTTATATTCATGGTAGATATGATTTATTATAAAAAAACTAGTTGCAGCTGTATGAATATTAATTACACATATTATTCAATATACATACATATTGCTGTTATGAAATAAATCATATATAAAATTTCAAAATTGTGTACTTATTAGCATTCATTTTGCAATTTTTTAGTAATAAAAATAATGAATCACTTAATTTTCTTTGAATTATTTTTAATAACATTTCTTTACAACCAGCAACTGCATCTCATTTATTTTTACCCAGAGTCAATGAAAATAAAGATTTTCTTTACAACAACAATTCCACCACCACCACCAGCATCACCTATTTAGCTGCACATACATATATACAAATTTATAAATGTGTACTTATGCTCGTCTATATGGTGAACCTCATCTGTTTTGTCAAACATTGAGGATATAAAAAGGATCAAATACTCATTTAGCTTGTTTGCCACCTACGAGCACAACAAAAACAATAATAATAACAACAACAACACACACCACCACCATCACCACTAACACCAGCAGCAACAACATTATAATAACAATAACAAGAATATAAAAGAAAGACACAATAGCAACACAATGCCATCAACATGGTTTTGTCATTTTGATCCTGAGCCAAGTTACTAAAACAAAACGAAATAAACAAAAAAAAAGTAAAACATTCATTCAATTACACGTATAAACGCACAGTTATTACAAACTTATAAACAATTTTATATAGAAAATAAGGCAGCTAGCAAGTATTTCCGGCGGAAGTGAAATTACAATACATAAGCTCTTTCTGTTGATGTCACACACTATGACTACTATCTACTACTAAAAGCAACTATTATGTCGCGTATGTGCAATGGCGTACAAGAGATGAGATGGTACCAAAAAAATAAATGATAAATAAGTACTTTTTTTTGGAAATAAATATACGAGGGCGGGTGAATAATTTTTGAGAGGTTAACACTGCTCTTGTCACCAGGCTACTGTCAGTTGACTCCTGCCAAAAATTTTATCAAGCTGCGGCATTTAGTTTGTATTGGACAGCTATTCAGAGCATACTACTGTGCGAATTGAAAAGAAAAGGAAAAAATATTAATTTAATTAGCGCATTAAGCACAACGCATCAGAGTCAAAATAGTGAGTTACTCAATGTGACTATATATAATTTAGATAGCTAAGTGTTTATATAAAAGTAAAATGAAAATTAAGTTGTCATTTAAAGCCAATATTTAATACATTCCGATCATCCGTTTAACTTCAATTCATGAAAAAAGGATATATGGAAGGAAGGCATGTCCTTGCACCAATCTCAAAAAATTTTATAAGAAAGCAGCACTAGAAATATATAATAATTGGTTTGGGAACTTTCATCATTACCTTGTATTATATGAAATTAAATTTTGCAAGTAAAGGATATATGGGAGGCTCGCATGTCTTTGCACTGATTTAAATCAAATATATTACCGAGTTTAACTGTATAATTACAAAAATTGCTACCAACTTTTATTGAATTTGTATAATTATGGTAGCTTAACTTTAATTTTTTTAATACATAACCATATAACCTGGTACAATAGGAAATTAAAATATTCAAATAAAGGATATATGGGAGGCTAGTATGTCCTTGCGCTGATTTAAAGAAAATTTATTGCACAGCTTAACTACATAATTTCAAAAATAGTTATAGACTTTTACGGAATTTTGATAAGTATGATAGCTAAAATTCAATTTTTTAAATAAAGGATATATGGAGAATAGACATATCATTGAACCAAGGGAAACAAAATTTATCACAAAGCTTTTAGTATTTAAATTCTTTTATTCTTTCAACATAACCTTGCACAAGATGAAATTAAATATTGCAAATAAAGGATATATGGGAGGTTGACAGGTCCTTGCACTATTTAAATAAAATTTAGTACAGAGTGCATAATTTCAAAAACAGTTATCAATTTTTACTGAATTTTGATATGTGTACATATGTATATGATAGTATTGTGATCACTAATTTAACTTATATTCAACTTACAAAAAAAGGATATATGCGAGGTAAGTATGTCATTGCAACTACTTCAAAAAAAAAAATCAGAAAGCAAATTTAGGTAGAAATAGTATTTTTTGGGGAACTTTCTACAATATAAAAATAAATATTGCAAATAAAGGACATAGTATATGGGAGGCTCGCATGTCCTTGCACTGATTTAACGAAAATTCATTGCAAAGGTTAACTACATAATTTCAAAAATAGTTACCAAATTTTACTGAATTTTGATAAGAAAGGTAGCTTAATTTCAATTTTTTAAATAAATTATATATTGAAGATAGACATATCCTTGAACCAATGGATACAAAACTTATCACAAAGATTTTAGTACATACATATTTAAATTTTTTTATAATTTCATATTTCACGTACTTCTTCTTATCTTCTTCTATCAGATCTTTGCATTGTTTTTTTTTTTGCACAATTATCTCGAATCAATTTGGTCCAAAAAAAACACCAAGTTTGGCATCTCTATTATAAGCAGACATATAACACAACATTTTTATTTCCTATATTCTATTTCTCTCTCTCTCTCTCTCTCACGTTGTTATTCACATGTACCAGTAAGTGTGAGTGTATGCGTGAGTTCCTATTAGTGTCATTGTTACTGTTAAAGATGTTTCTTAAAATTCTGGGCTTTTTATGAAAAAAAGGGCAAAAAGAGAGGGCTTTTTTATAAGTATATGTGGGGTTTATTTAATGACTTTGTGGGGAGCAACAGTGATTTCTTTTTTAAGGCAAAATTGTTGCATGTATCTTATTTTGTTTTACTCTTGCTCCATTTATAAACTTTTGCTATTTTTTTAGGCTTATTTGTATTAATGTTTGTTACTGGTTTTAAGGATTTTGTTGGATTTTAATTTACTTCCAAAATGTTTGAGGTTGTAATGTTTTCCTGCACCTGCTGTGTTTTTTATTTTTGGTTTTTTTACATACACATTTGTTTGCTCGTTGTCTTATTTAAATATATTTATAAAACCGAATTCCTGTGAAGATTTGATTATAAAACAGAGAAGGCTTTTTTATGTGTTTGTTGTTTTTATTTCTTTATTTAAACTTTTGGGTAGTTTGCATAAAAATTTTGTGGTGTCATTGGAAAAATTTTACTAAGGCTGTTTGAAAGGCAAAAAAAAAAATATATTCATTTGCTGTAATATAATTTATATTTTATAAATTGTTATTTAAATAAAACCCAGCTGGTGATCTGTGTCTTATAGGATTTTTAAGGGATTGTTATGACTTTTAGTTACAAAATGTTAAAATATGTAATGGGCATGGAAACTTTTTAGCTTTTTATGAGAAAACTTAGAATGAGTAGTTTTTTAACACAATATTCGTAAGTTACTTTTTAGTTAAAAAAAAATTGCTCGCACCTAAATTGAATTGAATTATACTGTTGCTTAAGACAAAGGAAACCACAAAAAGAGTCTAACGAAGTTGTTAGACATATTGTCACATAATTAAAGTGATTTTTTTTATTTTTAAAATTATTAACATGGGATTTGATAACATTTGTCAAATTTATTACTATTATTATTATTATTACTATCGATAGGATAGATAGTTCAATAAATGCAATTTATTTTTGCAATTTATTTTTTCGAATGGTGCACTGTGTTCTGTTAGCATATGAATAGGCAAGAAGCAAGATTATGTAAGATGTCTAAAATTTTCTTGGATGATAACTGATTTCAAGTTAAGCTAAGCTTAATGTTAAATTTTATATAAATCGGTGCAAGCACATGGATTCTTCCGATATATCCATGATACAATAATATAAAGGTAAAACCGTTCTCTCTTTTCGTCGCCATATTAACCTTTTGACGTTTGTCCCAATTATTTTTTACTCTCAGAATTAATGCTACCTTTTGGTTAATTTTTTGACTTTTTTGTTTATTTAAATTAAAAATATTGAAAAATATTAAAATTATTTCATTATTTTATAAAAAAAGAAAAAACACAGCGGCACCAGCAAGGGCATCAGCAAGGATACAACAGCAATCACAAAGTATACAGAGGTTACATATTTTGTGGAGCAATTTCAAGGAATGTGGAAATGAGAACGCAACAGCCAACCAAGAACAAATTTAAGGGCTTTCAAAACTATTTCAAATCAAATCCAAATGTCAGAGTATGTGTGGTTGGTGCTTCCATACCATGCCTTGCATTATTATCAGATTTGTATTGGTTGTAGCATCCCTCCAAATATTATTGGACTACGTGGTCCTTTTTTAAGAGAAATTGAATAATTGCAACATGGCCCTATGTTTGCAAATAAAATTTTGATGGTAACCGATAAGTACACAAAAAATTATTAAGAAAAACTAACAGCCTGTTTGGGTAAGACGTTGACGATGAAAGTCTTGACGTTAGGCGCTCAAACGCAACGGCTGCATAAATTCCAAAACCTAGTTAGTTTTGTTGTACACACAACTGGGACCAACGACGAATTTTTCTTAATATTCGTATATATATAAGCTATCTGAAAAATTTTGTAGTAATCGGTGCAAGGACATACATATGTACACATATCCCATACATCCGTAATTTCAAAAATTAAGTTTTAACCACAACTGTGATCGGAATTTCGCAAAAATGTGTAGCTGTGTGTATGTAACAGCCAAGTTTCCTACAAAATTTTGCAATAGTCAGTCCAAGGATATAATTACCTCCCATATATCCTTAATTTTAAGTATTAAATTTTAGTCACAATTGTAATCGTAGTTTCGCAAAAATTTCATAACTACTCTAAAAATTATACAGTTAAGCTTCCTCTTAAATGTTATGTTAATTGGTGCAAGGACATGCCTACCTCCCATATATCCTTAATTATGAATACTATTTTGTTTGGCTGCAATCACCAGCAACATTAAGCAAAAGCTTGTAGCTATTTTTAAAATAAATCTGGTAAGCCTCCTGAAAATTTGTTAGGGTAATCGCCGCAAGGACCTGTTACATTAATTTAGAAAATTAAATTTTAGCAAAAACTTGTAACAAGTCCAAGAATTATGTAAACAAGTTTGCCGATAAATTTTGTGTGAATCCCAGCAAGGATATATATATATATATATATATATATATATATATATATATATATATATATATATATATATATATATATATATATATATCATATATCCTTAAATTTCAACTTTATAAAAATACACAGTTATATAGCAAAAAAATATAGATTTCATAAGTATGTAAAAGGTATTGTTTGAACATCCAGCAACAATTTGCTTGACTTTAGCAATTTATGTGTTTTGGTATCTTTAAAAAAAAAAAACATATATAAATTGTCATAATTCGAGGCCGGTGGTAATATATTTTAGTTTAACGCATGACATAAAACATTAAGCGTCCTTTTAAACAGCTGAAGTCTTATTTGAATAGCAAAACTAAGTTCATTTTAAATAAAATGGTCTATTTTAAATGTTTGCCATTAGATTTATATCTGCCGAAGTTATCATTTTATGTAACCTTTTGCTACTAACATAAAGATCTCAATAATTTTTACGTTTTCGTACCTCTTTTCTTTGCATTTGATGACGCCAACAATAATTCACATTATTTTACAGTGCTGTCAAAAACCAATAATGTAACCAATAAATAATAAAATACTCCAAATAGAACACCCAAAAATAAATACAAATTTTTATTTATTGAAAATAGTGGCTCCCCAGAGATTTTGTGTATTTATAATAAAAAAATAAAATACGAGGTGAGTGACAAAGGTACTGACGCTATATACTGCAACCACCAAATACAGGCACTAAAAAAAAAACAAAAATAAACTCAATACAAAATGTTTTTATTTTATTTTATTTTTTTAATTTTAATAAAAACAAACGGTAACCAATGTGACCAACGAGTAAATAAATGTTTTGAAAAAAGGATCTAAGAAACGAACACATACACACACATATATATATATATATAAAAAGGTAGCAAGCAATAAGAAGACAGCATTGGATTAAATGAATGAATTTTAGTGTTATTGATGACATGTTAAAAGAAAATCCTACACCCAACTACTTTCCATTCCATTCATTAATTTATTTATTTCGGCACTGACAACAAAATGGCAAAATAAGGCTTAAGAATAAGAAAATATTCTGCATACAAATAACCACCACATTTTATGGGACTACTACAACTGCCAATGGGTATACATACTCGTACAATACCTTTTGGTACTACATAAAAAAAATCTACATACATACATATGCCTTTATTATCCTTTGCAGATACCATTACAGAGACGCATCAGGCATTTCTTTGTAAGGGACTTTTTGAAAATCAAATGCAAACCAAAAACCGCTCCACAAAAAACCCGAGCCGACACTTTTTCCCGCAGTAAAAAATTGTTTTTCTTGCCGAAGTATTCTGTTTCGTATTTAATTAAGCTGGACTAACAATTTTAACAACATATCACGTATGGTGTCAGTTAATATAAACTTTGATCTTTTTAAATAAATTTTCAATTGAAATAGTATACGAGAATTGTTTTGTTTTATGATATGTATTACAAATTACTGAAATATTGATTAAGTTTTTGCAATAATATTTTTTGTGGAATGATTTTTTTTTACCCTTTATTTAATTGCATCTTGCTGTTCTACGGTGCTACTAATGGGATGTTGAAAAATGCCATAATGTACATGTACTCAGCATTAAGCAGAGTACACACCATCGATTATGAGTGACAGTTTTGCTTAAATTTTCACACATTTGAACACAAATTTGTGCAGCACTGAAGCTCGTTATAAAGAAATGAACAAATATACATTATTTTCTCCTTTCTTAGAAGAGTAAAAATATTGCCAAGTTAGCACATTATCTAGAAATTATATAACACTCTTACGATTACAAATTTATATAATGCATACCAGTTGCAGTGATAGGTGATGTACCAAACACGAACTTGGTCAAAATTTTTATCTCACTACTTTTGATGGCTGAAATTTTGGAAAGGAACTTGGCCATTTTTTACATTTATGTTTTTGTGAGGATCTGACTACTTTTTGGAAGGTTTTCTTAATAGAGCTTTCTAAACTTTAAATTTCTAATCTGTTATAGTTCTTTTCATAATGTCTGCGCCAGTTCAAAAGGGCAGAGTTACATAAAATAAAGTTTATAGGGTGGAATGTGCAGCATTGTGTCATAATAAGGACCGAGTAATTTGATTAATTTTTTAAGAGTCATCTGAGTAGAAATATGTAAAATATAGTGTTAATTTTAGTGTAGTAAAGTCTGCTCAGACGAAGTCCTTTTGAAAACGCAAAATTAAATGCTAGCATGAGTGAAATGTGCATGGAAGGTTTCAATACAGTAGCTTGTGTTTTAAATTTATCTTGTTGGTAACTTAAATTTATTTTTCTTACAAAATTTAATTTCTCTACCGTATAATATTTCGATAAAAATTTTATAAACGTGGCCCTATTTCCCTTAACTTAAATTCTTAATTTTGAGCTTAAAGTGCGTGTCCATGCACCCCAATTGAAACTTCCAACACTGAAAGGAAAATCATTCATTCAGAGAATGAAACGGTTTCATTAAATGTTCTGCATTATATTAATGAAACTTTTCATTAATACAATGAACAATTACATTGTATACATGAAATCTTTCAATCACTGATCTCCATGTGTTCTTCATAGTTCATTGTATCAATGAAAATCGTTACATTGTTTAAACGAATTTTCTTTTTAGCAAATTCGGGTGCAAATATAAGTAAGTTCCACAAATATTATTTACTTACTGTATACAGTTTGCAAACATAAATAACTTAAAACTTATTTTGTTAAAAAATATTTTCTATTTCTTAGTTTTCTAATCCCTTTTAATATCAAAGCAGTATGGTCGTCATAAATGCAATGAAATCATTTCATTTAAACAATGTAATATTCTTCATTGTATGACAGATATCTCTCTCTTTCTCTTTTTTTTATCCATTTACGTGCCTCACTACTATACAAACACAAAGAGGTTGTGCCAAACATCCAATAAAGATGCTTGTTTTGTTAAGATTTTTATTTTAAACTTATGTTTGTCTATTGTAATTCTCAACAACATATTAAGAGTTTTACTATAAACATGTAAATTTTTCGGCTTACTTAAAACATTATTTGGGTTGAACTCTAATGATGAGTTCCTTAAATTTTAAATGTTTTACTTTAATAAATACAAACATATATATATATATATATATATATATATATATATATATATATATATATATTAAGTACATATGTACTTGAGTATATTAAGTAAAATAAAAAAAGATATATTTTTTATTAAGTAGGTGGTTTGGAAGGGATATGATTTCATGTTTTTAATAGAAAATTTTTTTATTTACTGCTTATATTTCATTATATTTATGAAAATCTCATCATTACTTTAATAAAATTTTCTTTATATTAATGAATAAACTTCATTAATAGTATGCAAAAACTTCATTAAATCAATGAAATAACTACATTATATTTATGAAAAAGTTTCATTGAAGTAATGAAATAGTTTCATTCTATTTAAGACATAGCCGCCAAAATTAACTTCATAAATACAATGAATCATTCTTCATTGATCCAATGAATGGCTTCATTAGCTGACTTTTAATGAAAAATTTCATTAATATAATGAAGAATTTCATTGTCTGAATGAAGCGTTTCCTTTCAGTGAAGATTTGAAATCTTTCTTGGCGATCTCTAATTTAGATTTATTATTTGTGTATTGAATTTAAGCTCTCTATTGCAAACTCTAGCTTGAAATGTTATGGCCGTAAATTTTTTAAATTCAAGATTTTGTTATGCAGCAGCGCTCAATTATCATCGTACCCTTTTTAAGATGATAGCTTTTAGTTAAAGCTTCAGTTAAAAGCTTCAGTACAAAATTATCGTCGCCCCTGCCACTCCTGATGACAATATTTTGGTTTTTAGATTTTTCTATTTGGTTTCTCATCTTGGCCTACTTGCGTATCAAATTTCAGTTCTGTAGCGCAAATTTAATTATTTAATTTATATGGGCGTATTCCCGCCAACCTTTTTTTTAATTTTTTTTTTTGCCAGTGCCAATCATGCGTGTTAAGTTTTGTTGAAAGCGGATATTAATATTTAAATAACTAGTATATTTAAATCTGCTTATCCGAATTACATAAAATATGATGTTTAAATTGTATGGGCGTGTTAACATCCACTTTTTTCAACGAAATTTTATAACTTTGCATTATTTCAACATTTGTCATTTTTCAATAAAATCCCTTGAGATAAACATTTTAAATTTGCTCTTTTAATTGTGTGCTTTATTGGAATAGCCTAGATTTTGCTGGTCAAAATCTCCGGGTTTTCAGATTTTTCTAGTTGCTTGCTAATCTAATAGACCTACTTGTTTATTAAATTTCAGCTTACTAGCGTACATTTTATTTATTTTCTTCTTATGGACGTGATACCGCCCACTTTTTCAATCTCAATACCTGCTGTAGCCATTAGTTATCTTTTCTGTCGAATTTCGTTGATAACGGATAGTAATAAATATATAAATATGTAGCATATTCAAATATGCTGACCCGAAGTACATGAAATAGGAGGCTTAAATTGTATGGGCGTGTTAACGCCCACATTTTCAACGAAAATTTATATCCTTGTATTATTGCAACATGTTTGCCAAATTTAAAAAAAAAAATCACTTGAGTTTAGCGCATTAGATTTGTTTTTTTAAATTCTGACACTTATGGGTGTAGCCCCGCACCATTGGTAAAAATTTTCGAGATTTAAGATTTTTTTAGGTGAGTACTCACTTAGTTCTATTTGTGTACCAAATTTCAGCTCACTAGCGCAAATTTTAATTTTTATGGGCGTAACAACGCCCCCCCCCCCCGGTTAATATTTTTGGGTTTTCAAATTTTTCTAGTTCATTGTTCATTTCAGCTTTCTAGCTATAGCGGAAGTGCTTTATCAATTTGATGAGTGTGTCAGTGGTCAGTGGTCAGTGAGTATGTCTTAAAATATGCACTTTTTTTACCTCCATATCTTCGGAACCTTTCATTGTAAAACTTCTCATATGAGGTCACATGAATTTATTCTAATTATGATTTAACTTTTATAATTTTACGATTGCGGGGAACAAAGTTATGAGGGGGTAAAAACAGCTCGATGGCCTGGCGCATTTTTATATATATATATATATATATATATATATATATACCCAGCTAAAAAAATTATATATGGTCCATACATTTTTAATATATGAATGTATATAACTATATATGAATATTTATGAATTCATATATGGAAATATATGAGATTATACATGGCAAAACTATTATATATGAACTAATATATGGACTAATATATGAAATTTATTATAACATATGAGCTCATATATGAAAATTTAATTATGTAGCTCTTCTATGTGGATCCATATATAAATATAAGATTTTATATATGGAGCCATATAAGAATGTATGCATACATGATATCTCACATAAGATCGTTTTTCCAATCAAAAAAGCTTGGAATTCTATCACTGCTGAATTGGAAATCCATTAGAAAATAAATACGGTATGCAAAGTTTATATGCGTACCCTCAACGTTTCAAAAAGAAGAACTTTTTGTTACAAAAAACCATTCTTGTATGATTTTATACATTGTGGGCCCATTTAATATATCAAATAATCAAAAGGATAGTCCAGTCATTAATTTTATAGAAAATAACAAAATTCTCTAGATAAGAAACAAAGTTCATATTACTGTATTGAAAACTATTGTTAGACGGATTATTTTTTCTTTTATAGTTAATTGCATTAGTTTTTAATCTGATTTTTTAAGCTAAACGTTATGTACGAATATGATTTATGTGTTTTTTAAATAATTGATGCACCTTTTGATGAATGAAATGACTTTTAGTTCATTTTGAATTATTTGTCCAAGCAAATGTTTCATTAAATAAAACCTCTCTTTCAAGTCTAAAAAAATTTAATTTTAGTAATTTAATTTATTGCACAGCAGTGCGCTTTGGTGAATCAAGAGTGTATGAATATCAACTTTGCATACTGTGGAGGGAATTTACTCATACATGTATGAAAATGTATGAATATATATAATCATATATGCCCATATACTCTCATTTTTCGGATCCAAACCATATATGGGATATCATATATGCTCCATACATATTTTTCAGCTGGGTAGTTATTTCTTGATTTTTATTTATTCCTCATGAATTAACAGTTACTTTTGCTTAAAAAATTTATTTTAATTCAATTTTATACGGTGAATATTAATTTCAGCGCAGCAAATACGCTTTCTAATGTTTTTAAAAATTATCCTTTTTGAGCAAAAATATAAAATAAAAAAGTAACTTTTATTTCCTGAGGAATAAATAAAACTGAAGAAATAACTTTTATTTTGGGAGGAATAAATAAAAATCAAGAAATAACTATTTTTAATAAAAATTAAATTAAAAAATAAAAATCAATGAATCTAAAGGTAGTCCGTCCATGTAGCAAGGCGTATATTGGGGCATTACTTGTGAACCTAGCACTTCTCTGTTAGTTTGATTTTTTTTAGTTTAAATTTGGAAAATAATCATTATTTGCGGTACAAAATTTTTAGTTTTCTGTTTGCTTATTTTCCAAAGTAAAATAAATCTTAATCCATGGATTATTTTACCATAACTGCAGTTATGGTAAAAGGGTGCCTTATGATTAAACCAATCAGTGCTCAAAACTGTGTTTTTCTGAATTAATTTGTAAAAAAATATACATATTTCCCAATTTTTAACTTTATTTCTTTATTTTATCTAAATTGGATAAACTCCTTTTCATACAACGACTCTGTTCAGCGTATATGCATTGAAAAATATCTTGGTGGGGGGAATATCAAACGGAAGGATATTGGTTAAGTCTGTGACAACAAACAGAAAAGAAGAAGAAAAATAAAAGCAACAAGAAGAACATCAATAAATGGATTTTTACCAAGGGGTCGGCGGTTAAAGAAACATAACCTCAAAAAACAACACAAATTACTGTTGCAAAAGCCAAAACAACCAAAAAAAAAAAAGACAACACATCAAATGACAGTTATTTTTTTTTTGTCTCTTAAGCTTCAGTTTGTTTTGTTTTTTTTTTTCTCGTAAAAAAATTGCTGTTTTCTTTCTTACAAAGTGCGGAGGTGGGAATGAGAAAAGATTATTCCCCAAGGTGTGTAAAATTATGCGATTTATGTCTGTTGCATTTGACTCGTTTGTATCCTTAAGACTTTCCAGGGGTTGGGTAACTAGCCTTAGGACAGACAGGCTTGTTATATAGTGCTTTTACATTTGCCTAGTGCTCATAGTTCAACTCGTACATTATGATTGTCATGTTTATATGTATGTAGGTAGATGCTTGTTCCACTACATGTTGAACAGTGAACAATTTTTATTCTCATTTTATGACTACTGCTCATTATCCTGGCTGTTTGTTTAACATGAACATACTCCTTTTAACAACACCAATTCGTATAAATATTCTAGCATATGGATGAAAAAAATGTGTATGAGAAGGTTACTAACAACATGATGTTATTGTTTTCTTTTACTTTAACTTATTTTTTTATTTTAATTTTTTTGTTTGTTTTTATTTTGTGAGGGGTTGTGGAAGAGTGGTAAAAGTCAAATTTATTTCTATACTTAAAAAAAAATATACACCAAAACGAGAAATTGAATTAAATTTCATTACTTCTTGTTGTTGGTGGTAATTTTATATTTGTTTTTTTTATGGTTTTTGTGTGGATTTGTTATATTTCTCGTATTATTGTTAACTTCTGTAATTTAAAAAAAAAATATGATGTGCATTAAACGAAATTAAAACAAAATGCTTGTAACGTAATAGTTGTTGTCTTGTTACAATTTCGCTACTTGTTCACTTTTAATGCAGTGTCAACATTTATTTCATATTTATACTTTTTCATGAGTTAATAAAATTATTTTAAGTAGATATTTTGTTTAATATTTTATAAGGAAATTTATCAAAACTGAAAAATTGCGTTTCATCAACAAAAAAAACACTTTTTGACTATAAAAAAAATTAAAAAATATATACACATAACTATTTTATTAAGGGTGTTTTTTTAAATAAAATTAAAAATATTTATTTATGAACAATAATTTTTAATTTAATTTTTAGAAATTATTGATTTAAATTTAAATCAATAATTTTCACCTGAAGAAACCGCATAAAGGCGTATCGAAATATTGTTTATAAATTAATATTGCTTTTATTTAAAAAAAGACCTCAAGTTTAAACAAATATTTATTATAAAAGAATAAAAGGTCAAAGAGAAGTTTCGAATATTAAAAAATTTATATTAAAATTATTGCATTAAGAGTACGAAATATTATGTGTATTTTTAGGGTTCCGTACACCAAAGGTGAAAAAAGGAACCCTATTGTTTTCGATACGCTGTCCGTCTGTCCGTCACATGTTATTTTCTCAGGAACCATAGAACCTTGGCCGCTACAACAACAAATATATGAGCATTAAAAATTAAAGGGTGTTCCAAAACGAGCAACGAAAAATGTTAAAATCCCATGTAACATACATATGTTATTGAGACTTGTAATTTGTAAAATTATTGTATTTTTATATAGACTACAACAATTAACATTAAAATTTAAAAAAATTTAAATTAAAGGGTGGTACATCAGTTAATGCAATTTGACTATGTAATTTTGACAACTTGCTATATCTTGGAAACCGTAAGAGGTAAACTCTTGAAATTTTCAAAAACGGTAAAACTAAAAAATCCGAAAATTACAAAATCGCCAAACCAAAACAAATCGCCAAAAATTAAAAAAAAATCGCCAAACCGAAAAAAGTCGCCAAAATTAAAAAAATTTCTAGCACTAACATGAGTCGCAAAATTCAAAAAAATCGTCCAAATAAAAAAATCGCCAAAAACTGAAAAAAATCACCAAAACGCGAAAAAGGCGCCAATAACAAAATAATAGTTGATATGAAAAAAATCGCCAAAATTAAAAAAAAACGCCAAAATTAAATAAAAATCACTAAATTGAAAAAACGCCAAAAACAGAATCGCCAAAATGAAAAGAATTGTCAAAACTAAAAAATCGCCTAAATGAAAAAAAATCGCGAAAATAAAGAAACGCCAAAAGCCAAAAATCGCCAAAATTAAAAAAAATCGCCAAAACGAAAAAAAAATCACAAAATAATAAAAAACCGCCAAATGCCGAAAAAAAAAGTAAAAAAATTGCCAAAATTAAAAAAAAAACTCCAAAAACCAAAAAAATCGCCAAAAACCAAACAAATAAATCGCCTATAAAATGGCAAAACTATATTTTATATAGGCTAAAATTCGTATTGAATTACATATCTCATGTCCGTATGGAACCCTTCGTGCGCTGGTCAAATTCCCACTTCAATGAATTTATTTTACTTTTGCATTAAAATGCAGTAAATGAGTAGTTATTGCGAAAATTTTAAAATTTACTCTCAAAAAGAGCTGTCGACAAAAAAAAGAGCTGTCGACAAAAAAAGTACGCGAACGGAAAAATAGTAAAACAAGATTATAGTAAGATTATAGAAACAGCTGACTCCAACTCCACATAGTGTTGAAAAATATATAAACTCTTGACTATGCAACTCTTTTAATTATTGGTACTCGATACAATATTTTTATAACACGAACAATCTAAGGATAAATGTTGTAATTTATTTGATGTAATATTTGTAATTAATTTCTTTTTGATTTCCATGTTTTGTTTTTGGTTAAATTAATAAAAATTAATAAATATTACTGATTACTTAAAAGCAAGTGCAATACTAAGTAACCAGATACTTTACAGTTTTACAACTCTGAGTTTTAGTGGCCTTGGCATTATTTTCACATTTATATTTTTGTACGGATCTCAATCCATTTTTCTAATTTTTTTAATTATTAAATATTATGCGGAATACATTTAAATGAATGTGCTCCCCTCCGCTTTAAAAAATTAATTGAATAAAAGAATGTGAAATTTTATATTATATTTGTATGAACTAGGGTATTTTGTTCGGTTTTAACCGAAATCGAAACCGCGGTTTTAGGTCAAATATTGGAAAACGAAACCCATATAAGAAAACTGTCGATGTTCGAGTTTGTACTTTTATCAATCTTTAAAAATTATTTGAGAGCGGTACATAATATTGGCGCCTGAAAAACGCAAATCTCATGAGAAAATTGTTCAGAGCTCTTTAAAACGCACATTGGAGTGAAATAAAAAAAGTGGTATAAAGTACACAACTTTTGAACTAGTAAACCGATTTCGGTGAAACCAACTTTTTGGGAAAGAAGAAATGTTAAACTACATACATGACTGATATAATGGCTAAGGTATACATATTATATCGAGCCCTTTTTCGAGTTTATCGTCAGCGGCATGTTATCGAAAATAAATTTTTATTGATATTAAAATTGTATGGGCCTACCCATAGTTTAGAATTATCAAAGTGTCAAAGATCTTCTAAGATACAGATTGTACAATTTTATCGTTAGCCACAAAAACAAATTTGATAATTTTAAAAAACCTTATCCTGAAAAATTTAATTTTTGTCACTTACGATAAAATCGAAAATAAGGCTCGATATTCCGTTGAATCGACAATTACGTCTTCTGTTGTAATTACATAGAAAAAATTAAGAGACATTTGAAGTAAAGAAAATTAGATCGACCATTTAGACAAAAAAGAAAAAATTTAGAAAATTTAATTTTGTAATCAAAATTCGATTTTAAATATTCCAAAAAGTATTAAAGGTATGAGAATATTTTTTTCTTCATTTTGCAAAGCTAAATGTATACTATTCAACTAAATAAAATGTTTGCCAATATATGTATAATTTTATAAAACTTTGTTTTTATGAGGAAAAATTGTGTTAGGAAAATTTTAACATTTTTAGAAAATTTTCTCTCCTGTTTACATTTACATATGTGCAGGATGTCAAGGGTTTCTTCAAGTTACTTACAACAAGTTTACTTATAATAAAAAACCAAAAAATATATATATCAAAAAATTAGATTTTTTGCAAAAAAGTATTCTAATTTTCAACCAATGCTGGATGTAGGGTGCACCATCAAAAATCTCAAAAATTTATACCACACAGTATTTCTTAAAAGCTATTCTCTCAGAAACAATCAAAGTTTTTATCAAATACATACTTAATAATTTTTCAAAATATTCGAAAAAAAATTTAAAAAAAAAACTTTTTTTACAAAATATACAAAATTTTCTCATAATTTTCAGAAATACAAATTGCAAACTTATATAAAAAAAAGTTTCTAAATGAATTGTAATGAAGTTTTCTTTTAAAAACAACAAAACCAAATAATTTTTGCAAAGTAATAAAGAAATTATATACCTACTATTAAAAAATGTCAGTGCCAAAAATTAAAAAAAAAAATTCAAATCATCAAAGCTTTGAAACTAGAACAAAAATCTTGAATTTAGATTGTAGAAATTTTAAAATTTTAATCGTGAAATATGTTCAGTAATGCATTAAACACATTCACCACAGCAGGCTACACGAATACACGACTTCAAATGCCGCTAGCAGCATTTGTCGCCTCATAGCCAGCTACTTAATTATTTTGGAGACGGCAGCAGCACCATCTGCACCATCTGCACCTCATATTTAAGTATAAATACATAGTTCAGTATTACCACCTTTAAATTAAAATACTCTTTCAGAATGTACTTATATGACGTAAAAGTATAAAAATGAACCAATTTATGCTTTACATAAATTTTTTGATATTGTTTCTATTAAATAATATGAAATAATTGTGCGATATCATTCATTCAATATTTTGTATTGTACTGGCAACACTGAATTTTCTCATTGCAGCCAAAGGAATAGAAATTAGTTTAATTGGACTACAACGACAAAATCAGCATAGACAACAACCTGCCGCCATGTTGCCTTGCTGTCTTCCTTGACATTTGGTAGTCGTTGGCTGCTGTGGTGAATGTGTTTAATGCATAAGATTGACGTTCTCAAATTTAAGCATAAAGCATTGAACACATTCACCACAGTAAGCTACCGGCTACAAAATGCCAAAGATATAATACACATGTTTATATGAGAATGATTATTTTGATGGCAACAAGGCAACGGGCTACAGGTTGTTGTCCGTGCTACATTTGTAGTTGTAGTCAAATTAAACTAATTTATATTTTTTATGGCTGCAAATCAAAAACAGTGTTAACAATATAGCAACATATTTTAAACAAATTATTGACAAGAAAAATTTTTATTGCAAAATAAAAAAGATACATACATACATACATACATAGTTACAAAATTTTAATGTTAATTACAAAACTAATTATATTTTTGCAAAGCGATAAACGACAATTTTCGAAAAATTGCAAAATTTTAAAAAGCCATAGTACTAATTAAGAATCGATAAAACCGTAAAGAATGGAAAAAATTCGCGAAAATTGCGAAAATTCGCAAAACTGTTAGAAGCTTAAAGACGTGCAAAAAAGTCCCTTTTATCGCGAACTTTGCAAAAAAATTACAGATTTTTGCAAAATTCTAAACAAGCTATAATATTGATTAAAAATCTCTAAAACTTTAAGGAATGCAAAAAGTTCGGCAAAAATCACGAAAATTACGAAAATATGCAAAAACATATTAGCAGCGGGATGATAAAGTCTAATATTGTTTAAAAATCGGCAAAAATGTTTGGATGTTGAAAACATGCAAAAGCTCGCTTTATAGCGAACTTTGCAAAAAATTGTGAAAATTTGCAAAAGAAAGAATATGATCTTAATTTGAGATTTTTATTAAGAACAAAATCTTGAATTCGACCTTAAAATGAGATTTTATTATTAAAATTTTAGCAGTAGAATTTTTCACTCTATACAGTTTTTTATTTTGATATTTTTTTTGCTTAAAATGAATTTGGATCAAACTATTTACTGGAACAGTAAAAAATATTTATTGAAACCAAACAAACGTATGTTTTTTGGGAATAATTTTTGCATATCGATGGCACCCAACGTCTAATTATTATATTTTTTCCTACTATTGTAAAATATCGTAAGTTCGAGTTACGGCTTTCTTATATTAAACTATCGATATATAAAATTATGTTGTTATAATTATGTTAATGGGTTCCCAATTAGGAAAGTTTTATAAAAAAAAAGTTTAAAAACTAGTGGTGAACAAAGTTGTATAACTTTTTATATAAAATTAAGAAAGAAAACATTTATAAATTTTAGTCTCTTATTGAGACATATTAAAGTTAAGTCCCATTTTACTGAACTTTATACAAGATGTAAAAACAGACCTATTGTTAAATATTAATGTTGGCGAAGTCACTTCCAAATAATATAGCGTATGTTAGTTAGGAGGTTGCACTCATCATTTTGTTGAAAAACTTTTTAAAATCCCAAATGCAGTTCCGGAGATCACCTCTTAGAAATATAGAAAATAGTTTCTCAAAAATTATGAGTTAGGGCCTTTCTATATTAAGGTAACTATATGTATCTATGTATGTATATATCTATGTCTATTTGACATTGGCTATAAGGTTGTTTGAAACTTTAACATGCCTACATAATTTTTAATATTTAATATTTCTTCATTTTATTTATTTTTAACACTTAAGGGAATTTGTGTGCAGGCAACTTATGAGATTTCCCAGGTCTATTTGTTTATTTTTCTTTTATCTTATAAGATTTGAGGATAATATTTTCTTTTAACCCCGAAAAAAGAAAAAAAAATGCCACATTCTGGAATTAATGCTTGTGTTTGCTTGCTATTGTTTTAGTTTTATTTCAATATCTTTTTATATTCAATACTACTTATTTGTTTCTATTTATTGCAATTCCTCTGGGGTATTACGTTACTGGGGCAGTAGTAGCACACACAAAAGCTTACTTGGATTTTTTTTTCTATGCATTTATCATCCTTAAGATGTCCGGTATTACGAACTTTTCTATTCCTATTATTCTTATTTAATGGCAACTTTTTTTTTAAGAAAACAAATCAAAGATTGTTTAGAGATTAGTGAGACAAACAGCCTATATACGTGAAACGGTTTGCTTGGTGAGTGTTTCTTTTTCCATCTGGCTGCTTGGTTGATTGGCATTGAAGTTAATGATTTTTTTGGGGTTGCTCTGAGTATTTATCAAAAACCAAAATCATTGATTTTGATTGCCCGTAACGATTGAGAGTACGATGAGTAAGAAGAAAAAAAAGGATACATTTTTACTTTACTTTATAAGCCTAATGGCCTCTGACTTTAAGAAATTGATAAGAATATTGCAGAGTATTTTAAAAAACAATACAGATGGGTATTATTATTTTTAAGTAAAGAAAAATTATCAAAGGCAAGTACTAAGAGGAAAATCAATTTACTTTTTTTAAGCGTTTTGTGGTTTAAACAACAATAAGAAACCACAAAACGCTTTAAAATTTTTTTTTTAAATTTGTGTAACAGTTAAGAAAAACAAATAACTAACTAATAAATTTATTTAAAATTACTTTTTTCGCGTTTTTAAAAGAAAATTTTTATTAACAAAAGACTTTCTTTTATATTGTATATCAATGCTTAGTACGAATATAGAAGGGAATAATATTGTCACAATAATGAGAAATCTACATATCGTTAGCTGAAATACAAAATGACGTAACTAAACTTTTCAAATTTTATAAGACATTTTTAATTCGGCTGATTTTTATCAAAAAGGTTTGAAAATTTGAAAGGACATGTATTTCGATGTATTAATCAATAATTACGAGTAATTGAATGAGATTCTGAATTTATTGTCACTTTTTGCTTATTACAGCACATCAAATTGAGGCCCATCGGGACCCAAGTGAAGCGGATACTGACATCACGCTTAGTGTAAAGCAATATTTTTTATGAGTTAGGGCCATTATTACAACTCGGCGTTAGTTACAGGCAGTGTTGTCAGATTTGTTTTAACTCTCCTCGCCAAATGACTTTTCGAATATCGCTAAATATCGCCAATATAATAAAACATTAACGGCCTGTTTCCCACCTGCGAAAGAAAATGTTCGATTTACAATTTATATTGAAAGCAAAAACAAATTTTCATATTTTATTGTTGTTTTCAATGTAAATTGTAAGTCGTACGTTTTCTTTCGCGAGGTGGGAAACAGACCATAAATTAAAGCTACAAAAATATTTTTTTATTTTGTAATTACATGTAATGTAAGTATTACGAATATTGTTAAATTTTAAATTCAGTAGGTAACGGCTAAAATATATACGGCCTTATGTATAATTCAAAATTGACATGAAGTTAGCATACGTGACAAAATTGAACTAAGTCTTGACGAGTTCCTCTATATAATTTGACATTAAAAATCACTGCATAATGTAGTTTTAACACACGATTAAATCCAAACAAAACATGTTAAAGCCATGTTAAATTTTGCCGCTTATGCTAACTTCATGTCAATTTTTGATTATACATATCGCCGACATTATTTAAGAAAAATTAAGAAAAGTGTTTAAATTAACATACTGGCGTACAAAAAATACTTCAAAATAACTTATTCCAAAAGATTAATCTAAATAGGATAAATTGAACTTAAGCACCAAGATAAAAATTATTATTTAAATTTTGTGATAAAACTTAAGCATCGTCGTGTTCAAACACTCTAGGCGAGAACTCGTGCAGGGTTTTTGGTGCTTCATTATTAAAAAGTTGGTTCTACACCTTTTTAACTTGTAATTGAGAAAATACAAACTCATAATGAGAATTCCAAATTGATATTGAGAGAATTCAATTTGATATCGAGAAATCTAAATTGATATTGAAAAAATACTAATTTATATCGAGAAATTCAAATTGCTATTGCGAAACAACAATTTGATAATGAGAAATTCAAATTGATAATAAGAGAATTCCAATTGATAACGAGAAATCAAAACTGATATTGAGAGAATACAAATTGAAAATTAGAATATCAAATTAATATTGAGAAATCCAAATTAAAATTGAGAAAATAAGAATTAATATTGGGAAATCCAAATTAATATTGAGAAAATAAGAATTAATATTGGGAAATCCAAATTAATATTGAGAAATGCAAATTGATATTGAGAGAATTCAAATTGATAACGAGATATCCAAATTGAATTGGGAAAAATCAAATTGATATTGAGAAATAAAAATTTATATTGAGAAAATTGAAATTAATAATGAGAAATCCCAATTGATATTGAGAAAGTATAAATTGATATTGAGAATTCCAAATTCGTATTGAGAACATACAAACTGATATTGAGAAATCTAGATTGATATTGAGATAACACAAATTGATATCGAAAGATAAAAATTGGTATTGAGAAAAACCAAAATGAAATTAAGAAAATCCAAAATTATATTGAGAAACCCCAATTTTAAAATATGATATTCATTAACACATAGTTTAATTGCGTAACATAGTGAATTCTCTTAATATCAATTTGGATTTCTCATTATCAATTTGTTTTTTCTCAATGGCAATTTGGATTTCTCGATATAAATTAGTACTTTCGCAATATCAATTTGGTTTTCTTAATGTTTATTTGAATTCTCTCAATATAAATTTGTATTTTCTCTATTTCAACTTAAAAAGGTGTAGTTTATAAAAGAAAGTCTTCCCCACTTTGCTTCATAAACACCAAATTAGGTTTTGTCGTCCAGATTGAATTTCAGAAAATTTTGTTTGAGATAGAGAGTCACAACATTTAGAATTTTTTGCACGAAATATTTTGTTTTAGAAAAAATTCCTTAAGAAAATTTCATATTCTTAACATTATTCTATTTTATTGGAATCGTAAGGATATAGGCAAAAATATCGCCAAGGAGTTCAAATATCGCCAAGTAAATAGCCAATCGCCATTTAAAAATTTTCTTCGCCAAAAACAAATTTTTGTCCCCGCGTTTGGCGAGATATCGCCATATCTGACAACACTGGTTACAGGTATAATTTTATTGGATGTATAAGCCTACATATGCATACATACTTAAGTGTGCAATAAATTTAAGACAATTTTATCAAACCGATAAAATCCTACCTTTAACTAACGCCAAGCTGTGTAACACAACGGCACCCATCAGGACTACAGGTGTGTCCAACAGTTCATTTTGAACTACTTCGCGTTCGAAGCAAAAGTTGTTTCATTTTAGTTCAAAAGGGCGGTTGGAAACAACTCTAATCAGTACTCAAGTGAAATACAGGTAGCCTGTAAAGCCTAAAAGCCAAATTATCATAATGACTATTAATAATAGGTTGTAGGTTGAACTTACCTTGTATTACAAGATGGAACGTCGGTTTTGTTAATGTTTAAAAAACGTTTATATGCCTGTATTTTATTAAGCAAGGACGCTCATCACTAAACGCAAGATATTGTACCTACATATAACCAAAACATACTGAGCGACCGAAGCAGTATATGCATGCATATTCAAACTTGCGCATGCATTTTTAGTATTTATGCAAATCTGCACCAAGGCATAGCTTGCAACTCACATTTCTTTTAGCACAATAAGTTTTTAAAAACTCACATGAAGCACCAAGGATTTGGTTTATAAACGTCTTCTGTCCCCCTTCCATTATGTTGGCTATTTGAAATACACTTTTGCACTCATACATGATTTACAATAAAAAATTTACTACCACTTCAATACACACTGCACATTTGAGAAATTACTTTTCTTTTCGACTTTTCTATTCACTTATAACTTACAATTTACACAATTATTTAACATTTCTAAACTTTATAAAATGGAGAAGCCATATTTCCCGCACAAAATAAAATTAAACTAAAGCTTTTACATACTGCCATCTGGCTGTAATAAAATGAACTTGTTTTCAAAGTGCTACCATACTTTAATATAGAAAAGTTTGCAATTAATTAGTAGCAAATGGGGATAATATGCAATTGTTAACAAAATTTTTATTATTTAACAGTAACATTTATTCAGTTTAAATAGTTTCATATCTTTATTAGTTTTTACAGCCTTAATAACGAATGCAATTTTATTGACTGTGTGCGAATCATCCTGTTATACGCGAGTAATCTGGCACCCTTTTAACTTTCATAAAACACAACCCTGATCTGGTACATCAAAGGAGAAAAGCAAAGAATAAGGTATTAAAAGATAACGAAAACGTCGACGCGTCGATAAAGAAGAAAAATTTTTGTGTTGCTTTATTTCTTCAAATATTTTAGCTTTCAAATGCATTTAATTTATTAAAAATATCATAAATAAATACAGTGAAGTGCAATATCAACGTGTGATATCAAATAAACGTTAAATAAATGAATTTGCTAAAGTAATCAATTATTCAAATGCCACCATATTAAAACGAGACGCATTTTTTTTTTGGTTGCACGAATTTTTTTCCCGTTTGGATGAAGTGCTTCTGCATAGCGTTTTATAATACTCTGAGCCTGTGTGTGTCGTTTACATACTTCCATTAGCTTTGCATTGTGGTGTTAGGGTAAATGAATTAAAAACCCGTATTATATGTGAGTGTAACAATAATAGATGTGTGTAGTTTATTATTGTTGTAACACACTGAGTTTCGAGTGGTGCAAATGGATATGAAGTAGAAAAAAAGTGAATGCAGCGATTGATATACATCCAAATATACTACTTACATATAAGAAAAAACTACGAAAATATGTAACAAATACAAGAAATGAAAAAAATGTAGAGAAATTCCTCAGATTACAAAAAAAAAAATGGAAAACACAAAAGAAAATTATAAACAAAAATAAAAGATTATATTGTATTAATCGTTTCAATATAAAAGCGCAGAAGAAATTATATAAAATGTGGTTTATTGGAGATATCATAATAAAGCTTAAAACAATGTGAGTAATTTTAATATATTGTATTAAAAAATATTTTTCTCATGATTAAATTAAGTACATATTAACCCCCGCATAACGCCCTAGTTTCTTTGATTGACTTTTCAAGTTTATCATTTTGTGCTTTGGGTCGTTTTGTGAATAAAAGTCTAGTTAGCAAAAAAAAACGCCCACCTTTAATTTGTTTTACAGTTTAATTTTACTGGTTTTTTTTTGTTGTCTTAAAAACATAATCCCACAATTGTTATTAAATATGGTTGCATTTATTAAATGTTTTGTTAACATTTAGCAGTACATAAGTATGTGTATGTATGTATGTACTAAAAAAAGTGGATAGTGATGTGTTTTTACCTTTGATGTTACTTGGTGTTTTACCTTTTGTTTGTTTATTGTTATGGTATTGTTGCTGTTATCGATAACTACGCGCTGCTGGATATTTAAAATTGTTTACTGTATGTATTTTGTTTTTGTAGCAAATCAAACAAGTTGTTAACTAGGCTCCCATTTAAAATACTCTCTCAGCAGTGACAATAAATATTACAATTGTAAACAGGTACAAAGAAAAATATTCATGTGAATACCTAGTTAATAAAAGGTTTTGTTACATATTCATAATAAAAAATGGCAGCTTTTTAAAATTAATAAATTTCTTAAAAAGAAATTGTTTTTTTATAGATTTCTCAACTTGTTTTTTAATAAATGTTTGTGATTGATACATTTGAAAGAATGAAAGATTTTATCATGAATAATAAAATCAGTATTTGGAAAGTTTGATTTAAATCTAACACAAATTTAAATAAAGTAAACCAGTTTTATAGGATTCATAAATTTCAGTCTTTTATATTATTTGAATTCTGTAAAAATTATGTTTTGTTCATTTGGAAATGCTTTCTTTTTGAAATAAAAAAGGTATGAAAATACAAACATACCCTATAGGAACTCAAATCCATTTGTAAGTACCTTCAAACGGGTTTTTTAATAACCACAACTGGTTGATTAAGTGACTTTTTTCCATGTCGCCGACTCACTATTTTAAAATAGACATTTCATAGGCAGTAGTCAATTGGTCATCTCTGCATGACTTAAATTGACTACTAACTATTTATTATTCAACTAATTTGTAGTTAATTAATATTATAGTAAAAAAGAGATATATGTATGTTTACATATATTATATATATATATGTACATACATATATGTGTATATTTATATATATCTATGTAAATATATAAATACATATACATATGTGCATATATATAAATATTTATTATTATTATATTCGCTAAAAATAAAAATACGAACCGCGCATAGAAAATATTATACATATGTATTAAGTATTGAAAATATTTATTTTTTTTTTCAAAACGTTTGGCATTTGATTTCATGGCATGCTAAAAGAAGCATTTTTTTCTTTCCATTTACTTATTTTGCTTTTATTTTTTTTTTTCGTGTGCTTCTATTCAATATGTTTGGTTGATATCTGCATGAGATTTAAACCAATTTGTAGTCACTTGCAAAATAATTAATTTATAACTTAGTCTTTTTTATCAAGTAATTATTTTACTTACTACAGGGTATGTACATACATACATTTGTATGTAAATGTGCTTGTACAATGTACATATATACATACAGACACATACGTACGAGTACAAACTTAAATTGTTTATTGTAATGCTAAGAAATTCCATACTTAAGTTTTTCTAAATTACATAAATAAGTACATATCGTCGCTGTTTTAACTAACCGACCTAACTAACATTTAACAAATTTTACAGGAGACACTTTAATGTTTTTTGTCTTAAATGTAGTCATTTTCTAGCCAAAATACGAATAAAATTGGGTTTATGCATTATTTGTTAAGTGCTAAATAAAGAAAAAGACATATTTTTATTTTAAATACTTTCTGGTGATTCTAAAGCAGATACGACATTTAGTAAAAAATTTGTTTTTCCTTTATTCAAATACGGCACAGTATGTCTGTATTTATAAACTTTTATAGTATAAAAAAATTAAAAATTATTTTTGCAAAATTCAATGATTTTATGATTCGGAATTCAGTATTTGATTTAAGTGATCTTGCGAAAGTGCAAATGGAAATTTTCGGAGCTTTTTTGTGAAATTCAAAAACAAAATAAATAAATATTCATAAAGTATCGTACTATATTTTGCATTTGCATTTTCGCAGGAGCATTTAGATTAAATAAAAATGTAAATTTAAGGAATTATTTAATACGAAAGTGATTTATAAAATAATACATGTTCTGAGAGTTTGATAACTGGATTATCGCCAGCCGTTAACGAAATTAAATCACTATATTTATTTTTAAATATTTTAACAGGATTCTTGGTGATGTTTGAAATTTCGGCTGCCAAAAATTTGTATGTAGACCGCTTTATTTTCAATGAACGATAGTGGTCGTCACGATATTTATACTTAAAAAAGAGTTTCGTTGGCTCGCTTTTTTTAATTTTATACTCAGCCATTTCAGTCCAATTTATAGATTTTTCTTCATCGTCCATTCGAGTAGATAAAAACTTAAGGTCTTTTGACAGTTTTTTAAAATTTAAAAAATCTGAGTATTCCACTGGAATTACATCATATGGCTTCTTTCTTCGAGCTAATGCAATTATAGTAGAATTTACTTGACTTGGAACGTGAATGTCTCCAACCTTTTTTAAAGCATAAGTTATTGCACTATGTGGTGAATCGCCTTGATTTTGGCCATGACAAGGTATTGATATTCGTAATTCTATACTGTCAATATTTTTTGAATTGTTTACTATATAGATTAATGTAGCAGCCATTATGCAGTTTTTGTTTTTTTGTAGCCGTTGTCATCACATTTCTTTAGGTAAAGGTAAATTGCAGTTGACACTTCAGAAGCGCCTCTCTTGCTGCTTCTTTCATGCCATGTGTAACATTTACAATCTGCAGACGCAATTTTGTATACTGTTATAAAAAACTGCGTTATCCATTGTTATTGGAATGTTTATGACTTGCTGCATATCAAATGTAGCACACAAAACTTTCGAGGAGTTTCTAGCTTCATTCTTGCACTTATTTCTAATGTAACGAAATTTATTTTCCTATGCATCATGTATTTCAAATCATTTACTTAATTTGATTTTTTCATCTTCTGATCCTTTATAGTAACTCATACAAAGGGTACATTGAAGTTTTTTTGGGACGATGAAATGAAAATTTTTACCTTCCGATTACTTCTCTGACCATTTCATCTACTAACATATTGCACATTTTTTTTTAACTGTTAGGTCACTATTAAGATATTCACGAGTAGAACTCTTACGGCAATAATGAGACTCTACTCTAGGAAATCTATTTTTGTGAGTTTCAATACAATGTAAGCCTTCATGGCCAATATAAAATGTATTGTAAGGAGAAAATATAACTATGTAAGTATTTACAAGGATGAATAAGTATCATATAAACAAGTTTATAATATGAAGATAAATTATTTGATAAATTATTTGATATAAATTGTTATGATTAGGTTTGGCTCCCCAGCCATATGAGTATTGAAGCAAAAATGTGTATAAAAAAAGGGTTGTTACAAAAACAGAGATTTCCTATAGCCAAAGATAACTTGCAAGTGAGAAATGTCCTTCAGATAGAAGAAAACTAGTATGCAGTAACATAAATAGCAGCTAAGACCGATTTACATTAAAATAAGTTAATAGTTTCTTCCTGTAACTAGGATAAGAATGAGAAAACAGTTTAAGATCATTAGGAAGTGGACTCCATACATGATGGATTCTTTTAACAAATGATCGATCGGAAATTGAAAGATGTCCAAGAGGAACAGAGATTTGAGTATTGCGTGTAGAGTTGGTGAAAGAAAATTCATTTGCAAGTAATAAAGGTCGTCCGGATTTCATAATTTTATAAAAATGAAGTAACAGTCGTACACTCAAATAGTCATCAAAATTACATTTTAAGAATACGGGTATGAGAACAGGAGTACGACCGTGTTCCTGAATTTCAATATTAAACACATACCGAATTATCTTTTTAACAATTCCTTTAATAATATTTAAGTTATATGTCCAAGTACCAGAAAAGACTTCGAGACAATAGTTAATACGAGACAAGATAAGGGAATTAGCTAAGCGAAATCTTATGTGCTTAGGTGTATATGCTCTCCATGCATAAAGTCTCCTCAAGGTCTGGCAACTTTTGTTTGCTATAGAATTTATGTGTTCGTTAAAATTAAGTTTACTATCTAATATAACACCGAGACATTTGAGCTTATCTACGAAATCAATAGGCTGTCCATTTATAAAAACTCGCTGTTGAGGAGGGAGATAGCGATTAGATAAGAAAAAATTTAAAGCCTTCGTTTTACGCGGATTTATCTCAAGGGAATTTGTATGCATCCAAGAGGATATGGCGTTCAAGCAAGCCTCAAAATTCCTGACACTACCATCATCGGTAAACAATAGAAAGATATCGTCAGCAAACACGAAAGATTGACAAAAATTGTTAATTAGAAATGAGACACAGACATTAAGGTAGATAAAAAAAATATTGGACCTAAAACTGAGCCTTGGGGAACACCAGAAGTGACACTACCAATACTAGAGTCAAAGCCGTTTAAAGAGACATATTGTGACCGATCAGAGAGGTAGGAGTGTATTAATTTTCTGACAAACTTGCATAAGCTCACCATCCATGGGAAGATAATAACTGAGACTAAAATTTCGTCTTGAGGCAGAACCAACTGTCTTTCTTTTCGTCTTGTTTTTTATAACATGTCGTGCAATAAATTCTCTCTGGTTGTGTAGAATACCGATATTCCAAAAATCTCTATATATTTCTCACAGATATTGCTTGGTAAAAAGGTTACAGCTACGGTTTAAATTTTTACAACATTAATTTTTGCATGTTGGGCTTGAGTTTATTTCTGAGTTAGCTTTATTAAAACGACACGGATATTTCTTTTCACTGGACTTTAATTTTTTCGAATGTTTATTTTGATCAGTTTTAGCTATTTCAAAAATTTCGAGGAAGCTGGGGAAAGCCAATCAGATCAAAAAATTAGCTGAAAATTTTTAAAAAATTAGATTAGCAGGTTGCTGGTGAATGGTGAAAGTTAAGTGTTCTGCTCACTTGATTCCAATACAATGATTCTTTCCTATAAATTGGGCAGTACATAGAAGTGGAAAAAGGTAGGATATATATCAATGATTTATGTTAAGTAATTTTTTATATATCTCTCCTCTATTCTGCTGCTATAGAAAAAGTTTTGTGCAACAAATTTTATGAAATTTCATTAAAAAAATTATAAACGGAAATTAAGTAAAAAAAATTTTAAATATTCAAATAAATAAAATTATTATGTCTGTGAGTTATAATAAGCTACTCTATATTATTAAATTTATCTGCCAACTTATCAGTTGAACTTCAATTTAATTATTTTAAGAAACATATTCGTCCATATTGAAATTTGTTAAAGCTTCGTGCAATCTAAAATGTTGGAATTCCTAAAACTGAGTTAAAGTTGTTTAACAATTGAATAAGTGAAATCAAAGAACAATTTACATAAATCGATAAAAATCGAAATTTGCAGTTAGATCTTTGTGATAGTCTAATATGTGTATAATTTAAATCAGAAAATAAATTTGCAAAAAAAAACTTCAATAGGAATTTAGAGTTCATTGTTTTGACGCTTCGTGTGATGTCGAATAATGTAGTTCACCTTTTGTTATAGTCGCGTAGACAATATGCTTAAAAATTGCAGGTAAATGAACATAAAACAAAGATTAGAACATAATAAAAATATAATCTTCAAATAAAAGAATAGCAGTTCATTTACACAAGAAAGAGCTTTTCAATTTTTGATTCCCTATCATCAGTTAGTCCTAATTTACACTATGCAAGTCTTATTGGTAAGCTGATTAGTCCTCGTCCAGACTTGCAATTTTTGTTGCAGCAATTCTTGAATTTATAGATGAGAGGGATGAGAAGATTGGGGAGGGGTACACAGTTTCATGTTCTCGGCAATTCTCTTTTGATTTAAAATTCGTACGTGTTTATATCAAGTTGATAGTTGTATTTGACGTTTTTTTATTTATTTTATTTATTCAGTTGTGTGAAAAATAAAAAATATAACAATATAACAATAAATATAATTGTTAATTTTTCAGGGAAATTTGTGGTGTAATAGAAAGTTTTTAATGAATAGTTTCAAAATTATAATTTCATAATGTGGATACTTATGCAATTTCATAGCAGAATTTTAAGAAATTGCAGCAACAAAAATTGCAAGTCTGGACGAGGACATAGTGTAGATTAGGACTTAAGGAATTGAATTTCTGTTTTTTAATGCTTCTTTTATCAAGTAAAAAAATTTGTTAATTACAATGTGATTTTGATAAACTAATGACAAATAGTACTAAACCCAGGTTTATACAACCCACAGGGTCAACTTAAGTATAAAATTTATATGGAAGGCACTAATTTTTTTTATTGATTTTCATAAAAATTTAGTAAACGTCGTCCACCTGTTTTCTTGTGGAAACTGCTCATAAATGTATTTAAATAAATACTCGTAATTGTTGTAGCATGAAATCAAGTTTATTTCTAGTGTAAGAATTTTTCTACAATTTTTAAAATTGAAAAGTCAAATATTCTTTGTTATATTTGCTCTTAATCTAGATAAAAATAAATACATACATACATACAATTTACAATTTAAAATTAAATTTTTACGTTGCTAAATGGTAATTTGAAATACATAAGAACAGTTTAAGACAAAGAATTTTATAAATATGTATAATTTTATTGTTTGCAACTTTATCCAAAACATGTTGGAAATTTATATCTAAACATAAGATATATGTATAGTAAGTATACATACACACATATAAATGTGTATACATATGTATATGCATGTGTGTACATATAATACATGAGCATATTAATGTACAAATATACATATCGTTAACTTAATACGAAAAGCCCGCAACTCATAATTTTTCGAAATCGATATTTTTACATATTTCGATAGACCATTACTAAACTAAATTAAAAATAAATAAATTAAATAATAAAACTAATATAACACTAAATTTGTAAAGTGTTTTTAATAAAAATTGCGTCTAAAAATATTTTGTATCAATATTTTACTTTTTAATTTAGTTTTTTCCTCCTCCTGTGAACTATGAAAAACAGGAGTTAGGGCCTTTTCGTATTAAGTTAACGATGTGTATGTATGTATGTATGTACGTACCCTATCGGAGAATGTGTAGTAGACTACGAAAATAGTTAACTTATAGTTAACTTTTCTTAGACTGACTAAAAGCTAACTGCAATGTCATCCAGAACAAACCCAAAATTAATTCTTAAGTTGAGTACGTAGTCGAACTTGATGAGAGCCAACAAACTTATTCTAAGCTACTTTGAAACTCATTTCAGTTTTATGTTAACATTTTGTTATTTTATATGGTAGCTTAGCTGAGTGGTAGCGCGTTGAGTACACAAATTGTGATGATACATGTTCGAAACCCAGAAATTTTTTTTTAATTTACTTGACTGCAAGTTGATTTAAAAAGTCAACTTTAAGTTAGCTGAAAGTAATGCAGAGTTAGGCAATTGACTACCGCCTAGGACATCGCAATGTTAAAGTAGTCAGTTGATTACATTGCGAAGTAATCCAAGTGTAGTCAGTACTACTTGCGAAATAGTTAGTTTAAAGTTAGCCAAATTTCCGATAGGGTATGTTTATATTAGTAGATGTAAATATGTATAAACATATATAAATTAAATATACGAAAAAGGCCACTTTTATTTTTCAACTTTAATAAAAAAATACCACTAAGCTGTTATTACCTTAATAATTTGTTTTAAATGATAAAATAAAATAACTTGTGTCTCTAATAGCAAGACAGCTGTTAATTATAAATTTTGTTTTCAATATTTCGTAGTTTGAACTTTTAAATTAATTTTCAAATAATCCCACATAGTCATATTCGTTCTACGTGAGTGATGGATATTTGGCCAGGCATGATATTATGTAGAATTTTACTCAATAATGTAATACTGCATGAGTATGACCCGATATACTTCCTTATTCCGGACATTATTATATCTTGCAGTGTAGAGTTTTTTTTGCAAAGATTTATCCACTTCAGTCTATCTTGTGCAGCTGTTTTAGCAGTTATAGGTTCGATTTTTGTTGATAGTTTCCTGCCACTTTATTCTTCTTCTTCCTCTACCTCTACGGGACTCTAGCCACTGTCATCTTACTGGGTTCGATTTTGTTTTTCAGCCGATCTGTATTATTTTTTATCTATTTTTGGACGGCTATAAGTCTCAAATATTTCATTTCTGATGCCTGAAGTATAGGGTCTACTGTGTAACTCGAAGAGAAAGAAAATGCTTTTTTGCCCATCTCTAAACCCAAGAATGAAAAGGATAGCCTTACTATTAATTGCTGTCAAATTTCGAATATAATTTTTTCACCCTTCTTTATTTAACGAATAAAAATTTTTCAAATAGAAGAAGCTGAAGGCCTATCCTACAATGTCGCCAAAAAACGTTCGATCGATTACCCAGTAAAAAAAGAGACTCCAAAAAAAGTCACGAAAATGTAGAGTTTGCGATCTGGAAGTAGTGAAAATTTCGATCTAATCTAATAATTTTTACATAGGGTTGTCATTGCAAGATGTTCTCTTTTTCGATGCCTGGTCACTGAATTGGAAGCGACATTAGGAAAAATTTCCTATTTTGTGTTCTATGATAATATTTTCATCTAGGAAAAAGGGTAAATAGTTGCCTTTTTAATAATTCGTTTCTTTTTATACGAATTGAAGCCCGAAACAGTGTTTTCATGAAAATTTAAGAAAATAACTTAACTTTTATACTAAAATTAGTTCATAAATTTCTTTAAAAAAAATAATTTTTTTATTTTAATTCTGGTGAGTATTTTCTAACACTATGGAGGAGTTACAAGGTTTTGTATAACTAAAATAAGCTTCTACATGGTTTTTGCTCACTCTCGGCAAATTAAAAATATTGATTTTTTGGAAGCAATGAAAATGTAGTTCCACTAGAATGACTCCCATATTTTTCACTGGGTACTTGTATTGAAATCAAAAAGAAATCTTATTATTAATTTATTTAGTTTTCAATGCAATTTTTCGATCGAATGTTTTCTTTCGAAAATTAAGTAAATTTTTACTCACCATTTTGCTGCCCTATCGCCTACAAGTCATTAAAAAAACATTTTTAAATTAAATTAAGGGAAATTGAAAAAGAAAAATGTGCTTCTAATGGTAAACATTTTTTATTACCCTCATGAAAAAAATCATGATTCTGAGTGCGAAGGTAGGTAGGTGCCCACTCACCATGATATTATCTGTAACCACTATGTGACATTTAATAAGATTTTTTTTTGTAATTAATTACATTTTTAAGTGGCCCTTAAGCACATTGTTTAGTCTGATGATAAGTACATACTGATGTTTATGATCATCTCTCTTAACAAGGGTTGATTCGTTTTTAGGGATAAAATTTTAACATTCCTTCTTTGCGTCTACTAGACTTAGTTTGTTTCAGCATGAATACAAGTGAGGCCATGTGTTGCACAGATTTTAAGCAGGTACTGTGTAAATTTTCTTCATTTCTTTTGTGGGAACAAGATTTTTTACAAGTTTTTTTTTATTTGTTGTCCAGTATTTTGTACGCTGTGAGAGATAACAGATTTTTCTTTGAATTTAATGCAGCGGTCAAAGTAATTTAATTTTACGTATTTTTATTTATTGTTGATAAATTTATTTTTCTTATAATTTAAGATTATTATATTAATGCATGTGCAAAATGGTATAGTATATTCATACTCACCACTTAACAATTCTTAGTGGTGAGTGTCAATATAATATACCATTTTGCACATGCAACGATGTGCAAGACCATTTGCACAAGATTGTGAATTGGGCTATTGTCTAATGTTTTAGACTATTAATGCCATTATTGGCATTAATTAATCAATAAACTTCAAAATTAACTACACTTGGCGACTATATATCAAAATCGCTCATATAAAAGACCGTCATTAATTGCTCTTGTAAAATATGTAGTTGCTTTTTTTAAAACTTAATATTCCAACTTATAACATCCTAATAACAATCCATTAAATTGAATTTCACTTAAAGCTAAATTTAACTGAAAGTTGGAAAAAATCTATTGCCGCTATACCAGCTGCTAATATTTTAATCTTTAATTTATACTTATGAGCTAGTTTTTTAATTTCAACTTGTTTTAATAAATTCTCTTTTTTTACTTTTTCAGATAACATTTTCATTAATACGTCATTTGCCAATCAAGAAAAATTCAACAAGAAAAAAAAGTCGTTTTATCTACAAATATAAAAAAGGACTCTAAAGAAAACAAGCGTAACGTACAAATACAATTTTAATATAAATAAATAATAATAAAAAACAACAACAAATCACTACTTTCACACATTCGCATATCACAAAATAAGTTTTAAAAATAATATACATAATTAAACTATAACTTAATGTGTATTTTAAATACAATTAGACATACATAAATATAGCAAATAAAATAAATACATACATATATTTCTCGTCTGAATAAATCAAAGAAAAAAAAACATACAAACATAAAGCCAGCAACATACTTAAACGGTTGTGGCCTCTATACAACTAATGGATCCATATCATCATATACGACAGCATGTAAGTTGTAAAGTAATTGTCATTTGCACACCACAAAAAATAGTAATAATAATAATATGTAGCAATAAAAACAAATTGCATGTGCGAAAGAGATCGCGTTTGTATTTTGTTATAAACAAATCAAAAAAAGTCATAATAATATTAAATAATTGATGTTTTCTTTTTCTGTTTTTACATTATTTACAGTATCAGCCACCCTCTAGACCAGAATTGCATCAAAAATGCAATCGTGGTTCTCATTCAAGTGATACAAGCTCAGCATACAGTGGTAGTGATACAATGGCCTCCGTTTATGGTTCATCACTGGATGGTGAGGAGATTGATTTCTCTGGTTTGGTTGAATCAACAGTGGATTCAGATGAGGAAGATTTGGCTGAGTCTATGGACGTAAGTTTTGTTTACTTTATTTTTTTTTTAATTATTTACTATAAACAAAAAAAAAATTATTTATAACTGGTGATATGAAATGTTACTTCGTAAAGCGTTACGTTTCTGTTTTAGCAGAAAATTGTAAACTTCAAAAAAACGGATGTAAGCGTCATAACTGACATTTCATATGAAAAATAATAGACATGTAAAAGCAATTATATAAGTAAAGTTGATTTTAAATTTTGAAAGTTATTAGCTTCACAAATTGCTAACAACACACATATATATGTAAATGCACATACGTACATACATACATACATACATACATATGCATAATTCAAAGATACCCAGCAAACCGTACGGTTGTAATCTGATATCAAAATAAAAAAAATATATATTTTTAATATGCATACATATGTATGTATGCATGCAAAAAAAAAATATTTTGCAATTATAGCACATATTTGTTCATAAGTATAAGGTGCAAGAATCGTAACACACTTTAAAATATGTTAAAAACTACCAAAAGTTTTAAAATCAAAAGGAAAAAATTTAATTTTGAAACGTATTATTTATGAAAGTTATGTTCATTTAACATTTAAGAAATTTATTATTTAATTTTTAAAATAAAACGCGCATTTTTATTTTAAAATTTCTTTGTTACACAAATAATAATTTTACATATTAATATTTGCTTAATTCACAACAATTTCAATCATATATTTGTGTATCAAATACCTTTTTTGTTTTTTAATTGTGAACACACTCTGTGTAGTGTATTAATGTATTTTGTATTTTTAATTAAAAAAGAAGAACAAGCTACATACAAATTCTCTCAGAGAGCCTCTCTCTGAATACAACATTTTAAAAACATTTGAAATAAAAGTGTAATAGTGTATTTCATTTTTATATGAAAATTTCAAACAACAAATGTTACACTCTTGTATTTAATATGATAATACAATCGATACAGAGATACAAGAGGTTTTGTGAATTAAGCAATTAGAAACATATTTCAAAAAATTATTTTTAAAAACGTAGCATTTTTAAAACGAAAACTTAAAATTCTTGTTTTAAGAATGCTTTTTTAATTCAGGGTCGTGCCGCTAAGCGCAAATACTCAAGTGTCGTGCATAGATAAATTGTGGTTCCAAATGTATGCCCCTATTGCCGTTCTCAACTGAACTCATTTTGGTTGTCTGCTACTCACCCAACATGCACATTGGTATGGCCATTACCAAATTGCCATAACATTTGCAATTCAATATTAGTAGTGATTTACAAGACTAAAATATAATTTTGTTTTGTCAAAGTTGTGTTGACTCACAGACAACCATACCAATCTGAGTTGAGAACGGCAATACACTCAAGTAGGTTTCCAATTCAAAATACATACTAGGTTAAATAACATTCAGTTATCATTGCATATCTGTTTTCACGGGAAAAACTGAAGTAATAAATCTATTGCGAAGATTTCATATTCAATTAGGTTTGGTTTCGACGTTCAATCAACAAAGAAAGTTTTACATCCAATTACGAAAATGCACATTTTCAATTACATGGAATTTTTTAAAATTGTTCGACAACTTTGGTTTTTGTTATACGAGTAATTGATTTGATAATGAAAAAATTAATGGCCTGTTTTACAATAACAATACGAAACTTTCAACTTACAATTTATATTGAAAACAAAAACAAATTTTCATATTTTACTGTTGTTTTCAATATAAATTGTAAGTCGAAAGTTTCGTGTCGTTATTGTAAAACAGGCCATAAATTTTTAATTGATTTTTTTTCTGTGTTGAAAAAATTATAACAAAACCAACTGCCTGCTATAATTGATATTGAAGGCAACAATAATATAAGGATATGGTTTAATTTTCTAAAAAGTTTAGTCTATCTTTCTTGTTTTCATAAAAGAATTTTTTTTGTATTGTATTGTTCTCAATATAAGTTAACGAACTAACGTTTTCTTTCGTTTTAATAAAACAAGCCATATGCCATAAGAATTAAACTAAAATTATATAAACTTCAAGTCACTTTAAAGCTTTTATTGCTTTATTTTTTTCTTTTATTGTTTTTATATTTGCTGATTTATTTATGTAATCATCTCATTGAACATTTGTGTGAACACCCTTAAGTTACTCACAAATGTATGTACATATGTACATATGTATATCGTGTGTACTTAAATTGCATAAATGCCACCTAATATGAGTGATAAAATAATGATAGTTAATATGCAAGACTGTATAAACACATATGAATGTGCATACATATTTATGTTCCCAACAAACACAAACTTAAACGTGTTAAACGAAATTGCACCACCTTTCAAATTGTAGTGAACTTCTAAAGTAACAATAGCCGAAACTTTATATGTTTTGTCTCTTCAAAAATGTTCCAAACCTTTAATCAGCATTTTTTAGCAAAAATTACATTTTTTTTAATATATTAAGAAAATTTTCGTTAAACTAATAAATATATGTACACATGTATACATATGTATACAGTTGTGTATAAAAAAACGGAGATACTGATATGGAAATACCATATTGGAGCAGAAAGTAAATAATATGTAAATTTTTTTCTGCTAGAATGTGTTTATTTACTGCTGAAGAGGTCTTCATAGCAAACTCCACTTCGGTTTTTCTAACTTTTAATTATAACATTAAAGTTTTCAATATTTTATTTGTATTAATTAATGCAAATCTTTCATATGAACAATAATAAGGATTTTTCGTTCAAATAGAAACAAGAAATTCATAAAATATAAACAGATTTATATAATTTATTTATTTATTCAACTTCAATACATAAGAAGCCAGAGCGGCCAATAATACACGTGCTGCTCCACCACGATACTGGAGTATTATATATATTACAAAATGTCAACCGTTCGTCTAATATCTTGTTGATGAACATTTGTTTACCAAAACTGCTCGAGTTCGTTTGGGCATTGAGTTAAATGACTTTTAGCAAAATGAAACAGGTATTGCACTCCACGAAGTTTTTAGAACTCATTAAAATTCGATGCCTTCCTTCCCTTTATCGAGTTTTGATTAGATCCCACGAAGTTTCGATATAATTTAAATACGGGTATTGTTCTGGTCACTACAATAAATTGATTTGGTTGTCCTTAAACAATTCCTTTGTACACTTTGCTTCGGATCATTATCTTGTTGGAAGGTCCCATTGAGTTTCATGTTTTCATCGTCGTTTTTTCAACATAATCTGTCGACTTCATCAATTATATCTGAATGAGATTTAGGAGTCCTATGCCATATTATAAAAATGTACTGCGTACTTTCAATGTATGTAAAACCGTAGTGCAGTTTGCATTGAAGAGTTTTAGCAATAAATAAACAGATTCAAGCAGAAACAATTGTTACATTTTATGTAGTTTCTCCTCCAATATCACCTTTGCATGTCAATTTCTCTATTATTTTTCACATAACTGTATGTTAATTGAGCCTTTGCTTCAATAGAATCATAATTAAAAAACTAGTTTGAAATTTTGAATTTATTAATAACTTTTAATAGAGAAATAAAATTTTAATCAGAAATAATTTTTAGTCAGGCTTAAATTCAGTAATTTCAATTCTTATTGAATGAAATATTTTTATTAATTAATGTAAAGTTCAACTAAAAATTTAAAAATTTCTCACTTAATTCATCATGGACATGTGAAAAAATATGTTCACTTGGCAATCACTGTTTACTTGGCCATCACAGTTTCAGAATGCTGGAAATCCAAGTAAAAACTGTAGAATGCAACAACAAGTAACATTAAGCCACTACAATAATACTTACATGCATGTACCGATGGTACATCGAATAAGTAAAAGTAATTAATGTGATGATCGTAAAAAAGATAAGCAAGAATACTTAAGCATACTTAGGTAGAGAAATATAATTTCGTGCTAATCTAAATAGAAAAATGAAAAATGGAAAAAAAGGAAATTAATAGTGATACTTATAAATGTGTTTACCAAAGGTAAATCAATTGTATACACAACAATCATTTCTCATATTCCGTTTCATTGAAATTTTAAGTTAAATAGCTGATATTAATAAGAATCTCTACCCAAGTAGATAGACTAGGGTGCTGATGAAGTGCATGGCTGCACAGAAAAGTATCGGTATTTCCCCCAGCTTAAAGTCTAAGTTTAATTTTTCTTCTCTTCTTTAGAAACTCACATTAATTAATAAAAAAATTTCATTCAATAAGAATTGAAATTACTGAACTTAAGCCTGACTAAAAATTATTTCTGATTTAAATTCACTAAAGTTCAATTAAAAATCTAAAAATGTCTTACAGAAAAATAAAATTTTATTCTTCTCGCAAGAGTTGAGTATACAAGATATTTGCATAAAATGTTCAAACAATATGAAGAACGATATGACGATTAATTCTGCGCTATTAACTCAGAAATCACGTTTTTGAGTTAAGACACTATTGCAGCAAAGGCTGGGTACTAAATATATTTTTTACTCCACATACATACCAGGGATGGGCATATTGCACTAGATTTTAAGTGCACTAAAAATTAGATAATTAGTGGTAGTGCTATTAAAATTTCCGTACCACTAAATGGTTAGTGGTAGTGAAACATCAAATTGCACTACCACTAACCATTTAGTGGTATTTAAAAAAAAATTGCACTACCACTAAATTTTAGTGGTAGTGAAATTTTAATAGCACTACCACTAATTAAATTAATTAAATTTTTAGTACATTAAAGATCTAGTGCATTATGCGCATCCCTGATTCATTCAAATTGCTTCTCTTTTTTTGACCCTGCAGGAGGAGGAGATCCAATTTTTTATCAACATTTATTTTGATTCTTTGGACATCCTGAAGTTTATATTTTAGTTTTACCAGGATTTGGAATAATTTCTCATATTATTAGTCAAGAATCTGGAAAAAAAGAAGCATTCGGAGCACTAAAATTTAGTGGTAGTGCAATTTTTTTAAATAGCACTAAATGGTTAGTGGTAGTGCAATTTGATGTTTCACTACCACTAACCATTTAGTGGTAGTGAAATATTAATAGCACTACCACTAAGTTAATACTGGTAGTGAAATTGTTAGTGCACTAAAAATATAGTGCATTATGCTTATCTCTGATACATACATATGTACATGCATATAAGAAATTACCGGTCCATACAACAACTTTTTGTTTTTTAGTGAGAAAGAGCTAGAGAAGAATACAAAATTTATACCTTTCTATTTCAACATTCTTCCACATATTCAAAAATTGCTGCAACGATAATTGCAAGTTTGGACCGGGACTAATAGATACTTACATACATATATCAATAAATATCATTATTATTAAATCAATATTTTATATTTGCTGGGTTGTCTATAAGTATTATATACATATGTATGTGTGTACATTTTAAGTTATTGCAATTCTTATGTATTAATGTAGATGTAACAAATCTCCCATGCATTTTAAGTAACAACAAAAAAAAATTAAATTGTAGCAACTGCATACATATGTATGTATTTACGAGTACATACATATTTACATATGACAGTCAGCATAGACGACGAATGACAAAAAGTTGCAATAATAAAAAGCAATAATAAATGGTGTAAAAAAATTTAAACTTTTACATACATAAATATACTTACGTACTATGTACATACATACATATGTGCATATATATACATACATATGTATATACTCGTACAAGATTAACCTAAAGTGGGACAATGAACAAAATGTATTAAAAACAACAATGTAAAGCAAAAATACAAGAAAAAAGAAAAAGTCATAAAAAATAGTAACTGTATTGAATGTACGTATAGCTGCATACCCAGCGAATATTTTTTTTTTATGAATTTAAAGGGTTTGTCACACTCGTTACGTATGTATGTCAGTCGGGAAAAGTTTCGCAAATTGTATATTATTTTGTAAAAGTTAAAACCCTGGTATCAGTATCATAGATTTTTCTGATATGCGTTAGTATGTATGCCAATGTATGTGTGTATATCATAGTGCTGGGATACTATCGATACCTATCGATAGTTCAGATTTCACTATTGATACTATCGATATTACTATCGCTGAATGTTTGTACTTGAGAAACAAAAATATAACAAATTTTTTATCAGGTTACAATTAGTTTTTTTATCACTTTATTGAACGTTTCTAGTCTTATGTTTATTTTAATATGTATGAATGTATCTACGAACGCTATTTTAGGGTTCATTTTTTGAAAAATTACGTTTTCAAAACTGCATTTTAAATAATATCGATATCGTTAGTTTTTCCTATCGTTATTTTCGATATTTTAAAACTATCGATATTATCGATAGTATCCCAGCACTAGTATATGACAGCACCCCCCTTCATCGATAATATACTGATATTATCTGTAGCAATTAATCGTTGGCGATGTAAAATAATGAATAAAATGGCTACGTGGCTCAAAACAATACTAATACTTAACACCAGAGGCGCTGCAACGATGCTATCAAAATTAACAAACTATAACAGATAAATTATTTCAGCATCTCTTCTCTCTATCTATTTGTCATTTCGCCATTTTCAAATAAACTGCGCCTTTCTTATTCTCAGATAATACAAAGACACCTGTTATTTGGACCCAAATAAGCTGAAAACTTACTTTCTCTTCTCAGCAACCTATCAACCCAAGCTAACCCAAGGGTAAAAAGTCGGAAACATTCTCCTCATCACCAAAGAGAAAATCTTTACAAATTTTAAAGCAATATATTTACCTTGGAACTTTACTGTTAAAACTTAAACATAAAATAAAAAAATTAGGTAAATTTTTTTAAGAAGTGGTTTATGACACTTTCAAAATAACAGGCTCATTTGTGGTTTCAATATCATAAAGCCAAGAAATCTTCAAGTTTTTTTCAGTCAACTTACGATCTGAATTTCTCTGATGCTTCCGTGTCAGTCAGCTCATAAATTTAAATGTTTTTGTTATTTTTCTTTAAAAAAATTAATAAATGTATTTGGTTCACTATAAACAGTAATGCTTGCTTAAAACAGCAGATGGCATACGAAGCAGAACTATTAGAAGGATAATTGGATACGTTATAATATCCAGTTCAATTTTATCAAAACCTGTCCTACTTTCTTAAAAGATCCTGTAGATTAAGCTTCTAAAAATCTTTCACAAATCTTAAGAATCTAGTTAGTGTCACTTCCGTGAGGCAGTACAAGAGCAATTGCCCATGCTTTAAACTTTCACTTCCTTCCTTTTTTTAATACATGTATTTATTTATTGTATCTTCAAATATGAACTAACAATAAGTATTCAAATCTTAAATCTAAAAATATAATTATTAGGACCGACCACTGTCGGACATAAACTTGTCAATAGTTATAAATAATACATAAGTAGTGATAATCAAAAAAGAAAAAAAAATTTATAAAAAAGTATAAAAAAAGTATTTTCAAGAAATCCCATTTGGCGTGTTGAGTAATAGAGCCCTTGTGTCCCTCTTTTTTAAGCGGATGTGTCCAGTAAAGTTCAAAATATTACGAGCAAGCGGATTAGGATGTGACTCGAGTTTTGTTAAATATTTGCCTGCGTATTTTGCAATTTCTTCAATCACTAGTGGCATATTTAAATCACGATGTATATTAGAATTTTTGATGTACCATGGAGCCGATGTTATTAACCGTAAAATTTTGTTTTGCCTTCGTTGGATTCTCTCTACATTGGAAGTTGAAGCAGTGCCCCATAACTGGATACCGTAACACCATATTGGCTTTAAAAGCGACTTGTATAATAAAAGTTTACAGTCCAGGCTAAGTGTTGAATTTCTGCCAATCAACCAGTGTATTTGAGATAACTTAAGTTTCATCTGAGTTAGCTTAAAGTCAATATGATGTTTCCATGTTAGCCTTCGATCAAGGTGTATACCAAGGTATTTCACTTGGGAATGTTGAGGAATATTTTGATTATTGATTCGAATTGGGGAACAAGTATCTCTTCTTAGGGTAAACGTTATATGGACACACTTTTGTTCATTTACCTTAATTCTCCATAAGTTCACCCACATTTCCAATTGTGTAATATGTTCTTGTAAATATCGGGAAGCCTCGTGAGGGCTTTCATGCATACTAAGGCAGGCTGTATCATCGGCTAACGTAGATGTATGGATATTGCTGCTCAAAGGCATATCAAAAGTATAGATCAAATACAAAATATATGATATAGATTGGGGCACACTCATGAATTCTCCTTCCACAACCGTGAACTTCCGGGTAGTAATGTAACTTTCTAATAAATTCACTAAATTTATTGGTAGATATGATTTTAATTTTAGAATTAGACCTTGATGCCACACTTTATCAAATGCCTGAGAAACGTCAATAAACAGGGCAGAACAATACTTCTTTTCCTCAAATGTTTTTCTTATAAATTGAACCAATCTATGAGTTTGTTCAATGGTGCTATGCTGACTTCTAAAACCAAATTGATGGTCTGGGATGCACCCACTATCAGTTAAAGTTGGGGACAATTTTGTCATGAGCAGCTTTTCGAAGAGTTTTGACATAGTTGACAGCAAACTTATTGGCCTATATGACTCAGCTTTAGTAAGATCTTTACCCGGCTTTGGAATCATTTTGATTTTTGCAAGCTTCCAGAGTTGTGGATAATACTCCAGTCGTAATATGGCATTTGAAATAAACAGCAAGATTCTTATTGCAATATGCGGCAAGTTCATCAGCATCTTGTTACTAATTCCATCAATACCTGGAGCTTTCTTTGGCTTGAGTTCAGCAATTACTTTATGTACATCACGCATCTTAAACTTTAAGCTTCGAGGGGGTAGAGCAACTACACTCGGCAAATCAGCAACACCAGTACATGTATTTGGGGTAAATACGGATTTTAAATGCTCAGCAAATATTTTACATTTTTCCGTATCGCTTCTTGCCCAATCTCCGGTAGATGTGCGCAAACTCAACGGGTGTTTTAAGCTTTCTAGCAGCGCGCCACAAAGTGTAATTAGATGTCGGTGTGACATTAAGACCTTCCAAATAATTTTTAAGAGATGCAGTTTTTTCCGATACAAGCAACTCTCGAAGTCGTTTAGAACATTCTTTAAGTCTGAGTTTATGTTGGGGTGATCTGTGCTGTTGCCATTCCCTTCTAGCTCTTCTTTTTTCACATACGAGATGTTCAATATCCCTGGAATAAATTTTATTAAACCCATAAAACATAGATGTAAACGTGAAGATTAAAGCAGGAGTGCAAATGTGTCTAAGATTTACGTGGATACATACCATGACGACATTAACCTAAGGTTGCCTGATAATGAACAGGTTACCATCCTTGAGTATAGTTATCCCTGACTCTGAGCAATAATCTTGCTCAGGTGCTTTAAGCCACCTAATCTCTCACTACCTGAAATGTTTATGGAAAATGGGCCTGCTGTCAGAAATTCTATATTTAAATTCTAATTCTACCTTATAGTAAAACAATATGGCCCAATTTCACCAACTCAACTTAAATATCAATTCATATTTAAATGTCGATTTTTATTAGTTTTTGTATGGAAAAATAACTTTTAAATACGAATTGATAGTTAAATAAGTGAAATAGGCCCTATGTAAAGCACCTGTCACCATCAGAAGTAATATCTGCTGAATGGCGGCAGCACCACTAAAGTGGTTGACAGCGCCAGACCAATCGCTAGTATAGTATTATATCCAAGACCGTTATTCCAGCGACTTTGGTACCCACAGCCAATGCGAGCATTCCCCCGATATCGCTAGTATTGGTCGAGTATTAGTCATCCAAGACCGTTATTCCAGATGTAATACATATAGTAATTATTGACCTTGCGATTACCTCCGTCCTCAGAAACATGTTATATGTTTGTCATATCTGAAGAGAATCACTGCTTAGCAATCCTTCAGACCATTCAGAGATTGAATGCATGCCAAAATACACATTTCGACTTTATATGAACACACCACTTCTATATAATTAATTTTTTATCAGAAAAAATCGAAAGTCATTAAAAAATTATTTCAATAATGTGATAATTACCTTAATGTAGAAAAAATGTCTATGTTTATCTATTCCAAGTATTTTGTAAAATAGTTTAGAAGAATAGTCTGACTATTTTGTTAAATAATTGTTTTAAAAGATCTTAACAACATACATACATATGTACAAATATTCTCTTAAAGGAAATCTGAAAAATTGGTGACCAAAACCCATTGTTATGGTAATAAAATTAAATTACTGCAGGAAAGCAATCAAGTAAGATCAAGAGATTTTAATCGATCATCTCAACTTGCCGATGCTCGGTTATAAAGCTGAGTCCAGCAAATGGCACTAGAACCATTCATTCGCAGCAAGATATCTGATAAAGTGGTATTGATCAATCTGCGAAAACTTCTATGGGCCGAGCAGTATATGTTTCCTTGAAAATGTATGAAGCATAGAGTGAAATCTTGGGCACTCGCAGAGAAACTTTGAAAAGTTATTTATCTACGAGTATCTTGATGTCGACAGCAACCGTAGAACATTGGGAAGACCTAGTTTACTATTGTGCCTTGCAAATCCTCAATGATTCGTAAGCAGACCGATAAACCATCGAGATGTTGCTTCAATTCTTGTTCTTAAGTTGTATTGAGCATTTGTCATAAAATTATGACCGCATTGTTTTTAGACATTTTTCAAACGACTAATTTTCTAAATATCTTAAGTAATTTTCAGAAAACTCGTTTATTGTATGGTGAAGCTTTAGTTCAACTTTGATTAAAATAAAGTTGTTTACTGGTTAGTTATTATTAAACAAACTGATCAAATACACAAACTCATACATACATACATATGTAGATCTTATTCGACTTGAAAAGAAAACCATTTTTTATTGTATCGTAGACCTTTACATACAAGTTATGGTATTAAATATGTATGAGAAAATGGAAAATGTTTTGTTAATTTACTTAAATTATTTAACAAAAAAAAGTATAAAGAGACTTTTATTATTGGCGACGACATTTGCAATGACAGTATTAAAGTTAGTGAAAAGAAAAGAAATTAAATGCATTGAAATGTAAAGAAAGTTTGAATTGTTGGTTAGTGACAAAAGTAATTTTCCAACGAAATCGTTAATTGTTTGTGTACAAATTCAATACACATAAAAACAACTTGAATGAACTTTTACCTATTTTTTTTTGTTAGTTTGCTACTTTATACTTGCTTTTTGTATTGCTTGTATGTATGTATGTGGGTGCATACGTTTTTTTTTTAATTATTAACCCCCTTATGCAAAAACGATTGGTAAATTTAAAGTTGGTTTAAGAAATGAATTTTGTATGAAAAACCCGGTTTTAACGCATGCTTTAACTTTAACAATCGTTTTTGGATAAGAGCATTAATCTTCCTATGCTAGACCTAACAATAAAAGTTCAATCTCCCCAGGCACGTTTTTGATTCAATTCTTTCGTATTTTTCGTATGGTGTTCTAATTTAGAAACCTATCACCAATTTCGATAACTTTACCAGATACTTTGTTATTTTCAGAATTTTTTTTATTAAGATGGTCCGGCGTCCGGAATAGGATCCCGAGGAATTTAGTTAGTACACTAGTGGCAGTACTAACAGGCCATTGTAGAAGTATTTAATAGTCAGAATTTCCAAATATCGATATAACTTTTGTATGATTTTTTTATAATTTTCCGTGTTTTAATTAAATTTCCAAACGTCATCGATCGTCGGGCCCATTCCCAGAAACGGAATCTTTTCATATTATGAACAAGTTAAGCATTTGCCAAGAAGGACCATCAATTATTCTTGATCAACTTTTGGTGAGCAGGCAATGTAAATCAGGGAGAGATAGGCCAATGCATGCTAAATATGGATTCAGGTGTAATCTTAAAATGAAAAAATACCTTTATAACCGTCTTCTTTTAGGTTAGGTTAAGTTAACAGACTGCTGGTAAGGAAGAGTGAAATTTAGAGTCCAGCTCCAATATAATGATCGCTTTGTGCTACCTGTTAGTTGAAGAGAAGATAGTGAGAGTGGTTGATAGGGAAGGGATAGTGATAGAGAATACAGGTGGTGAAGGAAGAGATAGAGGAAATCTTGATTCTTTTACAACTCTGCTCTTTGCAGGATTTTTGATAATGCAGTGTTAATGTTCTGGTATCAAATGAGGCGTATTCAATTTTTAAGTTGTGTTTAGTAGCCATTTTATTGATTATTTTACTTCGCCGCTGATTCTGCTACACAACGAAGGAGGGTGCTCTGATGTTACATTAGGATTAGTATCTGATGAAGTCGGTATAGTTTTTAGTGACCAGTGCCTTACGCCTGCATCACTAGAACTTCTCCCACAGCAACAGATACAAAGGACACTACTGCACATCAGGCGTGGAGTTGTTATTTTTAATGACTTTCGGAGACCGGTTTCGAACCCAGTAGTTTTTTATGAGAAAGAAGAGGTAGATATATAACAATAATGTCTCGTTCAGTTCAGAGCTAAATCATCTTTAGTTATAGACAAACGAGTTTCTCTTTACAAAATCACAGTGCTGCTGTTTCACAGCTTCTATAGACGATGCAATCTCCTAGCGTGTTAACAACGTCACATGTATGCGAACTTGATCTTTAGGTGGCAAAATATTTGTCCTGCAAAGATTGGCTTGGAAAACATTTAACTGTCCTATAATTTTGTAGAATTTCAATAAAATGCCGTATATTTTGTCTGTGCCAAAAATAAACAGACAACTAAGATAAGATAGGCGCCAATAGAAAAGCATGGTGATTTCTGGTAAAGGATCTTTTGTTAAATAGATCAATAACTAATCGAATCTCTTTATTACTTTCCTGATGAAAATCTCCACAGAATATAGCAAAGTCTGACTAATGTCTTCTGAATACAGATGTTCAGAATACAAGATATGCCTTCTAGTATTGCACAAAGCGATACTCTCACATAGAAATATGTATGTGCAGTCGTCTCATTCATGCACAAGCGACACAAAGTTTAACGTGCCTAATTAATCTTATCTGCAGAGACCAGATAGAGAGCCAGTAACTACGCAGTAACCAAACCTTCCTTGCTGTGAAGATGTCATCTACATAATTAGTGAAATTATCAGTTGACGTCACAAAGATGGTCTGGACCACATAAAATAAGTAGCAACGACCCTCTTAGCCAATTCATCTACATCTTAGTTATTATAATGTCCAACATAACCTGGTATCCGGTAACTAGAAAAGAAATCCAGTTTCCTACTACATGAGCCCCAAATAGATGATCTGATCAATACATCGGCCACCCTAACAATGTTATCTCAGGGTAGGCTTAAATAAAGATTAAAGCAAAAAAATAAATAGTTATATATCTCATCTAAGCAAATCGGTTAAATATAATACAGAAAGCGTTTGACAAAGAAAACTTATTTGCGGAACTCCACTTTTGGTGTCGAATTCTTTTTTCAAACATTCATATCCTAATGATCTACATCCATCACTAAGAATTTTAAACTTAAAAAAAAGTTATTAAATTATGTGCCAATATTTTTAAAAACAGCAATCTATCCTCAATAATGTAGTGTGGGATTCAAAATTGATATTAATCTTTTATTCTATTTAGTTACAAAACACTTTCACTTTCATTGCAGAGTCTCAATGTCCGCGATGCTGTACGAGATTGTTTGGAAAAAGATCCCTCTGAACGCACCGAAGAAGATGTGGAAATTCTACTGGAGTTCACACAAGGCCTTAAGGCCTTTACAAATATCACACTTGCTGTACGGCGGGCTCTTTGCTCGGTTATGGTATTTGCTGTGGTCGACAAAGCCGGCACCGTCGTTATGTCCGATGGTGAGGAATTGGATTCCTGGTCCGTTTTAATCAATGGTGTTGTAGAAATCGAACATGCCAATGGCGAACGTGAAGAGTTACAGGTCGGCGACTCGTTTGGTATATTACCCACCATGGACAAATTATATCACAAGGGTGTCATGCGTACTAAATGTGATGATTGTCAGTTTGTCTGCATAACTCAGACAGATTATTATCGCATACAACATCAGGGAGAGGAAAATATACGGAGGCATGAAAATGAGGAAGGTAAGGTAGTGATGGTTACAGAACTGCGACAGATAGGTACAAATGATGCACCCGGTACGACGGGAAATAACTCAGCTATGGCGGGCGCTAATGCCAAACGGGGTCATGTTGTTATAAGAGGCACTCCAGAGCGCCTGTTGCAACAATTAGTAGAAGAAAATTCCATGACAGATCCATTTTATGTTGAAGATTTTCTGTTGACCCATAGAATTTTTATAAAAAATTCTCAAGAAGTAACGGATAAGCTGTTATCTTGGTTTGAGGCCGATGCAAATGGTGCCGAAACAGTGCCAAGGTTTGCCAGTCAAGCTACGGCTCAGGAAATTAGGGATCGCGTTACTCGAGTTGTATTGTTATGGGTAAATAATCACTTTACCGATTTTGAGGCTGATTATGAAATGATGGAGTTTTTGGAAATATTTGAGGCTGGTCTGGAAAGAAAGAAACTGTTAAGTCAACTGCGTTTGTTGCATATAGCCTGTGCGGCTAAAGCACGCATGAGATCTTGCATTTTGGCACGAAGCTCGAGGGATGAATCACTCAATTTCAAGATTGTAGGAGGCTATGAAATGAGAGGAGCATGTGTGGCTACTGGAGGTTGTGGCATTTATATATCTCACGTAGAGCGTTCTTCAAAGGCGCAAGATGCGGGTCTGAAGAGAGGAGACCAAATTCACGAAGTAAATGGACAAAGTTTTGAACACGTTACTAGCAAGCGAGCTTTAGAAATATTAATGAGCAGTACCCACTTAAGTATTACGGTAAAAAGCAATCTTTTGGGTTTCAAAGAAATGATGCAGGCCGTTGAATTAAGCGCCAATGGTGGCTTAAACTCTGGAAATGGTAACGCAGCTGGCTTGGGCTCCAAGTCATTGAGAAGTCCCCGACGCATTTGCGCTAATGATGTGGCTAAGTTGCATGGTCGTGCAGATTCAACCACAGATGAATTGGCTGCAGCAGCTGCCAATCGGGCTCATATTGTTAGATTAAGCTCGGTTGATATGTTGTTGCACACTTCCCCAGGCGAAGACCAAACCGATAGAGGTGTACAAAGCCCTGGCACTCCAGTACAAACTCCTTCTTCCGGCAATATGGCTTCCAATTTTATGAACAATCTCTTACAGAGTGTTAATGCTTCTGGAAAAAAGGACTCGAATGGCTTACAAGGTGATTCTAAAGGTGGTGGTTTTATGACCTTAGCTCCCAAGAGACGCTTAAAAATAGCATTGGCGAAAATGAATTTATTGCATAAAAATGTCACTGGTCTGCAAGCTTCCAATCTTAATGACTCCAGCGATGCTCTACTCAATGTAGGCTGCAGTGAAAAACAGAAATCAGGCTCCTTAAGTAGTGCCAGTTCTTCGTCACACGGCACCGGTCGACTTTATCAATCTCAATCAAATCCGGACTTAACTTCGCTGCAGTATGATGAGCCTTCTGCACCAAACAATGTTTTAAACATCTGTCACCCCGGTAATTATCTTTCGGCTTCAGTTCACAGACCATCTGCTGTATCAGCAACGGGCAGTTTAGTCCCAGATTATCCAGAACATGTCTTGAAAGTGTTCAAAGCCGATCAAACCTGTAAATATTTACTCATCAATAAAGAAACAACTGCCCATGAGGTAGTAATGTTGGCTCTGCAAGAATTTGGTATTCATGATCCAAGTTCGAATTTCTCTCTGTGTGAGGTCAGTGTGGGGGAAGGCGGCATGGTCAAGCAGCGCAGATTACCAGATCAGTTGCAAAACTTGGCGGAACGTATAGGTTTTGCTTCCAGATATTATTTGAAAACTAATGGCATTTCCGAAACCCTAGTACCCGATGAATTGGCTTTGGAATTGGTTAGAGAATCTAATGTTCATTTTCTGCAACTTAATGCTTATGAGTTGGCTATTCAACTAACTCTGCAGGACTTTAGCATTTTCCGACAGATTGAGTCTACGGAATATGTGGATGATCTGTTCAATTTGAAAACCAAATATGGCGTTCCCATGTTAAGCAAATTTTCCGAGTTGGTTAATCGTGAAATGTTCTGGGTAGTCACCGAGATTTGTGGAGAGCACAATATTGTACGTCGTATGAAAATCGTAAAACAGTTTATCAAAATAGCCCGCCACTGTAAAGAATGTCGTAATTTTAATTCAATGTTTGCCATTATCTCGGGTCTAGGGCATGCTGCAGTTTCCCGCCTTAGACAAACATGGGAAAAATTACCCTCTAAATATCAAAGACTATTCTCAGATCTGCAAGATCTCATGGATCCCTCGCGTAACATGTCCAAATACCGACAATTGGTTTCCTCGGAATTGCTAAATCAACATCCTATACTACCATTTTATCCCATAGTACGTAAGGACTTGACCTTTATTCATTTGGGCAATGACACCCTTGTGGAAGATTTAATTAATTTCGAGAAATTACGTATGATAGCCAAAGAGGTGAGGCTGCTCTCGCACATGTGTTCCTCTCCCTATGATTTATTAGCGATATTGGAGCTAAAAGGACAATCACCTTCCAATGCAATGTTTTCACTAAATCAAATGTCAACTTCGCAGGGTGGATCCAATCAGGGACCCACCTTAATAGCAGCAAATGCTGGCAATGCCACCATCAAACGGCGGAAAAAGTCAACTGCAGCACCCAATCCTAAGAAAATGTTTGAAGAGGCTCAAATGGTTAGACGAGTGAAAGCTTATCTCAACAACCTAAAAATTATTAACGATGAGGATATATTGCACAAATTCTCTTTGGAATGTGAACCTGCCCACACTTCGACTAACTCAACTTCGTCTCAACATGGTGGCAATTCATCACGTGTGGGAGGAGATCAATTAAGCATTTATTCTCACACATCCAACTCCTCCTCGGCTCCGAATTCTTCTCTATCTCTACGAAGAAGACATCCGTCGTCACCGACACTTTCCACCACATCCTCTACATCGTCTACCAGTGACAATCGTCGCAATAATATGAATCCAAATTGTCCAAAATTTGGCACAGCCTCACCTCAAGCGGTGCGTAAGATACTATCGCTGTCTGAGTCTACTAAAATACGGCCACACCAACCTTTTCCAAGACCGGCTGCTACTTTGCCGGGTAATATTCCCATGTTGGCGCAGCCTCTTCACTTGCATAGTCATGGCTTGAATCCAGCTGCTTCAGCGGCCCTGGCGGCAGCTGCCACCCCTACACCAAGTCCCTGCTCACACAGACGCTTAGCTTCCGGTAGTAATTCTATGCCAGGTAAGTCGTAAATATTTATTATAAAATCTGTACGCATACTAACAATTTATGTAATCAAATAATCTAGCTTCTATAATCCCTCCTCCACGCTCTATACACGAACGTTCGCATTCTGATACTCCTGCTCCACCACCCCCTTTGCCTTCGGTGGATTTAAACTTAGAAAGTAGTAGTGTTACCACATTTCGTGATTTACCTTTAAGGAAATCTGTTACCTCTGGTAAGTTCTCTTCTTAATTCTTCAATTTCAATATATGTACTTAATTATTATTTTAGTGCCTTGTAGTATTCATAAAGTAGTTTAGTTACATCTTTAGGCTTACTAACTTGTTTTAATAATTAATTATATTATTACGTAGATTTCTTTCATTGTACTCATTTGCTAAGGGAAAGGTATATGAACTTAATTATATACATATATATCTGTTATTTAAAGTACATACATATAAAAAAGTAGCATAAGCTTTATTCGCTATAATTAGAGAGTCTAAAGTTGAGTGCTTTAGTTGACATTGAAAGTCATTTATTTTTATAACATTGCTGCACGGCCACTAATAATAAATAAATACTTTGTATGTTAAACCTAAGCTTGTGTTGTACTGTATAAAGGTCGATACAGTACAAGATGTTATGGGTTATTTTATAAGTGCTGAAAATAAATGGTGTTGTTTATATTTAGCAACAGAATAATTATTATTGAAAATAGAAATGTTGCTAACAATAGTAAAATTATTATGAAGATACAAAAATAGATACATATAAGCAAAAATTGTTTACCACCTGATGATAAGCTTGAAATAATACGGGTACTACAGGGTGGCCCAGAAAGACCGAAGTGGTGTGAATTCCTTATAACTTTTTTTTTAAGACATATTTTTTTAGTTTTTTGTTTTTTAAATACATTAAATTTATAGGGAATATTTTTAGATTAGTTGTTAAAAATGATATCCCGCAAGTGGAGGCCATTTTCTGCTTCGCACAAATGATCTCTTTTCAACACATTTTCCATGACCTTTCGCAAAACTTCCGGTGTTATGTTGTTAATTTCGTCTGGAATATTGGTTTTTAATTCCTCAATAGTCCTAGGCTTATTAACATAAACTTTCCCTTTTAAATAACTCCAAAGGAAACAGTCTGGAGCGGTTAAATCCGGGGAACGCGGAGGCCAATTAAAATTGCTTCTACGCGAATTTATTCTTTCCCCAAAGATGTCGCGTAAAATAGCCATTGTGGCCCTCGGAGTGTGCGCTGTGGCTCCATCCTGTTGGAACCATATTTGCGGATGGTATTCCACGGCTGGCCTTACAAAATTTTCCAATATGGCCCGATATCGATCACCATTGATGGAAATGGCGACATCTCTTTCATTTTCCAAAAAATATGGACCAATGATCCTTTCTGAAGAAACACCGCACCAAACAGTACACTTAACTGGATGTAATTGTCGTTGATGAAGTACTCTCGGGTTTTCCTTAGCCCATATCCTAAAGTTTTGCTTGTTAACAAACCCATTTAATTGGAAATGGGCTTCGTCACTCATAAATAAGTTATGAATAATGGAAATGGAAAGAGCACATTTGTGCGAAGCAGAAAATGGCCACCACTTGCGGGATACAATTTTTAATAACTAATCTAAAAATATTCCCTATAAATTTACTGTATTTAAAAAACAAAAAATTAAAAAAATATGTCTTAAATAAAAAGTTATAAGGAATTCACACCACTTCGGTCTTTCTGGGCCACCCTGTACATTTAAAGCTTAATTTAATATCGGGAAATTGGTTGCTGTACTCCCAAATATCCAAATAATAATAATAATAATAATAATAATTCAGTATTAGTAATAATTCCAGTTTGTTTCTTTTGTTTATTTAAAATTACTCCCACAATTTTTATTACCAAATCTAAACTTGATGCTCTTTTCTTTAAAATGTCGTATCAAGTAGATTGATGTAGTCTTTTTAGCTGGAAGTTGTTAGAACAAGCAAATAAGTATTGCTAATATGAACATTTTATTGGTTTTTTTATAACTTAGTTAATGCTATTAGTAACAAAATAATTTAATATTTTTTTCTTTTGCCAAAAAACAAAAAGTATTAATAACCCAGCAAAAAATAAAATGAGTACTTCCTTAGAAAGCACTTCTTAATTACTTCCAAAATATGTTATGCATTTTATTCTGGTTTAAAGAAGTTATTTTTGATCACTCACACTTGAACTCCAGCAAGCCTGTAAGCTTATAAAATTGACTGATTGATTTAAATGCTTAAAAGTACAAATTGTTCAACTTCAAAAACGAACAGAAAATAGAATAGGTTTCCCTTCTTATTTCTTGTGAGACAATTATTTTAATTAGTAGAATACTTTTGGGAATTAAATGGCTTTCCAAGTGGGCTAAAAAACAAGTGAATGAGCACCACTTCCTAAAATATTGATTTAAGTGCTTTGGCAAATAAAGAAGAAAGGGTCGCACACGCTTAGACGTTTAAAATCGTAGTACGTACAGGGTGTCCGCCGGGGAGGTATACTACTTTGTTTGTTCATAATTTTTGATTAAATGAAAGATTTATATAGACTCTTGAAATTTGTAAGGTTAGTGTATTTTTATACAGACTACAACAATTAACAATGAAATTGAAAAAAATTTAATTAAAGGGTGTTCCATATTGACTATGTAATTTTGACAACTTGCTGTATCTTGGAAACCGTAAGAGGAAAATTCTTGAAATTTTCTAAAACGATAAAACTAAACATCGCAATATTTTAAAATCGGCAAATCGAAAAAAATCGGCAAATCGAAAAAAAATGTAAAACTAAAATAAATCGCCATCGTAAATCGAATATTTTTCCACAATAAATTTGCCACTTTACGACTGTCAAGATTAATGTTTACCAAAATGGCGGCACAATTTGTAATTTTATTTAATGAGCCTTTTTTATACGTTTAATTCAAGAGCACAACAAAACATTAATTTATAAAAGAAAACTATTAAGACTATAATGTATTATCTTAATCACATTAATATAAAGATACAGTACCATACTTAAAATATAAAAAGATAAGATATCAAGGCGAATTGAACCGAACTTTTTGCTTTGATTTGACATATGTATGTAATAGAAATCAACAACTTATCATCAGCTGCTGAATCGAGATCAGCTGATATGAATTCGCCTTGATATCAAAAAGGTTTTAAATTTATTACGAACAGTGAATTCCGCTAATATATACAAAAAACATCCCAGTTAACTTTTATACATAAATTTTGAAAAATTATCAACTTGGGAAATAGATAATAACGAGCTTACGTATAAGAAGAAATTTACATGAAGTTAGCAAAAGTGACGAATTTGAATTATGGGCCTGTCCCATGGTTTCCCCAACGTTCGACTTGTCGCACAGTTACATTAGAAACAACAAAATTTTAAAATTTAAAAATATTTTTTGAATGTAAGTGTGCGACAAGAGGAAAGCTGTCGACATCGTGGGACAGACCCTATGTGTTAACGAGTTCCTCCATACAATTTGATATTAAAAATGTCTGCGTTACGTAGTTTTAACCCACTACTAAGTCCCATCGTGATTTTTAATGTGAAGTTTTATGGCAAACATCTTTAAGATTATAAGATTATGTTTAATTTTGCCACTTATGCTAACTTCATGCCAGTTTTTTCTTATACATAAGGCCCTAATTTGTGTACTATTTCTACATTGCAGAAATATAGCCACTTACTAACAACTGCATATTGGAATCGTTTAGTAATAGCATTTTATATCACGAACTAGTTTGCATATCATAAAATATATTAATACACACGAACTTTTGTTATTGATAAAAAATTTACATCTGAAACTCTAATAACATTCAAAATTATGCATATTGGAATGGCTTTGGTACGTAGTAGTAAAGTTAAGAATTTACTGCTTTTTAATCCTGCTATATATTGCTATCAAAAATTATAGTTTATGCTATACTACTCTCATGGTGCGGTGCTTTACTTTAACTTTAAAAACTATTTCAACAAATTTCTTCTTTTATTCCTTTAAACATTTCTCACACCCGTCTGCTCTCTGCTAAAATACAAATAATGCACATTGCGAATTGTCTACTGCAACATACATATTTTCTCACTTCACTTTCTAAATAAAACGCAACAATAAACTAAAACTCTTAAATTTGATTTGTTTGTCGATAAACTAAATGAATTCAAATAGATGAAGATTATTGTAAATCTATACAAGTTGATTGTACAAATTTACGAATTTTCGAATTTTTTCCTAAATGTTTGCGTATAGGATCGGTATCGTCTAATGATAGTGGGCTTTGTTCATATGCCCAACATGATACCAGCACTTCATCGTCTGTCTATACAGCAGCTGATTGTCGTTTATTACAACAAATATCTAATACGGCAGCCACGCGTAATTTAAGTACTCCGTGTAGTACAAGAGCTTTATCACCTCACACCTTACACCCAGCAAACACACAAACCGCAACAACTATGAATGCACCACAACAACTATTATCACAAACACAATCACAGCTACCACCACCACAACAACCACCCACTCTGACACCAACACCGCCTCCATATTTAATGCGTGGTCAAAACTTACAAATGTTCATGCAGAATGGTGTAAATAATAACAACGGCAATGGTGGACCACTACATCCATTGCCACAACATCTGCATAACAGGCCGTTGTCGCCACCATTACAACAACCAAATATGCCACCATCTTATGCCACGGCAGCTGCTATGTTACATCATAACCATAGACATTCCAATATGCATGGTAAGTTTTGCAGTGTTCATGGGCGATTTGGGGTAACGAAACAGATATAATGATGAAATATAATCAAAACAAAATATTTAAAGGTATATAAAGGGTTTTTGCTTATGTTGTGTGTTATATTTTAGTAAGTAAAATTTTGATCGTTAGAAATATTTTCATACTTCTCTCCATGTGATATAACGTCAATCTTTCGGGCAGAGACTATAACTACAAAAAAAAATTTAAAAAATGTGATTGTTTTTTTAAATAAAAGTTAAAATTGAATACAAATTTTATATACATATATGTATTTACTTCAATAGTGCGTTTTTTGAGCTAATTATGCAAAATAATTAGGTATTTGTAAACGGTAAGTCATATTTTTGTGTTTACAGTACTGTGATGGTACAAAAATTTTGAAAGAGTCGTAATTTTGTATTTACAGTGTTGTGGTGGTACAAATGCCGCGTCCTTAGTAATGATGTACCACTACAACACTGTATTTACAAAAATCCGACGTTAGTCCCAATACCCCGTTTACAATAATTCAATACCGCTGCAACACCGTAAATACAAAAATTTTACTTAAGTTGGTAAATTTACATTTGCTTAATTCACAAAACCTCTTGTATCTCTGTATCGATTGTATTATCATATTAAATACAAGAGTGTAACATTTGTTGTATGAAATTTTCATATAAAAATGAAATACACTATTACCCTTTTATTTCATATGTTTTTAAAATGTTGTATTCAGAGAGAGGCTCTCTGAGAGAATTTGTATGTAGCTTGATCTTCTTTTTTCATTAAAAATACAAAATACATTAATACACTACACAGAGTGTGTTCACAATTAAAAAACAAAAAGTGTATTTGATACACAAATACACGATAAAGATTGTTGTGAATTAAGCAATTGTGACGACCTTATAAATTTGTATTTAGTGTATTGTGACAACATTGAAAACAAGAGTCGGAGGACGGTCATTCGGCGTTATCATTTTAATGTTATGAGTACATTCAAATTTTGGTAAACGAATGTTGTACTGATGTTAGTTGTACCCACAGACAATCGTAGCAACGTCGTGCTGATTGTCTTTTTCTGCCTGGGTATTTATGTGTTTTTAAATTATTTCATCACATAATTTTTACAAAAAGTTATATGTTTCACACACTTAATGAAAGATTACGCCACTACCATTGGCCTTTCAAACTAGCAAGCAAAATCAAATAATCGACTACCAAAAATCATAAATGAAGATTAAGGTTAATTTAATCTGTAATATTGAACTCCAAAAAGTCGCCCTGAAAGTTAAAGCTTAAACTTTTCTAGTTCTCAAAAATATGAACAAACATATTAGCATTACTTTTGCTCAATCAGTATACACTGAAAATGCAATATTTAACGACAAAAAAGTTACTTATTTGCAACAACAAAAATCCAAAAATGTAGTCAAGAATTATATATTTTTTATGTTAAACGAAATGTTGCTTAACATGTATAAAAGTTTCCGTAATTAATTGCATTTTTTTCAGTGTAAGAATTAATTTATGTTGTTGATTTGTGAAAGTTATTTCTGTCATTTTATGTTAATTATTAGATTTCATTCATAAGATTCTTATTGATTTTTAATTTTATTTATTATTGCAGGTTTCATTATCTATTCGAATTTTGTCTGAATTATTTTTTGTTTTTTCTTCTCCTAAAGGTGCTCCTGGTTGTCCCATGTGCCCCATGCCACCGATGAACCAATAAGAAATTCCAATAAATTTTATAAATCAAATAATATAAAATGGTAAGTCTTTCAGATGAAATATCTCCGCTAATATTTTTAATTAATTTAAAAATAATTTCTCTTTGCTTTAACTCTTCTAGTTAATGAAGAAATGAAAATAAATGCCAAATCAATGTTTTTATGAAAATGTAAAATATATATTATATTAATAGTAATAATATAAGGTTGTGGAGTAAAATGTTTGCAAACGCATAAATGTATGATCATGAAAAGTAATTACAATACTGGATGTTTATGAAGGATTTTTTATTTAAGTTGTCGCTTGAAACCAATCAAATAATCTGCAGGCGGACCTTTTTACCTTCAGAGAATTTTCTTCTTACCTAACTATACAAATATTTATAAAACTAGTTTTTTTTTTTTGGGATATTATAATGTAAAATCTATATACTATATATATTTTTTTATAAACTATAAGTTTTACCATAAAATAATAATACAGCTAAATTAACAAAATAGAAATAAAAACTCAAAAAGAAATATAAATAAAGAAACACAGTGTCGGACAATGCAATAACATCGAACAAATTTAAAATGAAATAAAATAAGAATTGAATAAATAATTTCTGCCGAGTAGTGTGCAAAAATAAAATTTAAAATAATATAATAAATTAAGTAAAGTATTTAAAAAAATTAATGACAATAATCAAAATATACATATATAACTTTTTGCGACACTGTTAAAATTAAAAATAACGCTGCACAATTACACTAGTTTTTTTTTAAATTAGCTACAAAGTTCAGTCTGTTCATAATCCCCCCTATCGTTGGCGTTTTTCCACTTCAAATTCGACTATTAGTAGTTGATTAAAGAAAATAAACTACTTTTCTCTTTAATCTATTACAAAACGCCGAATTTTCGCCGCAAAATCGCCAACAACAATGAATAATAAAAAACAAAACGCTACGAGTATGAAAGATCTATTTTATTTCATTAACTTCACACAAAAAAAAATTCGTATCATATAAAATATGCAAGTCTGCTACAGAAATCGAGAAACTTGAAATAATCAATTTTAAAACATCTTGAGTTTTAAACGATTATCAAAAGCATTTTAGATTTTAATATTTATTTAGATATTTGCATTTTTCAAGAAGCTTTTACAAAACCTAATTAACTTTATTTCAAATGATTTTATTTCAAGAGAACTTTTCATGCATAAATAAAAAAATTAATAAAGTGGAAAGTGTAGTAATTCGAATCGAAAAATGCTTTCGAATTCCAATGAATGCAAAAAACCTAACAAAACCGAATTTACGAAAAATACTTTAAAAACTAATTATTTATGATTGAAATTCATATTAAAAATATTATAAAAATTGTAAGAAAGTTCAAATTAAAAAGAAAATACATCTTTAAACAATTTCATGTGAGATTTTCATAGAGAAACTGTAAACCGATACTAAATTCCAACAACAAGTCAAGTTTCTGCTGTATATAGATTTATATTTTATTACGAATAGCTAACTTCAAAAATATAACTTGGAGCATAATTTTTAATTGGGTGCGCCTGTGGCTGAGTGGTAGCGATGCTAGCATCTCAGTCCAGATGTTGTGGGTTCGATTCCCACTATAGATCCTGGGTGTTTTCCGCAGACCAGCTAATCGATTTGCGGGTTGCGTTAGTTCTTAAAAAAAAATTAAAAATAAAAAATTAAAAAAAAAAATATATACATATTTCGCGTGAATATCTGAGACTGCAGGTTTGCTCTTAAAATCTAAGAGCCGAGCCGTGATTGTCAGAGATAAGTCCAAATGTTATTATCTTGTTAATATAAATTTATGGATTAATAAAAATTCTTAATTATGGGTTTTATTTTAGCATTTTCGAAAATTCGTACATATGTAATTTCGAATTTTCGAAAACGGTGATCTCGCGGGAATAATCGCATCCAATCCAAAATCTTTGCAAATTATCCTCAAAACTTTTACTTTTAACGTTTTCGAAAATTTGATTGTAAGAGGCAATTCACATATGCGTAATAATGCCATTTTCAAAAAAAAAAAAATTAATATGTGAACAGCTCCCGACTTCCATTTTTCTAAAAATCGCATACAAAAAAAAATTAAAAATATTTAAAACTTATTAAACATACAATCATAACATATCAGAATGTGTTAAAATATGCTCGCTTGAACAGCTGTAGTTTTTCCACACGGGTTTTATTTTTGCAGTGTTGCTGTAAGTTTTTTTTTTTTAATTACTGTTAACCAACTTAAAAAACAACAAAAGAACATAAAAAACACTAATTAAGAAAATTAATTTGACTCATATTTTGCCAACGATTGTATAGTATTGTCCGCCACCGTATTCTAAAATTATAAACTTCAAAAAGACTTAAAAAATGTACAATTTTTATAACAATAAATTCAATATTTATTTCTCTATTTCGCTCTATTTTCGAAAACAAAAAAACAAAAACTGATTAACCATATAAACTTGAATTTTTTTTATGAATTATTTATACATATAAGCAGGTTTTAGTAATGTTATAAATTAAACAAACAAACAAACAAACAAACAAAAAAAACTCGAATCAGGCTATTTTAATTAATTAATATGTATGTTAATATAAAATAAAGACAAGTATTAATGTAAGTTCATCGAAATAAAAATGAAAGCAATTTTCCAAATATTCTCAACACATAAAAACTAATGAATATTTTTTTGTTACAAGCTTTACTGATAATGAAAAAAAAAATAAAATTGTTTTTAATAAGGCCTATGGCGTTTATTATTAAATATTTAAATATTTGAGGAAGTTCTTTGGATTTCACTTAATTTATTTCATAATGGCCCTAATTACTAGTGTCGTATTTCGACTGCGAATACTTTGTATTATATTAAAGATCATTGCAACATATTTTCTTTCATATAATATAATATAAAATCGTCGTAGTCGAAGTCGAAATACGACACTCGTAATTAGTCCAATATATAAAGTTATCAAAGCCTTGTATTATTGTACTCGTATCAAACAGAGCATTAAGGGGCATTTCATTTAATATTTTTATAATTATGTATATAATTAAAATATTTCTCTGCTTTCATATGTGTGATGTACTCGTATTTCATCATTAAAGATTGAAATTGAAGTGATCATTTAATATATTATACTTTGCAGTTATGTTTTATTTTTCTTCTTTTTTCCCTAAATAAAGACACTTTGCATAAATAAAACAACGATATGCATATGCGTTTAAAATATTGGTTTTACTTCCAAGTTTTTGTGAAATGTTAATATTCACCCTATTTGTCGACGTCACGTCTTTGCAAATGCATACCAAAATATCTTATTTCGCAAAATAATCGTGTGAAACAGTTGAGGTTAGCCATTAATCAGTACGAGCAAAACAGTCGTAGGTCCAATAACAAACACAAGCCTTATCATATTTAAGAAATAATTGCCGTGACGAGATAGATGTTCTGCAGCCCAGAACAGCTTTGGTACTCGTTATATACAAATTGTATAACAGAAGCACGATTTTTTATATTCATATCACATTAAAAGAAAATATTTCATCGGAGATTAAACTTACTTTTAATTGCTCTTTTTGACTAACCCGCAAATTAATTTTTTCTCTGTTGAAAGGTGACGTGATCGATTTTTTAGATGTCGGCAGCTTTGGAACTTTTAATTTTTTTTATTTTCAATATAAAAAATAAGCGAATTAAATTTTATTTAATCCAATTTAATTGAGTTAAGTATCGTTTCCAAACGACCATATTAATCGGGATTATTCTCGTTTGAGTATCATTTTAAATGAGAAGTTTTTACATTGAAAATGTGTACCCTATTACCCTAAAACGGTATTATCGTAATCATTTAAAATTGTTGTTTTAAAACGGTAGTCAAACGAGAATATGCCCAGAATTAATCATGATGTACCGTGCTACCCTTGTACTGTAGTATCCTTTATTTATAAAATTCTGTGGTTTTCATTAATAACAACCTTATTTTAGATTTTATCGTAAGCGACATGTAATCGAAAATATACTTTTTTATTGAAATTAAATTTTCATGGGCCTACTCATACTTTAGAATTATCAAAATTCCAAAATTTTTGATAACTTTTAAGACACAAGATGTAAAAGTTTATCGTAAGCGACAATTTACATACAAAAGCATATTTGAATATTATAAAAAAATCTTCCGAAAATTTTAATTTTTTGTCGCTTACGATAAAATCGAAAATAAGGCTCGATATATTTCTCATTTCGAGTTATGATATTAAATTGTTACAGCCTTATTTATAAAAATTATTAAGGCTTTATAAAGTGTTTTTTTAGGAAAATCCGTCCTTAATAAACTAATTCTTATGTTTTATTCAATAAAGTTTGTTTAAATTTTTTAGACATATTTTTGAATAAAATAAGAATTATTTTATTTATTAATTAGGATAGAAATTGGTTCAAAAATATTGATTCAAAATTGTCATTCTATTGTGATACAAGGGGCAAATCACGGCATTCGAAGTCGAGTGCACGTTCGTGTAGAGAATTATTTCGATGGCTGCAATTTTTTGGATCACGGTATTCGATCGTATTTTATGTTACCTACTACTATTTTTTACATTGCTGTTAGCATATGACAATAAAAAAACAAAACGAATCGGGATGTTCAATCATAATTTGCTCCAAAACTTCTTTTTGTTTCCCATTTACTTTACTTGTATTTGTTCTGGAAACGATTTTTCCCTTATTTATTTTTTTGCACTGCCTATTGGACAATTTTTGTATTGATGTTCAATTTCCTTAAAAACAATTAAAATTATATTTTCTAAACTAATTGTTCGAAAATATCCGGAAAATACCTACTTATATTTTTGTTACTTCTTTCTTTTTCCTTTGTTTTGTTTCTTCGGATTGTTTTGCGGCAAAAAGCTAAGAGTTTACTTGTTTTCGATAGTAGACTACCAATCGAGTGCAACTTCGAGTAGATACGTTTCGTTAACGATTGCCGTGATCCACGTTAACAACATTTCGAAAACAAAGTACTCGATTTCGAATGCGGTGATTTGACCCCAGATCTACAAAAAATGGAATTAATTAATTTGCATTGAAAATGTACCGTGATACCCTGATACTGTATTAACATATCCATGTAAAATTGTCCTAATCCGTTACTCTTAATTTAATCAATCAACCCAATTAGGATTTAAAATTTCCCCGGGAAAAAACCCCGAGAAAAAAGTAGGTAAGGGAGAGGGAGAAAAAACTCCCTGCGAAAAAAGTAGGTGTTCTAAATATGAAGTAGAGGGAGAATTTTGTTAGAGTTTTCTCCCCAAACATTTTGAAGGGAACTAATGCAAAAGTTTAAAAATCAAATTTGTAAATGTTATAAAACAATTGGAAATTTATTTGCTGGTGGTTCAGCTTGGTCTATATGCATTTCATAGTTGCTGTAACAAATCATCAGTAGACTTCAACCATACATTTTGAATAGTCACAAACCTCTTATCTTATGCACAGACTTTCAAGAACTATTTGAGAATTCACAAATAATAATATTTTTGAAAATCACAAAAGAAAAATAAGCATATGCATTTATTTAGAACAAAAATTTTAAATAAGCACCGGAATGGTATATTTCTCTCTTGCGCACATCAACTTCAAAAACATGAACTACTGCAATGAAAACACAAAATTTGTATTAAATTTCTATTACTGAACTCTTGCTTTATTGCAGAATAAAATGGAAACATTAAACAGCTTATCCAGATATTACTCTCTCTCGTATTTGCTTATTCCCCGGGTATTTAGAATATGAGGATTATTCCCCGGGAACAAATGATATTGAAGAGAAAAAACTCCCCGGGAATATTCATAATTGGGATGAATATTTTATGTTTTAGGGAGGGTCGGAGTGTGATTATATGTGAAAGACCACTATTACTTTTTCGAGAGGAATATTTTCCCTTCCGGATGCTCCTAGGACGCATTCAAACAAATAAATGCTTTCAAAAATTTTAAATCGATCATCTATTTTCTATTAAAATTTTAAGATTTTTAGAATTTTTCAATAATATTTTGGTTGAAATCTGCTTATGTGCTCCCTAAGCAGAAACGAAATGCAATTTTTTATTTTAATTTTATGAATGTCATATCTAACGGAAAAATTAAGTTTGGTGGAACTTGCGATGTGGCTAACCCTTTGTAAGTGTAATTTGTAAGTGTCAAACTGTATTTTCGATTAAAATCCATTAAATCCATTAAAACTGTTTCGTGGTTAAATTAATAACTGCTTAACTAAACTTAACGCGATATTAAAAAAAACTATCCCTTATCTTCTCTGTGTCACTAATTAGAAATCCAAAAAATAAACTGAAAATGATACAAAACATAGAAAACGTGGAGTTGAATTCCAAAACACTTGTATAAAGTATTTGTTGAAGAAATTTTTAATTATTAAACAAACATTTAAACATACATAAATACCCTACATGAACACTACCAGTCAATTGACTGCTCATTTGATCGATAGTCATGCAGGCTATATTCATCATTGCGTAGAACAAAGTTTCTATCAAATTATTAAAGGCGAAATGAAAAATGTGATGGAAACTTTTGTGTACGTGTGAAGTTGCATCACACTTCCGATCAAATGACTAGTCAATTGACTCTCATTTTTGAATTGAATGAAAAATTGTTTTAAATGTGTTAGTGAAAAAATTTGTTTGTGTTAGTTTCAATCATTCATTTCTTGTAGGGTATCTTGGAATTAATAATAATAATAAAAATATTGTAATGTAAAACATATGCATACATATTTTATATTTACCATAAACAAATATATTTATTAAAGTACAGAGAAAAAAAATAAAGTTGATTAATGTTAATAATAATACATATAAAAAAGAGGGTTTCAATAAAATTTTCCCTAAAAAATATAAATATCATGGAATTATTAAAGGAATTGAAACTTAATTATATACATATATCTTTTTTTTTTAATAAAAACTCATGGTAAAATAAAAATATATTTTATGACATACATACTTATACATAAATCATGTTTTACAAATTATACATAAATCATGTCTTACATAAACATAGATATTTGTACCATTATATCATTAATTTAGTCAGTCATTTAAATATAAGTTTTAAGGGCATCTCAATGTTGCAAAAAAGTGACGAAAACTTTATAAAGTTTTTAACTGTTTAATTATACAATTTTGAGTGAAGCTCTTGAATTTACTTTATTAATTGTCTCTTTAGCACTCTTTTTCAACTTAAAACAAATTAACAATTTTAAATTGTTAACCATTTATAAATATATTGTAAGTACACTTCATTTCCACATATTATGCTTTATAATACAAAAAAAAAAAACAATCGCTATGCTTACATACGTTATTTAAAAGTAAAATTTAATTTGCCTCTATTCATTATACAGCTTTTAAAACAAATTTATACATACATATTTTAAAAAATTATACATATTCAAACTAAGTTATTGTTCCCACTAGAGTATAAAAAGCTGCCAAAATCCCCATTTTCAAATTCGTAAATGAATTAATTATTACATGAAAAAAATTTAAAAAAAATAAATAAATGTTATATATGCATGTTAATGGTGAAACAAAAATAATTTATATTTAAAATCCATTACAAAGAATTTTATTCATTTCCGTTTGAAAAAAAAAACAATTGAATAAAACAAAAACCTCGTATTGTATTTACCGGTTTTAAAAATATTCTTATATTTTTAATAAAATTGTATTTAAAAATGAAACAAACAAAAGAAATTGATGGTCAAATAAATATTAAAAAAAATCGAGTTGTAGTAAAAATTACAAAATATTTATAAAAATAATTAAGAATTTTGTTTTATTACAAAAGAAGTAACAGCAGTGGCAGCAGATGTGACTGATGTATGGTCCTTGTTATACTAATTCTATTCAAAAATTACATCAAGGCCACTACATAAATATACCTAAATTTTTGGTTTAGTTAGATTATTTTCCAAATCAATCGGTCCTATTCTCGTTTAAGTATCATTTTAAAAAGGAACAACGAAAATTTTATATTGATTAGATACCGTATTACCCTACTACCGTATTATCATTTCCATGGAAAATATTTGTGTGTGGTTTTAAAACGATACTCAAACGAGAACAGACCTAAAGAAAAGTACTCAAATTTGTTTTTTTATATCAATCATCCTTATTCGTGCTGTCGACATCGACGTCACTTTAACACAATACCAAAAAATTGGGCCTTGTTTACACGCTCTACAGAAAAAGTTTCGTGCTACTGACAGCACTGCACAACAAAATAGAGGTTTTTTCATGATGTTTAAATAAAAATGGCCGATTCTTATGTATTTTTGTCTCCTGACTACGATGGCTTCATTAGTTTTTCCCTATCAGCTCTAGTTTTGAAGATATAGTGTCATTTGGGATTTGCATAAATTGTTTGGATAACTTTCGAAAAGAAAAATTTCAAGATTTTTTTTTCATGTTACACGAAATATCTCTGATACATTCAGAGGCAACAAAAGAAATAAATCTATTTTTGTAATCAACAAACAAAAATACATAAGAATAATAAGAATTAGTTTTATGTATTCAAAAAAAATTATAATCAAGAAATTTTCAAGGACTAAACTAAAAACACCCGGTTTTTAACGTCCTTGCAATAATAGCCAGTATGTCAGGGTAATACTCATCAATGTGAATCCATTTAAATGACACGAATTTTTGAGTAGGTCAATAATCCAGAGAGTATTTCTAAGTTTGGAGTACCATTCGTGATATATTAACGGAATATTTCAAAAACAGATGCAATTTATGCAAATCCAAAATGACACTATCTTCAAAACTAGAGCTGATAGGGAAAAACGAATGACGCCATCGTAATTAAGAGACAAAAATACATAAGACTCGGCCATTTTTATTTAGACATCCAAATCAGTGTTGTGCAGTGCAATCTATTTCCGTTCCCTAAGGTCTAAAAAACAGCATAAACCTGCCAACAAGAGTCAGTTGTATTTTACAACAGCTACACAAGCGCCAATTTTTTGGTATTCTGTTAAATTGACGTCGATGTCGAAAACTGGAATAAGGGTGAATATTCAAAAACATTTCCTTTCAATTGGTCCTATTTCCTTTCGAATTATTCACCCCTATCGTGAACAATTTTTCCCTTGAAATATTTTCCGTTTTTTCCAAATTTCAAATCGTGAATAATTATTCCCATGGAATGTGTTCCCTTTCTTGATTGCCCTTATCGTGAATAATGAGCCTTATCGTGGTTGTCGTATTTCGACATCGTCTAAGACGGTTTCGTCCTAGATTAAAGAAAAAATATTGCCGTGTTATTTAACCTATTACAAAAACGTCGTAGCAAGAGTCGAAATACGCTAACCATGATAAGGGGAAATAATTTTTGCATGGATTATTTCACTTTTCCCTGGGTTTTGTTAGCTTTATGCTTGCAGGCGAACTGAATAGTACAATGCGTAATTTCAATATTATACTTGCAATTATATATTAAAAGTTATAAATAATTAGATCAATAAATAATGTCCACGAGTAATAACAATAAATCCTTGCGACACAATTTTTCATTGAACATGAATCTCCTTGGTTCACATGCAGTAAATTTTATGGCTGGGGTATACATAGTAAAGAATTTTTTACACGGCACCTAAAATATTTAAAAAATATTTACACTCAATAACATTTCATTTGAAACCCAAAACATGTATATTTTTTATTATCAAACTTACATCCCTTTTCACAATGTATGGTAAGAGTTAAAGTGAACTTTATCTGACAGTTCTTCATACAAAACTTGCCATTAAAGTCCCTGTTAGCTTTTAATTGTACATTGTGAAAAGTACTGTTAATTTGTTTGATTTTCAATTAATTTTTAAGCTTTACAAGTCTTCCCTTTTTTTACATCCACTACGCATTGATAGCGTGAACAAAAATTTCACAATTTATTCACGATAGGGGTGATTATTCTGGAAGACACAAATGTACTATTTAAAAAAAAGTTATGCACCAACAAATTTCATTTTCCAGCCCTGGGGGCAAATCACCGCATTCGAAATCGAGTACTTTGTCTTCGAAATGTTAACGTGGATCACGGCAATCGTTAACGAAACGTATCTACTCGAATTTGCACTCGATTGGTAGTCTACTATCGAAAACAAGTAAACTCTTAGCTTTTTGTCGCGAAACAAAACAAAGGAAGAAGTATGTAATAAAAATATAAGTATTTTTCGGATATTTTCGAACAATTAGTTTAGAAAATATAAGGAAAGTGAATATCAATACAAAAATTGTCCAATAGGCAGTGCAAAAAAATAAATAAGGGAAAAATCATTTCCAGAACAAATACAAATAAAGTTTTGTTTTTCGTTTTGTTTTTCTTATTGTCTTATGCTAACAGCAATGTAAAAAATAGCAGTAGGTAACATAAAATACGATCGAATACCGTGATCCAAAAATTGTAGCCATCGAATAATTCTCTAAACGAACGTGCACTCGATTTCGTGTGCCGCGATTTGTCCCCTGGATTATATTATATATAAGCCAACGTCCATATCGTGAATTGAATTTTCGATTGCTTGATTTGTAATACCAAAGACAAATTCACGCCAACACCGAAGTCTATAGCTTTTCTGGGGACTTCAGAAAATCTATCTCACGCACAGACATACGGACTTCGGTTATTTGACTATATTAGGCATAAGGAAACATCTGAATATTGTGGAAATTATCGGTCATGTTCTGTAAACCGAATCCAAATAAATTGCTCGTTTTCCAAAAATAAATAATGGTCCCATTGATGTGTTTTAAATCATACGTACTAAACTAATTCCAAATATATTTCAAGCTCTAAAAAATATACAACTACAAAAAGTCGGAACAAATCACTATTAGTGGATTTAAATTTTCTTAATCAAGCGTTTTTAAGTCGACTCGATTTATAGAAAAGGCAGGTATAATCGGAATTACAAACCTAAAGGATTAAAAATACTGGCTCTACGATTATGGGTTGCCAGTTGCAGAAAACTGTGCTACCGACATCAAATAATCACCACCACCATCGTAAAATATTTTTCCCTCAAAGTATTCAACTTTTCTCTGATGTTCACTGGGATTTTTCACTTTCCGCTTCTTTTAATTTACTTTATTTTTGCAGGCGAACTGAATAAATACATCAGGTAATAAATGATTTCAATATTTTCCTTTCAATTGAATATTAAAGTTTATATATATTAAGTTTTAGGTCAATATCAGTAAATAATGTTCAGGGGAGGGGTTCTACTAACAATTCAAAGCGAAAAAAAATGCTTTCGAATTTGCGTGTATGTAACTAGCACTAAAACAGAGTAGAGAGTATTTTCTTTCCTTTCAAATTACAGATTATACCCCCAGAAATCTTAATAACAACTCCTTGCAACCAACACCTGTTTGACTCCTTTTTAATGAAAAACTTATTTATAAGAATGCATTATTTCGATTTTCTTTATTAGGTTTATCAATATTTATTTTAATTATCTTTAATTGTATATAATTACTTTTAATTTTTTTTTTGTTAACTTTTAGTTTTTCTTTTCATCTTTTTTGATTTAAATACAAGGCACAATTATTAATTTTTGTTTTTTATACGAGTAGCTTACAATACTAACAACAAGAAAACTTGATGAATAATGAAAAAGAAATTTCAACAATTAATGATATGGAAATTAAATCAAATATGCAAACAATAAAATTTGTTTTCTTAATATATAAAAATAGTGTCGTTTGTTTTTCGCATAATGATTTCTATCTCTATATATATACAAGAAAAAGTTATGTATGAATATTTAGTTTAAAGTTAAGAGAAAAATAAATATAAATACAGGTAAAATACTACGAGAATAAACAGGCTAAACTAGAAATTATATAAAATTAAATAAAATAGAAATCTAAAGCACCCTGTATGTATAAAAAATATGTAGAAAAAAATACAATTGTTCGTTCTTTTTGTTTTTAATAATAAATTAAATTAACCTTAATTAAAGCAATTTGATTGCAAAATAATAGCAACAAGGTGTATTAGGGAATCGTATAAAATGAGGATTACATTAGTAAAATTACGTCTATAATAGTCAAATGAACATTCAGAATTTAATAGTATATAGAAACAAATGGAACGACGATATCTTGCTAATAACATCTAGATTAACCTCGTCCTTTTCAGATATGTTATTAAAAGACTATAAATGAATTTGTATTGGGCCAGGGAAGGTATAATGCTGTCTCTTTGATGACGTAAATTTCCAATAACTCTAGGTATGTCTAAGTCCTGAAATAAATACAAATTTGTAAGAAAGAAAAAAATATATATATAATGGCTATTAAAGATTTAAAAAGCCTACCTCATTATGATCTAGTGTGTATAGAAGTAAGTCTGCGGTTAGGGTTACTCCCGATCTCCCGCTTCCTTCTAGACAATGCAATAATACTGGAGGATTTGTATTATGCCCGGGTGGTACTTCATTTATCGACGCCATGCGTACTGAATTGAGCTCTTCCAAAAAATCTAAAAAGTGATTTACATCCCGCGGACAATTTTGCTCAGCCCAATCGGTATAGTTAAGATGCCAAACAGAACGATAACGTCTTGATTGTATGTGATAAAGACGTAGTTTGCTGGTAATACAACGATCGGTAGTTTGTGAAAATTCCTGATAAACTTGGAACTAAGAAAAAAATATATATTAAATTAATTAAACAAGCAAAAAAACATGCGGGAGATAAACAAAATTTATGAATGTACAATTTTACTTTGAAATGATAACACGGTACTGTGGTAACACGGTATATTTTCAATGTAAAATTATATTGATGTGCCGTTTGAAAACGACACTCGAACGAAAATAGGCTCTAGTATAAAATTGTTGTGTTCATGTGTCCTTTTAAGACGATACTCAAACGAGAATAGACACGATTATAAAATTGTCTGTTTTATGTGTCGTAGAAAATCTTTCAGGAGAATTCTTGTTTATATGAAATGGTTTTGTTTTCAATAAGTACTATGGTAACACGGTACATTTTTAATGTAATAGCGTAGACAGACGACAGCGTTAATTTGCATTAAAACCTCACTAAGGTGAATTAAAAATTTACCCTGACAGACGACAGTATTTGCATTAAGTAAACAAAATCTGCATCTTTTCGTATCACACACATTGATTATTTTCCTTGGAAATCTTAAAATGAAAAAATAAACTATGTTCACTTGGCAATTACAGTTTTCGGACTGCTGGAAAGCCAAAAAAACTGTAGAAAGTAAAAACAAAGTAAACATAAAAAAGCCCCTACAATAATACTTACATGCATAAACCAATGGTACAAAAAGAAGAAGGTAAGAAAAAATAATTAATGTGATAATCGTAAAAGATAAGCAAGAATAGTTAAACATACTTAGGTAGAGTAATATAATTTCGTGCTAACCTAAATAGAATAATGGAAAAACAGAAAATTAATAGTGATACTTATAATGTGTTTACAAATCAAATACAAAGGTAAATCAATTGTATACACAACAATCATTTCTCATATTCCGTTTAATAGAAAAAAGAAAAGTTAAATAGCTGATGTTAATAAGAATCTCTACCCAAGTAGATAGACTAGGGTGCTGATGAAGTGCGTGGCTGCACAGAAAAGTATCGGTATTTCCCCCAGCTATAAAGTGTAAGTTTAATTTGTCTTCTTTTCTTTAGAAGCTCACATTAATTAATAAAAATATTTCATTCAATAAGAATTGAAATTATTGAACTTAATTTTGTAGGCAAACAAAATGCTAAAAATGTCTCCGCTACGCAAGGTTGCTCTAAATACATGCTTAGCATTGCACACGCATTTTTATTAAATTGTGCATTGCATCTTGCGTTTAGGAAGTCGGCCACAATTTGACATTCGATTGATTGTTACCGGTGTTACCATATGGAGACGGTGTTACCATATATATACGGTGTTATCATATACCTAAACTCAGTATTAATTCACTTTAATTTAGTGCATTTACGGTAAATCTAATACGCATTGGTATGGGTATAATTCACAAGTTAATTTGAATTAAGACTGCTAATGCAAATTAACGCTGTAGTCTTTCTATGCCGTATTCCGTAACTCGCTAAAACTAAAGCTAAATTCGATCGCTAAAATGCTGAACAAATTGAAAATTAAAAATTTTTGGCGATGACATAAAACACTAAAATTTCGGCGAATTAAATTTTTAAACCATTGTCTGATTTATCAATACATGTTTGAAAATGGCATTCGCAGCCGAAAATCAATAAATCGACTTTATAGATTTTTAGCGATAGAGATTTAGCTTTAGCGAATTACATAATATGGGGCCAAACTCCCAGAAAATTAAATGCTAAATTAAATGTTAATTAATTTTGCTTATTAGAAATTTAAATAGTCGAACCATGAAAAATTAACTAACCTGACCAAACTCCATGCGTTGGTTTGTATTGGGCGGTATATAATTTAAATCCTCTGATAGTTGAACTATTAAATAAACATCAGCCTCCCAAACGCATTGCCAAAAAATGCGTGTGGTCAATTCCTCGTGCGGCGACTGACCAACTATGTAGAAACGTTGCTTATTTCCCACTGTGGCCTAAAAAAGTGCAGATATTTATAGTATGTATATAAGCTTGATAAAAAATTTCATTCGAACTTACCGATATGTGTGAAGCATTCACATAACCGTGACGATTTTCCATGGTCGGAGTAAGTCGTACACGATTGTCTTCATAAGGTAGAAAATTTGGATCTGAATTTTTTATGGCATTCTCCTCCTTCAAAGCACAATCGTAACGTGCCATTTCTCTGCGTTTAGGTATGGCCTCAAATTCCATGAAGAGCTGGGAGTCTGTTAATTTATCCGTGAGTATTTGACACTGATAATATTAAGAAATCAAAAGTATATATATTATAATTATATATTTATATTTATTTATATTTAAGTGAATATGTATTACCAATTTATCTTTGGAATATTGTCCAGATATTGGCTGCAGTTTTGGTACTCCTGTTGACCATCTATGATGTAAATTTAAATCATCTTGGGCTAATTTTATTTTTTGCAGTTTTGTTGTATTGGCCGCCTTTTCCCTGCCCAAGGTTGCAGATTTTTGTTTGTCTGGCGTTTTGCTTCTTCCTAAGAAATTCCAACGTTTCTTACGCTTTTCTTTTGTGGATGTATTACCAGCCGTACTGGAGCTTTGCGTTGTAGTATCTAATGTGCTATTGTACATGGAAGATGACGTGGAGGACAAATTCATGGCTGAAAAATGGTGATTTAACGATTCATCATGAGATGCAGATGCAGATGCTGTCATTCGCGCTGGAGGTGACATAGACGAAGAGGCTTGTGCGACATCAATTACTGATGTCGATGATATATTTTTCGCGTTTTTATGCTGCCTAGGAGGAGGTGTCATCTTTGTCGTTGTTTGTTGTTGATTCGTTGACGTTTGTCCTATTGTCGGTGCTGCTGATACTGCTCTGACCGCTCTTTGTGGCGGTGTGGGTTCCATTAAATGTGCATCAGTGCTAGCTGCTCTATCGGGTTGTGTTTGATGGTTAAACTTTTTTATATTCATTGAAATTTCGTCCGGTTCATCTTGTGCCTGTAAATATTGGTGAATTTGTTGCTGTTGTTGTTGTAGTTGTTGTTGCTGATGTTGTGCTAACTGCTGCGCAGGTGCTATGGCTGGTTCCCTATGCTGTAAGTGATGATGTCTGGTCGCTGGTACTGGCGGTTGATTGGGCATACCCCCTGGTGCAGATTGTATGGAAGATGTGCGATTTCTTATTTCAGTATTGTGATTTGATGATCCAGATGAACGTTGCTCCGTGCTACGTTGCGGAGTCACTGATGACGAAGATGTATATTGAGGCAGTGGCACATTTTCATAGATTGGTTCTATGGAACCATTCATGGCGTTACGCTGCAGTGTTGCTGGTTGTGTTGTTTGTAGATTTGACGACATACGGTACCCAGAAGGCGGTAATGTGGGAGAATTTTGTTCAAAGTTTTGAGTGTTATTTGCCGTATGAGTTGCGGTTACTTGGTTTATAGCGGATTGCCTTAATTGTGACATAATCGAGGGTTGTTCTTCAATCATATTTAAATTTTCAAATGTACCATGAGGTGGCAGATATGATTGCGAATGTCCCATGTGACCCATGTAGGGATACTGATGCAACATTGTAGCTCCCGAAGATGTAGTGATTTGTCCCGGATTTACCAATCCAGCTGGATGTCCGTTATATGGGTATTGCGAGTTCAAGAGATTTCTATTCGAAACCAAGTCAGGAGAAGAACCAGAAACATAAGCTCTATAGCCCAAGAGAGGCCGATGAGAGGCAACTGCTAAATCTGGGGTGGAAGAAGAGCTTAACCTGTTAACTGGATAGGGAGGAGGCGGTTTGTTTCTTATCATTTGCAGTCGCTGTGGCAAATCGGCGTAGATGTTATGTGGTGTGGATCCCAAGCCTGAGGCAGTGGGTGTGGCTGCTGAAAGGTTGTATTGAGCATGCATAGCTTGAGCAGGTTGAGCTACATCGGGATAACGATGAGTTGCCATATGACCCATTAATAAACCATCACCCGCTTGATGCACATCTGGTTGAGAACCGGCATAGTAAGCAGCCGCAGAATTATGAGCAGCCAAAGCAGCTGCCTGATATTGTAATTGATTTATATTGTACAATTCATTGGAAGGACTCCTATATTTTAACTGTACCGCTGTTTCATAATCCGGCGCTGGCCTGTAGGTAGGAAGCATGGCTTTAAGACGTTCCCTTTCATGAGCATCAGCTGACAAAATATGGTTGTTGTTGTTGTTGTTGTTGTTGTTGTGACCTAAGAAACTAGAGCTATTGTGTAAATTATTATTGCTCAAATCCTGGCACGAGCTGCTTTGTAGGCGAGTATCAAGTATGCTATTCGAGAGATGCTGCGAAGAGGTCACATAATCATGAGAGTATTCCTAAAAAATTTGGCAAACAAAGAGTTTTAATAGAAAAAAAAATTAAATTTTTATAAATAAAACACACCTTACTCATCCAACTCTGACCCATTTGTCCACCACCGCTATGATGGCCCATATGCAGGGCACTGCCATTCACACCATTTCCATCGGCCCGGCCACTGCCCGATTGATGACTAGCAGCTAAAGATATATTGGAAGACATTAAGGCCGAAGACGAATTAGCTGTGGATATGAGGCCATGAGGCGGTAATTGAGCTGAGGATTGATTATGCAATGTTTGAGCCGATGACAGATATTCTTGTGAATGTTGATTAGCTTGTTGGCTGGGCACATAAGTGCCAGCACCCGGCACATATGTGGCTTGTTGTTCCAGCAGTAAATCTTCACGAGAATCACTCAAATCATAGCCACTAAAAGCTGAAGCATTTATGACATCCGCTCCTCCAATAGATATACCATTGGCACTTTCCACATCACCCATACTCGATGAGGAGTCCTCATCTATGTAACGTTTGAAAAATTTATGCTGTGTTATGCACAATTTCCAAAAGTATCTAGCTGTCTCAGTCTCAGAGAATATAAACGAACCCAAAAACTGTGAACCGTCCGCTTTATTTTGAACAATGCGTATAGCTCGCTTTTCTATAGTCACAGTATGAAAATCTTTCCAAGGAAAATATTGACGGCCATTTTCCGCTGTCACTACCATGCCATTTATAGCCAAACCCACATTAATATCATTGCCTAAATTATCTTTAGCCTGAAATCTCTCTTCGCCATAACCTTCAAGCTGTTGGCAACATTGTATGTACATCTCTTCAGCATGTGAAGTAGTCAAATGTTGTATGCCAGCATGTTGTTGTAATACTTCAAGTATTAAACTGTCCAAAAGATTATCATCATTAACCAAACCTGGAAAAAACGTCAAATAACAGTTTATAGTAAAGTGGAGAATAAGTTTTGAGATGTGATTTAGGTTGACTTAACAAAAATACACTTGATTTTATTTTTATGTTAATTCTGAGAGATATCAACGGAAGTAGACTTAATTAAATAAAGGTGTAAATATATCCTTAAGGAAACAATTTCGAATTTTTGAATTTAGATTCGATTTTTCGAACTTAGTTTTGCTTTGTTTAGATTAATTTAAAAATCTTTGGACATAATTAAAAAAATTTCGAGCTTAATTTCGAAATTTTTCAACTTAATTTCGAAGTTTCCGAAGTCTGAAACCGCACGACTTTAGAAAGCTCCGAAACATTTTTCAGGCTTTTTTACTTTTTTGCCTCAAATATCATATCAGAAAGAAATTTGTTGTATATGATTTAAAGCACGTCGGCAGGACCATCATTAATTTTGGATATTTTGAATATGCGAACATGATTTAAAATTGTTCAAATATTTTTGCTTGAAAATACTTATAAAAAAGTTATTAAAAATCCTAAATACATATACATATGTATGTACATATGTGTAAATGTTAACGAAATTTTCATCATCAAAAAATAATGATGTAAAAATATACTTTTTTTTATTTACTTAAACGTAGGCTCAAGGCGAATTCACATAAGGTGATCTCTTAATTCAGCAGCTGACATAAACTACTTTGCTCTCAAATCAAAGCAAAACGTTAGGAAACATTCCGACACCAGGAAATTTTACACTAACAAATATACAAAGCGAATAAAGAGAGAGAGAGGGAGAGAATACGCCATTATCATGAATCAAAAAAACAAGATTGGGCACTCAGCCGAACGAAAAAATTTTCTACTGCGCATCTACGTCAATATACAGGGTGGCCCAGAAAGACCGAAGTGGTGTGAATTCCTTATAACTTTTTATTTAAGACATATTTTTTTAATTTTTTGTTTTTTAAATACAGTAAATTTATAGGGAATATTTTTAGATTAGTTATTAAAAATTGTATCCCGCAAGTGGTGGCCATTTTCTGCTTCGCACAAATGTGCTCTTTCCATTTCCATTATTCATAACTTATTTATGAGTGACGAAGCCCATTTTCAATTAAATGGGTTTGTTAACAAGCAAAACTTTAGGATATGGGCTAAGGAAAACCCGAGAGTACTTCATCAACGACAATTACACCCAGTTAAGTGTACTGTTTGGTGCGGTGTTTCTTCAGAAAGGATCATTGGTCCATATTTTTTGGAAAATGAAAGAGATGTCGCCATTTCCATCAATGGTGATCGATATCGGGCCATGTTGGAAAATTTTGTAAGGCCAGCCGTGGAATACCATCCGCAAATATGGTTCCAACAGGATGGAGCCACAGCGCACACTCCGAGGGCCACAATGGCTATTTTACGCGACATCTTTGGGGAAAGAATAAATTCGCGTAGAAGCAATTTTAATTGGCCTCCGCGTTCCCCGGATTTAACCGCTCCAGACTGTTTCCTTTGGAGTTATTTAAAAGGGAAAGTTTATGTTAATAAGCCTAGGACTATTGAGGAATTAAAAACCAATATTCCAGACGAAATTAACAACATAACACCGGAAGTTTTGCGAAAGGTCATGGAAAATGTGTTGAAAAGAGATCATTTGTGCGATGCAGAAAATGGCCTCCACTTGCGGGATATCATTTTTAACAACTAATCTAAAAATATTCCCTATAAATTTACTGTATTTAAAAAACAAAAAATTAAAAAAATATGTCTTAAATAAAAAGTTATAAGGAATTTACACCACTTCGGTCTTTCTGGGCCACCCTGTAGAATACGAACGTGTGTTTGTTGTAAAAAGTGTGTGAGAGAGAGCACATTCCACAAACAAATGTATGTATTTTGTTTACAACAAAATTCGCAATGCGAATTCCTGTTTTTCTCGATTCATGCGCCATTATAACATATCGAAACCACGAATATCTGACGTAGTAGATCACTTTCATAATTATGAGCACAAATGTCAAAGAAAAATTATGCAGAGTGTTTGACTTTGTTTAAAGAGGGACGATTTAATTCTCAAACAAAATGAATTTAAAATGTAACTGCTAGAATGAACTGTTTCGAATTGAAAATATGAAGGATTCTAGTATGTATATTATTTAACAAGACATTTCTAAATCAATTAATTAATGAAAAGTCTTATTATTAAAATTTTTTAGACGAGCATTAAATAAATCAACACCTGAACATTTTATTGTAAAATAATATCTACACTACTACAGGCTAGACAAATTGACTCACAAGTTCAGTTAATTTGACGTCAGCTATTGGAACACAACACAAGATACAAGTGTTGTGATTCACCAACAATTGTTAATAACTAATCATTAAAGTCTAAATATTAATTAATTATCTTATCATTTAGAAAAATAATAAACATTTTATAAGTCAGCAACATTTTTTTTATATTTTCAAGCTTTGAAAAACATGAATTTATATAAAAACTACAATATAAATATGTGGGTTTATTCGTTTATAAACTTGGTTATAATTTAAATATTCTTTCTTACCTTGTAAATTTTTTGGTAAAACCAAAGATTTTTTCAAATAATCTTTTGTTTGTTTATCACTCTGATAACTATCGTATTCCGCTTGACGGCAGTACAACGCCAAAAGTATCGCAGTACGTATGTCGCATGCAATTTTACCCTCATTTATGTCACTCTTCAATTGTAGAAAATAATAGTATCGTGTAGCCTCATCGCTGAGATGGCGTACACCGGTCGTAACATAGTGACGTACACGTAGGAAAATTTTTGTACCGGCTGCGTATTTTTCCAATTGACGACTGAGTGAACGCTCCAGGTCGACCCATTTCATTTCATCTTCCTTGCCCTTGACCATATAGCGAAGTCCAAAGAATTCGGGTTGTTGGATAAGTAAACGTTGGCAAACATTGTCGAGACATTCTTGGCCTTTGCTTTCAGAACTTATGGTGCAATCAACAGTAGTGGTGGTATCTGCAATAAAGAATTTAAAAATTTTATGTAATAAATTTGATTTTAAGACAAATTAATGAAATTGATATATAAAATAGCCAAAAATATTATAAAACTGAATATAGATTATGAAAAAGCTTCATAATATGAGATAATTAACACGATTTTTTTGTCAATAGGAGGCGTAAAAAAAGCAAAAGCTTTTTTGTCACAAAAAATCAAAAATCACTCTCTTTCTTAACACTTTCTCAAGATATAATAGGCATATGCTTTATCAAATTCAAATATTTAGACCTGCGGTCGAATCAACACATCCGTAGACGTACAACTAGTCACGTGAAAACACAATTTTCGGATTGTGATATACGTGAACTTACTGAAATCTCATTCAGCTTATACGATTAAAATATTACTTAATATTTTTTTTTGTAAGATTGTAGATACGATCACGGATTTAAAGATTTGAGTCCTGGTTCACACTAGAGGGGAGCACAAAACATTTGCTTGGTTAATGTTTTTGATATATGTTCATAATTGATCTTTTTGTTCTCTTTTTTTAATGCTCTTGATTTTATGAGAACACTAAAACTGTTTCCTTTTCTAGAAAGCTTGCCTCACCATTTGTTTACCTGCCAATCTAGGGCACTATTTATTGTAGTGTTGAAGCAAATTCCACTATTGCATACCGATTGACAATACTGTCAAATGAAAGGAAATATTGTTTACAGTGACAATAAATAAAAACAATAATGCAGATTCTTTGGGAGTATTAGTTGTGATACTCGTTTTATAATTTATTAATTAATTTATTAATTTAGAATTTAAAAAAAATAATTAAGAATCAAAATAATATCATTTATTATGGATACATTTGTTAGAAGTTTTATTATCACTTAATATTTTATGAAATGTTAATTTTGTGAAATGAAGTATGGTGCACTATAAAGTGTGCAATAAAAATATTGCACACTTGACACAACTGTGTTTTTACAACGATTTTGTGCATTTTTATTTCATTGTTCCCTACATTTGCTCTACAATAAATTTCAATTTCTACTACGAACAGAATTCGTTCTTGAAAAATATAATATACTGTTGTACACTTTCTAATGTCTTGCTCTCATCTCTAGTTCAGACGCGAATCAAGTTTTTTGATTAAGTTTTGATTTTGAAATGCGAGAGATGAGAAAGAGATATTTATCGTTTGTGTACCTCCTTTTTTCTTTATCAGTATACAAACAAAACTTGAGCAAGATAACTTGATGTGTGTGAACCATGTCTTATATTTGAGTTACTGAAAACGCTATTCGATATTGAATGCCATAATCTGGAACTGAAAAAACGCATTATCGATGAAGCTCGTTATAAAAAGTGACGATTGGACGGACCCCTGACTTGAAAAACTATCCCTTGTTTAAAAAAAATCGTCTGAGAATTTACATTCAAAACAAAAAATTTTATTTTATTTGTTAATGATTTCCTGAGTAATGTTTCAGGGTTCCCAGACCTTCACCGGAGAAGCGTTTGCTATAGCGATGTTCAAATTTCATAATTCTGTAAACGTTTTATTTTAATTTATTTGTTTTTTTATTTTGTCAATTTTATTTCCCATTTATTTTAACGATTTAAGATTAAACCAAGTACATATAGACAAGTTTCCATGTATTGGGATGCGTGCACAATATTTTTTTATGTGCATGTGTTTAAATTTCATTTATACATAAATATTTTTATAACTGCCGGCTCTTGCGTTTCAAGTTTCTTGCTTTCATGCATTTATTGTTGATATAGTTTTATTTATGTTTTAATTATTTGTATTTTATTTATTCAACCGTTTAACAATCTAACGATAAGCATTTTATTTTGTCGAAATACCTATTTGTTATGCAACATGATCAACTTGTTTCTTAAATAAATAAAAAAAACAAAAAAATAAGTAAATAAAGCGCCAAAACAGATTTGTATCAAAAAAACACTTATTATGTGTGAATGTTTATTAATTGAAAATTAAAAAAAAAATATTTTAGGAAATCAAATATTTAATATATATTTATCCATTTAATTTAGCTCATGTTTCATGTATTACATTTTTTTAACTTTTGATAAAAAAAAACAAAGCAACTTCCAGGTAAAAACTTGTATTTAAATTTAGTAAAATTTATGTTGAACATTTTTAAATTTAGTTTTGTAAAGCGGCAAGCGAGCGGCTAGAATACAACAACACCAAAAAAACAGTTATTTTTTATATACGCAAACTGTCAAAGTTCATATGATATATGTACATACATACATATGAAAATTAACAGCAGATTTTAGGACATGAATATTTGACATTTAGACCTTTTTTAAACACGAAAGGTTTACTTTGCAAAGTCTTAATTAAGCTGGGAGAAATACAGAAAGAAAAAGTCGCTCACACACTTGAAATAAGACTTTGCAATGTAAACTTTGCGTGACTAAAAGGGATCTTTGCGGACAAGTTCATATAATAATCAGCTGTTTGCTTGCAGCTAACTTCACTTTGTTAAAGAACATTTCTAACAGATAATTTATGGAGGGCGCAAAAAAATGTATATGCGACCATGCGATGCATAGACGACTTCGTCATAAATAAGGAATGATATGTAAGTAAGTATGTATGTATGTGTATATCGTTGGTCACAAGTAGAAAGGACCTAACTAAAAAAATAACTGTAACTTTACAGGAGAAGGTAAAAACATAATAATAAACAGTACGACTACTTGTACAACTGCTTTGTACAACTGCTAGTAAAAGCGTAATTTTTTACATTACTGCAATAAATTTTTGTGTGAAATGTAATGGAAATGAAATGTAATGTAAATGGAATCGCTGAAAAAGCGAGATATTTATTTATGTTACTTTTCTATTTTCAATGTTATATTTCGAAAACGATTGTGATATTGGGTCGTATCATGATACAATAATATAAATGTAAAACCACATTTGACGTTTAAAATTTATTATGACTTTTACCCAAACTATTTGAATACTGTTTTTTTGTAAACAGAGAGGAAAACGTTGCCACATAACTTTTATTTAAGAAAGCTTTTTGAAATGTGTAATTTGAGTTTAAGAATTTTAGTTTAATACAGATTTTTTTAAACATTGATCAATTGGACATCAGGATAACGAAATTTGCGTGTAATATGACCTGCAAAAGTAAGCAGATGTTTGATTTTTATTTAATTCACGTGATAATAAAAAAGGCTCACGGCTAGGGATGCAACATCATTCTTAAAAACATCGATGTTTGACAACATGATTTATTATCATGTCTTTATATAAAAATAATGCAAAAAGAATACATCCATATAAATTGTTTTTTGCATTACATGCACTTATACCGAATGTAAATACCAGGGGTTCTATTCTGTAATTCAAAGGGATCGAAAGTACTTTCGAGTTTGCATACTATTGGTTCAGAATGGAACCAACTTGGTATACGATTGGAGGTATGTTTTAGCACCACCCTTCCTAACCTTTCATAATATTAACATACATACACATTCCAAAGCATTTTCTTTTATTTTTAGTTACAGAGTAGACCACGTGGAAAAGTAGTTATTAAATGATAGCTAGTTTAGTAGAATAATGTTAACAACACTCAAATTCGAAAGCATTTTCTTTCGTTTCGAAATACGGAGTAGACTTCCAGAATGTGAAAATGTACGTGTGGACAGTAATGTAATGCATGTATCTATATTGCATGCTTCTCTCCATTTCTGCCGCATATATGGAATTGAAAGAAATTGAAAAAACTCGTGCCTTTGCTGAAATGCTTGGTATTACTGCAATTGTGGTATATTCAGATCATTGCTCAACATTTATTTTTTACACAAATTACAATTATTTATTATATATTTATATTAATATCTATTTAATAACTTTTAATGTAAAAGTGATGAATTTTTCAATATTTTTATTATAAAACATTTTTTTAATTAAAAAAGCATAACAGTCAAAAAGTAATCAAAAAACTCGGATTTTACAAATTAATACGGTGGCATTATTTTTGAGAGTAAAAAATAATCAGGATAAACGTCAGAAGGTTAATATGGCGACGAAAAGAGAGAATGGTTTTACCTTAATATTATTGTATCATGGGTCGTATGAATAAAAAATAGAATTTGATTTTTACTTAAAAATTTGTTTAAAAAAACACACATATTTTGGGTTTTAAAACAAATTTTTAAGTAAAAAGCAAATACTTTTTTTATTCATACTACCCATTGTTTCTTGTTTAAATAAAAAAGTACTATATGAACTTTAGATATTTTTAAGCTTTAATAAGATCTTATATTTCTAATTGTTTATTATGTTATGCCTACCAGACCTGTTTGACTAACGACAGGAAATAGATAAGTTAATGATTAGAAACATTCTTCTTTAGTGACGCGTAATGATATTAAATAAAAACAAACGTGATAATATACAAATTGTAAACTGATTAGTCGCTTTTCAGAAAATGAATTAAAGTTCATAGCTGAGGGAACTTTTTAATTTTTAATTTAATTTTTTCAATTTTAATAGAACATTTTGCTAGAAAAAAATAATATTACTAAAATTTCAGTTTGCAATACGTTGACGATATATCTATTATCGTTAGTGTAGAGGTAACTTTAAGTAAATTTATAATTGATTATCAAAATGAATGGTATATAGTAATATAATTATAACAACTCTGAAATTTAGGGCATCCTTCAGAACTTACTTGATAAGATTGCATGCAATTAACATTATAGTTTAAATTTAAAAATTCTTATCGCCATAGAAATGAATTTCGAATTAATTTAAACATGTGAGTAGTCAAAATCAATTTCCAGTTCAGAAATATATGCATATTTATCAATAGGTATCATTTTATATTTGATTACCATAAAATATTTCTATTTTTAAATAAATATTGTATACCTGACATACATACATACTATGCTTAATGGTTGGACCGAATCCCAAACATTATCAATAACACAACACGCAGCCATTTAGTATCCCCCAAAATTGTTCATGATTATTTTCTTTAAATTTTGTGACTCAATAATAATGACAAAAATGTTTTTCAAAATAAAAGAATGTTAAATAGCTGTTGTTTTTTATTTCTATTAGTATACGGTATTAACATACATACATGCATATGTATATACGAGGGTAGTACAAGAATAACTATTTAAAACATTAGCAGCATCCTTTCAAAAAACCATAATTCGAAAATATGATATGTACGTGTACACATAGATATTGGATATTTCTTCGCGAGAGGAAAAAACATTAATTCATCTAAAAAATGTTAACATAGCTCCTACCCTCGTATAAAATTATTTATATGAATATTTTTGTGTACAAATGTTTAGACTTCTCCATACTAAACTCATTTGTATGCAAAATGGGTGGCAGCAGCTGGCGTTTTCGTTTGTGTCTTAGTATTTTTTTCTCCTGTCAATGTTTTTTCAAGTTCTAGTTTTTATTTTTATTTAAAAAAATAAAATTTCAATTGTTTAGTAGGTTGCTAGATATTTTTTTTTAATTTTTTTACAAAATAACGTCTACTGTCTATGTCCATAGTTGGCTTTACTCAATTTAAGTTTATTTATTTTTAATTTTTTGAAATTGTATTCATACATACACACATATCAGTCCTTTATTGCAACGTTATCATAAGTCAAAAAAGTCTTGTTTGAAAGAAACTTACATACATAGTTAAAGTTTTAATTTTTATTTTTTATTTTCTCAAGAGGTGAGTATAAAATTCATATACATATGTATGTGCATATGTACAATGTAAGATATTGCTATAGTCCAGTAAAGAAGCGGCGATATATGTATTAAACTATAAGCATATCGAGCCTTTAATACAAGACAGTCATATCTGAAAAAAATTAAAACTGATGGACTAATCTGTTATTTCAGAACAAAGAGATTAGAGGCTTATTTAACGAAATATGAAAAAAACTCGAAACAAATTTATGTGTTAGGATAATTCTATATTAAGGTAACGATATGTATGTAATAATAAAATATCATTGTAGCGCACAATACGAGTAGCTAAAATATTTTGCTGTTGGTATAATAAAAGAGTGTTTTATATTTACGAATTAATTAAAATTTTTAAGTTATTTAGCTAAGAGATTTTATGCAATTTAGTTATTGAATAAACATTAATTTAAACTGACTTAATCAGTGTGTGTGTATATTTACATATGTAGATATGTACATAAAGTAAATCCATTTAAATATTTCTACTATTTTTTCAGGCGTTTTCGATTCAGTAAATAATAAAAAATAAACCTATTACAATATATTATTTTAATAGTAATTTTGTTATTGCAAAATAGGCTAAAAGTATTTCAAATGAATTAAATATATTAATTTGAAATTTATTTGCTTGTGGTTTAACTTTAGAAAAATAAAATAGATTCATATCGAATATAAATTATTTGCTGGGTTTTGTATGAGTTTCAAAGCCTACCAAACTTATTTTGTCTTTGTGATTTTCAAAAATATTATTATTCTATGAATTCTCATATAGTTTTTGAAAGTCTGTGCATAAAGTAAGAGGTTTGTGACTGTTCAAAATTTGTGGTTGAAGTCTACTGATGATTTGGTTTAAGCGCCAATGAAATACGTATATAGACCAAGCTAAGCCACAAGCAAATAAATTTCAAATTAAAATATAATTATGACAATATGTCGAATAATAAACTTCTTAAATGAATTAAATATATTAATAAGACAGTAAGTAACTCTTAAATGCACATATATACGTGCATAAATAATTGCAAATATAACATTATTAGTTTGATTTCCATTTTTAGAAAACAAATAAAATTCTCGTAGAAATATTTAAGAGGTTTTTAACTGTTTAATTTTCAATAAGACCTCGTTATTTTATTACATTCTTCTATTTAATGACTAATCTAATCAAATTTTGCGCCAATAAAATTTAAGGAATTTTTTCAAAAGTTTATTACCTGTTCAGATAATTTATTTTCCGATATAAAGAAATATAAAATATTGTACTAACGTTTAAATGAATAAACGGGGAATACCGAAAAAAACGGCTTTGTTGTAATTGTAACATTCAAGAATTCTTGACTGTTTGATAGACTTGCACATTATAACAAGAAGTGGAGTTTATTTTTACTTTAATGTCTTGTACTACAAGTATATATCAATGTAATTTTCAAGTTCTTAAATTAACAATCATTCTCATTGGAAACATTTTAGCCAATATGAAAAATCTATGTTTCTGCTTTAGAAAAAAATATAATTTGAGTTATAATACGATCGTTGATCGATCATTGACATTGATGGATTTGGTATTTTAGTCAACAGATCTCAGCATTAGTTAGATATCGCTTGATTAAGAGAGTTGAATTACTATTATAAGACAAATAAACTGAATTCCCTTTACCTGTAAAACATATCGCTGATTTACTTCAATAGTGACATAACTCAAAAAATTATTTTTTATTTCGTATTTTATCTTGAGTAAAAATTTCATACAAATAGCTTGTACCATCACCTCCTGAGAGAAGATTTTTTTTCATTTCTCCATTGAGTTGTATGCAAATTGAAAACTTAAAACGCATTTTCTGCAAAACTGGTTTTTTGAGTTGTGCCACTATTGAAGTAAATGAGCGATAAGTAAGACTTTTGAAGTGGATTTTACCCATTACTAAAAATTTACGGATTTGTGTCAAGGAAATTATAAAAAGAGGTCCACAACATCTTGTTTGGCTCCAACAAACCAATTTACTTGTTCTGTATTTATAAAAGCTGCTCTGCGAGTTTGATTTCAAAAAAGGCGCTGCCTGCCCTGCACTTTGTTTCTGTGTTCTGATGAGATTTTTAATGCTCGATTGGTCTCAAAAAATAGTTTCAATACTTACATAAGAAATTTCAAATATAACAGATAATAATGTATATACATAACAACATATGTAGGTATGTAAAAATATAAAATAGTTGGATGCATTAAATAAAAAGTATTAAATCCATTTGAAACGAAGGGGCGTTTGCGCATTCATTCGATAGGAATGCTTTTGTTTGCGAACACGTTATACATACACGCGCACTCCCACACAGAGACCTGCGCCGAGCATTTTCATCGGCGGCGGCGGCTGGACGAAAATAGATCGGCGGCGGCTCAAAACCGGCTGTAGCCGACAATTGATTAGCTAGCCGTTTTATGTTCAGCTCATACAAAAAAATCGGCTTGAATTCAGTTATTTTCAAGATTTTCAATAAAAAATTATTTAAATATTTCAAGTTGATAAATTCGTATAGATCTCGTTTTACAAAATGTATATGGATACATTTGCAAGTCCGTGCATGTTTGTATACATGGATATGTATTAATACATTCATATAAATGCATTTATATTACTTTATACTAAAAATGGGTTTACTTTTTTAATTGGTTAATAAGCATTATTATTATTTATTTATTGATACATTTTATACAAAGTAAATCAAGAAATAATTACGATGACTCTAGAACTGTTATTCAGTAGTGCGATTCAGTAAATAAAATTTTGTCGCACTAATTCGAATAATTTGAAGTAATTAAAAAATACATGTATATTCCGCAATATAAGTTTCATTTCTCAGGAATAAATAAATGTTGAATTGATTGATTTGATTGTACATGTTCATTCTATTTTTTGATTCATTATATCTTGATAATGCTTCAAATCCGACTCCAGCTCAGTAAGCTCCACGGATTCTTCCGAGCTGGTGGAATCCTCACAATTTTTATTGTTTTGAGCCCTTTTCAATTGATTTTTTTAAAAAACTGGTTATATTGCTGTTGCTCATTGTTTTCATATACAGTATACGAATGCACCGAAAAAATTTTTTAAACTTTACAAGCACAAAACACCGACAAATTCAATTTATCAAGTCAATTCTTATGTACATTCTCAAGCAAAAAAGTTGGCAGAATAACGGAACAACATTCAAATTTTGTATGATAAAAAAAAGTTATTTTACTTTGTTATAAACAATTTTGTTATCAATTAGCGTATCCAGTTTTCGTATTTTGCATCTTTATGTCAAATTTCTTTCTTGAATGACGGTTTGAGAGTCAAACAAAATCTATAGTATGTACTCTGCAAACTATAAAGTATCAAAATCGCTAGATTCGACGGAAAAATCACTAGACTACCATCAGTCCTATTCTTCTATCACTAACAACGGAATCTATCAGTGTTGCCAGTTACAGGTATACAACCTTAAAATTACCTTCAAAAAACCATAGAAATTAAAAATATTAAAAATTCTTGTAGAAAAAAGGGCAAATAAAAATAAATCGGCGGCTAGTTTTAAGCCGATTTTAGTCGTCAAATTTTCGGCGGCGGCTATCAAAACTCATCGGCGGCTAGGCTTAGCCGGCTTTAGCCGAATCGGCGCAGGTCTCTTCTCCCACAAACCAATTGTAGCAAAAATACCTACATATAAAGTAATTTACTGGGAATAAAGAAAACTAGCAAAACTGCATGAAAAAATTTGAAGAAAAACGTCAACGCAACTGCACTTTTTTTAAACACATTCTCACTATAAAACACTATGTAGTCAGCCACTTGACAAATGAAAAATCAAGTGGAAATATAAAAAAGAAAAGTTGGACAGCTTTCCTCAATTTTGTATATGCAACATACATACAAACATACATATGTACGTACATACATACAAACATACATATATATAATTCCACAAAACACTATTAACTTTAACAAAGGAAGCCCTCCAAAGAACAACAAACATACTTATTAAATTTTTCCCCCAAATACTCCCCCGCACTTGGAAAAATCAACAATAACAATAATCAACAGCACAAACCGATGCACATGCATTTGTAGTTGTGTCAATAATATGGCTTTGATGTCGCTTACAAACGAAAGCATAAATGATAAAACTTACCCAATAGATGATGCACTGATATTACGAAAAGGCTTTTTGAAGTCACATTATATTGGCGACATTTCTTTAGAAACTTTAATGGCATTTTTTGTTATATATCTTCCAGTTTTCTAGTTGTGGCTACAATTCTAATTTAATCACGAAAACGCTTTTTTGTTAAAACACACTCACACACATGCTCCCTTTACCGTTTTATTTATTTATTATTTTTTAATATTAGATAAGATGCCGTACTTCAATTCTATGGAATTCCATGTGCATTTTAACAACCAATAAATGTGGAATTCAGTATTAACACTGGCTATTTCTCATAGAATTTTTTTCACTTTGTTAGATTCACTCCAAATTGTTGCACTTTCAACTTAAATTTGCGAACACGCCACTTTCCAAGTTTCGTCACAGGTTATGGTTTCGTTTAAAAATTATCTGTCGTTTCAAAAAATTATTAAACTATTATAAATACATAAATATTAACAAAATTAAGATAAAAAATTAACTTTTGCTGCGTATGTTAAAAAATATTTTCGTTGCGTCGACGACGACGTTTTTTGGAATGAGAAATAATTTTTTTATTCAAACAAGCAGTGTTGTATTTTCTTAGGGCGACCATGCTTTTTAGATTACTCAAAGCAGAGTTGTACTAACTACAATAATGATAGTGCAGTGCAAATAGCTATGCAAGTAGGACAAACAACATCAGCAATATATGAATCATTCGAGAGTTCTGAAAATCACGATGATTTAAAAAAGAAACTATTAATAGCTGATTTGTTAGTGGGTTTTTATTGTATTTTAAGTTTTTGTCATGCATAATAGATTATTTTGTTCTAGCTTCTGTAGCTATAAATCGAGAAATTTAAAAAAATAATGATATAGCTAATAATAATGTTTTGAAATCAGCGTGATTTGACTTGTCGTGATTTGCAGAACCGGCCCGAATTTGAAGGTTTTTAGTGTTCACGGACTTATGGCTCTCTAATATTTTCATTTAGAAATGGGACTGCACACTAAGTTTCTGAACTTATTAATTGAATATTAGTATTATTTAAAATATTTTGAAAACGTCCTCTGGAACAATTCAAATAATATTTATAGATCCATTAAGATCCAATGATATTCTTTAATAAATATGCAGAAAACCTTTCGTAATAGGTACCGCGTAGGAAAATATTAAAGAGGGAAAAATCTTCCCATAGAGCACAAAATATTGCTGGAATTTTGGAGGAATATTATTTCATAACGTTGTAGTATTACGGGTAATATTCATGCAGTATTCCTGCAATATTTTACCTGAAACTTAAAGAAAAATAAAAAAATGTTCCTACAAGTTAAATTTATTATTTTTTCTTTTTCTTTTGTGATTTTCAAAAATATTATTATTTGTGAATTCTCAAATAGTTCTTGACCACCAGAAAATAAATTTTAAATTAAAATATAATTATGACAATATGTCGGATGATGGGTTTCTTGGATATTGATACTACACACAAAAAAATCATGGGTTGCATTTCCTAAAACAATGGTATAATTTTAACTAAGTGAAAGGGTCGAATGGCATTTACAAGGTTTTTAAGTAGTTTGACCAAAAGTTTAGTTGATTTCTATGTTCGAAAAATCAACTACAATTTTAGTTAAAACTCCTTAAAGACTGAGTAAATTCACATATTTATTTTATGTGAATTATCTAAATGTCAAAGTGAATGTATACATGTATAATTTGGCAGATTATCATGAATTTTAGTTAAATTAACTATTTATAATTCGATTCGAATTTTTGAATTATTGCTCTATGGGTTTGCATCCCGCTCTAGCCGGCTATGAAGAGAATTTTTAATAATACACACCCATCAAGAGCCGATTATAAGCTTAAACTAATATGAATCATGAGGTAAATAATGTAGAGAAGCTTTTAAGAACATTGCTTCCCTACAAGAACACTACCATTCAATTGATTGCTCATTTCATCGCTAGTCATGCAGGATATATTCATCATTGCGTAGAACAAAGTTTTTATTACTTTATTAAGGGAAAGATGAAAAATGTGATTGTGTAGGTGTGATGTTGTTTCTTTAACTAATGAATATAACACATACCCTCACTGCTCACTCTACTAATCAACGATAGCATAAATATTACTCAAGTTTGACTGATCATAATTGATTAATACATCCCCCGCAATTGAGCAATCACACAAGATTGATATACTGACAATAAACATAATTTTTATTATTTTAGTTTTTTTATCAAAGTCACTTAATATATAAAACCTAATAAAAAAAATGCAACGCCAGATATAATTCAGCAAAAACAGAATAAGGTTGGCGGTATCTAGCCCACTTCACAACATTTCAAATCCAACGAATCTTGCTTTTCGCAAATATCAAAACTAGAATTTTCTAATCTGAACACGAATGCAATTTCAAAGCAAATATTGCAGGTATGGACGAGGACATATTACCACTAAATATTGTGCCGTTTATTGAATAGAATTGGGCAAAGTTACAATTATATCAACACAAAAATATACAATAACATGTTATTTATGGTCCGCTGATCGCTAAATTTAAGTGTCACGTTATTTAGGCACTAGCCCAACACTGTCATGACACTAATATTTCTGTAGTCACAACCCAGCACTGACAAGCAAACAAACTGACACACTCATACATACATACCAACTTGAAAAGGCGAAAGCAACATCAAAACAGCGAAACAGATGAAAATGTGTATTAAAATCACTGTTGCCAACTTTTTTAAAAGAAATATCGATAAAGTAGACAAGAAAATAGCTAGAAAATAGCTAAATTTCAAAATGACTTGAAAATTTAGCGATAAATAGCTAAAAAATTACATTTATTTTTAGGTTGTTTAAAAATATTACGGTAAGTTGTTAAATTCTTTCGTACTTTACAAATTTTCCTACAAATTTTAGAAAATACCAAATAAAAGTAATGTAATAGGTTAATAAAAGGCTTATATTATTAAAAAAGATATACATATTATAGGCCCACACAGATATACCTATTTCCACCAGTTTTGTTTGTGTCGGTTCTGGTATGTACAGAAACATATGTAATTAACCATTTCTGTTACTTCGGGACTTCTCCAGTTAAAAATCTCTTCAAATTATAGAGTAAAAGTAGTGCTGGCAAACCTGCTGGTTTTTGTATTGTGAGTTCCCGTTTTGGAGTACTAAATTTTTTAAGTCTAATAAACATTCAAACATAACAGTTATCTAAAGCTTTATTCAAAGGATGAATAATACAAATGAATTTACTTATGTATAAAAGCACTTATCAAGACGGATGTTAGGCTGGATGTTAGCTCACCTCTTTTTTTGTATAGTTTGCTTCATATACGTTCACCGCTTCTAAACAATCTCACATTTTAAAGCGAATTATGATCGACAAAAAATCGCTAGAATTCCCGCTAATAGCTAAATCATAATTTTTCGCGCAAAATGTACTTAAAAATCACTAGATTTGACGAGAAAATAGCTGACTTGGCAACAGTGATTAAAATAAATAAAAGATGATATGTAATAAAAAATGAGATAGTTATGAAAGAAACACAATAGAAACAATAGCGAAAATGCTTTCAAAAGCAAACATGATAAAAATTAAAGCAAAACAAAATTTGTATACACAACAAGAAATAGAAACATTTTTTTTGTATATCAATTAGTAACAAAAGTGCAGTAGAAAAGTAAAGTTAATATTTGTGAAACAGAAGTTGAAAGTGGAAAAAAGAAGCAAAAAAATTTAATTTATCGGATATTTATAGAAAAATCAAAGAATTTAAAAATACCTTCATTAATTCATACACAAACAAATTATAAATTTAAGTATCCATTAAATAGCACTTAAATAGTTTGTTAGTTTTCTGCAAAAACAAAGAACATTTTGTGAAAATCTTTATAATTTCTAACATGTCCGAAGGATATATAATGAATTTCAACCACGATTTTACGTAAGTAGAAGTTATAACTTTTATTGAATACCTATCCATCCTTCCATTCCTTTCTGTTTATGAATGAACATTTTTCTAAGCAAGCAGGCGACCTTGAAAGTTAATAGCAAAAATGTTAGTGCGATATAATTAAGATACATACATATAATTTCAAATAAAAACTAATAAATTTTTCACACGTACGTACATTTGTATCGCATTCAAAACCACTTCCATATATGCACTTATTTACATACTTAATGCATGTATGTATGTACTTTCTGTTAATGAAAAAATCGTTAATAATTGATATAACTGATTCGGAAAGCAAAAAGGGGAAAGGAAAGTCGTTTTCCATAATTTTTAAAATCAATATCTAACCATAAAAAAGGGAAAACATTATTCCAATTTTAATTAATGAAGGGATGTTGCGTGTAAGAGAAGTTTCTATTGCGAGAAATAAAATTAATATTTCATCATACCACAAAGTATCTATGCATACATATGTATGTGCATATATGTATGGATGTATGTATGTACATGTGTATTTTTTATTTCATTTAAACAATTTTGTTAATATACATACATCCATACATAATTTAAATTTAATATTGGTTCTTTGTTTTTTTGTGTTCAAGTTTTACCAACAGTGTTGCCCTAGTGGTAAAAAAAAATATAAAAGTTCTCCTATACCTATTAATTTTTCCATTTCGTTGTTTAAACCTGATAAACATAAACAGTCACAACTCTAAATTATCAAAATGGTTTGGTTTTTTTTATACATAAAACAGTTCACAAATTTTGAATTTTTTTCATTTTTAGATTTGAATTGTAATTAGTCTTAGGTCCAATATTACAACCTGTTGTTAGTTAGAGGTGGGATTTTGTAGGACGTACATAAGTATAAAAGTTTTTCATTATTCCAAATGTAATAGGTATAACCCAATAGGATAAACTCTACTTCAGCTATCGCTCAATTTACGTTAAAGTTAGGGATGAAACGATACGAGTAAATACAAGTAAATACTCGATACTTTTTCTTAGAAAACAAGTACTTTTGGTATCGATACTCTACTACCTAGTAATAAGTAGGTATCGGTAAAAAGTACTCGTATCGGTCAAATATACTAATTTCTTATTGGCTACAAAAAAGTTGAACATGACGCCAGCTTAGCACAATTTTATTTGTTCGCGTTAAATATAAATTTATATCTAGAATATATATTAGAGTAAGTTCGTAAAAATGGAACCTCCCAAATCAAATATTTTATAAAAAAGACGATAAAATTGCGAGCTGAAATTTTTTTTTAAAAGCGTGCGTTATTGCGTCTCGACTGTATCTTCTGCTCCAGTCCCGCCCAAACGTGGCGAGTTTTCTACTTTATTTGGCGATTAAGTTTTTGATTTGGCGACATGTCGATTTTGTTGGCGAGAAATGAATTTATTGGCGATTATTATGGCTATGTTTTTAACAAAATTGAACTTAAAAATTTTTGTAATGCAGGAAAATTAGTTTGTTGAAGGAGTATTTTCATAAATAAATTCTACCAAAACTCGTCTGCAAGAAATTTAAACAATTAGTTTTTTCTTATATTAATCGCTTCGAATTAGGAGCATTTGGTTTGGTGGGTATTTAATTTTGTTTTCACTGCTTTAAATCATGTGAAAAGCTTGACCGATACAAGTAAGTATCGATGTTTCTTATTCGATACTGAGTATGTATCGATACTTCTGAACCAATGCCGTATAAAGTAAAAGTATCGATAACTTAGTCGTATCGTTTCATCCCTAGTTAAAGTAAAATTGGAATAATAAAAAAGGGTATTATTTGTCATTCAACCACTGAATTCCTATGATGAAGCTCCTGATGTCCTCTAGTTTACACTTCCCGATATCAGTAATGCTATCATGGAAACGTTTGCTCAGCCATGGCAGTGGAAGATAATATGTTCAATAGTTTCTGTTTCCTTTTCATTTTCGCACATCAAACAGAAATCTGTATTGCAAGTTTCCCAAATGCTGGTTCTTTCTCTGACCGAGCAGTGACCAGTCAACGTGCCTATCACGATTTGCATCGACTTCCTATTCATGTCCAGTAGCTGTTTGGATCGTCCTGAGCCAAGTTTTGGCCACATAGCTCTCGAGACTCTATAATCCTCCTTGATTTGCTATGAACTGTTGGTCCTGCCTTCTACCCAATTGCTGAGTTCCTTATATTAATGACCCATGTATATATTATATTTCAATGGATTTCATATTTTTTTGCCTGCAAAACGTTTGAGTGACGTATCAGTGTAGAATTTAATTTTAAAATCTTGTCGATCATGGTAACACTGTTCACTTAAAGCCAAGGTTTAAATTTGATGTGTTTACACGACGGATAAGAATTTGAAATATAGAATTAAAAGCAAAATAGATGCACACTAGTTAAAACTATATGAAGCGTGCTTCAGCACCTAGTTAAATTTTTCTCAATACAGAATAAAACATGTGTCATATACATACATACATACCTACTAACCGAAATTTTCGAGTTATGACTGATTTTTGGTTCAGTGAGTGATATTTAAGCACACATTCAAATATTTCATATGTGAAAATCAATACATACAATCATATATAGAACAGAGGTGCCCACAGAGAGAAACCGAGAGAAATGTATAAGCGTATGTGTATTCATTTGTATAAAAATCCGATTGATGTTCGGCACTCTGGCGCTTCTCTGGGCAGCCTGGATATAGAATAATTATTTTTCAAACAAATTAAATACAATTGAAAACGAAGGTCTTAACAATACTTATTGCCAAACAATTTGCTAAACCTAATTAGGAAATAATAATGACATGTACATTGATTGAGTGAAAAATATACATCCAATCATATTTATGTAAATGCGATTTTTAAAGGTATCAAATAATGTATAGTAAAATACAGAAAATTCACATAGAAATGTATAAACACATCGTGTAAACGCTCGACAAAAAATAAAGTAATGAGGTTTTTTTGGTTTTGTTATTTACATATTTCTATTATAGTAAATATATATTCCGTTTAAACTTTTTAAACAAATACACATTTGTTTGTAATAACTAAATGTTTTGATAAGTATATACATACCCAGCCAGCATTTTTTGAAATTTTCAATCAAATTAGAGTCTTTTTTGACTCCTTTGCGCGATTAAAAAGCTAGAATATGCTCTCATTTTCTGATTATAAAATAAACTTTTGTCGGTAGAAAAATGTGACTACCCGCGACTCCTCTTGATAAGTTATTTATGAGCAGGGGCAGGGCAAGGCCTATTTATCAGGTCAATGCAATCGTCTTGATGATATTCTGTGTTTTCGTGTTTAAACTGTCAAAAGCTGCTTGCACCTCACAGTTTAGTTCATGTTTGTGTGTGTGTTTCTGACAACTTAAACACAAAGTTGTTTTTTGTATTGCTGTGTTTTTGTAAAGTTGCATAGACCTAATAAATAGGCCTTGGGCAGAAGTTTTGATGCAAATGCATGGTTTTTTCCCTTAACATTGATAATGGCAAGATTTGTTAGTGCATATTTTACTGAAAATGCATATTTTTGCATATTTTGGTCATAAATACATATTTTTGGCGCATATTTTGGTAAAAATCCATGGTTTTGTATCATTTTTTGTCAAAAATTAAAAAAAAAAAATTGACAAATTATTAATGTAAAACTGACTTTTTTTTGCTAATTTATTCCCTTGCATTGTTGTAGAATTCAGGAGCTGACGAATAAAACAAGACTTGTCCCATTAACTGCTTTTTAAGGCAAAGACAAACTTAAATAGAGACTAGCAAGGAAAAGTCAGTCTTTGTTATTTTTTTAAGGCCGAATCCAACTGGTTTAGAATGAAAATATTTTGTGACTATAGATGTGTACTTGGAGATCCCGAAAAAAATTAAAAAAATCATTTACTGAGGGCGTGTCTAGTTTTTTTCGTTAGCTCATTAATTTTAGAACGATTGTACAACCTCATACAACTACAAAATTTAATGGAAATTGTAATTTTGATGATTTTTAGAGGAAATTGTCTGCTATTAAAGCCGAAAGCAGTGAAACAATTATGTGCGAGCTTGATATTGTTTTTAAAACTGATACCTAACGGATTCAAAAACAAATCCTATAGCTAGTATTCAATTCATTTAAATTTGAGCCCATTACATCCACAGACGTTACAATGCACAAAGTCTTTCTAAGAATAAATTAATTGAACTTCACATTCGAGAGTATAAAAAATATAAAATTTTTAAATGAAAATAAATTAATAACAACGCTTTTCTTTTTTTTTATTTATGTATCGCTCCTTTACTGCAATATAAACATATTTCGAAAAATGCGTGTTTAGTGGATAATAATGCAGAATATATCCTTATATCATTTTTAATCATGTGTAAAAATTTTATGTAAAAGCCTTGTGCACGTACCTCTTGAGAAAATAAAATATTTATATATCTTTATTTAGTTGTATGTATGTATATTGAAAACGTTTCTTTTGCATTAAAATTTTTTAAAATATGTGCATATTTTATTGTTTTAAGTGCATATTTTTTGCATTTTTTATGTCATATTTTAGGCGCCTAAAATACCTTTTTTTAATGCATGAAGTCCTTATCCCTGTTTATGAGTCTTTTTGTACATTAGTTTAGAGTAATTTTTGACCCCTTCCTTTTCTAGTAGTATTTAAAATCTTTTTCGAATCGTTTTATTTCAAATAGTCTTTCAGTCATGTTTCTAATCGCTAAACTTAAAAAAACATATCAAGCAGTGTTTAAGCATCTATCTCCGTACAATATGATCATAAATTACATAATTATAATCACTTTTCAAACCCCTGCAAGATCTGGTTTTGATCAAGCATTTTTCAATCTTCCAGTTGAGCAAAATATGATAATAGCTAATGGAAAGAATAGTCACATTTTACACGTCTAGATGTTTAATTTGCGAATGCTAAGTAATTTGTTATTGTATTTTAAATCGAACTTTTTTTACATATTGGCGCGAATCATTATAGGTAGAGTCCTTTTTAAACCCCTGACTAAAAAAAAGGGGTGGTGTTATAAGTTTTTAGAGTGTGTCTGTTCGAGTCCACGTACATAGCAAATGGCTAGACTTGATTTAGATTTTTCTGCTTGAAAGGTGACTTGATCGAGAGCGTTCTTTAGTCATGTTGGAAAAAAATCGGTCCAGCCGCTTAGAAGATATCATTTTCTGGATATACCGGAAGTTTTTAAAATGTTTAATTTTTGTTGTTTGATCGTGTAAGTGATTAATCAGTTTTTGATCACCAATAGCACTCTAAAAAGACTCAGCAAGGTGCTTTTTCTAAAAACTATCTTCCAAATGCTAGATGGGTATGTACATATGTTAATTATTTGTTTGTGTATGATGTCATACGTCTGCGTTAACAATTTAATGAAATATGATGTACATATGTATGTATATATGTACAACACATATATACATACATACTCGTAGTATAAAACTTTCAGCGCAATTTTATTTTTTATTATGTTATTGTTTCTTAATAAAAATTATTAGAAATTTGAATTCACTACGGATTATAATATTTTGTTTAATGTAAAATTAAACAAAAAAATATGAAATTATCTAAAATTAAGAAAAATTTACATACTTAATAGGTAGGTATGAGTTCTAAGTGGCTTAGTATCTTTTTTATATGTTTAGTTCCCTATCTAACATCATAGTTAATTGATAAAAATTATACTCATGTACATACATATGTATGTACATACGTATACATACATATATCGCTCAGTTTGAAAATTTTACTTTTCTCGCAAGAGTTGACTAAACTAGATAAATAATGCTATGAAATTTTTACAAAATATGAATGATATGAGGATTAATTCTTCATCACTAGCGCAAAAATTTAATTTTTTGAGTTATGACCAGGGAAACCACAAATATGCAATTGCATGTTTTTTCTTGTCTGATATTATCCGGAATTAAGATATATATCCGTTTCAGAACTTTTAATGAATTCTGGCATCGGTTTGTTAGTGCATATTTTTGCATATTTTACCCTTTAAAGCATGTTTTTGCATACTTTAGACTAACGCGCATATTTTGAGCATTTTTCGCATTTTTAGAGCATATGTGGCGTTTTTAGGGCATATTTTAGTACTTTTAAAAAAAATTATTTTAATATTTAAAAAAAATTTTTTTGGTAAAAATTTCTACTTTTTTCCGTCAAAATTTCATTTTGTAGTGAAAGAAACAGTAGTATGGGGAAGCAATATTTTGCTACCATTATGAAGTTAGACTTCATAAGAAAAGGGCATTGTGCATGTTCTGGGGGCAAATTACGGCACTCGATACCATTCGAAATTTTTAAATATTTCCATATTAACTCTATTGAAATACTTCGTAATTTCGTTCGTTAACGACTGCCGTAATTTGCCCCTGGCTTCCGAATCCATTTCATACGTTTTTTTGTGAGCTCGGATGTTAAATCACATGCTACACGTGTTTGAGCTGAAATTTAGAATGTACTAATTATTAGTATGAGTTCTAACATCCAAATTTAGAACAAAAAAATAAAATTTTTTAATTTTCACTCACTCGTAAACAGTCTTGTGAAAGAAAAACGAAACAAGAAAATTAAAAAATTTAAATCTTAAATATCCAATTTTTTTCTGCTAAATTTTAATGCTGGAACAAATACTATTGATTTGTATATTCCAAATTTCAACTTAAACAGGTGTAACATGTGTTTTAACATCCTCACTGGACGTTAATTTCAATAAAAGCTTGGTTTGGTAATTGTGACGCAAAAGAACATTTTCAATGTATAAAAGTTTATTTAGATATGACCGGCGGCGATTTTTATTTAAAAAGCTAAGTGAAGAGTTTTTGTTTATTGTAAAGTTAAATTTTCGCTCTTAATTATTTTTTTATTGTTTCCTTCTACTGTTTATTTTATTTTTGTCTTGTTTTATATGTAAATTTTATTGAATTGTTGAATTAAAATTAGTTCTTCATTTCCAAATAATCCAATTTATGTTATTTTTAAGAGCATATTTTTTGAGTTTTTAGTGCATATTTCGAAGTTTTTAGTGCATATTGAATGCGCATAAAACACTTTTTTTGGAGCATATTTCTGGTTTCCCTGGTTATGACGTTCTTTGACTTAATGAATGTAATGTACAATAGGTACTATCTAATTACCAAAGAATACAGGTTTAATTATCAAAGATTTTTAAAAATTCTAAAATTTGAAAAATTACGATTGTACATATGTATATAGAAAATCTACCCTTTAATCTCAAATCCATACATACATACTTATACACATACATATGTACGAGTATTACAAATCGCGCGTTTACCAAAACAACTTTATAACTTAAAAAAGGATTTTTCAGTGAATGATGCAAAATTAAAATTCAAATTCAAATTTCAGCAAATTGAAATACGATAAATCAAAACAATTCACATATTCCATTTGCAAAAAAAATCTACATCAACTGACACCACACAAAGTTTACCAAACACAGAAGAACGCTAATACTGAAGGTTTAGTGGCCTTCGAAAACGGCTAGCTGTTCCGTTCAACTATGTGTTGTCAGAATATTTACAACTAACTTTGATGTTATTTGTTCATTAATAATTATCACATGTAATTTGGCTTAAAAAGCGATACGAACTTTAGTCCGTTAAAACATAAATATATTATTCCTCACATTTTTATTCATATGATGTAAAAATTTCATACAAATATCTTGTTTATTCAACAGTTGAGAAGAAAATAAAATTAGCTTCTTCTATTAAATTATGTGTAAATTTTCCATTAAATTATGTTTAAAATTTACAGTTTTAAACTTCTATTCTGGCAAGCTAGCAATTTTTTTTTTTTGAGTTATGACATTGTATTAGTAAATGAGCGAAATGTACATATGTATGTTTGTACATATCGCGAGTTTAAATTTTTAAATTTACACACAATTTAATGGAAAAACAAAATATTATTTTGCTTTCAAGAGCTAAATAAAGAAGATGAAATGTTCACACAATATGAAGAAAATTCAATTTTTTGAATTATGACCAGCAAAACCGCAAATATGCAATTGCATGTTTTTTCTTGTGTGACGTATTAATGTGGGGACAATATATTTATCCGTTTCAGAACTTTTTATGAGTTTTGGCATCGATTTTTTAGTGAATATTTTTGCATATTTTACCCTTTAAATCAATTTTTGCATATTTCAGCTTTACACGTATATTTTTAGCATATTTTTTAATTTTTAGAGCATAGTTTACGCTTTTAGTGCATATTTTGATACTTTACAGAATTTTTCATTTTAATCCACTTGGCGCAACCGTCCTTTTAAAAGGACACACTATTCCGAAAAAAATATATAACAGTTTTTTTTCTAAAAACTTATTAAATTTCCTTTTCGAAATAAAAATTTTAGTTTTAAAGAATACATTTTGCCGGTGCTATCTGGGTTAATATGCTTACAAGTTAAAGGGTTGGTCAAAATTTTTATTTTTATTTTTCCCCATCTAAATCTCTTCCAATGTTCTATGTAGTGTATAAATTTTTCTTATATATTACTCAGTTCTACGGACGTTAGTTTCAGTACAAATTCACTTTTACTATTTGTGAAGGACTCTGCTCCGAGTAGACGTTGAAGGAACATTGCTAAAAGTTTAGTTATTGCAATAAAAATTATAAATAAAATCTTGTATTATTTATCCAATACATTTATCCATACAGTTCCAAAGCCTGAATTCTGATATCGTTATCTTTTGAAATTGAAGTTAAATTCTTTTGAGAGAATCCAATAAAAATTAATTTGTATTATTTGTTAATTTTCTTTTAACCTGCATTTCGAACCCAGTTATTTTTTGTTAATTTTGTTCCCTTTTTTGTTTATTTATTCTTCTTATTTTATTTTATTTTATTTTAATTTTTTTTATTTTATTTTATTTTATTTTATTTTATTTTATTTTATTTTATTTTATTTTATTTTATTTTATTTTATTTTATTTTATTTTATTTTATTTTATTTTATTTTATATATTTATTTGTTTATTCAAAGTAATATAAAGCCTAAAAGGGCAAACTTACACATATATTACTTAGTTTTAATAATGCCCATGTATATAAAATTAAAATACATATATTAATTACAAAAATATAAATTTTAATTATATTTTATATGCAAATGTCGTTGAATTTTTTATTTAAAAATATATTTTCATTTCCAAATAAAACAAATTATTTTATTTTTAAGAGCATATTTTTTTACTTTTTAGTGCATATTGAATGCACATAAAACTATTTTTTGAAAGCATATTTCTGGTTTCCCTGGTTATGACGTTGTTTGAGTAAATGAACAATATAACCTTTGTACCGAAATATTACCTGAAGCAAAAATCAAAAAAAAAAAAATATTACAAGTTGTTATTTAGTTGTTATTATCCAATCCCGCGATGTCGACAACGTTCGACTTGTCGTACACTTACATTTGTTTCAACAATAAAATATTAAAATTTGTTATTGTTATGAATGTAAGAGCGCGACAAGTCGAACGTTGTGGACATCGCGGGATTGGATCTTAGTTCAAACATTTTCGTTTTTTTGTTAATAAAGAGAACATTCTAAAAATTAACATAAATAAAAAAAAAATAAACATTATTAATCTGCGCGTAAAGAAGTAAGTTAAAAAACCTGAAAAACAAACGACTTTATAGGTATAACGACTTTATATCTATAACGGGTAAACAAACGATGTACATACATATGTATGTATTTATGTACATATGCAAGTACATATTGAAATTGAAGGTTATATTGTAACTCTTAATTCTTTTTTATTGAACTTAAGATATATTATTTCGTTATAAAAATGTTTAATTGTTTTTATTATATTCCAATATTTCTGTAACAAAATTTTTTGTCCTTTAGTAACTGGAAATGTTCTAAAAAACATGTATTTAATTTTTTGGTCACAAATAAATGTTGTGCCGCCTTTTTTAAACGAAAAATGTTTAATAAATAAACGTCAAATGCACTGTGACACACAGGCCGTGAGCTGATGATGATTATATCATAACGCTGCCATAATATTAATAAATTGTGTCTAAACGTGATGAATTTTCATCATGATATCAATTTAACATTTATCATGATATAAATTCATCAGTTGTGGACACTATGAAGGGATATTTGAATTACAAGCGGCGAAAATAGTCAACTGGGTAGTGGAGACCAGCTGATATGGATTCGCATTGAGTATTCCATGACAAATCCTCCGATGTACTTTTGTAAAAAGAAAACATCTTATATTTTAAGTTACGAATCATCCGATGTACTCATGTAAAAAGAAAACATTTTTTTTCGTTTTTTTTTCTAATTTCCATGATAACAAATCGAGTGTTAAAATGTCTAAAAAAAATTCCTCTTGAAATCTTACATAAAACTCTTGAGCATAACCTATACCTAAAATGCAAGCGTTTCAAGGTTTACTATGTAGAAAATGCGGGAATAAATGTATCTAAAGTTCAGACTTATGTTATAAACCTCTCTGACAATGGCAAAACTATGGCCAACGTGAAATAAACAGGGATCGCAAATAACTATTATTTTCCAAATTTAAACTAAAAAAATCATTCTTATAGGGAAGTGCTACTTGATGCAATGATTTTTATTAAAAAACTCAACTCAACCGATTATTTTTTTAATTTTAATTTATTCCTCAGAAAATAAAAGTTATTTCTTGATTTAATTAAATTTAAATTGAATTTGATATATAAGAGTTTTTTTTAGTGACTCTGACGATAATTCAATTTTAAAACGGGGTAATATTAATTTTAACGAAAAAAATACGCTTTCTACATTTCAAAAATTAAGCAGAAATTGTGACAGTTACAGTCACTGTCGAAATATCAATTTAAAATTTGATAAACAACAGTCGCTGTAGCGGCAGCAATTGTTGTGATTTCTTTCATGGTGCGAACGAGCGTTTAATACTATGTACAATGCTTTTAATTGAACTTTAATCTTATTTTGCCAGAAATTTTGAAACAAAGTTTTTAATCACATGGTGTCAGCAGCATTTTTAAATGTATGGCCACAAAAAGGTGCTTTCAAGACACAGGTGTTTCTATTTTAAAGATTGCAGACTAATTTTATACTTCTGTATTCAGGTTCTTCAACTCTTGTTGCAACAATTCAATGAAATAATAATATTTATAATTTTGATATCAAATTATTATTTGATCTTTTTTAGTAGGTCTTGTCAATAAATAATACAAAAGTGAAACAAAAAACTGATATTGTGTAAGCAAATATAGTACGTTAAAGTTGAATAAACTTTTTTTTTTAAATAAACATACATACATATGTACATACATATGTATATAGTATGTATATACATGAATGAATATTTTCCCTTTTTGAGTGCTTGCTATAAAAATGCGATTCAGTCATTTAAAAGTAGGTGCTGGTATAAAATATTATTTTAAGGTGTGAAATGATAACCTGTATTTCAAATCCTGGCCGAAATTTTCAAACAAAGAAAGTAGAAGCAAAAATAAATAATGGAAAGTTTAGTTAAATATTGTTGGCAATAGAAAATTTTATATTCAAATTTGCATAAATTGGAGAAAAGTTCAAATTAATTCCAAACTAACTCATGCTAAGTGTACTTAAAACGTTTAAAAAGGAGTTTTTTTTAAACTTGACAAATTATGCTAAGTACATTTTTGTTCATAACTGAACCGGGACTATCATTTGTACGAGTATTGTGTATAATCTTAAATATTACTTAGTCCCGGTTCACACACTTCAACTTTTGTTGATGAACTCGTGATTCAGCTGTAAAAAAGACGCAGAATTAAATACAAATATCTGTTTTCTTCTTGCAGCTGAATAGCGAATTGATCAACAAAAGTTGAAGTGTGTGAACCGGGACTTAAAGTGAAGAAGACACACAGTTTCAAGTTTTATGAATTTAATTAAGTTTTTTTTTAAATATTGATCTAAACATTTTAGGTAAGAATGAGTGAGCACTCACTTTATGAGGCAACTGTATGTACCTACATACATATATGCAGTGAGTCATTTCAAAAAATTTTCATTGCAAAATGTAATTAATATCGAAGTTTGGTTAGAAGTAGTAGAAAAAAAATAAATGTATGTAAAACAAATTGTAAAAAATGTTATTGATTTTTGACAAATTCTTCTCAAACGTTTTTATCATAATTAATATACATACATACATACATACATACGTACAAATGTATGTACATATGTATGTAAATATTGTACATATACCTGTGCCATTCAATTAAAAACTTAGACTACTTGGCGTCTTATTATTTCAGCTCTGCAACCCTTGCTATTGACTGTTTGTGTCATTGTCATTGCGAAATTCATATGTATGTACTAGTGATGCACGAATATTCGTATTCGTATTCGAATTGTCGAATATTCGGTAATTTTTAGGCGAATACGAATACAATCCAGGCAAACGCGAATGCGAATGTATATTTACGAATATTTTTCCAAAGAAATTAAATAAATAAATGCATAAATCCTTAACGAAACTTAAATAAATTACGAAAAATTTTAGTTTGTACAAATACATTAATTTTTTATAAAAATTTGTACTTTGTACCATTTTCAAATATTATTTAATGACGATCATTAAAATTTTGGGTACTTTTTATTAACTTTAAAGTATGCCAACAAGAGTGTGAGTGAAGTCCTTTTTCATAAATTTTTTTTAATATTTCATATTGCATATAATATTCGTGTTCGTATTCGCGAATATCGTTTCAAATGTTCGTATTCGTATTCGCGAATATCGTTTGAAATATTCGTATTCGTATTCGTATTCGCCAAGATCAAAAATTTACATTCGTTACATAACTAGTATGTACATATGTACATATTGATGTATGTATGTATGCATGCAATATAAAGCAGGGATCATAACGGTTATAAGTTTTATTTTAAAAATTCCTTTTAATCATTATTTCTTGATTTTTATTTATTTCTCAGAAAATAAAAGTTTTTCTGGCTTTTATTTTTTTGTTTAATTAATTTTTAAACTGCAGAAAGCGTATTTTATGCGTTAAAATTGAATTTATCGCTAGAGTCTGTAAAAAATAACTCTTATTGGTATTTTAAATTAAATTTACTTACATATTATGGTTTATTCAGTTTATATGTACATACATGTACATATGTATGTAAATTAAAAATTTTTTGAGCAAAAAAATAAAAATCAAAAAGTAACTGTTATTTCGTGAGGAATAAATAAAATTAAAAAAATAATCGGCAAAGTTGAGTGTTCTAACAAAAATTAAACAAATAAAAATGATTGGTAGTCCATTTAACATGAAGTATCTTGATGTATTCCTTGTGCACGTAGCACTTCTCTGTTATTGGTTGTTTATCAGTTTAAATTTGGAAAATAATCGTAATTTGCGATCCCTGATATAAAGTACCATCAAATGCATTTTATTTTTTATCGCAAACATGTTTATTTTCCATTACAATAGTTCAATTTGTTTATAATTATAAATTAATTATTAATTAAATTATTATAATATATACATACATACATACATACTTATTTCTAAAACACGTTTGTTTGATTTTGCACTTGTTTTCAATAACACAGATATGCCAATACCTACCATAAAAATTTACAAACAAATACGAGTACCTATACCAAATATATATGTATGTACATATATCTATGCATTTGTATGGATATGTATGTACATACATATGTACATTAGAGTGGCCGTTATTTATTTTTTCTTGATTTCTTTTATTCTCACCCCTCAAATCGGATTAGATTTCTGTAAAAAAAAATACAAAAAAATTTCATAGCGATAATTTGTGTTTAAGGGGGTGCGTGCTTGAAATTGAAATTGTAATTTTCTACACATCAATAAAAATGCATGCAAACGTAGACAAGTGTCAGCCTTAAAGTACTCTAAAAAGAGAATAAATATACATGTACCAAAAAACTAAAGTGGCAACTCTGACACATACAATATTATGCACAAGGTCCATCAATATATAATCAGGTGATTGATTTTTTCTCGTTTTGTTTTCATGCTCAGCTGTCAACAGTTGATTACAATTTTCGTAATTTATATTGTTTTGTTTTCTTTTTTATCCTATATACATACATATGTATGTAGGTAATTCTACAAATTGTTTTGATATTCACACAATTGATATGAAAATTACTAATGTTCACTATAATCACCACATCTTGATTAAACGAAAATATTTTTGAACAATTTTGTTTAAAAACCATCCTTATTGCATGTTCTGACAGATTATTTGAAATATGTACTTCAAAAAATTAAGTGTCATTAATATTCGTTTTTTTCTTGAGTAAAGAAAAAATCAAGGGAGTATGAACTGTTTTATTATAATTACAACTGGGAGGAAAACTAAAGTGATATTCGGAAAAAAATCGATTTTTTTTTCTTAAAAGTATGTCAAATTGTTTAAGTGAAGTCCTCTGATGAGATAAATATCCTTAAAAGTAGTAATTATAATAAAAAAGTTCATACCTACTCCCTTGTTTATTTTTTACTCAAGAAAAAACCGAATGTTAATGACGCTACATTTTTTGAAGTATTTTAAATAATCTGTCAGTTTTTTTCTACTGATATAATTTTTTCGATTAATTTTTATAAATTCATATTCGTCCTCAATCGCTAAGTAAAATAATGAAAGAAATTTTTTAGTTGAAATGGTTGCCATTGTTTGGTTGACTTTTTATTGATTGTGAACCTGAAAACAGAATATTAGTGACACTAACTGTACATATTATGTACAAATGAATGAAATTAATACATACCTTCATACAAAGTTCAAGTACCTAAATTGTATCAAGATTTGTTCGACATCGAATGCCGTAATGTGCCCCCTGATCTCAAAATAACAAAAACACGGAATAACTAGAAAATGTACGTAAACGATTAAATCGCATGTAAAAAACATCATACCCAGAAATACGTAATTAAAAAAACAAACATCAAAAATAATAAATATCAAAATAAAACAAGTAAGAGTGCTATATTCGGCTGTGCCGAAACTTTTATACCCTTTACCAAAGTGCGTTTATGTAGTAAAGAGATACATACATAAGCACAGAGATATTAATTACATACATACATATTAATTTTGTAAAAAAATAAATACTTTTTTCTCTAGTGCAATTTTTAGGTTTTTGGCATTATGTTTAATTTCGTGCTTTTTAAATTTTAGCGATTTATTTTATTTTGCTAATTTTTTAGTTTTGGCGATTTTTTTTTATATAGGAATTTTTTTTTTGGTTTTGGCGATTTTTTTCGGTTTCTGGCGTTTTTTTTAATATTGGCGATTTTTGTCGTTCTGGCGATTTTTTTGATTTTGATAATTTTTTTTATTTTGGCGATTTTTTTATTTTTTATATATTTTTGTTGTTGCAATTTTTTTAGTTTTGACACTTTTTTACTCGTTTTGGCGTTTTTTTCGGTTTTTGGCGTTTTTGTTAATTTTGGCGACTATTTTACCTTCTGGCAAGCAATTTTTTTGATTTTGACAAATTTTTTTTTCATTTAGGCGATTTTTTTATTTTTTGGCGATTTATTTTCATATAGGCATTTTTTTGTTTTGGTGATTTTTTCGGTTTTTGGCGTTTTTATTTGTTTTTGGCAATTTTTTTAGTTTTGACACTTTTCTCGTTTTGGCGATTTTTTTCGGTTTTTGGCGTTTTTTTAATTTTGGCGATTTATTTTCGTTTTGGCGGATTTTTTTGATTTTGACGATTTTTTTTTTTTCATTTAAGCGATTTTTCTAATTTTTGGCGATTTTTTTCTATAGGCAATTTTTTTCGGTGTTTGGCGTTTTTTTAATTTTGGCGATTTATTTTCGTTCTGGCGATTTTTTTTTATTTTGCGATTTTTTTCATTTAGGCAATTTTTTTTTAATTTTTGGCGATTTTTGTTCATATAAGCATTTTTTGTTTGTTTTTGCGTTTTTTTGCGTTTTTTGTCATTGTGGAAATTTATTCTTAGTTTTGACACGTTTTTATCGTTTTGGCGATTTTTTTCGGTTTTTGGCTTTTTTTTTAATTTTAGCGTTTTTTTAATTTTGGCGATTTTTTTCGTTTTGGCGATATTTTTAAATTTTTGGCGATTTTATAATTTTCGTATTTCTTAGTTTGACCGTTTTTGAAAATTTCAAGAGTTTAACTCTTACAGTTTCCAAGATATAGGAATTTGTCAAAATTACATATCGCTCATTTACTTCAATAGTGGCATAACTCAAAAAATGGGTTTTTTGAGTTAATAATGCAGAAAGATTCGGCATTTTGTATTTTATCTTGTGTAAAAATTTCATGCAAATAGCTTGTACCATCACCTCCTGAGAGAAGATTTTTTTTCATTTCTCCATTGAGTTGTATGCAAATTGAAAACTTAAAACGCGTTTTCTGCAAAACTGGTTTTTTTGAGTTGTGCCACTATTGAAGCAAATGAGCGATATGTAGTCAAAATTTCATTAACTGATGGACCACCCTTTAATTAAACTTTTTTTAATTTGAGTGTTAATTGTTGTAGCCTATATAAAAATACACTAATTTTACAAATTGCAAGTGTCAATTGTATGTATATTACATGGGATTTTAAAAGTTTTCGTCACTCATTTTGGAACACCCTTTAATATTTATCTTATATATATTTGTTGTTGTAGTGACCAAATTTCTACATACACTGTCCAAATTTCAGACCCGTAGCTTTTACCGTTCTTGAGAAAATAGCCTTCTTCCTAAAACATGAAATATGTTTAATTATTAGGAAAAAGTTAAAGTTTTCCAACCCTGGAAACGTTTTTTTATTTTGTTTAATTTAAAATTTTTTTTTAATTATAAATACCAATTTTATTCATACCGAAGTATAAAATAAGTTAATTTAATAAGAAAGTAATAAAAACTAGTTTTCGGTAGTTATTTTCTATGGGAAAATAGAGTTTGAGTTTTCCAGCTCTGAAACCGTCTGCCCGATTTTGCTGATTTTCAATAGCAAAATTGTTTGGAAAATTTCTGACACACCAGTCCAAGAACGAAGTCTCTAGCTGTTTTGGGAGCTTGGGAAAACCTATTTCACGTACAGACAGATGGACATCGCTTGTTCGTCTTCCCTATGCATAAGGATCCAGAATATATATACTTTATGTGTCGCTTATTAATATTGTAGAAATTACAATCGGAATGACAAACCTATATATGCCCTTTTACCATTTTTTGGTAAAGGGTATAAACAAATAAAAATAAAAATTAAACCAGTTTTCTAAAATTCTATAATACCTACATACATATGTATGCATGTACCTATTGTGCTGAAGCGAATATAAGGTATAATAAAAATATGAAAAGCAAAAACAAAGCAAAACTCGTATTATCAACTTGTTGGTGGGTTTGTTTGTTTCTTTTTTTTTCATTTGCTAAACAAAACTCAGCTGTCTTGTTTTTACTACATATTTGTATTCTTCCAAGTGTTGTTGTTTGACACAGCTGTTTGTGTGTTACTTAATTTGTGTACATGTGTTTGTTTAATTTATTTTTCTTTATTTTGTGTTCATCCCTGAAATATGTGTTTGTTAAATAAGAGAGTGTTTGGAATTAAGTACATGAATTTTTCATTCAAACTCTCGTTTGCTTGACATTTTAATATGTATAAGATGTTGAAAGTGTGTATGTTAAAATTAGCTTTGCGCAGAGGCGATATCGTAACCAATGAGGTTCTACCGAGGTGCGATTATTGCTAGTTGAAAACTTTAACCAATACCCCGCCATGGGGACGTGAAATACCGTCCACTACGGCAATTTTTGGAAGCCCGAGAGGGCTTGTAATTAATAAATATCAAATTATAATTAGCTAATTGTGCCGATTAGGTTTGAAACGATACCACTAAGTAAGTATCGATACTTTTACTTGAAACGGCATCCGTTCAGAAGTATCGGTACATACTCAGTATCGAATGAAAAGCATCGATACTTACTTGTATCGGTCAAGCTTTTCACATGAGATTTAAAGTAGTGAAAACAAAAGTAAATACCCACCAAACCTAATGCTCCTAATTCGTAAAGAATTCTTAACGACTAGTCGAGAAAATCTTCCGATTTCGAAAACGATTAATATAGGAAAAAAGTAATTGTTTGAATTTCTTGCAGACGAGTTTTGGTAGAATTTATTTATGAAAATACTCCTTCAACAAACTAATTTTCCTGAATTACAAAAGTTTTAAAGTTCAATTTTGTTAAAAACATAGCAATAAAAATCACCAACAAATTCGACAAATCGCCAAATCAAAAATTTAGACACAAAACAAGTTGAAAAATCACCACGTTTGGTGAGAAGCCGCCATATCTGATTATGATTATGGAATTCACAATTAGATATGTTTATTAAGAAATCAAGTAGCCTTCTTTCTTCTCCTTTTATAATAATGATGTGAAATACAGGAAACGACTTTTGGCGATTTTTAAAATCATATGTACTAAATTCGCTATAACATATGCGTTTACATTTTATGTGAACACAGTTTAATTAAAATTTTATCTCATAGAATTAATTCCCTTCAATTAATTTTGCTTATTATTTTATATTTCAGCTCCATATCAGTACTGAGTAAAAATGGTTTCCGTTTGTTCACCATCAATGCGAGCGATAAAATTGATGAAATTTTCGCCAAAGAGAACACAGAACACATACGCACTGTGGAAAGGCTATTCAATACTTCGCTATTAGTGCTGGTTACCCAAGAAAAACCAAACTGCTTAAAGATGTTGCATTTCAAAAAGAAACAGGACATTTGCAATTGTGTATATCCTTCAGAAATTTTATGTGTGCGTATGAATCGTTATCGTTTGATTGTATGCCTGGCAGAGAGTATACACATTCATGATATACGTGATATGAAAGTGTTGCATTCCATCGTTAATATAGCACCCAATGAATATGGTTTGTGTTCATTGTCGCTGAATTCTCATTTGGCATTTCCCATTTGCACTAACAGTGGCGAGCTGAGGATCTTCAATGCCAACAAACTAAAAACAGAACTGACAATTAAAGCTCATGATACGGTTTTGTCGGCCTTAAATTTTTCACCTAACGGCACTTTGTTGGCGACAGCCTCAGAGCGTGGTACTGTGATACGAGTATTTTGTGTTAAGAATGGCCAGCGAGTACAAGAGTTTCGCCGGGGTGTTAAGAGATGCGTTAGAATAGCTTCCTTGGTATTTTCAACGACGGGAGAATTTCTATGTGCTTCCTCGAATACGGAGACAGTGCATATATTTAAGATTGATGTAAAGGCTATAGAGACGGCGGAAAGTAAACCTAATATAGGTAAGCATGATAAAAGAATTGTTAAATTTGTTTTATATACATGCATATGCATATGCATATGCATATCGTTACCTGAAAAAAAAAATCCATGTTACTAACAGGAAACTAAAATTTTTTATTTATAAATAACAAAAATTAAAAATTTTAAAAACCGCCGAATATATCTAGAGAAGATGTGATATTTTCTAATCGGATGGACGGATTAAACATTGCTAAGAACCCTCTCGATCAAGTCACCTTTCAAACAGAAAAAAACTAAATCAAAATCGGTACACAGACAGACACACAGACACGCACTACAAACTTATAACACCTCTTTTTTAGTCGGTGGTTAAAATAACAATAAAATAAACAGCCATGTGCATAATTAGTAAAGAACAAACGACAATGGCAAGACTGTTGTAAATTTAGAGATGGTAAAATTCAGCTTTCATTACAAAAAATTTTTCAGCAAATCATATACGATGAATCAAAATAATTCACATATTCCATTTGCAATAACGGCTGAGTACTAAACTAATTTTCCCCTTTTCTCTATAAATTATGTTTTTAATAGAAAAAGATTGATGTATAAAATCAGAAAAACCAAAAAGGATGATTCCAGGGCTGGGAAACTTTCACTTTTTCTGATATATAAAAGTAAATAGGTATAATTAATTTTTTTCTTTTTCTTTATAAATTATACATATTTTACGTTTTGGAAAGAAAAGTTTGGTGTAAAAAATTATAAAAACAAACACCACAGCTCCAGAACGGGCAACTTTTAACTTTTTTTTATGGATATTAAAGTAACTAAATAAAACTATTTTTATTTTAATTTCCCTTTTTCTTTGTTCAGTTAACATACTTTATATATTTTTTAAAGAACTACTAGATTGGTATAAGGAATCAGAAAAATTAAAAAGGATGATTCCAGGGTTGGAAAATAAATTTTTTTGTATATAAAAGTATCTATGTATCTATGTCAAATTATTTGTTTCTTTTTGCTTACAAATTATTTATACTTTATGTTTTAGAAAGAAATAGTTTGGCATAAAAATTATAAAAATAAAAAACAGCTCCAGAGCTGGAAAACTTAAAGTTTTTCTGGTATATAAAACTAAATAAAACTATGTAATTATTTTTTTGGGCAAATAAATATATTGCATATTTTAGAAAAAAATAAATTAGTATTAAAAATTAGAAAAATCAAAATTATGGTTCCAGGGTTAGAAATAAAAAAAAAATTTTGGTAAAAATATGACCAAAAGCAAGTTTTTTCAATTACACATATCTTTACTCTAGATTTTTTTATATCTGTTAAATTTTTATTTAAGTATAAACGAAGGTTTGTGTCATGTTGCTTATTATGCCCTCAGTATAGTTATGTATGTTTCAATTCGATGGTCTTTCGTTTGCAGCTTGAAACGAGTTCTTATTATTATTATTTTTTTTTTTGGTAAATAGAGATAAAAATAAAGTTTATCACTAAAGAACAGTAATAACTATAAAATAAATTAAAGGATATGTTATGTTTAATTTCTTGGTATGGAGGTGCAATAGTAAAACTATTTTATACGGTTATTACAAAAGAAGAGAGAAGTTTGAAGTTCGAAGCTTTAGCGAACATTAGATTTTTTTAGATTGAACAGTTTTGTTTCGAAATTTCTTCTCTTTAGTGAAGTGGGATATTAAATATTGTTTTCATTGGATAGTTTTGATATAAAGGCGTTATTTGTTTGTATAGCTATGAGTGCAACAAACGATTAACTTATTCATCAAGTATCAAGAATAAAAATTACTCTTAATGCAACAAACTTGTATCTCCAACAATGTGCTTCATGCTTAAACTAAAAAAGATTAGTATATTATTACTACTTATATTCATAGATGTAATCAATTCCTTTATAATTGCATTTGAACTTTTATCCAAACTCCGAAGTATAAAGAGATGAACCGTGTTTTTGCTCTCCTGAAAACTTGTATTTTTTAACATACGAGGTTGAGAAATTAAGGCATCGATATATTCAACTTATTGCTAATATCAAAAAAAAAAATATTTAATCGAAAAATACCGAGAGGACACTTACTAAAAATTGCACTAGAGCAAAAACTTATAAATTTTTTCACAAAACAAATATGTATGTATGTATGTGCTTATGTATGGGATCCGCCATCTAACGTTTTTTTTTCAACTAGTGCTTATTTCGTGAATAGTAACTCTTAGCTCATGTCTGATTTGACAGATAATTAGTTTTATCCTTCCGCTGAACGAGCCAACTGACCATCCAATGCATTTTCGATTCGCTAAGTGGGCCTGCGATCGACTTACAGAAGATGCCGATTTTGCCAAAAAAAATCATCTTTTCAGATGAAGCTCATTTTGATCTTGGCGGGTATGTAAACAAGCAAATTTGTCGAATTTGGAGCACAGAAAACACACGCACGCATACATTGAAAAGCCGACGCACCCAAAACGAGTCACTGTTTGGTACGGATTTTGGTCCAGAGGCATAATTTCGAAAATGATCAAGGAGAGGCCGTTACAGTCAATGGCGATCGTTATCGGGCCATGTTGAACGAATTTTTGTTCACAAAAATTGAAGAGGAGGATATTGGCCACATTTGGTTTTAACAAGACGGCGCTACGTGCCACACAGCCGAAGCTTCAGTATTTTTTTTTATATACTACATAAACGCACTTTGGTGTAGGGTATATAAAATTCGGTACAGCCGAATATAACTTTCTTACTTGTTTTTGTTCTACTTAAGACAAACTTTTTTGATTTGTTACTATTAAGCATAGCTGTTAAGTAATGATTATTAATTGTACTGATTACTAATTTGATTACTTTTTTTTTTTTTTAAAAGGTGAAGTAATGATTAAATTACAATTGTATTCAGTTTCGCATGATTAGTAATTGATTACGATTACTACTAATAATAGAAAAGTAATCTGAATTACTTGAAATTACCAAAGATAATCAAAAAAAAATCAAAAGTAATTAAAAAATAATCCGATTACTTTTAAAGATTACTTTAAATTCTTTGAAAGTAGTCGGATTATTTTTTGATTACTTTCGATTCTCTTTGATTATTTTTTGTAATTTCAGTTAATTCGATTATTAGAAATCGTAATCAATTATTTATCAGAAATTCTTTTAAAGCGAATTATATAATCAGTAAAATTTTTTTGAAAATGTAATCTAATTGATTACTACTCGTAATCGATATTTAACAGCTCTGCTATTTAGTATATTACATGGTTACAAGGTTACATGGTTTTTCGTTTAAGCTAACGATATATCGTGTCATAGCTGCCTAAAAAGCTTAAGCGACATACTCCAACAAAAAAAAACGATGTCCAAAAAATGTGTCGGCTAAGCTTTTTTTTGGCGGTTATGGTTCGATATTCTATATGTTTTTTTACATATTTTTTATAATACATTTCCAAATTAGTTTCTGAAGAAGCCAAAAAAGTCCTCACAACTCCATCAATAACTGCGCCTAAAGAAGATGCTACTAACAATGCTGCTCCAGTAAGTACAACAAACACAACTGAAACGCTGCCTGTTAACAATTCCAACAATCAAGAACCTGCCTGTACAACTTCAAATAATTCCTGGTCTATGGGTGGCTATCTCTCAAAAGCGGTCTCCTCTTACCTGATACCCTCGCAAATAGGTGATATTTTGGCTCAGGATAGAGCCTTTGCTACAGCTGTATTAGTACAGCCGGGTCTGAAACATGCATGCGGCTTGGCGCGCATACAAAAAGAAATGCGTCTTTTGATGGCCTGCGAAGATGGTTTTCTTTACGTTTATGATTTCAATAGTGAAAAAGGCGGTCCCTGCAAATTGCTGCATGTCCATGATTTGCGTTATACTTTGGAGGGCGTTATAGGTGAATAAATTTAAAGTGTTTTTAAATTGACAAAAAATATAATTTTATTTTCCTAGAACTAAATCTCTCCGAAAGCATGGACAAAATATTTGTGTCCACACCAACTAAAAATCCTTCTTCCGGCTTCTCTGAGGATAAAAAGCCCAATATTTCAGCAGATTCTTCCTCAGCTTCGCCATCGCCATCGCCACATAGCAAATCAAGTTCTAACAGCAGTGTTAGTGTTATAATTGAAAATCCTGAACCCTCACCAGACAATTCGTATGCTGGCATACTGAAGGGCGCCGATCATATGGTGAATGCCACCATGACAGGTATTAAGACCTAATTTTTCATTACTTTTCACACTAATGGAGCACATAATAATCATGTATAAATTTCATTTAAATGGCAGGTAAACTAACGAACTTTATATATTAATTTAATTGGTTAAGACTACTAACATCAAAATTTTACATATTTTGGAGCAGAGAAAATTTATTTACATACTTACTTAGCTTGTTTGTAAATATATTAAAATTGACATCTATTCGGTTGTGCAATTCTTATTTACTTTTTAAATTGTTATTATTATAATTTTTTTTAATTCAAATTATGCTTGGTTACTATTTCCAGCAGATTCTGCAAAGTTTCGTAAACTCTGTGATGCCATTGACACGCCTACTAAGCTTTACGATGAGCGACAATTTCCACCCGTAGCTATAGCCGCCAAAGATTGATACAAAACCAATAATAAGCATAAACATATTAAGGAAATAAAAATGACATCATGAATTTAATAGTATTTTAAAATAAAAAAAGCCTGCAAAAATAATTAGCAAAAAAAAAATCAAAATATAATTTAAGAAAAGGAAATTAATTATTCCCAAAAAAAAAGTTCAAAATTATGAAATTAAAAAAAAAATCACTATATATAGGTATTAAAGTAATTGGAAGATTAAAGACAAACTTATAGAGAATTATTTCTAGAAAGCAAACAAAAATTTCTCATTACTTGTTCTAAATAACACTGCAATCATTCGGGATTTTTCCTTCTTTAAATTAAACACTTTAGGCCTTAAGCTTAAATTAAACGTGACATGGCCATAATGCCATAGCTATAACCAAACCGAAATTCAATTGATTTTTATGGTAATGGCTATGGCGTTATGGCGAGTCATCCATAATCAAACACAGTGTTGCCCATGGTTATGGTCTGATTGAACCTTTATTCAGAAAAAATAATCAGGTTAACAAAATGTTTAACAAACAAATTTTCATACAAAGTTTGTTTTGTGAAGCTTTTGTAAATCAGTATTATTTTTTTCTGAATACTGTAGCTTAAATTTAAATATTGTTATTCGATAAGAAACCGAGTTATTTGTATTGAATGCTACCCTAACCTTTCTTCTTCATATATTATTTTCTCTTTCAATTCAATACAATTTAACAAGTATTTATTGTAATTAATGATTATTTTAGTACTTTTTCTTTCACCACAAATGAGCTGTAAATATCTTTATCACTTCGTGTCAACAACGTTCGACTTGTAGCACACTTACATTTGAAACAACAACAAAATATTAAAACTTGTTTTTATTTTGAATGCTAGTGTGCGACAAGTCGAAAGTTGTCGACATCGCGGGATTGGCCCTTAATTCTTATATCGCAAATAATAGATTTTCGTTACGAAAAACCGATGTTAAAAAATGTGTCGGTTAAGCTCTTTGGCTGTTACGGAACGACTTACAAATTGTCTCTACATTGTTTTTGCATTTCCCGTGTGTTGAGTGTATAGTGTTAAGTTCTCTTTAACGTTTTATAATTTATTTTTATGAATTTCATATCTGCTCCTAAATTTAATTAATAACTGAGATAGACAACTTTTGATAAGTTCTAACAAAAAATTTTTAATTACACAAAAAAGAAAATAAAAGGTTGAACTAATTAAAACCAACTGGGTAACATTCAATACATGGTTATTAGCAAGGCATTTTTTTTCCATGTAATATCAGGATTACAAGAACAATGAAAAAATACAACAATGAAAAAAACAACATGGCTTTTAGTTCATCCAAAATATCAAAAATAGAATTTGTTGTAACACAATAATAATAAAGATTATTCAAAAAAAGTTGAAAAAACTTCTCCACGGCAGCTACCACTAACAAAATTTGCAATGCTTAGCATTTTTCACAATTTTTTAATAGTTTTTTTTCGTATTTTTAAATTTGTTTACAAAGAATTTTTTTAATAAAATATTTTTCATATTGAAAATTTTTTAAATTTTTTTTTAATTTCTCTTGCGTAAACAATTTTTGAAGTTTCGGATGAACTTTAATTTAATGAAAAAAATAGCTCAGCTGCATTTCCGCTACTACCTGGTGAATGTGGCTTGGTTATTAGCATGATATAAATACAGAAGGTATTTCCATTCTCTCGTCTTTTCTTGACATTCACCATCTGACAAGTATAAGAGAAAAATTGTCCTACGGTATTATTATTTCAAAAATCTTTTTTTTTAATATACATAATGTATAAATTAAACAATTAAGTCAAGATATGAGTGCATATTTTTTTAAATTCCCTTCATCTGTGAAATAGACTTGCCAAAAAATCTGATCGGTTATTAAACCAATTTTTTTTTTCGAAAAGGATGTTACAATCAACAAGAAATTAGCCATGTAGATTAAACAAAATGCAATATCAATCAATATGTGTTAAACATAATGAAAATTCATTGTCAACGAATCAAAATTATCAATCAATTTGATTTCTCAACGCCAATTATAGTTAAAAGATTTGTATTAGGGAGAAAACTTAAAAAAATATGAGATAAGTAATTACATAATCACTTTTCAAGCTGCACAGATACAGTTATGTATATTCACTTTATTTATTCGCAAAATTTTGTTAAGATAATTATAAATTTTTCTAAAAAAATTCTTAAAGTTTTTACTATATGGGAACATTTTTCTTTATTTCCCTCAAAAAACAAAATTCAAAAATCCTTATTTTTCAAAACAAAGAGATAATGGAAGTACCTTCTTTATTTACATAGGGTCCACACCTGATGCATTTACATACATACATGATGAATGTCAATTTGATATCTTGATGAAAATTCATCATGTATAGACTCAATTTATTAATATTATGGTAGCATTATGATGTAATCATTAGAGGTCACTGCCTGATGAATTCATCTTGATATCAAATGTCATTTTATGTGTTACTGTGCATTTAACGTTTATATATTAAACAATTTTCGTTTAAAAAAGGCGACACAACAATTACTTGTGATCCAAAAATTAAATAACACTCAAATTTGTTATTTTTGGCAAGTATTTTTCAAATATTTGTTAATAATATAAAATCATCCTGATATTAATGAAAAAATGACAGTTGCTCTGCTGGCGTTATATTACGAGTTATGATACATATAAAATCATCAGGTGTGGACACTATGTTATGTCATGGTTATGTATTTTTCTATTGGTTTTTACATTTTTTAAAAATATCTTCTTTCAGTTGATATTTTATTTAAAAAACTTCGTATGCTAAAACCGAAAATCACTCGGAAATAGTTTTCATATCAATTGTCTACTCAAGTCGACCGGTTTTAAAATTGTTTAAAAATGTCTCCTTTCATTTGACATTTTATTTAAAAAAACCTCAAAAACTACAAAATAAAGTTATAATTAGTTTAATTTCGAGATTAACTCCCTGTTTCTAAAAGTCAGACAGTCGAATCGTCTAGAAAATTTGTATGGAAATCACCCAATCGAACAGATTTTAAATTGTTTAAAAATTTCTTCTTTCTTTTGATATTTTATTAAAAAAAAAAACTTCAAAAGCAAGAAACAAAAATTATAGTTAGTTTATTTTGAGATTAACTCCTTTTTTCCATAACTCAGACAGTTGACTCGTCTAGAAAAATTGTATGAAAATTACTCAGAAAAATGTGAAATTTTCATATAAATTTTCTTCTCAAGTCGACCGTCTGCGTTGTGGAAGCAGAGGGTAGGTAACTTTTTTTGAAAATCGTCTGGCTATTTACATTGAAAACAAAATAAAAAAGTTTGAGTGCTTTGTTTTATTTTTTCAACATAAATAGTAGAGCTGTGCCAAATCGGTCATTCAAGTGACCGCTCATTTTCGTTAATTTTCTAAAAAAGAACGAGTTCGTTCATTTCGTTCATCCGCTCTTTTCGAGAAATAGAACGAAGTGAAAACAAACAGTTGATTCGGTCCATAAAATGGGAAACTTGCACAATGCATTTTGCTATGAATTGTTGTTTAGTAAAATATTCTAAACAAACAACAGAATATATAAGAAACAAAGACAAAATCAGCAAGAAATTTTTTTACAATATTAATTTACTTTAAATGCCAAAAGAGTCATATTTCCAAAAGAGCCACATGGGTATACACAATTTTGAATGAAAATAAACTGTATATCTATATCAAAATTAATTTTGTTAAAAAACTCTTAACCTATGTTCTTAAAACTTAAGAAATATGACTGGCAATTTTTTTTAATTTCATAATGGCCACAGTATTAGTAAAAGTATGCAAAAAGTAAAAATAAAACGAGAAAATGCCAGCAAATCTCACACAAACAAAGAAAATGGCAAGCAAAACAAAAAAATGAGCCAAATGTACTCTTTCGTTCATTGTACTTTTTATCAGTGCTGCTGAGCCAAAACACTGATTACTGATTCGTTCAATTGTACCCGTTCGTTCATGAACGACACAGCTCTAATAAATAGGCAGACGAGAATTTTTACTTGTCTTCTTTAAACTGTCAATAAATAAAAATTTTTGGTTCGAAACTTGTACTGAAAAGAAAAACAATTTTTACGACGTAGGATGTCGATAGAAAACGCTGAATCACAACGCGTATTGAAAACATTTGTTTATGTTTTTAATGTACAAGTATATGTATAAGTACTCGATCGAAAGTTTTCTTTCGACGTCGTGAGACGGGCACTTAGTTAGCTGTTTCAATGTACATAAACTCCCTACCGAGAATTTTCATTTCATATTAAATTACTTTAATATTTGCTTTGTAGTTTTTAAGTTGCCCATTATTGAATTTTATTTGTTAAAGTAACCAGATATTTTACCTATATAATAAAACGTACAACATTAATTTATTAATTTTCGCATTGGCTAATAAAGCGGCCCATACACTACAACAGCATGCACGCACAATCAAGCGATTGAGCATTCATGCTCGAAGCACACATTATACCAACAAGCTGGTACAATATTCATTTTTTACAAAATTGCGGTAAGGGTGGTTATGAATAGTGACACAGTTTTTGCTACAATTTATTTATTTTTTTCAGTCTATGGACAAAAAATTCTTACAATTACTATTGGTATGTTGTTAAAATTAGCAGCTATGTATAACTAAAGAGCAAAAATTCTCTTTTCCATTGAAAAAAATTATATTTCAATAAATTATATTTTTTAAATGCATGTTTACTCCATGAAAACTTTGCTCAACTGAGCTAATTTCACCATATACTACACCAGCAAGCTTGTACCATCAGCAAAATATCAAACTCTATTTGACATCACTACAGCAACACGTACAATCACACAAAATGCCCATACACGACCCAACCGCTGCCACAAACACTTGATTGCGCATGCATGCTGTTGTAGTGTATGGGCCGCTTAAGAGACAGAAACTAAATAAAGCTAATCGCGTACCCAAAAAATTTGAGCCTTACTGCTTTATTCATAAAAAATATTTCTGTTTTATAACCTTACGTCTACACCTGATATATTTTTATCATGACAAATATCAAATTCCATATAGAAAAGTGAGCTAACATAAAAGAAATTATTTTTCATTATAAAGTTTGACTTTTGTTATGATAAAAATATAACAGTTCAAAATAATTTTTAATGAATACGCCCCTTAAAGTTTCGGTTATTTATATGGATCTTGCTTCAGAAAGAAGGTTAACTTATGCCCAAAATAATGAAAAATAATGATCCAATGAGTTTAGAACAAGTAGTATACATTTTCTTTAGAATTCGTACAGAGCTTTGGCTTTGAAGATAAAAATTTTCACATACAGAAAAAATTAAATTGAACGAAATTCAAGATTGTTGTTAATTTTTTAAATAAAGCAAACTGTTTAAATAATTTTAAAATCTTAGTTCAATTTTAGTAAGTAGCATTTAATAAATATTTTATAATAATTTAACATAAAAATTTTAAGTTTGCAAAATTCTATAAAAGCAATTAAATTTAATTGCAATTATCAGCATATAGTAATTAACAAATAAGTACGTACGTTAAATATAATAATAAAAAATACTCTCTAATTCTGTTGCAATAATGCATACATACATAAATATCGCACTTGTTCTTCTTAAAGGTCAACTTAAACATTTTGCAAGAAAACTATAAACAGTGATCATATCTACCCATTGTATAAAGCTTATAATATTTTCTCTACTTTCTGCTCTACTGTTTGTGACATAAAAGTATATTTTTGACTGTACAGAGAATTTTTAAATTTTGAGTGACTCCTTTTAGAGGAACAAGTGCGTTATTTACGTAAATGTGCATTAGAAAACGATGTTTACTATTATAAAATTTTGCCCATATGTAGATCTTTTTTATTTTTTTTTCCAAATTAAGGTCCTTCTCGAAAATTTCTTAATACAAATTTCCACTACTCAAGACAATCTAATTTAATTTTTAACAATTGGTATTGATTTTGCATTAAAGCTATAACATTGTATAACAGAGAATAAGATTTAATTAATTTAAAAAAAAAAACTCTTCAAATGTACCTTATAAATGTAAATGTATAACTATTTTATTTGTAAATGTTTATATTATAAAAATATATACATATGCATATGTATATAAATATAAAGTTAAAGAACAGATCTGGAAAATATGGAAAATAAATGTACACAACTATGAAGGACGATGAAAAACAGAAATGAAAGCTTTTATTATTTCGATAAAATTTATGTATTTTTACAATCAATCATGTGATGAAAAAAGAAAAATTCAAAGCAATATGGTTCAAGGGATGTGATGACTTTCTAAAAATTTCGTGCATAATTTTTAGACAATCCTACTAAATAATAAAAGCCAAAAGTTTTGCAAAAATATCATAAAAAATTTTGTTGAAAAATATTTAATATAAAATTTTCAAAACATATACCAACTTCCAATTTGGAGTGTCCTATTTCGACGTCGCCTGTGCTGCCTTTGTATTAGATTAAGGAACACCGCAAAATGTTTTTCTTAATTTAGGACGAAATATGACAGTAGTAATCAAGCCCATTGTTTTGTTCTGGTGGCAAATCGCGGCACTCGTTATCGAATGAAATTACGAAATATTTCCATATAAACTCTATTGAAATATTTCGTAATTTCATTCGATAACGAGTGCCTCGATTTGCCACCTGGTTTCGAAGATAATTTCGAATTTAAACAGACAAATTAAAAACTTCTAGTATAAATAATTATATATTTGCTTTAAAATTTTACTATTCCAATAAAATTCGAACACTATAAAGGAAGTTCGAAATTTCGATCTTAATTCGAAAATAGCAATTTAAACATGTATTTTGCCATACGATTGCTCACTCACACTACTAATTTTTTCCCTAAAAATATGTTGTAATGTCATTTCAATTTCTTAAAAAATTGTTTTATAAACCTACACACGATATAAATTTTCTACCGGAAAAGCATATTTTGGGAGTTACTTCGCCCAAAACTTTTTGCAGATCTTTTGGAATTTTCTTAGAAATTCGATGACAAACATATTAAAAAATTTAATATATTTAGAGACGGCAATTTTAATTATTTGTAAATGTTTGATACGGCGGTTGTTCGTCTTTATTTCCGTTATCCATATTTTTAAAATAATATTTTGGAATAAAATCCACTTGTAATTTTAAATGGCTTTAGTCTATTATTTATTTTATTTGTTTTTATATATAATGCCGCAATGTTCCTCTAGATTTGCTAAAATAAATAATAGAGTTAAACAAAAGTATTAAAACTTTGATAATTAAAAAGAAACGGAAACATTCAGGCATCTTGTATAGAGCTACATATATTTTCCTTATTAGGAAAAGAAACCCTTTTATTTAACCACTTTTTGTTTTTTACATAAATAGTGTATTAAATACACAATTTTAAACTCATTTCCATCTCGCAAGTTTCATACATTCATATTACTTTTCGAGCTAATTTTGCTGTCACGCTTGCGGTTCTTGTGCTCGCGATGTTGATGATGTTTATCTGTTAATTCTTCAAGCTCTGGTGTAGCTTCCTTCTCCCTATGACTGTGGTGATGATGATGATGGTGGTGTTGATGTGGTGTTATTCCCTTTTCATCTGCCTGCTCACTCTTCAATTCAATTTGAACTGCTTTATCCTCTTTGCTTACGGAGGGGTTGGGTTTAATAGCCAATACCGGTGGTGCTTCGATTTCATTGTCACTTTTATCTAGCTTCAGGGATTTTAGTGAAAAAACCGAACCAATTTTTCTAAGTTTTTCATGTACAGAAGATCTGACAGTTTCGGGTATAGAACTTTTTATAGATTTCAAACTTTGAGAGATGGAAAGACCGCCAGATTTTGAGGACTTAGAGTTTGACGAGGATGAGGAGGAAGAAGAAGAAGAGGAAGAGGAGCTGGAACTAGAGCTAGAACTAGAATCCACAGAACTGGCATGTACAGGCTTGGTAGTTATCCAAAATTTTAAAGCGAACAATGTTTCGACTTTGAGGGCCTCCATTAGACTTATCTGGTAAATACATTAGAAAAAGAATGAGAAATCTAGTTTAGTGTAAAACTTTCGTTAGACATGTTTTTAAATACATACCTTTTCATCAATAGCCACCGTTTTCACATTCCATAAAAACTCTATTAAGCCGATAAACATGGCACACAAAAGGCCCAGGCCCAAAACTAAAAATACTCCACCCACACTTTCCAAATCCAATTCGGGCGTATCACTAGAGTCAGCCGTTTTGCTTTCGCATTTACCACCACCATGCATTTCCTTCCACCATTTCCGTTTCAACTCAGCTAATGTGCCCGACTCACCCAGTTTTAAAACGGCTCCGCTTATTTGCTTGCGATAAGGAGAATCTTTTGTAAATAAATATTTTTGTTAATATCTAGCATATTCATATAAATTAACAAAACGTCTTACTAAAAGGCATGGCTATGCCATAAGTTTTATAATCCAACCATCCGCCTATCTGCATTAAATCACAATCTCTTTCTACTTCATATTCCAGCGAAGTGGATTCCATTAAATAGGCATACAAGCGTTTGCCCCTTCGTACGCGCTCGACGCCCTCACCATTACTTTTGGTAAAGACCGAGGAGTCGGCTTCCATGGCAGCCCACATACGTTGATATGTGGAAATATTGGAATCCTATAATTAATGAAGGCATTTAACAGTAATATTAATTTTTTTCTTATACGAATTTCGGTTACTCTAAAAAAGCCCATCGTGCTGCCGCCATAAACTGATCCATATTTAATTTTATTTTGTGCAGCTAAATCTTCAGCACTGCTGATGGAGGAACCCATACGTGACATGGTTAAAAAGGCAGCCAAATTGGCGGTGTAGGAATTTAACATCATCAAGGCAAAGAACCACCAGATGCCGGTAACCAAACGTGTCGAAGAGGCTCTGTTTATGAAATAGAGAGAAAGAGATATACATAAATAAATTGTAAGAAGAAATTAAGAACTACTCGCAAAGTTACTTCCCTCCTTATGCAAAAACAAAAAAAAAATTAATTTGTATTTCAAGTGTGCTTTATCAAAATTTTTTATGGACATTTTGTATTAACGTGTACTTCAAACTAAATTATTTATTTTTTGGGAAGTCTTTAAAGGCATTCACAACATTTTATTGTAATGAATAATAAGCAGGTGAACCAGCAATTTGCGCATCTGGAATGGACTGTAGGAAATCTTCCATAACAAACTTAATACTGAACATTTGCAATTGTTTTTCTCTAATACAATATTATTGCATTTGTTGTTGTACATATGTATAATTGTTGTTTTGACCTATACCATGCAATTAATTGCACAATATTTTCAATGAAAATATTGCTCGATTTTCCTTACACAATTGTATTAATTGTATAATAAAAATCAAAAGTATTTTGATATTTGCCAATATATTGTGCCACCTTGGAATATGACACACTTATTGGCAATATTATTGCACAATACGAAAAATTGCACAGTTATATTGCAAGTGGGTGGGATGGTTAATGTATGTATGTATATCTTACTATGGCAAGGTATAAGTTTTAATATGTTTTCCATGTGGTTTATAAATGAGTTAACGAGCAGGTTTCAGATGCAGGTTTCAGCAATACGAGTTTATAAATTCTAACATTTAATAATTGAAAGATAATGTCGAAAGTGAGTAGTTTTTTTATGTGTAAAACAAAATTTTGGTGAATTCGAGTATTAGGTCGCATAAATCGAAATTATTGAAGCAAAGTAGGTAAACTAATAGAACTACAAAGCCTTTTTTATTTTTATTTTTTCCATACAATCTACGGGCTTTCAAGGTCATTTGTGTCTTAACTGGTTTAATTATTCTTTAAATCGTCGTTATTAAACCGATAATATTATATAGGAAAAAGAAAAATAAGAATTTTACACAAATAAAAAAGGTCACTTTAGTAACAATTGTACAAAGGCCTTTTGTCATTTGGACTTTTAACAAAAACAATAACAGATGATAGCAATAACATCATCACAGTTCTCTGGGACAATCGATTATGTTTCAAACTTGAAATATTTCAGCTGTACATTTAAATAACTGCAGTAAATTTTGACTTTGACTCTCACATGAAGGGCTTCGTACGGACACTAAATTTATAATACTATAGGAACTTTAGCTTAAATATGTACATAATCGAATATCTTATCTTGATGTAGAATTTAAAAAAAAAATTAAATATAGATACGGTAAACTTTTTTTTCTGTTTTTGGCGATTTTTTAGTTTTGATGCGTTTTCTTAGTTTTTTTTGATTTTTACTCTTCTGATATTTTTTCGTTTTGGCTATTTTTTTTTTGCAGTTTTGGCGATTTTTATTTTTTTGTGCGTTATTTTGGATTTTTTCTGTTCTTGGAGTTATTTTCGTTTTAGCGATCTTTTTATTTCGAGACTTTTTAGTTTAAGCGTTTTTTAAAATGTTTCAAAATACAGCAAGTTGTCAAAATAACATTCAATGATAGAACACCCTTTAATTTTGATTTTTAAATTTTAGTGTTAATTGTTGTAGTTCTGTTTTGGCGATTTTTCGCGATTTTGGCGATTTTTTATTTTTTTGTACTTTATTTTAGTTTATTTTTTCGTGCTTGGCGATTTTTTCTTTCGCTTTGGCGTTTTTTCGGTTCTTGGCGATTTTTTCATTTTAGCGATATTTTATTTTATGATTTTATATTTTTTTGATTTTTAATTTTTATAATTTATATTTATCTCTAAATAATTGTCTGTATATTACATTAGTATTTCAAAATTTTTCGTTGCCCGCTTTAAAACACCCTTTAATTTTTAACTGTCATATAATTGTTGTTGTAGCGGCAAAGTTTTATATATTCTCTGAACATTTCAGGTCCGTAGCTCTTACGGTTCTCGAGAAAATAGCCTGTGACGGGCAGACGAACATGGTAGCGAAAATAATAGGGTTCCTTTTTCATCTTTGGTTTACCGAACCCTAAAAAACAACTATTTTTATAGTTAACTAAAACGAAATATTTACTGTACCGTGAAGAAATACTGTTTAAAAGAAAAGCTTTTTAATAGATGCTTAAACCAAATTATAGATTAAAAAAAGGAGTGTTTAAAAATTGTCACGCGTGATAACGCCTGAGCGTGGGTGAAAAAATATTTTATTAATCAGAAATAATTCATAGTTAGGCTCAAGTTCAATTAAAGAATCTAAAAAAAAAAAAAAAAAAAAATTTCTCACAAAATATTTTATTTTTGATTTAGTATAAAAGGAATAGCAAACAAAAAGAAGTTTTTAAAAATTGTCACTCGTGGGAATGCGCGAGCGTGAGTGAAAAAGGATTTTTTTTGCTTTAGTATAAAAGGAATAACAAAAAAAAAACAACATTCCTTAAATTTTTTCGCCAACTTTGATTTACTGTCACTTTATCAAGTGTGTGCGATTTCAAATAACGATTGAGTGTAGTAAGGGGTTTCAAAATAAAAATTTAGTTTTATTAAAAATTAGAAAAATTTAAAAAATTTTAAGGTGAGTCAAAAGCTGTCACTCGTGAGAGGACGTGAGCATAAGTGATAATTTTTTTCTATGTGAGATTAAGTGACAGAAATTTTAATGGCATATGACACTTAAGACTTAATGCATAATGAAGGTTCCCAAATATCATTCACCTTTATTCCAGTTGTCAACATCGACGTCATTTCAATACAATACCAAATAGTTGACGCCTGCCTACTCGCTCCCGAGAAAATTTTCATTATATTGATAGTCTATTACTATTCCCCAAGGTGTAGAAAATGGCATGAGCCTGTCAATAGCAGTCACTTGTTTTCGACAACGAGTAGAGATGACTAAATTTTTTGGTATTGTATTGATGTGACATTGATGTTGACAACTGAAAGAAAGGTGATTATAATAAAAGTAGTGAAAGATCATCCTTATAATTATATTTTACTTACTTAGGCAATATATCACAACCCTGACCCATAATCGATCCCATTGTTAGCCAAGTTGTATTCGTTAGACTCCATAAATTTTCATATTCTTCGGGCTCTTTGCAAGGATGAGGATTTTCCCAGTCCTCCGGTGCCATGCGTGACAACACTAAAAGTAACAATGATACGCCCAAATAGCCAGTAGCCATATACACCCAAACATCTTTGGAGAAGGGTAAAAGAAATGAAAACAAATTTGCTGGCTCTACTTCCGGTATTACATAGAGAATACTTATGCCCAGAGTCATAAAGGGCGGAGTGAAATCAACCGCTTGACGTCTAGCAGATGTCATAGTTAAGTCGCAAATACCCAAATCGGCATTCTAAATTCAAGATTAATGTAAAATAATAATTGCAAAGTATTTAAATTGTGTATAGCAATAACTTACACCATCCAATAGCTGCCTGATTAAGCCATTCCATTGTTTAGTTTTTGGATTATAACCCCCATAATTACCATCCGGCGCCAGTTGAAATTCATATTTAAAATTTAACATTTTAGCAATATGATCTATAAGATCCATACAATAGCCCTCGTAACGTGCATTACCTTCAAGTATTTCGCCATCTTTGGGTTCTCTTTAAGAAAAAAAAAACATTTTATATAATTTTTTCTGGCAAAGTATATGCCTAATGTACTCGTACGTACCTCTTCATTAAAAAGGGCGATCCCAAACGTGATGTAATAATAAAAGTTTTCGATTGCAATTTAATGCCTACACGCTTATCGGTTGCATCATCATCGCTTAGAAGATCATAGCCATTTACCGGATCCCAAGTGGCCAAATCCAAAAAGCCACTATTAGTTAACTCCATGCAGCGTAATGTAAAAAAACTTCTCTGGCCATATTGATTGAAATCAATGCGTCCCGATATAGCTTCTACGCGACGCTGGGAAAAACAAAACGTTCGAAATTTTTATTACTCTTAGTTTTTTCGAAAATTTTATCTTACGCGCTTAAGAAATTCGATGATTCTTGAACCATCATTCCAGGCTTTATTTTTCCTACACTGCAGCTGTGGTGGCTCGAGTTCTTCAGCAATATTAAGCTCTGCTAAACCCTTGACAAATATTGAAACGGCATCACTGATCAGCAGCATATCGGTCTTGGAAAATTACAATTTCTTTAGGCTAAGCTTTTAGCTTATTAATTTTTATGCAACATACCGGCACTTGACTGGGATCTACTCTATAATATTCGTCATCTTTTCGTTTACGATCTTCCCAATCTCTTACCAGATTCTTTATTTGATAGTCCGTAGGATCCATCATTCGTATGGTAGTAATATTGGCACCCACTTCATAAAATGCCGTCAGATCTAATGTATGAGTGTCCAACATGGGCAAAAAGATACTCTGAAATTTTAATAATAATCTTCTTTGTAAAAATCTCGATTTCAAAAAAAAATAAAAATAATGAGTTAGGGTCTTTCTATATTAAGGTAACGATATGTCATCAGCCCATTCGTGGTTTGACCCACCGACCATTTAAAAAAAATTAGTTAAGTATGGGGCATATACATATATTTCCAGCATCAACTTTCTGAATCCGAAACATGTTTTGCGAAATTAATTATGGTTTCTGAGATATTTGGCATTGATTTTGCTCCATTTCAAGTATTTTTAGGTTTAATAAGTATTGTTTTGCTGTAAACGCCATATTCATAATTAATTTATTATTAATTAAATTATTCATAAATTTAACTCTTGTTTTGCTTCATTTTCGTAATGTTATAAACACAATTTAGACGACCGACGAACTTCGCACAGTTTGATGGACTTGCTTTCAAGAATTCGATCTCCTCCAAATTTCTGCTTTGCTATGGTTATATTTGTAGCCCATGGATACCAAATGATGCAAAGTTTAACTTGTATAATATGCAAACAAATTTATTATGTACTTGAAATAAAAATAAATGTAAAAATCGATACCAAGCCTTGAAATTAATAGAACTCTCTTAAAATCTTAGAAGGCATAGTTTGGAATAAATCACACCTATCGCGAATATCTTGAAAATTCGCAATATTGAAAACAAGCCGAAAACTAAAATTGAGTTATAAAGGGCAAAACATTATAAAGATTCAAAAAAGTTTTATTAACTTCTAACTTTATTCAAGAAAGTTCACAAAAATTTACACATTTCTTCCAAACATGTGTCGGAAGCAATGGTGAAAATACAAAAAACTCTATCGGGTATACTTTGAGAAAACTTCTTCGTCGTTTTTCTTCATTCCGACTTTTTGGCATATGCTCCAAACCAATAATGGGCTGATGATCTATGTGTATATATAATGGGCCTTATCGTGGTTGGCGTATGTCGACATTTCTGATCTAGATTAATCTATTGCAAAAACGTCGTAGATAAGGGGGATTTATTTTAATATTCATCCTTATTCCAGTTGTCTACATCGGCGTGCGTCACTTTAATACGAAACCAAAAATTTGGGGCTTGTGTACCCGTTCCCAAAAACAACTGACTCCTCTTGACAGGTTTATGATATTTGCTAGATCTTAGTGAACGGGTATAGATTTTCAGTAGCACAAAATTAATCTCGAGAGAGTCCAATTTTTACCCGACTGCTTAACGCAAAGAAGAGTATTGTGTTTATCAGAATATGTATGTGTGTATGTATGTTTCATTAGCCTTTAATTTTATTTTTAGTTTTTTGTTAGTTACGCCTTTTTGCGTTTTAGCTAACGGTATGTATGTATGTGTGTTCTTTTCCGGCACTATATAAACCGAACTCTTGAACCGATTTTGATGATTTTTACATCAATCGATTTGTATTAATCCCGAGTGTCACTTAAAATATGTCAGTTCTCAAAATTCAATACGTACGTACGAAGAAAATAAAAAGTTGGAGAACTATATAAAAATGGGTATCATTCGACCGGTATTTTAAAATCATCTTTATGTTTCTCTTGTGATTTTTCATTTCGAATGACCATTTAATATATTTGACGGTTCAAAGTTGTTCGCAGTCGGGTTTTATGATTTTTTTAAGTTAGTCCTAATTTACACTATCCAAGTCTTATTGCTAAGCTGATTAGTTAGTTTGTTAGGTGAGAGAGACGAGGAGAAAAGAAACGTTTATGTTCCCCTCGTGTCTCTCTTCCACAAACTAATCAGCTTAGCAATAAAACTTGCAAATTCCGACTTACTAATTGTTTGGTATTGTGTTAAAGTGATGTCGATGTCTACAACTGGAATAAGGATGAATGATAATAATAATATTAATATTACAAACCTGATACTCCCCTAACATGTTCATGTCGTTGGCCTGTTTTAGTATAGCCTCTACTTTGTCCACCGAACAGTGGAGTACAAAACAATTATCGGTGGAGGTTTTAATGCCTTTAATAAAAGGCCTATAGTCATCGGTATCGGGTAGCTGGAGTACTGTGGTAGGATTGCTAGTTGGCTCACCTATTTGTAGAACATCCTGCAGTTGTAGCAGTTCTAAATGGAAGTCTATGTTATTGCAAGTTATTTGTAAGGTTTTTAAAATCAATTGTGATACCCATTTCGGTTTCATAAATCAGCGTATAAGAGCGCCACTCAAAGCTACGCACCATTTCTGCAATACCTTGAGAAAATAATAGATTATCAGGATGTAGATTTAGCGAAAAGCCCCTAAAAGGTTTTTCACTCAAATCCTCGCTGGGTGACCAGTCGTACGTGAGGTGCGGTATGTTGAGAGTGTTGCACATTGAGGCCACAATATCTATGCAGAAAGTAAGAAATAATAAAAATAAATTCAGTAAAGTGCGCATTTGACTCGCACACGAAGGGTTCTATGTACCGACACTTCACATGTATATGATACTAAACGAACCTTAGCCTGTATAATCGAATGTCTTATGTGATGTAGACTTAAAAAAATTTTAAGTTGTAAACTTTGTTTGCGATTTTTTTACGTTTTAGTGCTTTTCATTACTCTTGGCGCTATTTATCCGCCCTGTTCTATAAACCGATCGATATGAAAGCGCACGATTTTGGAAAACTAACTAACTAACTAAGAATATAAATATTTTTTTAAATTTTTATAAATTTTTTATTATATACATATATATATATATATATATATATATATATATATATATATATAAATATATATGTAGATTCCCAAATATCATATCTGAAAGAAAATTATCGTGTATGATTTTAAACACGTCTGCAGGACCATTATTAATTTTTTGAAAACGAGAAATTTACTCGGATTCGGTTTACCGGAAAAGGTTGTATGTTTTTGTGATTTTTTCCATTTATTTGCGTTTTTCGTTTTCGGCAATTTTTTCGGTTTTTGTCGATTTATTTTAGCTTTAGCGATTAGTGTTATTTAGGTTTTCAAAATTTTGTCTGTTTTTTTGCGTTTCCTTAGTTTTGCCGTTTTTTAGTTTTTAATGATTTCTTCGGTTTTAGGCGATTAATTTTAGCTTTAGCGATTTGTTAGTTTTGGCGATTTTTTTTTTGGTTTTTGGCGATTTTGTTTAGATTTGGCTATTTTTCCTTGGGGCTTGTTTTGTTTATGGATTGTTTTCGGGTTTTGGCGTTTTTTAAGTTTTGGCGTTTTTTTCGTAGTAAATATTTTTTCGGTTTTTGGCGATTTAGTTTAGTTTTTGAGACTTTTTTTAGTTCTGTCCTTTTTATGATTTGGTTTTTTTGGTTTTAGCATTTTTGAAAATTTCAAGAGCTTGCCTCTTACGGTTTCCAAGATACAGCAAGATGTCAAAATGACTTTAAATGATAGAATACCCTTTAATTTTGATTTTTAAATTTCAGTCTTAATTGGTCTATATATAATTGTCTGTATATTACATTAGGATTTACAATATTTTCGTTGCTCGCTTTATAATACCCTTTAGTTTTTAATTTTTTGTTGCAGCAGCCAAAGTTTTGCATATTGTGTCCGTTACGGTTCTCGAGGATCTATGAAGGACCGACGGAGAGACGAACAAACTGACAGACAGACATGATAGCAAATACAATAGCGTTCAAGCTTCAAATAAAAATTAGTTGAAGTATGTGCTCATCAATGTTAAGTAAAATCATAAGAGAAATACTTTTTTTAAATATTTTAGCACCATAACTTCCTTCCTCATCAGTATCTTTTCGTAGAAAGCCCTTAAATAAATAGGCCTAAGTGTTTAAAAATATTCTACAAAATGTTTGCCTTACGATTTCAATACGTCAACTTTTGTTGATAAACTTTTAATTCAACTGGTAGGAAAATAAAGATATTTGTATTTCCTTCTCTTCTTCTTCTTCTTCTTTTGACAGTTGAATTACGATCAGCTGATGAACAAAAGTTGACGTGTATGAACTGGAACTTACTTGGAAATATTTAAAATAAATTGTACATACCGGAACTTTCACTCTGTCTGGGTCCAAATATAGCAATAACTTTTTGGGAAATCAAATTGCAAACTGCAAATCGAAATTATCAAGTTTTGAAACATTTTATAAATTTATCTCTGTATGCCTTCGAAGTCTTAAAACTCACCTGCCTTTTCCATAAGAAAACTATCATCACCATCGGCGTAAACCACCACCGGACTCAGTTCAAAGCTGCGTTCTAAAACATTGCCCCTATCGATAGCCGAACGAAAAGCCATTTCCAGTTCCGATTTAGGGGTGTCAAAAATGGCACCTAAGGTTTATTAAAATAAATATAATATTTAAAAGCTATAGAGTTTCTTAAAACTTACCAACATTGAACTCAGGTGCACATTTGACAAGTCCAGGTATTGTAATAATTAAAACAAACTGAAGTAAAAGCAGCATATTTTTTACGTCTTTTTAAGATTTTCCCTAAATTTTTATTGAATTTTTCACTTATGGCAGAAAAAAAATTACATTTTTGTTTAACAAAGAATTTGCATATTTGCCGATTATGTAACAAATAAATTTCTTTTATAGTTGCAGTACAAAAACCAAATATGAAAAAAAAATATTTTCAACAAATTTTATGCTTAACGTCCGATTGCAGCTAAGGCCTAAATTTAAATGATATTCCTAAATTGCGCTGCAAGTGATTGCGTTTTTTTTTCTTGTCTTATGCATTTCATCTGTTTTTGATTAAAATTAATTGACAAAATACACTTAAAATTAGAAATAACACGAAAACTGCTGAAGTGATTTCAATTTAAAATATGTATTTCGCGACCTCCATGTAAAGCGTTCGTAATAGTTATTTTTTCTTAAATGTATTTTACACCCTTTTGTTGTGATCGCCATATTCTAAACACACTTTAAAGCATAAATAAAAGAAACGCATTATTGCTTTTGAATTTGGATTTAAGCCAAATGTGCTTTTGTTTATCAACAAAATTTATGTATATGATGGGCCAAAAATAAAAGTCCTACAAACCCACTTGTTTATGTTTATTACTCGTATTATGTATGAATTTTCCCATTATTCATTCTCCTGCCATTCTAAACAATTTCTAATGCTTACACGCTTTTTTTATATTTTCTTTCTTATAACATGATCATACAATACAACATGACCATAGATCTCTGAGAATACCATAGTTCGTGTACAATTTTGGCTGTACAACTCTCGTGTTACATCCACGCAAACCATCTTATGGTCACCCTTGTGCATGAATGTTAGACCATTTTCGACATCGTGTACTACAATATAATTCTCCGAATCATTATATCTCACAGTGCCCTTGTGCCAGTCGAAGAAACTTAAGTGATTGGGCTTGGGTATAATTGGTTTCAGGTTATTGAAAATGTCATACCAATCGGTATGTCCTTCGAGACGCAAATTGGCTCTGCGTATACTGCTTTCATAGTCTATATAGCCGGATATTTCAAAGCCGGATTTTAGGCGATGCCTTACAAAGATAATTGTCTGAAAGAGAGAGAGAGAGAGAGGCAGGTAATATAATTTAATATAATAAAATATAACATAATAAAATATAATATTGAGTAATATATATAATTTTCTAATACACAAACACATGGAAAAAGTTAAAAAGCAGCTAACCTTTTGCAAATCCCTACCCCTAAATAGAAAAAATAGATTAAAGAAAAAACCAATTTTTACACGGTACATAATATATAATATATAAAATGTAATATATAATATATAACATATAATATATAATATATAATGTATAATGTATAATGTATAATATATAATATATAATATATAATATATAATATATAATATATAATATATAATATATAATATATCATAAATAATATATAATATATATTATATAATATATAATAAATAATATATAATATATAATATATAATTTACAATTTATAATATATAATATATAATATGATATATATAACATAGTGGTACAAAATTGAATGAAATAGAAAAACCTGGGGATTTTTTTTTTGTAGGTCTTGTCGAGATAAAGAAGAATCCAATAGTGAAATATGCCGGACACCTCCAAAATCCGGATTTACGGTTAAAAATCGGTTTGTTTAGCTTTGCGCACTTATAAGCCTGTAACTTTGTTGATAATGATCCGATTTTCAGTTTCTTAGTAGATTTTGAAAGAAGAAACTAAGGTCTTTTTGGGTGTTATTGTCCAGCAAACACAAATTTTGTAGATTTCGTTTTGGACTGTCGCACCGTGTAATATGTAATATATAATGTATAAAATATAATTTATAATACATTATATAATATATAATACAAAATATATAATATATAATAAATAATATATAGTATGCAATATATAATACATAATATATATTATATAATATCTTTATATATATAATTTTACTGTAAGTGTGTTATGTCACTGAACTCCTTCTAAGTGGATGGACTGATTTGAATGAACTTTTTTGTATGCTTTTGGGTGGCGCCCTGGACAGTTAAGATTTACAATTCAGCCCGGAAGATGGTGCTGGAGTCGCTATCTAGATTATTTATACACAATGTAACTAAACGGCTGGCTTGACTTGAATGCATTTTTGTGTATACAAATTTTAGAAGAGTAATAATTTTGTATTTAAAGTGTGTTTTTAGCGCTGTCACAATTTCTGTCTGGTGACAGCAAGGCAAGACGGCACACACAGACAAAGGTGGTGATTTCATCGATTAATTAAAAAAAATTAAAGTACCGTCAAAACTAGAAGTATTCGCTTAAAGTGCACAAAATTCTACATCACTATGCAGAAAATTATTGTCATATAGGTAACGGTGGCTTTGTAATGACGCGTTAAAGTTGAAAATTGTGAGAGAAAACTGAAAAAATAGGCAAAACCAAAAAGCTAAAAACTTTGCGTAATTAAATCTTATTGAATTCAAATAATTGAAAAATTAACTTTGTGCTCTAGAGCAGGCAATAACCAACTTTTACTTGTATTGACGTGACATCGGCAGATAGTTACAGCATAAAGATAAAAGTCTTCCTTTGATAAAGCCTTCTTTACCCAACTATTTACAAGCTCTTCCTGAAAAGGTGTGCCATTGCATGATTGAATCACTTTTCTTAAAAAAAAATCCACGAGTACTACTTTCATATGATTTTTTATGCGCTATTTTTCTTACCGATATATTCTTTTGAATATTGGGCTTCTCTCTCACAGCCAATTCTCTTATAACCGGATCGCTTGGACTTATTTTATCACTGAAATAAACCGTCGACTTTTTGGTGGGCCATAGCGATTGTTGTACAGCATTTTTGCGCTGTTCAAATTGGATTGGCGTATAGATTTCAGTTGATGATCTATAACCCAATTCAACGAGCATGCGGCAATAATTAATTTTGCGTATAAAACGTATATCTTCGTGCGTAACAAATGTATCCAAATAGTCTTCATATGTTGGGCAGTCCAAGAGAAACATATCTTGAGCAAGGTTGCCCATTTTGAGGAAGTTCTATAATACGAGCTTTTAAATTCAAACAAAATTCCGAAGTAAATATGAATAGAAAATAAAACAAAAATATTATTAGAGAGAGTTATTTTCGTAATTATCGAAAAAAACAGAATTTTTTTAGTGCTGTGAGTATCGAGCATTATTTTCGATCGTAAGCGATACCAATTAAAATTTTCAGGGTATTTTTTTTTTAATATTCAAATATTGAACCTTTTTTTCGATTTTATGGTAAGCGACATGTTATCGAAAATATACTTTTTTATCGAAATTAAAATTTTATGGGCCCACCCACAGTTTAGAATTATCAAAATGCCAAAATTGTTGATAACTTTTAAGATACGGTCTGTAATAAAATTTTACGCGACAATTTTTTAAGCGACAATTTTCGTACAAAAACATATTTGAATACTTAAAAAAAACATTCTGCTGAAAAATTTAATTTTTGTCGTTTACGATTAAATCGAAAATAAGGCTCGATTAGTTTAGTAATTCACTGATTTTTAAAGACTTAAAAAGTCGGATGCTGTAAGCTAGACCGTTCGAGAAATTTCGTTGTCGAAAATTCGCAAATAAAGTGTTTGTTTTATTTTATTACTCATTTATTTCTTATCGATACATATTAATTTTTTTGGATTTTAAAAATGTCGGGAAGTTTTAGGTATGTCCTGCACGCTCAACCGATTCTAATTTTTTTATGTAGAAAATATTGCCAAGAAAATTTACTGTTGAGTAAAATTGCTGATTATTATGATGCAGAGCATTTTGCGGACCACTGTGCAATTTTGTACGGTTCACACTTGAACAAATTTTTATTTTTTACAGTAATGCACACGTGATGTACACACGTACATATGTATATATGTATGTTTGTATACTAAAGAGAAGATAAATTTAAATTATAAATCATAACATCGAACTATATTTAAAAAATAAATACGCTTTCGAAACTTAGTGAGAGAAAGCAAGAGTGTTACTTGTTTCTTTTAGACATTAAAAGCTGAAGGCTATTCCAAAACTACAACTAGCATCCAGAAAAAATACACAAATTTTAGAAAATTTCTCTCAAATAATTATTTATTTATATATATCGTCACCTAAAATCCAAAAGGCCGTAACAACCAAAAAAAATTCAAAATAGACTTTTTGATTGATTATGATGTGATTAAGCAAAATACATCATTCCTTTTACTCAAATATGTTTAAAAATACTGATTTTGTTCAGTATTCAATTTGGCATATACATAGATACATATCCGCTTTAGCGCAACACGCTTTACTGAAAAAAATCGGATTAGTGAAAGTGATTCAAATCCCCACACTGATTTTCAACGCAGCTAGTCTTATTCACTTCGCTTTAGCGAAACATCGATTTACTGAAAATATTGTATAACTGAAAACCATAAGCAAGCTTACAACTACCTTTTGTATGAAACTTACTTCGCTTTAGTGAAAAAATAAACAATGACAAATTTATTTATTAAAAATCGATTGCATAACTTATGGCTGAAAAAATTTTGCACGTTTTGTCCGTTAAAAAATTAAATGGCAAAATGTATTTGTCCTTTTCGCTCTTAAGTACTTTATTGTATTTTTCTATTATATTGTACTGATTTTAAGCAGTACGCTTAACTGTAACAAATTTCAGTAATCCAAACTACGTTTTAGAGAAAAAATCAGATAACTGAAAAAAATTGGGGTTTGGTTATTTCCAGTAAAGCGGAGTCGACTGTATGCACATTTATGGCAATTATGAAAGAAATTCCAATTAGAATTCTTATTTTTCCCTATTACATGCTATTAGTTTCCCCGGGAAAAATTTTCCGCGTAATTTTATTCATAATTACCCTCATTGATTCCTTTGGCTCCTTATAAATAGTCTTATGTGCAGTTTCCACAAGGCAGGCAGACGACTCGCCTAGAAAATTTGTATATAAATCACTCACAAAATTAGTGCATTCTACAGAAATTTTATACTCAAGTCGACTGTCTGGGTTGTAGAAGCAGAGGGTTAAATTTTTAAGGTTTTCTAAATAGTAAAAAGTGTACTTACGACCTTTTGGATTTTAGGTAACGACATATAAATTTGTGTTACTTATTAAATACTAAATATAAATAAATAACATTTGTGCTCTTTGGACCTGTTACTTCCTCCACGGCATTGCTAGTCCCTCCTAAAAACAAAAAAACACTTAAAATTGTAAATATCTGAAATTAAAAAAAAAGAAAAACAGAAGGCACATCTCAATGGAAATAATATGCGGAAAATGATTTTTCTTTTATTATTTTGAATCAGTTGATAATACAAGCGCGACAAGTCTGGACGGGTTGTCTTTTTTTTCTTCTTAGATTTGTCAAGATCAAAAAACTCAGGAAATAGTGACTAATGAGAGCAATGGAAAAGTAATTTTTTTTTTGTTAGTGGAAAAAATAGAAAATGTGAAAAGCATACATTTATACGTACATATGTATGGATATAATAATACGATTTTACGTAATAAATGTTGAAGAATTTTTTTTTAAAAAATACAAATATTTTCTTTGAAATTATTAAACAAATTATGTGAAATTTTAAAATTAAGAAAAAAACAATAAAAAATGGGCAAGAAGTTATTTGAATTTTATTGGCTGCTGCTATTGATTGAAATAAAATTAACGCAAGAATTTATTGATGAGTCAAAAACGGAAGTAAAAGTGGGTAAGAAAACTAAAATAATATAAAAACACAAACAATTTTAATAAACATTGTAAAAAAAAATTATAAATTTAAATTTTTGCGTAAAAAATTTGCCAAGTATTTTTTTAATCACATAAAAATAATAAAAATCATTGCTAAAACTTTTATGTATTCAGGTTCAAGTGTGCGACGGCCTTAATATTTATATGTATGATTGGAAAAAAGCAAATTTTCGTAAACAAAACATAAAATTTCGTTAAAATTCTTCACTCTAATAATAATTGTTGTAATAATAATGTTTTTTCTCTTTTCTTTGTAGGTGCTTTGTTCTTCAAAGATGAGGAAGCCATTGAATTGAGTTTCGATGAAGCTTTCCGTGAATTGAACAGCATGAAATTGTTTGAATTGAAATTTATAACAATTAAACGTTATGTGCCGGAAGATGATAGTTTTACACTGCAGCAGATAAGTAAGTGCACGCAGCAATAAAAAGTATTTATAATAGACTAGTATTTTTTTTTGGAACTTGCAATTACGCTGTATAGCATAGAAAAAATAATTCTGCTAAAATAACCGATTTTAATAGAATATTTTTGAAAAAAATGTATGGGACTAAAGTCTTTCAAGCAGAATAAATTTTGAAAATCCTTTGGTTTAGAAGAAGTACTTGAAATATTAAATTTAATTTTAATGGGCGTAACTCCATCCATTTTTTAAATGGAAGATTGTGCCTATTTTAGAACTTAAGGTGTATAGTAAGTTTTGTAAAAATCAGTTAAGTAGAACCACTTAAAATATAATAATAAGTTTTATTGGGCGGAGTCCCGCCCATTTTTCTCAATTTTAAAATTGTGTATTTACAAGAAATAAATTCAGTGAAGTGCGACTCTGACCCGCGCACGAAGGGTTCCGTAGGGACACGAGATATGTAATTCAATACGAACTCTAGCCAATATAAACTATAGTTTTAGAATTTTTTCCGTTTTTGGGTTTTTTCGGTTTTAAGCTTTTTTTAGCTTTGGGGTTTTTTGAGTTTATTGGCTCTTTCTGAGTTTTGGCACTTTTTTTTATCATTTTGGCGATTTTTTTTTGGATTTTGAAGTTTGTTTAGTTGGCAATTTTTTATATTTGCGATTTTTTTAATTTTGGCGTTTTTTTCACATACATAGGTATTTTTTTGGTTTTTTGCGATTTTTTCTTTTTTTGGTGTTTTTCTTTCATTTTGGCAATTTTTTAGTTTTGGCACTTTTTTTCGTTTTGGGTATTTTTTCGGTTTTTTAATTGTGGCGATTTTTTCGTTTCGGCGATTTTTTTCATTATGGCGATTTTTTTCATTTTGGCGATTTTTTTTCATTTGGCGATTTTTTTTCATAAAAACAATTATTTTGGTTTTGGTGCATTTTTCGCATTTTGGCGATTTTTTCGAATTTGGCGATTTATTTTACTTTACTTTTACTTACGTTCTGGGGTTTTTTGAGTTTATTGGCGCTTTCTGAGTTTTGGCACTTTTTTTTATCATTTTGGCGATTTTTTTGGTTTTTGAAGTTTTTTTAATTGGCAATTTTTTTTATATTGGCGATTTTTTCAATTTTGGCGTTTTTTTCACATACATACGTATTTTTTTTTGTTTTTTGCGATTTTTTCTTTTTTTTTGGCGTTTGTCTTTTATTTTGGCAATTTTTTTAGTTTTGGCACTTTTTTTTCGTTTTGGGTATTTTTTCGGTTTTTTTTAATTTTGGCGATTTTTTCATTTTGGCGATTTTTTCCATTTTGGCGATTTTTTTTCATTTAGGCAATTTTTTTTCATTTTGGCGATTTTCTTTCATAAAAACAATTATTTTGGTTTTGGTGCATTTTTCGCGTTTTGGCGATTTTTTCGAATTTGGCGATTTATTTTAGTGCTAGAATTATTATTTAATTTTGGCGATTTTTTTTCGTTTTAACGATTTTTTTAAATTTTTGGCGATTTTTTTCGGGGTTTGGCGACTTTTTCGGTTTGGTGATTTTATAATTTTCGGATTTTTTAGTTTTACCGTTTTTGAAAATTTCAAGAGTTTATCTCTTACGGTTTCCAAGATATAGCAAGTTGTCAAAATTACATAGTTAGAATTGCATTAACTGATGGACCACCCTTTAATTAAAATTTTTTTAAATTTTAGTGTTAATTGTTGTAGTCTATACAAAAATACACTAATTTTACAAATTTCAAGTGTCAATATACATATGTAAATACAAATGTATGTATATTACATGGAATTCTAAAATTTTTCGTTGCTTGTTTTGGAACAATCTTTAATTTTTAAATCTCATGTATTTGTTGTTGTAGCTGCGAAGGTTCTACATAATCTGTCCAAATTTCAGGTCCGTGGCTCTTACGGTTCCTGAGAAAATAGCATGTGACGGACAGATCGATTTAAATTCATTAAATCTTGTTTTAAGCAAAAATTGATTTTATAAAAATAACCTTAGGTATTAAAATTAAATTTTTTTTTAATATTTTCTTCCATTATTGCTCTCTTACTACTCAAATAGCCTGTGAATTGATTGCCAGTGGTGTTGCCGCCTTATTTGGACCAAGTTCAAAAGCAACTACAGGTATTTAAATCTCTAATGAGTAGAAAAAGTGTAAAATGCTCTATAAATTTACCCTCCTACAGATATTGTAGCCTTAATAGCTAACTCAACAGGTATACCACACTTGCAGTACGATTGGAATATAGAAACTGATATGGAACAACGTAAACTGAATCATCGTATGACGGTGAATGTGGCTCCTCCCTTACAATTGCTATCTAAAGCTTATTTGGATATTATTAAAATAAATTTTGGTTGGAAAAAATTCACCATATTTTATGAAAGCAAAGAAGGTATTGTTGAGTTCCTTATAAGGAACTATAAATGAAAACTAAATCATACTTTTTTTCTTTAAGCACTCGCTCGTTTGCAAGACCTCATGGACATACAGTCCATTAATGCCGATACCATAAAGTTAAGAAATATAGTTGATTATGAAAATGATATCAGGGTGTTGTGGAAGGAGGCTGAAGAGACACTGCATGAACAGCGACTGATAATGGACTGTAAGCCGGAGTCTTTGGTCAAGCTAATGAATGCTGCCAAAGATTTTAAGCTACTGGGACCTTTTAAAGTAAATTTGTTTTTATATTAACTGCAGAAAAATATATGTAATTTTCAAGAAATTTTTTCTTATTTTGTTTCTTAGAACTGGTTCTTAACGCATTTAGATTCTCATAGTTCTAGCTTGCAAGATGCTTATAATGCTGACTTTAGAGCGAATATAACTGCCGTTAGACTAAAGGTTATGGATCCCAATCCGTATGAAAGACGCAAAACGCGCTTAACTTTAGCGGATGTATGTACATAATATTAATAATATTTTTTTTAAATTATTTTCTTTTTAATTTAAGTTTTTTCTTTTTGCCTTTCAATTTAGCAAATTTTGGGCAATCAAACTATGATGCCTTTATTAATGTACGATGCTGTTATATTATTTGCTAATGCTGCTCGCAACATCATTTCAAATTTGAAAGAATACCATGAGCCTTATAAACGTTGCGGTTTTGTTAGAACTGAACGCTGGTATATTGGCAGCTTGATTATGGAGGAAATGAAGCAGGTGAGTTTAAGTTTTGGATTATAATCCCTTTGAATTATAAGATAAGAACAATAAATGAATTTAATCGTACCTTGTTATTTATTAATATTCCCTGATTTAGTAGGGTTCAGGCCATAGCTCTTAAATTTCGATTACGATTATTAATCAATTAGATTACATTTTAAAAGGAATTGTACTGATTATATAATTCCACTCGAAATTATTATTAATCAAAAAGAATTTAAAGTAATCTTTAAAAGTAATCGAATTATTTATTAATTACTTTTGATTCTTTTGGATTAATTTTTGTAATTTCAAGTAATTTAGATTACTTTTTCATTATTAGTAGTCATAATCAATTAGTAATCTTGCGAAACAGAATATAATCATATTTTAATCATTACTTCATCTTTAAAAAAAATAATCAAATTAGTAATCAGTACTATTAGTAATCATTACTTAACAGCTATGGTTCTGGCATCCTTGAAAAACTTTATATCACCACCAAAAAAGCTTAAGCGACATTATTTTCGAACTTCTTTTTGACCAATAATAGATTTTCGTCAAAAAACAAGGCCCAAAAATGTTTAGGTTACAGCTGGATATTTGTGTATAGGAAAATTCACACAATCATGACGTCGGGCGAAATTCGCTAAATATTTATTTCTATTTCTAATGTCGGCGACAGACGAAAAATCAATTAATTCCTTCTTTGCACACTCAGATAGACATTTTTTAAAACAATTTAAAGTACCCTGCAATTTTTTTTTTTAATTTTTGGGTGCCCCTGTGGCTGAGTGGTAGCGATGCTAGCCTCTCAGTCCAGAGGCCGTGGGTTCGATTCAAACCATAGACCCTAGGTGTTTTCCGCAGACAAGGAAATCGCTTTGCGCGTTGTGTTTGTTCTTAAAAAAATTATTGTTATTATTTTTTTAATTTTGGCGATTTTTGTAAAGTTCTGGCTCTTTTTCTTAGTTGTGACACTTTTTTTCTATTTTGGAATTTTTTCGGTTTTTGGCGTTTTTATTCCTCTTTGGTGATTTTTTCGATTTTGGCGATTTATATTAAGGGTTTTCATGAGAATTCTTAAAATTGCCATTTGTGCAATTGGGCAAACTTGCGAGACTTGTTTCATGAAGCTTCTTTTGAACTTTTGTGCAAACAGTTTATATAAATTTCAAACAAACGTCAAAAAATTCATTTAATAAAAATAAAAAAATAAAATTTCGAGAAATTTTTATTTAAAAAAAATATATATTTATTTCTATATAAATATAAATAAAAAAGTGTTTGTGTGTGTCTAAAAATTCCTAAATCAAGCCAAAAAGCAAGAAGTTGTTGTTTACAAAATGCACAATTTCACAGCTTAAGTTTACGAGTGAAAATTATTAAGCAAGTTCAGCAGGTTTGTGTAAATAAATTCCTATACAATTCTTTACATTTTATTTACTAGAGTGTAAAAATGCACAATTGCACAGTTTGCAAGACTTTTGAACATTCTCATGAAAATCCTTATAATTTTTTGTAGTATTTTTTTTAGTTTTTTGCGCTTTTTTCCGTTTCTGGGTTTTTTCGGTTTTTGGAGTTTTTTTTCCTTTTTTGTGATTTTTTTCAATTTTGGCGATTTAATTTATTTTAAGCGATTTTTTAGGTTTGCCGAATTTTTCCGTTTTGGCGACTTTGTTTGGTTATTGGCAATTTTCTTATTTTTAGATTTTTGTAGTTTTAAGGTTTTTAAAAATTTCAAGAGCTTGCAATTTTTTTCGGTTTTTGGCGTTTTTTTCATTTTGCAATTTTCTTCATTTTGGGGATTTTTTTAATTTTGGGAATTTTTTTGGGTTTTGGCGATTTTTTCGGTTTTTGGGGATTTTTTCGGTTTTTGGCGATTTTTTCGGTTTTTGGCGATTTATTTTAGTGTTAGAGATTTTTTAGTTTGATGATTCTTCGGCTTATGGCGATTTTTTCATATTAAGATTTTTGAGTTTTAGCGTTTTTGAAAGTTTCAAGAGTTTGCCTCTTTCGGTTTCCAAGATACAGCAAATTGTCAAAATTACATATTAAAAATTACATTAACTGAAAGAATACCCTTTCATTTTGACTTGTTTTAAATTTCAGTGTTAATTGTTGTAATCTGCATAAAAATACACTAACTTTGTTTTTTTCCGCCAAAACCCGGTAAAATCTCCAAAATTAAAAAAAATCGTCAAAAAAATCCCAAAATGAAAAAATCGCCAAGGTTCAAAAAAATCTTCAAAATTAAAAAAAGTCTCCAAAATTTCAAAAAATATCCAAAACGAAAAAATCGCAAAAAAAAAAAACGCCAAAAACGCAAGAATACCAAAACTAAAAAAAACGCCATATTAAAAAGCGCTCAAAACCGAAAAAACCCAAAAGCGAAAAAAATGCCTAAACTGTCAGGGCAGTTATGTAAAAAATTCCGTGAGAAATTTCTCCCTTTTCCACTTAGAATTTTTTGTTTTCCCTATCATTTGCTATTATTAGGAATTGTTCCCTGGTAAAAATTTCTCGCGGAATTTTTTACATAATTGTCCTGTATATATTTAGGGCAATATGAATAAAATTCTGCGTGAAATTTCTCCCTTTTCCAATTAGAATTTTTTGTTTGCGGAATTTTACGTATCCAGTGTCCGTGCGAAGCCCTTCGTGCGCGACTCGAAGTCGCACTTTACTGAATTTATTTACAGTTTAATTTAAGTGAATACCAGCGATTAAGACACTATGAATATCCTGAAATTTTCAATACATATCTTTTTTTAATTTTTCTAAGATTTCCGAAGACGATGTGGAGCCAACATTTAAAACCGAAAGTCTTAAAATTGACGAGTACGGCCAGAGATCCCATTTTAATCTTGAAATCTACAAGCCCACGGTTAACGAGCCCTTATCGCTATGGAAGTCTACGGATGGTACTATAGAACCAATTAAACCACGCCACCAGGAACTCCAAAGCTCGTCGTCTTCAACAACACAAGATTTTTCCCAAGAACGTAAAACCTACACAGTGGTGTCGCACTTTGAAGAGCCATACTTTATGCTGAAGTGGGTGAGAACTGAAAGTTTAGTCACGAATTACGGAAAAATAATTAAAATAATTTGTCATTTTACAGAAAGGATTATGAGAATTTCCGAGGCTCGGAGAGATATGAAGGCTATGCGGTGGATCTGATAAGAAAATTATCGGAAATTATGGAATTTGAATATGAATTTATATTAGTAGACAGTAATGGGAAATATAATACGCAAACCAAACAATGGGATGGCATAATGAGAAAATTAATCGATCATGTAAAAGATAAAGACATTCGGATATTCTCTTAATTAATGTTTTCTCTTTCAGCACGCTCAAATTGGTATTTGTGATTTAACCATCACCCAGTTGAGAAGACAATATGTGGATTTCACTGTACCTTTCATGCAACTGGGCATAAGTATTCTATTCTATAAGGCTGACCCGGAGCCCAAGGATATGTTTGCCTTTTTGCAGCCATTTGCCAAAGAAGTGTGGTATTATATGATTTTGACCCAGTTGGTGATAACGCTGCTGTTTGTATTTATGGCCCGGTATTTATGTTGCTAAAGTTTTTTTTACCAGTCGTATTAATTTAAGACAAAAAAAATATATATTTCTAACAGAATTTCAGACAGTGAATGGGAAAATCCTCAACCCTCTAATCGTGATCCAGATGAATTGGAAAATATTTGGCGTACTCGCAATACAGCCTGGCTAATGATTGGCTCCATTATGCAGCAGGGCTGTGATATATTGCCCAAGTATGTATGCACTAAAATGTAATTATAAATAAATTTAATTTTACTTTTCATTAGGGGCGCTCCCATGCGTATTTTGAGCGGCATGTGGTGGTTTTTCGCTCTCATGATGTTGAGCACTTACACGGCTAATTTGGCCGCCTTCTTGACCAGCAACAGAATTAAACCCACCATCAATAGTCTGCAAGATCTTATAGATCAGGATAAAATAAAATTTGGCACATTTAAGGGCGGCAGTACTTCGCTGTTTTTCTCCGATTCTAATAATTCTGATTATCAAAAAGCCTGGAATCAAATGAAATCCTTTGAGCCTTCAGCTTTTACTTCCTCCAACAAAGAGGGTGTAGAGAGAGTGCGCAAAGAAGAAGGCAACTATGCTTTTCTAATGGAAACAACTGGCTTGCTGTATAACACAGAAAGAGATTGTCATCTCCAGCAAATTGGTGGCCAAATAGGGGAAAAACATTATGGCTTGGCGGTCCCTTTGGGAGCGGACTATCGCACTAATCTTAGCGTTTCGTTGCTGCAATTAAGTGAGAAGGGTGAACTTTATAAATTGAAAAATAAATGGTGGAAGAATAGCAGCAAAACTTGCGACATCATGGACGATGTGGTTGTAGATGGTGATGAATTGTCTTTAATAGAGTTGGGCGGTGTGTTTCTGGTACTGGCGGGTGGCATAGTGGTGGCCATAATTATAGGTATATGTGAGTTTTTGTGGAATATACAGAGAGTTGCTGTTGAGGAAATGGTATAAGAAAATGAAAAACAGGTTCATGTATTGTCTTAATATAATTTATTCGTTTTTGTTGAATTTTTTTTTCAGGTTACCCCCGGTGAGGCCTTTAAAGCTGAATTGATATTTGTGCTAAAGTTTTGGATAACTAAAAAGCCTAATCGCATCTCTAGCATCACAAATAATACTACATCCAGTGGTTCCCATTCTTCCAACTCCAGCTCATCCCGTTCCGCCCACTCCAGGAACTCGAAACATTCAAGCAAATCCAGGCGTTCAAAACGTTCGAAGCGCTCTCGTTCGCGCAGCAAAAGCAAAAGCAAACATCGTTCGACTCCCTCTTCTTGAATTTTTTAAATAATAATTTTTGTGCAAAAACTAACAAACTAAATAAAAATTAATACTTTTTACAAAAAAAATAAGTTGTTTTTCTTACTTTTAGATAAAGTAGCAAAAGGCTAAAAAAATTGAAAAAAGTACCATTACAACGTCGCACAGTGGGATTTTGACAAAAACCTGATTTTTCGCATACTCAATCTATCTATAGTTTTTTTTTTTTTAAAATTCATTTTATTTTTCAAAACTTAAAGTAAAGTCCATGCAGGGTTGCATGGAACAAGAAATAACTTAGAGCAGCAAGTCCAAGCTATAAGCATAATGTGCAAACTTTTACAAAAGAGCTTTTGTGCTTTCATACCGACGAGAGTACATCAGCCACAACAACAGCACACCAGACAACAATGCTTGCTCTTACTTTGCAAAGGAACAAGAAAAATTTTAAGAGCTTTCAAAGCTGTGTACCTCAAATGCAAAAAATGCAAAATGCTGACTTATAGCCAAAGTTGATTTTCATTATAATTAATTTTTCAATGAAAAACATCCTTTAAATATGAATTGTTATTTAAATAGAATTGCTTAAACTGGACCTTAGTATATGTGTATTTATATATCGCTCTGTGCGCAATATTACATGTGATAATTTTTAGGAGTAATAAATAATAATAACTGTGCACATTCATAGTTAAAACAGAGTATACTTTAAAAATTATAAAACACTGATATTAAATTAAATATTTTTTTAACTATGAAAATGTGCACATTCGAAGGCATAAAATATAAGTTTGGAGCCATAATTTTTTTTTTTTTGAAAATTGGTGGGGAAGTTAGCTCCATTCAAAAGTATAACTCTGGCACATGTGAGCAGACTTAATTTTTTTTTTGAAGTTAAGTACAATAATTTATTAATTCGAAAATCTGTGGGTAAGATATCCACAGATTTTCTATACGATCTTTGCACTGAAGTCAGGTTTTTTTTTGGCAGAGTTATTTTAATTCAGTGTCTTACATATATTTATCTAGCAGACACGGTTCAGTTATTTATGTCTGGGCATGTCTTACATACTTATGTATGTATGAATTGTATGTATTGTATTGTTATTTGAGTGACTGTTAGAAATCGGGTTCAAGTCCAGGACCTTCGGTAATGTAGTCAAAGTGATAACTACTTCAGCCAAAGCCACTTTCTTTTAAATTTGTGTTTGCTTGAATGCTTCGAGTGATTTAATATGTAATATGTATGTATGATGAGCATTAGTGTCCCTTTGTATCAGTTATTGTAGGAAAATTAAAGTGATGAAGGCATAATCAGTGGTCACTGAACTATGCCGAATTCAGAAGATACTAATCCTAATATAATATCAGAGCGCCCTCCTTTGTTGTGTAGCAGAATCATCGGCGAAGTAAAATAATCAATAAAATGATTACTAAGCACAAGTTTGAAATTTAATACGCCTCATTTAACACCAGAGGTGCTGCAACAGTGTATTATTAAATACATGCAAAAAGAAGAGTTGTAAGAGAATGAAGCTTTTCTCTATCTCTTTCTTTATCACCTGTCTTCTTTATCACTATCCCTTTCGTTAAGAACGCTGATGATGAAGATGTAGGTACCTTCGAAAACATCTAGTTGTTCCGTTCTACTACGTGTTTGTCAGATTAACAATTAACTTTGGTGTTATTTGTTCATTAAAAACTATCACATTTAATTTGGCTTTTAAAGCGATGTGAAATTCAGCCTGATCTCATCATATACTATATATTGAAATAAGTGAAATGAACAGTAATAATTAAAACTTACTAAGAAAAAATACTTTATGTTTTTTTTTTAAATTTGTTGCTTATCTTTTGTAAGGCATTAAAAAACAAAATAGACAACTGTGTATTTCTTTGCAAAATTAAAAAAAATTTTAAGTACAATTTTAACCCTTAATTTCTTAACAACCCCTACGCTGATTCTAATGAAATTCAATTTTAATAAAAACTTACCGAAAAAAAGAAAATCTTGATTCAAAAGTTACAGAGTTTTGGCCAATGAAAAACTATTCTGAACCACTGTGAGGCGTTGTGAATGAATGAATGAATGAATTAAGTCAAACGGGAAGCACAGGAAACTGTGACCAAAGTAAATCTATTGTACCCCCTACCAGGTGCTAGAGCACATCACCTAGACCTACTCTCCTGATGAATCTCAGGATTGCCAGTGGGTCTAGAGTTGGCAGTTCCCAATCCTAAAATAGGTGCTTGGCCAACTGTCTATATCTTCTGTGGCATAACGCTTCACATACTACGTTTATACGCACGGCTTATTTGCAAATAAAACTGTAAATTGTTGCCATATTATCGTTTTTATTGCGACTTACTGATTCAGAAAAATATTCACGTCTAACGCACTATTTGCAAATAAAATGCTTGAAGTTGCCACACTTACACATTTTTGCTAATAAAAACAATAAATTGATAAAATAATGCACAAAAAACATTGATAGAAGAAAAAATTATCATAAAAACAAATTATTATTTTTTATTTTACACATTTACACAATTTTTTTGGAAACATAAGTAACATTTTCATGGAAGTGCTACCAAGTTTTTATACATTTCAAATGCCGTATAAACAGTGAGTTAATTTATTTTCAAATATTTTTAGGCTGTTACTCTCAATGCCAAGTCTGTTGAGGTGTTTTCTCAGTCTACAATGGCCTGTGAGGAAGCCTGTGAGCATTCTTAGATTATTTTTAATCAGGGACATGAAAGCTATGAAACGAATTTGGTAACACGTTCCAATCATTAGCTTTTCACGCCTCAGTCTTATGAAATTGAGCCAGAGGTGTTTCTATTAATCTTGATCTCCGTTGATATATCTTTCCGAATTTTGTCCAAGCCAAGTCCATAAAACGGTTCTGGTCCAACCATGGGAGTACTAGACCCCTTGTGGCCATTTTCTCTGCATTTTCATTTCCTAACATTGCATCGTTATGAAACACTACACTTTCTTCGGATACAAAACAATTGACGTTTTGGAAGTCATTTAGCTTCTGCTTGGATGGGAAGAACCTCATGCGAAAAAATATATTTGGATTGCATGGGGAGGAGTGGGGGGGGTGATTGATTTTTGATAATATTCAAGTGCTTTTTTTTCTAATGCTCTGTGCCTACCACTCATTACAATCTTGGCACAAAAATGCCTGAAGCCACCCCACTGTGCGTTGGTGATCTTTGAACATTTTCTTTGTAATAAAGGCATTAATTTTTGTTTACTATTTTTGAAAGTAATTAGATTTTTTTCTTACAATTAGATTGTATTAAATGCAATTGAAGATCAAAGAATAAATATTTTTTATATTCAATAAATTACAACAGATCGACTATGCTTTTGCCAGAGACATGACAAAGTCACTTTAAATTTTCTTTGGGAGAAAAAATGTTTCCAATTAAAAATAAAAAACCCATAAAATCTATAAACACAATTTCGACATGAATGATGAGAGGGGTCGATCCACCTACATAATACATACGTGCAAACATATTGAGTACACATATCAGACATTTCCAAAATATATTTTCCATTTTTCATTGTTTTTAATGTTTGAGGCGCCAAAGAGGCGCAGCAACAAAGAAAGTGACATTGTCTGAGCGTACGCATTTTCATTAAGTAACCTACCTCAGTTGGCGTATGGAAGCGCTAGAAGTAAGATCGAAATATAACGGGTAGAAAGAGTAACACGGAAACGCTTAACGGGAAAGAATTTGTGAGAACACAAATTCACACACACATACTTATATTCGTAAATACATAAAATTCAGTGAAAATGTTTAAAACATACATACATATGTATGTATGTATGTAAATGCAGACATATTTATGTATATATGGGTGTATATTTTTTTAATCAATAACAACAATTTTAATGGTTATAATTAAAAATAAAGGTATTTTATTGCTAAATAATTTTGTAAAAAATAAAAAAACTTTGTCTTGTGAACCCTGCTAAAACCGAAAATATCTACTGCACGCCTGAATATGCAAATTTTTACAAGTTTGTTAATAACTTTGGTTTTCATAAACTTATCTTTGCAGCTTCAAGAGGTGAAAATTGGTAATATTAAAAAATAATAATAATTAAAACTTAAATTTAAATGCAATTTCTATTAAGGTGGAATATTTTTTAAAAATGAATTCGATATTTTGGACGCTTTTAATACGGCCATTAAAGATGTCAACGACTTGAATACGGATTTCTATTTAGTGCCTGTTTATCATCTTTTAACTGAAGATGACAGCATGGTATTGCAACAATTTAGTGAGTTGTTTTTATATTAAATTTATTTTATTTATGAAATGAATTGTTAAAAAGAAAGATTTCAATTGTTTTGTATTTAGCATTCGATTTATTGGAGAATGGGGTTGCCGCCATTTTTGGCCCAAGTTCAAAGACTACAAGTGGTAAGCATTTAAAAAAAATTAATATACAACTGAATGTCGTCACTAGACACCAATAGAGATATTGCACAGTGGGGCAGATTGCTAAAAATACTAATACGGTAATAAATTGGATAAAACTTAATAAATACCAGAAGAATTTTGCTAATACATGGTTTAAACTTGAAAAAAAAATATTTTTAAATACCCAATAGGATCAAATATTATACATGGAACACAAAAAAGCTTAAAAGGTTGTAAGCACCTTGCTAATTAAACTGTAATTATTTTTATATTTTATTTAAATACGAAGTTGTGTTTTTCAGTGCATATTTAAGCAATACTTAAATGTCCAACCTTGTGTATTTAAGTTCTATTTAAGTTTTATGAGCGTATCATAAGCTTTTGTGCGTGTGTGTGTGTTTATTGAAAACGTGTACACAAACTTCGTTTGATTTTCATAAATATATAACATATACAACATATAGTTTTATATCATGGAATAAATAGATAGAAAAATATATTTTTATGCTCTTTTGGTTTCATAAAATGTGTTTTTATGCAATTTTAATTTTCTGCATTTTGATAACTTAACTTTCTTATTTATGTTAAACAGGTAATGTTTAAAAAGCTTTCCATAATACAGTGAAATTTTTTAGTACTGCCGTACTTTCAACGTAATTTAATAAGAACTTTAATTAACTACTGTAAAAATGAAATTGTATTTAAATACAATTTATGTTAAAATAAAAATTAGCTAATTACGTACTTAAATATTAAGTTAAGAACTAGGGATATAAGTAACACAAGGTTAAGCTTTGTACAAATGTTCATGAGTTCTTACAATATTGTCAGATCTGGCAATGACTGACTGATAATGAAGAATTGATGGCACTTGATTGTATCAAATTAGTTTGAAAAGCTTACAATTTACTGTCAGACGTTTGTCTGATAATAAATTTATATGAAAACATTCTCGGTCAAAAGATTGTCAGTGCACATTTTTTTTAAGAACAAACACAACCCACAACACAATACACAGCTTCGGAAAACATCCATGATCTTTTGGTTTGGGTATGACCCACGACCTCTGGACTGAAAGGCTAGTATAGCTACCACTCAGCCACAGGGGCACTCTGTTCAAAAGTTTTCGTATCTACTGCCATACTCAATGACTTTGAAAGAATTATAAATTGTATGTGCTTGTGTTAAACGTAAAATGTAAAAAGTGAAAATATAAATTATTATTGACCACAAAGAAGCAAGTGCAGCGATTTTGGTTGCATAAAAACAGGTGTGTGCAGTATTGCCAATAAAAAGAATTCTCTTACAACAATGTAATTGCCAGATGCATGCACTTCACATATGTATCTGATGCATAAACTTCACAAATTTCAGACTAATATCTGAAAATAATTTAGCAATGGCAATGAAATGTATTCACAATACTGTCAGACAATTCGTTGGAAGATGTCTGACAATTTATTCAGATTTTCTGTCAATGTTTTCCTTGAAACGTTGCTAGACAAAAAATGCAAGTTCCCAAATTTGTAAGCATATTTTACTGACAATATTGTTTGATTTGACATCCGTCTGTGCATAGCTTTAGAATAATGAATAATAATCTGAGGGCAAATTAAGACATTAGATATCTAAGGAAATTTAAAAATATTTCAACGGAGCTCTGCAGAGATGAAATGGATCTTTTTTTTAATTTTCATTGATATAGAATGACGGCATTGGATCTCTGGTTTTTAATATTTTTTTTTATTAATTAAACGTGTCTGCTGGTGTAATTTAAGTTTTAGCTTGACAACAGAAAATTAAAAACTGACTAGATCATTTAAATTTATAAACATTATAAAATTTCAAAATACCGTAATTTTCCCCCTGTTATTCAATATTATTAATGTATTAAATCTGTCTGATAGTTTAATTTATTTATTTTTTTCACCAATAGAAAATTAAACTCTTAATTAATCAATATTATTTATCTATATATTTATAAAAATGCCAAATATTTTTCTTAACTTTAGTTGTTAGTTTTGACCCACTGTGTTACAGTTACAGCACTTCAACCGTATATTTCACTAGACGGTGAATGCTTCTATTAATGAATTTTAAAAAATTTCTCAAAAAAAAAACACTGAAATTTTATAACCATCTGGGAGAAATTTAAATATTTTAGTCAATTGTGTTGCATACATTTTAGTAGTAAACGCTTTAAACGAAACATTATTTAATAAACAATTTTTTTTATTATTAATTCATTGCGTTTAATAAATAAAGCTATATAAATATCTAAACAAAATATTTCCTTTGAACATGAACTCTTATTGGTGTGTGCATCCCAGCAAAACATTTTAGAAAAAAAATGTGATTAGATTTGGATTTAGATATTTGTGGCGGAACTTCAACTCAATGATTCTTGCAAAACGTGAGATTAAAATTTAGAATTAAAGTTGGGAATTAATTTCATAGGTTTATTTAGCAATATTTTCACATAATCTTTTGAAACTAAAAAATCTGCCTTCTATAATTTTTCTAATTTTTTTTAAATCTTTTAATAATTGTTTTTATGCAGAAAATTTTTGCTTTATTTTTCAATATTTCACTATTCTTGAAAAAGCCACAGAAAGGAGTGTTGAAATATTGAAATATAAAGAAAACATTTTTAGTATAAACCACTGTTGCCAGAACTTCTAGAGGTGAAATCGTCAAAATCTACAGATTTCTGTGTAAAAAATCGTCAAAATCGTCAAGTCATTTTAGAAAATCGTCAAAAAAACGTCAAATCAAAAATATTAAATTTTTTTTTGTATTTTAATTGTTTTATTACAAAAACTATTACAATTTTTCAAACTTATTAACTATGCTTTCAACAAATATACACGTATACAATAATATATATGTATATAGCCTAATAGGGCATTTACACCATCCCGAAATCAAGTACTTACACTACTTTTAGCTAAATCTGGCTGCTTTTCACTAGATTTCCCATACAAAACAAAATCTAGTTTGTGAGTAGATTTGTAGGCAATCAACTCAAACACTAATAATTTTATTTTATTTTTACTACCCTGTACAATAAATTTATATAAAAGATGATTGAATAGCTACGATCTCCTCAAAAAGGTGTTGAATTGGCTACATTGCAGTTGTTTGGTTGCAGTTTTAGAAATTTTTCGGTTGATGGGCTGTGTTTTGGATAAAAAAATTTTGATAAATGTCAAAAAAAAACATGGTGTAAACGGTATAGATATTCATAAAGATTTTAATTAAAATCTGATAGATTTTGTGCAGGTGTAAATGCCCTATAATCATGAAAACCATTAAAATAAAAAATAAATAAAAAAAAAACAAAATGAAATCAGAATTCACATACGTACATATGTATATATGTATTTATTTTTAAAACAGATAATTTATAAATTTAGAAAAATACCTAAAATCGTCAGTGTATTTTGAGAGGTGAAAATCGTCAAAATGCAGAGAAATCGTCAATTCTGGCAACAGTGGTATAAACATTAGAAAACTTAACTATATTAGCATTCTCATCAACAACTTCTGTTTCCAGTTTTTACAATTTAATGTAATGTAGGCAAGTGGAAAAGTGTGTCATTATATAGCAAATAGTTTAGATGGAAATGTCTATTTTTTGCTGGGTTGTTATATCAGGAAGCTTTTTGATTCAATGATCAAGTGTATGTAAACAAATTTTTAACGTAAACATTGGCAGGTAATTTTAAAATAAAAAATTACCATACTTTAAAAAAAATATTTATGAATTGTCCATTTTTAGTTGAAATTTGCCGAAAATATAAACGGTGACCCACTGCGCTACTAATGCTTAACCAGGAGATATCTCTGCAAAATATACTGTAATAATATAATTCCCCACACACTAATGTTTCAAGTATTGTATGAAACTGACGAGATATTGAAAGATAACTTGCATATTTATTACCATTTATGCACAGGGTGTCCGCCGGGAAGGCATACTACTCGCAGTAATTCTATTGTTATCCTGACTGTATGCTATGTGACACCGTCTTTTGGATACCACATGTTAATCAAGCAAAAAGCATGCAGTTGTGGCGTTAAAAAGTTTTCAATCATATTACGATATCGCTACCCATTCACAGTTACCGTAATGCCATTTTCATTTTCAAAGAAGTGAGATCCAATGAGTTGCACACCAGACTGTCACTTTTAATGAATTCAAAGGTGATTGATAAATAATTTAAGGTTGCCCACAACCGACCTTTCTGTTTATTCACATATCCATTTAAATGAAAATGTGCCTCTTTACTTTTTACAATTTTTTAATTAAAATCGGGGTTGTCATGGGCGAGCTGTTTTAACGATTAAAACACGTTGGTTTATCGAATATTTTTCCATAATAAATTTGCCACGTGTATACTTTACGAATGCCAAATATGAACTGTCAAGACTAATATGATTGCCAAAATGGCGGCAAAACAAAGTAGTATACCTTCCAAGAGGACACAATATATTTTTTGCGACAAGCTTCATATTGCAATGGAGGTCCTTTACATTTAAAATTACGTGGAAGTTTTCTATAAAAACAAATTTTTAATTTAACAAATTTTCAAGTTATTTAAATGATTTGAATTGCATTTCAATTGTTATTATACATATGTATGTACATATATGCTTTTGAAAAACAAATTTAAAATACATAGCGTCACCTAAAATCCAAAATGCCGTAACAACCAAAAAATTCAAAATATACATTTTGATTGATTATGATTTGATTAAGCAAAATATATCTTTCCTTAAAATTTCACTCACATATGTTCAAAAATACCGATTTTATTCATTATTCAATTTGGCACCGAACAAATAAATAGTCTTAAATTTTTAAGGTATTTTGCTTCTCCTGTAAAAAAGTAAAAAGTGTACTTACGGCCTTTCCAATTTTAGGTGACGATATGTAACACTATATTAACTTTAGCCTATATAATTTGATATATTACCTGAAGTAGACATTAAAAAAATTCAAGACCCCGGTACGCATTCTTTTGGTTTTTGGCTTTTTTCGGGGTTTTGGCGTTTTTTTGTTTTTGTTGTTTTGGCGATTTTTTTTAGTTCAGACGATTTTTCTAGTTTTGGAATTATTTTTTGGATTTTGCGATTTTTTTTCGGTTTCTGGCGACATTTTTAGTTTTAGCGATTTTGTTTTCAGTTTTAATGTTTTTTTTTTGTTTTGGCGATTTTTTCGGGTTTTGGTATATATTTAGTTTTGGCGTTTTTACAGTTTTTGAACGATTTTTGGTTTTTTGCGATTTAGTTTATCGACTTTTTCAGTTCTGGCGATTTCTTCACTTTGTCGATTTTTCTTAATATTGGAATTTTTTTAGTTTTAGCGTTTTTGAAAAATTCAAGAGTTCGCCTTTACGCTTCTCAAGGTAGAGCAAAGTGCCAAAATTACATAGTCAAGATTACATCAAATTTCAGTGTTAATTTTTGTAGCCAGGATAAAAATACACTAATGCCAAGTACACGTTATGGCATTTTGTGACATCGCAATAGTATATACTAATGTCAACGTTTGTCATTTCAGATGTTTTTCGTTGTGTGGCATTGCTTTACATATAAAATTATAATGTAAATGGCGTTGCTCACGTTTTGAAAATGTCGCTACAAAATGGCAACAGAAGAACTGCGAGATCTGTGCTCAGTAAGATTTTGAAAATTTCAAGTATTTACATACACATTTATATTAGAGTGGCCGTTATTTATTTTTTCTTGATTTATTTTATTCTCACCCCCAAAATCAGTTCAGTTTTCTGTTAAAAAAAATACGAACAAATTTCATAGCGATAAGTTGTGTTTTAAGGGGTGCGTCCGCCCTCAAATTTGGCCGTCAAGCCCATTTTTCAATGTATATTTTTGCATATGACTATCTTTTTAAAACATCATTTTACAAGAATATGATATTTGGCAACATTTTAGCTCTTCTAGTCTTCAACATTAGTCTCCAAAAAAAGTTTTTTGCTAAAATTAATATTTTAGGAAATAATGAAGAAAATAACCAACAAAATACTAAAAATTATATATACTAAAACTGCATTTATATGAAAATGATTTTACTAAGCGTTTACAATAAGAGTTTATATATATTAAATTATTTCAAACATATCCCAGTGAAAAAAAATGGAAGTCATTCTAGCGGAAGTACATTTTCATTGCTTCCAAAAAATCGATATTTTTAATTTGCCGAGAGTGAGCAAAAAACCATGTAGAAGCTTATTTTAGTCACACAAAACCTTGTAACTCCTCCATAGTGTTAGAAAATACTCACCAGAATTTAAAAAAAATTTATTTTTTTAAAGAAATTTATGAACTATTTTTAGTCCAAAATTTAAAAGTTATTTGCTTAAATTTACATGAAAACACTGTTTCGGGCTTAAATTCGTATAAAAGAAATGAATTGTTAAAAAAGGCAACTATTTACCATTTTTCCTAGATGAAAATATTATCATAGAACACAAAAAAGGGAATTTTTCTTAATATCGCTTCCAATTCAGTGACCAGGCATCGAAAAAGAAAACTTCTTGCAATGACAACCCTATAAACATAACTTATCGGTATGAATTTTTTTTTGGGTTTTTTTTACATAAACCTGAACCCATTTGTGGTTGAGAATAAAAGAAATCAACAAACAAAGTCTCCACACAACTAACGGCCGAGAAAAGGGCGTGTTTTGTGAAAACACGGGAACTTAAAAAAATCGATATAAATGAGAAAAACATTAAAAATAAATTTTTTAAATACGTTTTTCTCAAAACTTCATTTTCACACACTAGGTCCCTTTTCTCGGAGAAGGTCACAATATGTATGTATGTATGTATATATGTAGTTGTCTGTATATTACATTAGGATTTCAGCACGTTTCATTGCTCACCTTAGAACACCCTATAATTTTGTTTATTATTTGTGATATAAATTTTTTTTGTTGTAGATGCCAAAGTCTTTACATATTCTGTGAAAATTTCCTTTCTGTAGCTCTTTTGGTTGAAAACTATAGTGTTCCTTTTCACCTTTGGTGTACGGAACCCTAAAAAAGGGCAGCGCAGCTGAAACATAAAAAAGCTTAGCTGGCAACACTGATCTTAGCTACTTAACATACTTAAAGATAGGATTTTGTCTGCCCGATAAATGGCTTCGCATTATAAAATCTTCATTTATTATTTTTTATCCATTAAATATTATAACTATTTATAATAATAACAATATAAAATTTAAGTTGCAGTAATGCAACTACATTCTGTTTATGTTTTAAGTATTATAGTTTTTTTTTCTATTCATAAATTTCCAGACATTGTTTCCGTTTTGTGTAATATGACGGGGATACCCAATCTACAGTTCGATTGGGGAGGTGACGAAAGTGAAAACAATTTACACAAATATCTTTTAACAGTCAATGTGGCGCCCTCTGAACATGTGTTGTCTAATGCCATTTGGGAAATTTTAAAGAGCAAAGATTTCGACTGGAAATCATTTACAATTATCTATGAGAGTTCAGCAAGTAAGTGAGAGTGTAAAATGCTATGAGAGAGATAGAGACAGAGATAGAGTTGTTTGAATGATATTTTGCTATCTCTGCGATTTGTACTTACAGGTTTGGCACGCATGCAGCATTTATTGGCCTGGAAACAGTTTCACAAGACTGGAATTAAAATGCATAAATTTGAAAGAGGTGATGATTATCGTGTTCTTTGGAAGATTGTCAGCAATTCACGTGAAAAATTTGTGGTGCTGGATTGTCCACCGGATATTATAACGGAAGTGGTGAATGCTTCGGTATTTTATAATATGACGGGACCATTTAATGTAAATTTTTAACTAAAGCTTAAATATAAGTTTAAATTTTTAATTTTAATTTTAAATTTAATTTTAATTCTTCCACTTAATTTCTGCTTTTCCTTCAGAATTTATTTATCACCAATTTGGACACTCATATGAGTGGCATCGACAGTTTATACTCAAAAGATTTTTCCGTTCGCTTGGCTGCTATACGCTTAAGACCTTTCATGCCTGTCGAAGCGCATGATGAGGTGGATGTTTTCACTAGTGAAGAACCAGAAAAAATAGTCTCAATACGCACACAGTGCATATACGATGCAGTGGTATTGTATTTCAATGCGCTTAAGAAGGTATTTGAATCAGCAGAATTTTTAGAACCTCATTTTAAATATGACAGAGATCCTTGGAGTCGAGGACCGGACATTATAAAGGAAATGAAACAGGTACATACGTTTCTTTTAAAAAACTAAGAAAAAAATAATCATGATAATGCTTTGTTTTGTCTAGTTAAATCCTAAACATGTAAAACCTGCTTACAAAACTCAAAGATTAATTTTAAATGACTTTGGCATACGTGACGATTTTAATTTGGAAATTTACAATCCCTTGCTCGAACGTCTTACCCATGTTTGGAATAAGCATCATGGTTTGGTTTCATACGAAAGGATAATTGCAAATTCCTCAAAAGAACTGAAAGCACGCAAATTTGGTGAGAAAGAGGATTTTTCTCAGAAGAAGGTAAAATACACAGTGGCTACGCGCATAGGAGAACCCTTCTTCATGTGGCGGGCCGAGCCGGAGGGTGTGCATTATGAGGGCAATGAGCGATTCGAAGGTTTTGCTGTGGACTTGATTTATAAATTGGGTGAAGAATGTAAATTTGATTTTGTCTTAGAGCCAGTGCCGGATAATGCCTACGGTTATCGAAATCCCGTAACAGAGGAGTGGGATGGCATAATAAGGCAGTTAATAGATAATGTAAATATAAGATATTGTAAGATGTTCTTCGTACATGTTTTTAATATTGATTTTTATATTTTTTCAAGAACGCCCAACTCGGCATCTGTGACTTGACCATAACCCAGGCGCGTCGTACTGTAGTGGACTTTACTGTTCCTTTTATGCAATTGGGCGTTAGCATTTTACATTATAAGCCCATACCACCGGAGAAAAGTATGTTTGCTTTCTTGGAACCTTTCTCGGTAGAAGTATGGCTTTATTTGTTAGTAGCTTTGCTGTTAATGTCTTTATTGTTTAAGATATTGGGCAGGTGTGTGCTGAAGGCAAGCATATTTATTAGTTGTGATAGTGGAAAACAATTTTATCTTTTGCAGATTTTCACCAAGTGATTGGGAGATACAAGTGGTTAATAAAGAAACATCTATAGCGGAGACACAATGGCTTTTAAGAAATAGTTTTTGGCTGCATATTGGCTCCATTTTGTGTTTCGGTTGCGATATACTGCCAAAGTAAGAAATGTTTATTATAATCATGGTCTATTTCATAGTCTTAGTCTAATCAGCAGGTGTAGTTTTTTCCTTACACATAGTCCAGTCACAGTCTAATTCTAGTCTAATTATTATCTGCTCATAGTCTAGTCAAGTAATAAACTATTAATACTCCAGCCGTAGTACAGTCATATTATATTCTTAAAGATCAGTTAGCTGAGTGTAATGGAATGTAACTGCAACGGTAGGAAACAGCTGATCGATATTGCTAAGTGAAAAGTAATGTACCGGTTAAATCTCTATAACCATTTTCATTAATTTTCACATAACAATATCGATCAGCTGTTCCCTACCATTGCAGTTACATTCCATTACAGTCGGCTAATTGAGCCTTTACTACATTAACATTGTGGTCATATTCTACGTTTATACGAAGGACTTATCTGTTTTATTGTGACACTATTTGCCAATATAATTCTTGAGGTTGCCACGTTTTCAAAATTGCTAGTAATTAGGGTTCCGTACACCAAAGGTGAAAAAAGGAACCCTATTGTTTTCGCTACGCTGTCCGTCACACGCTATTTTCTCAGAAACCGTAAGAGCTACGGACCTGAAATTTGGACAGAAAATGTAGAACCTTGGCCGCTATAGCAACAAGTACATGAGAATTAAAAATCGAAGGGTGTTTCAAAACAAGCCACTAAAAATTTTAAAATCCCACGTAATATACATACATTTGTATTTACATATGTATATTGACACTTGAAATTTGTAAAATTAGTGTATTTTTATATAGACTACAACAATTAACACTAAAATTTAAGAATTGAAATTACTGAACTTAAGCCTAACTATGAATTATTTCTGATTAATATTAAAAAATTTAAATTAAAGGGTGGTCCATCAGTTACGCGGAACCCTACAACAGTCTATACAACAGTTATATTAACACCTTTCATCTTATTTTTGTTTCAGAGGAGCACCTATGCGCATATTTACCGCTTTCTGGTGGATATTTGCTTTGCTAGTGTCTCAAACTTATATAGCCAAGTTGGCATCATTCATCACTGCTTCAAAACTGGAAAGCTCTATACAAAATATTCAGGACCTAGTCGATCAGAATAAGGTACAATTTGGCACCGTTGAAGGAGGTTCCACTTCACAACTATTTTCAGAATCTAATGAAACTCTCTACCGTTTGGCCTGGCATAAAATGACTTCATTCAAACCGTATGCTTTTACGGCCAATAATAAAGAAGGCTTGGATAGAGTGAAGAGAAGTAAAGGTCGTTATGCTTTTCTGGTAGAGACGCCAATATTGCAATATTATGAGCAAAGGAATTGCGAATTAATGCATATAGGACAGCCATTTGGTGAAAAGCATTATGGTATAGCAGTGCCATTGAGTGAGTTAAATTATAAAAAAAAACTATAATATATAATAAATTTTAAAAGTTATTTATAACTACTTATTTACTTACAGATGCTCCCTTTAGATCCAACATAAGTGTGGGTATTTTGAAATTGAGTGAAAAAGGTGTTTTATATGCTTTAAAGAATAAATGGTTCAATAGCAATGAAACGAATTGTGACGCTGAAGTAAAACTGGCAGATGGGGATACTCAGTTTAATATGGAATCGGTGGGTGGTCTGTTTGTGGTGCTAATAGGAGGCATTGCTATAGCCATAATAATTGGTATTTGTGAATTTCTATGGAATGTGCAAAAAATTGCAGTCAACGATAAGGTATTATTAATAATTTTTCTTTTATTAAGATCCTTTTGTTTTCTATATTGTGAATATTTCTTTAAGGTACCCCCCATGGTGGCTTTGAAATCTGAACTCAAATTTTTCCTTTGCTTTTGGGTGCAACGCAAACCTTTAGCAACTTATTCGCGGCGAGGCTCAAATACCACAAATTTGGGTTCTTCTTTACAAACTTCAAGTTCCACGGGTGAACAAGTAAAAGAGAAACGCAAAAAAGTGAAAAGAAAAAGAAGGGAGAAGGTTTCCTAGCTGGCTAATAAAATTGTAGTAAATTAAGTGTGGTGACAATAGAATTTAAGTTTTTTAAATAAAAAAAAATAAATAAAAATTTAATTTAAGCATAAAAAGCATTGGTCTCTAAAGAATAATTTCAAATAATCTCACTAAAATATATGCAAACAGGACCAAAGAAAACAGGTTAAAATCATACTCAACATCAAATAAAAAAAACTACATAAACGACATCAAAAAGCCACTGAATAAAAGACAAATCTCCCAAAAACCATTGAAACCCACAAACATAATTGTTAACCCCTCGTGATGATGACCACAACATCACCATCAACAACATTTCTTCTATTCCATGCGTTAGTGTTAATGTTGAGCAGCAATAAAATTTGCACCATAAAAATCTATGATTTAAAAAAAAAGAAAAGAATCCAGCTTACGGTTTTTGTGTGCTTTTTATGCTGCTGTTTTTCCTTAATTCACAAAAAAGGTCAAGTGTCTAGTTAAATTGACCACTGTGACCGTAGTGATATTGGGATTATGCAAGTTAAGCTACTTGGCTAGAGAAAAATAAAAGTGGATTTGTTGCCATGTTTTTTTCCTTCTTACAGGCAGGATTTAAGATTTTTTTTTGGAAGGGGTAAACAAATTTAATTTTTTTAAAAGTTGTTTTCTCTTCCATTTTCTCTTGCCTTCTGTTATTTGAAGACAATTTTATTAGTATTTTTTTTTTTGGGAATATGTCTATTTTAGTTTAAGCAATATTGAACCATACGTACAGGGTGTTTTTTTTATAGAGTAATACAAGTTTAAATCATAATAAAGCAAGGAAATATATTTGTAATATCAATGAAAACGAGCTTTATTGGATAGAAAATTATATGAAATTAATGTTTAAATATGATTTCTGTCTTGTGGCCGCTATGGCTGGCGCTTAGAAAACGCAATCTGGAACACCAATTTTCAACAACTTTTTGCAGTATTTGTGACCTTATTTCGCCAATAACTCTTCGAATGTTTATTTCAATTGTTTGTGGTTTAATGAGGTAGGCAAGTGACTGAACATAACTCTAAAGAAAATAATCCAATGAAGTTAAATCACACGATCCTGATAGCCAAATTTATTGGGCCATTACGTGAAGCAATATTTTCATCAAAAGGTTCTTCGAGTAAATCAATTGTAGCGCCTGCTGTGTGGCATGTGGCTCCATCCTGTAGTGCATTTCAGTAACTCTTAACGATCCGGCAATCGTAGTTCTTGTCTATAAATTTTGTCGCTTAAAATAACGATTGTGTGATTCTGAAACTTCTTTTTAACAATAGGACTCAGCTCATATTTTTTGTTGATATTTGTCGATAAAATTAACAGTACATAAATTATTGTCAGAAATAATTCATAGTCAGGCTCAAGTTCAGTAATTTCAATTCTTATTGAATGAAATATTTTTATTAATTAATGTGAGTTTCTAAAGAAGAGAAGAAAAATTAAACTTAGACTTTAAGCTGGGGGAAATACCGGATACTTTTCTGTGCAGCCACGCACTTCATCAGCACCCTAGTCTATCTATTTGGGTAGAGATTCTTATTAACATCAGCTATTTGACTTAAATTTACAATGAAACGGAATATGAGAAACGATTGTTGTGTATACAATTGATTTACCTTTGGTAAACACATTTATAAGAATCACTATTAATTTTCTCTTTTTTTGTTTTTTTTTTTTTCATTTTTCTATTTAAGTTAGCACGAAATTATATTACTCTACCTAAATATGTTTAACTATTCTTGCTTATCTTTTACTATCATCACATTAATTATTCTTACTTATTCGATGTACCATCGGTACATGCACGTAAGTATTATTGTAGTGGTCTTATGTTACTTGTTGTTGCATTCTACAGTTTTATTTTTGGTTATTCCAGCCTTCTGAAACTGTGATAGCCAAGTCAACAGTGATTGCCAAGTAAACATATTTTGTCATGTGCCCATGATGTATTAAGTGAGAAATTTTTTTTTTAGATTCTTTAATTGAACTGTAGTGAATTTTAATCAGTCGACAAAAGCTTCTGAATTCTCCTCAATCCATATGAGACAATTCTGCTTATTTACATAACCAGAAATGTGCTTCATCGTTAAATAAAATTTTGAATGGAAATGCAAATTTTTAATGGAAATTCAAAATGAGTTTGACGAATAGAACAATTATTTTGATTTAAAATTTCAACAATTTGCATGCAGTGCTCTGGTGTAAGTCGATTCATAATAAAATTTTAAAGCAAACTAAACAAAAAGCAAGTATCACCTGTTAAGTAGGTGCTAAAATAAGGCAGTGATGTTGTCATAAGTTTATTTTAATTTGAAATGTATTTGGTGTTGGTTCAGCATGGTCTACATGTATTTCATTGTTACTGTCTACTGACGATTTGTTACAGTAACAATGAAATGCATACAGACAATGCTGAACCATCAGCAAATAAATTTCAAATTAAAATAAACTTATGACAATATGTCGAATTTATAGATTTTATTTTTCATTTTGCCTTATAATTACTTTTATTGTTATCCAATGAATTTCTAATTGTATAAAAGTGGGTTTTGTATGAGTTTCTAAATCTACATTGTTATTTGTAATATTATTATTTGTCAAAGGGTTTTTGAAAGTCTGTGCATAAGATAAGAGGTTTGTGAATGTTTATATTGTGTGGTTGAAGTCTACTGACGATTTGTTACAGCAACAATGAAATGCGTATAGACAATGCTGAGCCACCAGCAAATAAGAGAGTTATTATCTTTAACACTAGTATTTTTATAAAAAGTATTAAACCAACTTTACTAAAAGATCGTGAGAAATTTAATTTTTTGATTTTATTCTTATAACTTTTATTTAAATGCATACATACGCCTTAAATTATTATTTCTTTAAATTGAATTTTTTGTGTGTATCGATAGATTAGGGGATCATTAATTAATATAATAAAAAGACTAGTTTCGAAAAAATAATGAGTTGGGGCATTTTGAATGAATGCGTACAGCTAATAAAGTCCTGTACAAGACCACTTACAAGAACTTTTAACACATGAGGTATTATTCAAATACTTTTACTACGGTAAACAATACTGTTGGCAATACATTTATTTCAAATGTTGCAGGTATAGGAGTAAAGAAGAAAATACTTCTTGACGGAAGAATTTGTGTTGCTTGCTTCTTCATACGCATGGACGAGTAAACAAATCTCACACAAATATTTGTGTATGCTTACTCATGTACACGAACACCAATGCATCCGTGGTGCTTCGCTTATTAAACCACAACATTTATTATTGGTTTAGTATATTACATGCAACGAGAATATATTTACAAAACAAGACGTATTTAAATTTCAAGACTGCTTACGCAGGCCTCTAACAGCTAAAAATAAAAAAAATTGCTCATATGCAATGCACACACATTGATATGTATAACTATAAATATTCAATATATATGTTTATGCACATTTTTTAAATTACGCAGCACAAACAACTATAACTAAGATTTATAAACTGTGTGAGCAACAATCACACGCGTGGCTATTTTATTAACACACGCATAAAGCATGTTTTCTAGACTTCAAATGCCAGACTATGACTAGACTGGCCATAGTGCGATTATAATTAGTTTATTTTTTCTAATTTGGTTTCATATGCTCCAATTGCAGTTTAATTTATATCTACTTTCCTTAATACGTCTCCTTATAATGTTCAGTTTTATCTTTTGTTCATAATTTAATTGTTTAACGACTTCCTTTCCTTTATTTCTGCTTGTCTTAATTTCTATTACAATTGGCCAATATTCAATTAAAATAAAAGGAAAATATGTGTTTTTGTTGTTATAAATCAATAATCAAATTTAGTGAATTATATACTCAAATATTACTATGAATTGTTTAAATTACAAACAAATTTACTACAACTAAATAATTACAATCTTCAAGTAATTTCTAAATGACTAAAACAATTGGATTATAAATAAAGTTGAACCAATCATATATTTATATAGATATTAGTAACTTAATTTGTATTTGTGTGTTTGCTTCTTTAATTTAGATTTTGTAGCAGCAAATCGAATCAAGTGGATACATTTTATTTAGAAAATTAAAATTATAAAAAATATATTCACCCTTTAGAAGTTTAGATTATTCAAAATGCACCAGTATTTGCGGAGCCCTATGCTCCTTATAGGAACTAAAGGATATATATATTTGCTGAGCAAAACTTTAAGTGTGGATTAAATAAACCTAGTGCAGATTTAAATTGCAGTTAATATATTTATATGTGTATATTTTTGAAAGCAGAGTACGCAAGTAAACAAAACGAAACGTCTGTTTTATACATGTTTTAAACCCATCGATCAGTAAAAAAAGAGACTCCAAAAAAGTCATGAAAATTTAGAGTTTACTCTAAATTTGCAAATTTCGATCCGATCTAATGATTTTTACATAGGGTTGTCATTGCAAGAAGTTCTCTTTTTCGATGCCTGGTCACTGAATTGGAAGCGATATTAAGAAAAATTCCCTTTTTTGTGTTCTACGATAATATTTTCATCTAGGAAAAATGGTAAATAGTTGCCTTTTTTAACAATTCGTTTATTTTTATACGAATTAAAGCCCGAAACAGTGTTTCATGTAAATTTAAGCAAATAACTTTTAAATTTTAGAGTAAAAATTATTCATAAATTTCTTTAAAAAATTAATTTTTTTAAATTCTGGTAAGTATTTTCTAACACTATGGAGGAGTTACAAGGTTTTGTGTGACCAAAATAAGCTTCTACATGGTTTTTTGCTCACTCTCGGCAAATTAAAAATATCGATTTTTTGGAAGCAATGAAAATGTACTTCCGCTAGAATGACTTCCATTTTTTTTCACTGGGCTTTTTTTTAAGCATTTCTTTTAAAATTTCTTTTAGAACTGCCCGTTTGATTAAAATAACAAAAAAAATCTGTTACCCTCTCTTTTCTTCTTTCCTTTCTCTTTCATAAACTTAGACTTGCGTTAAGAAATACTGCTGCGTCTTAATTTTAGACTCTAGAACATGACATCATTTTTCTTTATTTTTTACACTCATTGAAACAAAAGTAAAACCAAAAATTAAGAAGACGATTGCTTATTTAAAGCCGACACACATAGAATCCGTCATATGTTATACTTCGCCTTTTTCAACTGACATTAACGCAACAACGGAGGATGTTGACGGAAACTTTTGACAGCTTCAATAGGTTTGTTATATATTTTATTTATTAAACTTAAAAATTAACTAATAGCTGTCAAACGTACGCTCAACGTACGTTAAAAGTTGAAAATTTTTCAACATTAGTACTTTGTGTTAACGTAGACGTACTGAATGTGAGAGAGCTGAAAGAGAGAAAGCCTGTATTTCAACTTTGCTGTCAGTTGAAAAATATGACGTATAACTTATGACGGATCTTGTGCTGCTGGGATTTGTTTTATTCTCTATTTTAAAGAAATTCAAAAATTAAATTTTTTGTAAAAAAAAACGTTCTGAAACGTCAGTTCTTTCTATTTCATTTTAGCACGCTTTGTATTTTTTTAAGACCAATAGAACTTACAAAAGGCTTAACTGTTAAACGAACTTCCATATTGTGCTAAGTTTTTGGACTTTATACTCTCGCATATAATGATGAATAGACTGACACTTCAACAAGTCTACTAAATTATACAGACTTACTTTGAAAATCAGTCATCACTTACTTTGAAAATCAGACTCATCTTTGGCTTCACGAGTTTGTTAATAAACCAATCCACACTTGTGGCCTCATTGGACCTTGTTTATTCAAAAAAGTAAGACGGCACCAGTGATATAACCAATAAGCTTTTGTTTTAAAATATATGAATGACATTGATCACGGTGAGATGTGGCTTCAAAGAGGAGACCTTGGCAATAAGTTGATTTCGAAAACTAGACCTGTCAATTGTCCTCCAAGGTCGTGTGATTTAACAACTCTTTTTTTCCCTTGGAGCCACATGAAGTCACTCATAAACTAGTCAAAGCTTACGCCTTGAAAGCCGAACTTATTGGAGTTATTTGTTAGCTAGGGCCAGCAAGACTCGAAAACGTATCGCGAAATTGCTGTCCTGTCTCATTTTTAAACATTAATGACATGTATAGATCCTTCGAACTAAAAAAAAATTTTGATTAACATTTAACTTTTTGTGCTAATTTTCACAATTTAAAAATCTTTCGGTCCCTGAGGTTTTATTATTATTATATTAAACAACAACATTTAATTATTATATGACTAAATGAGTCATTAATAAAAAACGTTTCAGCTTCAAAATTGCACAATTGTTGTAGCATAACAAGGCAAGCATAGGCCTGAAAAGACAATGATCTTGAATAAGCTCTTTATTGTATGAAAACAACTAGTTTTCGTTTTGGTCATGTACCACAATTTTAAAAACAATTTTAAACGTTTTTGTACCTGCAGTATACGTTTTCTAGTTGATTTATTTATTTCCACACACTGTTTAAAACTTCTTCTTCTCTCATGTATGCATAATATTGAAAGAAAAAAAAATGGCACAAATTTTTAAAAATATAACTACACACATACATACCCAAACGCGTAAACATGAGTGTGAATGTAAATGTTTATTTGCGCTATTTTTTTTATCATATGGTTCATTTAATTTCAACCGGAAGTTATTTCATTTACGAGTATAACAGAATCTACTGTTTATTGACAGCCGGAAAAATCACTTGAGGATGGTGAGGTGTTGTTGCGGACAGTGATGATGATGATGATGATCGAAAATAAACAATAAAATTTTTATTGTTGTACTGAATGCTGTTCGCTATTGTACGACAATGGCCAGGAGGAGAGCTATTTGTACATTTTTATTGTTACAATTTAACACTTGATTAAGTTGAGGTTAACAGAAAAAGGGAAATGTTATTGCCAATAAATTCCAGTATATTAAAAACTTGTAGGAATATGAATGTAAGTATATACAAGGGAATATTTTTTATAGAGAAAGAAAATATGAAATGTGAATGTGTGTATGCATGTGTGATATGATAGAGGGAATAATATGAGAACCAATGGATTTATAATGAGTTTAATCATAAAATTATATGAAAGTTAATATTGATGTTAATTTAATTTAAATTAAATTATTTTCTGCTCCTTAAAAAATTTGAGGAATTAATAGGATAAATGAAAAAGTCTAAATAGTCTGATATAATTTGCATTTTTATTTATATTAAAAGTTTGAAAATAAAAGGACAAATAAAGTAATTTCGCTTATATGCGATGACATTTACTGTCTTAAAATAACACGTTTTGTTAATAGATTAAGGAACATTACAACATTTACATAAGCACTTTAATCTGGGACTGAAATATTGTATGCAAAGTCAAAATACGCCAACCACAATGAGGCTTGAGAAAATCAGTTTTTTTCTTTTTTTTTAACAAAGAAGACTCTGTTTATGGGTAAGTTATATTTTTTATTTACATCTGAATTTAAATAGTTCGATGTTCGAAGTTCTTTAAAAGCAACAACAAAAAACACATATGTACATATTTAAGGTTATAAAACAAATATCTGAGCAAAAAGCAAATACTTTTGTTATTCACACTACCCAATAGGAAACACTGATGACTTAAATATCTTTCATAATTGACCTAGAAGCATCATTGATACGCGAGTAATCATTAGCACTCCACATGCCTATATTAAGGGTAGATCTGTTGGCAAAGAACTTCATAACGTGATTGTATTCATGCAGCGGAGACTGCAGTAAAATTAGATCTTGACTACCTTCTTGGATATATAATATTATTAGTATTATATCCTATCAGGGAGTAGCTCGAAGTACTCAATATACAGGACTTCCTGATGCAGTGGATAATTTTTATGCTATGTAGTGGAATTATTAACTAAGGTCTTGCCTGAGAAAGTTTGAGGAAAAAAGTGACTAGCAGAATAATGAAAAGAAGGGTGCTATCACCTCTTCTATGTTTACTTGCATTGAAGATGTACTAGGTTAGGTTAGGTTAAGTTAAGTTATGTTATGTTAGGTTAGGTTAGGTTAGGTTAGGTTAAATTAGGTTAGGTTAGGTTAGGTTAGGTTAGGTTAGGTTAGGTTAGGTTAGGTTAGGTTAGGTTAGGTTAGGTTAGGTTAGGTTAGGTTAGGTTAGGTTAGGTTAGGTTAGGTTAGGTTAGGTTAGGTTAGGTTAGGTTAGGTTAGGTTAGGTTAGGTTAGGTTAGGTTAGGTTAGGTTAGGTTAGGTTAGGTTAGGTTAGGTTAGGTTAGGTTAGGTTAGGTTAGGTTAGGTTAGGTTAGGTTAGGTTAGGTTAGGTTAGGTTAGGTTAGGTTAGGTTAGGTTAGGTTAGGTTAGGTTAGGTTAGGTTAGGTTAGGTTAGGTTAGGTTAGGTTAGGTTAGGTTAGGTTAGGTTAGGTTAGGTTAGGTTAGATTATGTTAAAAAGAGGGGCAATCAATATTGACCCATTTTGTTTTGGCTTACCCTTATTCTTTTATAGCATGTTGCTAGCTCTTAAGAGAGTTATTTAGGTGGAAAGTACCTAATAAAGAACGATAAATAACCTATCAAACTTAGTCAGTTTTATCAATATAATCTTTTAGGACTCCTCAATTGGAATCCCTAAGATATTCCATATCTGGTATATTTTCTAAGTGGAAGATTTTTTTCTAAGTTGACTGAATGCTGGATAGTGACACAAGTATTGTTTGAAAGTTTCATACTCTTCCTGGCAAGCCCTACATGTTTAGTCATGTAATAAACAATTGTCGGCGTGATAAAATAACTAATAAATTGGCTGAATATCTTTAAGTAATGCACCAGAGATGCAGCAAAGATGCTATAAGAATTAGCAAACCGCACAATGGCGGAGCTCTAAAGCTATACCTTTTCTAAAAGAAGACACAACACATAAATACTTCGCAGGTACATAGAAAAATTAAGTTCTAAGTGTGACTTCTCTTAAAATATATAAAATGGTTAAAAACATATTCACTCTTATTCCAGTTGTCGTCATTAACGTCACTTTAAGACAACACCAAAAAACTGGCTTGTTTACTCGCTCTCGAGAAAAATTTTGCGCAACTGACAATCTATTTCCGTTCCCTAAGGTCTAGAAAACAGCATAAACCTGCCAACAGGAGTCAGTTGTTTTCGATAAAGGATATACGAGTACCAATTTTTTGGTGTTATGTTAAAGTGACGTCGATGGCGAGAACTGAAATAAGGGTGATTAGAAAAATTAAAAAGTGAATAATTCCAAATTTCTTAATTATAATTTTAATTAATAATTTTGTTTTCGTTGAATACTAATTCAAATATCAAATCAAAAATTTATGTTTTTTGTATACAAAAATTGCCCAAAATTTTTGTAGTTTATAAAATGTACACAATTTCCTTAAAAAGTTTATTTGATACGAATATAAAAAGTATTATTCAGACTGTTGTCTATGTGAAAATGTTCACATGTTACATTTTATGGCTGCTTACATATTTAGTAGGACTTATTTTAACATGTATGAATATAATAGATGGCCTTAGAAAAAGTTTTTCACACGCCATCATTCATCCATACACCACCAATATACAATAAAAGTTATTTGCTGCTATACTTCTTACAATATATTATTTGTAGTTATTGATATTTTCTGGCAAACTCAAACTACATGTAAAAAGTTTTCTTTCTGCTTTCCTGCACAACATCAACCAAACTCAATGATGTTAAATTTTGTAAATGAATGAAAAGTAAAGTAAACCAAGTCAGGCCATACATGCATATGAAAATATATGTATCAATGTATATGTGTTTTGTAACTAAACTAACAAAATTTTAGCGCCTATAGATTTTGCCAGCCTGAGGATTTATTTTACATTTGAGTTATTTTTATATATGTAGTGCAAGTGGTAAGAAAGTAATTTTTGTAAAAGTAAAGTTTCTTTTTGCATGATCTATGGCGCTCAGACTTATTAAAAATCTATCAAAGCAAATTCTTCTGTATGTTATATTTAAAAGAAAAAGTTTTCATATTATTTTCTCCTACTACTAATATATAACCAAGCTCAAGACAAGTTGCATGCTATTTGTAATATTAAAAAAAAAAATTTAAAACATTTTTAGTACTAAAGACTGAACCAAAACGTCTAAATAATGATTAAATGGGTTAAATTTTTTTGATAAAGTATTTCATTCCTGTAAAATATGATAAATAAAAGTCTTGAAAAATCACTATATATATAGGGAAAAGTAAATTTTTTAGAACAATTTAATTTGATTGCAATGTAGCTGCAACAATGATTGGATTCTCTTTTGTATTCCGCTCTTAAGGCCAATCGTAATCATACAATGTGGCTTCTCAGCACCTCTAACCTACAAACACTTGTCGCAAACGCCTTGTCATATCGATGTCACTAAGCCTTCTTAGTTTGCACAATTATTAGAAACCTTACATAAATATGTGAGGATGCCAATATGAAGTGTCCAGAAGAAACAAGAAATGCTTCTTGTTTTTTTTTGTAATATTTATAAGAAAAATCATATTTTACATTAAAAAAAAAAGAATTTTGGCAAAAAATACTTTTCTTAAAAAATATTTGTACAGAAGTTAATTTTAAATAAAACACTTTAAAAAAATTATTATTTGCACAAAAGGCACTTCTTACACAGAATATTTTAAACACCAGCTTCAAAGCTCTTCATAAGAATCACAAAACACCTTAAAGTGCCTTAAAGTATGCAACACTGTCTATTTACACAATTTGTTCTTTTAAATATAAAGCAAGAACAAATAAATTCAGTGAAGTGCAACTTTGACCTGCGCACGAAGGGTTCCGTACGGACAATAGATGAGTAATTCAATACGAAGTTTAGCCTACATATATGTATAAAATAATGTTTTGGAATTTATTTTTAGTTTTAATGTTTTTTTGGTTCTGGCGAATTTTTTACGTTTTAGCGTTTTTTTCTTGCACTTTTTTCTCGTTTTTTTCATTTTGGCAATTTTTTATTTTGGCACTTTTTTTCATATAGGCGATTTTTTTAGTTTTGGATATTTTTCGGTTTATGGCGTTTTTTTTTAATTTTGCGATTTCTTTCGTTTTTGACACTTTTTCTCGTTTTGGAAATTTTTTATTTTGACGCTTTTTTTTAATTTTGGCAATTTTTTTTTATGATGATTTTTTAGTTTTGTCGATTTTTTGGTTTTTGACGTTTTTTTCATTTTGGTGATTTTTTTTTTCATTTAGGCGCTTTTTAAATTTTGACACCTTCTTTATCTTTTTGACGATTTTTTCGGGTTTTGGCGTTTTTTTAATTATGGCGATTTTTTGAATTTTTGGCGATTTTTTACATTTTGGCGATTTTTTTCATATAAACAATTTTTTTTTAGATTTGGCGCCTTCTTCGCTCTTTGGCGATTTTTTTTTCGGTTTTGCGTTTATTTTTATTTTGATGATTTTTTTCATTTTGGCGATTTTTTCGAATTTTTTGACTTATTTTAGTGTTAGAATTTTTTTTAATAATGGCGATTTTTTTAATTTTGGCGATTTTTTTAATTTTTGGCGATTTTTTTTCTGTTTGGCGCTTTTATAATTTTGGGATTTTTTAGTTTTACCGTTTAGGAAAATTTCAAGAGTTTACCTCTCACGGTTTCCTAGATACAGCAAGTTGTCAAAATTACATAGACAAAATTACATTAACTGATATAACACCCTTTAATTTTATTTTTTTAAATTTTAGTATTAATTGTTGTAGTCTGCATTAAAAAAACTAATTTTACAAATTTCAAGTGTCAATATATGTACATATGTAAGTACATACAATTGTATGTATATATTACATGGCATTTTAAGATTTTTCGTTGCTGGTTTTGGAACACGCTTTAATTTTTAACTCTCATGTATTTGTTGTTGTAGCGGCCAAGTTTCTACATCAGTGATCTTCCAAACCGCGCACGCGCGCGAGTGCACTCACAATAATGAAGAGAGCAATAAGAGATAATTTGTATTTCTATGTAATGTGTACTCAATTGTTACTACAATCAGTGTTACCACTCTAATCTCAGACTATTCGTATGTACCGGTTGTGTAGTCGCATTTTAATAGACAACAATGGATTCTTTTGAAATTAGTTTAATTTAAAGGTTTTCTAGTTTTCAGAGCTTGAATAATCATATCTGAAACTAAGTTATTATATACTATTTAAAATACATCAAATGTGCATTAATCTCTTTTTGAACACGAGAAATTGACTTGAATTAGAGTTTTGCAAATATATTAGAAATATATCTTGGCAGCCCTGCTATAAGAAGAGCAAAAGCTATTACGCTCAAAAACGAAGCACCAACACAAGCATAAGTATGAATGTATATGTGTGGGTACTGCTGTTCTACATACTCTGTCCAAATTTCAGGTCCGGAGCTCTTACGGTTCCTGAGAAAATAGCGTGTGTCGGATAGACGGACAGCGTAGTGAAAAAAACAGAATTCTTTTTCACCTTTAGTGTATGGAACCCTAACAACTACCTCTGACCTTTTACAATATTATAGGCAATTTTATCAAATTATTTCTCTTTTGCATTTTTATCCAAATCACGTTTATTTTTTTATGGTTTTCTTGCCGAAGCCAAATAACATTAAATATCACAGAACATTAACTTGAACGATGTCTTTGCGCTTCCCTTATATTACAATTCACCTTGTCACGTTAAGCAATTGTTCCGGTTTTTTGGACTCACAAAGCACAAAAAAAACAAAGTCCAAACATGAACAAACACATCAAATAAAATGCAATCAGTGAGGGAGACGAGCCAAAATACATTTTGACAAAACATGACAATGATATGACATACTAAAAGTGATGACTTGAAAACAATCATCGAACATAAGAGCAAAAAACAGGAAAACTATTGTTCAAATACGTGTTTTTTTTGTTTGTTTATTTAATGTTTGCAAGAGTTTGCATACTTGAGGGCGTTTATAAAAAGTAAAAGAAAAATAAATTCTTTTAAGATTTAAGATACTTTTTTTTAAAGAAAAATAAAATCAAAGGTCATTCGTTTGCTTATAGAGCATAAAAATTTAACTTTAAGAAATCTTAAATTGTATATAAGAGTATTTGGCATAATTTAAAAGCTTTATGTTGTGCTTTAAATATTTGCAGCCTTAAAAATTAGCATATTTATTACGTGTTTAGCATAGAAAATTGTTGTTGCAGTTTAAATTTTGCCAGCAATTAAGTTGGTAATGAGAAGGGAGAAAAGTATACAGCAAAAAGCGTACTTTATTGCAAAGCTATTTGAAATATCATGATATCCACAAGCTTAGCTAGTTTGCATTACTAAAAACCATTTCATACTTTTTTGGGAAATTGTAAAACCAATATGTCGTCAGGTGGTTACTGGTTTGGCGCACTGTATATTAAGAATAGAGATATGCAAATGTAGTGATTTTATCGTGTCACGTGTGATTCACGCGTGATCGTAATCAAACTTATAATTAATCAGGCTTGATTGTGTTAGCGTGACTTAAAATAAATTACTCGTGTGTGATCGTTCTTGTGCTATTTTTAAGAATCACCCATGAATTCTCACGCTCTCACGACATATCATTCCATCACAGACTTTAAAAACTATTTGAGAATTCACAAATGATAATATTTTTGAAAATCACAAAAGAGGTTTGTGACCACCAGAAAATAAATTTCAAATTAAAATTGACTCAATATTCTTTATCCGATAAAAACCGGATAATTTTTAAAAAGTTACAAGCCTCAGAAGTTTATTTTGAGCTTTAGGTGGTCAAGTTTGGACCGCTGTATCTGCTCTCCAGCTCAAGCCAGAAGGCTGTCATGTCATGTGTTATAAAGCTTAAGTCCTCCTCTGCGGATGTTTGAAGTTTCATATAAATCCAATCAGTAGCTTAGAAGTTCCACATTTATAACCATGTATTTTGTAAAAGTCCCCATTGTGCAATGTAAATTTTACATATACACGTGCATACGGATCTACATACATACATATATACATATACATATATATATATGTGTAAAAACCTATTTTTCAACCCAAGATGTATACAAATTTGATTATATACTTTTTCGTGAGCGTGCTGAACGTGATAATTTGTAAATACTCGTCCGTGATTAAGAATATTTTATACGTGAGCGCACGTGATCGTGAAAATTTTTAATATCATAAGTGCGTGAAAGTGCATGAGTAAAATATTTTTCCCCGTGAGCGTGCGTGTCGTGAGTCAAAACACGCTCACGTTCACATCTCTAATTACGAATACATTATTACTACCGCAAACGGGTAACCATCTGACGATGTGCTATAACTAATGAATATAAATATTTGTATTGGTTTCGAATAGATAAAAACTCATGAAATTTGGTGTTCATTTTCATAATCTTGGAGGCCCCCTTGCTTTTCCAAGCGTTACATAATATCAATGTTAGAAGCCAATTTCCTAGGATTAAAATAGTTTGAAGCAGACAGAATTATAGAAAAACTTTTAATGGGCATGGCCTACCTACTTTTGTAAGAATGACATCTATAACCTCTCAGTTACAAAGAAAGTTTTGAATTGGTGAGAAAATTACTGAAGCAATTATGAAGCAACACATATACAAGAAAAAAGTATGGCCAAATTGAGAACTTTCTGCTTTTTAAATTTTTTCAAAAAAAGGAGCAGGTGCTCGACTCAGTTGTTGCTTTTTTTAGATAAGAACTTTTTTTTCTTAAGCTTTAAGCTATACACTTCTTAAATTTATATTTAATTGCTAAAACCTTACATATTCACTGGCTATCATTCTTCAGGCATTAAACTGTTCTTGATGCTCTAGACTATATAAACTTTGAATATAATTAATTTATATCCTTTCAAAAATATCTATTAAAATAAAACAAAAAAAAAAGTTGTGAAAAAGAAAAAGTTTTCTTATTTTCTAAGCCAAATCACCTGGGTATTTTCCCAGGTTACGGTTATATAATAACAAATGCTAATGATGATGCTGATGATGATGGTGGTCAACTTTTCTTGAGGTGTTTCAAAAAACAAAAAATACTTCTTTAATAAAATAAAAGTTTGACTATGACGAATAATTTTCTTTTAATTTTTTTAACACCTTGCGGACATAATCATTTCGATATAATCAGTTTAAAAGAAAGAAAAATATAATGTAACCCGTATCATTCAAAAACACAAAAACTTTAGAGAACTAAATATTTTGGGAAATTAACATACGGGGCCAAATAATAAAGAGAGTAAAAGTAAAACTTAAAGTAAAGCAGAGTATGTAATAATTCTTTTTAAAGCTAAAATATGTACTATACTACCAGCAAAATGTCATGAATAACCCCAAATGGCAGGCAACATAATTTTATTTCAAAAACAGCCTTAAAGTATATTAAGCCTTTAAGATTTTTTTTGCAATATTTAATTGCCTTACTTTTGTCATTGTCATTGCTTAAATTAATTTTTTATTAGCCCTGTTGAGTTGTCTAACTATTAAGGATATATTTATTTATTTAGTTTTTGTTTCCCTTTTGTTTAAAATTTATTTACTTTAAGACTTCTCATGTTGTCCTTTTTAAAACTCTTGAGAGTATTTCCTACAAAAGATTTTCTATTACATTCTTACTACTGCATGTTTGTAACAAGTTTTATACTTTTGTAAATGTTTTATTTGATCATGCATAAAATATTGTTTTTTTTTTTTGCTTAAACAATGAAAAAGTTTATTTATTGTTTGTTTAAAAAAATTTATATATTAAAAGCATATTTGACATTGTAACTACAATTGCATTTATTTTAATGTTTTTATGTGCAAAAAAGAAAAGTCTAACAATAGTGTTAAAGTAAATATATTATTTTTGCTTAAAGACTTTATTTACTTATAGTACTTTACTAGAATTTAAATAATAAAAAGCAAAAGTCTTTTCTTTTTGTTTCATGTAAATAAATAAAAAATTTTAGCAATTAAGTTTCTGCTGGTAAGGAATCTTGTTTAAATTATGAAAAGAAAGTATTGAATTGAATTACTTATATGAACAAAAGGAATTTTTAAAATAAAAAGGTTCCGAACAAAGTAAAATGTTGCAAAATTTTAAAAGGATAATATTGAAATTAGTAGAAGTGGTTTGTTTTTGATTATAAAATATTTAATTTAATAATTTAGCCAAATTTGTGCTGAAGTTTTTATACAAATATCTTAAATTTTTAAAAGCTTACCCATATCTTATGTATTGAAAATTACCCAAAGTTGTTTTTTTAATAGGTTTAATAGGATTAGATATATAGATAGATATAGATAGATTTTTTCAAAATCTTAATTTCAAGTACAAAAAATGGTGGGAGAATGTGATATGATATATCTTCAAGAAATTTTATAGAAAATGCATGAAAAAATAAACTCAGTAAAGTGCGACTTAGGCTTAGATGAATTAGTATTTAATACATACTATACAAATTTTAGCCTATACAAGTCTATATAGGCTAAACTATAGTCTAAAAATTTACCTGATGTAAAAATAAAAAAAATTTAAATTTAATTATACGGTAAACTTTTTTTTCGGTTTTTGGGAATTTTTTATGGTTTTTGCGCTTTTTCTTAACTTTGGAACTTTTTATAGCATTGCTATTTATGTCGCGACACAGGACCTAGGACATGATTTTCGTTACAAAAATAATAGACATTATAACAGTTATAAATTTATTTATGTTTTGATTTCCTTGTACGTAAAATCAAAGTACAAAAATAAACGAAAAAAAGTTTTTAATTTTGTTTTGTTTCGTTCTTTGAAGTGAGTGAAACAAGCAAAAAACAAAAACAATGAGAAAGATGCTCAATATGTTTTTGTATTATTTTTGTACATGAGCCAGCGTTACCATTTTTCAAATTTTCCCTTTTTTTGGAAGTTTTTCGAGATGCCAAAAAGTTTTTTGAAAATATAAAGTTTTTTAAAGTTTTTTTTTTTTTTAAATATGTAAAAAGCTTAACTTTTGCAGTATATTTAATGAAAATATTATATTAAATTAAATTATATTATTAAACATTAATTTTATTTTATATTATGTTTTTCATTTTAATCGTTTTTATATTTTTAAATGCAATAGATTCCAAATACATTTTTATGTTTTCTTTTAAAATTTTGGTACTTTTGCAGGAATTTTTTTTTAGAAATTTTTTTTTCAAATATTAGAAGTTTAAAAAAAATATATATGGTAAGGCTGACAAGAGCACAGACCAGAGAACACAGCCAATTATTTGTAAGCCGGCCAAGAGCCGTTACTGGATACAAACATTACATTCTTACGCCGCGGCAAATTTGACATCATCATATCGAGCCTTATTTTCAAGGTTTTTTTTTTAAATATTCAAATTTGTTTTTGTACGTAAATTGTTGCTTACGATTTTTTTGATTTTGTCGTAAGCAAAAGGTTATCGAAAATTTACTTTTTTATTAGAATTAAAATTAAGCGACAATTTACGTACAAAAACATATTTCAATATTTAATAAAATCGTTCTCCTGAAAACTTTAATATTAGTCGCTTAGGATAAAATTCAAAAAATAAGGCTCGATATAATTTTATTGCATCGTTATTTAACACAATAAGTTTGTTTTATATATCTAAGCAGCATTGCAAGTGTCCTAAGATTTAATTTGAGATAATTTTAGATTTTAATGGAACTGTAGTGAATTTTAATCAGAAATAATTTTTAGTCAGGCTTACGTTCAGTAATTTCAATTCTTATTGAATGAAATATTTTTATTAATTAATGTGAGTTTCTAAAGAAGAGAAGAAAAATTAAACTTAGACTTTAAGCTGGGGGAAATACCGATACATTTCTGTGCAGCGCCGCACTTCATCAGCACCCACGTCTATCTACTGGGGTAGAGTTTTGTTATTAACATCAGCTATTTAACGCAAATTTAGTATGAAATGGAATATGAGAAATGATTATTGTGTATAAAATTATTGATTTACCATTGGTAAATACATTTATAAGTATCGCTATTAATTTTCTGCTTTTCAATTTTTTAATTTTCTGCTTGTTTTTTTTTGCCCTTTTTTTTTGCTTTTTTGCGTTTTTCCTTTATGTCAATTTTTTTTGGTTTTTAGCGTTTTTTAGTTTAAGCACATTTTTTGAATTTTCGCGCTTTGTTTTAGTTTTGGCGATTTTTTTATTTGCCAAACCTAAATGTATTTGCTGAACGTTATATTTTCCAAAAAAAGATTATGGGAAAATTAAGTCACTAAAGTGCGACTTAGACTCGCACACGAAGGGTACCGTATGGACAATACATATGTAATACTATAAGGTAGGGGTGGAAACCTATCGATAGTAAATTTTTTTTGTGACTATCGATGTTTTAACTCTGCCATCGATTAATACTAGAATCGATTTTTTTAGCCACTATCGATAGTAGAGTAGAGAGAGAGTAGTAGTAGAGAGAATTTTATATAAAGAAGCACGTAGAATGAATCTCTTTCATGCAACTAATTTCATGCAAAAAATGCTTAATGTAAATCAGGTATAATTAGTGTAAATAAATATGTACATTATTCGAAAACCATACAACTTCGATACTATCACGATAGTATCGTCGATATATCGATAGTTTTTCTAACTTTCAATAGTTTTGAATCGATATATTGATAAAATTTTTAAACTATCGAAAACTTTCGATAGTGACACTATCGATAGTTTTCCACCTCTACTATATGGACGTTAACCTATATAACTGGATATCTTGCCTGATGTAGATATTTAAAAAAAGAAATTAAGTACCTGCACTGTAAACTTTTTTTCGATTTTTGGCATTTTTTTAGTTTTTGAGGTTTTTTTTAGTTTTGGCACTTTTTATCGTTTTTGAGATATTTTTGCGGTTTCTGCCGCTTTGTTTTAGTGTTTTTCTTTTTTTTTTAATTTTTTTATTTTCGGCGCTTCTTCTTAGTTTTGTCACTTTTTTGCGTTTTTGGGATATTATTTCGGTTTTCGGCGGTTTATTTTGATTTAGCGATTTTTCGCGATTTATTTTAGTTCAAACGTTTTTTAGTCTTGGAAATTTTTTTGGCGATTTTTTTAGTCTTGGCGCTTTTTATTTTTTGGGATATTTTTTATGTTTTTGGCGATATTTTTGGTTTTGATGCTGTTTCTTAGTTTGGCACCTTTTTTACGTTTTTGGGATATTTTTTCGGCTGTTTATTATGTTTTTGCTCCAGCGTTTTTTTAGTCTTGGAACTTTTTTTTAGTTTTGGCGCTTTTTTTAGTTTTAGGGACATTTTTTAGGTTTTTTGACGATATATTTGGTTTTGATGATTTTTTTAGGTTTTGGAACCTTTTTATGCGTTTTTGGGATATTTTTTTCGTTTTTGGGATAATTTTTCAGATTTTGGCTCTTTTTCTTAGTTTTGGAACTTTTTTGCTGATTTGGGATACTTTTTCGGCTTTTGGCTATTTATTTTTGTTCTAGCAATTTTTTGTTTGTTTCGGAATTCTTTTTTTTTTGTTTTGGCAATATTTTTAGTTTTGGAGCGTTTTCCGTTTTCGATTTTTTTTCGCAAACATTTTTATATTCCGTAAACCAACATTGTTTTGTTTATTTCGTTTTATTTGGATGAAATGGGAAAGGCGAACGGAACTGAAAATGCAATATATAGTATTTTACTATTTAAAGAAAAAACTACTAAATTAAACACAAGGAATGTTAAAAATCATTTTAACGTTTAGGGTTTGTACACCGATTATAATCGTAATCGATATCGTGATTAAACGCATCTTTTGTTCGTAACCGTAATCGAATAATGTCCTGGAAGTTTTAAGTTGAGTACAAAGGTTAAGACATCAGCTTAGTAGAGATGTATTGTGTATAGAATAGCAAAGTTAACATCGTGGTATTCCAGCTGTAAATAACTTAACATTGTGTGCTTAGAAGCTGCCAATATTGGTGTTTAGTGTTCTGATGTGATAGGAACCGTACACCACTGGTGACCATAGATGGCCACGTGACGTGATGTTTTCTAGACACGAATATGCATGACTCAACACGAAGTGTTGGTGACAGAAAATCTGATTTCATGCGTAGTCGGATCGTGCGGTGTTGAGCAAAATTGACATTGAAAAAGGAAACGATTTTAGGTGTAAAAAAAAATATTAGCATTTTGTATTATCAAACACGCAACACCAGCAACACTAAAGAAAAATATGTGTCAATTTGAATATAAAGAAATGATATTTTGCTATTCAATCTGATTTTGCGTGTTGTGTTGGAAAAATTCGATACACGCCCTATTGGTTACTTTTTATTTAATTGCAAAAAATTTCACTTAATAAAATAAAATTTGTAAAGTTAAAAACGGAAGAATATTTTGTTTAATAATACTTTATACTTTACCCATTTATTATCACTGAGAATATCATTTGCTTAATAACCCAATTTTTTATACTAACTAGAAGAATATATTTCTTATGATGCTTAAATGTATGCAATAAATATTAAATTTAAGTGAAAACCACAACAAGTGTTTTATATTTCCATTATTTGTTATAAATGAAAAATTATTTTCGATTTCTTCAAACAAATTGAAAAAGAAAAGAAAAAACAAAAAAACATTTTGTTTTTCTGCCTTCAATCAAGAACTATTGAAAATCCAGGTACATTATGAGCACATAAATTATTTCAAGTGTTCAATACAATACATGCTACAACAAAAACAAAAACAAAAGCAAGTAGCAACAACCAGCCACCTAGATAGATAGATAGATAGCACTCTACTGAGAGTCCTTTATTTAATTTTTTTCTTGTTTCTCTTGTGCTCTACATTTTAGTTACTCCTGTGGTTTTTGAATTATTTACTGACACAGTATTTGTTTAAAAAATTTATTATACTTCATTGTTTTTAACGATTGCAAAAAGAAGTAAAAAAAAATAAAAATACAAAGATGGGTGTTATGGCTCAAGTACTCATAAGTAAATACCAAAAAGGAAAAAGAAAGAAAAAAGTCTTCCTAAGTGTTAAGCTCAAACAATGATCAAACATTAGTCATCGTTAACACTCAAGTGGTGGCTGTTGTGTATTTATCAATAATTTATAAATTGATAGATTTATGAAACAGTAGGAGAAAGTATTAAGATAAAACAGCAAGCAAATTGAGTTTGCTTTAAATAAGTAAAATATTTATTGCTTATACTTACATATTTTAGTTTGCAAAATAAAACGTTCAAATTCATATTTTAATGTAATTTTTTTATTATTTTAATACTTAGGGAGTAATATTTATAATTAATTTTTTTTTTACTTTTGCTTAGAAAAGAGAAGAAAATATAATACTTAATTTTTCTTATTTTCTAGCAGATAATAAAATTAATTATGACCTTTTATTACAAAAGTAATTTCTAGTTATTTTTCTCACTTTCCTTTTCAACACCTAGTACAAAAATGGTAAATGAAAATAGTAAAACTAGCCAGAAGGTTTTATTACTTTTTATATAAAATAAAAAAAGAGCTTTACCTGCTGCTTTAATTGTACACATTGGCTGTTGTTTTTCGCATTTTCATATTCTTTTTCTCTTTAAAATTTTTAGGACACAAGCAAAATTACAGAAATTTTCAACGTTAATGGAATTATATATCCTTGAAGAATTATGATAAACTTAGATGCAGAGTGACTGTGTATAAAATTGATCTAAAAGATATAGTTTTAAAAGATTTTTATATACAAATTTAGGGAAAAAACCGACGACACTTGTCATTAATCACCAATCCTTATTATCCTTAATAATGAAACATAAATTTCAGCTACAGTTACAAACAGAATTCAAAGAAAAATTTACTACAATCTCCCTAGATAAATAGGCATACCCTCTAGCAAATTTGATGTGAATCCTAATAAGGACGCGTGAGCCTCCCATATATCCTTTTTTCAATAAATGATTTCTAACCGCAATTATGACAATAAGGCAATAAAAACTTATTATAAAATTTTTTAAAATGTTAAAATACTATCTGATAAATTTTGTTAACAATTACTGCAAGGATTTCTCTAGTTAGAGGAATGTCCTTAATTTTAAAAATTAGCTTTTATCAGCAATTTTGGCCTTAAGGCTTGTAATAATTTTAAGAAACTTAATATAATACACTGCCTACTATATTTCATGTTAATTAAAGCAAGGACATAACTATCTCTCGAATGTCCTTTATTAAAAATTTTTTGTTTTGCTGATAAGAAAAGAAAAACTCATATATATCAAACTGAACTTTAATTATCTCTCTTAGTCTTCAAAACAAAATATGTCAGGACACGGCTAACTGCTATATATCCTTTGTTATAAAATTTGAGATTTAAAAATAATTATAGTTACAATATATGTAAACAATTGTAACTATTTCTAGAAATAAACAGTCATACTCTGTGAAAAATTATATTCTTATTAAAGCAAGTATACGCTTAACTCCCATATGTCCTTTATTTCACAAAGTTGATATCTGCTACAAAAATTATGAGAATGTGTAATTATATTTCAGATTTCAGGTGTATGTTTAATTTTTGGCAAATTTCCGTAAAATCAATTTAAGGACATACATATGTATAGAGTCTTGTAAAATGCTCAGAATGGAGTGAAATCTTGTAAATACTTGTAGAAAGATACCTTTATATGCTGTGGAAAGTTACATCTGAATCAAAGCAAGAATACGTATATCTCCCACATGTCCTTTATTTCAAATAGTTAATTTAAGCTACAAAAATGACAGGAATGTAGCGAAATCCGTCATGCATTAACTTTTTTTAGCAAAGTTAAGCAAACTTAATTCAAGGACATGCAGGGCGTTCATACATTTTTTTTAATAAATCTTGTATTTGATGTGGTGTTATGATCAGAATGGAGTAAAATCTTGTAGATACTTGTAGAAATATGCCTTTATATCCTGTGTAAAATTACATCTCAATCAAAGCAAGAATACGTGTATCTCCCATATGTCCTTTATTTCAAATAGTTAGTTTAAGCTACAAAAATGACAGTAACAGCGAAAAATTTTTATTATATAGCAGATCTCATGAATTCTTTTTTTTCAAACTTCCCTAAACTAAATTCAAGGACATATAAAGCATCCATATATCTTTTGTACAAGATTGAATCTATTATTGTTTTTACAGTTATGAGCAGAATCGAGTGATATCTTGTATATACTTGTGCCTTTATATTTTGTGGAAAGTTACGTATCAATCAAAGCAAAAATACGTCTTACTCCCATATGTCCTTTATTTTAGCTACAATGATAACAAGTCAACAACGAAAGTTCTTTATGATATTTAAACACAAACGGAACTTTTGTAATGTTTTTAGTACAAATATTGCCAATATATGTCTTACTTCCATATAATATCCTTTAAGATAAAAACTAAATATCATCTATAGTTTTGATCAAAAGCAAAGGAAATGTTCCGTTACTACTCGTAGAAATATGCAGTAATACTCTGTGGAAAATGACGTCAAAATCCAAGCAAGGATACGTTGGCCTTCCGTATATCCTTTATTTTGAAAAGTGAATTTTAAGTGCAGTGAAGTTAAAAAGTTTGTTATTATGTCTATAAATTTGAACTTTTGTAACCCCTGCTAAAATTTAGTATAATAATGGCAGAGATATATCTATGTATGCTTAATGTAATCGTTTGCTTATAATTAAATGATTCTGAGGCGTACTCAAAATAATGCGTTTAATCCCAGTCTTGACTCAAAGAGAAATACGAAAGTACATATATGTTCACTTCTCTAATTTCAATTACTTTTTTATTGTCTTTCGTTTCTGTCCAACTCTTAAAAAATAACACTTCATATCCTTTCACACTATAAATCTGCATTTGCTTTCTTTTCTCTTTTTGCATTTGCGAGGTATTTCCGAAATAATTTTAAATAGGTCTAGCCCATGGAGCTATTTGTTATATGTTGTCTGTTGCTGTTACTGTTACCTACTCATGCACTTACTCAATTGCAAACGTGAGTGTTGCCAAACATGTTTCATTTTATATTTATTGTAATAAATAAAAATTTAGGTCTGCAACACATGCAACAACTAGTGAGTGGGGTCAAACAAAAGCAAAAAGAACCCAAGATTCCATTTAAAAGAAAATATTTATAACTTGCTTACAACGAAATGTTTGTCTTAAGACAAAAAATAGCAACACAGCACAAGTAAAGCGCCATGAGTTAAAACAAAAATAAAGAATAAAAATAAACACTGGAAAATAGTGAACCGCATATACGGCCGAAAACATAAATCCACAGACACGTATGAACGAAGGACTACTAAGAGTATTTGTATTAAAAAAAACAAAAACTAAATATATTTACTTTTTTTACTATTTGTCGGAAGTTTAATGTTATTTATGGTCGACAATCAAGTGCATTCTCATATGGGGTGTTAACTCTGTCTTGTTGTTAGTTATAATATTTAAAAGAATATATTTCTTAAGTTTCCTTTAGTAATTTTAAGTTATTTTAAGTAGCTGTAGAGTATTTTCTGCACTGCAAGACAGAAGAAGGCAAAAGGAAGTAGCATTTTAAAAGAGTTTACTTATTTAATATTTAATCTTTGTCTGTTGTTGACCTTTTTTTCAAGTCCTGCTGCTTTAAAAAATTGCGAGTAATTAACACCTGTTTCTGTATAATTATTAATCATACCCGCGTATAAGCTGCATAATTGCTTCATTTTTATCCTCACTTTTTCTTTTACTCTTGCTGAGTAGAAATAAGAATTAGTTATTCAAAGGACACTCAAAACTTGAGGTTGGTGTGGCAAAGGTGCAACGGAAACAGGAAATTAATAAAATGAAAAGAACAAAACTGGTATTAAAGAAAGCACAAAAAAGAAGTTTTCCTACCAGTAGTTCTTTAAAGAAAAATTTACAAATGTGAAATAATCTAAGAAAGTGTAAGATATTGTTTAAATTTTGCACAATTTATTTTTTTTTCAAAGAAAACGTATTTCATTCTATTTAAATAGCAAATTATACATAAAGAGCAAACACCAGACAGAAATAAATAGAGTCGTAGCAATATTAATTACTCTTGTAACTTACTTATTGATTGACTGATTTAAATATGTCAATATCTGAGTAAAAATTGAACTCAATGTATGGCAAAAAATTAAAATTAAAATTTTATAATTCGATTTTTAACGTCAAGCAAAAGTCTTATATTTTGGACATAACTCTTCCTTTTTGCTTTTCTATTTCAGATAATAATATCAATAGAAAATTTTTCGTTTTAACCTTTTTGAAACAATTGTACAACTTTTGATAAAATTTTAATTTTAGTCAACTGAAAATATTCTTATTATCCTTATAAGACATTTAATTTTACGAGTGGCTTCGTTTGTGTTGGTCTGTTAAAAAATATTTAGTACAAAAATTACGCTAACTAGCCTAAAAATGTGTTTTTCGAAAAAAGTCTAACCAAATTTAAAAAACCGGTACCAAACCCGATAAAATAAAGAGCAGAGGTGTCTTAGGAGACTCAGTTAGAGCTATGCTGCTTAGCTAAACATATAAAACAATTTTAACGTGTGGAATAACTATGCAATAATATTATGTCTTATGATGTCAAATTCGCCGCAAATATTTCAAAATGTTTTTATTCAGTGTTAAAAAAACTGAAGTCGAAATAGCAAAACTCTTAAAATTGTGCTATTTCTTCGACCTTTTTATTTTTTGACTGCCCAATCACAACATGTTGCTAATACTTCTGCTACTAAAATTCAAAGAGTCATAGTTGAAGTTAACACAATAAACGAATAGCTATACTCAACGAAGTGCTCCAGCTGTAGTCATGTTCATACAGTTTTCGATTTGACTGACTGCTGCTTTAAATAAATACGAAGCTAACGAAGCAGAAATGGTTGTGTGTATGTGTTTGAATGTGTGTTTTGTGTGTGTGTATAAGTATTTTTTACTGTAAGCATGTACAAATAAAATAGTAAGACAAACAACAACAATATATTGCAAAATCAAAAGAAAAGAAAAAAACACACATCATCTGTGCTACTATAACTTCAGAATTTTTTTAAAAAAGCAGTCAAATAAGCAGTCTACTATGACTCTTGAATTTTCAGAAGCAGGAGTATGAGCAGAAGCAAAAGAAAATACACAAATGGGAAGTTTTTAAACGCTGTTTCTATTTATTTCCCATTATTTTCTTTTCTTACTGCGTACGATTAATTTAATGTTTGTGGCCGGCGAAGGCTGTGAACCGACTTACAGCCAATCGGCTTCCTTCTCTGGTTTGCACTCATGTGCAGAAACAATAAAAAAAAACCAAATTAAGCAATCGTTATCATTTTATCATTGTTTGTGTTTCACTCACTTCAGAGAACGAAACAAAATTAAATCAAACATTTTGTTTCGTTTATTATCGTAGTTTGATTTTAATTACAAGGAAATCAAAACAAAAATAAATTTATAAATGTAATAGTGTAGATTAGTTTTGTTACGAAAATCACGTCCTAATTCCTGTATCGCGTCATAAAGAGCATAACTCCAATATCCATTATTTGACGCTGATGATGTGGCTTTTCGTTGAAGAAATAATTTTGAGAATCGGTTGAGCGGTTTGAGCGTGAGAGCGTAACAAACCAACAAATAAACAAACAAACAAACAAGTGCACCCACTTTTACATTTATATTATTAATAATGGTTCGGATCCGAAAAATGAGGGTAATATGGACATACATGATAATAAACATATGTTCATACATTTTCATACATGTATGTATAAATATTCCCTATACAGTATGCAAAGTTCACATTCATATTCCCTGGATGCAAAAAGCGCACTGTTGCAAAATAAATAAATTACTAAAATTACTTTTTTGTTAGATTTTGTGGAGAGAGAGGTTGTTTTGTTCGAACAAAGTAATCAAAAACGAACTAAAAGAAATATTATTCATCATTTTAAGAAAATATCTGAACGAATTTTTAAAAAACACAGAATTCATATGCAATTATAAAAAAATTAATTTTATACTAACACTAGTTGTCAATATTATTTTCTGGAGTAATATGTACTTTGTTTAGAGAATTCTGTTATTTTGCTATAAAATTAATGACTGAATTATCCTTTCGATTAATTGATTTATTAAATAGGGCCACAACATATAAAATCGTTTTTTATATATTGTATGTATTTTCTAATTTCCGATTCACCAGTGATAACAAAGAGAGAGAAAAAATCAATTTACGAGGGTAGATCAATAAGGCTGTGACTTTTTGAATGAAACATAGTTTTTTTTGCAAAACAACATAATCTCCTTTTAACTTAATACACTTAGACCACTTAGTTTCAGTATTTGTGTCGCTTCCAAAAATAGTATTTTAAGAGGTCCTTAAAATAGGCATTTGTTTGGTCAATAATTTCATCGTTGGAGCTAAACCTCTTTCCACCGAGCCATTTTTCTTCGTTTGGAAATATGAAGTAGTCACTAGCGGCTGGAGAATATCGCGGATGAGGGAGCAATTTGAAGCCCAATTTATGGATTTTTGCCATGGAAACTGCACTTGCGTTTTTGGTCAATTGTGCTCGAACGTGGCACCCATCTTTCGCAAAACTGTATCATACCCAAGTAATCATTCAAAATAGAAACCAATGAGCCATGTGGGATGCCTATGGCATCAAAAACACGCACTCACGCACTTTTAGTCTTCGGCCGGCCAAAAACATATCGTGATTTTTTTTAGAAATTTTCGGGTGTCTGTTTTCAGTGTCATTTGTACTTGTGCAACCACAACGAAAGTCAGTAAACCACTTCTTTTATTACCATTAAAATCGCTAAAAATATATGGACCATACATATTTTTTTAGCTGGATATGCACGAATTCTGGTAAATTTCAGTTGAAATCTTTACCAGTATATAAAAAATTTATACCATTTACATTAAGTGTTTTTGACATTTATCTAAATTTCTTATCCAAAACAAAAACCATTGCCTGAAATTTGGCAATCAACTACAATGTAGCTAATTCACACACCTTTTTAAGTGCAAATGCTTACTTTTTAGTACACACAAAAAACATGGTTATACAACCACTGTCTACTAGATTTTAAGTAGATTTTGACATAATCTAATGATGAAGTAGTTTTTATTTTGTGTGGAAATTATACCTTAAATCGATTACAGTTTGCTTGAAATCTGGTTAGTACTAGAATTTGCTAAGATATATGTAAATTCATTATAAATGTTCCTTTTTGTTGTAAAACTTTATGTTTTATATAAAATTAAAAAAAAATTCAATTAAAGTCAGTTAACATTTTTTTATTACCTTTAAAAGACATTTAAATCTGCACGAATTATAGTTTACATCATGGTTTCTGTCTTAGATTTATTAAGATTTCATATCCCATACCAAATCCGTTGACTACACTACAGCCAAAGAAATGCGATGCAGCTAATTCACACACCTTTTTAAATACTGAGGTTTCCGTTTTAGTATAATTTTGAAAAAATAGCATATTCGCATCACTAAGTTCTACAATATTTAAAAAGATTTCAACACAATGTACTGTTGAAGTAGATTTGGTTTTGTATGGAAAATCTACTTATAATCTATTAGATTTTGCTTGAAATTTCGTAAGTACTAAAATGCCAATGCACTATTATATCATTCCTTACTTTCTACCAATATTAAATTAATATTCATTACATTTTATTGTTTGTTTTTTTAAAATATGTTTTCCTACTATAATTTCATATTTATTCTCTAAATAAATAATAACTCAATCAGTGTTTTTACACATTTATTAATAATATTAAAACACTAATTAAAAGTACACTTTTACCACCTCAAAATGACACTTAAAAAACACCAGTAGACACACACACAAACACACACACATTGTAGTAGCTAAATTACAAATTAACTTTCATAAATCTATTTATGCCACACAAAACGCAAGAACCACACAAACCGCATACTAGATAATTTTACAGTAATAAACCCAAAAATAAACATACATAAGCTTACATACACACACACACACACATATACATACAAATTTCTAATGCATATAAACTAGAAATGTTGGAATTTGTAAATGCATACATTCCAACACATATAAATTTACATATTTGCCTCTTGTACAGCATAAGGTGTCATCAAAACATCCGCAGTATTTTACTTCAGTGCCGACATCTACATAAAATTTTACATACCTTCATACATATGTATGCATATACATATGTATGCATGTATATATATCATAGTAATTTTTTTCACCAGCGCTTACAGCTTCACTCTACAACTGTCATATGGCTTGCCTAAAGTGTCAAATAAAATATTTATTAACTGTTGATGTTCATAATTAGAATGTCATTAAGTTAACGCGGTCTTTACTAAAGTTTTACATCGTATAAAAAAAATAACCATGCCACACAAAAAAACCAAAGAAAACACTCCAACACAGACAAACATATTTTACAACAGAAAAATGAAAAGGTGTGTTGTTTGCATTTCGCCAACTGACTATCAAGTGTAAAATGTGTAAAATTAAATTGTATCTCCAAGTACAGCAGCATTTATAGCAGAATTTTATGACAGCATACATATGTAAATGCTAGTGAAATAAAAAACAAATGATAAGGTTGCTAGGACTAACAGATGTACATATGTGTTGTTGTTTCTGTGCAAAGCAGGAAGAGATAAAAAACTATTTTTATTTTAGATAAAAAGACCAGTAGTTAAATTCATTTATCTTTTGTTCCTTTCAGGAGAAGTGAGTTATTTCTATACATTTCCTTAATGTCGTGGCTTAAGTTCAGCTTAAACCAGTTCAACTTTGCCAGGGGAGAGGATACTCTCCCCTGGCAACAAACTTCACAATTCTAATTTTTATGAAATATGTAAAGGCAAAAGTAGTAAATTTTTTTAATATTTATATTATTTTTGCAAATAAAACTTTTGTCACCGCCCAAAAAAGGAAGTGGGACGAAAATGGCATCTTACGGTCTCCTGGCTCCAAATTTGGGGTTTTTAATTTTCGCTGACGTTAAAAGTTGCATTTTCAAAAGTTGCAAAAGTATTAAAAAAGTTTAAAAAAAAAATTCGTTTTTCAGAGGTGAGATTAGTTCCTCTAAGTGGAACTTTTTCCCTTTGTCCGAATATTCTTGTTTTCAGGGTTTAACAGCCTAGAGCTATAAGAGTAATTTCGGCCAAGTGTCATTGATTTAGAGTTACTCAATAGATTTTCACAAGCAATCTAAACTAATATTGTATTTTATAGTATTGGCCAAGTTTTTGATTCAAATGCTTCACTGTGCGGCGCTTGTTTGTTTTTGACGATTTTTTTCGGGTTTTGGTGTTTTTAGCGTTTTTTTCAGCTTTGACCCTTTTTAATTTTGACGTTTCTTCCGTTTTGGCGATATTTTAGTTTCCGGAGATTTTTTATTTTTTTTGGAAATTTTTTATTTTTGAGGATTTTTTAGTTTTTGGCGGTTTTTTTAAATTTTTTCCGATAGTTGTTTGTTTGAAATTCAAATTTTTTGTTTTAACAATGTGTTTATTTTTGGCGATTTTTTAGTTTTGACGATTTTTTCGGTTTTTGGCGATTTTTTAGCCTTGACGCTTTTTAATTTTGAAGTTTCTTCCGTTTTGGGAACATTTTGTTTCCGGAGATTTTTCATCTTTTTTTTGGGGATTTTTTGGAGTTTCGGGAGTTTTTATTTTTTGGCAATTTTTTAGATTTTTTCTCATGGTTGTTTGTTTGAAATGCAAATTTTTTGTTTTAACAAGGTTTTTTATTGCATGTATTTGTATTTTATTTTATTTCAAATTTTTTTTTTAAATTTTTGGATTTTAGCGTTTTGAAGATTTCAAGAGTTCGTATTTTCCTGTTTACAAGATACAGCAAGTTGTCAAAATTACACAGTAAAAATTTAATTAACGGATAGAATACCATTTAATTGAGATGTTATAAATTTCATGTGTCTATACATATATCGTTACCTTAATACAGAAATGGAGTTTTTTTTATATATTTCGACAGAAGAACGAAAAATGCGAGAATCTCGATTTTAAAAAATTATGAGTTACGGCCTTTTTAGGGTTCCGTTCACCAAAATGTAAAAAAATCGCCAAAAATTAAAAAAAATCGCCAAAATGAAGAAAAGCCAAGAACTGTAAAAAATCGTCAAAAAGAGAAAAAAAAGGTGCCAAAATTAAAAAGCACGTGAATGAAAAAAAATCGCTAAAATAAAAAAACGCCAAAAACCGAAAAATCGAGAAAAACGTCCTGTATAAAAAAAAAAATTGCCAAAATTAAAAAAACGCCGAAATTAAAAAATCGTCAAAATGAGAAAAAGTGTCAAAACTAAAATAAATACCGAAAATGGAAAAAACGTCAAAAACCGAAAAATCACCAAAACTAAAAAATCGCCAAAATGAAAAATAATCACCAAAATGAAGAAAAAAACGAGGAAAAAAGTGCCAAAAAACGCTTAAACATAAAAATCGCCAGAACAAAAAAAAAACGTTAAAACTTAAAAAAATGCCAAAACTTTATTTTATACATATGTATACGCTAAAGTTCGTATTGAATTACACATCTATTGTCCGTACGGAACCCTTCGTGCGCGGCTCAAAGTCGCACTTCACTGAATTTATTATATTAAAGTAAATATAGATTTTCATACATTCTTTACATTTTATTATTATTTTAACGTGTTTCGTTGCTCGCTTTAGAACACCCTTTAATTTTTAACCGTTATATGACTGTCATATACTTGTTGTTGTGGCGGCCAAAGTTTAACATATTCTGTGGAAATTTCAGGTCCATAGCTCTACGGTTCTCGAGAAAACAGCCTATGACAGATAGACAGACAGACAGGCGGACGTCGTAGCGAAAACAATAGCAGCAAAACGGTAAACAGAAACTCATTGAGTTTTAAGTTCCTGACAAATCGTACAAAATAATTGAAATTTCTCTCAGTTGTACTTTTGAATATGAAGAAGAAATTTTTTGATTGAATCAATTTTTTGATTTGTGCTAAAGACGTAATTATGTTTAATTTAATGAAATAAAAAAAAGGACACTTAACATTAGACTATTCTCCACGTGGTGCTTATCTACCTTTATTCACCCTATATATAGTTGTAATATGAACTAGAGGTGAACATTAATGTCATCGCGTACATCTTTGCCACAGCAAATGCATTGCAGTGTTGGCTAGTTTTCAATTCTATTTAAAATTAGTTGTTAGTTGTTTTGTTGGTGTGTTGATTTTATTTAAATATACATACATTTAAATTTCATACATACATGCAGACATACATATTTTAAAAGTAACTATAGTATTTGGGCTTATAAATTAAATTCTATTAATTTATAAGGAATCAACTAGATTTTTTTTTGTTAATGTCAAAACATTGCTCCCATGACTTTTGCACAAATTAGTTCAACATATCACACAAAATCTTCATATTAATAATATTAATCAGAATAATATTTATGTAAAATTTACCAGTAAAATGTAAATTATAATTTAAACAATACAAAAGTACTTTGCTAAATCTACGATAGTGTTCAATTTACTAACATATATGAATTTACAACATTTCAAACAGACTGACAACAATTGTTAAAACTTTGTAGAATAAAACCTTAAAATATGTTTTTACAAATTGTAAGAGTGTTTAAGGCGGGTGAAAAGGGGGTGGGGCGGCAAAGATGATCTTAAGACGAACAGGAAGCAATATATGCATATGATGTAGATTGTTCTGTGTGTGTTGCACAAAGAAGCATAACACAAATTATACATTCATATTGTTGCTGTTGTAAGTGCTAGAGGATGTGCAGCAGACATTAAAGACCAATATCTCCTGCTGCTGTTGTGGCTACCTTAACAGTATTTGTGTATTGTTTTAAACATGAACATGTATTAACTAACCACACATTGACAGCTCTACATATGCACATATGTATGTATATACAACTACTTCAAAACGATAACAACTAATTGCTTTCCCTTCAAAATTTTTACATAACGGCTGATTTATGCAATTTGTCATATTTGAAATTTTACACTTCCTTCCGCTCCAAAATGTTGTTATTATTAACAAACGTATGATTTAAGTTATAATTGTATATAGGTATGTACATATGTATGTATATATAAATAATTTAAGGCAAATGTATATAAAACTTTAAATATGATACTTGTCTCATGAAGTTATTTACATTTGGAAAGTTTTGCTTAGGTATGTTTGGTTCATTATGTTGTCGCAAAACAAATAAAGCCGACGTATGGTACAATTTTAGACTAGTTGTAGCCTAGTAATGGTCTATTCATGGATTAGTTATATGTAGTTTAAGACTAAACATACTCTAGCCATAGTAAAGTAATAGTCAAGTCAGAGTTAAGTCATAGTTAATTAACAAGGAATTCAAAACCAAATCTAAGTCTAATTAATTAATTTGTCGCACTTTATTCTAGTTGTGGTTCTGTAGTAACAAAATGTTTAGCAAATTAACAGTCAAGTTATAATCAAGTCAGAGCCACTTGCCATTCAAGTCATAGTCAAGCTATAGCCAAATTATAGTCTAGTTGTAGTTATTTAATAGTGAAGAAGGAATCAATTCTAGTTATAGTCTGCTTATCGTCAGTTATAGTCAAGTTGTTTCCAATTTATGGTCAAGTCAAATTCATTTCATAGCAAAGTCAAAGTGAAGACAATGCTAAGCAATAATAAAGCCATAGTCCCTTAACATTTAAGTCATAATTAATACATTGTCAAGTACTAATAAAGTCACAGTCAAGTCATAGTTAATTAATAGTGAAGTCAGAATAAAATCATAGTCTAATTGTTTCATTTGTCTCATTGTTTAATAAAATTCTATTTTTGGTCTTGTAGTAATTAAGTTTTTGTCAAGAAATAGTCAAATTGTTGTCCAGAAATTGCCTAGTCATGTTCAATCCAAGGACAAAGTCATAGCCAAGTTATACACGAGTTATAGTCATTTAATATTGAAGAAATAATAAAATTTACTCATAGTCTGCTTATTGTCAGTGCAGTCATAGTCAACTTATTTCCAATTTATGGTCAAGTCATATTCATTTCACAGCAAAGTCAAAGTCAAGACAATGCCAAGCAATAATAAAGCCACAGTCGCTTAACATTTAAGTCATAGTGAAGGCAATGTCAAGTTATAGTCAAATCATCAGTTCATCGTAAAGTCATAATTAAGTCATTGTTAAGTTATAGTCTAGTCAAAGAAAATTTTTAAGACAACTCATAATTCAATAATAGTGAAATAAAAATCAATTTATATTTTAGTCATAGCCTGTTTATTGCATGTCCTTTCATAATCAATTTATACTCAAGTCATATTGAAGTCACAGTAATCCCGTCATACTTAAGTCATAATCAAGTCATGATCAAACTATAGTAAATTCCCAGTCAAGTTATACTTTCATATTTATAAAAAAAAATTATTTAAAATCCATTTTAAGAAAATTTAAAAAAATTTTAAATAAAATGAGTATTGGGGAAGTATAGCCAAGGCATTGGGTAGTATGAATAAAAGAAAGTATTTGCTTTTTACTTAAAAATTTGTTTTAAAACCCAAAATATGTATGTGTTTTTTGTTTTTTTAAACAAATTATTTAAGTAAAAAGCAAATAATTTTTTTTATTCATACGACCCAATGTCAATGACCTAATTCAGTAAGAAGATTTAGAAAGTTTTTGTTTCAAAATACTTTTGTGTTCTTGTGCTTGAATTCTCTAAATGATTTCCTTCAAAAATGCTTGTTGTCTTTGGTAATGAAAAATAAAAATATTATTGCCATGTTTTTAAAACATAAAAATTAATTTAAAGTATTATACAATTGTTTGAAAAATATATAAAAATATACATATTTTTGTGTTGGAAATAATGTTTTTGAATAAAATCATAAAGCAAATACACGAACCTTCTAGCATAGACAATAAATAATAATTATTCTAAAGAATCACAACAGCCGCTTTGTTTCGTCCATAGACAAGAATTCTGTTCGTCGAACAGAATTAGGGCATTAATCAAATCACAATCAAGTAATAATTATAATAATAATAGTTATACTTAAGTATTAATCAAGTCACAGTCAAGTCATGATCAAGCAATAGGGAATTCACAGTCAAGCTATACTTCAATATTTATAAAAAATGTATTTGAAATCCATTTTAAGAAAATTTTGTATGAATAATTTTAAATAACATGAATATTGGGGAAGGATTGACTATCCATAGGCATTATTAAGGACCTAATTCAGTAAGAAGACTGAGGACGTTTTTGTTTGAAAATACTTTTGAGTTCTTGTGTTTGAATATTATTGGCATGTTTTTAAGACATAAAAATTAATAGTACTGTTCCACTATGAGTTATTTTTCTCAAAACACTTCGAAGTGTTTCCATTGTGCTTTTGTGTGTTTTGGTTACACGAATTTTCGAATTCAAATTGATTTATTATCAACGCCGCAAGCCTTATTATTTAGATTAGTAACTTTTTCACTGATTTTCATTTAAATAACATATAAATACAACTGATGTGGTTTCGACAATTGCTTAAATAATTTAATATTCTGTATTAGTGCCGTCTTTTATCAGAATATTGCGGGTTTTTTTCCAAGTTTCAGCCAGCAAAGCAGTGTAGCACTGACAAATTTCGTCATGTTTTGGAGGAAAACAACTTATTTAAGGTGTTTCGCTGATTTGAAAAATGTATGGGAAAAGATGTAGGAAAACAAGTTTTCCGCTCCAAAAACCGTATATGGAAACGTAAAATAAATTTAAGTATTAAGGATTAAACACATTCACCATAGCAAGGAAGCTACTGGCTACAAAATCTTAAAGATAAAATACACAAGTTTATATGAGAACGATTATTTTGAAGGCAACGAGGCAATAAGGAAACAGGCTACAGGTTGTTGTCCGTGCTACATTTGTCATCGTAGTCAAATTAAACTAATATCTATTTTTTATGGCTGCAAACCAAACAAATATTTACAATATAGCAAAATATTTAAAACAAATTATTGCCAAGAAATAATTTTTATTGCCAAATAAAAAAGAAACTTACAAAAGTTTAATTTTAATTACAAAAGTATTTTAAATTTTGCAAAGCGAAAATAATTAATTATCGATTAAACTGTAAGGAATGCAAAAGTCTAGTCATAATCTATTCAAACTCAAGTCTAAGTCTAGTCATTTTCTAGTCTTATTCTAGTCAAACTCTAGTCATAGTAAGAGCATATTCATAGTTTAGTGTAGTTGATTTCTATATTCGCTCAACTCTGTCATCTATAAATTAGTTTTAAAATATCTTAATAACAATTTATTTTCCCTTTGCTGACTGTAGCATACATATCTATGAATGGTTATTGAATATTATAATTCCGTAAATATAGTTTGTATACTTGTGTGTGCGTAAGTAATTCTATTTAACTTTCTGATGTATCCGTATAAGTATGCATAATAATCTTTAAAATCTCTTTTGCCTAAAACACATGTAGGTATGTATAGATGTGTCTACGTTTATGGAAATATTTGTTCTAACACACATACTATATGCATACTTATATACAAACAAAATTTCTTACATCATTCATGCTATGAGTACAGTCGAGACGAAATGTGTTTTTACAAAATTAAACAGAAATTGGGTTTGAAAATGTAACATGTATGTAAAATTATCATGGGCTTTATTTATTCTTTATAAGGGTAGTACGAAAAACTATAAGTCAAATGGACTCTACTTTTATGAGGTTTTATAAGGCACCATCCCTGCCATATATCATTTCTCTATTGCATTATGGTTATATCTCAAAATGCATTTTCGTAGTTAGTTATATAGAATCTTATTGTATTTTATCTTGTGCAAGAATTTCATAGAAATATCTTACAAATTCTCAGTTCTTAAGAGCTTCAGAAAATTACAAACTTTTTTTTTTGGTGGAAAGCTAATGCCTATGTCTATGGACGAAAAAGAGTCATGTGATTCTTTAAAACAATTATTACTTATTGTCTATGCGAGAAAGTTCGTGTTTTTGCTTTATGATTTTATTCCAAACATTATTTCCAATACATATTTTTTCATATATTTTTCAAACTATTGTAGAATACTTTAATATAATTTTTATGTTTTCAAAACATGGCAATAATTTCTTTTATTTTTGATTATCAAAGACAACAACCATTTTTGAAGAAAATAATTTAGAGAATTCAAACGCAAGAACTCAGACAAATCGTCCTAAGTCATAACTGTTTGAGTTATGACTATGTATTGACTATAATATGTGCGTTTTATTTCGTTACATGAATTAAAATTTAATTTTACTGAAGTTTTTTTTTTGAAATAAATTAGTCTTGGGTTTTATATTGCTGAGATCTGCAGCCTTTGGCGAAATATAGACTCAGTTTCAACTATTTATTTATATATATAAATTTTTTCTCTCTGAAACTAAGACACATTTAACTGTTTAAATACAATCTGATAGATTAGATTTAATTAATTTTTCTTTATTTATATGCTGCTGCTTTTCTATACACTCAAAAAAAAAGACATTCTAGTATTAAGACTTTTTTTCCTAAATTCAAGTCAAAATAATTTCTAAGTTTAAGTAATCTTTTCTAAGTTTAAGTAAATTTTTACAAAAATCTAGTAAAAATTACTTAATATGAGTAAAAAATAAAAAGTTCATATCCTCAAAAATAGTTCATAAAAATACACAATAAATTTCTCAAATTTCAGGAAATGTTTACTAAGAGTAAGAAAATGGTTATAAACTGAAGGAAATTTTTTATTAAGTACTAATCAATTTTATCTTAAATCAATAAATAAACTTTAGGAAATGAATTACTCCTGATTAGTTCATGAAATTTGATTTACTTAAAAGATGTAAAAAGGTATACTAAATTTTAGGGAAATATTTCCCAGTTTTAAGTATTTTTTCTTTGAATTATGGAACTTATTATTGATTTGCATTTAGCAAATTTAGTAAATTTTTCATATTTTCGAGGAATATTTGAACTTGAAATTTATTTTTTTGTAAATAAAATTAAATTTTAAAACTCAATAATTTCAATGCTTATTCAGGCTGCTTTGTTAGGCAATTGGCTAGAGTGCTTGCTTATCAATTAGAAGGTTGCTGGTTCAATACTTGTCTCCCCTCAAAGAATTTATATTTATGTATGGTGAATTACAATTAAGAATATAACATGAAAATATAAAAATAACATACCATGTGTGGTATAGAATTTAATTAAAAAATAAGTACTAGAAGAAAAGACAAAAAAAATTGGAAAATTTACTAAACTTGAAATCAAAGAAAAAAAACTTTTTTTTGCAAAGCTCCGAATTTTATGGGAAAATTTTACTTAATTTTAGGAAAATGTTACTAAAATATGAAAATAAACTAGTTCATTAATGAACTAGAAATTTAGTAAATATTGTACTGGTTTCGAGTAAAAACAGCTTTGGCGCCATACGACAACTGTTTTTTATTCAAATTTAGAAAATTTTCCTAAGTTTTTCAATACCATAATTTTGCCTGCCACTGTACTCATTATATATGACTTCAGTGTTATACAGTTGTGTTAATTAAATTTTAAGGTTAAAGTTTATTGCAACTAATTATTTATAAAGCTTAAATTGTGGCATAACTCAAACACACACACACACACAAGCACTCACACCAAAAAAGAAAATCACTTGCAGATATGCTAACAACTACATACATGTCATATGCTGGCTTATGTGTGGGTGTGGGTGTGGTTGTGGGTAAATAATTATAAGAATCCCACATGCCATTATAGTTGAATATATGTATGATTGTACGAGTATGTATAGCTCAAATATTTTGTTTTTGATTTCTTAAAATACAAACAAGTTAAATTAAGTATATTAAAATAAATTAATAAAATACCTCTTAAAAGTTTAATTGTTTATTAGCTTTATAAATACTTGCAGACATTATGGATTTAGGGGGTTTGGGGTAAAATTATTTTGTTTAATGTATGTATGTGGTAATGTGCTAGTAGATTTCTTTAAAGATTATTTTAATCAGCTCGATTATATTGTTATCATAATGCAAGCTAATGGGGATTTCAAAGTAAATATATCAATGTGGTTTTGTTTATGCTAGTTTACTATTGTGGAAAGTTTCAAGAAATTTTTAAAGATTTTGTTTTTGTTAAATAAAAGATAGTATTTTCTAATTAATTGAAAATTGATTTAATCATCAACACGAGCAATAATGCAATAATGGCCTGTAATAATGTCTTAAAGCAGTGACTCCACGTGGCCACACAGGAACTAGTCGAAAGGTATCAGATCGTACCATCTTGAAAGGTTAGTATCTCGAAATCAACTTAAGGCCAAATTTTGATTTTAGTAAATCAATGGTTGCGGTCAAAGCACTATGGGTAATTCTCCTCTTTTTTTGGCAAAAACTAAAAAAAATTAATATTGAAAATTTGCCATCATTTTTGTTCTTATATATCTACAGCCTTATTCATAAAACTTATTAAGGCTGTATAAAGGGGTTTTAAAACAAATTTTCATAAAAAATTTTTCTTAAAAAGGTTTATATAAAAGCCTTATGCCCTAATTCAGTAACAAGATTTAGGACGTTTTTGTTTAAAAATACTTTTGAGTTCTTGTGTTTGAATTAACCTAAATTATTTACTTCAAAAATGGTTGTTGTCTTTGATAATGAAATGATCTTAAAACATAAAAATTAAAATATTATACAATAGTTTGAAAAATATATGAAAAAATATGTGTTGGATATAATGTTTGGAATAAAATCATAAAGCAAATACATGAACCTTCTAGCAGAGACAACAAATAATAATTGTTTTAAAGAATCACAACTGCGGCTTTTTTCGTCCATAGACAAGAAGATACAATCGTCAAATAGAATTATGCAATTAATAATTTTTATAAGTAAGGCTCCTAAAATATAACAAATAAAATTTTTCCGTCACATTACTCTACCATTACGTTACAATATGCCTCCTATGCGGTTTGTAAACGAGTTAAAAGTAGTGTTTAAAAATTGTCACGCGTGAGAATGCGTGAGCGTGAGTGAAAAAGTATTTTGTTTTTTCGAGTTCTATGCAAAAAGTATAACAAAGAAAAAACACTTTTTAACATATTTCTACATTTTTGATTTACTGGCACATTATCAAGCGTTTTGTGCGTGATTTCAAATAACGATTGTAAAGTAGTAAAGCTTTTTATAATGTTAATATATATAGTTTTTAAAAATTATGAAAACTTAAAATAATGTTGAGGGTGAGTGGTTTTTAACATTAGTCAAAAGTTGTCACGCGTGAGAAGACGTAAGTGTGACTGAGATTAAGTGATAAAAACTTTAAAGATGTTAAGAGGGAGGCTTCCGAAGTTTGATTCCAAGAAATTATTTCAATCGGTCCTGTCGTTTGACTGTAATTAGTTATGGCCACAAAATTGGTAAAATTTCCCATAGTGCGCCGTATGAAAAGTAGCGCTTCCCTGTTGAAACCACATCTTGTCGAAATCAATCTGATCAAATTTTTCAAAAAAAAAAAAGAATAAAAAATTATTAATGATCATAAAGTTGAATTATGTTTGCAACACAATTTTGCCATAAAGCACCGTCTATAAGTTGCGCGAATTAATGACCGATTTTCAAAGTAAATCTTAGATAAATTACGGCATTCAATCTCTTAAAACTTTAACTGTTTTTGTATGGAAATTTCTATGGATATCGGATGCCGCAATTTGCACTCAAACTTTTGGTAGCGGTCTTCAACCATCAATGTATTCATTGTTAAATCAAATAAAAGAGAGTAAATGTTGTCATGTTCTTTAAAATATATTTATGCCCTGAATCAATAAGAAGACTTAGAACGTTTTTGCTTGAAAATACTTTTGAGTTCTTGTGTTTGAATTCTCTAAATAATTTTCTTCAAATATGGTTGTTGTCTTTGATAGCGAAAAATAAAAATATTATTGCCATGTTTTTAAAACATAAAAATTTAATTAAAGAATAGTTTGAAAAATATATGAAAAAATATGTGTTGGAAATAATGTTTGGCACAAAATCATAAAGCAAATACACGAACCTTCTAGCATAGACAATAAATAATAATTGTTTTAAAGAACAACATCTGCGGATTGTTTTCGTCCATAGACATGACAATACAATCGTCGAACAGAATTGGGGCATTCCCAGTTTTATTGTGATTTTTCAGGGCTTAGAATGCATAAAGGATGGTATTTAATCTTGGAGAATTTGTAAGAAGCTTGCAAGTTTTTTTATTATTTCAGCCTCAAGAAAAGTTTGAAATAAAATATTTTATATTAAATACATCTTTAATAAAATCCCTTAATTCTGCTTGAAAAAAATATATTAAAAATAATTCATATTAGTTTTTGCTTAACTTGACTTGGAACTTTAAAAAAATTATTTTCCCTTAAAAAGTTCATGAAAACAAATTCGACTTATTGAAAACTTATCACAACAAATAAATAACAATTACAAATCTGGCAACTATTAAGGAAAATAACAATGAAACTTAGTGAATGAAAATAGAATTTAATTACATGAAAAATGTGCGTGATGAGAGGAAAAAAGAAAAACAAAATCAATGCTACCTACTACCATTCATTCATTCATTAGAGCAAAGGTATAATAATCGCTTTTGGAGGGTGAACAATAATTTGAACACGCAATGGCAATGAATTATATATAAAAGAAAAATTAAACATAGACCCTTAAAGAAATAAAATTCTTTTCGGTTGCAAAAAAAGAAACAACCACCAACAACCAACGAAGCGGATTTTCCCTACAATTAATTACAGTAAATTAAACAAATACAACAACATTATGATGACAAATAAACACGGTAATAATTTCTTACTGATAACTAATGAGCTGCTGGTTTTTGTAGGCTTTTATTGTGTTAATGGAAAATCTAAGCTTGCATGGCGAAAGTTTTTAATTAAAATGGGGTGGGGAGTGCATGGCAAAATATTTCAAAAATAACTTCAATCATCAAATTGATTGAATCAATAAGAAATTTTTTTTTTTAATTTTTTAGTCATTACTCAAATGAAGAATACAACTAACTACACAGAAAAAATTATTCCCAAAAAAATGTTCAAACAAACGTGTGTTTTGAAATAAAATTTAGTTTCGGTATTTTTTAATGTTTCAGTAAATTATTTGTTCCAATTTTATTTTATGTACAAAAAAATCTGTATAGAGTGAAAATTCTTATTCATAAAATGAATAATAAAGTAAAATTTGTAACAAAATTTTTTAGATTAATTTTTATATTTAAAATTTGTTATTTTTCAGTTAAATTAATTTTTAGAAACTGTAAAAAAATTTGTCTGATTTTTTTTTACTCTTTTCTACAAATTATTTCATAGAGCTAAAAAACATTTTGTTTAATAAATAAAAAATTTGTTGGTTCAATTTTTTTGAAATATTTAAAGTAATTTTTGCAAAGTTTTTTGAAAATTTAAAATAAAACTTTTACTAATTTTTTTTTTAGAAAAGTAGCTAAGAATTGTTATTGATTCAGTTAATTTACTTTCTGATAATACGAAAAATGTTTGCGAATTTGCTTTTAAATTATAAAAAAAAATTGTAAAAGGGTTTTCTGTTCCTATTAATACATTTGACTGAAAGTATTTTGAGTTTAAGTTAACTTTTTTCTATAGTGCCGTAACAAATTTATTAAAAATAATTTTTTTTTTCAGTTAAATTCATACAAACAATCGTAATTTTTGACTATACATTTTGTCGCTTGGAGTAACGTCTGCGTGATAGTATATTTTCCGTTGATTTTTGTTGATAAAATTAACAGCACACAAATTAATGTCGCATAAATAACGACACAGCTGACACTAACCTACAGCGAATATCGTTAAAAATGTTACTCAATAGCAAATTTTATAAATTTTCATTATAATTATTTTAACGATGCTGTTATCGTAAAAACAGTTAGTCAATCGCTTTACTGATGTGAACATTTCTTTAAAATTTTTTTGTTATGGCATTTTTTTTGTTTTACCAATTTTTTGGTTTGTTTTTTGGAAATATTTTTTTAGTTTAGCCATTATTTTTTTATTAGACTTGGCGCTTCTTTTTCGTTTTTGCTATTTTTTTCGGTTGTTGTTTAGTTTCAGCGAGATTTTTGGTTGTCGCACTTGTTTTTCGTTTTGGCAACTTTTTTGGTTTTTTAGTTTTTTTTGCGAACTTTTTATTTCTATTTTGCACTTTAGGAATTTATTTTATTTTTGGCGATTTTTCGTTTCGAAATTTTTTCAATTCTGGGATTTCTTAGTATAAGTTTTTTTCAAGAATTTGTACACTCAAAAAAAAGACATGTACTATTATTAAGAAATTGTTTTCCTAAATTCAAGTAAAAAAAATTACTAAGTTTAAGTAATTTTTTCTAAGTTTAAGTAAACTTTTACAAAATATGAGTAATAACAATATGAGTAAAAATAAAAAGTTCATATCCTCAAAAATAGTTTATAAAAATACACAATAAATTTCTAAAATTTCAGGAAATGTTTACTAAGAGTAGGAAAATGGTTATAAACTGGAGGATTAGTTCATGAAATTTGACTTACTTAAAATATGTAAAAAGGTATACTAAATTTTAGGGAAATATTTCCCAGTTTGAAGTATTTTTTTCTTTGAATAATGGAATTTATTATTGATTTGCATTTTGCAAATTTAGTAAATTTTTCATATTTTTGAGGAATATTTGAACTTGATTTTTTTTTGTAAATAAAATAAAATTTTAAAACTCAATAATTTCAATGCTTATTCAGGCTGCCTTGTTAGGCAATTGGCTAGAGTGCTTGTTTATCAATTAAAAGGTTGCTGGTTCAATACTTGTCTCCACTCAAAGAATTTATATGTATGTATGGTGAATTACAATTAGGAATATAACATGAAAATATAAAAATAACATACCATGTGTGGTATAGAATTTAATTAAAAAATAAGTACTAGAAGAAAAGACAAAAAAAATTGGAAAATTAATTTACTAAACTTGAGATCAAAGACGAAAACATTTTTTTGCAAAGCTCCGAATTTTATGGGAAAATTTTACTTAATTTTAGGAAAATGTTACTAAAATATGAAAATAAACTAGTTCATTAATGAACTAGAAATTTAGTAAATATTTTACTGGTTTCGGGTAAAAACAGCTTTGGCGTCATACGAAAACTTTTTTTTATTCAAATTTAGGAAATTTTCCTAAGTTTTAGTTAATTTTTTTTGAGTGTATATATATATGACTTTCAAGATACACTAATACTTGATTTACATTAAGCATTTTTTCATGAAATATCATGAATTTTGTTGCACGCAACTTTGCGATTGCTAGTTGTAGCGATATAAAACAGAATATTATATAAAAAAGCACGTAGAATGAATCTCTGATCAATTTTTGGGAACACCTTTAATATAAATCTCTTCCAGGCCTCTTATCGAAATTTAAAAAATGTTCATGCAACTAATTTCATGAAAAAATGCTTTAATGTAAATCAGGTGTACGTTGCCAAAATTACATAAAATGAAGTTATGAAGACCCGCCTGCTAAAACTTTTCTAATTCAAAATTGCTGTGTGACCTGTTAACCCTGTCCTCAAGAAGTTGAAATTGGGAAGTTTAAAAAAATTATTCATTTGGAAATCTCTCGGACTATACTATTGAGTCGAATTTGTTTGATTTCTACCAGAAGTCTTAATATAACTGTAGTTTCCTCATCTCTTTCCTTAAAAACATAATTTTTTTTTAGTAATAGGGCTTGCGTTCATTTAATTTTATTCTCCCTCTCTCTCTCTCACTCTCTCTCTAGATATTTCTACAATTTCCTTTTGTTTTTGCTACCAATCCAAATTTAACGCCACGGCATGTCAACACAATTGTTGTTAATTTCGCTTAAACAATGAAAGCAAAAAAAAAAAATAAAAAAAAAATTACATCGAATTTATGACCTTGTTGCACACGTAAAATCTAAATAAACGACGAATAAATATGTATGTATAGAAAAATAAAACACTGCTGAAGTACAACAACGATATTAACCAAAAATTTAACAATACCTGTGTCAGAAGCAAGGCCAATAATTTCTTTTAATACTTACACTATTATTACCAAGGCTTGAAATTACTATGCTTTGGCTTATTCTTACACTAGCAGGACTTTTGACTTTTGAAATGTGATGTCTTTTTGCCAGTTCAACTGCTTAGTGGTGTAACTAACGTCTACTCTGTGTTGTAATTTATTATATTGTTTTTTTGGCGACTTCCGTTTTCCGTTTATACTGCACTACAAACATACAAACAATAGCTAAACAATATATACAGACATGTAAAATGTATGTTGGGTAAAGGAAGTATACGGGCACACTTTGTCGTAAACACATCATAGTTTATGTTTTACTTAGGACTGTAGAGCTGTTATTTTCTCTCTCTCTCTCTCTCTCTTAATGTCATTTCTTTAATTTTGTAGTATTAAAAAAGTACAACAATTACTCGTGCCATTAATATGTGATATATATGTATATATATTTAAAAATGCTCTACAGCAATATTAAAATAATTTGGAATATGAGCTCTTGAGCAAAACGGAAATTTTTCTCACTACGTTGTTTTGTTTGCTAATTTTTTCATACTGCAAAAATTAATAAATATGAGATCAAACGCTTTTTAAGTAAATTTTCGTACCCTGGTTTTAAGTTACCTAAAAAATAAAACTAAATCAAACTCTTTCTTACGTTTAAGTATCCTACAATAAGGCTTAGCGTTGTCAACTTTGAAATTTCAAAACGTACCAAAATGGAGAAAAAAGCGCGCCATTTACAAAAAAACGCACCAAGCTTAGAATTTCTTTTTTTTATTTCAAAATGTTTATTGAATTAATATTTTGCATAAGTATAATATTATTTTTTTGTAAATGAGAAATTTTTTTAGATTAATTGAACTGTCGGATAATTAAAAAATAATTTTGGATTTGTTCATATATAATATACTGAATACCTCGACCAAAGAAATATATGACTTATACAAGTTTCATAATTAAGTCCACATATATTAATTTGTAAAAGTTATAAATTTTTAAACATTAATTTTACAAATTCTGCTTAAAAATTTTAAAAAAGATATCAAAAATTAATTATTCCAAATTAATAAAGCTAATATTTTCATCATTATTGTTATCATAGGGTCATAAAAAAGATTTAATTTCAAATTGTGATGTTTTGTAAACATCATTACTATTAATATGTTAGTTAACACTATCAGGAAGTTGGTAAAAGTTTCACAACAAAAATTTTCCAGTTTTAACCCACTGTAGTGTTCAATTTGCGTTGGTGCCACCAAAAATTTAAAAACGCACCAAAATTTAAAACAAAGCGCACCACGCACCAACTAAGGAATTTTTCGCACAAAAAATTTCAAAAAGCACCCAACTTGGTGCGAAACGCACGAAGTTGACAACACTGATAAGGCTTAATCATATCGGTAGAAATCACTGCCTACTCTTAGGCTGAACATGATTGTCCTATCATAAATGTTACATATTATACATTACATAACACAGTGCAACACGAAAAAATATAAGCTTATACGAATACCACTACGTGATAAAAGACCAAAACAAAAAGTCGCGTTATGTGGAGCCTCGGTGTCATTTTTTACAAAAAACTGATAATTTTCTCAGGCTCATATCTTGCAAACCGTTCGGAATTTTAATCTACTCTTTGAGGCAAACTTGTAGCTCTTGTCATAAGAAACAAAAAAGGTGAGCATTTAAAATCAAAACAACTTCATCTTCAAGATAAAAAAAATTAAAAAAAATTTTTTGCGATTTTTTTTATAATTATTTTTAATGTTAAAGTAAAGAAAAAACATATTGTTACGGAAATAGCCAGGTTTTGCGCTTAACAGGGTTAATACTTTGCTGAAACATTTTAGTGGTCTTATGCGAAGTATAAAGAGGGGTGAGACATTCAATGGTAAGTCAGTGCAGTTGAATAAGTATGTTGTCAGTCAGAAGTCTGTTGATAATTAAGCTGTGAGGAGTCTGTGCTTTACAATACGTGAGGTGGTAATCGAAGTAACTATAGGACAGTCTATCGTTCAATTGAGACTATAGTAGAGTCTATTGTGATGACTGGAGAAAAGAGTAAAGAGAACAGCACAGCTGATAGACGTGTGTAAGTAAAGCTAGTTAGTCTTTATTGCTGTATCAACTGTGAGTGTCGGCCAGAGAGTTGTTATTGGTGTATCACCGGTGAGTGTTAGCAGAGTAAGTCTCGTGTGTGACGAGCAGCAGACAAAGAGGTACCACGGAATACTAGCGCAGCCAGTTAGGAGACGTGCATATACAAAAGTGGAGTGGACGCAGTGGTAACCAGCTGTGAATATTGAAGTAATTTAAGCTGTATTTGTGTTTTTAAGCTCTTGATAACTTTAGTTTAAGTATATTTGTAAATAAAATTTGTATCATTATTAATTTAAATTACTAAACTGGGGTCTAGTATTCATTTGCAAGCATTTTTAAAGAGAGAAAAGTGTAACAATATGAAAATAAAAAAATTTCCCGGACATTTTTCACTTTTGCGGCTACCTAAGCGCTACCCAAAAGGTGCTAAGAATCATTCCTAGAAAGTTCGTATGTTCAAAAAGTTATTTATTTAGATGTTAGGTAAATTTTTGTAGCTGACTGTTTCCTTGAATTTTATAGGGTTTGCTACCTATGGATCTGAATAGGGGGAAAAAGTAAAAAAAAATTAAATTTTTGATTTAAATTTTTTGCGATTTTGATCTTGAAGATGAAGTTTTTTTGATTTTATATGTTCAAAATTTTGTTTTTTAATTATTTAGTACAAAAGTTACATATTTGCCTCAGAAAATAAATAAAAACACTTTGCAAGATATGAGCCTGAGAAAATTATCAGTGTTTTGCAAAAATGATATCGAGAACCCAAATCTTTGGGGGCCCATATATAAAATGCATGACTTGGGGCAAAATTGCGGGAAATGAGTATTTTTTGATTTTGTCTTTTATCACGTAGTGGTGTCCGTCAATGATTATATTTTCATGACCTTAAAAATTGCACACAGTGTAATTAAATGTGGTGGTTTATTAATTTTCGTATCCTGGTTTCGATTACTGAAAGAAAATAAATCAAAAGGAGAGCAAACGTGTTCTTTTATTTATTTTCCTACCCTAATTTTAAGTAGCCAACATTAAAGCATAATTACCGGTAGAAGGAACTGCCTACTTTTAAGATGAAATTTGTGGTCTTACCATAAATGTAGCATGTTATACATAACATAATTAAATATTGTCTTTCATTTATTTTCGTACCCTGGTTTTAAGCAGTCTACAGTAAAGAATATATATACCGAGAGAAAGAACTACCCACTTTTAGGCTGAACGTTTATTGTCTTACCATAAATATAACACAGGTAGTATACCTTACATAATTAAATGTTGTCGTTTATTAAATTTCGTACCCTGGTTTTAAGTAGTCTAAGAAAGCAAAAAGAAATCAAACATTTATATAAAATATATAAATTTCCAACCCTGATTTTAATTAGCCTACATTAAAGCATAATTATAACGGTAGGAAACACTGCCTACTTTTAGGCTGTACTTTATTGTCTTACCATAAATTGTGAATATAAGTTTTTAGAATTTAAGCTTTGCTTAAACGAAAATCTTTTAATAATTTTAAAGCAGCTACGTCCAAGCCATATGCACAATGTTCGCCTTTTTCAAAAGAGCTTTACAACAGCACAAGAGCCAATCATATCTCGGGGAGAACAATGATTGGAGATACTTTGCATATAAACAGGAATAAGTTGTAAGAGCTTTTAAAGCTGTTTACCTCAAATGCAAGTGTCAGAGTATTTGTCTTTACTTGCAGCAGTTTTAAAGTATTACAGAAATTATTATGCGATATTGCAAAAAGAGTGCTTTAAATTCGTTTTGGCCTTACTTATAGACTCTTTCACTCAGTTCTGTTCAATGTATTTGTAAAACTCTTCTGATATGATACTTAGGGCCGTTTTCACAACTTGCCTTTAGTTAAAGGTAGGATTTTGTCTGCCCGATAAATATCTTTGCATTATTAAAATTTAAATTTTTTATTGTTATTATTATCAATAATAATAATATGCAATGAATAAAAAAATAATAAATTAAGGTTTTATTATGCAAAGCCATTTTTAGGGCAAACAAAATCCTGCCTTTAACTAAAGGAAAGTTGTAAAAATGGCCCTTAATTTGCTACTTTCCTTACCTTAAAGCCTTTTATATACTGCTTGATGGTTTTTTTTCTTTAGCTAAACATCAAACTAAAGTCAAATTGTAAAGCCAAAGGCCGTTTAATAAGCTTTTTATTACACAGTAATAAAAGACGACAAATAGGGGTTAATTATGAGTTGTACTTTTTTGTTTCTGCTTAAAGTAATGTTCAATAAAATATAAAAAGTATTGCTGTTATTTTATTTAAGAGTTTTCTTTGGTAATTCAAAAGAAGCTAAAACAAACAAATATGTATTTGTAAAGGAAGTAATTGTTTAAAAATTTTAAAAACTTATATTCAAAAATATTCTAACACTGGAAATGAAATCTATTTAAAATAATTTAATTTTAGTTAAATGGAGGCAATTATCATAAGGCGAAGTTGTAATATGTGTATGGTTCTTAATGGCTGCCTACTAAAAGCAGACATTCAAGTAGAAACTAGATGATACCTTTTTGAAAATAATATAAGTATAGTCGTTGTTGGTTTAGCCAGAGTATATGCTGATTTCGTACTATCGATATTAGTTCAGCACAAACATATTAAACAATTTTAGTTCCTCAACAAATTCTTTACTTTTGCTTTATATAAGAATACAAATTTGATCTCTGTATAAATTATTAATTCACTTTCACTTCTAATCGTTTATAATCTCAATGATTTGACTCTTATCATACCAAAATTTTATACAGGGTGGCCCAGAAAGACCGAAGTGGTGTAAATTCCTTATAACTTTTTATTTAAGACATATTTTTTTAATTTTTTGTTTTTTAAATACAGTAAATTTATAGGGAATATTTTTAGATTAGTTGTTAAAAATGATATCCCGCAAGTGGAGGCCATTTTCTGCATCGCACAAATGATCTCTTTTCAACACATTTTCCATGACCTTTCGCAAAACTTCCGGTGTTATGTTGTTAATTTCTTCTGGAATATTGGTTTTTAATTCCTCAATAGTCCTAGGCTTATTAACATAAACTTTCCCTTTTAAATAACTCCAAAGGAAACAGTCTGGAGCGGTTAAATCCGGGGAACGCGGAGGCCAATTAAAATTGCTTCTACGCGAATTTATTCTTTCCCCAAAGATGTCGCGTTAAATAGCCATTGTGGCCCTCGGAGTGTGCGCTGTGGCTCCATCCTGTTGGAACCATATTTGCGGATGGTATTCCACGGCTGGCCTTACAAAATTTTCCAACATGGCCCGATATCGGTCACCATTGATGGAAATAGCGACATCTCTTTCATTTTCCAAAAAATATGGGCCAATGATCCTTTCTGAAGAAACACCGCACCAAACAGTACACTTAACTGGGTGTAATTGTCGTTGATGAAGTACTCTCGGGTTTTCCTTAGCCCATATCCTAAAGTTTTGCTTGTTAACAAACCCATTTAATTGGAAATGGGCTTCGTCACTCATAAATAAGTTATGAATAATGGAAATGGAAAGAGCACATTTGTGCGAAGCAGAAAATGGCCACCACTTGCGGGATAAAATTTTTAATAACTAATCTAAAAATATTCCCTATAAATTTACTGTATTTAAAAAACAAAAAATTAAAAAAATATGTCTTAAATAAAAAGTTATAAGGAATTCACACCACTTCGGTCTTTCTGGGCCACCCTGTACTAGCATTTAATGTTATTTAACCAAACTATTTAATTCTATGATAAGCTAAACTATAAAACTACTGCATAACACTTGTAGTCATTTATGGCAGCATAATTACTAATTAACATAAAAACCTGTGTATACACTTAGAATAATAGACATTTAAAAAGGATAAAAAGCTATATACAACAATATTGTTATAATGCCAAAAGTTAATGTTCTAATTTATCTCGTAGCCTTAAAATAAAAATACATAAATGACATCTACATATATTTTCCTTTACGCGGTGTAACATATGGTCAACATTTTCATTTATTTTGATTTGAAAAATATACACACTCATTTCGCATTGAATATTCAACATGTTAAATAAATATTTATGAATGCTTACTCAACACAGGACATATATGAACATCATTTGTGTGTGTCTAAGTGGGTGTACATGAATAAAATTCTACTCATTTAACTGAATTTATGAAAATTAAAAAAAAAAACAAAAGCACACGCATTTACTACAAGCACAAAATTAAAATATTTATACTGGTAAAACAAGCTAAGCGCTCTAAAGTCCTTGGAAAATTTTCAAACATTTATTTTAGCGAAGCTTTGTAAACACACCAAATTATGTGACTGGTTGGAAAAGTTTGGTGACTCAATTTCAGGCTCTTGTCTGGGATTTTTTTTTTGGAGAAACTAAGGCTAAAGGCTTAGTAATAAAGAACGCTAAGAGCATTAAAGACTTTTCATGAAAATTATTAAACAAATATTAGTCTCTTCAACTATTATAAATGAGCCTAGTTTATTTGCAAGTTTCACTAACAGCATCCATGGTATCCAGAGTAGCAAGCCGTATCGGTGCGGCTGGCGGCTAGCCAGTCAGCCGATTTTTTTCGACAAGCCAAGCCGCCGCCGAACCACTCGGCTTATCGGCGGCTTAGTACTCAGCCGTTATTTTGTCTTTTATATTTTATACTTTTTCAAATTTCGTATTTAATATGATAGCGAGCGTCCCGGAAAAATAGTTATTTTTGCTTCCACATAAAAAGAAAATGTTTATGTGAATAGTAACGTAGCTGCGACAACACTTACGTTCTCTTTTGGAGTCCATTCTTAAATACATGCACGTTTACATAGACTTTTTTGTTTAAGCAATCAGGCGACTTTTTAATAATTAATTGTACAAAGCTTTTTGTTTGTTGGTCCGTAGTTCCAATAAAGTAATTAATTTTTAATTCAATCGGAAAGCCTACATAAAATTTATGCCGAAGGCAATCATGAATAAAATTCCGCGAGAAATTTTTCAAATGGAAAAATTCCAACTAATAGCAAGTAATAGGGAAAAAAGTTCTAATTTGAAAAATGAGATATTTCTCGCGAAATTTTATTCATAATTGCCCTGATAATCTAGATTCTAGAATATGTTTCTATGGTTTAACAAATAATTTACGAAGCTATTTTTTAGGTTATCAAATACTGCAATATTCAAACTATTGCAAAATAAATAATGTTACAACGTGGTGATTCAATAATTCACGTATTTTTCTAAAAACTGGGTTAAAACTTTTTTTCAAATGCCTAAACAAATCGGCGTTAAGCCGTTCAGCCCACGCCGCCGAAAATATTTGTCTTTCAGCCGCAGCCGAAATTTTTTGCTCGGCTTGCTACTCTGATGGTATCCCACCGAAGTAGAAAATTTTTAATTTTTTTTTGTGAAAATGCAATATGGCACTAGGGCACAAGATCTCCGTATAAATCATTAAATTTATTTTTTTGCTATACCAATATATGAAAAAAATGTACATCTTTTTTTTATCGCAAGGATCTTTAAAATGAGAATCAAAATGGAATGTCACTAAAGAAAAGTGCAGACATATTGTAATAGGAAAGTTCAACAGGTGCAAAAGGGTCCGCTATAATCAGGAAAATAAAAACATTTTAACAACTTGATTAAAGTTATCAATAAAAACTTAAGATCTGTCAAAAAAAATTTAAAATTTTTCAACTTAAAATTTACATTTCAAGCTTGAAACATAAAAGTGTTTGCTATTAGCGGTTTATGGTCAAACAGAGCAATTTTTGGTTTGTTTTGTCTCTATACTAGCGGTTTTTAATTGTGAAAATCTTACAACATTTAAACATTTTGTTTCCGTTTTATATAGTTTGTTCTTTCTAACATTTATTGTTTCTTTCTATCAATTCAATATCAAAGCAATGAAGAAAAAATTAAGTGTCATTAAGGTGCAATAACTTTTGAATGCATCCAAAGATTTAAAAAAGGTTTCATGTGAAACAATCTACCAGTGCATGACAAAATTTGCTTCTTTTTATTGGAAGTATGCTTAAAATTAGAAAATATCTTTTATATCCTGAGAAACTATAGATTAACTTTTTTTAAATAAAATTGTTACCGAAATCAGTTAACTAATTTTTATGCAAAATGGTATGCAAACTATAAGAAATAATTTCAGTAAATCGCAAGTTTGACTCGCACACGAAGGCTTCCATACAGACACACATATGCCAGCCAAAAATTACAATACAAATCATTAATTGCTGCAGTAGTTCTATTTCGGGTGCATAATTAATGAATTTAACACATAGTTGCCATAGGACAGAAGTCATCTAAATAACTGAATGGCATTCTCTTAAAATAATGTCTAGAACAATTTTTTATATAAACAACAGCCCTAGAATATAAAATTCAGTACCTGTAGGTATTGGTTTTGCATTAAAAGTGGTAAACCTTTGGCACTAATTCCGATTTTTTTTTGCTGTGTTATAATACTATACGAACTTTAGTCTATACAATCGAATATCCTACCTGATATTCGAAATAACCGTGAAACTATTTTCGGCTTTAGGTGATTTTTTTGGTTTTCGCGACTTTTCTTAGTTTTACCGTTTTTTGTAGTTTTTGGGATTTCTTTTATCGGTTTTTGTAGACTTGGCGTTTTTTTTTTGTTTTTGGAAGCTTAGTTTAGTATTAGCGATTTTTTTATTTCTGATGTTTTTTTTTGTTTCGGCAATTTTTTCGTTTCTTTTTTAGTTTTAGCGATTTTTTTTGTTTCTTACAAAATTTTTGGCGATTTTTTTGGTCTAAGCGATTTTTTAGTTCTGGCCATTTTTGCGTTTTTGCGTTTTGGCGATTTTTTCTGTTTTTGGCGATTTTATCGCGATTAACGATTTTTTTGACAATTTTTTATTTAAGCGTTTTTGGAAATTTTTCAAGTTATTTTTAATTTTTAACTGACATATATTTGTTGTGGTAGGATAAAAGTTTTACATAAAATAAATAACTTTCAGGTCTGTAGCTCCTATGGCACTCGAGCACATAGCCTGTGACGGACATTGTAGCGAAAATAATGGGGTTCCTTTTCACCTTTAATGTGCTTAAAATTTTTTTAAATAATATATATTTATATATATTTATGATTTTGTTAAGCTAAAGTTTGTATCGCTTTGTAAGAAGAAATTACTTGTGATAATTATTAATAAGCAAATAACACCAAAGTTAATTGTAAATATTTCTGACAAACACGTAGTAGAACGGAACAACCAGCTCTTTTCGAAGGCCACTACTCCTTTGTGATCAGCGTTCTGTGTGTGGTTTCAGTTGATGTAGATTTCTGCTTTATATACTCAGCTTTTTATTATATAAAGAATATGTGAATTGTTTTGATTCATCGTATTACAATTTGCTGAAAGCTTTTCTTGTAATGAAAGTTCAATTTTACCATCTCTAAATTTAAAACAGTTTTGTAATTGCCATCTTTACTACGAGTAATTATGTACAATATGTTAGTTAATTTGCTTATTTTTGTTAGACTTAAGGCAAACTTTTTTAGGTTCTTGCTATTAAATATATTTTTTTAATTTTTGCCACAGGCCCATGGCTATTAATTTTGGTTAAGTTTAGTTATTATTGTTCGAACTTCATTTAATTCTATATTTATGATTTGATTAGGCTAAACAAATACATTAATGATAATCTTAAATATTCCGACAAGCACTAGTAGAATGGAACTACATGCTGTTTTAGAAGTCCACTACAACTCCATCATCAGCGTTCACGTGCTAAATCTACTTTGTTGTGTTACTTGATGCAAAATTTTCATTGCAAATGGAATATGTAAGTTGTTTCAATTAATCGTATTACAATTTTTTTAAAGAGTTTTTTGCAATGAAAGCTGAACCTTACTATCAATTATCTTTAACAGTGTTGCCATTATGTGATCATACATATAACTATTCATTTGCTTATTATAATGCAGTTACTTATTGCAACGAGCTTGCTAGAGCAGGGCTTGCTAATATTTTATCTCTTTCTCGCCATAGATAAATAATTTCTCCTTGATATTTTTATATTTTAAATTGATATTTTGGCCTTCAACATAAATCATGGCAGAAAGTCTGTAAGGCTTAAGTCCGGAGAATATGAAAGCGATTTTATTGAAAAAAATTAAGCAATAAAATTGTTTCAACTTTAAGGTAATAAAACACCATTTTAAATAATTTCTTGGTACATTTTTTGCTTTACCATAAACTAGAATTCCTACTGGACTGACTATTGAACCTAAATTTAATGATAAAAATATTTAGTTAAGCAATTCCAACTTTGCTCTAGTTTCATTGCATAATGGGCGGTAGATGCGAAAATATTTTTGCACAAAATCTCCAATTTAATAAACAACAAATTTTATATGCGTATGTAAATGTTTGCGCAAACATTTATGAAATGTACAAAATGCATAATGAAAACAAAAAATATATGCATAAATGCAGCATACTTATGAAAATACAAGCTGCATATATATATATATATATATATATATATATATATATATATATGCGTTTTGTATGCAATCTAAAAAAAAAGAAAAAACTATATGAACAAATTCCAAGTAGAGGAGGTGAAAAACAACTTTATAATTATCATATGGACAGTGAAATTTAAAAGTGAGCAGTGACATAAAAATGAACAATTACTGGTTGAACAGTAACTGGAGTGTAATTCCAACTGTGATATTAGAAGTTAAGAAAAGGCTGTGATATTTTATTTTTATTTTATTTATATTTGCAATTATTTTTTACGTTATGTGTTTTATGTTGTACATGTTATGTCTCTTTAAAATACATCCTAAAAACTTAAAAGTAAATTGGAATAAAAGATAAAATATATTTCAATAAAAATAATTATCCCTGAAGATGTTGGAAAATCCCAACGAATCGTCGGATACATTAAGAATGAAATAGAAAACGTCTTTTATTTACATTTTGAAGAAGTTGAATGCCCTTGAAAGCCTGAATAGATACAATATCTATAAAAGTACATTAATTGATATTAAAAATAAGGTCGAGAAATTACATACAAATGCTGGTTGGGAAATTTTTATAATTACGGGCAAATTTTTTTTAGTTGTCATATACATATATAATTTTGAAAATAAAATTTAATATATATATATATTAATATTCAGTCTTACACCCTTATTCTGAACTTTGTGACAAATGACAAAATTATAATAACAAATGACAATTTTTATATCTTAAGCAATGAAAAAATTGTCATTGTTATAATTTTTATTTTGTCACAGAGCTTAGAATACGGGTGTTAGTGCAAGTCATAAAATAAAATCAAGATTTTTTTCTGACAAATGTCACTCTTTTTTTTGTCCAAGTCCTTAAATATAGAAATGGTTTGGGTCCAATGCTACATCTAGTGATACCTTGTATTAGATCCATTTCGTTGTGTTAAAGTATCGCCTGACGTCACAACCTTCACCAATTTCCGTTACATCCGATAAGTAGACTAGAGTGTATTTTCCTAAATATTTATATTGCTTAGTGTACAAAGCTACACACTTGCAGAGCAGGTGATAACTCTTCTCTTCATTATCCTGTTAATGTCCTGTCCCTGTTTTCTGTACATTTTTTTCAATACATGTTCATTTATGTTTTTTTTGCATTTCCAATACAAGTTATTTATTTACTAACTAAATTACCATACAAGTATTTGAATGGAATTTTATTTGTATAAAATTTATAATTTTATCATCATTATTTTCATACTTGTACACTCGCTGTAAAAACGTTTTGTAATTAGGGCAACACACATTAGCCATTTAAGCCATCTACTTACTTACAGTCGATTGGCATTGTTGTACTCTATTTCATTCCATATGTTGCAGAATCACTATTATTGTCTAGTCAACTATTAACAATTTGTATCAAATTGATTTCACAACGTGCTGGCTTTTATGTATTTAGGTATATTGGTTTCATTCTATTGGTTGCTTTACATGACATTGTATTTGTCTGTGTTAAATTATCATATTTGTATGCTTAAAAGAGTGCGTGCAGAAGTATGTATGCGCGTAAGCCATGGTATTGTTATTGTGAAATCATTTAATAAAAATCATTACATTATTTCCATAATTATGCGGATCAATAAAAATCAAAATGCATGTGTTATTTTTTGGTATCACCAAAATTAAAATGGATTTGTTATCAATAGTTTGGAAATATGGCTAAATTGTAATTAAAATATTATTAAAAGAAAAAACATAAAACACTTATGTCATACATAATGTTATGCTTTTAACATTTAAAACCCTTTTTCTGTGGACTCGAAGACTTGCAAGTGAAAAAAGAGACCAGTATACTAATTAGGGTTAAGAATAACTAAATACACTTATACTAATCAAGAGATTAAATACACACACACATACTAATCAAGAGATTAAATACACACACAACTTAAATTTCTTAACTCATAGCTGGCAACTGAGAGAAAATCGGGAGAAATGTATTTACGTATGTTTATTGATTTGTATTAGAAGCCGATTGATGTTCGGCACTCTGGTGCCAGTTTAAACAGAATGGTTTTAAATGTCTCACAACTGGTTGCCACGATGTCTGTTCTGCTCTGTGCTGGTAATGAATCAGGGCATGGATTGACAATTTTAAAATTGTACCAACAACCTTAAAAAATTTTACTTCTTTGGCCTTAATTGTACTAAAATATTTATTCTAGTTCAAATTACATATTTTTATTTGTTTTTATGTGAATGTGCATGTGCTACAGCATCCGATGATTTGGAAATGGAATAGTTCATATTTTTTTGATTTCCTTGCTGCGTTTTGCTTTCACCACACTGGTTTTAAATAAAAGAATATGTACCAAAAAAGGTACAATTGTACTCACTGACTTTACTTTTACACACTTTTTCAAGACTACCAACTACTTTCAACTGATATTTACTCCTTCCACACAATAATTAACTGAGCTCTTAACAGACAACTCTTTACAATAAACAACTGAACTTTATTTAGATTGTCTTTATGATAGACTAATTTGCTAGCATCAGATGCGTTGACATTTTTATACTTCACACAAGGTTTCCAGAATGTGACAGCAGCGTCTAGACAATTTCAGTATTGCTTTCGATCGCAAGACCATGTATGTGTGTCTGTATTATCATGTATGTGTGTGTTTGTATGTGTGTCTTCTTAACAAGCAGAAGCTATTTAATTTTTAGGGTTCCGTACACCAAAGGTGAAAAAAGGAACCCTATTGTTTTCGCTACGCTGTCCGTCTGTCCGTCTGCCCGTCTGTCCGTCTGTCCGTCACACGGTATTTTCTCAGGAACCGTAAGAGCTACGGACCTGAAATTTGGACAAAGTATGTAGAACCTTGGCCACTACAACAACAAATACATGAGAATTAGAAATTAAAGGGTGCTCCAAAACGAGCGACGAAAAATGTTAAAATCTCATGTAATATACATACAATTGTATGTACGTATGTATATTGACACTTGAAATTTGTAAAATTAGTGTATTTTTATATAGACTACAACAATAAACATTAAAATATTAAAAAATTTAAATTAAAGGGTGGTCCATCAGTTAATGCAATTTTGACTATGTAATTTTGACAAATTGCTATATCTTGGAGACCGTAAGAGGTAAACTCTTGAAATTTTCAAAAACGGTAAAACTAAAAAACCCGAAAATTATAAAATCGCCAAACCGAAAAAAATCGCCAAAACCTGAAAAAATCGCCAAAAATTTAAAAAAAAAATCGCCAATGCAAAAAAAATCGACAAAATTAAAAAAAATTCTAGCACTAAAATAAATCGCCAAATTCGAAAAAATCGTTTAAATGAAAAAAATCGCCAAAATGAAAAAACGCCAAAATCCGAAATAAATCGCAAAAACGCGAAAAATGCGCCAAAACCAAAATAATTGTTTAGTGATAAAAAAATCGCCACAATAAAAAAAAATCGCCACAATTAAAAAAAAAATCGCCAAATTTAAAAAAACGCCAAAATTTAAAATAAACGCCAAAAACCGAAAAAATCCTCAAAACGAAAAAAAAGTGGCAAAACTAAAAAAACGCCAAAACCAAAAAAAATCACCTATATGAAAAAAACGCCAAAATTAAAAAAAAATCGCCAAAATAAAAAAAACGCCAAAATAATAATAATTGCCAAAATTAAAATAAACTTCAAAAACCAAAAAAAAATCGCCAAAACGTGAAAAAAGTGCCAAAACTCAGAAAGCGCCAATAAACTCAAAAAACCCCAAACTAAAAAAAAACGCTTAAAACCGAAAAAACTCAAAAACGAAAAAAATGCCAAAACTATAGTTTATATTGTTCGTATTGAATTACATATCTCGTGCCCGTACGGAACCGTTCGTGCGCGGTTCAAAGTCGCACTTCACTGAATTTATTGTTGGTGCTTTACTTTTTTATGTTTAGTTAATTGCACTTGTATGTGCTACGCATGTTTATTTATTTCTTTAGCTAAACTATTTTTGATTATTTTTTTTGCTTACCAAATGTTTCTGTTCGCATATTTTTGCGTAACAATAGTTACATTTAATTCCACTAGAATGAGTTTTAATCAGGAATGATTTCTTGTTGAGCTTAATTTCATTCTTATGGAAAAGGATGATTTCTTGTTGAGTTTAATTCCATTTTTATGGAATGCAATATTTTTATTAAATATTGTTATTAATTAATGCAATTTTCTAAATTTGAAATTTATTTGCCTGTGGTTCAGCTTGGTCTATATACGTATTTCATTGGCGCTTGAACCAAATCATCAGTAGACTTCAACCACAAATTTTGTACAGTCCCAAACCTCTTACTTTATGCACAGACTTTCAAAAACTATATGAGAATTCATAAAATAATAATATTTTTGAAAATCACAAAGACAAAATAAGCTTAGTAGGCTTTGTAACTCATACAAAACCCAGCAAATAATTTATATTCGATATGAATCTATTTTATAAATTTCTTAAATGTAATTTTCTAAAGTTGAGAAGAAATATTAAGGTACGGTCATGTTCTGAAAATCATTTCGTTTTGAAATCTCAAAGTTTCAAAAATGAAAAACAGAATTCTCCTTATCAGACAATTTAGCGCATTCGAAGTTAAGTTCGGATAAAATATCTCAAGCATATGCAATCTTAAAACAAAATAAAAAGCTGCAATAGTTGAGCTTTCTTGTAAATGTTTTTCCTGAAATATGTCGGTTTCAAAATGAAATGGTTTTCAAAACCTGGCCGATACAATTTTTAGTTAGGGAAAATGACGCCATTTTTTGTGCCACCATGCACTTCATCAGCACCCATGTGAGTCTACTCTGGCAGCGATAATTTCTTAGTATAAGCTGTTTAGCATGCATTTTTAACAAAATAGGATATGCCAAATTATTATATGGTGTATAAAATGATTGATTTACGATCGGTGAAGGAGATATTCTGAATAACAAGCAAGTTAAAGAAACCATTTGTTTAAAGGACATTTCTTAGGGGATCTTTTTTAAAAGGCATTTTGATAAGGTATTTTTTTTGAAATGTACTCTTTTTAAATGTATTTTTTTTTAAAACTATTTTTTGATACACTTTTAAGTAAAATCTAAAATATTGAATAAATATAAAATTTTTAAACATTTGTCAAATGCTGTGATGATAGATAAGTAAATAAATGAAAAAACTATTTTGAAAATGTACTTTTTTCAAAGGCACTTTTTCAAAAGATTTTTTCAATAACTTTGCTTGTTTTTAAAATATACTTTTTAAAAAAATTTTTTTTCAACGAGCTTTTTTCATGGTACTTTCCTTAAAAAGGAATTTTCTGTAAAGGTTATTTTCAAAAGGATATTTTTTCTTAAGAGAGAGACCCTTTTCTCAAAAGTAATTTTTATAATGTACTTTTTTGAAAGGTATATTTTAAGGTACTTTTTTTGAAAAGATAATTTTTTTAAATAGTACTATTTAAATTTTTTTTTATTCTTGATTTAAAATATGCTTAATAAAATAATAAGAATATTTATTTTAAGGTGAATTTTTTAATGACTCTTTTTTAACGGCATTTTTAAAAGGTACTTTTTTGAAATGAGCTTTTTAAGAAGGTACTTTTTTTAAAAAGGAACTTTTAAAAATAGTGTTTTTAAAAGGTACTTTTATAAAAAAATATTTTTAAGAAGTACTCTTTTGCAAGTGTATTTTTTTAAAATAAATATACTTGTTTTAAAATAAACCTTTTCAAAGTATTGTTTTTAAACCAGTTTTTTTATAAGGTAGTTTTCTTATTATTATTATTCTTATTTATTATTTTTTGATAAATGCGATTTTTAAATTGGAATCTTTTTCTTAAGATGCTTTTTTCCTTAAATATATTTTTTATGAGGTTCTTTTTTGAAAAAGCATTTTTTTTGAAATAGTGCTTTTTTAAAAAAGCACTCTTTTGGTAGAGTACTATTTTCAAAAAGTATTGTTTTGAAATGGTTCTTATTTTCTCAAGGGGTCTTTCTTTTTTCCTAAATCTATGTTTAAGTATATTTTTCAACTAGTTTATTAAAATGTGCTTTTCTAAAAAGTACCTTTTCGGTTAAGTTATTTTGAGGACAGAATTTCTATATTAAGGGATTTAATTTTAAGGTAATTTTTATGAAAACGTACTTGTTTTTATATTGCACGTTTCATAAAATGCAATTTTCTTAAATAGTACTGTTTGGTTACTTTTTTAAAAAGCACATTTGACAACGTACTTTTTCTTAAAAAACACGTTTCCTAAAAGGCACTTTTCTTAAAAAGTACTTTTCGATTAAGTTATTTAGATGTACCTTTTAAAAAGATAATTTCGCAAAGATAATTTCTTAAAAAGTACTTTTTAAAACGTACTTTTTCTTAAGAATCACATTATTGAAAAAGGTACTTTTTAAAAACTATGTTTTTGAAAAGGTACTTTTTACAAATCACGTTTTTAAAAAGGTACTTTTTCGAGTGTACTTTTTCTAAAAGTTTTTTGTAATTTTTTTAAACAAGTTTCTTAATTTTTTTTTTAAATGATGTTAACTGAAACATAATTTTATTTCTAAAGATACTCTTTTCTCAAATGTAATTTTTAAAGGGTACTTTTTTAAATAAAATTTTTTTGAAAAAGTACTATTTTGAAAAAGTACTTTTTTGCAAAGCACAATTTGGGAAAGGTTTTTTCCTAAATTCATATATTTGTGTTTTAAATCTAACTTAAACTAGTTTTTTAAAAGTTACTTTTATTAAAAAGTACACTTTTGTTTAAGTTACCCAGCAAAAAATCTTACACATTACCTTCAGAACTACTTGTCATATAATGAGCTACTTTTGTGATTACCAAATTTCAATTACTCGTTTAGATAATGTGATTTACCTAAAATTTTAAAAATTATGTACAAGTTGCTAAATGAGGTGAGTGATTTTTTTAGATTAAATACTAAAGTTGCCAAATAAAAATAGTAAGTTCTTCTCAAGAATCGATTTTATTCTCACGCCTTGTTAAAATCATTGAGTTGTTAATCCAGTAGGGAAGAGCTTCCACTAAAAATGCTTAATTCTAAACCCGATTACCTTTTTTGAACTTTTTGATGGTAATTTTTAAAACGGATTTATTTTAAAGATTTTTTCTCAAAAGTAATTTTTTAAGGTACTTTTTTGACAGGTAGTTATTTCGAAAAGGTACTTTTTTCTAAGGGCAGTTTTTTAAAATATAATTTTTTCTTAATTTCATTTAATTGAAATGATGCTTTTTAAAAGGTTCTTGGAAAAAGTACTTTCTTAAAGAACTTTTGTTAAAGGTACTAGTCGAAGTCTAAATCAATAATAATGTATTTTTTCTAAGGTATTTTTTTGGAATCTACTTTTCGATAAGGTATCCGAATAAAAAGACTTTTAAATGTTACTTTTTGAAACGGTACTTTGTCATATCACATCAAATAATATTCTACTGATGTATGCATGTAAAGAAAATTTTCAGAACTGCATTAGTTGCATACTAATTATATGTGGTAACAGTTTCTGAAATCTTTGTATATATTTCAATAGACTTAAAGGCTTAATAACTTTCATTTAATATTATATTCAAAAAAGTTTGAGAGGAAAACTGAGATCCAAAAATCAATAATAATAAAAATATTAATAAAAAAGTTTACCCACATTATGGAATACAAAAGGTAAACTATTTTATTTTACAATATCTTAAGTGTATGTTGAAGTCAAAATGAACTGCTACTACAATTCTTGGTCTGCATAAAAATATTAAAAATTTATATAAATTTAGAATTCAATGTCAAGTGTGCTAGTGGCTTTATTTTAGTTCAATTGAAATGTAATAACAATAAAGTAAAAATAAATAACACTAAAATAACAGAGAAAGAACAAAAGACAAAAACCAGTAACTTTAAACACAAAAAAGAGTTTTCAAAATTACATAAATTTAATATTGGTATGTTGGAAAAAATCCTTGATTTAATGAAAAAATCTGAAAAATGCAACATTTGCTAGTTTCGATGACACTTAAAAATAGGAATCAAGAGCACATTTTAGTACTTAACATTAGCATGATAATGGCGTTAGTGATTTGTGTCCAACTACACGTTTCTCAAAGTATTCAACTTAACTTACAGATTTTCAGCGATGAACATGTATTTGGTAATGAGAACTAGAACATTTTTTTATACATTATTTATTCTTTACAATTTCATTTCAACTATTTTTTTTTTGCCTTTAAAAATTCATACATACAAGTATATAATTGATTTGTAAAGCTCAACATCATGTTCTTAACTAAAGTTAAGCCAAAATCTAATTGCATTGCATCATACATCACATACATACATACCTTGTCAAAAGGTCAACAGATTCGGCAACAACATAATCACAATGACTAAAAAGAAAAACATCATCATCATGATGGTCGTCATTATGTGATCGAAAATATTTTGGGTTTTGTGATTTTGAACGTTAACCTGCTCTCAATTCTTGGCTAAAAAATTTTTTTAAGTAGCTTGTGTTTCACCGTTGTGTATGGAGGAAACAAAATCAATACAGACACATATACACATACACACACATACAAGCAGATACTCTAACTTGACTGGGCAGCTCGAGTTTTTGCTGCTTGGATGGAAATTTTCAAGCGCAAAGACTTCAGAACAATGAGTGAAGCAGAGAGGTGGAACTGGGAAACAAGATTAGAAAAAGAAATAGTTTACAATTTTTCTCTCTAATATTTTTTATGAATAAAATTTTTAAATTACTTAAAAATTTTCAATATCTAATATATAATTTTTTTTTGTAAATTTTTTTGCAACAAAAAATATAAGAGAACATAGAGTTTCCTTACCTTGGTTATAAAGTTAAGTTTTTTTACAAGTTTTTTTCTTTTGCACGCCTCTGTTTTGCATATACTCTTAGGATTTGTGATGTAAAAAGCCATTGACATGACTGGTCATGCTCTTAAACTCATGGTACAAAATTTTTGGTTTTACAATTTATGTTCTATTAATATTTGTTCTATTGAAATGTCTGCAGTCATACAAAATGCAAACAGTATAAAATACTAGAAGCAACAGCAATAACCACTACAGAGCTACAATTGCAACTCGATATAGATTTTAGTTACATTTTCAACACACTTCAGTGTAAAATCAACAAAATTTCAAATACATACAAGCACATACACGCACACACAGTTGTACAATTAAAGTATTATATACTAATAATAAATACTATATTGCATATTGATAGTTATGTAAGTGATTGTGCATAAGGATGGCTCAATTTAATATAGAGAAAAGTTTAAAGAGTTCTCTAAAAGAAATAAAAATTACCAGGCATTCCAATAACTTCTCAAAAACTTCCTACTACTGCCAGAATAAAATTTTGGAGATCCATATAATTGATTTCTTGAGGAGCTAGGCTAGACCATATGTTACATTATGAAAAATGTTACGAGCGGACTTTAAGAGCCATGCTCTCCAGGACGTCATATGAATGCATCAGGCTTATTTGTCTTCGAAAAGCCTAAATGCTTCGAAATAATTTTTCATTTCATTTATCTTTATATTCTAAAATGACTAAGTAAGCTTTAGGTTATAAAGAAATTAAGGTAAGTGTAGATGCAAATCGTTCCTGAAAGAAATTCGAGTAATATTTGAGGCAATAATGCAGAATTGATCCGCATATTGCTATTCATACTTTGTAAAACTTTCATTAAATTTTCTTTTAGAGAGAAAAGTAAAATTTACTCTCTGTTTCTACAACCCAGATGGTCGACTTGAGTATAAAATTTATATGGAAAGCACTATTTTTTTTTTTGAGTGACTTTCACAAAAGTTTTCTAGACGAGTCGTCTGCCTGACTCGTGTTAACTGCTCATTAATTATTCCTTTTTAAACTGCTTTTCTCTAAAATTATTTTTTTTGTATTACGATTTTCCGATAAATGAGCAATATAATGACTTTTTTCTTTTTTCTAACATAAAAATTTTAAATAATATAATCTCAAATTTATTTTTTTTGTTAAAAAAAATTAATGCATAATTTTCATCACTCATACGCAGCACCAGGGCTGTCAGATATGGCGATTTATCGCCAAACGTGGCGATTTTTCAACTTGCTGAGCGTCCAAGTTTTTGGTTTGGTTACGCGGCGAAATAAATTTGTTGGCGATTATTCTGGCGATAAATAAATTAGTTGGCTGTTTTTTTTTAACAAAATGTAACTTCAAAAATTTTCTAATTCAGGAAAATCAGTTTGTTGAAGGAGTAGCTTCAAAAATATATCTTGCCAAAACTCATCTGCAAGAATTTAAAACAGTTTGATTTTGATATTTTTTCTTATATTAATTATAGTCATTAATGCGTTTTGAATTTGGGTGAGAAAAATTTATAAGAAATAAATTTTTGGCGATTTTCTCATAAATTTGTATACCATCATTTTATAAAAATAAGTATATTGTTACGTTTAAATTTTGTTAAACGTGTGAGTTCTTTTGATTGCTCAAAAATAAAAATAAATAACAACACGATTTTCTTACTTGCAACTGAACTTCCTTTTATTAGTGACTAAACCAATTACAACTTGTCTTTTCTTATTTACTTCTTAACGTTATTATCCACGGCACGATGTCTTTTACTTTCAACGATGTTCACTCTACTAATTTCCAATTAGCACTGACTTACTTGTTCGTTCACAACACAACTGAACTTCACAACTGACTTATTCACGACTGACTCAACATTGGTTGCATCGCGCCTTTTATACTGTGCACCAATACCACCAGAAGTTTCAAGCATAGTCCAGACGATCATTATCATCTTAAATGTTGTTTACTAAGTGCCCAATTAAGTTCATGTGGTAACTATGTACATACATGTGTATATGCATACGTGTGTACATCATTAACTAAGCAATGCGTGGTGGTTGTTTACCTTTTGCCTTTCGTTTGAATTAGCATGTATGTATGTGTGTGTGTAAATATGCGAAGCTTCTTAATAAGCAGATGCTTTTTGTTGTTGCTTTTGCTTGTTTACGTGTTACGCATGCTTATTTAGTTATTTGCTACAGTGTTTGCACTCGAATATGTGTGTACGTTTGTTGCTTTAGTTAAATACTTCTAGATAGTTCTTTGCATTAACCCTGTAGGAATCTTTTTACGTAACAATATATTAAAAATCTGTTATATAAAAACAAATTTATTATCAAATATTTATTAAGAAAAACTACATAAAACTGATTTTTGGCGACCTTTGGCGATTTTTAAGATCAATTTGGCGAAATAGGTCGGAAAAAAATCTGACAACCCTGCGCATCACTTACAACAATGTACCAAAAGTATGCTAAGCTTTAATTACAAGTTTAACACTAAGTAAATATATTATTTGTACGCAGCAATTTTATGCATTTTTCACAAGCCCAAAAATAGCTTTCGATCCCTCAGGTACGTATAAGTGATATTTAACCTCTTTACGTACCTTTTCACAATGTGTGGTTAAAAGATAACAGGGACTTAAACGGCAAGTTTTGTTTAAAGAACTGTCAGTTAAAGTTCACGTTAACTCTTAACCATACATTGTGAAAAGGTACGTTTGAAGTATGAACATTGTTCATACTACATATATGGCAAAAATTTTGTGTAAATGGAGAAACATCAGAGAGAAATACATATTGGCATACATTCATAGTAGAGATGGGCGCGTGTAAAATTTTTCCAACACGACACGAACACGAATATCAAGACGCTCAACACGTACGAAACACGCACGCAAAAAATTTGGTCAACACGATACTGCACAGCACGCACGAAATATTATTATTGGTATGGCGTTGAAGGTCAGAAAATATAATTAATATTTTTTCAAGAAAGGCTTTTTAAAATATGGCACCGAGTTGGCACTGCCAGCTGATACTATCTGCCACCACAGCTGATACTATCGGTTTCGGAACAGAACTTTAAGCTTCAAAGGCCCATACAATATCCATAAATATGCTAGTGTTGTCTGTTTGACGATACAAAATATTAAATTTTTTCTCTACTGGAAATTCATTCATACATATTTTACATCTAAAATACTTTCGTGTTTTTGCTCAACACGAAACAAATCGAACACGCTCAACACGAATCGAATCGAACACGCACAAAATAAGATTTTTTGTCACGAACACTTGACACGTGCCCATCTCTAATTCATAGTCAAAACAAAGTATACATATATATTTTAAAAGTTTAAAACCAGAAGTATAATCGTCGCTTTTGATAACTAGCTGATTCAATCACTTTTTTCAGTTTGAGTTTATGGCATTCGATAGCGAACCATATTATTACATTGTACGACATCGAATGCCATATTCTCAAACTGAAAAAAGTGATAGAATCAGATCGTTATCAAAAGCGACATTTGTACCTCAGTATTAAGGTACAAAATACTGGTTTTAAACTCTTGTTTTGACAATGGCTATGCGCCATTCTATTGATGTTCAATGTTGAATTCTTTTTAAAGCGCTCTTTTTTATATACATACATTTCATATAAAATAATTTCAATAAAAACATTTATTTCAAAATTGTATCTTTACATAATGCATCTATAATAAACCAATTATTATTTAATTATTATTTTTTTAAATAAAAGTGAGTACATACATACATAAATAAATACAAATAAATAAATGGGTAACTAAATAAATAAACAAATTAACAGATAAATAAACTATAAGTTAAATTAATAAGTAGCACAGAAAAAATTTCTGCTTTTTGTTTAATTACTAAATTTAAAAACTTAAAGAATATTTTTACTGATAAAGAATTTTTGAAAGTGAATACCAAAATTCGTAAAAATTTAATATAATGGAAATAAACGAATTTTTTTTATTTATTAAAATAGTGTACAGAAAATAATGAAACTTAAGAAGAAAATCTGTCATAATTTTTTTTTGTGTAAGCAATATATGTTTTATCCTTAGCTTAAAATGTATAATTTAAGTAGAATTTGGTACAATATTTAGTAACGCTTTTGTAAACCTACGCCTTTTCCAATCCTTCTGACGATATATTGACTCTGTATCAAAAGAATCAAGTCAGTTTTGAGTACAAGAATGAAATAAGCCAATTTCAAACAGCCAGTTGTGAAGTGAAGAGGCTTCTAGTGAAATCGTTCTGCGTCGATCGAATTAAATGTAAGCCGCAGAGGACAAAGTCTGGCCTATAAAGTGGGCGAGGAAAAATTTCCTTGCCAATGTTTTATAAATATGTGGCGTTAAACTGGTCCTGCAATATGTGGTTAAATACTGTTGTGGTAGCATATTGTAGCTGCATATCTGGTTGAATATTCCAACCGTTTTGTTTTTTGAAAATGCTCCTTTTAAATGAAACAATTGTGTTCGGTATAGGTAGAAGATGATGGTCTTCTATTGACAACAATAGAGCAATACGGAGCACCACATCGGCCTTGGCAGTGATTCTTATTGCTGGTCGCGTTCCACATATTGTTTCTTGCACCTAAGGTCACTTTAATAGAAAAATTTTCCATAGAAAGAAATGGTTCTAAGGAAAAATAGTTTTTTAACCGTTTAATGATCGTTTTGGACATTTAAAGTCATCTCTCATGATTCAATGACTAAGTGAGAAAAATTGACGAGTGTGTATCCTCCAAAATGCCGAATAAATTATTAAGGATACAAATAAAGTATAAAACTTATTTTACCTGTTGTAAGTCCTTAATTTTTATATATGAATAAATTCTCAAATATTTTAAATTTTAATTGAACTATAGTGAATTTGAATCAAAAATAATTTCTTAATCGGTCTTAAGTTCAGTAATTTCACTTATTATTTAATTAAATATATATATTAATTAATGTGAGTTTCTAAAGAGGAGAAGGGAAATTAAACTAAACTTATTTTTAGCTAATTTCAATTAATATTGTTCGAACTTAATTTGTTTCTATATTTATGATTTGAAAAGGCTAAAGTTCATATCGCTTTGTAAGCCAAATTACATGTGAGTGATAATTATTAATGAACAAATAACACCAAAGTTAGTTGTAAATATTCAGACAAACACGTAGTAGAACGGAACAACTAGCTGTTTTCGAAGGCCACTTAACCATCATCATTACTGTTTTTTTTTGTGTTTGGTTCACTGTATGTGGTGTCAGTTGATATAGATTTCTGCTTTATATACGTATCTTTTATGTAAATGGAATATGTGAATTATTTTGATTCATGGTACTTTAATTTGCTGAAAGCTTCTAGCACTAGACTTAATTAACTTGGGAAAATACCGATGTTATATCTGATTTAAGTAAATAAATACTCATATTTTAAATTTAAATTTAATAAAAAAATATAAAAAGTTATTTTTCTCTCATATAGAAATTGAATGAAAGTTCAGGAATTATTGCAATCAAGCTATTCTATTACTCATACATTGGTAGAATTTTGTATTTCTCTTTCATCATCAATATAAACGAGTTTTATTTGGGCAATGCAAATATATTTTTGTATTCACCTTTCTCCAGCATATTTATTCATTCCTGTGGAAAATTTAATTATAAAATTGTGTTTGCTATTTTATGTGTTTTTTTTTTTGTTTTTTTGTTTCTTGTACAGTACAAAGAAAATGCCTTAAAATTTAAAAATGCCAAAAAAATTAAACTAAAGATATTAAATGACAAAATATAATTTAACTTTTATAGTGTTAATTTTAAATGAAAATTTTATTTAAATATGCAATAAAATATTTGAGATTTATTTAAGAAAATTTGAAACCTTAGTGCCGTAATAAATATACTTCAAACGCTTCCTTTAGTCTTTTAGCCTTTTAGCATAATTTCAAATAATTTTTATCAGCTTGTGTTTTTTGAATTTTGTATTCCAAACATTCAAAGGCTTCTTTTTATCAATTTCATTTGGCCGTGCTACTTGTTTCCGGTTTCTTTTTTCATGCTTAAATAGATGAGCTGTGCAGTGAAGAAGAAAAAAAAACAAGACATTATAAATGTATGACTGCAAAATGTTTGTTCACTATCAAATAAGGGTAATTAGCTGGACTAATAAAATTAGAGCAGAAATATTTTCAATTGTGCATAAATATTATTAAGAAAAAAGAAATTTTGTAGTTAGAAAAGTCTTTAATTAGTGCAATAAGAAGTGGATTTAAATTAATAAAATTTTTGAAAATATAAAGATTTTAAGAAGTATTTATTCTTTGAAAGCCCGAACAATACAAAATTTACTTTGTTTGTTTGATTGTTAATCTTAAGTCCTTTAATAATATTTTGTAGTTAATTTTTTACTAGACGGTATTTGTTGTGGGCGGTGTTTGTTTTGTGAAATTTTTGTGCAATAGCAAATACTTATTCAAGCCTCAATTCGTTAAAAAGCCATTTACAATATTAAACAGACCGAAACTATTAAGGAAATAAAGAAAAAATTAAAGTTGTCCTGTCGGCTGTAACGAATAAATTTTACTTTTTAATTTAACATATTATGAAGAAGTATTTTTCCTTTTAGAAGTTTATATTTTATGAAAGCAGCCACTAAATTATAGTTTCTGTATTAATACCAGCCAACTTTTATGGAAAATTTATATAAAAATTATTATATTTTCTAGATGAGTTCACTGTTTGTATCTTAGAAACCACTCCTTATTCTGATTTCTTAAGATGGTTTAAAAATATTTTTTTAAAATACAATTTATATAAGTTTGACGGAACTCTTAAGTAGACTTCAACCCAAATGGGTTTGAAATTGGCTAAACATATACTATGATGTTTCATTTTTTTTACATAAACTCATCAAAAGGAATTTTGAACGAATAACAATTTTTAAACACTTAGTTTAATTTAAATTTACAGATATGAAGCACTTAAGGCCACTGTGGCTCTATTGCACATTAGTTTGACCGAATTAATTATTAAAAAAAATTCACCACTTGTTACATTGTTGGAATATATTCTGTGCTTATATATTTATAAAAGCTTTGAAGATCTTTTAGTTGTTCCCAAATAATTTAAAATTTTTTTCCATTAAATTGCTTAAAAATTTTCATTATTTTATTATTTCATTTCATTTCATTACAAGTAGGGTGTCAAAATTCTACTTCATTGTACACATTTCCATCTATTGTAACAATTGCTATTTACCCTCCCTTACTTCAATTTTATTTTCATAGTTATTGTAATTTGTATTTATTTACTAGATATTTATTTAATTTAATAATCATAGTCAAAGTTTGTAGGAAACTAAAATAAAAACATAAAAACTTACGAAAAGTAAACGGAAACGGAAGCAAAATTATAATAATCAAGTGGTTAAATATACTTAAGACTCTTGCACAAAAGTACTTCTAAGAGTAAATACACTTAAGATGATGAGGATAATGATGATGACGATGATGATGATGATGATGACTACGTTAACGATGATACACTTTCAAACTGTAAACAAATAAAGTGATAAGTGGTGTTGATTCCAGCTAGAGCTTTATTAATTAATAAAGAGCGGTGGGATGAGTGTAACGTTGATGAATGATAGTGGTCAATTGAAGACAACAAACAAACAAACACACATTTACAGGAAGCCATAAATTTATAAATAATTTTGCATGTATGTATTTGTTTTTGAGATAAGGACTATCTGCGACAAAGTAAATTGATTAAAAATAGTTTAAACTTTTAATGAAAGAGGAAAACATACTGAAAAGTTTAAAACTAAGGTTGATAAAAGTGAGCACTTAGTTTTCATTGTATAAAACTACACTTTGAAGAAATTATTTAAAAAAAAATATTTTTATTATTTATTATTATTCTTTGCAAAATTAAAAAACTACTTTTGTAAAAGCACCTTTTAAATGAATACCTTATATAAAATTTTATTTATGAATAAATATATATAAAAAAAATAATTTTTAGAAAATTAGTTTTTGATAAAATATCTTCAAAAAAATTCATAATAAAAAAGTACTCTTCAAAAGACCGACAATATTTTAAATAAGGGCTTATTCAAAGAGTATCTCAATTTTTTTAAAATTCCTTTCAAAAAGTACCTTTTGAAGAGTAACATTATAAAAAAAATATTTGAAAAAAAATTTTAAAAACGTACTTAAAAAAGTAGATTTCAAAAAATTTTTCTTTAAAAAGCTCCTTTTACCAAAGTATTTATAAATAAAGTCTAATAAAGAAGTTCACTTTCAAAAAGTACCTTTTCAAGAGAACTTTATAAAAAAATTCCTTTAAATTATTTCGAAGTTCATTTTTACGAAATACTTGGATATTAAAAATAACCTAAAAAAGTACCTGTTGAAAAGTACTTTCTAAAAAGTACCTTTTAAAAATGTACTTTTTAAATAATTACCCTTATAAAAAGTACCTTTTTAAAAAGTACTTATTAAAATAGTACAATTTAAAATAAGTACATTTTAAGAAAGTACCTTTTAAAAGAGTATGATTTAAGAAAGTACCTTTTAAAAAAGTATGATTTAAGAAAGTACCTTTGAAAAAAGTACCTATTAGAAAAGTACATTTTGAAAAAGTACCCTTTAGGAGAGTACCTTTTAAATAAGTGCCTTATAAAAGAGTACCTTATAAGAAATACATTTTGTAAAAGTTTCCTTAAATTTTTTCAAAGTCAATTTTTAAATAGGACATTTACTGCCAGTTCATAGAAGTCATGTAAAAATTCTTGTCTGTCTATTTATATCGAAAACAAAAACAAATTTTGAGTGCTTTGTTTTTGTTTTCCATATAAATAGGCAGGCGAGAATTTTTACATGGCTTCTATGAACTGGACGTTAAAAAAATTCTTATAAAAAAGTATAGCTGAAAAAATTATCGTTTTAAAAAAGTACTTAAAAAAATACCTTTTTAAAGGGTATACATCAGAAAAGTGCATTTCAACTAAGTACCTAATTATTAAAGTATATTTAAAAAAAATTACCTTTAAAAAATAACTTTTAAGAAAGTACCTTTTAATGTAAGTACCGCACAAAAACAAATCTTTTAAAATAATAATTATTTCTTAAAGTACCTTATAAAATAGTATCTCTAAGAAACTACCCTTGGAAAATGTCCATTGAAATTTTTATAAATTACATTTCTTTTCTTATTAAAAAATCTACTTTTTTAAAGTATATTTTACAATAGTACGTTTCAAAAAAGGACCTTTTTAAAAAAGTACCTTTAAGAAATAACTTTTTTTAGCATTAAACAAACTTTTAAAATAATATTTTTTTTAAAATACGTTCTAAAAAACACCTCTTAAGAAAGTACCTATTAAAAAAGTACCTTATAAACAAGTTCCTTTAAGTTTTTTTAAATTGCTTTTTTATCTTCAAAGTACATTTTTCAAAATACATTTCAAAATAGTACCTTCCAAAAGCAGACATATTGAAATAAGTAAAATTCAAAAAAAATATCTGTTTAAAAAATAATTTAAAAAGTTATTAAAAAGTACCTTTTAAATAAAGGTAAAATAAAGGAACTCAATTTGAGAAATATCGTTTTAAGAAATAACCTATGAAAATGAATACCTTTTAAAATAAAGATAAAATACATTGGGGCAAACAAAGTATACTTTAAGATTTCAGAACCAGTATTTTGTATGGGAATACTGGTTTTAATTTCTTGAAGCTTACTTTATTTTGACTATGACTATCCGCAATAGAGTATATTTTAAAATAAGTACCTTTTAAATCAACACCTCTAAAAAAATAATATAAATACCTTTTTGTAAGATTAATACTTTTTAAAGAAATAAGTTTTAGCATATACATGTTGAAAAAGTACCTTGAACGATTATCTTTTGAAAAGGTACCTTTTGCAAAAGGTCTTTTATAAGTACATATTTTCAAAAAAACTTTTAGAACCAGTATTTTTAGAAAAAAAAAACTCCTGAGGCCTTACCTTTCAAAAAGTTTTTTTTAGAAAATCAATTAAATTAATTTTCTGATTATAATCAATTAGTTAATTGATTTACTTACCTCAATCAATCATGAGAACTTCTCGTAAATTTAGTGTTTAAAATGGTTGGTTTTATTTTAGTCTGCATCTTGCATTTACAGAATTTGCTTAAAATTAAATGTGAAAATCCGACCTTAATTTTTCCTCTATCCTGGAGTGATATCTAACAATCTAGGTATGTGGTTATTACAGCAAACATCATGTTTGCCATGTCATTATTTTTTTTAAATTGAGTTACAAAAAATAGTAAACCAAGATTTGTCTATACGCAATAAAATGTATACTTGTTATAATATTTTATTAAAGAAAAGGATATTATCTTTTACAAGTCCTTATAAAAACCTTTAAGCCTAAAAGTGTGCTATAAAAACCTAACAATTGGTAAGGTTTTTTGACTCCGTGTAACAATATTTTGCCACAATTTGGCTTGTGATGGCATTAATAAAAGAAACAAAGAGAAAAACAAAAAATTACTGTGCCATAGCTCCAGGGATATGAAATGTCTTTATAACTTCTGTTTTTTCTTGTTTGAAGAAATCTCTTTTTATGTATTTTTTTGTTTACCAGAGAGTCATGTTTTTATGTGTTATATTTTGCTATTTGATATTGTATGACAGTGTATTTTTAGTGGGAAGTTAGAAAAAAATATGTGTCTCTTGTTAACGTTGGGCAAAAAAAAAAAACAGAAACTTCCGTACACAATGTATTTGAAATTGAAAAATATAAATAGAGAGCTTATGTTTACCTGAAACGTGTGAAATTTTTTTTTATTCAAAAAGAAACGTAACAATTGCATTAAAAGCAAATTGTTTTATTTTTACACTTCATTGTGTACAAAAAATTTTTTGCTCTAAAATATTTAGTAATAAGGAACTTTAAATTTAATTCGTAAGGTCTTTAAATTATCTTCTTTTGATACGAAAATTAAAAAAATTAAAATTTTTATGAGATACTAAAATATGTCATCATCATGTCATATTTTTGTTTATAAATTTTAATATTGCTCCTAATATTCTAAACTGTTTAATTAAAAGCATGCCTTAGTTTCCATAAAGAGAGATTGTTTTTGGGGATTTTCCTGTATTTCTATTATGCAAAAAAAGTTAGACCGAAATATATTTGCTAGTAACCAGGATAACTCAATTCGCTTCAAATAAAATGGCACTTTGGTTTTATCCGGTGTATGAGAATAAACAAAATATTTCTTAAGTATTGTTATGTGTCTTTTATACTATGGCGGATAAATCAGTACCTGGATTCATACAGTAGATTTTTTCGATCTAAAAATTGTAATATTTATCGATATATTTATTCGTTTGCAGTAACGATAATGTGATTCTGTAATTTTTTTACGAAAGTGTAAATACATTCGCCATTAAATTGCATATCATGTGGCATACCTGGATACAAAATATCAAAATAAGCGAAAAGCACAAACAAGAATTCGAGAACATCTATTTGTTCCGTTCTGCAAAGTAATCGTCAGAAAATTTACAATTATTTTTGTTGTTATTTGTTCATTAATTGGACTGTGCTAGTGCAAAAATGTAACCAGTGGGGGACCTGGTGGGTAAACCTAGTTCGAGTACGCTGAATTCAATGGTGCTAATCATTTTTTTTTTGGTTAGCTCTTGTCTAAAAAATTATTAAGATAAAAACTTGATTAAAAGCACCAAAAACCGCAACTTTTCCCAGTTTTATACTTTTCATTAATTTTTATATCAATTAAAAGAACATATTATGGATGAAAATGCGTCCTAAAGACATTAAAAAAAATAAAAAAAAAATATTAAAAAATTGCACCAATCAAAAAAATTATTGCCCAAAAAAAATTGACGCAAAAAATTAAAAAAAAATTAAAATTTTTTTCCAAAGAGTTTTCTCAGGACGCAAGTTCATCAATACATGTCTTTTCTTGTGATATATATCCACATTTATCAACCAGTGATAGAAAATTTTTGATTTTTTGGTCCTTTCAACCAAATTTTCAATCTTAATTATTTTTTAAACAAGAGCTAAGCTACAAAAATCGATTACCGGAAATTGTTGCGGTATCAGTATCAAACCTGAAATTTTCAGTGAATACTAACAGCCTCATTTATAAAAATTATTAAGGCTTTATAAAGGCTTTTTAAGTAAAATTTTTTGTGAAAATTTGTTTTAAAAAGCCTAAATAGCTTTCACAAATAAGGCTGTAAAAATATATTACATTTTACCAATAAATTTAAACTAAAATAGAAATGTTACCTTAAATCCCTATTAAACACTCCGGCACTGCTTAGTAAAAAGAAAATCTGTGCTCAAATCTAACCATTCGTTTATTTGCTCCCTTGTCACCTAACACTTTAATTGAACGGTTTCACCACTGACTGGCCGATAGCAAATCACCCAAGTGTGTTAAAAGAGTTTTGCTTATTTGCTTTCCATAAAAATAAAAACCGGAAACGGAAGTTTGTGTTTGCACAGGCAAATACTCGTAATAAAATTTTATTCTATACGCAAAATTCTTTGTTGTTTGGAAAAGCATACATAGACATATACAAACAAAAAGATTTATCCTTAAATATGCTTTTCATATTTTCAAATTTAAATGATTTTTACAGATTTTTTTCTGGTATTTATTTATTCATTTATTTTCCCAATTAAAATTCAATATTTGCCTTAGTAATTTATATTGTTGATTTTTTCCCTCTATTCTCTTTTGCTTTGCTATTTAGATTGTTGGAAATAGAAAAATTTTTAATCATGCCCATTAGGGAATTTTTAAATTTTTAAATATATTTAATTTAAATGTTATTGAAATATATAAAGAAGAGCTTATTCCAAGCATTTTAATTAAGATTTGGGAAATAATGAAAAACGTATGAAGAAGTTAAATGAAAAAGATTTGAGCAAAACAAAAAAACTGTTTAAGGTAAAAAATATGCAAATGATTACGATTCGAATCAAGTTATTTGTTTAATGTTCTTGAAAGAATTTTAGTGAAAATTAAAATGGTAAAATAAAAAATTAAAAAAATTGATGATTGTTTCAAGTTTGATATTAGTCTAACTTCTCATTTATTTAAATGGAAGCTTAACATAATACTTTTGGTTATTTTAAGAAATTTTTGCTTAAAGGCTCGCTGATAATCTGCATAAGCAACAGTGAAATGCGCCTAAAATCCAGCTTACCCCTCTGTAATCATTTTCAATGTATTTTTAATAAAAAAACACATTTTACTAAATAATTAAAATAGTTTTTTATGTTTATTAGTGCGTTAACAGATTTTGAATACATATTTTTTGAATTTAACTGCGCCCGTAAATAAATTAATTAATTTTAAAACAAAAATTCAAGTATTTTTTTATCTAAAACTGCAACTGCGGCTTGTTCTAGCTCCATTTTACTATTTCACTACAATTGTGTTGAGTTTCCTTATAAGAAATTTCCTATTGACTCTTTAAAATTGGACATATTTGTAAAGTTTTTATTTTATATTTTGCTTGTATTATCTAATAGTTTTTTTTTGTTTTATAAATTATCATTGATATAAAATCAAATATAATAACATACTGCCAATTTGTATATTATTTTTTTTAACTTTTACTTTTTAAATCATAGTAGAATTTTGTAGGATTAACAAAACATCAAAGGAGATTAAAATATTATGATTGAGCTGTAGTTTGTCAAAAGATTTATTGTTCTTTAAATTGTATGATTTATTTTAATTTAGTATTTTTAAAGTTAAATACGCAGACGTAATATATTATTGTAGTCATATCTAAACACAGACATAATTGCTAATATGCAGCCCTGTTGCCTATAAAGTATGAGTGTTATTTAATTCAATGTTAATCATACGCCTTCACAAGACTATGTTAGAGGGGATGTTGGCTCCCTACATTTTGTCTCAAATTAAAGATGAATTAAAGATGAATTTGTTTTATAATGATTCATAAAATATTTTGTTGGTCTAGTGATATCAATTCGTGAGCTTAATCAAGTGTAGGATCCAAGCTTCCGAGACAACTTGTCGGAGATTTTGGCTTATTTGAAGGGTATTTTCAATTTGCATCTAATGATGTATTATATTTGTTAATGTTATTATAAATACGTAAAAATGGTTTCAATATTGATTACAGCAAACAACATTTTTGTATGTATCGTTTACATAGAAAAAAATTATTTTGATATTTGAATAGAAAAATCGTTGATTCAATAAAAAATGATGAGGTTTTTGTATTACTGATAAATAAAATTTTATGCACGTTTATTGAACATAAATTTAATAAAGAAATTTCATGAATTAAAGGAAAAAGCTGTTGACTGAAACTTGACTTTCAGTGATAATTATTATTTCGGAGTAAAGCTTCTTTGATAAGGGACCAAAATTTAATCTGTATTATCAGTATTGGCGAGAGTGACATGTGCATAAAAATTTTCTTTATTTTTAATAAAAAAAGTGTATAGCTGAATAGCAGTCGGTTTTTGAAAAATATAAGTATATTCTCACTTATATGTCATTTATGAACAATAGTTAAGGTTAGGTTAGCAGGGTGCTGGTAAGGAACGGTGAAATTTAGAGTCCAGCTTACTTGTGTTCAATACAATGATCTCTTTGTGCTACCGGTTAGTTGAAGATAAGATAGTGAGAGAAAGTGATAGGGAAGGGATATTAATAGAGAAGACAGGTGGTTAAGGAAGAGATAGAGGAAAGTTTCATTCTTTTGCCTTATGCCTGCATCACTAGAATTTTTCCTATAAAGGACAATAATACGTCTCAGAAAAATGCATATTGTTGTTGGTTTTTTTAATTCAACGTGCTAACTACTTCAGCCAACGCCTACACAGAAAGAAAAATGCCATACTAAATTCAAGTTTTTCCTCTTACTTTTAGTACGAATCGTACTTAAATATTTAAGTACGAATAGCACTAATATTTAATTCAAAAAACCAAAAGTTGGCATTACCTTAGAAAACCAATCCCGTTTGTTAAACTGGGTATAAAATGCTTAAATTATGTAAAAAATTTCAAATCAAGTACAAAGTTCTTAAATTGAGTACAAAATACTTATTTCAAGTACGACTGTATGTATTTTATAAACTTATGAAAATAAAAATAAAAAACCTTTTAAACAAAAAATTTCAAATTCGTTAGTGTGCTTGTGTTTGAAATTCAATAAAAACAAATAGATTGGTTTGTTATTGAGTGTGCGTATAGTTTTGTATAAGTCGCGTTTCACACACGGCAGTTTTAGCTAAACAAGGTTTTTGTTCATAGGCGAAATTGAAATATATGATAGTTCCCATATTCATTATCTTCTCTTTCAAATTCCGCAAGCTCAAAAGTTGCTCAACTAAAATATTCGTCTGTGTCTGTGTGTGTGTGGTTCAGCTCCCGTTTTTCTATGTAGTTTTTTTTTAAAGTTACACCAAACTACAGATAAACCCAGTTATGCAAAAAAAATGTGTAAACTTAAAGTTGGTTTAACATACAAATTTTGTATGGCAAAACCGGTTTTAACGCATGCTTTAACTTTAACAATCGTTTTTTTATAAGAGCAAAAAAATATATGTATTCGAATTGTCTAATATTCGGTCATTTTCTGGTGAATACGAATGTATTCGTATTCGATAAATTCACGCGGATGCGAATACGAATGTATTCGTATTCGTCAAATTCAGGCGAATACGAATACGAATATTTTTCCAAAGAAATTAAATAAATAAATACATAAATCGTAAACGAAATTTAAATAAATAACTAAAAATTTTAGTTTGTACAAATACATTAATTTGTTTTATAGAAATTTGTACTTTGTATCATTTTCAAATATTATTCAATGGCGATCATTAAAAGTTTGGGTACTTTTTATTAACTTTAAAGTACGCCAACAATAGTATGAAGTCCTTTTACATAACAATTTTTTAATATTTCATATAACATATAATATTCGTATTTGTATTCGTATTGGCGAATATCGTTTCAAATATTCGTATTCGTATTCGCGAATTTCATTTGAAATATTCGTATTCGTATTGGTAAAAAGTAGTAATAGGTATGGAACTACATACGCATGCCTCATGAGTTCTCATTGAATAATTATTTTCTTTTGCTCATCTCGCTGTAGGACCGGACTCAGAAATATGTTATCGCTCTAGGTGATCAAAAATCTATAGCTTCTTAATGACATAGTTTCCCTTAGAGCACTGATTGGATTGCACTTTTGGAGCGATGACGATTATAAATATAATCAGCTTAGAAACGTGGGTTTTAGTTGAGAGCAAAACAAATAATTATTCATTGATGACAAAGAGACAGTATTATGCAGATCAAGTGCCTTTTATATATATTATTGTTATTTAGCAAAAAAGCATTCAACAAACTTCTAAAATAATCTATACAAATTTAAAATAAAGCATTTTTTTCTTCCAAAAAAAAAAATATTGGATTCATTTAGCATTCTTCCACCATAATTTTCTGCCAACACTGTTAGCGATACATGTAACAGTGATGTGAAGGAAGCAGTATCCGCTTTTGGTCGTAAAGAGTTTTTTGGAAAGCTTTTTAAGTTGAACAAACAAGAGGTAGTGTAAAAATTTGCAAACTATATACATAGGTATATGTACGTATATACATACATACATATATACTAAATTATTTATCCATGTAGTTTGAAATCGACGGCGAGATAATATATGTTCAATGAAAGGTCGACAACTGCTTAACAGAAATGAAGGATCTTCAAAGAAAACAAGCTTTAAACGGAATACATAAGCCAGTTTCTAATTACTGATCAAACTTTTATATTGTAATTATAAATATCTGTATAAAATAAATAATAATTGTTTTAAAGAATCCCAACTGCGACTTTTTTTTCGTCCATAGACAAGACAATACAATCGCATAAATTGTTTTGCTTATAACCTTTATTTTATTTTGACTCAATTCTAAATTTTTGAAAGTGTGACTTTGACGAAGTGTATGGACACTAATATACAAACTCTAGCATCTATGATCACATATCTTACTTGATGTAGACATTTTAGAAAAAAAAATTAAGTACCCGCTAAACTTCTTTTTTGGTTTTTGTGTTTTTTCGTTATTGAGTTTTGCCTAAATTTTTGGCGTTTTTTAGTTTCGTTATTTTTAGTTTGACTTATTGGTGAGTTTTTAGGTTTTTGGCGATTTATTTTAATTTTAGCGATTTTTTATTTTTTGCGCTATTTCGTTTTGGCGATTTTTTTGTTTTGGGATTCTTTATTGCCCTAATTCTGTTCGACGATTGTATCGTCTTGTCTATGGACAAAAAAAAAAGCAGAAGTTGTGATTCTGTAAAACAATTATAGTCTATGCTAGATGGTTCGTGTATTTGGTTTATGATTTCATTTCAAACATTATTTCCAACACATATTTTTTCATATATTTTTCAAACTATTGTATAATACTTAAATTTAATTTTTACGTTTTAATAACATGGCGTTAATATTTTTATTTTTCATTATCAAAGACAACAACCATTTTTGAAGAACAATATTTAGAGAATTCATAAACAATGGATAGTATGAATAAAAAAAAGTATTTGCTTTTTACTTAAAAATTTGTTTATAAAAACAAAAAACACATAAAAATTTTTGGTTTTAAAACAAATTTTTAAGTAAAAAGCAAATACTTTTTTTATTCATATCACCCAATAACTTAAAAGTATTTTCTAACAAAGACGTCTTAAATCTTCTTCCTGAATTAGAGTATAAGTCAGTTAATTCTCAGCCTTTAAAAATAAGTCACAGTTTGGTTAAACATAAATGAAAAGTAATGTTTTTTAATTTATTTACTTATCTTATATTAGGCGAAAAATTCGAAAAATTTTAAACTTAATTAAAAAAATTCGCAGTAATAAATTTCAATGAATTATTAATAAGAAATTATTTGCTTGAATAAATAATAAAATAGCTTGGGAAAATTAAGGCAATAAAAAATTTTTAAGCTTAACTAAAAATATTTACAAGAAACCATAAAACAAGTTTTGTCCGGACAAAATAGATGGTCTTAAAATATAGTTAAAATTTATTTTTTTTCCCACAAATTCATGCAAGAATTGCTGCTCGTAATTATTTAACAACAAGTGTTTTAGCAAATCAATAAATATTTGAAGCCTGCTCTAAATTTTTTGCTGTAAAAAAAACAAAGAACAGCCAAGTTTAGTCCACAAAATAGTTTTACATTCAACTAAAAATGATTAAATATGTATAAAAATTTTTCCTTTTTGCTTAAGTCTTACGTTAAACTAAAATAAACGACTATGACTGCACTATTTCCACACATAAGCAGGCGTTGACAAACAATATGCAAACTAAAAATATATATTTTCTAGAAAGCTTTAAGTAAATAAAGACATTTACCCACATAAAATATTTATAAAATTTTATATCAACAAATCGCATTCTGTATGCGACATAAAATATTTATATGCAAAAGTAGATAATAATGTTTTACATTTTGTATTTTTTTTTAGCATAAACCATGTTGTCCAAACATGTTAAATTAATTTAAATATCTTTTTGTACTTAAGGCATTGTACTTTCATTTTTCATGCTGAATTAATTAAATGTGTGTGTTTTTTCTATTATATAATTTGGCTTGTTTTTAAGGCATTTTTTTTTGTAACCTACAGATTTTGATTATCATTAATTTATAACTTCGGTTTAGACTCTATAGATTAATCATTAACAAGTCCCGTATGGCAAATGTTTCACTTGTTTAATTCATTAACACAAAGATATTTACTTTTGTAATTTCGCCATAAGCAGATAATGTACTCGTAACAAGAATTTGTGTTTTCATCAATTCCCTTAGTTGTGAGAAAAAAAAACAGTAGAAAAGGGAATACAATTTTTTTTGAAATGTTGTAAACAAATCTATTTGCCAGTAAGTGTTATAAAATATATTAATAAAATCACAAAAAAAAGAAGAACTTAAGGGAATGGAGGCTCAGCATACGGAGTCATCTTAAATCATGACAAAATATTAATTTAAGAAAAAACAAGTAATAGTGCTATATTCGGCATATATATACATACATAAGCACATACATACATATTTGTTTTGTGGAAAAATTAATAATTATTTGATATAATGCAATTTGTATGTAGTAAATGTTCTCCCGGTATTTTTCTATTAAATATTTTTTCCGATATTAGCAATAAGTTTAATATTTTAATATACGTTCTGTATTTAAGATATATTTTACATTCAACTTTATTCCAGTAGTCAAAAACGACGTCATGTCATACAATACCAAAATATCGGTGCTAGCTCACTGCTACTCGAGATGTTTGTTGTTAAAAAATTGTTAAGTATCTCAATTTAAACATCCCATTGCAAAAATTATATCGCAATGGAAAGGTTTCAGGAAAATGAAACGGAACATGTCCTTTACTAAATTGTATGGATAGGACTGCTCTTTAGCGATACATTTTATTTTTATCTGTATTTACCAAAAAATAAAGAGAACTAGTTAAAAAATGTCAACAAAAGACCATCGATTTGAAACACAACTGTGCTGAGAGCATAATAAGCAACATGGAATAAACCTTCATTTATACTTTAATAAAAATGTACAGATATAAAATGATCTAAAGTAGATCTTCCTAAAACATGAAATATGTTTAATTGAAAAAACTTGCCTTTGGTCATATTTTAACCAACCATTTTTTTTTTATTTCTAACTCCAGGGTTTAATTTTGATTTTTCTAATTTTTAATACGAATTTATTTCTTTCTAAAATATGCAACATATTTATTTGCCAAAGAAATAAGTAGTTTTATTTAATTAGTTTTATATATCAGAAAAAGTTTAAGTTTTCAAGGTTTGGGGCTGTTTTTTATTTTTATAATTTTTATGTCAAACTATATCTTTCTAACATAACCCTACGTCTCCACTTGCCATCGAATTGAACATGACATGAACATGACGCCGGCACAGCAAATGTGAAAAATTCATCAAGTTCCTTGTCAAAATAAAAAACTACCTATGTATATAAAAAATAATCGAGTGCCCGTTCTCGGGCCAATGTATTTATGTAAATATGTAAATATGTATACTATAACTACAAGGATCCAGCAACACAAAATTTGATTTATTTTATAAATCATTATACAATGTATACTATTGTTTATTATTTTGTAAGTTTGTTATAAGTTGTAAATAAATAAACAAACTTAAAAAAATGATCTAAAGTAAAGATCTTCCTAAAACATGAAATATGTTTAATTGAAAAAAATTTGTTTTGGTCATATTTTTACCAAAAATTATTTTCCTTTAATTTTTTTTAAAGCACTAATGATTCCAAAATATTTAAGCATGTTACAGAAACCAAATTCGATCGAAATGATTTTGATTCCGTAATTAGGTTCTTCAGAAAACCAAAAACGAAGAATTTGCTCAAAATAAAACCACTTTAATTTTAATGCTCGGAATTGTGATTTTCTCCATGTGAAATTACAAAAATCTATATGAAACAACTTTATTTCAACAAATAAAAATAGTTTTAACCATTTATTAAAAATATTTTTGTATTATTTAATCCTTTTACATATTAAATATATTTTCTCAAGTCTAAAGGCCTAAATAGAAAAGTTTTTTTCGTTTTGAAATTTGTATGGAAAAAATATTTTTTCAAAAGAATTTTCGTTATTTTTCATACAAATTTGAAACGTTAGAAACGAAATTTTTTACAAAATCTGCCTATTAAGGAAAAAATGAATCATCATAAAAACTGAAATATTGTAATCTGTCAAATGCAATTAAATTAGACTTTAACACATACACTACGTTTGGATATGAAAGTGCATCTGAAGAAATTTCCCGGTAAAATCTTGACCTTTCTGAGCATCCAAAACTGCAGTTATTGCAATTACAGACATTTCATACTTAATTTGTTTAAGTTTGGTTCACTTCAGTAAAATAAATTTGATCTTTTGGTATTTTGCTGCACTTTTACTACAAGTAACCATGTGTTTTTTGTTTTGTGTTGCCCAATATTGGCCTATTTAAATTGAAAACAATTGAATTGGCAATTTTTCGGAATGAACAAATCGATCGAAATCTGGAGAAGGTAAAACAAAATCGATCGAAATGCAAATTCTTAATCAAAACAATTTCGATCGATTTCTGTGACAGGCCTGATTATTTTATTTATTGAGTAAAATATTATTTTATTAAAAATACATTAAAATTGATCATTGAGGGGTTTTGCTGATCCTATGCACATTTCACTGTTGCTAATACAACAAACTTCCAACCCTGGGACCATAATTTTGATTTTTCTAATTCTTAATACTAATTTAATTTTTTCTAAAATATTCATTATATTTATTTGCCAAAGTAATAATTAGTTTAATTTAATTAGTTTTATATACCAGTAAAAGGTCAAGTTTTCCAGGTCTGGAGCAATGTTTTTTAATATTTATTATTTTTATGCCTACCCTACAAGAAATGAATGACTGAAACTAACACAAACAAAATTTTTTCACTAACACAATTGCAGCAATTTATATTGAATTCAATATTGATAGTCAATTGACTATTCATTTGATAGGAAGTGATGACGGATTTATTTATTAATTATAGTTGTTCTACTCTAGCATATTTATTAGAGTGGGACATCTAATGTACATATGCCAAAACCTTTACAACATCGAGTTTTATGAAAAAAAACTAGAATTAATTCTGTCTGTGAAAAGTAAAATTTAAAAGTGTTAAAAAGATAAGTAAAAACAATATTTAATAAAGAAATTTACAAAATTTAATTTAATTTATATCTCTTTTCAAAAAAGCAAGCCTAGCCTAGTTTATCCTTTTTTTGCAGAAGTATATCTGTTATTTTAAATTATTTATTTATTTTTATATCATTTTATAATTAAAAAAAAAACAATTAAAATAATAAAACTATATTTATTGTCATTATATCAATCATGTATAATTACTCAATTGTGGGGGATATATTAGTCTATTATGATAAGTCAAACTTGACTAATATTTATGCTATCATTGATAAGTGAAAAACACTGGAGTGAGCAGTTCAACTATATGTTATATTCCTTTGTTAGAGAGAGATGCAACATCACACGTACACAAAAGTTTCCATCACATTTTTCATTTTGTCCTTAATAAAGTGATGGAAACTTTGTTCTACGCAATGATGAATATATCCTGCCTGACTATCGATCAAATGAGCAGTCAATTGACTGGTAGTGTTCTTGTATGATAACTATTTCTTTCTAAAACATGTGGTATAAATAATTTGAAAAAAAAATTGTTTGACCTAGTTACTTTTACATACAAGAATATTTTATTTGCCAACCCTGGAATCTTCCTTTTAGATTTTTCCGATTCCTTATACCAATCTAGTAGTTCCTAAAAAAATATATAAAGTATGTTAAGTAAAAAAAAAAATAATTTTAATTAGTTATTTTAATATCCACAAAAAAGTTAAAAGTTTCCAGCTCTGTAACTCTTGTATTTATTTTTATAGTTTTTCACGCCAAACTTTTCTTTCTTAAAAGTAAAATATGTATAATTTATAAAGAAAAAGAAAAAAAAATTAATCATACCTATTTACTTTTATATATGTCAGAAAATGTCTGAGTTTCCCAGCCGTGGATTCATCCTTTTTCGTTTTTCTGATTTTTTACACCAATCTCTTTTTTGTATGTTCTTAAGATATAATTTAAAAGAGAAAAAGGAAAAATTAGTTTTAGTAAGTTACTTTTATATAACAAAAAAGTTTAGGTTTTCCAATCCTTGAAACGTGTTTAAAATTCCTTTAATTTTTTTTTATATTTGAAATACCAATTTAATGCGTATTGAAATATAAAATAATTTTATTTAATAAAAAATAAAAATAAATTTTCAGAACAAAGTTACTTTTATATGGCCAAATAGATTTTAAATTTTCCAACTCTATTTATTTTCAGTACCAATCTATTTCAGACTATTTCTGATCATATTGTTTGGGAGCTTCGGAAAACCGATTTCACCTACAGACAGATGGACAGGCTGACATCGCTTGTTAGTCTTCCCTATGCATAAAGATCCAGAATATATTTACACTATGGGTCACTTATTAATACTGTGGAACGACAAACCTAAATATACCCTTTAGCATTTTTTGGCAAAGGGTATAAAAATAGTTCAGGGTAAAAAAACTTTAATGATATTTTAATTTATTCTGTATAATCTAAATTTCTTTGAAAAGGTGCAAAACTTAAAGCATATACCAGAGGAGTTGTTCTTTATACACGACTGGTCATTATAGCCGAACTCCACTGCATAAACTTTTTCCCAAATTTTTTTTAAATCTTGCTTTCATCATACTGGCTATCCTTCCCTGAAATTTAATTCCCTAATGATGATGATGGTCTGTCTTAACACGATTTCGCGTTTATCATGCAAAAAGCAAAGACAGGGAAATAGAAATGCATGAAAACAAGAAAATACATCCCAAGTATATACAATTCCCTAAATGATAATCACAACCACGCAAAACATAAAGCTGCTGCCAAAACTTGCCCTCTAAATACTGTGGTTGCTCTTGTATCTTACTGTGGAAAAAAGGTGATTTGATTTTTTTTTTAATTTTTTCCATAAAGAATATAAATAAGTAAATAATCATACTCCAATAAAACATGTTTATTTCATTAACATCATTTTTCATTTTGCCAGCTTCAGGCGTTTGTTGTTCAGCTGGTTGTTTGTTTTTTTGCATTATTCATTGTTGGCCTGTGTCAAATGTATGTATGAGTATGTGTTTTACTGTGTGTGTGTATGTGTGTTAAGTATTACTGTATGAAGTGGCAAGTACATGACTTAAATTCAGTTGGCATTGTAATTTTCACATTTTATTTTTACACCTGTTGTTATAATGCTTCGTTGTATATTTTTTCTTTGCTTTTCTTATTTTTCCATTTTCAATGATGTTTTGCATCATTGTATGTTTATATGTGTGTGTGTATGTGTGCACTGTTGTAATCACTCCCAATGGTTGTCATCGTGTACAAATGATAATGTCGTTGTTTGTTTATGTGAAATTTTTGTTTTTGCTGATTTTTTCGTTTTATTTTTTCCTTTTTTTGATTCTCTGGATAATACAAAGCAGGTTATATTATAAAGATTTGTTTTTGTGGCCATGCTAGTGGAAAATTAAGTAATCTTTAGCTTTATTAAACAGATATTGGATAATAAGCAGAATGGTGGTGTGATTTATGGAAATTAATTACATTAGCTTACAAAAGACTTGTAATACATGTCAGGAATAAAATACAACATTAAGCACTTCATTTTAAGTTTGCATATACACCTTTACTTTTTACTAAAAATTCAAATTTATCAATATTTTAATACCAGTGTGATTCGAAAAATTCACACCCTCACGCTAAAAAAAATTACTTAAAAAACTTATGCATTTTAACTTTCTCTACAACTACGTTCTCTTTATTAACCCACTGGCTTAATTATTTCACCAAGTGACCTACTTTCGCCTTATAAAGTTAGTTTTGCATTAAAATGAAAACAATTTTACTAAAAAGAAAGAAGTAAACAGAAAATTAATTGATAAACAACCATAGTCAATATAATATGTATAGTAAAAAATAAATGAGTAATAAATATTTCCGCCCGTTGATTTTTTTAAATTTCCATTTCATTAATAAAAAAATCATTGCTATTTCATGTATTAACACACATCGCTGCAGTAGACATAAGCATAGTGAATGAATAAGAGCATTAACTTTGTTTTTTTTTGAAGTATATATTTTTATTATTATGCCAATTATTATTTTTCAAACGTAATGAAAATCAAATTAAAATACCCACGCATTTTTAAGCATTAAAGACCCCACTACTGCAGACAACATGTGTGGACCTGGCATAAGCGAATGTGAAATTAAAGTTTGGCCAAGGTGTTGGCTTTTCAAAAATATTAATGAAAAAAGGAATAGAAAATAAAAGGAAAGAGATAAAAAGAGTAGAGTAGAGAAGAAGAGAGATGAGTCGAGACAAGACAAGACAAGACAAGACAAGACAAGACAAGACAAGACAAGACAAGACAAGACAAGACAAGACAAGACAAGACAAGACAAGACAAGACAAGACAAGACAAGACAAGACAAGACAAGACAAGACAAGACAAGACAAGACAAGACAAGACAAGACAAGACAAGACAAGACAAGACAAGACAAGACAAGACAAGACAAGACAAGATAAGACAAAACAAGACAAGACAAGACAAGACAAGACAAGACAAGACAAGACAAGACAAGACAAGACAAGACAAGATAAGACAAGACAAGACAAGACTAGACAAGACAAGACAAGACAAGACAAGACAAGACAAGACAAGACAAGACAAGACAAGACAAGACAAGACAAGACAAGACAAGACAAGACAAGACAAGACAAGACAAGAAAAGACAAGATAAGACAAAACAAGACAAGACAAGACAAGACAAGACAAGACAAGACAAGACAAGATAAGACAAGACAAGACTAGACAAGACAAGACAAGACAAGACAAGACAAGACAAGACAAGACAAGACAAGTCAAGACAAGACAAGACAAGACAAGACAAGACAAGACAAGACAAGACAAGACAAGACAAGACAAGACAAGACAAGACAAGACAAGACAAGACAAGACAAGACAAGAAAAGACAAGACAAGACAAGACAAGACAAGACAAGACAAGACAAGACAAGACAAGACAAGACAAGACAAGTCAAGACAAGACAAGACAAGACAAGACAAGACAAGACAAGACAAGACAAGACAAGACAAGACAAGACGAGATGAGAAGGGAAGAAAAGGGAGGAAAAAAGAATGAAAAGATGAAAATTGAACAA